>JAQPPZ010016385.1:6250000-7500000 GCA_028583015.1 Wollemia nobilis | reverse complement strand
AGAAGGGATATGATTGAGGTGGTATAACATCATGCTTAATCTACATTATATGCCAAAATGAAAAAATGCCAAGAGAATCAAGCATCATGTTGATTAAGGTGATGTCACCATGAGTTGGCACCATAAACTGATAATACAATGACTCCAAGGTGATTGGGTGCATTACGAAAGAGTAAGCACCATATACGTTAACATGTTTGAGTCAATTATTATGTTTTTCCTTATATAAAAGGTTTCACTAATTGTTGGAAGTCATAGACAATTTATCTCTAGTTGAGTGGCTCTAAGAAGATAGGAGGTCATTCTCTATTGTTCTATTTTAGTTTGTTTTAGAACCTAGTACGTTAGGGATAAGTGGGAATCTTTGACCAAAGTATATACTCTAGCACAATGCCTAAATGACACCTAAACAAATCCATCCTTAAGGTTCTTGACTTATGGGTTTTCCATTTTGATATTTGAGCTTCTAACCCAAGCCTTGGGCTATGGGCTAATGAAATGATTAATTGACTTATAGTGGGGTTACATTAGGTATGCAAGATGGAAACTTGAGTAGTGTCACATCTGACATGTGTCTTCCATATCATTTATTTGGTGAATAACATGGAATTTTGGTTAATATTGTTTTGTCATGTATCCACCCCGTAGTTTGGCATATGACTTAAACATAAAATTCAACTTATTGGTATAATGGTAGGTCAAAATTGAGATCACCCAAAGGCAAAACTTGAGGAGTTAAAAAAGGGATGGTTAGCTTTGGTTTGTTGATGGAAGTCTTGTTGAGTTTTGGTTACTAAAAGGTGTCACTCTAGTAACCACTCTTTGGCTAATGAATATATCCCTAAGTTATTCATATTAGGCAAGCACATTACCTAGTGGAAAGTTTAGTTTAATTATTGCAGAAACCATATCAAGGAAATTATTCTTGATTGGTGACTCATGCACATGCATTAGTCTCTAAACATAGTTGGCGTCCAAGTAGAAAAATTTTGTGGAGATTGAACAAAGTTTTTCATAAGCTAAATCAAGTCTCGCATGAGTAAGGTCATATATTTATAAATATTTAGTTCAATTGACAAGTGTTCTCTATACTTCTATTGAAGTGGAGCTATAGAACATCTTATTATTTTGTAGCTTTTGTTATGCTAGACTAAAAAACCTAGTAGTGGTTTTTTAAAATTTAGACAAGGGAATTATATGTGGCATTAGAGCTTGGTTTCTAACACTTGGGTCTTAGTTTAATATGTTTACATCCAATGAAGTTTTGTAACATTTTATAAACAAAATAAGAGTTTTTTGTCACCCAAGAATTAGGATGAAAATTTTGGGTCACTCAAGCCTTCAAATATTCTTACAATCATAAGGGACTTTGTGTAAATTAATATTTTGAAATAGCTCTTAGAGCTTGGAGATAGGTTATAGCTATAAATATATTGATAATGAATAACCATAAATATGGGTAAAATTTTAAAGGTTGTCCAAGCATGATTTCCATAATGAGAAATCAAATCCAAAAAAACTAATTGAAGTTAGAAAATAGTATGGGGTAAAAGTTGGTAAGTAGGAAGGAAATGTGCCTCAAGGACGAATCAAAGGGTGGTCCCAAAAGGTAATTCCAATAAAGAAATGAGAGAAAATAGTGCCTAGCATAAAGTAAAATGTCACTAGCACCCTAGAACCAAGAACTTTGTCAAAATAAGCCAAACAATGATTAGCACCTAAGGAAAGAAATCAAAGAAAAAATGATATGAAAGTGTGAAGCGACGAGGTGGGTAGATAGTGTAAATCATGGATCTTTAAGGAAATCAATAAAGACTTACAAGAGGTTGGATTCCTGGTTTCCTCGACTATAGAGTATTTTGACTTTGGTTTGGGGGTTCGACTTCGTCCTTGTATTTCTCGAGAGGTTTCATTGCATCCTTCTGATTTGGGGGGACCACGTGCTTCATCTCTAGTAAAATTTCTCCTTGGGTTCTTGGATCGATTCTACTTGGTGGATCCTCACTACATATTTCTCGATCTTGATCGAGGACCCTGTGCTTTTTGCTTGCTACTGATATGATCTTGTTGGTTGTCCTGATCTGGTTCCTTAAAGCCATTCATGTGTGGGGTTGGAGGGTTTTCATGGTCCTTATTTATTTGGTGCTTGGGGTCATTTGCTGTATCTTTTAGTCTTGAAGGAGGACCTGCACTTTCTATCTGCAACATTGATCACCCTGTGCTTCCTTTAGATTAGATTCCTTGGGACCTTCCTGCCCTTTTCCCATGGCTATTGGGTCTATTTTCATTGCATCCTTTGGTTTGTATTGGTTTCCTTGTAGTTCAACATCACGTGTAAGAGGATCTCACGGCCTGTGGAGATCCTTAGATTTACTGATCCATATTTCAGGATCTATGTAGGATCCTGCTTTCTGGACTGCCTTCTTGGGTTGTACCTAGGTGGGATCCTGACTTCATTCTTTAGCTTTCAGTTGTTCCCGCTCTCCTATAGTGGTTCCTGGTTTTCCTAGGTGGGATTCCATTTTTCCTATGTGCTCGTGTTATTACCGAACCTACTTCGGTGGGATGGCCTATCCTAGTTCGACTGAAGGATTTTTTTGGTCCATTTGCCTTCTCGAGGTGGATTTTATTTCCAGGCGGCTTTGTCTTTTGGTTTCTCCTTGGCAGGATTATGGGGTTTTCCCCTTGGGCAGGATTTTCATCTTGTATTTTTCTTGCTTGGGCAGGATTTATCAAATTTCCTGCTTTGGACGAGATTTTTTAATTTTCCTGCTTTGGGTAGGATTTTTTAAATTTCCTAGTTTAATTTCCTGCTTGAGCGAGATTTTTTAGAAGTTCATGCTTTGGGCAGGATTTTTAATGTGTTTTTTTATTTGGCTATCCTTTGGCCTTATGTGTGGTATGTTGACCTGATATAAAAAGGTTTTGGGGAACCTTTCAAAACCCACTTTTAATGAAATTGTTTACCAATAAAAAAAATAAAGGCTTACAAGAATTAATATAGAAGTGAATGGTAATTTAAATCAAGATTTGAGCAATTAAGAAGGGAATAGGCAAGGTATTTGAGAATTTTTCTTAGAAGATGAGTCAAGTAATGAGAAGTTACAACCTAGATTGTTGGAGATATTAAATTATTTGTTAACGTTAAAGTACCCCAAGGTATATTTGTAAATATTAGTTTAGGAGCGTGTTTTATATTTATCTAATATATGTGTGTCAAAGTGAGAAGATTGTTCATGTGTTATATAATAAAACATGTAAGTGTGCAAAGCATGAGTTGTGAGTTGTGAGAGTGCAAAGTGTCAAGTGAGAAAGTGAAGAGTCAGAGGTGTTAGGTGTCAAGTATGCAAATGAAGTTTGCAATCAATTTGTATTCTTGATTATTTATGAATAATAGTGGGATTTATTATTGTAAAATATTTATGTTATTATGTGAATGATATTACATCCTAAGATATTACCCAGTGAGATAATTTGACATAATTTTTATCAGTGGTATCAAAGCCACATTGAATGGACTCTGTGAGAAAGAAGAAGTTATTATATATTGAAGGATTGTAGATTAAATATTGTTATGTTGCATAGATTATTGATTTTATTGTGTTGAATATGAGAAGATTATTGTTGCATAGAGGAGATTATTGCAGTGAGTGAAAAAGAGTTGATGGAAGAGTTAGAGGAATATTGCAAAGAAGGAGAAATATATTGAAGGAGAAGAAGAATTTGGAGTGAATTTTAAGGACTTGTGGTATTGAAGAAATTAGAGAGAAGGGATTGCAACGTTAAGGAGAACTTGGAGACATTGTTGTGAAGAACCATAATAAGAGAGAACAAGTTGTAGGAGATAGAGAAGAGGAGTAGGCAACTTTTGAGGAAGAATATAAGGTCATTCTAAGAATAGAAACTTGAGAAAATTATTGCTACATTGTGAAGGAAGGAAAGATGCATTTGACAAACTATGAACATAACTATTTAAAGACATTGTGAAAAGTGCATTTGAAGGACTGCTATGTAGAATGATTTGAACATGTTATCCACTTTCTATTCAGATAAATATAGGAATTTCGAGGAGCTAAAGGAGGAGCACCGAAGAAATAATGCAGAGTAGATTTGAATTATTTTCTAAAATCCTGCAGTTTAGTAGTAGAGAGTAGTTTGGAGAGCATATAAGATAGTAAGGAGTGACTGAGAAACAAAAGTACCCAAGCTAGATAAGAATAAAAGTGTCTGCATCAAATTTTACCTATGCTAGAGAAGGATTCAAACGTTCATTGAACAACACTTGAGGAGGAGAGAATTTTGTATAACGCCAAGAATATTTGCATGCAGTGTTACTCTACCACGTGTGTGAAGAAGACAAAAGGTGAGTGCATAAGGTATAGTTGGATATTTTTAAATTGCGTGTGCATAATTTATTTTATAGATTATAAAGTTTTGTGGTAATTTGGAGGTAGAAGGTTTTAAACATTGAATGATTTATTTTGGAGTTGAAAGGAATAATTAAAGGAAATGAATTAATAAATGAAGTATAAGGAAATTGAGGATTGATTTGAAAGTTTTTTATTAAATAATTAATTGGGTGGAATGAATTAATGCATGGGATACATAAGAAATAAAAAAGGCTGAATTTTGAATTGAAGTTGAAATTAATTGGAGTGTGGATGAAATTGAAATTTGAAGGAGTAATTGTTAAAAAGAATTAAATTTGGGACATATAAGAATTGAATTTGATTAATGAATGAATGTTGAATGAAATGAATGAAGATCGGGAATTAAATGGATTAATGATGAATCAATAATTGATTGATATTGAATTAAGGAATTTGTGAGAATTAAAATTTGATAATTTGGAAGATAAAAGGAAATTGAAATTTGAATTTGATAAATTTATTTTGAAGTTTGATGAATGATTTGAATTGATGAAGAAATCTAAAATATGAATAAGAAAATTGGAAATTGGAAGATTAAGGAAGAAGAAGAATTTGAAAGTGAATTGATTGTTTTAAGAAAGTTACATCATGGATATAAAGTAAATAAAAATGAATATTCAAGAAAAAGGAAAAAATTCTAAGGGTCATTTACAAATTGCTTCAAAAGGAAAACAACATGGAACAATAGAGTCGATAGAACATATACAATTTATTCAAAGTGAAACTAAAAGTGTTGTTTTTATTATTCTTAAATAATGCATGAAAGATTGTTCAGATTATCAGACAAAAATGACATCAAAGAGAGTTAAATCAAGAAACAAGTTTTATGTTCCTACCAAAGTTTATCCAAAATCAAATTACACTCAAAGGTGTAAACAATGCAATAAGTATGGACATAAGGGTAAAGATTGTTGGGATCATATTCACCGTCAAAATTGTGGGAGACATAACCATACCCACAAAAAATTGTGGTACAAAGGTAATGGTATTCATGAGTGGAGCACTATAAAAAGGAATCTTAATGATGAAATTGGATGAAATACTTAAACAAATTATTGCAAAAGCAACTTTTGAAATAATTAAGATTACAACAAATGCAGTACCAACAACACCACCACAATTAAATATAGAAAAAGAACGAATAATATGAAGACAAGAAGACTTAAATTATTCACACCTAATAATATAATATGGGGGGCGTTGGAGATATTACATTATTTGGTAACATTAAAGTACCCCAAGGTACATTTGTAAATATTAGATTAGGAGTATGTTTTATATTTGTCTAATGTATGCATCAAAGTGTGAAGAGTGCCCATTTGTTATGTAATAAAGTGTGCAAGTGTGCAAAGTGTGAGGTGTGAGTTGTGAGAGTGTAAAGTATCAAGTGAGAAAGTGAAGTGTCATAGGTATCAGGTGTCAAGTATGCAAATGAAGTTTGTAATAAATTTATATTCTTAATTCTTTATAAATAATAGTGAGATTTCTTATTTTGAAATATGGATGTTATTACGTGAATGCATTTAACGTGATTGATATTATATCCTAGGATATTTACCTATGAGATAATATGGTAAAATTACCATCATAGATAGGCTATCGAAAGTGATTACTAAAGCTTGCACATGAGGAGTGGCACCCAAGTGGCCCTACACATGGGGAAAATAGATAATAAAATTATGAGAGGGAAGCCATGATCAATTTACTTAAAACATGAGGTGCATTTATGAAGGAATTTTACCTACATGCTAATACACCCAAGTGTTGAGAATAAATTATTTGCACACATAAACCAAAGAGTGAGTATGAAGAAGAGTAATTGCAGTAGTAGAAAAGCAATGACATTAACTGATAAGGGAAAGGATAAAGGAAAGTAGAAGGTGATAAAGCATGACTATTATAATAGAGTGACATAGATCTATGGACATCAAATAATTTTGATCCTTCCAACATTGATTTTGGTACATCATTCTTTGGGACATTGACAACCACTTATATAGAGAAATGCATTGATATATATGTATACATTATACCTATAAAATTATTGCATCACACCCTATACATCGATGTGATGAAGACAAGGGAATCAAAAAAATATTGGGATGAGAATAAAGTGTATTTTTAGAGTGTGTTAAAATCCTAGACCTCCACAAGTTTGCAACTTAATAATGCTACTACTTATTTGCAACCACAATGATGGGTTGCAGTTAAAAATATTTTATTATGCTAGTGATGATGTGGTGGAACAAGCTTTGGATATTTGCATTGAGAGGGAGGACACCCAAAATGGGAAGACCCCAAGGTCTTACTATAAAATTATTAACAAATTAATGTAAATGTAATCGCAGGCCACTCAAAGGGGGCTCCCTTGTAATTGCTTTGCCACTATAGGGGGATCCCTCCTTAGAATATATGCTTATTATTCTTCTTCTGGGATGATTTGATATGGATGGCCAACCTAATATATATATATATGTACCCTAAAGCTACGTTGGTGAAGAGACATGATGGTTCACGTATGAAGAGACGTGATGGTTCACGTTATGAAGGGTTGTGATGGTTCACTTTATAAGTTAATAATATAATAATTAAATGATTAATAATACTAACTAATACTAACTAATAATGTTAGGATTGAGGATCATAACATGCCACCCTCCTTAAAAAGATCTTTGTCCTCAAAGCTCAAAGTGAGAAGCTTTGTCCTTTGTTTTCCAAGAAGGATTTGTGTAATTTCTTGGACTCTTTTAATTTCATATTTTCGTAGGTAGGGATATCGAGAAGGATGAAGCATTAGCGTGGGGTTGCCAAGAACAATAGTAGAATCTTTCGTAGGAAAATCATGATGGCGATGGGAGGGCAACCCTTGGGGTTCCTCAAATACTTTAGAATGATGCATCAAAAGTGATGGTAATGATTTCATATCCTTTTTTGGTTCCTTGGTAGAGCCAACGGAGAAGGAGTGTGTAGTCACTCTGCGTTGGTTTCGAATAGGTTTGGTCATATGGCAAGAACTCACTATTGGTGAGGAAGGTATGTGTAGGTCTTGTAGAGTGCATGTTTGGATAGCATTGATCACTTTGGGTATGTCTACCTCATCCTTGCTTGGTACATCAATCACTTCTTGCACATCAACCTCATTTTCTTCATTGCGGTGAGTAGGTGCACTGGTCACTTCGGACACAACTACCTCATCTGCTTGCTCTATGGAGAGACAGGGATCAACTTCCTTCAATAAATACAATGTTAGTGTAGCACATTTATGGTGGGGTCCAAATTGTTCATCACAATTATCACAAAGTCCTTTTGCTCGTCGTTCCTTCATCTCCTCAAAGCTAAGATGTTTAATTTGTAAAGTTTTATTAGATTTGGGGGTTGTGTAAGTGCTTTGTGCCCTTCCATTATGCATAGGTTTGGGAGCGATGTAAGTGGTCGACGATTTTTCCATAAGTGGTTTCCCTAATCATTGTTGTGCATTGATTTTATCTTCAGCTAATTTTGCCAATCCATAGGTCTGCATCATGGTATAGGGATTGAAACTTATCACCTCCATTCTAATTTCCTCTTTTAATCCCCTAATGAAGCCATTGATGAGAATTGATTCATCCAATATTGTGTTGTGTTTGGTGATATACTCAAACCGAGTTTGATACTCACGCACATAAGTGATTTGATGAAGATCTTTGAGTAATTCCCACATGATTGGGTCCCACATGGCTCTGATACCAAATGGTAAGACCCCAAGGTCTTATTATAAAATTATTAACAAATTAATGTAAATGTAATCGTAGGCCACTCAAAGGGGGCTCCCTTGTAATCGCTTTGCCACTATAGGGCTCCCTCGTTAGAATCTATGCTTATTATTCTTATTCTTGGATGATTTGATATGGATGGCCAACCTCATATATATATCTACCCTAAAGCTACGTTGGTGAAGAGACATGATGGTTCACGTATGAAGAGACGTGATGGTTCACGTTATGAAGGGTTGTGATGGTTCACTTTATAAGTTAATAATATAATAATTAAACGATTAATAATACTAACTAATACTAACTAATAATGTTAGGATTGAGGATCATAACACAAAAATATTAGAATATGGTTAAGGCCAATATATATGCAAAGTCTTGAACACAACGTTGAGCTCAAGAGTCATAGTAGTTATTGGAATCGTACCACCATGAGCAAAGTTTGCATTAAATGTCTTAGCATATAAGGTTTTTTAAAGTGTTTTTAAGATTAAATAATGACCATAGGTAGTAAGGTGGCATATGAGATGACAATGAGAGGAAAAGGACTCAACATCACTTGTGTTTTTCTAATAATTTTTTGGAAAAACATGAAGTTGAAAAAAGAAGCAATGAAATTTAAATATTATATATTCTTAATTCTTTGTACTATGTTTTTCTCTAATACCATCTAGAGAATATGGAAACACATGTGTACTTGGTACATTCATGTATAAGTGTGTGGGTTAGACATCATTTTGTAAGCAATCCTTATATGGTATTATTAAATGAATGGGTAACCTAGATAAAGAAGATCAAAAAAATGGTATTTGGAAGAAAGCAAATATCCCTGCTTGGCACTCATAAGTTCACAAATAAACAAAATTATATGGACTTGGTATGGCATGGAGAACTGTTCTATTTTTTAGTCTCATAACTTGAAGAAGTTGCATTGGGGAGGACTAACTTATAAGATTAGTTATGGAATAATAAATTTTTTATAGATAAATGATAAACCCCTTAGGCACAACCATTTAGAATGAATAAGATGACCAAGAGATAAAAAATGAATGAAGACATTTTATATGTATAGAGAACTAATGGATGCACCAAAATATGCTAGGAATCTAAGTGACATGTACGAAAAGGAGAGTGAAGGGTCAAAGATATCAACAACCAAAGCAATGACCCTAGAAAAATTGTAGGTGCTTATAAGGGTGACACCTCACATGGAAATATTGGCATATTTGGTAGTCCCACCCAGTGCCAAGAAGAAGAGGGTCCAATGAGTAAAGACCTTGTTGTCTTATTCTATAGTGTTGGAATAGTCCTAAGAGGTAGCGATAATAAAGTCGTTTAAGTCACCAATACCAAAAGATATAAGGAGGAATAAAGCATACTATATGGTATCCTCAAAGAAGGAGGAAGTGGTGATGGAGGAATATATTTTATGCATGGAATCCTTAGCTATATAATCAAAGCTAGCCAGGATACTGATATAAGTGTATGGCACTAGAAAAAAGCAAAAACAAGACTTGGTAGAAATGGATGAAGGAGACACCAAGGATCCAATGAATCACTAGTTTCTCAAGGAATTAGTCAAAGAGGGGCCTAAGGACTTAATCAAAGAGGGGCCTAAGGACTCAATCAAAGAGGGGGGCAAGTAATTAGCTAAATAGGGTTTAAGGTGTCAGTCAATATGAGGAGCACAAAGGGTTTAATGACGGTAACCATGTCCATTGACCCTACTAGTTTTGCAAAAAGAGTGCCAATATAGATAGTTAGAGAAAAATTAAAATGACATGAGTCCTTCCACAATAATTAGTAGGGACACCTTGATCCTATTATTATCTTGTATAGCTTATTGTATTTCCAATTGGCACAAGGCCATCATGAAGTCCATGAAGGCCCACTCATTTTTAATAACCCTTGATTAGATCATTCAAAGGATGATGACAATAGACAAGAGGGTTCATGATATAGACACATGACAAATGGCTATAAAATAGAAGCTTCTATGCATTAGAGTTCTATAAGATAACCTGTAAGGACTTAGCTAGATATGCAATAAGGCCACTATTGATATAAGATCAAATAAGTTGGTTGAGATAATACAAAGAGACAAACCATTGATATTAGAAGGGATTGATCCTCCACTAGCGAAAATATTACTTAATTTCATCATGGATATGCTCTAGTGATATTATGAATTATGGAAAATTTTGAACACATAGAGGTGAGTGCAAATGGAAGGAATATATTTAATGTTGTAAAAATATCACCAAGGAATGCCTACAATCCTAAACAACTTGGCAGAGTTCTAGAATAATGCTAAGAGATTAGATAGATTTAAGTTGAAATCAAGGCAATTCACATGGAATATTAATTAGGAATTCCATGCCTTATAATAAAATTTCAAGGGAAATATGGCGGAAATCGACAAGTCTAACTTGAACATGAAATATGTCCAACAAGAGGTCATGTCACTTATGGAGACCATCCAAAAGTACATAGAGGACAAGGAACAAATGATCAATGATCTAATGATATTTATGGATAGTATGTATCCCAATGCTAATGTGATTAAGGAGAAAATCCATACATATAGTCAAGGAACCTAAGATATTTTGGCACAAGACATTGGTAATGCTATGGCAACTACGAAAAATAGAATGAAGTTTGACCATTTGCACTGGAATTTATAAAAATGTTTTATTAATGTGTAGAGATCTATAAGGAAATCATGGATCAATACCACACTTTCAAGCTACTATATTTTCCCAAATCCTTATAGTAGTACCATTCCAAACCGTCATAAAATTAGCTACTCCCTTTCATCATCATTTTTTGTAGTAGGGGGCCATAAGTTGGTTGGTGCCAACTTTTGACTTAACACATAATAAGGGTCACCCCATTGGTTGGCATAGTATAATTTTATTTGATGCCATGGAAAAATGATTTGGTGCCAAATATTGTTTTTAGTAAGCATAATTTTCTATAAGCATATTACTAAGAGTGTATTATACAAGTAAATACTAACTGTATAATAAGGGTTATACATTTGTTGTATATAGATTCAACTAATAATGAGATAATTCTTACTTGGGTACACTTTTGTGTATCTATGATTGTGTGTATATGCTTGTTTTCTTGTATGAAGTATCCAAGCTTTGATTTAGCTTATTGCAATGCCTATCAGGATTTGATTGAATTAGCTATAATATTAAGGACATACGAGACAAAATATTAACCAATAATATTCTACTATAAATGATAACCTTGAGATAATTTTCTCTTCGAGGTTGATCAAATTTCAAGAGGATTTTCTTATAATGGATGGGAATGTGTTTCCTACCTCCTTGACCCTTGATAAATTGAGACTTATGAATGATTGTTAGACTCATACAAATAATAGTAATGTTTGAATTGAACAAATAACAATGAATGAATAAAACATGTTGATATGATGTATCTAGCCTCATGATATTCTAATGGATTGCATGTGAATATTCTTATTATGCATTCATGTTCTATTTTAAGGAATGACATCTATAGTTTAGAGTTTATTATAAAGTTTATAGAGTACATTAACTATGTGGAAAAACAATTGTTTCTATGTTTTGCAATGTCGAGGGCTATAATTAATGCAAGATAAAGCAAACATACATGGCTTTTGTGTTACCATTATCTCATGATGTGTTTTCCTATAAGTTATCATGGAATGTGATGTGAAACTACCTTATTTAAGAGGTTAAGGTCTAGGGTGACTATAGATCACTGTAATGGCAAGGAGAGAATATCATTAAGGTATTAAATATGATTAATAAGTATCATATAAGTTGGGCTAATTAATAATTTTAGGAAAAGAAAAATATTTCAAGACTATTGCGTACCTAGATCCAACATGTTTTATTTTGGTGTACTAGGATTAATTAGTCTAGGGGTGTGGTCTAATATTAGGATGTTGTCTAGTTATTTTACTATTATCTATATTAAGTCATAAAGTTTAGGGTTTCATCACATTCTATGTGTGGCTAGGGTTTCCTCCATACATGCTATATATTGGAGAGATATTCCCATTTGGGTATTATGTATTATTGGATATTTTCTACAAAGGAATGAAGACCATTTTTAGGCTTCTTTACCATTGAGTGGAATTGTAGGTGCAATCCATATGGGTGTGCAAGTGCCCCCATTTTTATGAGATAAATTACGTACTTCTATTTTCTTCCATATTTCTTGATTCATTTCCATCAAGTAGAATAGAAAGTGGTATTAGATCAATTCGATTTTGCTTCTTATTGTGTAACTAGGGTTTGAGTTCAATAAAATATATATTTGTGAATTTTTAGCTAGAGATTTATTTGTTAAAAAAAGAGAAGACTATGTAGATTGCAAAGGAAAGAATGTTATGAGGATGAAGCAATTAACCCGAATATGTGAATTAGTAGAAAGTGGAATACATCCTCACCAAGATGTATGTAGATCTTTGGGTGATATATGAGCTTAAGTAGAGAAAATATAGGTTAAAAAAGAAACCCTTTGGTCCATTATTTAGAGGAAACTGACTAGGATGAAGAAAATAAAAATTCTTTTACAGGCAAAGCTAATAGCCCACCAAATTCACCAAATGCATGAGCTCATGGTCCCTCTTACAATATACAAATGCAAATTCCCCAATTTAATTTTATCTAGGAGGTTGGCGTGCATGAATGACTAAGGTAAAACTAGCTTTCCAAATCCAATGAATCTTCAAATAGGAGGATAAAATTAATGTAGCCTTGCATCATTTAGATGGAGGAAATCATCCATGGGGAAAGAAGTGGATCTCAAAAAATATAGATAAGAATTTGCATATTTTATATATGCTTTATTATAGAGAGCATATCACATTTGGGATAAGCCATATGATGTTTAGCTCATGCATCTATTTAAAAGGGATATGTCCATGGAGGAATACAAAGAGAAATTTTAGATTTTGGAGATAAAATCTAAATTGTCAAATAATTTGATCTGGGATATTTATATTTCTAATCTAAGGATACAAATCCATATTGAGGTAAGGATTTTTTAACCTAATATTTTGGAAAAAACTATTATTTTAGCTAAGAGGATAGAAGTTTATGCTGTAACATTAAGAATAAAAATGATTGATTTTACTTCAAAGGGGTATACACATGATAGATATGGTAAAGTGGATGCACAAAAAGATAAAATCAATCATAGTAACTAGAGCTATATATTTAAATAAAGGAAGGCTCACTAAAATCCAAATCTATGTCATGCATCTTCCCATCCTTGATCAAAGGGGCATAAATGCAAACCCCAAAAATTGTTTATGGCTACAGACACTTGCATTTCTAATGCATAGCCAAAATTAGAAAAGGAATATTACTTTGAGCACCAAGAATGTGACTTAAATGAAGAATATTAACCCTAACCATCCAATAAAATGGGCCAACCTTCAATCTCTTTGACAATAATGATAAGGTTAGATTATCTTGATACATTCACTCTTTTCAGGTTTATAAAAAAGACAAATGCATTGGTGTTAATGGATCCCAAATTTACTTTGAATATTCTAGATAATAGATATGACAAGAAGTTAGGCCTACTTATAAATACTTCTATAATATTACTAATTTAGATCCCAAGGCATTGCCTTATCTAGTGTGAAGGTTCAATTCATTGAGCTATCTATACAAAGTTATACTTTAATATATAAGCTTGATGTAGCAAAGGTAGGTGGATTTGTTCTTTGATTGCAATGGTTATATTCTTTGGGGATATATTCCACTAACCATCAAAAAAATTTCTTGTGTTTTCAAAGATATGGAAAGAATTATACAATTAAAGACTTACTAGAAGAGGAAATTGAGGTAGTGGATTCCAAGCACAAGTTTTTTTTTTTTTCTAAAAGTTTGTTTTATATTTAAGGCTAGGCTCTATGACATGAACGCTAATCTATTAATTCAAAAGAATGATCCAACCATCTCCAACTTACTACAAATACATAAAATGGTGTTCCAAGATATACTAAAGAAGCTTCTCCCAAATTGTGGGTTTGAACATGTGATTGAACTAGACTCGTCTAAAGGGCATATGGTGGTTCGACCATATAAGTATGGCTATCTTTAGAAAATAAAAATTGAGAAGCTAGTGCAAGAATTACTAGATGTAGGGATTATCACTCCAAGCAAAAGCCCACATGTAGCACCTATAGTGTTAGCAAGGAATAAGGATGTGTCTTAATGTCTTTATATAAATTACAAGAATTGAACAGGTTTACCATCAAGAATAAGCTTCCAATACCCAATATTGATGACTTGCTATATGAGCTTCATGGAGCCACAATATTTTAAAATATTGACCTTAGATTAGGCTATTATCAAATAACAATTTGTGTCGAAGATCAGGATAAAACAACATTCAAGACTCACTAGGGATATTATTAGGTTAGAGTGATTCCATTCGGTCTATGCAATGCTCCAACTACATTTCACACACTAGTGAATAGAATATTTGGTAACTCAAAATTTTTATTCTTGTCTTCTTTGATGATTTTTAGTCTACAATAAGTCACTTAAGGAACACTTAGAACATCTAGATATTGTGCTTGTTATTTTTAGGAAAAAACTATTTGTTAAGCAATCTAAGTTTGAATTTGACAAGCCATCTCTATAATACTTAGGGTATATAATTTTAGTTGAAGGTGTTTGTGTTTATTTGACAAAGACTAGGGAAATAAAAATAATGGCTAGTACCTACTACATTGAAGAAACTACATTGATTCTTAGGACTAGCAGGATTCCATTGTAGGTATATACAAAACTTCTCCACTATAGATTGACCCTTAATAGGTTTAACTAAAAAGAATACTTTTACTTAATCTGGTGAAGCACAACTAGCTTTTCACAAGCTAAATGAGGAACTATCATCCACTCTAGTACCAAATAGTAGAAGAGAAGGAAAAATTTCTAGAGTGGTTTATACGCTTCCTAATAGAACATGGTTATTGAGCTAATGAAGAAGGCCAATGGTTCCATGAATCTTGGTAAGGCTCCATAAAACCCAAAAAATATTGTTATCCAAGCATGAAACACCTTCATATCTCTTGAAGACAACAAAATGGGTTAGAACATGCAACCCCTCTTGCCAAAATTTTTAACTCCTCATCACATAACTACCAAAGTAGCACCTAGGGTTAGAATATACGACCCCTAGTGTGAAGGTTGCATTGTCTTATCTGGTTGTTTTATGATAACCTAAGAAACTTCCTTGACTCATTTACAATTAAAGAAAGATCAATACAATTACTATATATAATTAAAACATAAATAAAAAATCAATGCTTAAAAAAATACGAAAATCACATATTGATATAAAATTCATTAAAAATATTAATAAATTTTATATTGATAATAAAATAAAAGAAAAATATTTAGCCACAAAAAAGTACTATTAATTTTGAACATAACCATCATGTCATGACTAATGTTAAAAAAAATATTAAATTTCTTAAATTGGGATCTAACTCAATAAAAATAAATACATCCAAAAAATTTAAAGATATAATTTTGACAAGGTCCTCAAACTAGTTACAAACTAGTTATAAAATTCTCATATTCGGTGTCTTTCTAATCCCTATAAAATGAAAATATACAAACCCTAACTATATTACTTATATCATTCACAAAAAAAGCTTCAAGGAGCCAACATTTCCTTCAAATCATTGATCCCAAACTCTATCATTTTCTAACTCTCCTAATTTTACAAGAGTTGACTACCAAATTACCCTTATCAATGTGGGAATCTCTTCACTCTTCCTCCAAATCTAGTTCTTCTATTCTAAAACTCCTTTATTTTCTAGTATGTATGCCAAACATTCCTTTTATAGAAGGTATGTTGAATCCTTTTATCCTCAAACATACTTAGTAGAGATAGAATCTTTCTATCATATCCATCACCTGCCAATTGGATTTATTCTTGTCATTGAGCTAAATCACTAACACCTATGAATCTCACTCCACTTTTAAGTTTTTTATGCCCATTTTAATTACCAACTTGACTTTGATAAGTAATGTATTAGATTCCTCTATAGCAATAGTTTTCTCATTATAGTTATATATAAAAATAATTCTTATTTTACCTATAGTGTCTCTCATCGCTCCCCCTCTTCCTATTGGATTGGGATTCCCTTTGGAATCCCTATTGATAATTAGTTTATACCACCCCTTCCTTGGTCATTTTCGTGTTATCCTTGCTTTCTCTACCTTTTGTTATCCACTCCTTATGGTATAAGGTAGATAAATGCACCATCTTTCTAAAGTATTACACTACTAGGTATGTGTTTCATTCACTTGTGATCCTATGCTCAAATTATATTATAAGATGATGTTAGTTTTGATCAACTAGCTCTCTATCAAAGGTATCTAGATTCCAAAGAGTTAGTAAATCTCTTGAATCCCCCTCTGTTGGAGCTCCTAAGAAGTTACTTCTACTCCAAACCTTCCTATCTATTTTTCCTAACTTGTTTCCCCTAATTCTGTCTTATATAATAAGACTATATCGATACACAGATTGTCAATACAAGATTTTAGCAATCTATGTTTGGCTAGGGCATTTAGACCCCTCACATTCTAGGATAATAATTTCATTTTTACCTTTGGCCAAGGGTTTGGATCCCCTTGTAAAGGCATCAACAAGATGACTCTATTTTCTATCTACCATTTTTTTTTGCTTCTCTAGTTTGCAAAGTATTTCTTTTGTTCCCTTCCTCATTTAGATCCCCCTATATCAACTTATCTACAAGTGCTCCTTCCCTATCTCTAAGAAGGATGATCCTCCTCTCACTTGTATTTTTACTCTTCCTCCTATTCTAGTTCCTTAAAAATCTTTAGAAAGTTTATTTGACATCCTCCTCTATAATTTCCTCTTGTTTAGTTTTTCATCTTAAGCATTGCGTTTCCTTCTTTCAAATCATCCTTGGGCTCTTGTGTCTCTAGAACTATTTTCTCCTCTTCTACTATTTCTAAAATATCTCACTCTAATTGTTACAATTATGGTGGTCTATTATATTTATTTTTGTAGGTTTGGTTGTATGGAAAGTGACTTCTCCTTTGTTGGTCGTTGAGGGTTCTCTTACAATGGTTAATTATCATTGAGAAAAGGCTTTCCAAGTCCTTGTATGCATGGCATAGGTGACATAAAAAGGGTATATTTTCATAGTCAACCTCCTAATGGTGCTTACCTAGACATGAAACCAAATCTATCATTTTAATAAGGGTTTTTGTAGGTCTACCCTCACATAGATGCAAACAAATATTACTTGGAATTCATTTGTAGTTGCAAGGGATACTAAGATAAATTCACCCAAATATTTTTCAATATTTTGAAAGACCTCTACCCAAAATTGCAAGAGTAGAATGAACAATAGTACCCACATCAAGACTTTTATAATAACTTCTATATGAGGGTTAAACTCTAGTGACCACTAGTGCTTGTATAGGCCAACACTACCCAGAAACCAGGTCCCTCCCATGTAGACATGGTCATAGTATTCATCCTGGGTGAAGTTTACCAAGAAGAACCCTTCAACCAAAGTGATCGAAGATTCTCCTTCCAAAACCCATTTACTTCTAATCTAGCTCTTCAAAGCTTTCAGACCTAGCCATACTCCCATGAATTTATAGAACAAATTGTTTTACAAATCCAATATGTTACCCCTTATAACAATATCACTAACTAGAATGGAGGGAACCCCATCCTCTCTCAAAAAGGTCTTATTGAAATTTTGATAAAAATTAGTAGCCTAGGGATGAGGTCATACTAATACCATTGTTGGCAATTTTGGGTACTTTGGGTACATTGCCTTTGCTCAAGTGTATAAGTTGTCATTGATGTCAATAAGCTCTTGAAGGAATTTGATTTTATGTCAAATAATTTGTTTTGATGAAGGTTACGACATGACAGTTTCAAAGGTCTTTTGTAAACCCCAAGTTGGCGGGTTTAAAGATTACAGGTGGATGCATTAGTTTAATGCATTTGGGTCCAGGAGGAAGTATTTATTTAAATAATTAAAAACCTTGTTAAGGTTCCCTTTAATTATTTTTAAATAAATATTAAATTATTGTTTGCAATGGGTTATCCTAACCCATGGCGCTATGTTTTAAGATTGTGGGCGCTAGCCAAGACCTCCACCGACGTGTTAAACTCCTCGTCGACGTCAAGAGCTTATGGTAAAAATGCATATAAATCTCCCTCAATGAAAATCAAGAATTATCCCATCCATATTTTGAAAAGAGTTGCTCGTTGTGATTTCGTGATCCGTTGTTTGGATTTCTTCTTCGATTGTGTCTTCGTCGTTTTCGTAAACCTACTGTTCGACTGTGTCCTCGTCGTTTGTCATAAATTTGCCGTAAGGTTTTCGTCTTCGTGTTCACATCAGAAGAAAGGGAGGCACTGTTGTTTTATTTAATCCTTGGCGCAGAAGGAACAAGGCTAATAGCGTGAGGTTTAAACCTCATCGGGCACCTTTGGCGCACCGGTAGTGGCTAGGTTGTTGGCGTGCTACCCGAACGGGAGGTTTCGCGTTCGAATAATGCGAAAGGGTTTTTCATTGTGAAGTGGACGCAGCGGGTGGTGTTAGAATTCGTGCGTAATTTCTCCATAGCGCTATTTTTGATGTTGGCCAAGGTATTTTTCGAAATTAATTTTTGCTAAGTGTATTTTGCGGATGGAGGAAGTTTATTAGAGGGAAAATCAGCTTAGGAGTTATAAGGAGTTTAAAGCTTGTTTTTTTTTGATAAAAGATTCTTTTGAAGGTGTTGTTTGAAATATCTTATTGCATTCTTATGAGAAATAAATTTTATTTTTGATAAGACTATAAGGGAGAAATAAGGTGTATAAGGGATAAATTTTTCTTCTAATGTTGAGAGTGCTTTTGGTTGATTATGGAAATGAAAGCATGATGTTTTAAGGTTAAAATGGCTTCTTGTGTGAAGTTATGAAACCTTAAGTGGGCAGCTTTGAGATTGACATTTGCTTTCATTAAATTGGTAATAATCAAGCTATTCTTTACTTGGTTAAAGTGTTGGGCTTACTCCTTTGTTGATGATTTGAAAAGTTGTTTTGTGCTATTGTGATTTGAGTTGGTGGATGCTTTTTGTTCAAACAATATTGGAGAGAAAAGGAGTTCTACTTGTTTCCTTTTCTAATGTTGATTGTGAAATGCTTCAAGGTTGTGTTTTGAGCTGAATGGTGTTGATTGAACCTTGTTTGATGAGCATTGTTGTTGAAGCCCTAATTGATGGTGAAAAGAACATGAGTATCATTGTTATGGGATTCTTTGCATAGTTGGCAATTGTTGGGGTTTCATGTTCTTGAAAGAAAGCATTCTATCCTATCCATTTCAGATATTGAGTTGAGTTTTCAGATTTGAGATTGAGTTTGAGCTGAGTTGATTTGAGTTGAGTTTTGAGATTGGGAGTTGAGTATAGAACATATTGAGTCTCTAACAATTATCTTTATGCTTCTATGAGTTTGAAAAATCACATTGGGTCTCTAACAATTCACCTTGTGATTTCCTACTAAGAAAGTTTTTTTTCTTGGTGAGCTTGCTAAGTTTTTGGACAGGTTCTGGTGGGGACTTGTGAGCAGTCTTGGACAGGTTCTAGTGGGGACTTGTGAGCAGTTTTGGACAGGTTCCGGTGGGGACTTGTGAGCAGATTTGGATAGGTCCTAGCAAGAGGACTTGTGAGCTGAGTTTGATAGTTCTATCGAGAGAACTTGAGGACAGAGGTGCACTGGTTCTTTGAGAAGAACCTGAGGACAGATTTGGCAAGTCTTTGAGAAGGCTTGTGTGTAGAGGATTGATTTGTTCAAGCATTGGACAGATCCGACGCGACAGAGGAAGACTTGTACTAGACCGACTGATTGTGTTTGGTATAGGTTGCTGAGCTGCTGTGGACGTGATCATAGAATGTAGAGGTCTCTTAGGCTAAGCATTGAGGATAGGAGGTCTTCGATGGAAAGGAGTTCCATGTGCTGGCAAGAGCTAGAAGTAGTTGATCTTCTGAGGGATCATTTCCGGAGCGAGAGGGGAAGGTATCTCCTTTGAGCGAGAGGCTCATAAATTTTGATTAGGGGAAGGTATCTCCTTTGGGTCGAGGCTCATAAACATTGTAATTGGGAAGGATTCCCAAAGAACTTTGAGATAACTTTTAGAGAAAAGTTTTGTGGACGTAGCCTAGCCATTTTGGGTGAACCACATTAAAATTGGTGTCACTTTGTGGATGATATTGTGCATTGCTTTGATATTTCTTTGGGTATATTGCTTTACTGTTTTGAAGTATAAAGGAAAAAGTAAAAAGAGGTCTTATACTGTTCACCCCCCCCCTCTCAGTATAAGCTTGTGTTCTTCAACCTTACATTTTTATTTGAGGGCATTTGCATATAAGGGTTTAGTTTTTCCCTTTTGCTACCCTGACGTGCCTAAACTCCCATCCATATGACCCTTGAAACGTGGCCCTTTATGAGGCATTGTGATGTTCCCTAGGCCTATCCCATCTTTTGAACCTACTTTTGGACCCATGCCTACAACATCTCTTGCTCTTATTCCTTATATATATATATATATATAATCTCATATATTCTCAATAATTTTAGATGTAACGCTATAATTTTTTATGACTTCGTATATTGAACATTAAAGTAAACTACAAAACCATGTTTTAAAATTTTATCATTAAAATTAACATCTATAAAATATATATCACAAAAAAACACACCTAAATATTATTAAATATATATTTCTTATTTTTTTGATCTAAGAGAATTTAGAAGTTACAATTATCAAATTTAAGATATAACTGTTGGTTGTGGAGCCTGATTCTCTCTCTCTCTAATTCGGAGGTCTTGTTTTCAGCCGCACTTGGACCCACTCCATGAAAGGGGTGTAGGGGGAACAACTCCCCCTCTACTTATATTGTTAGGGGGGTCCAGGGGTGGTGGCGACAACCATTTAGCCCTCCCCTAGTGAGGGTTTTGGGGGTAGCAACCTCAAAGCCAAAAATAGATGTGTTTTACTCTATGTAAATCTAGACCATTTATTATGAGGTCACATTTCGGACGATGGATTTTAGATGGGTATTTTTACCCTAAATTGTAATGCACTTTTATAAGTGGATGATGTATGAAGACTGTAATGTAATTGTAATGCACACGACTATGTATGGTAATGCGTGGTGTGCATAATTGTAATTGACGACGATAGAGAGAAGAGGAAGTTACAACGGATTTACTTTAGGTTGTATCCCTTCAGTTTTTATGAATGGAATAAAAAGTCTTGGTTATTTTCTCCGTGGATGTAGCCGATATTCGGTGAACCACGTAAATTTATCTCTTATTGTGCTTTATTTTCTATGATTTTTTTTGGTAGATAAGATACTATAGCATTAATATCAAGTTTCACAGGTTGAGCCAAAATCTTTTACAAAAATCAGCCCAGGGCTGTTGATGAACATGTCCTTACTAAGGATCCTATATATGTAAAATCTACATGCCGCCAAAGCCATTACATCCGATAAGGCACATAGCCTATTATCAAAAAGAAACTTCCCATACAACATTTTGGGTATACCTCGAGAAAACACACCTGCATCATAATTAAAAAAAAAGAAACAAACACGGATCCCTTCCTTGAAACAGTGGAGAAACAAAAAGCTGTAGACACACATAGTAGAGTACTGAAAAAAACTCCCACAAGCTCTGTATTGACAGTTACTCTTAATAATTATTTGGTAATTTCTTTCTTCCATATATGACATGCTTTGGGACCACATCCCGTCTTGGCCAATCAACCTTGGAGAAGTGAACCTGTTTGTTAAGATCCTGCTATAAAATAAACTCAAATAACACACTCTCACACAATTGCTTGGAAATAACTCACATAAACATCACATTAATATAACAGAAATTTGCATAAAGAACAATCTCACAATAGGACTGAATCGCAGGCCTCTTCGAGGGGGCAACCTCCTTCAATACTTCATTAATTTTGCAAAAGATAGTTACATTGGTGCCTTTTCGGGTATTTAAGGAGTTTCCTTCCAAGGTTGGCTTACATGCAAAATGCCACCTGGATTACATGCATAATGCCACCCGAATTACATGCATAGTGCCACTTTGAATTACATGCACAATGCCACCCGAATTACATGCACAATGCCACCCGAATTACATGCATAATGCCACCTATCTACCATGTGTTACATAAAAAGGGTGCCATTTGTCATAGGCACTACCTAAGCTAAAACTTAGAACATTACAAAATATTAATCATGGGTACTACCCACGTTCACTAGGAATTATTACATTAGGGAAGTTATTACATTAAGGGTTAGGATGAGATCCTAACATGCCCTTCTCCTTGAAGAAGCTTTGTCCTCAAAGCTGAAAATGAGGAAACTATTGCTGGAGTTGATGGAGAGACTCCCATGTAGCATCCTCAGGTTGAAGTCCACGCCACTGAACCAGGACCTCTATAATGGTACGGTTGCGCAGAGTGCGAGTTCGACGATCCAACAACTGCTTTGGTGCAAGTAAGATGGAGCCTTCTTCATCCAATTCGGGGAGTGTTGATGGAACCTGTACCTTGGAGCTGCCCGAAAGGTAGGAGGAAGGCGTGAGTGGAGGGCGCCCGTAAACTGCCTCAAACGGTGTGAGTTTGGTGGCGGTATGATAGGAAGTGTTGTACCACCATTCGGCCAAAGAAAGCCATTTTGCCCAATGAGTAGGATGATCGGAGGCAAAGCAGCAAGGGTAAGTTTCCAAGCATTTATTAACAACCTCTGTTTGACCCTCCATTTGCGGATGGTAGGCTAAACTCATTTTGAGCTGAGTCCCCTGCAACTTAAACAACTCTTGCCACAAATTGCTAGTAAAGGTGGGATCACGATCAGATACAATGGAGGTTGGCATGCCATGAAGGCGAAATATGGAGTCAAGAAAATTTTGGGCAATAGTGAATGTTGTGTAAGGATGGGTTAGGGCACAAAAGTGAGCATACTTTGAAAGGCGGTCCACTACCACGAAAATAACAGACTTGCCTCCAGATTTAGGTAGCCCTTCTATGAAGTCCATAGAGATGTCAGTCCACACCTGATCCGATATCGGCAATGGTGGAAGAGTGCCCAGAGAGCGCACTGTTTCTCCTTTCATCCTTTGACCTGTGTCGCAGTCTGCCACCAAAGAGCGAATGTCCTGTTTCCTACCTTTCCAAAATAAGGTGCGCTTGAGTCGCTCATAAGGTGGTCTGGCATTGGGAGGTGTACTATCCGGCAATAATGGAATGGCATGGTCGTGAGAGCGATGCGGTGGTAGTGTGGTTGGTTCTGAAAAGATGGCCTCTTGTTTGTGGAGAATCTGTTGCATGTCTTGTGGGATTTCACCCATTGGAGATGTGGATGGTTGGATGGAGAATAGTTGTGCAATGACCCCACGTGATGATTTTTTTAGCAATTTCTCCATGCCGTTTGAACTGATAATTTGAGGTGTTCTTATCGGGGAGCCCTTGATGATGTGTGTTTGTCCGTTCTGGAAGAAGCGCATCCGAGAGTTCAGCAAAGTTCCAAGCTGATAGTGCCCAACGTACTCAACCATTGGGATCCCAAAACAATATCACATCCACCCAGCTGGAGGGCAAACATGTCCTGCTTGAGTTCATAGTCCCCTATCTTGATTTTAACATTGCGACACTTTCCTTTACAAGGTAAGGTTCCCCCATTGGCTACCATGACCTCAAAGGAATTACAAGTGTGGATATAGCAATTTGCCCGTTGAGCAACTCTAGGGTCAATGAAGTTGTGCGTGCTTCCTGAATCCAGCAGGATGGAAAGACGTTGGCCCTTGAAAAATCCTGTAACCTTCATGGTTTGAGGAGTAGTAATGTCTGCAAGGGCATGGATTGTAATTGCTGTCTTAGGTTCCTGTTTCACTTCTGCTTGTGGAGGAGGTGGTTCTGGAGGGTCCTCATCCTCATCACTCTCGTCAGTGGTATCAGGTTCTTCAACATCTATCAAGAACAATTTTTTGTGTGCACACTTATGCCCTTTGAAAAACTTTTCATCACAATTGTAGCATAATCCTTGGGCACGACGTGCATCCATCTCTTCGGTGGTGAGGCGCTTGGGTGCAGCCGGTTTATTATCATCTAGGTGTTGGCCTCTAGGAGGAAATGAAGGTCTATTTTGAGGAAACTTTGATGGGTGTCTTTGGGCGAGAGAGTTTAGATTCGGCCAAACGGGCCAAACCGATAGCTTCCATCATAGTTCGTGGTTTCAACATTTTTACCTCCGCTTGGAGTTCCATCTTCAACCCATCGATATAACAACTCCGGAAGAACCCTTCACTCAATCCTCTTGTCCTATTGGCCAATTTTTCAAATTGGGCTTGGTACTCTCGGATTGACCCTGTTTGTTGCAGTTTGGTCAAGGCTCCTGTAAAGTCCTCAAACTCACTAGGACCAAATCGAGTGAGTAGTTGGGATTCAAAATCCTCCCAAGAGAGATTTGGGTAGGCAAGATGCAACCATTGGAACCAGTGTAGAGCCTCAGATTCCAAGTTAAAGGAAGCCATCTGGACTCGATGAAATATGGGTACATTATGAAGTCGAAAGAATTGGTCAACCCGACATAGCCACCCATCAACATCCTTCCCACTAAATTTGGGAAAGTCCAATTTGGGCATTCTAAAGGATGGATCATGGTCACGATTCCTTGTAGAACTCTCAGCTTGGTATTCTGATTTGGGTGGTTCTCTTCTCAGTTTATTGTCCACTTCTGTCAGTGCTTCTTCTAGGCGGTTGCTAGTGGCCTCATGCTCTAGGCGAAGACCTTGGACTTCTTCCCTTATGGAGTGAAAAGCCGAGTTCAAGTTCTCAATGGCTTTTGTGAGGGATTCCAAGTGTTCTAGTTCTTTTTGGTGTCCACGGGTACCCTGGGCCATTTTTTAGACCTTTGTGACCAGTTACTAAAAATAGAATTGAATTTTTTTGGACTTACTATTTTTAGTAAGTGCCCAAAAAAGTGCTTGGGTGCTATATATCAAAATGATCAGCTGAAGGAGGTGGTCACAATGAGCTATATCTCTCAACACTACTTTTTGGCACCCCAGACTTTTTTTTTTTATCTCCTGTTTTGCTGAGTCTAACGGTGTTTACAGTTTTTAATTCTGAGCTACTGAGCAAAAGTTGGGTACTGGAGCACTATCTATAACTGGCCGTGTTTCACACTCAAGATTCTCTGTATTTTGCAGGTGACTGATATGACAGTTCTGTTCTGACCCTGAAGACTGTGAATTCTGCCCCGATCGTGTCTGACCTCTCGACTCGATCGACTCGATCGTGGATCGCCATCTGTAAATTTCATTGTTATTCTCCAGATCTGTCGACTTAAGTGTCACCCTCATGGCTTATCCCGAATGCATGTCCCTTCTATTATTTTTTTAGTAGAGGACTCCTTTCTCATATGCTCACTTTTGAAATGCAGGTTTACGAACAGGGAGGTTTGGATTTTTATTGTTATTTTTATTTTTTGGCATTTTTTATAGGTTGAAGTTTTAACAAAACCAGGGAATGCTAAGTATAGGAGTATGTACCACCCATAGGCCCTCTAATATACCGATAGTGACGAACAATAGTGCTCGGACCAATATTTCAGGCCACTACTCAAGGAGGATTCCACACATACCCTTGAGCACACTACCTGCCTCTCCGACAATACGGGAGGGTAATCGTCCAGGATGTTGTCCCGTAGACTATGAGTAATACAAGGCCGAAGAGCTTCCTAATGGCTAAAAGTTTGTTTAATCCTAGATGGTCTCCCGATATACCCGAAGATACGTGGGAGCTCAAGTCCGTGCGCGAGTTCTGTCTGAGGCCTGGGTATTGGAGCCTGATCGCCCCTCACTTCACTAGACGCTTTATGGGCTATCTAGCTTAGCCAATAATGACAGATCCTTCGCGATATTTTAAAACCCCCGGTATAGGGTTTCTACCTACTCAACTAATAATATATTTTTTTGTTTTTGGTCTGAAAAAAAAAACACTGTATTTTTTTGGATTTTTTTTTAATAAGGAAAAACAGAATGGAAAAAACACACGAAATTTATACCTAACAGGCGGATTGGATGGCAAGAATCGTTGCAGTTGCGTAAGAACTTGGCCCTGGAAAGCGCTCTGATACCACTTGTTAAGATCCTGCTATAAAATAAACTCAAATAACACACTCTCACACAATTGCTTGGAAATAACTCACATAAACATCACATTAATATAACAGAAATTTGCATAAAGAACAATCTCACAATAGGATTGAATCGCGAGGCCTCTTCGAGGGGGCAACCTCCTTCAATACTTCATTAATTTTGCAAAAGATAGTTACATTGGTGCCTTTTCGGGTATTTAAGGAGTTTCCTTCCAAGGTTGGCTTACATGCAAAATGCCACCTGGATTACATGCATAATGCCACCCGAATTACATGCATAGTGCCACTTTGAATTACATGCACAATGCCACCCGAATTACATGCACAATGCCACCCGAATTACATGCATAATGCCACCTATCTACCATGTGTTACATAAAAAGGGTGCCATTTGTCATAGGCACTACCTAAGCTAAAACTTAGAACATTACAAAATATTAATCATGGGTACTACCCACGTTCACTAGGAATTATTACATTAGGGAAGTTATTACATTAAGGGTTAGGATGAGATCCTAACATGCCCTTCTCCTTGAAGAAGCTTTGTCCTCAAAGCTGAAAATGAGGAACTGTTGCTGGAGTTGATGGAGAGACTCCCATGTAGCATCCTCAGGTTGAAGTCCACGCCACTGAACCAGGACCTCTGTAATGGTACGGTTGCGCAGAGTGCGAGTTCGACGATCCAGTAGTTGCTTTGGTGCAAGTAAGATGGAGCCTTCTTCATCCAATTCGGGGAGTGTTGATGGAACCTGTACCTTGGAGCTGCCCGAAAGGTAGGAGGAAGGCGTGAGTGGAGGGCGCCCGTAAAGCGCCTCAAACGGTGTGAGTTTGGTGGCGGTATGATAGGAAGTGTTGTACCACCATTCGGCCAAAGAAAGCCATTTTGCCCAATGAGTAGGATGATCGGAGGCAAAGCAGCAAGGGTAAGTTTCCAAGCATTTATTAACAACCTCTGTTTGACCCTCCATTTGCGGATGGTAGGCTAAACTCATTTTGAGCTGAGTCCCCTGCAACTTAAACAACTCTTGCCACAAATTGCTAGTAAAGGTGGGATCACGATCAGATACAATGGAGGTTGGCATGCCATGAAGGCGAAATATGGAGTCAAGAAAAATTTGGGCAATAGTGAATGCTGTGTAAGGATGGGTTAGGGCACAAAAGTGAGCATACTTTGAAAGGCGGTCCACTACCACGAAAATAACAGACTTGCCTCCAGATTTAGGTAGCCCTTCTATGAAGTCCATAGAGATGTCAGTCCACACCTGATCCGGTATCGGCAATGGTGGAAGAGTGCCCATAGAGCGCACTGTTTCTCCTTTCATCCTTTGACCTATGTCGCAGTCTGCCACCAAAGAGCGAATGTCCTGTTTCCTACCTTTCCAAAATAAGGTGCGCTTGAGTCGCTCATAAGGTGGTCTGGCATTGGGAGGTGTACTATCCGGCAATAATGGAATGGCATGGTCGTGAGAGCGATGCGGTGGTAGTGTGGTTGGTTCTGAAAAGATGGCCTCTTGTTTGTGGAGAATCTGTTGCATGTCTTGTGGGATTTCACCCATTGGAGATGTGGATGGTTGGATGGAGAATAGTTGTGCAATGACCCCACGTGATGATTTTTTTAGCAATTTCTCCATGCCGTTTGAACTGATAATTTGAGGTGTTCTTATCGGGGAGCCCTTGATGATGTGTGTTTGTCCGTTCTGGAAGAACTGCATCCAGAGTTCAGCAAAGTTCCAACTGATAGTGCCCAACGTACTCAACCATTGGGATCCCAAAACAATATCACATCCACCCAGCTGGAGGGCAAACATGTCCTGCTTGAGTTCATAGTCCCCTATCTTGATTTTAACATTGCGACACTTTCCTTTACAAGGTAAGGTTCCCCCATTGGCTACCATGACCTCAAAGGAATTACAAGTGTGGATATAGCAATTTGCTCGTTGAGCAACTCTAGGGTCAATGAAGTTGTGCGTGCTTCCCGAATCCAGAAGGATGGAAAGACGTTGGCCCTTGAAAAATCCTGTAACCTTCATGGTTTGAGGAGTAGTAATGTCTGCAAGGGCATGGATTGTAATTGTTGTCTTAGGTTCCTGTTTCACTTCTGCTTGTGGAGGAGGTGGTTCTGGAGGGTCCTCATCCTCATCACTCTCGTCGAGGTATCAGGTTCTTCAACATCTATCAAGAACAATTTTTTGTGTGCACACTTATGCCCTTTGAAAAACTTTTCATCACAATTGTAGCATAATCCTTGGGCACGACGTGCATCCATCTCTTCGGTGGTGAGGCGCTTGGGTGCAGCGGGTTTATTATCATCTAGGTGTTGGCCTCTAGGAGGAAATGAAGGTCTATTTTGAGGAAACTTTGATGGGTGTCTTTGGGCAGAGAGTTTAGATTCGGCCAAACGGGCCAAACTGATAGCTTCCATCATAGTTCGTGGTTTCAACATTTTTACCTCCGCTTGGAGTTCCATCTTCAACCCACTGATATAACAACTCTGGAAGAACCCTTCACTCAATCCTCTTGTCCTATTGGCCAATTTTTCAAATTGGGCTTGGTACTCTCGGACTGACCCTGTTTGTTGCAGTTTGGTCAAGGCTCTTGTAAAGTCCTCAAACTCACTAGGACCAAATCGAGTGAGTAGTTGGGATTCAAAATCCTCCCAAGAGAGATTTGGGTAGGCAAGACGCAACCATTGGAACCGAGTGTAGAGCCTCAGATTCCAAGTTAAAGGAAGCCATCTAGACTCGATGAAATATGGGTACATTATGAAGTCGAAAGAATTGGTCAACCCGACATAGCCACCCATCAACATCCTTCCCACTAAATTTGGGAAAGTCCAATTTGGGCATTCTAAAGGATGGATCATGGTCACGATTCCTTGTAGAACTCTCAACTTGGTATTCTAATTTGGGTGGTTCTCTTCTCAGTTTACTGTCCACTTCATCAGTGCTTCTTCTAGGCGGTTGCTAGTGGCCTCATGCTCTAGGCGAAGACCTTGGACTTCTTCCCTTATGGAGTGAAAAGCCGAGTTCAAGTTCTCAATGGCTTTTGTGAGGGATTCCAAGTGTTCTAGTTCTTTCTGGTGTCCACGGGTACCCTGGGCCATTTTTTAGACCTTTGTGACCAGTTACTAAAAATAGAATTGAATTTTTTGGACTTACTATTTTTAGTAAGTGCCCAAAAAAGTGCTTGGGTGCTATATATCAAAATGATCAGCTGAAGGAGGTGGTCACAATGAGCTATATCTCTCAACACTACTTTTTGGCACCCCAGACTTTTTTTTTTTATCTCTGTTTTGCTTGAGTCTAACGGTGTTTACGAGTTTTAATTCCGAGCTACTCGAGCAAAAGTTGGGTACTTGGAGCACTATCTATAACTGGCCGTGTTTCACACTCAAGATTCTCTCGTATTTTGTAGGTGACCGATATGACGATTCTGTTATGACCACGAAGACCGTGAATTCTGCCTCGATCGTGCTGACCTCTCCGACTCGATCGACTTGATTGTGGATCGCCATCGTAAATTTCTATCGTTATTCTCCGGACTGTCGACTTAAGTGTCACCCTCATGGCTTATCCCGAATGCATGTCCCTTCTATTATTTTTTTAGTAGAGGACTCCTTTCTCATATGCTCACTTTTGAAATGCAGGTTTACGAACAGGGAGGTTTGGATTTTTATTGTTATTTTTTTTTTTTTGGCATTTTTTATAGGTTGAAGTTTTAACAGAACCAGGGAATGCTAAGTATAGGAGTATGTACCACCCATAGGCCCTCTAATATACCGACAGTGACGAACAATAGTGCTCGGACCAATATTTCGAGGCCACTACTCAAGGAGGATTCCACACATACCCTTGAGCACACTACCCACCTCTACGACAATACGGGAGGGTAATCGTCCAGGATTCTGTGTCCCGTAGACTATGAGTAATACAAGGCCGAAGAGCTTCCTAATGGCTAAAAGTTTGTTTAATCCTAGATGGTCTCCCGATATACCCGAAGATACGTGGGAGCTCAAGTCCGTGCGCGAGTTCTGTCTGAGGCCTGGGTATTGGAGCTTGATCGCCCCTCACTTCACTAGACGCTTTATGGGCTATCTAGCTTAGCCAATAATGACAGATCCTTCGCGATATTTTAAAACCCCCGGTACAGGGTTTCTACCTACTCAACTAATAATATATTTTTTTGTTTTTGGTCTGGAAAAAAAAAACACTGTATTTTTTTGGATTTTTTTTTAATAAGGAAAAACAGAATGGAAAAAACACACGGAATTTATACCTAACAGGTGGATTGGATGGCAAGAATCGTTGCGATTGCGAGCAGAACTTGGCCCTGGAAAGCGCTCTGATACCACTTGTTAAGATCCTGCTATAAAATAAACTCAAATAACACACTCTCACACAATTGCTTGGAAATAACTCACATAAACATCACATTAATATAACAAAAATTTGCATAAAGAACAATCTCACAATAGGATTGAATCGCGAGGCCTCTTCGAGGGGGCAACCTCCTTCAATACTTCATTAATTTTGCAAAAGATAGTTACATTGGTGCCTTTTCGGGTATTTAAGGAGTTTCCTTCCAAGGTTGGCTTACATGCAAAATGCCACCTGGATTACATGCATAATGCCACCCGAATTACATGCATAGTGCCACTTTGAATTACATGCACAATGCCACCCGAATTACATGCACAATGCCACCCGAATTACATGCATAATGCCACCTATCTACCATGTGTTACATAAAAAGGGTGCCATTTGTCATAGGCACTACCTAAGCTAAAACTTAGAACATTACAAAATATTAATCATGGGTACTACCCACGTTCACTAGGAATTATTACATTAGGGAAGTTATTACATTAAGGGTTAGGATGAGATCCTAACATCGTTGGCTAGATTTATGGCGGTGGCTATTTGGTGGTCCACGTGGTTCTAGTTCGAAGTCTTATATTGTCGTTTCTTTCCTGCCCTGTGATTATCAACCAACATCAAATTACTAAGACAACTAGGAGCCATGTTATATGACATGTGATTGTCCCCATTAGTATTTGTGGTATTTCCAAGAAACATCCACGAAGACTGATAGCTCGGATAATTTTTATTGTGAGTCCATTTCAAAAAAGAGACGGGAATACTCCTAGCCTTCAAACTTACAGTGCCTTCCCTGTTGGTAAATTCGACTATCATTCTTGGCATTCTTGTTGAATAAGATCCTCTACTTTGCTTGAGACACCGTGTTCCCATTTGAAAAGTCTGTCACCATCGACACCCAAATTGGCCAGCTTATCAACAATTTTGTTACCTTCCCGAAAGACATGTTGGGATTTTATGTCCTGTCTTACCTGGAAAAGGATCCTAGCCTCTTCAAAAATTGTTTTAATACTCCAAGGAGGTGTTTTACAATTATTGAGGAGATTTATAACATGTATAGAGTCTCCTTCTATGATAAAATTGTCTTCTAAGTCTTGAGTCATTTGAAGGCCTCTCCACATAGCTCTAGCTTCAGCTTCATTGTTCGTCCTTGTTCCCAAATATTCATAAAATGCAAGCATCATATTCCCATTATGATCTCGCACAATACCACCAATGCCTGCTCTGCCAAGATTTTCCTTAGCTTCTCCATCAAAATTAAGCTTAAACCAACCCGTAGGAGGTGGGGACCACTTAACATTGGCTCTAGGGTTGACTACCCTAGGCACAGACTCATCTAACAAGGTTAAGCTTAAATATTGATCAATTGTGGTCTCCTGTAGATGAGGTTTACAACTATCAAAAGGAATAAGGTTCACATTCTCGTTGGCAAAGAATAAGATCCTGGCAATGATAGTTTGATGATCATTGATAGACTCATTAAAGACTCTATGGTTCCTTTCTAACCACACCTGCCAAAGATAGTGATTGAGACAAATTTTCCACATGTATCTAAGTATTTGAATTGAAAAGGGGTAAGGCCACTGGATGAACAAATCAAGTACAATGGCTGGTTTAACCCAAGAAATATTGAAGGCCTGAAAAACCCCACTTAGGACAGTCAAGGAAAAAGGGCACTCAAGAAAAATGTGATAAATGGTCTAACATTGATTAGTGATACAAATACCTTTACGCATCATATTATCAATGGTTAGAATTCTTTCTTGGATAACCAACCATGAAAAGACTACAATTTTTGGAATTAATTTTTTTATCCAAACTAAGTCCTTTTGGAGGACAAAATCCTCATCATCAAGCAGAAGCTTGTAAGCTTATTTAATAGTAAACTGCCCGCTTTCTGTAGGAGCCCAGGTCACTTGATATTCCTTGGATATCATGGGGATAAACTGTTGCCCGAGAATGTTACAAAGATTATTTTATTCCACTTGAAATATTTGAATCCTTATTTGTTTCCACTTCATTCTGCCTCTGTCCTCAACCATATAATCGAAGACTTTTTTGCCAATGAGTTCTTCCATGATATATCTAATTCGGTCTAAGTTAGGATATTGCGTCAGTGGTTCGTCCTTAGCCCACCTGTCATTCTAGCAATTTATCCTCTCACAATTGCCTAAAACCCATCTTAAACCTTTTTTGATGATTTCCTTACAATTGAGAATTGCTTTCCAAAAAGCAGAATCTCTGATTGGAACTGAGTCACCTAGAAATTCCATATTTTGAAGATACTTTCATTTGATGATAGTTGTCCATTCATTTTCTTCACCAAAAATGAGGCGCCATGCCTACTTAGCTAGTAAAGCTAAATTCATATGAGCAATTCTCCTCAAACCTAAGCCCCTATTTTTCCCTGGGTCTACACACTTTGGTCCATCCTACAAGGTGTATCCTTTTTTTCTCCTCTGATCCAGTCCATAAAAATTCATTTTGGAGTTTCTCAATTTTTTGGAAAACCTTCACAGGGGCTTTGAAAATGGAGAGGAAATAGATTGGAATGCTCTGAAGAGAGGCCTTAGTGAGGGTCAGCTTTCCTACTTGAGATAGAATATGACCTTTCCATCCAACAAGTTTTTTTTTGTCTTTCAATAACTTTGTCCCACATTGACTCTCTCAGAGAACCAATGAAAAGAGGGAGACCAAGATACGAAGTGGGTCGGTTTGCTATATCACACCCTAAAATTTCTACAATCCTTCCTTACCTCTGAATGGGGGTGTTCAAGAAATATAACTTGCTTTTACTAAAATTAACTTTCTGACCAACAACATCCTCGTAGAGTTGCAAGATGTATTTAATTCTTTTGGCCTCAACCATCGATGCCTTAGTCAATAGAAGGGTATCATCGATGAATTTTTGGTGAGAAACAACCCTAGTGAGAGACGTTTCCTTGATTCCTGATATTAGCCTTGAACTAAAAGCATTTTTTATGGTTCTGCCTAAAGCTTCTGCCACAATGATGAATAATATGGGGCTGATAGGGTCCCCCTGTCGAATTCCTCTGTGACTTGGAAAGTAACCAACAGTTATTCCATTAACCAGAATTGAGAACCATGCTTTAGAAATGCATTCTTTGATCAAATTAACCCATTGGTGGTGAAAACCAAACTTAAGGAGGACAACAATTAGAAACATTATTTGATCAAATTAACCCATTTCCTGTCAAATGCTTTGTTCATATCAAGCTTGAGGGCAAAAACATACATGTTAGTCTTATGAGTAGAGTGCAGAGCTTCATGAACTGTGATAACTCCATCCAAGATTGACCTGCCTTGGATAGAGCTTCCCTGGCACAGATCTATGATGCAAGGCATAACATCTCTCATTTACATTTATTTATTGCTCATGTTTTATTATTTAATCCTAACAACTGGTATCAGATCCTAGGGTTTAAAAATGTACTTGAAAGGAGGGTTTCTTGGTTTGAGTGGGAGTAATGGCAAGAGGCAGGTTTAGGGTTGAGAAGTTTAATGGCCAAAATTACTAGCTATGGAAGATGCAAATGGAGGACTATCTATATCATAAGGATCTTTACCTACCATTAGGTGGAATAACAAAGAAGTCCATGAAGCTGTCAGACAAATAATGGGAGGTTCTTGATAGAAAGTCATTAGGAACAATAAGACTATATCTAGCATCGTTGGTGGCCTTCAACATTTCAAAGGAAAAGACAATGAAGGGTTTAATGAATGTGTTGGCTAAACTGTATGAAAAATCCTTAGCTTCGAACAAGGTATTTCTTATGAAGTATTTATTTAATATGTAGATGTTAGAAGGTGGGTCTATTACTGATCATTTAAATGAGTTTAACATGGTTACCAATCAGTTAAGTTCTATAGGAGTAAACTTTGATGATGAGGTTAGGGCTCTTTTGATCTTGTGCTCATTGCCAAAAAGTTGGAATGGCTTGGTAATGGATGTGAGTAATTCTATCTCTAGTTTAAATACTTTAAAGTTTGATGATGTTATTGGTGTTATCCTTAGTGAGGAAATGCGATGGAAAAGCATAGGTGAGAGATCAAGTAATGCTCTGACTATGGAGAATGGGGGGAGACAAAGGGAGAGAGAAAAAAGCTAGGGAATCGTGGAAAGTCAAAGAAATGCAGATCCAAATTCAAAGAGAAGCAGCTAGAATGTTGGCATTGTGAGAAGAAAGGATACCTGAAAAGAGACTATTGGTCTTGAAAATAAAAAAGAGGAGATAAAAAATAGGAGAATAATCAGGAAGTAAATGTAGCAGGTGATGTGTTGCAAGATGCTTTAATCCTTTTATTAGATAATATTAATGATTGTTGGGTGCTAGAATCAGGGCCTTCATATCATGTCATACCCCGTAAGAAATATTTTCTAGACCATGTTCAAGGTGATTTTGGATAGGCTTATTTGGGTGATGATCGACCATGAAAAACTGTTGGAATGGGTAAGATATAGATAAAATTACCAAATGGAAACCAATGGTTTGCTGAAATATGTACAACATATTTCTAATTTGAGAAGAAATCTAATTTTAACAGGGCAGTTGGATAGCAAAGGCTATATAGTTACATTCTCAAGAAATTTGTGGAAGGTTGCTAAAGGATCATTGTTATTAGCAAAAGGAAAGAAGGAAGGTGTGGTGTATGTATGTACTGGTAATACTGATCTGTCTATTGCTTTAGCTTCTACAGGAGTGAATCCATATTTGTGGTATCATAGGCTTGGGCATATGAGTGAGAAAAGGATGCAGATTCTCCACTCAAAGAATTTGTTACCAGGTTTGAAGTAGATTGATTTGGACTTTTGTGAGAACTATGTTTACGTAAAATAGAAAAGAGTTAGATTACTTAGATTTGGGAAGGAAAAAAAAGTGTAAAGTTAGATCTTGTGCATATAGATGTATGGGGAGCAAATAAGATATCATCTCTTGGTAGCTCTCAATATGATGTTACTTTTATTAATGATGCAACTAGAAAAACTTGGGTTTATTGTATTCAAAGAAAATTTGATGTCTTTGATACTTTTAAGAAATGAAAATATTTGGTTGAGAATGAGACTGGAAATAAGTTGAAGTGTCTCAGATCAGATAATGGAGGTGAATACTACAACAAGAATTTTGATAGTTACTATTCATACCATGGGATTCGTAGAGTGAAGATGGTTTCAAGAACACCACAATAAAATGGTGTGTTAGAAAGGATGAATAGGACACTCATAGAATTTGCTAGGTGTATAAGATTACATGTAATATTTCCCTTACAGTTTTGGGCAGATGTTGTGGATACTACTATTTACTTGATAAACAGAGGATCTTCAAGTTCCCTGGATGGTGGCATTCTAGAAGAGGTAAAACTGTTAACTACTCATTTCTTAAGACTTTCGGTTGTGAAGCATTTGTTCATATTGATAAATAAAATATAACAAAACTTGAGGCAAAGTCTAAGAATTTTACTTTAATTGGATATAGAGTTAATGATTTTAGTTATCATTTTTTGGGATTATGAGAATCACAAAAATCATTAGGAGTAGAGATGTGGTATTCAATGAGGTCATGTATAAAGATCAATTGCAAAAAAAGAAATAGGAAAAGAAAAAAATATAATACATAGTACTTGATGAAATCACAGGAAATGAAACTCCAAAGGTGCTAGAAAATCAACAACAACAACAAGCACCTCAAGCTCCTGTAAGTGTTGTTAGAAGATCTACTAGGTTAAGTAAACCCCTTGATAGTTTCTCTCCTTCATTGTATTATGTATTATTTATTGATTCTGGTGAACCAAAAACATATGAAGAAGCAATGCATGTAGAAACCAAAAAGAAGTGGGAGCAAGGCATGGAAGAGGATATGGACTCTTTGGTACATAACCAAAATTGGGATTTGGTTCGGTTTCCTACAGGAAAAGAGCATTGCAAAATAAATGGGTTTATAGGGTGAAGGAAGAATATGGAGACAAAAAGAGGTACAAGGCTAGACTTGTTGTAAAGGTCTTTGCACAGAAGAAAGGTATAGATTATTATGAAATATTTTCTCCTGTTGTTAAAATGACTTCAATTAGAACTAATTTAATCCTAGTGGTTGTAGAATATTTGCATCTTGAACAGTTAGATGTAAAAACAACTTTTATCCATGGGGATTTGGAGGAAGATATTTATATGTAGTAGCCATAAGGTTATGAGGTCAAAGGGAAGGAGGAAATAGTATGCAGGTTGAAAAAGAGTTTATATGGCCTAAAGTAAGCTCCAAGGCAGTGGTATCTGAAATTCGACAGGTTTATGACAGAACAAGGATGTAGTAGATGTTATTCTGAGCACTATATTTATTTTAAGATATTGGATAATGGTAACTATATTATCTTGTTATTGTATGTAGATGACATGTTTGTTGTAGGGTTTAACATGCAAGATATAAATATGCTCAAAATAAATTTAGCAAATTTATTTGCAATGAAGGATTTGGGTGCTGCAAAGCAAATCCTTAGTATGAGGATAACAAAAGACAGGATAAGTCATAAATTAATATTATCTTAGGGTGAGTACATTGAGAAGGTGTTGAAAAGATTTAATATGCAGAATGCAAAACCTGATAGTACACCTTTGGCCAATCATTTCAAATTGACCAAAGAGATGTATCCTAAGACATGGGAGGAGATAGACTACATGTCCAAGGTTCCTTATTCATCGGTAGTTGGCAGTTTTATATATGCAATAGTGTGCACAAGACCAGATATAACACATTTAGTGGGATTTATGAGTAGGTTTATGAATAAACTAGGAAAAGAGTATTGGAATGTAGTGAAGTGGATTCTTAGGTTTTTAAGAGGTACTGTCACTCAGGCATTATGTTTTAGAGTTTTTAACATTATTTTACAGGATATACTGATGCAGACATGGTAGGTGATATAGATAGTAGAAGGAGCACCACAAGGTTTTTCTTTATTGTAGGTGGAACTGCAGTAAGTTAGATTTCAAAATTACAAAAGGTTGTTGCACTTTCAACAACAGAAGCATAGTATATTCCTGTTACATAGGCTAGTAAAGAGATGATTTGGTTACAAAGGTTTATGAAAGAATTGGAAAAGAAGCAGGAGAATAGCAGGTTATATGGTGATAGTTAGAGTGCCATTCATCTTCCAAAGAAATCAACCTTCCATTCCAAGACTAAACATATACAGACCAAGTACCATTTCATACGATCAGTTTTTAAATATGAACAATTGAAGTTGGAAAAGATACACACTAGCCAAAATATTGTAGATATGTTAACAAAGGCAGTAACCAAGGAGAAAATGAGCTCTTGCTCAGTTTTAGTTGATCTTCAGGCATGATAGTGAAGGTGATAAAATTTCTAGGTCCAAAGTTGAAGCATAGTCCAGTAGGTGCAGTAGCGGTGGAGTTATTGTGATCAGTCTCCAAGTGGGAGATTATTGGTTGTGGAGCTTGATTCTCTCTCTAATTCATAGATCTTGTTTCCAGTCGCACTTGGACCCACTCCATGAAGGGGAGGTGTAGGGGGGCAATGCCCCCCTACTTGTGTCATCGAAGGGGTCCAGGGGGGTGGCAACAACCATTTAGCCTTCCTTAGTGGGGGTCCAGGGGGCAGCACCCCCGAAGCCAAAAATAGATGTGTTTTTCTCTATGTAAATCTAGACCATTTATTATTAGGTCACAGATCAGACGATGGATTTTTTGTGGGTATTTTTTACCTAAATTGTAATACATTTTTATAAGTGGACAATGCATGACGGTTGTAATGTAATTGTAATACGTGCAACTATGTATGGTAATGCATGATGTGCGTAATTGTAATTGATAGCGTAGAGAGCAGAGGAAGTTACAATGAATCTGTTGTAGGTTGTATCCCTTTGGTTTTTTTGGATGGAAAGAAAAGTCCTAGTTATTTTCTCCGTGGACGTAGCCCATATTGGGTGAACCACTTAAATTTGTGTCTCTTATTGTGTTTTATTTTTTTACAATTTATTTTCACGTTTATTTATTGCTCGTATTTTATTATTTAATCATAACAATAATAAATATTTCTCAACCGAGTGAGGATATATAAACACCTTTTTCAAAAGTAAAATTCTATTTAATGGTTGGAAAAACTATTTTACAAACAATAAATTGCATTTTATTGTTTTACAAATGATAAATTACATCTAACTATTAGAAAAAGAATAATTTTCTAATAAAAAAAGGTTTAATTTTTTTGTTGAAGTAATATGAAGTACAATGGTGACACAATTAGGGGTTACAATTAGGGGTTACACTCCTTGATGGCACAATGGGGTCTCCCTCCTAGTGGGTAGCCTAGATAATAGTCTAACAACATACCACCAAGGTGTCCTTGCAAGACAATAAAGGTTTGATTTGGAATAAGTAACTTTTAAATATTAGATTATTTCCTATATTATGTATTAAAATTTTTATCAATTTAAAAAATTATATAATAAAAAATTTAGTTGATACATTAACATTATAAAAAATTAGTTGATACATTAACATTATTTATTTTTTTGGTTTGTCAAGTTAAGTTGGTATGATTGAAATGAGTCATGCTTCAAAATTAATGAAATGAAATAAAATAAAATTAAATGATTTTAATTATGTCCACAAGACCAAAATAGTCTATGGGACCAATATCTTTAATACAATATGGGGTATGGTGTACAATCCTACTCCCTTTCAAACGTTGACCTCCTATTAAGAGTTTCAAAATTTAACATCTAAGAAAAAAATGTTCAACAAAGTAAAAAAAACTCATCATCCTCTTATCTTCAAAAAGTTTCATTAGCAAGTTTACTTTAAATTGTCCTCATATGTAATCTTTATGTCCTTGTAGGCTTCACATTCCATGACAATATATTTTTTGATTTACACTACTTTTGTTGTGCAAAAGACATTCGTTTTGACCATGCCTCTTGAGGAATTGTCCATCTCCTAGTTTTGCATTTGTGATGGTGTGAACTGGATCTTAGTTGGGCTATAAGCATTTTTTTCATTTGATCTTTGTATCTATGTACTTATTTTGTTTGTGATTATAATTTAAGTTAAACTTACTAATGTATATATTTTTTTCTTAAATTTTTAGTCCACATAACAAGTTTAACTTTTCCCTCGCTTGTTATTTAATTTTTTAATTATTATTTCAATTATTGTGGTAACACTCTCACCAGTAAATCACTTTGAAGTTGCTTTCCCACTTAATCTTTTTTGTGGTTAGGAATATTTTGAGTCCTTAGAAATCCATAGGTATCATCTACGATCCCTAAAAGGAAAAATAGGACTAAGGGAAGAAGGATTTGGGGGAGGCCCTAGTAAATACGTAGGGGATAAGAGTCTTACTGGTAGGAGGGGCAAAAGAGTTTTGACTTCATTGGCTAAGAATAAAAGTCACTATGAAGTTCAACAAGGCAAGCAACCATCCCTAAAGGGGATCATTAGAGCAAGGATGATCCTAGACACTATTAATCAATGAAAGTACTTTTCTTTAATATATAAGGGATGGGCAGATCTATAAAAAAAATTGCTCTATGTAGGTTGGTAGAAATTAATAATATAGAAATTTTGCTAATTCAAGAGACAAAAGGGTTAGCTATGAAAGTGATGGAAGATCTCAGTAAATTACTTAAAGGATGGGATTTTTTGGCCCTTGATGTTATAGGGGCCTCAAGAGTAGTGACCACATGGTGGAAGGAAAATCATTTTAGGCTAACCAAATTTGCATTGCTTGACTCAGGAGTTGGGACTGAATTCTTTTTAGTGGAGTTCGGGGAAATAGTGATAGTGGTGAACATTTATGGTTCCTATAAAATATAGGATGCAATATTGGGATAATATTATAGATCAAAAGTATTTAGAAGCTAATAATTTAATTTTAGGATGTGATTTAAACTTAAATTTTTCAAGGAGTGAAGTGTGGGATGTTGCTGCTAGAACTAATCCACTGGATAATTAATTCATTCAAAAGTTTGAATCCAAGGGGTTGGTAGACCTGGTACCTATAAAATCTATCCCAACTTGGAGAAAAATGAAGATAGAATTTGATAGAATTTCTAAGAGACTAGAAAAATTCTTAGTAGTAGAGAGTTTGATAAATGACACTTACAGACTGAAGTCGAAGGAGAATATGATCACTTCCCTATCATGATTCTTATAAAAAAAGAAGAGAAAAACCACATTGTCCTTTTAAATTCAATTCTGAGTGGCTAAAAGAGGATAGCTTTATAACTCTAGTCAAATCAGAATGGATGAAGTTTAATCCTAATTTGAGAGAATTTTCTAGTATACAATTTGTAGCAAATCTAAAAAGGGTTAAGGTAATAGTGGTTCAGTGGGCCCATAAAAAAAATTGATGGATGAGAAAAAATTGAGGGAGATTGAGGAGGAGCTTGCAATGTTTCTAGAATATGACTTTGAAAAAAAAAATGGATGAGGAAATAAGGCTTAAGTATAAAAGTTTGGAACAAGATAAGAGAAGATTGTTGGTAGAGAGAGAAGCATAATGGAGGCTCAAAAGTAGAGCACTATGTATTGCAAGTGGGGATAAGAACACTAATTTTTTTCATAGCTTTGAAAATCATAGAAAACAACAAAATATAATTTGGGATTTACAGGGACAAGATGGAAGTAAAGTCTCCTACTTTAAAGGAATAGTAGACATGGGTGTAAGGCATTTTGGTCAACTATGCAAGGATCCTAGTCAAGTTAATATAGCTAAAATAGTTGGAATAGCTTATCTTTCTTAGATTTATAGATGAATAATCCAATGGTGAGTTGATTAAGGAAGTCTCAAAGGAGGAGCTCAAAGTTGTTTTAACCTCCTTCCAAAAAGATAAGAGTCCAAGACCTGATGGGTGGACTATGACCTTTTAGAGTCTGACCTACTCAAGGTTGTGGAGGAGTCTAGGCAAAAAGGAAGGATAATTGTAGTCTTCAACTCTACCTTCATTGCACTTATTCCAAAAAAGGATAATCCTTCTTATTTTGATTATTTTAGGCCCATTTATTTGTGTAATTGCATGTATAAAATCATAGCAAAAATAATTGCATCACAAATTAAAAGGTTCTTCTCTACTTCTATATCTATAAAGCAATCTGGTTTCTTGCATGGTAGACAAATTCATGAAGCAATTGGTGTTGCTAAGGAAATTCCTCATACCATAAAATCAAAGAAACTTCTAGCAATGGTGATGAAGTTGGATATCTCCAAGGTTTTTGACAGAGTAAATTGGCTTTATTTAAGAATGGTACTTACTCAAAATGGGATCTTGTGTGTGGATAATGAACTAGATTATTGGATGTCCTTGTTCTATTTCTTTTGCAGTTTTGGTTAATGGGTCAAACTCTCAGTTCTTCAAAGCTTCTCGGAGGATTAGACAAGGTTACCCCTTGTCACCATTGTTATTTTTTTTGGTAGCTAAGGGATTAAGTAGGTGTATTTTAGAAGCCAAAAGAGAAATATTAGTAAATGGAATTAGAATAGGTAGAACAATGGAAGTTACCCATCTACTTTTTGTAGATGATGTTCTCCTTTTCATAGATGGAATAGTAAGAGCTACAAATAAGATTAAATAATCTTTAGATATTTTTTGTCTGATAGTGTGTATGCATATTAATGCACAAAATTCAAGCATCTCTTTTAACTGTGTGGATCAAAATAAAATCATAATAATAGGTAAGCTTTTCCTATTTAAAAGATTTGGTCTTCAAGAGGGGTTTAAATATCTGGGGTTTTTTTTAAAACTCAATAACTACACTAAACAAGACTGGTATTGGTTAATAGAGAATATGGAAGGAAAAATTAATATATGGTGCAAAAAATGGCTCTCTTTGGGGGGGAGATTGACTTTGGTCAAGTTTGTGTTGGAGGTAATACCAATATATTGGTAATATTTGGCTCATATACCAAAAGGAGTTTTGGAAAAAAAATTAGATAGTTAAGCTATAGGTTCTTATGGATAGGAAAAAGGGAAAGGGAAGGTATTCCCTTGGTTAAATGACAATCCTTAGCCAAGCCCAAGGAAAATGGAGTATGGGAACTTAAAAATATCTTCCTATTTAAAAAGGCTCTAGCAAAAAAGTGTGTTTGGAATATGATATCAAAGGAAGACTTATGGAATAAGATCATACATGAAAAGTTTTTAGAGCCACTCATAGTTGATGAGTGGATAAGAGCCCCAATGAAGCAAAGCCATAATGTTTCAATATGTTGGAAGATAATGATTTAACCCTTTATATTGTAGGATATTGGCTTGCCTAGAAAATAGGGGATGGTTCAAGGATAAGACTAGAATTATACCCTTGAATTCGTTGTGGTAATATGTTTAGACTGCCAAATAATGTAATTTAGAACTACAAGCTCAGGGGATTGGAAATATCGCCCAAGCAGTTAATCCAAAATCTTTTACAAATTGGAGCCAAGGATGGAAGGAAATAATAGTGTTAGGGTTTCAGGGCCAGGAGGCACACCAGTGGGAAGAATATATGGGAAGACTTTAAGCTAGACCTATCAAGTTGTGAGAGGAATTTGATCAATTATTCTAGACAAAGAATGAAGCTATAGGGAGTACACCCCAAATTTGGGGTATAAGACTCTATTGGAAGATAACAATGGCGATCCAACATGGTGGTGTAAGACACTCTGGAAGCAAAAATCCCCATTGAAGATAATATTGTTCCTATGGCTTGCCATGAAAAATAAGGTTCTAACATGGGAGGTATTACAAAAGAAGAATTGGAATGGTCTAGGAAGGTGTCATTTATGTAAGTCAAACAATGAAACAATTGATCATTTATTGGTTGCTCCTTTACTAGTCAGGATTGGAGGGAGGTTATAGCATAGATAAAGCTCCCTATAGGATGACAAGAAGATTCCTTACGAGAGCGCTTAAAATAGTGGTTTGAAAATAGGTCATACAAAGGTTGTATAGTTTTTCCATTGTTTGTGTCTTAGAGATGATGGTTATCTAGGAATGCAATAATTATTTAGGATAAAGAGCAGTCTACTTGGTAGGTTTCCTCCCAAATCATTGGAATTTTCAATAACTATAAGGTTTTCACAACAACAAACGTAAACAGATAAATCATCCCTCCAAAGATTGATAAATCAAGGGCTTGGGGATTTTTTAATGGGGCTAGATTGGGGGTCCTTGAAGTTTGTGGAGCAAGAGGATTATTATATATTTTTGACTCACATTATTTTAAATTCAAGTCTAGATTGGGAGAAGGTTCTAATAATTATGCTGAAATTATGGCCCTCAAATTATTGATTCAATTGGTAGAATCAAAAGGAATACAAAAATTTCAAATTTACGGAGACTCACAAGTGGTAATAAACTGGATGCTTGGTGTTTTTAGGATGGAAAACATGATTCTACAACCCATCTTCTCTTAAATAAAATAAGTTGTGGATCGAAGTGAAGCTTTTACTTTTTGGCATATTTATAGAGAACTAAATAGGGAAGTAGATGAACTCTCAAATGAGGCACTTTAGATTGATCTAGGTACATGCTTAGTACAAGAATTCAATGAGGGCAATGCACTATAGTTGGTCCAAATCTCTATCTTGGGGGAATTAATACACTCCAGTTAAAGCAAGCATAGATAAAACAACTTAAAAAAAAAAACTCAAAAGTTAGTGATTTAAAGGATATTGGTTGACAAATTAAGGTGTCTAAGGATAGAACTTAGCAGGGTAGAGATAGCTAGTTATGATATATAAATGACTTAATTTTTAGATCACTATTGAAATTTTGAAGAAATACCAAAGATATATATGAAGAATGTAATTTCATATTTACCTAATATAAAATTATGATATTTTTCGAGGGAAAAAAACACTCACCATGGTAGAAGCCTAATAAAGAATTAATACAACTTGTTTAAATTGAAAAGGCAATCAAGTTGAATTTAACCTTCTTATAAAGAAAATCCTAAATAACCTATTGAAAGTATTATCTTTTTTTTTTTAGGATTACTCTTATGTAAAATTATATCCATTAAGTTGATTTTGAGTTGTTAGAATGGTTTGTGTGCTATGAATAAGGCTCATGGTCTTGATTCTTGAGAAATATTTTACGCAGTTAAAAACCATTAAAAGGAACATTTATACTTAAAATAAGACTTCTATTTTTTGGTAGGTTGATTTTTAGATCATTAGTTGGTTATATGAGATTGAGTATTTAGTTATATTATAATAATTTGATAATTATATATATAAAACTTGAATGTTATTAAAAGGGGTTTTATTATATCATTTAATAATATTATAATAATTTAATTATTATATAACTTTATAAGATTCAAACTTTTATTTTTATCTTAAAAATAAGAAGTGGCATTTAATTTTTTATAGTTATATTTTTTAATAAGCATGTGTAGCTTCCACTCCCATTACAAAAATAAGATATTGCAATACTCTCATAAAATTTCTATCAAATTAATCAAACCATATTCAACTTGCCTTTCTATTAAAAAACATTCTTCATTTGCCTTTTCTTTTTTTAAGTAATACTTCTTATACACATCCACCATGGGGATTGAACCTAGGTCACATCACCGATAATGCAAGTGGTGTCCTTGGTGGGATTCATTGTCTTTCTAACTACTGAGTTTCCACAATCAACTCCTATATATCATTTCATACATATGCCTTCCGAAATTAAAAATTTATCAACATAAAATTCAAATTCATCAATGTGAATAGCTAAAATATTTGTTGCCTAATTTCCATATCTATAAATATAAATATGTTGTCTATAACAATCACTTCTTAATACTTTTTTTTTTTTTTATATTCTTTTTCATGCCCCTAATATTCCAAGATATTATTTTCATTGCATTTTTTTGTTTTTATTTGTGGGTCTAGCCCCATTTCTTATTTTTTTAATAGGTTATATGTGGCTTCTATTGGGACCACCATCATCAAAATACCAAAATATTACATTTGTTGCAACATACATTTTTATTATAGTTTTTTCATTTCTTTTTTCTCTTAAATATATTCTTCAACTTCTTTGAAGTGCTATGTTTCCACAATCAGTTCTTTGACATCATTTTGATTAAGACATTAAATCTCACTTGGCCTATTGCCTTCTAGAATTTGAATTTCATCGAGATGAAGATCAACACACCATAATTCGCTAATTTATTTGCTACTCAATTTCCTTCTCTATAAATATACTCACACTGCCAGGATATTGCCTCTAATAATAGATGATGAACATCAACAATAATATTTTTTTTAATCTAGTCTCCACATCCATTTTTTTTTATGATATTGATGATAATTTGTGAGTCCCCTTAATTGAAATATATTTCCATCATTTTTCTGCTACAATTTTAATCTCTATAAGAAGTGCCCTAGTCTCTACATAGTTGTTAATTAAATTTCCATATGATTTTGAATAAGTGAGGAGAATTTGCCTTCACTATTTCTAAAAACACAACCTCCACTAGATTTTCCTAGATTTCTTTTAAAAGCACCATCAAAATTAATTTTGATAAACCCAATTTATGGATATTTCCATTTTACCACAGATTGAAGTAGATCCTTTGTTTTAATTTTGTTGTCGTAGATGACTCTTCCATGTATGTTCAAATCCTATAGTGAAGTTATTAGCATCTATTTTTCTGTAATTGAGACTTCCCATGATGAGCACCATATTTGTAGACATTCATCCAAAGAATACATAATGCTTTAGCTTTGAAATAATTTATCCAACATTTTATCAACTCTTTTAATGTTGATGGAGCTACCTAATATAATTTCATATTTTTTTAAATAACCCCAAATGATGTGAGCAAATGGACAATGAAGAAGTAAATGGTCTGATGTTTCTAAATCCTTCTCACACAAGGCACATCTGAAGGGTCCATAATATTCTATTCTTTGTAGACTCTCTTCCATAAGAATCTTACTTTGAACTGCTAACCAAAGAAATGTTGAGGCCTTAGGGAGAGCCTCTAATGGTCAAATGTTCTTCCAAGGAAAATATTTGGGAGAAGAAAATTTTGATTGTTTTAAATCCTCATATCCCAACTTGATCGAGTATCCACCATCCTTTGATAAATTCCAAATCAACTCATCCTTTCATGTAAAAATCAACAAATAAAACTCTCAAAGCATCTATTGGAGTTTTTTTACAATTTGTTTGAGTTCCTCTCCTTCAACTAAGTTACTAAAATAAATCCATGATCTAGATTTTTTCTCATAATAATATAATCTTTGACCTTTGGACCTTTACATGCTAGGCACACTTGAGCCAATGGTTTTCATTTTGAGTTAGAGATAAGAGGATAAGATTTCAATCAAACATCAAACCAAAAATTTGCATATCTCCCCTCATTGATTGACCATCTAATGTTTCTTTATCAATTGCAAACTCTTTGATATGAAGTTCCATGTTGATGATCCTTTGGGTAGATTTCTTTTCCTAAACAATTTCATTGCATCAAGAGAACCTATATATTTTTACCCAATTATTTCCTTGATCTTTGAATAATCTCCACCCAAGCTTTGCTCCTAATGCCAAATTCATAAGTCTGCAATTCCACAAGCTTGCTCCTCCAATATTCTTTCCTTTGCAAATCCTATCCCACTTACAAAGAGGAAACCTAATTTTTTTCTCACAACCTTTCCATAAAAAGTCTCTTTGAATTTTATCAATTTCTGATGCAATACTTGTTGGTAGTCTTGAAAGTGACATCATATAAATAGGAATGGATAGTAAAGTAGTATTTATGAGTTGTAGCCTTCATGCCATGGTTAAGAACTTACCTTTCAAACCTGCAAAGCAAGCTTTCATTCTATCCAAAAAAGAGATCCAAAGCTCATTTTTATTTCCTTTATTAGATAAAGGAATACCTAAGAAGGTTGATGGAAATTTTTCAATTTTAAACCCTAAAATATTCACAATAATTTGTTGTAAATCTAGGGTAGTACCAATGAAAAAATCTTAGATTTTGAAGTATTTACCAAGTGTCCAATAGCATTCTCATAGCATGATAATTTTGATTTAAACTCCATGGCCTCCCTACTGAGGGATGGTCCAAAAAAAAAGTATCATCAATAAATTGAAGTGAGATTTCCAAAGGGACCATTTTGTGCAACTTGAATACCCTTGATTTTTTCTTCCATTTTTCCCTTTTGCCTTTGAAAAGGCTCTCTCTAATGCTTCCACAAAAATAATGAATAGATAAGGAGAAAGAGGATTACCTTGATGAAGTCCACAAAATGACTTGAAGTACCCAACACGAGAACCATTGATCAAAATAGAAAATTTTGTAGTGCTATAACAATATTTAATCCACTCACACCAACTATAATCAAAGCCAAAATTTTTGAGAATAACATGTAGAAAATTTCAGGAAACCCTCTCGCTTATGGCTGCACTCACTCCCAGCTTGCACTCGCACTCACTCTTGGCTCATGCTTGCACACTTGCTTCTGGCTGCACTCACTCCCGGCTTGTGCTTACACTTGCTTTCGACTACATTCACTCCCAGTTACGCTCGCACTCATTCTTGGCTTAGTCTCATTTATTGTTAAGACTTGTTATATTTGCTTTTGTTTTCCCATATCAATATCACTGATTTATTTTTCTCTTTGTTTTTGTTTCTTGGGTCTTCTCAGACTTTTGTCACACTGCTCAAAGTAAAACTTATCATCTATAAGTTTGTCTTGCTATTTTTTTAAAGTTATTACACTAAGAACATATCTCATTTGTTTTTGTTTTTGTTTTTTTCATTCGTACCAATACTTTCATCTTCTCACACTGCTCAAAGTAAAACTTATCATCTATAGGTTTGTCTTGCTATTTATCAAAGTTATTTACACAATGGACATTATGGTTTATTCATTTTTTATTTATTTTTCTCTTTGTTTTTGTTTCTTGGATTTCTTTTTCTCATTTGTACCAATACTTTCATCTTCATCAATCTTTTCACATTCTTCTCGCAATGCTCAAAGTAAGACTTATCATCTATAAGTTTGTTTTTGCTATTTTTTAAAAGTTATTACACAAAAAACATTGTGGTTTATTTATTTTTTAATACGTAAAGGAATCAATAACACTATAAACCCTAACTAATTAGATTAAAGGAAATTTGAACCTATCTAATATCTAGCCTATCCTTTAATAAAAAACTATAATTAAAACCTTAAACTTTTCAACAAAAATCAAAATTCTAACCCTATATTGGGTCTTTATCAATGGCCTATTTACCACACAATTTTCTATAGCCTTATAATATTTCCTCTGTCCACGATAGAGACTTATTGTCATTGCCTTCTAAATTAAAAACAATACTGTCATAATGTAGCGTATGACTTCAATAAACTACATGAACAAACCAATAACCTTAATCGACTTGATATTAATAAAATTTTATTCCGTGGTGAAGCATGAGTTTAGATGTTTGTTGGGAGACTGACAGATTTGATCATTATTACTTGGTAGTTGGATATGCTTTATACAAAGGGATTTGATTTGGTGGTGGTTGTTCATTGACAAGGGCTAGGAGAATGGGAAATGCATTATGTCCCCTCCTCTAATGTTATATTCATTGCCATGGCTTATATAATATCTTTCACACTATTCTATGGCAGGAAGAGACTTTGATTAGACCCTAGTTACCTAGGGAAGCAAGATCCATGACCTAATAAAATTAATTTCATTTGCATGGGTTCTTAAGATCTATGGAGGATTTAATATTTTTTTGAATTATAGTGTGGGGATCCCATGATGTTACTGGAATTTGTACTAATTTGGATATGGTATCTTGGCCAAAGACAACATAATGGACAATGAATGGAATGGATATATTGGGTCATATTCCTCTCCACACAATAGGAAAGAGACAAAGAACAATGGACTAGAATATGGTGTTATCAACCAAAGAAATTAATATGACATTTAACTATATTATTTTAGGAAAACAAATAAAAAATCTGAGTTCACCATTGTACTTAATGCTTGGTTCCTATGACTATTATATATAAAGCATAATATTCTTTCTTATGACCACTTTTTCAATTTTTATGATCATAACACGCTTCCAAAAACAATGGTCAATTTTTTAATTTTGATATTCCCTTTCTTACACCATTCTTATCTCACAAGCAACTTTAGCTATGTCCCTAGTAATTTTCGTTATTATTATAATAATGTTAAACCACCTTTAAAAAAATAATTTAATTTTCTTAAGGTTGGAAAAATGACTAAAAAAGCCGTACTTGTGGTCTAAATATCTTAGAAAATTATATATCCAAGATCTTGTATGCCTGTCAATCTTTTATATTATAGAAACACAGCATCTTGATTAAGACAGACTTGGTTAAAAGTGTCCGTTGAATTCAGCTTATTCCTCCACGTGTTCACTTGTTCCCTTCGATTATCCGTTGAATTCAGCTTATTCCTCCACGTGTTCAGTTGTTCCCTTGAATTATCTAAGAGCATGGTATACAAAGTATTATTTTACCCAAATTAGAGTTCAATAATAACGCACAAAGTATATTCCTCTGAGTGGTGCGCCAGATTGATGACGACGGTGCAACCCCTGTGCGTCCGGCGGTCCCCATCTCACGCCGGGTTACCATGTACCGAGACGGTGGAAGTCCTGGGAGCCTTCGTAGATAGTTTGAACCCTACCAGCTGTGCTGGTAGTTACTAAAAATCGTGATTGTAACCATTGCTTCTATATACCAAAAAAAAAAAAAAAAAAATAACGCACAAAGTATTATTTGTGGTAGTACTTCCAAAGACTAAACTTATCTCAAATCTTATATTGTACTTGTACTTCGGAGTATACCGTGAGCCCACCTAAAACAAAATATCACTCTATAATACTACAAATGAGAATCTGATTGACAAAGGCACACTAGTATATATGCTGGTATCTAGTGGATGGGTATAGCTTTAATAAATTATTTATAAAAGTGGCCATTATTATTGTTTATTATTAGCAACAATATTTTCACTTTTGTTCCATATCTTACTTTTTATCCCATCAAGGAAACGATGAAAATTACAGATATTTATTTATAAATAAGTTAAATAGATATAATTGGTAACTTTGAAACTTGCTTTCTTTAAAAGTAATATTAAAATATTAAAAAATAAATAATTAAATTAGTAGGTAGTTTATATTATTTTATTTGTTAGGTTGGATTAAAACATGTATTTGTATAGAACATCACTATCCATATAGTGTTATTAGAATAATTAGGTTATTATGCATATGTGGTTAGATGAGATTCAAATATGTTTTTTTAGGAATTTAATTGACTGAGTTAATACTATATGATTTATATGCTTGATGAGAAATCTAATTTGTATGTGGTTTTCATTAAAATAATCTATTAAATATCAAAATATTTTATTATATTTATTTATTTATTTTCTTAGGTTTATTATACCATAATTAAATAATTTTTTCATAATCAAAATTTAAAGTTATTTTTTAATAAAGAATTTTTTTTCTCACCATGATTGGAATTCCGTTCACGTTAATACTTATCTATCTATCTATCTATCATATACTATTCTTTTATCAAATTCTTGATATCACTTTCATTTAAAGATAAAATTTCCTTTACCTAGTTGTCTTGTAAAAATTGAATTTTGTTGACTCAAAGTTCAATTAGTTCCAATTTACAAATGGTTATGGATAAAGATGTTTTTTAACTTCCAAAAAATAGATCTAGAAAAATAAAAGAAAATGAACAGTGGAGACCAATAAGGAAAGATACTGAAAGAAATTTCAATTCTTTTGAGGCTTTAGCCTGTGAAGAAAAAGTAGATCAAAACTTAGAGGATACAATTCAACAATTTCAACGTATTAGCAAGGAAACCTCTATTCAGTATGATCCTAATTTAAGGAAGAACATTCTTGATGAACCTAAGGAACGTGTCTTATCAGATTTTGAAGACTCTCTTGAAGTACCATGCACCATTCAAGAGAAAATAATTGGTAAATAAAATGGAGGTTTAGAAGTTAACACCTTTGCCATTAATAAGAAAATACCATAAAATGAGCAGGATAAGTCAAAAGCTTCTATAATAGAGCTAGGAGAGGATAAATATGTTGAAAAACAAAATTGTGAAAGAATATTGAGGAATAGATTAATAAGACCTACTCCTGATATAGGCAAGGCAAAAAGAGGAAAACCCTCAAATTATCAACCAAGATCCAAGGAAGCAAGAGCTAACATAGAGAAAGGAACACAAACTAAGTTGGTTGAACTTCTACTTACCAAATAAAAAAATGATATTGGTAATACGCATGAGGGGCCAAAAACCCCTAATGAGACATGATTATCATCTCATAAAATATAAGGGGTGCTAATGCCCCCTCAAAGCATAGGTGTATTAGGGATCTATGTTTAAGTAATAAACCTAATATTATTTGTATCTAGAAAACTAAAACGACAAAAGAAGAAGTTTCAAAAACTATGAAAGTAGTTTGGGCATGATGTGAATGGGATGCTATGGATTCTAAAGGAGTAACAGGGGGAATTCTAACTTGTTGGAATCCTTATAGAACCTCTTGTGTAACCATTCATAAAACTAGGTATTGGATAGCCTCTTTAGTCACTTGCTACTTTTCGTTTCATCCTTATCAATGTCTATGGACCTACAAATCGATCAAGTAGATTAGAAGTTTGAAGTGGGATTGAAGCCTTTATGAGAAGTAAAGACCAAGAAACCCGATTCATGATCATTAGAGATTTTAATATCATAACCAAGCTGAATGAAAAATTTGGGGGAATTAGAAAATCGACCAAAAGTATGAAATATTTCTCAGTTTTTATTCAAAACAAAAATCTATGAGAAGTTGAGTTTGAAGAAGACAACTATACTTGGACCAACAATAGGAGAGGCCAAAACCTAATAGCAGAAAAATTAGATAGATGCATTCTCTCGGATCATTAGCTAGATGAAGGAACTTGTGCTAAAATTAATACCTTAACAAGGATTGGTTCAGATCACTGGCCAAGAAGAGTTAAAATGATAGTAAGTGAATTCAAAAAAGATCATATTTTAAATATGAGCATATGTGGGAAGAACATCCTCAATTTGTTGATATGATAGCTCAAACATGGAATTCTTTAGGTAATGGAGGGTTGTATGCTCTTCCAAACCAAATTAAATCTATGACATCTATATTAAAAAATTGGAACAAGAACACCTTTGGAAATATTTTTGAGAAGAAAGCAGAACTAAAAGATAAACTTTCAAAATTCTAAAAATGTGATGAAAATAATACAAGCTCATAGGAAAGGGAGTTGCTTAGTGATTATCATAATATTTTGATTAAGGAAGAGAAATTTTGGAGATTAAAATCAAGACAGACTTGGCTAAAAGAAGGAGATAAAAATACAAAGTTTTTTCATAGGATGGCTATAGTACAAAGATCATATTCTAGAATTAGTAGAATAAAATAAATAGAAGGGGTTTGGATCATAGTGAAATTAGAAAAGAGGTAAAGTCATTTTATCAGAATATTCTAGTTTTAGAGGATATCGAAGTTCTTAATGATAAACTTCTTCAAGATGTCCCTTCAATTATAATAAATAAAGACAATATGAAACTGATGGAGCCTATTACTCTAGAAGAAGTTCATTTAGCTCTTTTCTCTTTTAATAAGGATAAATACCCAAGTCCAGATGGGCTCTCTGCAAATTTTTACCAACATAATTAGGATATAGTGAAGGATTTTTTATTGGTGGCAGTGAAACAATCTAGGGTAAAACAATACATTCTTTATAAAATAAATGCAACTTATCTTATTCTAATTTAAAAAAAAAGGATGTTGAATTGTTTGATTCTTTTAGACCCATAGGCCTATGTAATATGACTTATAAGATTATTTTCAAAGTGGTGGCGAATAGATTAATGTCATTGTTAGACAAAATTATTTCAAAAGAGCAAGGAGGATTTTTGAAAGGGAGACAAATTTTAGATGGGATCATAGTAGCTCATGAAGTTATACATTCAACAACTTCAAGAAAAGAGAAAGCTACAATTTTAAAACTTGATATGAGTAAAGCCTATGATAGGGTTAAATGAGATTTTTATTTTGTAGTTTTAGATAAGTTCAGTTTTGGGAAGAAATGGGTTAGATAGATTAAAGCTTGTGTCTATACAATTTCTTATTCAGTGTTGGTCAATGGGTTAGATAGATTAAAACTTGTTTCTCTATAGTTTCTTATTCAGTGTTGGTCGGTTAGTGATAAAATATTTTAAATCCAAGAGAGGCCTTAGACAAGGAGATCCTCTATCTCCTTATTTGTTCATTATTATGGTAGATGTTTTGAGTAGGAACTTAAATAAGGCTTACAAATATGGTCTTATAAGTGGACTTAAGGTTAGTAATAACATCGATAACATCACCCATCAACAGTTTGTAGATGATACAACCCTTTTTATAAGAGCAAGGATAAATGAGGCCAGAGATTTGAATAACTTTTTAAAAAAGTATGAAAGAGCTTTAGGGAAAAAATTTAATAGGATTAAATCCAAAATTGACTTCCTTAACACTCTTGCTAATAACAAAGCAAGAATTTATAGGTTGCTTCAAATGGAGGAGGAAAATTTGATAACTTATCTAGGGATGCCATTATTTGAGGGGAGAATGAGGATAGATTTATGGAATCCAGTTATTAGTAAAGTTCAAAATAAACTTCCAACTTGGAAAGGTAGATGATTATAATTAGTAGGAAGATTGCAATTAATTAAGTTATTCTTACAAGCCATTCCAACATATTATATGTCATTGTATTATATGCCAAAACTAGTTGAAAAAAGTTTAATCTTTATTATGCGATCCTTTTTATGGTCAGGTTTACATGATAATAGGAAAATTTCCCTTGGTGAAATGAAGCAAGTTGTGTGATGATAAAACTAGGGGAGGTCTTGGTTTAAGAGCTCTTACAGATGTAAACTTAGCTCTTAGGGGAAAATTTATCTAGAGATTGTACAAAGAGACTCAAAGACAATGGGCAAGAATTCTTCTAAGTATGTTGATCCCAATGACCCAAGTTTAATATTTACTACATTATCTCTTTCAAATGGTTCTGCTCTTTGGAATGGTTTAAAAAAATATACTGATATTATGATTAAAGGTTTAATATGGGTGTTGGGAACTAGAGAAAAATTTCTATTTGGATGGATACTTGGTGTGATAAAAAACCACACAGTTTAGATCCAATTTTGAAACCTTGTATGAGATTACTTCAAGATAAATACGGTGATAGGGTTTTAAATGTTTTGTACAAGGATCGAGAATGAAGATACAAATGGAAAAAAATATTTTCGTTTAAGTATACAAGACATTGATTGTAGGAGGCAATTGAGTAGAAAGATAACAATTGTGATTATTTTGAGGGGAGCCAAGGATAAAGCTGATTTGGGAGTTGAATAACTCAAGAGAATACATAACAAGAAGTGGATATAATGTTCAACACCAATATAATAATAATGTCACTAGAATATAGAGAGATATTTGGGATAGCCAAAGTATTCCTAAAGTTAAAATATTTGTTTGTATAGTAGGTCATAGAAGAATTTTATCCTGGGATAACCTTATGAAAGGAGTTTTCATGATCCCCCTCAATATGTTTTCTATAATAAGGATGAGAAGAGTATTGACCATCTCTTGGGACATTGCTCAATAGTCTGGAATCTATGGTAATGGATTCTTAATATTTTTGGTAAATGAATGGTGATGAATAGCATAATTAAAGATTGGTTAAAGCAATGGTAGAGTACTTATAAAAGTGAGGTTTTATAGACAATATGGGATATATAAAAAGATACAATACTTTGAATTATATGGCTAGAAAGGAATAGAAGAATATTTAAAAGAAAGAAAAGAAGTTTAGAGGTAATGAAAAAGAAGATATGTTTAGCCATAGAGGAGTCTAAACCAACCCTATCAACTCATCCAATCCCTAATTTGGAAGCAAGATAGTCTTGATAGATGGAGTCAAGTCATTAAATGAAATTATGATGTTGGGTACAAGAGAAGCAAAAATAAGGTAAATAATATAAAGTGGAAACCACCAAATGTGGAGTGGTTTAAATTGAATTTTAATGGAGCATCTAAAGAAAATCCAAGACCAACAGTAGGAGGAGGAATAATTAGAAATAATAGAGGAGCGATTTTGTTGAAGCTAACAAAAAATGTTGATTGCCTAAATTTATTAATGATTAAGGATAATGAAGTTAAATTCTCCTTTCCATAGTTAGAGGAAGTAGAAAGTTTAGTTGAAGCTGACAAAAAATGTTGATTACCTAACTCTATTAATGATTAAGATTTACTTTAATGTTTTCCATTGGGAATATATGTTTTATTTTGTAATAATAATGTGTTTTCATTTAGACTATTTATTATAATTTTTATGGTTGCACTTCTGTTTCAGGAAGGAAACTAGCAATCCAGATTTGGTAAAGCGAACTATGATAGTGTAATGTTTTGGAAATATTACTCTACTAAGATGCAAGGCATAAATAATAAAGGTGAAGTTTTGGCATTGTGAAGGATACTATAGGAAAATTGCAAGAAATATGTTAAATTCTAGATTAATTGTATTCATACAGAGATTTGAAAAGATCAAAAAAATGAAAATAAAGAATATAGACATTTTATGTAAAATGATGTAGGTTTCAAGCTATAGTATCTCAATTGATATGAGGAGTGTATCTATTTGTAAACTCTCAAGCCCTAAAGAAAAGAGATGTAATTTTTCAAGGGTGGGGGACTCGAGTAAAACCCTTTATTATCAAGCAAAAAAAAAAGCTCAGTTAGTTCCCTTTTAGAAATTAATTTTTGTTAACTAAAAGATCAACATTGTAATTTTCTTTCCTTCTTTGTAAAAATGCTAACATTTCTAAGCTATATCTTTGTTAATCATTAATAGAAATAACTATCAGAATAAAAAAATTATTAATAGAACTAAAAGTAATGTTATTGATTTTTTTTGTTTGTTAAAAAAGTTGTGCGACTTCTATTGAGGGCCACTCCCATTACAAAAAAAACATTACATTTCTAACAAGTTATTAAATAATTTTCAACTTTGTATTTCTATATTATTCATCTACCTTTTTATCAAAGATATTCTCCATATTCCTCAAACTACTAAGTTTCTACAATCAACTCCTTTTATATCATATACCTTTCAAAATTTAAATTCTGTCAAGATGAAATTCAACATTGTGAATGGCTAAAATATTTGTTGCCTAACTTCTATATCTATAAATATATTATCTATAACGGTCTCATAATTTATTAATACCCTTTTTTAGGGTTCTTATTCATTACCCTAATAGTCCAATATATTATTTTCATTGTTATTTTTTTTTTATTTGAGGATTTAGCCCCACTTCTTGTTAGCACTTGTGGTATTTGCTTTTGTTTTCCCAAATTAATATCCTTCTAGGTTTTTTTTAATTTTTTTTTACCTCTTGGATCTTCCTCTCTCTTTTTAATTTCCAATAATACTTTCATATTCATAAATATCTTTAATCTTCTCACATTGCTCATAGTAAGAATTATCATCTTTAGGTTTACCTTGTATTGAAGGATCTGAAGTGCAAGGAATAACCTCAAAAGCACACTCTTCTTTATGTTGCCATAGAAACCCTAAAGTGCAAGGATGCTCTTTTGTAGCAATAATATTCTTATTTTACCCTCAAAAAACTAAATTGTTATGGGTTTCCTCCATCCTAATTCCTTTATTATGATTGTCTTGAAACCTCAAAGTGCAAGGAATAACATCTTCATCCTTTTTATTTTTATTACCTAAAGAGGATTCTATATCACTTGAGGAAAATAAATATGATTTACCTAGAATAAAATTGACCTCTTTTACTATATTTGTTTTAGGATTTCTCTCCACATCTTCTTTTGCATCTTTAATTCCTTCTAAAATTTCCAAAGGATACTGTAGATATGCTTTCTTTACCTCTTCTTTTAGAGTGGAATATCCTTGATATGATCTAGCTTCTATTACTGTACGTTTTCCTTGATTTATCTTGAAGTTTATATCATGAATATAATTTTTTATCTCTTTCTTTATAGTTTTCACTTTGCAAACTCTTGCCATGTGTCCAATATTATAACAATTCTGGCAATGAAATACCATATTTTCATAATCTATTTGTTGATCTCATTCTCTTAATTTTGATTTAATATTAATGTATGGTGGCAAAGGTTTTGAAATATCCATAGAAACACATATATAAGTATATATAACATGTTTTTTCTCAGTATCTAGTCCTTCCTTGATGAATTCCCCTAGGGTATTTCTAATATTCTTCAAAACATCCTTATTTATATGCTGACATGGAAGTCCAAATAGCCTAATCCATATTGGAAGCTTCGTAATAGTTTTTATCTCAACAAAAAAAAATTATTCAATGGTCTCAAATAAAGTGCATCTCTTCCCATAAAACATGGACCATGAACCATTATTTTATCTCTAATTTTTGACCTAGAAAATATGATGAGGAAAAATACTTTAGGAAGAAAATTCAAAGAGTAATTTGAATTTAATCCCATCTTCCACTTGATTCAATTTTGGATCTCCAAAAACCCTGACCATGATCTATGGAACTTACATATTAACCCTCTAATTTTAAGAACCATTATATCATACTTGATGTCTTTTTAATCCTTAATGCTAATATAAAACTCATAGGATAAATTCCATAGGATAAAATATAATATAGCCACAATACAATAAGTTTAAGATAATGATTTAAGTAGAATAATGTGAACAAGTTAATATGTAAATCAAGGCTTATAATATATCTGTTAAATTAGTTAATAAATAGTAATATGATTGTAAATAGCTTGAATCATACATGTACAAATCATGTAGCACAACTTACAATATCAATTTCTCAAAATGTATGCAGTCTTTATTACTCCACTTTCTCTTACAAATATGATAAGAACTTGCTCTTCTTTGTTACATGATATTTGATACGACATACTATGGAGTACTATATAGCCATAGTAGAATGAATCTTTGGATACTTGACTATTCCTCTCTATATGCCAAGTCTTATGACTCTTGGCTACTCTACTTGACACTTGCATACTTGATGAACATATGATTCTATATTGTATGTACACCTAGACATGAATCTTGACATTCACTTTGCACACTCTAACTAAGACACTTGTGCACATATTTACATTACATTTTTGATCTCATACAAGAAAATTGTGTACATAGACTCACCTTACACTTGGAAACTCACTCACATGACACTTGTGCATTTCCTACACATACACACTTACATAGGGAAATAATATTCACACTCTAAGTTATAAATCAACCCTAATATAAATTTACATATGTACCATGAAAGTACCATGGGGGTACATTAACATGTATCAAATAATGTAATATACTCTAACACCCCCTTATATTACATTATTTGGTTATTGAAGACTTTATTCTTCAATGTGAGAAGCGGAACGACAATTCAATTATTTGATGAAGTATAAATAATACATTAGGGCCAGGATTAGTCCGGAGGTTGTGGAACCACCGAGACCAATATAGGCGCAGATTGTAACAAAATAACAACTAGCCTAAATTAATCAATTCTAACAATATAAGATCGTTAGGATTGAATTAACTAATGAAAGAAATATTGAAATATATTCTAACATCCCCCCATATTACAATATTTTAGGAAACATATAACTACTAGCTATACTATCATCCCCCCATTATTTTGAAATACATAGAGAGCTACGAAACAATTCAAATTTGACACGTGCAAGTGCCTTAGTGAATATGTCTACAACTTGAGCATTGGTGGAGATGTATTGAAGCTGGATTCGGTGCTTTGGTACTTCGTCTCGAATGAAGTGGCATTGTGTATCAATGTGCTTCATTTTCTCATGATGCACTGGATTCTTAACAAGATTCAAAACACCCATGTTGTCGTAGAACAAGTGTATTGGAGATTTTTATGGAAGACCCATACTTGTCAGGATGCGATGCAACCATATCACTTCGCACACAGCTTCACGTGCGGCATGATATTCTGCCTCTGTTGATGAGATAGCAACCACCTGTTGCTTCTTGTTGTGCCAAGAGACAGGACCAGATCCAAGATGAAACAAATATCCTGAAGTTGATTTACGATCATCATATGATCCGGCATAGTCGGAGTCCGTGTATCCCTGTAAGAAGAATTTGTTGTTCTTCTTGTATTCTAGGCCATATTCCATTGTGCCACGGACATAGTGAAGAACTCGCTTTGCTGCTTTCCAGTGTGTAGTCTTAGGTTCCTGCATGAACCTCGAAAGATAGTTGACAGCAAATACGATATCTGGCCTAGTGTTGGTCAGATATATGAGACTCCCAATCAGCTGACGATAGAGAGTAGCATCTACCTGAGGTGATTTGTCATATCGCGATAACTGAAGTCCTGTTTCCATTGGTGTTGCCATCGGCTTGCAGTCAGTCATGCGATATTTTTCTAGTAGTGTCTTGGCATATTTTTTTTGGGACACTTTGATGTAGTGCTCCTTCTGGTTCACTTCCAGACCAAGATAGTAATGGAGAAGTCCGAGATCTATCATTTCAAAATATTCGCTCAAATCTTGTTTGACAGAAGAGATCATTATTTTTGAACTCCCTGTTATGAGCAGATCATCAACATAGAGTACAAGCAACACTATTTTAGAGCCTTGCTTCTTGAAATAGAGGTTTGCATCCGACGGACATCTCTTAAATCCATGTTGTAGTAGGTGATTATCCATTTTTATGTACCAAGCCCGAGGGGCCTGTTTCAAACCATATAAGGATTTGACCAATTTGCAAACTTTCTGCTGTTGGCCTTCCACTTCAAATCCTTCCGGTTGAGTCATGTAGACTTCCTCTTGGAGATCACCATTTAGAAAGGCACTCTTGACATCCATTTGGTGCACTTTCCACCCATACTGTGCTTCCATAGCACAAAGAACTCGAATGGTTGTCATCCAAGCAGTAGGTGCAAAAGTTTCCTCGTAGTCAATGCCTTCTCTTTGAGCATAGCCCTTTGCCACAAGTCGGGCCTTATGCTTATCTATTGTCCCATATACCTTGTACTTGACTTTATACACCCATTTGCAGCCTATGGGCTTCTTTTCGTATGGCAGATCGACAAGCTTCCAAGTTTTGTTTTTCATCGAGAGACTTATACTCTGCATCCATAGCGGCCTTCCACTGAGGCTCACCAAGAGCATCTTGCACTTATGCAGGTTCAAGTTCATCTATTGAGGACATAAACACCCTATCATCATCAATATCCATATCTTCTATATCTCTCTGGATCTAGAAGAAAGTTCCTCAAAATATTGACATAGATCATCAACCCCAGTAATCTCTGTTGCAGCTTTCTCCTGTCGAGCCATGTTGCGAGTACGAGGCCTATCCAATGTCAAGTCTGGTGGAGTGGATAGCTTAGAGTCTCTAATTGTACTTGTATACCACTTTGGATTCTTCTTCTATGGTGATGAAGAAGATGAAGAAGGACCTCCAACCTTGGATGAAGGAGACTTCTCAACCTTAGTTTCCACAAGGTCTAGGTATACATCTGATGTGTTTTATGATGTGAAAGCCTCATCAAAAACTACATCTCTACTGATGTGTATCTTCTTGGTTAAAGGATCAATCAATCGATAACCCTTGGAGTGCTCATCATACCCAAGAAGAATGCACTTCAATGTTTTCTCATCTAGCTTCTTCCTCTTTTCTTTCGGTATGTGCATGAATGCTTTACAACCAAAAATGCGTAGATGAGAGATGGAGGGTTTCCTGCCACTCCATGCTTCCTGTGGAGTCATTCCTTGTAGGGCCTTAGTGGGTGCCCTATTCAATAGATATACTACTATGGTGACAGCTTCTGCCCAATATTGTTGCCCAATTCTAGCTCTTGTGAGCATGCAACGAACCATTTCCATGATGGAACGGTTTCTCCTTTCAGCAACTCCATTTTGCTGAGGAGTATAAGTAGTAGTCAACTGTCGTGTGATCCCATTTTTAGTTAAGAACTCAAAAAATTCTTTAGAGGTGAACTCCCCCCTCGATCTGAGCGGAGGGTCTTTATAGAAGTCCTTGACTCCTTTTCAATAAATTTCTTGAATTGCTGAAAGAAGCCAAATGCTTCAGATTTTAGTTGAAGAAAGAATACCCACATCTTTCATGAGTAATCATCCATGAATAACTAAAAATACCTCTTACCCCCACAACTATTTGGGAGTTAAAGGACCGCACGGATCGGTGTGAACCAACTCCAGAGGTTTCTTTGCTCTTGTAGAGCTCCTTTCAAAAGGCACTCTATGCTGCTTTCCTGCCAAGCAGTCAGAGCAAATTGGCAATGTGGTAGAAAGGGAAGGAAGACCCTTTACCATTTCATACTTACTTAACTCAAGTAAGTAACCAGAACTCATATGTCCATATCTCTTGTGCCATAGGGAAGTTGCCTCCTTTGTAGAGACAATCATGGCTACATCTAGAGAAGAGATAGTATCTAGGGCAAATAAGCCATGCTTATATGAAGCGGTTGCAATGTTCTTACCCCTCCTGGTGATAGAACAACACTTCTTGCCCCCCTCAACACTAAAGTTTACAACCATATTTTTGTCCAGAATTTGTGTGATTGACAACAAGTTGTTCGCCAATCTTGGAACATAGAGAACCTTCTCAATCTGGCACTTGCCATCAGGAAGAGTAACAAAAATTGTTCCTTCTCCCTGAACCTTGTAGGTTTTATCATCGACAATAGTGACAGGTTTGCCCTCTTTGGCCTCAAAAGACTCAAACCATGATTTGTCACCAGTCATGTGTTTACTGGCTCCAGAATCGACATACCAAATAGGATCCATCTGCTTGGATACTGTGGTAGTCATGAGCACTTTGTGTGCTCTTTCAGAATCCATGTCAGATTCCTCAACAACAACATTCACTTGCTATTGTTTGTTCTTTTGTGGTTTGTTCTGGCCTTTCTATTTTGATTGTTTATTCTTATGCCAACATCTGTTTGTATCATGACCTTCTTTGTCACAGATCTTGCAATATCTCTTTTTCTGTTGAGGTTGAGTTTGTTTCCCTTTTGAATCCTTTTGAGAACTACCTCCCTTCTAAAAATTACCCTTCTTCTTGTTTTGCCCCTTCCTGTTGGTGTATAGGGCAGTGTTAGAAGAATCATCTCGTTGTAGTTGGCGTGCCTCCTCTTCTTGAAGCATATTTACCAACTCAACATAGGTAACTTGTCTCTGTGATACATGAAGTGAGGTAATCAACACTCTAAAAGAATCTGGAAGAGCTCTCATTACCATTGAGGTAAGGAGCTTATCATCAACTGGTGCTGCTAAGGAATTCAATTTTCCTTTCAACTCAGACACTCTGCAAAGAAAGTTTTCAACCGTCTCTCCTTGTTTCATGCTTAGACTGTGTAATTGAGACTGAAGAAATAGAATGGTGGAGTCATTCTTCCCTTCATATATAGTTTTAAGGGCATCCCATGCCGCTTTACTATTTGGACAGTCAGCAATATGAGGTTGAACTTCATCAGAAACAACAAGCAAAATGAGCACCTTTGCTTTGCTATCTTTCTTGTCAAAGTCTTTATGATCAATAGATGGAGTTGTGGCTCCAGTTGAAGATGAAGGTCTTACTGTTGTTCCAGACACAATTTCCCAAAGATCATCCATCTCTAGGATTACCTTCATTTTGTTTTTCCATGGTGTATAATTTGGACCTTTCAATAACTGATGAGCATCAGTCATTAGTTTTGCAGACATTGTGAAGGTTCCTTATAACACCAAATGGTCGCCCCTTCGATATACCTTAATGCCAGGCCATTATATCATACAAAATACCCACCCTTACGTGAGGGAGACTATAGGTATTTTGAAAAACCAAAAAAATTACCCGCCCTTACGTGAGGGAGACTGTAGGTAATTTTAATGATTATACGATACGTGGTACTTAGGCGGTACTGAAAGGGAATCACCTCGTTGATGGCACCGACCTTAGAAAGCCTTCAATCCTCATGCATGGGGTGTAACTTCCCCTAAACACTTTGGATATCTGAACTTTCATCTGGATTTAAGCCTAAACACGAGAGTGATTGGGGTAGTGGATGGAGTAAAAAATAGCAAAATGGCAAACTTATCTCTCCCCAACGATTAATAGAGAACAAGCTCAGACGTCATTGTGGCAGCTATATTAGGCGGTGGATACAGTAGCACAATCACGATAGCTTTACCTGTAAGTGTTGGCCAGAGGTATCACAAATACCGAACGTTGCAGTGCAATAAATTGCACGGATGGGTTTTAATTATTTCGGGGACTTAGGGAGTGTTTGATTTTAACTTAAATGATGTAGTGCAAAAGAAGGAAAAAATGCAACATACAACATAAAAGTGCCCATAGAAATAACCCACTAGGTGTCGGGCGCAGCCGAAAATGCACCTTTACAATAATGCCAAACTTTGCTTTTTCAAAAAATTACTCTCAATCCCCCCTTGATTTTTCGAAAAAAAAAATCACTCCCCCCTTTAAAATTTTCCTTTATAAAGCATTTTAAAACATTCTTTTATAATCAAAGTTAAAAAAAAATAACTTTATTCTACATAGTAAAAAAAATTATTTAAAAAAAAATAACCTTTAAACTATGATAAAATAAATTAAAATTATATTTAATTTAACTTTGATTAGAGAATATTAAAAAAAAAACTTTAATAAATAAAAAAAAATTTTATACCTTTGAGCGGGGGGGGGGGTCGACGGGACTCGAACCCGCGACCTGAGGGCTCCGGAGCCCTTACCACTCGGCTCACAACCGGTGAGCCAGTGGGCTGATCCGAGAACTATTCTCGGTGCCCTCCTCCTTAAACAGCTTTGACGCACCTTTTGAAGAATGTGCGGCTGCTCTGCCACCTCGGGCGGAGCTCGAGTGGTGAAGAGGAGCGGCAGCCGATGTAGCTCGGGAGCGGAGCACCGGTGGCAGCAGGGTGGCGCTCGGGTGGCGGGCGAACAAAATCATTTTTTCAACCAAAAACTTGCCACAGATGTATCAAAATGATGCACAGAGATCACAGAGGAAGAATAGAACAGTTTGCAACCAAACCAAGTGGAGAAAACTGCTCAAAAACGTCTGTCTAATTTTTCCATTGACGCCGTCCGGGAGGAAAAAAATGCTTTGAGGAAAGATCCGAGAGCTAAAATGAAATTTCAATCCAGTGAAATGACTCGGATTTTACCTCATTCTCCAAGAAAATTTGTAGATGTTTGATCTACCGGCCTCAAAAGTAAGGAAAAATACGTCTTGGTTTATGCAGTTGACATAGGTGATGCAGGTGACGACGTATTCACAGATCCGAGCATTTGTATTTTAGGACTCAATGTCCCACATCGAGGGCGCAGTGACTCCGTTAGGAGTTTAAGAGGGTTTCTCCTCCGTAGAGGAGTATCTCCTCTCGGGGATTCCCACCCGAGAGGTCGCGAGCTCTCCTCTCGCGCTTGGCTAAGCGGCCTTGGTGTTGGCCGCCGAGCTTCATCGTGAGCCTTCGAACTCCGCTTCGATCTTCGACCCTTCTTTGCCTCGTTTGACCTTCGACCGTGCTTCTTTGATCCGTCGACCGTGCTTCTTTGAATTCCAAAAATTGAAATAATTGCCTCGGAAAATAAAACCAAGTTTTCTCAGCTTCGCTACCAAAAAGCTCAGCCTCGAAAAATCGCCTCCAATAAAAAAAAAACTCTTCCTCAGCTGCTTCTTTCTCACGCTACTACAAGATCATTTAAAAAATGAGAGTGGCGGAGAGAGAGTGGTGGTAAGCTCTGATACCATGTGAGAAGCGGAACGACAATTCAATTATTTGATGAAGTATAAATAATACATTAGGGCCGGGATTAGTCCGGAGGTTGTGGAACCACCCGAGACCAATATAGGCGCGGTTGTAACAAAATAACAACTAGCCTAAATTAATCAATTCTAACAATATAAGATCGTTAGGATTGAATTAATTAATGAAAGAAATATTGAAATATATTCTAACATTCAATCATGTTCTTCATTCTTCAAGTGACCTTGCAATGCATGTGATCTTCTGCTTTCCTCACATTTGTTTCATCATCTTGAACTTTGGATTCACCACATTGGTAGAAAGGTTCTTGAATACCACTTATTGTATTTTGTCTTTCAAAACATTCAACGATGTTATTTTAAAATAAGATAAACTCCTTAGAAAAAGCAATTGAATCTAAAACATATATCCTATTCTTAATTGATCCTGAAGCCTCTGTTATATTTATATTTTTGATAATGCATTTATTGTGCTTATTTATACATTTGAACTCAATTAATCTTCTACTTTCAACCAATTTAGTAATTGAAATGAAATTGGTTGTCAATCCTAGAACATACATAACATATTCTACTATAAAATATAAAAAATGTGCAATAGATGTTACACTACTGCTTCCATGAACAAGGTACCTCTTATCATCAATAATATTTAAATAGAAATTATATTTGACTTCTAGAAAATCAAACCATTATAAATTTCTAGTCATATGATGACTAGAACACAAGTCTATATACCGAATATATTTGTCTATTTGTATCACCTAATGTTGGAAAGTTACCATTAGTAAAAAGGTTAAAAATTTGATTTTACCTTGGGTAAAGGTAACTTACCTTTTACCTTACCTGGACGGCAGTGGACGACAGCATTTGGGCGGCAAGAGAACTCAAGTTTACTTTCTTTTCCCCCAATTTCTCCTTTCCCCCCTTTTCTCTCAAAATGGTTATTTACTGTTTATTTAATCTGTGTAACCTTATGATTTTGGTTAATGCAATTTATCGTTTTATCTCCACACTCACCTTTCACATTTGGTATCAGAGCGGAGAGCCGAGACCGGCCCGAATCCCGAGGCGATGGGGCCCGCAGTTCGAGGTGACGACACGGATCCCGAGGCAGCCCGTAGGAGCCGAGGCGACATGGATCCCGAGGTGGCCCGTAGGTGCAGATCGACATGATTCCCGAGGCACTGGTGGAGCTGGACGAGGCGGCCCGTAGGAGCAACAGATCGACATGATTCTCGAGGCGCTGTTGACGTGGCGTGGCGACCTGCAGCACGCAGCCCGAGGCACTGGTGACGTGGCATGGTGTGACGTGGCGACCGATAGCACGCAGCCCGAGGCACTGGTGATGTGGCATGGCGACGTGGCGTGGTGTGACGTGGCGAGGTGCGACCCATGCGCGGCCCGAGGCAAAAGGTGGTCTGCACTGTCAGAGACTGCCCGCAGGCAGTCAAAGCACTATCTGTGCTTAGCTCTTCTTAAAGAGCTAAAACATCGCCTCACGGGCGATGTGGGACTAAAGTCCCAAGAAAATAAACTGAGCTTCGCGCCGAAGCGCGAAGCCAATAATAGCTTCGCGCTCGACGCGAAGGCTATAGGCCAGGGAGCCCGCTTAGCTCCCGGATCAGCCCGGTAGCACAGCGGCTACCCTAAGCCTTGACTCCCGCGAGGTCGAACGTTCGATCCTCGACGGGGTCATTTTTTTTAAAAAGCTTCGCGTGATCAAGCGAAAGCTATAGGCCAGGGAGACCGCTTAGCTCCCGGATCTGCCCGGTAGCACAGCGGCTACCCTCTGCCTTGACGCCCGCGAGGTCGCACGATCGATCCTCGACGGGGTCAATTTTTTTAAATTTTTAATTTTTAAGAAAAAACTATAAGGAAATTTTTTAATTTTGTTAAAATTGTTTTTTATTTATTGTAATTTCCTGAGAGGAAATAATTGTACAATTTAAAAAAAAAATATTAGCAAAGTTTTATTTATCATTTAAAAGTAGATCAAAGACATTTCCTAAGAGGAAATAATTGTAAAGTTTTAAAAAAAAAAAACTTTGAAAGTTGAAATTCTTTTTTAAAAAAAAATTCCTAAGAGGAAATCTTTGTAAAAGAAAATTTCTGGGAAATTTTCTTAAATGATAAGATCGGAAGGATGTTATCATGCCCTCTGCAAGTTATTACTGAGAACAAACGCTGAAAACTTTGATAGGCACGTGAAAACACTAGGACTTAATACAGTTTTTTCACAGTTGCAAAACGCGGTTATTGCACACCAGAGAAATCCTGATCTAGGATACGAAGCAGATTCAAAAGATAACTCCTTTGGCAGCAGGTTTGAACAATCCGACACAGTGGCAATTGTTTCACAAGGATCTGAATATACTCATTATAGTAATTCAGTTGAAATCCTTCAAACTCCTTCTCCTGAAATAATATTGATCAGTGACGATGATGAACAAGTCGCTGACAATTTTGTAATTGCTGAACAACAAGAGTGAGTTGTTTATGATTGTAAATCAAGCAAGGCTTGATAGTTTGTAAAGTCTTTTTTGAAATAAGACTATATAAGAGAGAGGTTTCTTGTTTTAGTAGATAATAATGGGATCACATAATAATCTACCAATTCCCGAATTCAGTGGGGATAATTATGAGTACTGGTCCATCAAGATGAGGACATTACTCATCGAAAAAGGACTATGGGATATTATTGAAGATGGATACATTGCTCCAACATATTGGACTACTTTAAGTGCAAATGACAAGAAGATCTACAAAGATGCACATAAAAATAATTCTTTTGCCTTATACCATCTTCAATCAGCATTAGATCCAAGTATCTTTCCTAGAATTGCATCTTACTTAACTGCTACAGATGCATGGAATGCCTTGAAAGAAGGATTCCAAGGAAGTGATAAAGTAAAGCAAGTTAGGCTTCAGACCTTAAAAAGAGATTTTGAAAATCTCATAATGAAGGAAAATGAAAGAGTCGGAGACTACTGTGTACGAGTCAAAGCAGTAGTTGATATGATGCAAACTTTAGGTGATGACACAAAAAATGAAACAATTGTGAAGAAAGTGTTGAGAACACTTCTTCCTAAGTGGAATCACATTGCCATCATAATTGAAGAATCCAAAGACCTTTCTACTCTTACATTTGATAGTTTGATTGGATCATTAACATCACATGAAGAGAGACTTCAAGGAGCACCTTCACCAAGCTATGGAGGTGATGACAAAGCCTTCACTTCGAATGAAACTGCAAGACGAGGACAAGGAAGAGGCCGAGGCAGAGGACAACAACAAAGAGGCAAAGGCCAAAGCAACTCCTACAGAGGAGGTAATCAAAACAGAGGTGGAAATCAAAATAGAGGAGCCAATCATAACCAAAGCGGCAATGCAGGCCGTGGAAATCAAGGACGAGGAAGTAACAAGACTAAAACAACTTGTTTCAATTGTGGGAAACAAGGACACTTCGCTCGTGACTGCTGGTCAAAGACTTCAAAAGATCAAAGCAGTCAATATGGCTCATTCTACGGAGAAGAAGAAGGTCCACCAAATATTTTTCTCTCTTATGGACAGCCAGATCAAAATCTAAATGATACATGGATTTTAGATACTGGTTGCTCCAACCACATGAGTGGCAAAGAAAATCTCTTTGCTACATTAGATACAAATTACAAATCACATGTTAAGTTAGGGGATAATAAATCCTTGCAAGTTGAAGGCATAGGAGCTATGGAAGTTCCAACAAAAGAAGGCCTTAAAAATGTGAATGACATATACTATACTCCACAGCCTACAACACAATTTGTTGAGTGTTGGCCAAATGATGGAGAAGCATTACAAATTAGTTTTTGATGAAAGAAAATGTACAATCTTTGATAAAAACAATTGTAACCGAGTCATCACAGAAGTACCTATGACAACAAATAGGTTGTTCCCTCTAAAATTTGGTGAGCCAGGGGGAGCTCAACTTGCAAACATTGCTATTACAAATCCAAGTGAATTGTGGCACTTGAGATATGGTCACCTCAATTCCGCTAGCTTGAAAATGTTAACATCACAAGCTATGGTGACAGGACTACCAAAAATTCCAGAACATAAAAAGGTATGCGAAGCATGTGCTTTGGGAAAGCACTCCACAACGAAGTTTCCAAGAGGCCGAGCGTGGAGAGCAAGCTATCCTCTTCAGCTAGTACATTCGAACATCTAATGGTCCAATGCAAACAAAAAGCCTTGGAAACAATTCTTATTTTCTAACATTCATAGATGATTATTCTAGAATGTGTTGGATCTATTTTCTGAAACACAAAGATGAAGCATTTGATTGCTTCATAGACTTCAAAAATAATGTAGAAAAGCAAAGTGACTACTATGTCAAATGTCTTCACACCGATAAAGGAGGAGAGTACTCCTCAAATGAATTTTTACATTATTGTAAGCAAAATGGGATAAAAAGGCAGTTCACCACCGCCTATACCCCACAACAGAACGGTGTGGCCGAGAGAAAGAACCGCACCCTTGTTGAAATGGCACGAACAATGCTTCATGCAAAGCATCTCACAAACAGCTATTGGGCAGATGCAGTGAGAACAAGTGCATATATTCTAAATAGAAGTCCGACTTCTAGTTTAGATGGTATCACTCCTTATGAAGGATGGTACGGTAAGAAACCAAATGTCAAACATTTTCGAGTATTTGGTTCTTTAGCTTATGCACACATCCCTGAGGAGAAGAGAAAGAAGCTTGATCCAAAGAGTCAAGCATGTGTTTTTGTAGGGTATTGTGATTCAACCAAAGGGTATAGATTGTACAATCCCAAGACACATAAAATCATTATCTCCAGGGATGTAATTTTTGATGAAGGGGGAGAATGGGGTCATAAAAAATTTGTTGATTTTGACTCTAATTCGGACAGTTCCACATTAGTACCTCCCACATTGGTACAACCCAAGAAAAGCAAGTGGAAAAAATCCTTCTCCACAAATTCCACATCAGAAACTTCATCAAGTACATCAAGTGGTACACCAAGTCCAAGAGGGACTTCTTTGTTGGCACCCCCAAATTCTCCAAAATGATTTCAGAGATCTGTAAGCGCTCCAAGTCCGATGGATATTGATCCAGTTTCTCAAAGGAAAGAGACAAATAGAGGAAAGCGCATACTACAGAGTCATCCATCTTCTCAAATGTTGGATAGGAATTTCCAACAAAGGTACACTAGGAGTCAAGCTAGTGAGATGGATGACATTTTGTCAAGACTCAAAAATCTTCAAATGTCAGGAGATGATGAGTCTCATGAACCAAGGGGTGATGTAGTCAATTATGCTTTGTTGGTCACCGCACAACTAGAACCATCTAGCTATGAAAAAGCTTGCACTCGAAAGTATATGGCAAGATGCCATGGAAGAGGAAATATCCTCAATTAAAAAGAATGATACTTGGGAGCTTGTGAAGCTTCCCAAGGGAAAAAAATGTGTTGGATGTAAATGGGTCTATAAGACCAAATTCAATGCTGATGGAAGCATTGAGAGGCACAAGGCAAGATTAGTAGCTAAGGGTTTTACTCAAAAATATGGAATAGATTATGAGGAAACCTTTGCTCCACTTGCTCGACAAGAAACAATCGTAACCGTTCTTTCCTTGGCAGCTCATAAAGGATGGAACATTCAACACATGGATGTGAAAAGTGCATTTTTAAATGGATACCTGATAGAAGAGGTGTATGTTCAACAACCTCAAGGTTTCCAAGAACCAGAAAAGAGAACCTTGTTTATAAATTGAAAAAAGCACTTTATGGCCTCAAGCAAGCACCACGAGCATGGTACTCACGAATTGACGGCTATTTCAGAAAATATGGTTTCACAAAAAGCAAGAGTGAACCAACTCTATACTACCCGAAGAATGGAGTAGATATCCTCATAGTTTGTTTATATGTGGATGATCTAATATTTATGGGTAGTAATAATAAAATGAATATGGAGTTCAAAAACTCCATGATGAATCAGATTGAGATGAAGGATCTCGGATTAATGAGATACTTCCTAGGAATGGAAGTACATCAATCAAAGAATGGGATCTTCATATGTCAACGTAAATATGCTCATGACATGATCAAGAAATTTGCTATGCAAAGAGTGCAAATCAGCTGCAACACCAACCGGACATGGAATCCAACTAAGCAAAGAAGATGGAGCACCAAAAGTTGACTTGACCAATTTCAGAAGCATGGTTGGGAGTTTAATGTTTCTCACCAACACTAGGCCAGATATACAAGATGTTGTTTCTCTTGTATCACGTTTTATGGCATGCCCATCCGAGCTGCATCTTCAAGCAACCAAACGAATTTTACGATATGTAAAAGGTACATTGGATTTTGGAATCCATTACCACAAGTCTAACTCTGTGAAGTTAATTGGTTATAGTGACAACGATTGGGGCCAGTAATATAGATGACAAAAAATCTACATCAGGGAACTGTTTTAGTCTAGGTTCAGGACTAATAACTTGGAGTTCCAAGAAGCAATCTGTTGTAGCATTATCATCTACAGAAGCTGAGTACATAGCCATTACTCATGCCAGTACTCAGATCCTCTGGTTGAGGAAAATCCTTGAAGAGATTGGCGAAAAACAAATTGGTCCAACCAAACTGAATTGTGATAATATCAGTGCCATACAGTTGGCATATAATCCGATCCACCACAAAAGGTCAAAACATTTTGATATGAAGTATCACTTCATAAGAGATATGGTGGAACAACAGACAGTTGAGCTTCAATATTGTAGCACTTTGGATAATACAGCAGACATCTTCACCAAAGGCATGGCTAAAGCTCAATTTATAAAGCTGAGAGACTATATAGTCAGTCCTCTCAACTTTAAGGGGGAGAATGTTGGAAAGTTACCATTAGTAAAAAGGTTAAAAATTTGATTTTACCTTGGGTAAAGGTAACTTACCTTTTACCTTACCTCGGACGGCAATGGATCTGACAGCATTTGGGCGGCAAGAGAACTCAAGTTTACTTTCTTTTCCCCCAATTTCTCCTTTCCCCCCTTTTCTCTCAAAATGGTTATTTACTGTTTATTTAATCTGTGTAACCTTATGATTTTGGTTAATGCAATTTATCGTTTTATCTCCACACTCACCTTTCACACCTAATTGGATTTACTTGAGACTATTTTGCATTGTTGACAAGAGTTTTGAAGACTATAATGTTGCTCATTAAATGAACCTTGTTCTTGAACTTTTCCTTTTGAAAAATATGGTTTTATATTTTGATAATGTCTTTTATGTTGAAAAAAATTCTCTTGATAACTTATCCATTTTTGTACTTATAACTCCTAGGTTAAGATAATTTAAGAATTTTAAAGTTTCTAAATTTAAATCCTATTAATTAGAAATCCATATATCTCCCTAGTTCTAGAAACTAATAATATAAACTTCGCAAATTTTATTTTTCTAAGTTTGATTTTGAAAAAAATTTAACTCCCAAATAACTAAATTTGCAATATTCAAATTTTGTTTTTCAAATCCTTTAAAAAATAGAAAACCAAATATATATTTCAAAAAACTTGAAAGCTTTAATTAATAATCGCTTGACGAAAGCTTACTTTCAGATAGATATTTCACTCCTTCATAAATCCTTTCTTCTTTTCTGCTTTCCTTTGTACTTAGAAGATGAAATAATTATCTATCTATTGTAGGAAGCTTCTCATACTTTTGATGATAAAAATTTACTACAAATATCTTAGGTTGCACCTAAGATCTCAAATAATGTCAAGGTGACTTTGATATTTTTTATGCTCAATAGCAAGGGTTGGTAATGTCCTTGAAATGATCAACTATCTTAAAGTTGATACACCTTCTAATATAGAGAATTCCTTGTCTTCACGTGTTATTCTTCAACTGTGGAAATACTCTATAGTTGAGTTCTAGTCTTCACTAGTTATTCTCCAACCATGGAAAGACTCTATAGATGAATCCTAGTCTTCACCAGTTGTTCTTCAACTATGAAAAGACTCTAGCCTTTCTACTCACTTTGAACTTATAATAAAGTCCGAGTCTAACTACCTTTAAAGTATATAGACTCAAAATCAATTTTATCAAACTAGACAAAATCAAATTTTGTATGTAGCTAAATAAATTTGATCAACCTATGCAAGAAACTACTTGTAGTAGCTTTGATACCACTTATGGATTTTTAAGCCTTAATGCTAATATAAAACTCATAAGATAAATTCCATAGGATCAAATATAATATAGCCACAATACAGTAAGATCAAGATAATGATGTAAGTAGAATAATATGAGCAAGTTAATATGTAAATCAAGGCTTATAATATATCAAATAACATTCATTAATAAATAGTAATATGAATTTAAATAGCCTAAATTATACATGTACAAAGGATGTAGCACAACTTACAATATCAATTGCTCAAAATGTATGTAATCTTGATTACTTCACTTTCTCTTACAAATATGATATGAAATTACTTTTCTCTATTATGTGATATTTGATATGACATATTATGGAGTACTATATAGCCACAATGGAGTGACTCTTTGGATACTTGACTATTCCTTTCCATATGCCAAGTCTCATGAATCTTGGCTACTCTGCTTGACACTTGCTTACTTGATGAACACATGACTCTATATTGTATGTACACCTAAACATTACTCTTGACATTCACTTTGTACACTCTAACTAAGACACTTGTATACATATTTACATTACATATTTGATCTCATACATACAAGACACATGTGCACATAGACTCACCTTACACTTGCACACTCACTCACATGACACTTGTGCATTTCCTACACATACACACTTACATAGAAAGAGGAAATAATACTCACATTCTAAACTATGACTCAACCCTAATATAATATCTACATATGTACCATGAAGATACCATGGGGTTACATTAGTATGTATCAGATAATATAATATACTCCAACAATACTCAATCATATAATCCTTGATAGTCACTTCTGATGTAACATTTACTACCTGGATTAAGCTTGTCATGTATTCGCTCTTCCGCTTATCTCTAACTTGGGCCTCCATAATTCCAACTCGGAAATCTTGACTTTCTGTTAAGTCTTTTAAATATGATTTTCCTTTCATACTAGCTAATGGGGATCACTCTTCACTTGCACTCCCTCTTGGCTCACACTTCCTCTCAGCTTGCACTCGCTCCCAACTTGCACTCTCTTTTGCCTCACACTCACTCCCAACTTGCACTCCCTCTTGGCTTGAAATAGACCTTATATTTTCTTTTTCTTTATATTCCTTCACTTCAACAGTTATTTGGAAATAATGTTTTATGCATTTGTGGTAAGGATTTGAAGCATTGATGCACTCCTAATGAACCCACCCCTCTTACACCATGATTGAATCTTGGCTTGCACTCTCTCTTAGCTTGCACTTCCTCTTGGATCACACTTCACCCTGGCTCACACTACCTCTTGGCAAGGGATATCCTATCTCTTACTTCATATGCTATAAAGAATTTGATAAAATAATATTATTGTTGATCCAATATTTATCTTTTTTTTTGATAATATTAATAATAATCTAAGAATCCCCACAATTGAAATATATGTCTATCATTTTAAAATGATAATTTGCATCCCTATAAGAAGTGCATTAGCCTATACATAGTTATTCATTGAAGTTACATATGATTCTAAATAGGTAAGGATAATTTTTCCTTTGTTATTAAAAAATCCTATATTTACCAATTTTATTAAGCTCATTCGGAAGTGTCATTAAAATTAAGTTTGATAAAATTTACTTTTGAAATTTTTTATTTTACTAAATATTGACACAAATCCTTTGTGCTAACTTCATTGTCATATATTAGCTATATTTGTATATTCAAATCCTATAACAAAGGTATCAAAAAATTATTTTATGCATATAAAACTTATTATGATGAGTACCATGCTTACAATCACTCAAAAAGAGAGGTAATATTATAAATCCAAGTTCAAATATGATTTTGATATTTGTTTTTTAAAATATTTTATTGTTCCTTTGAAGTCAAAGTTTTCAACAAGTAATAATGAGACCAATTTTCCCTAAAATACTTGAAAATATATTTTAAAAAAAAATTAATTCATATTTTATCAATTCTCCTAACGTTAATGGTGCCAATGAGATTCTCATTTTCTTAAAAAAATAACCCTAAATAATAGAAACAAAAGGACAACAAGGAAATAAATGACTTAATATTTTTATGTTTTTCTCACTTAATACACACCTAAAAGGTCCATGATACTTCTATTTAGACTATCATTCATAAGAATTTTACTTTTGAGTGCTAACCAAAGAAACATTGAGGCCTCACAAAGGCTCTAAGTATCTAAATATTAAAAATACGATTTTTCTAGACACCCAATTTTGACACACCGGTCACAAATTCCTAAAATTGATCATAAACATTCTAAAACTTCCCAAAATTAGTTCTAAACTTCACAAAACATCAAATTGGTCATTCTCCATGACTTTGGGAATCAAATTCTACTTTTTCCAAAGTTTCCACTTTGACCAAATTTGCTAGTGGTAAATTTGGCAGGTTGAATGTACATTTGGTAAAATTGCAAAATCGATAGCTAAAATCAGTATTTTACCAAATTCGCTACCCTTGTGGAAAATTTGGCTAGTGGTAAATTTGGCAACCTTTTCCAAATTTAAACTATCCAAAATATGATCTAATTCTTTACCAAATTTTCCATACAAAACCAAATTTGTCACACCTATGGCAAATTTGGTAAACAGTGGCGAATTTGGCAAAACGGTCAATAATATTACACACAAACTAGTTAGGTATGAATTGAGCCTCCTTGCACCTCAACCATCGATATCACATGCTTCAAGAAGGATTAGGATGAATTTATTTTAATTGATCTTATCCTCTCATTCCCTCCAAGTTCCCTCCCAAATCCTATTTAAGGAGGTCATTAGGCAATCATTTTTCCAAGGAATTCTACTATAGCAAAGCTCTACCCATATTCTTCTAGCATTATTTCTCTCATAGAATTTTTCTATTCTAAGCTTTTCCCAAGCATTACTAAGTCTTCATCAAGCATTTGAGCATTCTTTGTGAGCATTGAGAGTAAGTCAAGCAAGGCAAGGAGGACTTGGGAGCAAGGAGGTGACCATTGGAGGAAAGAAAGAGAGATCTCCCAACTTATTTCTTCTATCCTCTTACCTTCGCTTCATAGGATTTTATCTTCTAGGTTGTAGCCTTGCTAAATTATCACATATCTTTTGATGCATTTCATACTTTATGCTCTAATTTCTCTTGCAGGTTTCTAATATTTCTCTTTGGCATCCTCTAACATCGTTTTGCAACTTTAACAGTGTTTTGGAATCCCTCTTATTCAATTATAGCATCCTTAGTCTCATTTCTAACATCTATTTGTAGGTATATTTTAGTTTGCATTTATTTCATTATTACATTTTACCTCTAATCCTTCTATTTTGCAGGATTTTCATCATATTCCCTTTGCACATTTTAGGATAAAATCCTTACTAAATTTCTTGACTACAGTCATTCTATCTTGACTACAACATACTAACTCCTTTTATCTTCCTCCATGCTATTTTACTTTCATATATTTAGCATTTTTGCAATATATTTCTTTATTCAAGCACTTCATTAGTATTTCTTTCCATTTTACATGTTCATGCCTAACACTATTTTTAAGAAATTTCTTATCATTCAGATGCCAATTTGCTTTAACTAGCTATTTTTCATACTTCTTAACATTTAGAATTTAATCTTAGATCTTATATTAAATTAAATTTTTGTCATATTTACATATTGCCCATTCCTTTTAGTTTTAGAGAATTTTAAGCTCCTTTCATTAAATTCTCTGATATGCCACTACTATTTGTTGATTTAATATTACTGGGGAATAGGGTAACTCTTATATAGAATTCCTCATCCTTTTGGTTATATTTTACAACCTTTTACAACTTTTATTTATCATATTTATAGTCCCTTAGGGGGATTTCATCCTTTCTCTTGCTATTAAAATTTTAGTCCTAAAATCCTCATATTCAAAGGTTTAATTCTTTAATTTTCTTATACAAATACCTTTTAGAACATAGTGGGATCCTCCCCCTTTGATATCAGTGAAAACCCTCTTGAATTTAGCTCAAAATCAGGCCCAGATTTTGAAAACCCATCTTAGGACCAAATTTGCCACCCTTGTGGTGAATTTGGCAAAACTAAGTTTTAGAGATTCAATCCTCTAATTTTTTCACTTAAAAATCTCATAAACCATAGTAGGATCTTTCTCGACAAGTTTCAGCTCAAAAACATAGTCAAAATTAGCCAAAGTCAACCTTGAAACCTCAAAAATCTTGCTTAGGACCAAATTCGCCACCCCTATGGTGAATTTGGAAACCAAAACAATAGAACCAAATTTTCCACTCAGACCAAATTTGCTAGTGGTGAATTTGGTAGACCCAATGGTGAATTTGGCAACAGGCCAAATTCCACTCCAGGAGGTAAGCATATTCATTTTTTATCAATATGGGGTTTAATTAGCTATTTAGATAAATTTTACCCTATCCAACCCTAAGACAGACCCCTTAAATAAAAAAACCTTATTTTTTAGTTTTTTGTGTAGGATTTACCAAATTCACTGCCGTTGTAGCAAATTTGGCATCAATAGTGAATTTGGCACTTTTAGTGGTAAATTCGAGAGATAGATTCTGAGAGAGGTAATCTAGCCACTTGGCCCTTACTTAGCCTTGCAATTTAATTTTATATGTGTTTTGTTTTATTTTCTTTATTTTTTTGAAACATAATCACATCTATTTTGGAAAATTAAGGAATTCTAGTTAAAAAACCCAAATCGTTTACAAAACCTTGCAATTTCCTTACAAAATGCTTCAATTTATTTAAAAAACACTAAAGACTAATCAATCAAGGAACTCTAGGTTTAGTTTTAGCATTTCCTTCATATTTAAGTAATTATTCATGAAATTTAAAAGCATATAGTTGCATTTAAGCTAGCTTGTTTGATTGCATTTCTCCTTGTTTTCCCTTAAATCAAAATCTCCTTAGACTAGTGCATTCAAAACTTGAAGTGCATACATGTTAGCTCTTGTTTGCTTGCATTTGTGTGAATTAAACTAAAAATTGTATATTTGATGATTCTTGATGATTTAGGTTCAAATAAAATTTAAGGCTCGATAAAGAGTCAAGATTAATAGAGATCCAAAATCCTTAGGTGTTTGTTTTAATTGAACTCATAAACACTGCAAAACAAGCATTACACCAACCTTCATACAACCATAGGAAAAAGCATAAAAGTAGGGGTCTAGTTGTGTTGAGGATTTTCATATCCTCAGGATCTCCTTTGGAAAGAGGTCCTCAAGTGGGGAAGTAGAGATTCTAATGAATCTCCCACATGCACACTTGACATTAATTAGATCTAAAGGGAAAATAACATGAGGTTTTCCCACCGTCTACATAAATTGGTGAACCCGATGTGAACACTCCTTTTTCCTTAACAAAGATAATAGTTGTTTGAACTTAAAGAGACCATCTAATTTGTTTTCTTAGTTTACATCACATTAAATTAATATAACAAGAACATAGCCAATTTCTAATCTCATTGGGAAAAGGTTAACAACCCCTTGAGTAAACGAATGTATGAACCTTAGGGGAGCAATCTCCTTTGGCAAGTATATTATGGTCGATAAGTGGGAGTCATAAGGAGGGGTTCTAGGATCTCAAACATCTTCTCTTATTTTTTATAAGTACTCTGGAAACAAAAATTTAATAAATTAACCCCCTCTTTGAAGCTAAGTCTTCTATCCATGTCTCAACATCCTTATAACACCCGAAACAAGGGTGTACCTATCTCTTCTAAGGAAGGATCATCCTCTCAAGGACAAGTTGAACAATAAGTAAACCCTTGGTCACAACAAGTACTAAGGGAACAATTAGTTTTTGAAAAAATTCCTTATCAAACTATAGACCATGTTCAAGATAATATTAAAAGAAATAAAGACATCATTTTGGATGTTCTTGAAGAAGAACGTAGAGAACAAGTAGAAGTGAAATCCGCCACAATGCATGAAAATGATAGTTATTCTAATGAAAAATCAATAGCTGCTTAAATCAATGAAATTAAAAACACCTTGGCAAGTCTCAATGTGGCTACAACACAACCTACTAATTCTACAACACCTCCTACCTTGTCCATGGAAATACCTACTTCAGGAAATCCTTTTTCAACTTTTCCTAGAGAAACAACTAATTCTACAAATCCCTTTTCACTCTCAACACGAGATCTAGTCGAGTCCCTCCCATCATAACTTCAAATCAATATGCTTAAAATATTACGAGTATGTATTTTACGATGCATATGTTCGCTCAATCACATACTCAACCTCCATCAAATGATATTCAAAATACCAATACCAAAATTTCATACGTAGAAAAGAGAGATGCCATGTTCAAATAACCTGAGCATAAAATTGCCTCCCTTTGAGGGATATCTATACTAAAATACTCTTATGAAGAATTCTATAATGAACATTTAGATCCTAAAATTCTTAATCACCCATTTCCAAAGAACTTTGAAAATCTCAAGTTTCAAATGTATAATGGAAAACAAGACCCCATCAACCATTTAAGGCTATTTCAAATAGCTTGTAGTGACATCAATCATGATGAAAATATTCTCCTTAGGTTATTCCCTAAAATCCTTAGTGGGTTAGCCTTAGAATGGTACTTCCAAATACCTCGTCATTCCATTAAGAAATTCAAAGAACTTATGGAAGCCTTCGTTAAACAATTTTTGATCTATATAGAAGATAAGGTTACCATAGACGACCTTTACCAACTTAAACAAGGTAAAAATGAGAAATTCTTAGATTTCTTAGTTAAATGGAGGGCTCTCATAGGAAGACTCCAATACATATCTCCTCCTAAATAACTCTTACATATTTTCTTATGAAACCTCCATGAACAATTATCATATCCCTTGGAGATGACAAACTTAACCTCTTTCGAGGAAGCCATCGACATGGCTAAAAGGGTAGAGGCCATCCTCATAAGATGAGGCCAACTCAACTATAACAAGAAAGAGGATGAAAAACCCTCTAACAAGGGGCAATACAAAAACAAACACATTGTAGGAGATGGTGTAACCTATTCGCGACAAAATAACAACGTAAACACTAATTAGAATGCTCCTAAAAAATTGGTTATCCAAGAAGAGGACAAACATCAAAGGCAATATACCAACATAGGACAAAGTCAAAAAACCATGCTAAAAATACTCCTCAAATCTAAACTAATGGAACTTCCACCTGTTAGACCTTGGGACTTATCAGAAGGAGTGTCCTTTTGGTATAGACAAGACAAATATTATGAATGTCACCAAAAAGAAGGGCATACTACCAAGTGTAGAACCCTAAAGAAAATTATTCAAGACCTCATTAAGGAAGGAAAAGTGACAATTAATAAACCACAAAACCCTAACAAAGGTATGGGAATATTTCAAGACCCCCTACCAACATGCGATAAAAAATCAGCTAACTTTGTGGGTGCCATTTGCCTATCATGATCTTCCCACGCCATAACTAGACAACAAGCAAATAATAAATTTTCGGATCAACCTCCATTGGTTGTCCCAAAAGCAATAATCAACATTACTAATAATTCACCCTTGGTAGTTACACCTTCTCAAAACACCTTGAATACATTCGATCTTCATCAACAATTAGAAGAAGTACCCACAAAGATATCTCTTCTAGAACTCCTAAAAACATCACCCACTCATAGGAAAATATTGTTGAAACTCTTAAGTGAACAAGAAGTCCCTCAAGACCTATATCTAAATGACATCGCCAATATGGTTGGGTTGACTAGAATTAACAATGCTATCTTAGCCTTTCATGAGGAAGACACTCCTCTCGAAACCATATCAGGGGATTCTCCCCTCTACATCATAACTCAAATAGGCAATAAATATATCAAGAGAGTTCTAGTAGATAATGGATTAGCCTTGAACGTTTGTAATGTTAAATTTTTACAAAACATTTACTTCATTAAAAATTATTTTCAAAAATTGGACCTCATTATTAGGGTCTTCGATAAAAAAGAATGAGAGGTGATAGGCACCATTACTTTACCTATCAAATTAGGGCCTCGTATATTAAACACCCTCTTTTATGTCATATCATGTGATGTAACTTATAATATGCTTCTAGGAAGATCATGGATACATGCCATGAGGGCTATACCCTCTACCTTACATCAAGGTCTTAAATACAAATATCAAGGAAGTGTCATCCATGTTCCTAGAGACTCGAAACCTTTCACCATGTGAAATTCCATAGATTTACAAGAACTTAAACTCTGCACTTCCATACAATCGGCTAAGTCAAATGATCAACAAAAAATGGATAAAGGAAAGGAAATATTAGAGGAACCTCTTATAGAATTAGAGGAAAATCCCCTACCATCCCTTGTTGCTAATAAAATAAACCACATTTGTTGGAAACCAAATCCTTTCATGTAACTAGTAAGTATTTTTCTTTCTCCTTGAGACATAGGTATACCTAGAAGAAAGGGACTCCAAATACAGATAGGATCTTGTAATTTCATCCACAAAGGGACTATCATGAATATCATTTCCTAAATAAAGGGGGAGGGTATGGATTATTTTCAGTTTCAAAAGGTTAGGAGATTGGTTTCGAAGGAAATGGTATCCCTCCTATTGAAGAATTTTCTTAAAAAAAAAAAATTGTTTAGGGTTCCCCCAAAACTAGTACTAATATTTTCTAGAGTGGATGTGAGTCTCACTCAGACCATCCCCTGAGGCCTAATTACCACTCTTTATTTCTTTACTCACTTAAGAGTCATAACCCAAAATATTATGAATACTAAAAGCCCACTAGGTATCCTATGTCCCTAACCAATTAGTGCAGGCACCTTTAAAGAACCTTTGATTCTAATTTCTAAAAAAAATATGAGCCCTTTCATGTGATTGTTCGTGTAGGAATTCACATTTTGTCTATTCCTAAAGGTCATTAAAGAGCTCCATATTATTGGGGTTCTAAAGAGCCTTGATTCGAGAAATAAAATTTTAAAGAGGTCAAGCTTTAGAAATTATTTAAAGAGCTTTCTCCCTATCTCAAGAGGGATTTCCTAGAGGTCATTTATGTGCTCAACCTTTATTAACGGGGTGGGTGTAGGGATAGGTCATTTATGGGATCAACCGGATGGGTCATTATCGATTGTATAGGGGTACCTCGATCGATTCCTTGATAGAGGGCTTAAAAACACCCCTTGATATTATATTAGGATTGATGTAAGCTTCAAAGGATTTTATGTTGATATGCAACTTTCATAGATGGCAGATTGGGGGGATAAATGCATTATCGACCTTAAGATGGTTGGCAAGTTCTAAAGTAGGGAGAAAAGCCTCTCCATATTCTATTTAAAGAGCTCTTTATTTTAAAAGGATTTTTTAATGTAGTAGTACATCATTACAAAGTCATGGCTCACCCCTCTTTCTTCTGGAAACTTCTTATAGTGCACTCCAAAGAAATATAATTCAAAAAGTGAGAGACTAAAAATATGAAAGCTAAAGATCAGAGGTCATTTTTTCAATGAAAATATCCAAGGATACAACCTTATGCCTACTGAAAAAACCTATGCTATATTTTACATGTCACCTAGCTTTCCCATAGTTAAAAAAATGCTTGTTAATACGGGTTATCAAGGTAAAGGTCTAGGTCATTATGAAAAGGGTATTAAAGAACCGTTAGAAGCTATACCTTGGCTAGTATGATGTGGGATTGGATTTATCCCTAAAAAAAATTAACCCTTTCCTCTATTGAGAAAGGAGGACAAAGATGATGACTCTATATCGATACATGGCTCTCAATGGGGAAAAGAGGACAAAGAAGAACTATGGTCACTCCTCAATCAAACCCCCCATAAAACTATACATTTTTGGAGCATTAACATGTTAGAATTAGTTCATATAGAAGCCATTTCAACCAATGAAGATCTTGAAGAGTATTTAGAAAATTATCATATAGAAGAGTATCTAGATCAGATCTTCAATTTAAACTCATCCCAACCTTCCAAATTGGAACAAACATCTATAGATCCTCAAGAACTTAAAGAACTAGGTATTAGAGATACCTCTCTTTATTTTGAATATGAGTCACAAGCTTTAATAGAAGAGACCATAGAAGTCAACATTGGAATAGATCAAGATCCACACTTTATCAAACTAGGAAAATTCCTAATACAAGAAGAATGAATAGAATACACAAACCTATAAAAGGAATTCTTTGACATCTTCGCTTGGGGATATGATAATATGCCAGGACTTGACCCCTCATTGGTAGTCCCCCATCTAGTAGTACGTCCTGACGCCAAACCTGTCAAGAAAAAATTAAGAAAAATACATCCAAGAGTGACCCTTCTAATAAAGTATGAACTTCAAAAACTACTAGACATTGGATTCATAAAGGCCATATACTGTTTGTATTGGATCTCCAAAAATATTCTTATCACTAAGAAAGAAGGATTCATTCGAATATGCATCAAATCTAGAGACATAAATAATGCTTATCTTAAAGATGATTTTACCTTACCTAATATAGACATGATAGTCGAATTCATTGCAAGATCTGAAACACTATCCTTAATGGATGGATTCTTAGGCTATAATAAAATCAATATCATAGAAGAAGATCAATCTACAACAAATTTCACTACCCCATGGGGAATATTTTGCTATCAGGTCATGCCTTTTAGCCTTAAAACCCCTAAAATGCATTTTGGGGTGAAATCAGGAAAGATACTTGCGTTCATTGTATCTCGTCATGGGATTGAAATTGATCCCTCCAAAATCACAACCATAACCAACATGCCACCACCCAAAAGTTTAACTAATTTACGAAGTCTTCAAGGAAAATTGTAGGCTATACGCAGATTCATATCACAACTTGTAAATAACTATCAACCTTTCACAAATTTTTTGAAGAAAGGAGTCAAATTTGAATGGGACAAAGGATGCCAATAGCCTTCAAAGCCCTAAAAACCTATCTCGTAACACCACCTATATTGGTGCCACCAAACATAAATCAACCATTATTGCTATACATAGCCACTAATGAACATGCCTTAGGAGCTCTATTAGACCAATACAATGAACGACATAGAGAAAAAGCTATCTACTATATTAGAAGAAGTCTAGTAAATTATGAAACTCGGTAAACACCGTTAGAGAAGATTTACTTAGCAGTTGTCTTCTTGTCCCTTAAACTAAGACATTATATGATCAGTAAAAATACTTACGTCTTGGCAAGGGTAGATCCGCTATGTTACCTCATGTTAAAACCTTATCTATCAGGTAGAACTACCAAATGGGTCATAGCCCTCAGTGAATTTGATATAGAATTCATAAACCAAAATTTGCTAAAAGGACAAGTTATATCAGATCAATTTGCCGCAACTCCTTTAGAATCAAAACATCCTATAAACATCTATTTTCTTGATGAGATGGTCTCATCAATAGAAGTCTAAGAACCTAAAACATGGGTCTTGTATTTTGATGGAGATAGATGTATGAAAGGTGTAGGGGTAGGAGTTATCCTAGTCACCCCACAACAACAAATCATCCCACTATCATTTAAACTTCACTTTTATTGAACCAATAACACAATAGAATATGTAGCACTTATTTTAGGTCTTAGGCCCACAACAAATCTAAATATAAACATATAATAGTACATGGTGATTCACAACTAGTGATCAACCAAGTGAATGATACCTATCAAACCAAATATGAAAAGCTAAAACCATACAAAGATATTGTAGACCTATTAAAAAATTATTTCAATCAAATAACTATAGAAGCCATACCACATTCTAGCAATCGCCATGCTGATGCTATGGCAATAGTTGCATATCTCATCCCTTTAGAATTAGAATATGAAGAATCTACTATCATCATAAGGTCAATCAATGAACATTCTATAATAGAATCATGTTTGCTACCTCTTAACATATGTAACATCAAAATATATATACATCAAGGACCTTGGTACCAAGATATTTTCAATTTCCTCAAGGAAGGAACATATACTGAAGGATTTAACTCTCAAAAGCATATACAATTTAGACTAAAAGCTTGTAAATATATCATCATTGAAGATATTCTATATCGAAGCTCCTTTGAAGGCATAATACTTAGATGCATAAACTCAGATGAATTTCAAACTCTCATGAAAGAAGCCCATGATGGATCATGTGGTGGCCACTTTAGTGGACTAGATGTAGCCAAAAAGCTCCTTAGGATGGGTTATTATTGGCCCTCCATGGAAAAGGATACTCACAACTATGTCAAGAAATGTGACAAATGTCAACAACATGATAATCTTGTTCACACTCCATCTCAAGAACTTCAACCTATCACATCTCCTTGGCCTTTATCCTCTTGGGGATTGGATATCATAGGTCAGATAAAACCTCAATCATCCTATGAACATAATTCATTATTAAAACTACAAAATATTTCACTACGTGGGTTGAGGCAATGCCTATCCTCCACCACAAACATCCAAGTATCAAAGTTTATCCTTAATCAAATCATTAGCTGATATGGTATCCCTTCAACTATAATTATAGATAATGGTACCCCTTTTAAAAATAAATATGTTGCAAATATGTGCACCAAATACAAAATTCAATAGAAATGGCCTAGGCCTTACTACCCACAACGGAACGGATAAGCTGAGTCCTCTAACAAAATTTTAATCAAAATTATTAAGAAGCTAGTAAAAAAAAATGTCTGAGATTGGCACTTACAACTTTCTCTTGCCTTATGGGCATATCGTACAAGTGTGCTTACTCCCACTCGAGCAACACCATATGCATTAGTTTATGGTACCGAGGCAATATTTCCCTTCAAACTTGAAATACCCTCTCTAAGAGTCTTATTACAAGATTCTTTTGTAGGAGATGAATACCGCTCAAGCTTCTTACAACAACTAGAAATATTAGAAGAAAAACACATCAATGCCTTAGAACACCTCAGAACATACCATAACCGACTTTGACTTGCTTACAATAAGAAAGTACATAATAGATATTTTGAAGTTGGGTATTTAGTCCTCAAAGAAAATAAAAATAACACTAACGTCGACGTTGAATTTAAAGGAATTTTTGAGCCTAATTGGTTAGGACCCTTTATTATCACAACCAAATTTGGATCAGGAGCCTACCGCCTAGCCACATTGGATGACCAAGAACACAAAGAACCAATTAACATCATTCATATTAAATGATATTATGCATAAAGCACATCAAGTCATTTTCTTGCTCATTTGATTGGATACATGGCAAAAACCACCATATAATCATACACACTTCACCCCTTGCATGCTTGCCTTGTTTTCTTGATCATACCATCGAGTCAGGAGGGTTTACTATGATGAAAAGTCCAATACTTGTTATAAATACATATGCATTACATCCACCTAGGCTAAATATATGTTGAGTAAACTCTCTCAGTCCAAAAATATTATCCTCTAAAACCATATTCTACATCCCTCTTCGCTACTATAACACTTATCTTCTTCTCCCTCTCTTGGGTTAAGTGATATATGACGTGATAATCTATGGCCCTGATGACCCAACATTCTCCCTTTTCTTTATCCCAATTTTGGGGAAACCAACAAATAAATAACAATCAAATATTCATCCATCCCACTTCTTCTATATCTTTGAAACAAATGCTACATGCAATCCACTTTCCTCTATTTTATACACTATCACACCATTAATATCAACAATATTTTACAATATTATCAACAATACATATCTACAATGTCTCTCAACAAAAGAATTTTATGTTCTATCAACATTCATGATTATTCGATAGACTCCTCAAAGACACCTATTTCTCTTTTATAATTCAAAATTATGTATTGTATAAGAGAATTTAAGAGTATTCTATCAAATTTATTGTGATATCTATTCATCACATTCTTCACATACAACTCGTATGATAGTCCATTCAGGTATGGGAAATCATATTCAACCAATTTCTCGTAAATTCATAATCATTTGTGAATTCTACTAGTTACTGGTTGAATGGGGTTCTCTTCCTTGATTGGCCTATCATTCAAGTTCACAAAATCATACCTAATATATCATCATCATCTGCTTACTCATTCGGTTAGTCACAAGGGTCAAGAGTTACCTTAATCATCCATTTTACTATGGATTAACAATTACTTGTCAAATTTATATGGGAACAGATGATTAAGGGTACTCTTTCCTGTTTGACATATCATTCTCAATACACAATTAAACATAAATACAATTATCTCATGTTGTCTTTCCAATAAGTCATAGGGATTGTAAGGTTTCCTTTATCAAATGATGCACAAGTGTGCAATATCCCCATAAATGTCATTAGTCAATGGATCAATGTTACCTTTACTTCCTCTTTGATTTATTGTGTCAACATGCTATCACATTTTTACAAATCTCAATGATTACCTTCGATAATACATGAGGTTATAAAATAATTTATTGATCTAATATATTGTAGATCTTCAATAATTTGTATATCTTACCATACATTGAATCAATATTATCCTTGTATCCTCTTGGATCTTATCATTGGCATTCTATCAAACTATAATAAAATCTCTCATAGAATGTTGTTCAAATGAGTCTATTAGATTGCGAGGTTGCATGGATCCAATGCCTTGTGAGCATGTAATTATTTGTACACTTCACCAGATATTGGGTCGATATTATCCTTGTAACTTCTTGAACCTCTACAACAATAGAACATGCAAAAATCATACTCTCACAATTGGTTATTTTTCTAATAATACTATTGGATTAACAAACTCTATTTCCAACTAACTATATTATGCAAATATGCAACCAAACATCACAAGTTCAAAAACCATCACCTACCAAACTAGATATTCTCTAACTATTCACATGAAATAGATAGAGAACTTCCTCACTCTTATATCAATTCTTCCTTTCTTCAAAACTAAAACATCCTAGATGACTTATAGACTTTTCGAGAACATTGGGGGTTTGATAATCAACACTTTATGTACCCATAATTAGTTATGATTGCGTTAAGTAGTCAATTACCAAATCCTTGTGCACCCTAAAAACCTATAATATAGCATGGATGCCATCTATTCATTCATACAAACAAGATCCTTAAGACTCGAGGTGATGTTGTTGTATGAATCTCCTAGATAAGGTGATTTCTTTTTCCCATGTTTTGTGCATATACATGTCTTTGTACACACATCGAGCACAGGATAAGAGCTTTTTATTCTCTTGTATTGTACATATGGGAGCATTTACATCAGTATAAAATATATTTTTTACAATGCAAAACCCACGAATCTTTCAACACATTATATGTGACAACTAGTATCAAGCCCAATTTCTCATGTACGTGTAAATCTTTGTATATGTGTTAGGTAATAGAATTGTATACTCTTGTTACACTTTCTCATATGTTAAGAAATTTAGTAATGCTAAATATTTCTCCTTAAAAGCAATTTTGCTTTTAGACAAATGAAAGAACAACATAAAATTTATTCTGCAAACCTTTTGCAAAAATCTTAACATTATTCCTCTTGAATAGCAATCTTCATCTCACAACAATAGAATAGCTTGCAAAATCATTATAAGCATCCAAGAAATTACATTTTAAAATATTTGAAAAAACTTTCCACTACTTTGTAAAACACTTTGTAAAGTTCATTCCATTACTTTACAACACATTTGTAAAGATCATTCCATCACTTTACAAAAACCTTTGTAAAGATCATTCTCCATCACTTTGCAAAAATATTTGCAAAGAACGCAAAATCAAATCATAAAAGCATTTTCAAAGATCATTCTATTACTTTACAAAAATATTTGTAAAGATCATTCTCCATCACTTTGCAAAATATTTGCAAAGAATACTAATACAATCATGAAGGCATTATCATCATTACTTTGCAAAACACTTGCAAATATCTCTCCATAGATTTGCAAGACATTACAAAAATCATACAGGCAAAGGATCTTACAATCATTGCAATCAACATCAAAAGCATTCATATCAAAGATTTGCAAAAGACTTGCAAAATAAAACTTTCATCTACGCTATTAAGTGTTTCATAAAGTATGACACTTAAACATTGATGAAAAATCAAACAAAAATGCTTATCTACATATGTCAAATATTTTGTAAAGAATGGAATTTGATAAAAAATAATTAATCCTATATATTATCTACGTAGTCAAACGTTTCATAAAGAATGGCATTTGAACATTGATAAGAATCAATCTAAAATATTATCTACGCAATCAAATGTTTCATAAAGAATGACACTTGAACATTGATAAGAAACAAAACCATTTTTTTACCTACGCAGTCAAGTGTTTCATAGAGAATGGCACTTGAAAATTTGTGAACACCCTATATCTTATCTATGCAGTCAAATGTTTGGCACTTGAACATTGATATGAAGAAAAAAAATTTTCATCTATGCAAATATGTGTTTCATAAAGAATGACACTTAGACATTGATGAAAATCAAACTACTTTCATCTACATGGCTAAGTGTTTCATAGAGAATGGCACTTAGACACTAATGAAAAATTTATCTACGCAATGAAACTTAATAATTGATTAAGGTCATGCAGGTACCTCACCTACGTAGTCAAGTTTTTCATAGAGAATGGCACTTAAACATCGATTAAGGTCATGCAGGTACCTCACCTACGTAGTCAAGTGTTTCATAGAGAATGGCACTTGAACATTGGTGAAAATACTAAATCTTATCTACGTAGTCAAGTGTTTCATAGATAATGGCACTTGAAAATTGATAAGAAGCAAAAACACTTTCATCTATACAACTAAGTGTTTAATAAAGAATGGCACTTAGACATTGATTAAAATCAAACTACTTTCATATACACAGCTAAGTGTTACTGTTAGTCAAAAAGTGACTAACTACAGAAAAACAGCTGATGCACCTTTTTGCATATTTTCCAAGAAGACCAAAGTGGCCCATATGCTAAAGATCAAAGAAAAAGCAAAACACCGCAAGGAGGAAAAAGTGTCGCGATATCGCGACATGTTGCATTTTCGTGGTCCAAAGCAAAGAGAAAGAGCAAGGGGGAAAAAGTGTCGCGATATCGTGACATGTTGCATTTTCGTGGTCCAAAGCAAAGAGAAAGAGCAAGGAGGAAAAAGTGTCGCGATATCGCGACATGTTGCATTTTCGTGGCTAAGAGCAACAAAAAGGAGCAAGAAGGTAAAAGTGTCGCGATATCGTGACATGTTGCATTTTCACGGCTAAGAGCAACAAAAGGGAGCAAGGGGAAAAAGTGTCGCGATATCGCGACATGTTGCATTTTCACGGCTAAGAGCAACAAAAATGAGCAAGGAGGAAAAAGTGTCGCGATATCGCGACATGTTGCATTTTCGTGGCTAAAGAGAAGAGGAAGAGCAAGAAGGAAAAAGTGTCACGATATCGCGACATGTTGTATTTTCATGGCAAAAGAGAAGAGAAAGAACAAGAAAGAAAAAGTGTCGCGATATCGCGACATGTTGCATTTTCACGGCCAAAAGAGAAGAGAAAGCACAAGGAGGCAAAAGTGTCGCGATATCGTTGCATTTTCGTGGCTAAGAGCAACAAAGGAGAACAAAGAGGCAGAAGTGTCGCGATATCGCGACATGTTGCATTTTCACGGCTAAGAGCAAGAGAACAAAGAGACGGATGTCGCGATTTCATGACATGTCTCATTTTCGTGGCGGGATGCAACAAAAGAGCAAAGTAAGAGATGAATGTTCGTGACATGTCTCATTTTTGTGGCTAGAAGAGCAAAGCAAGAGACGGATGTCACGATTTCGTGACATGTCTCATTTTCACGATGGGAGGCAGCAAAAGAGCAAAGTAAGAGACGAATGTCGTGATTTCGTGACATGTCTCATTTTTGCGGCTGGAAGCGACAGAAGAGCAAAGCAAGAGACGGACGTCACGATTTCGTGACATGTCTCATTTTCACGACGGGAGGCAGCAAAAGAGCAAAGTAAGAGATGAATGTCATGATTTCATGACATGTCTCATTTTCATGGCTGGAGGCGGCAAAAGAGCAAAGCAAGGAAAGAATGTCATGATTTTACGACACGCCAACTGTAAAGGAATAGAGTATATTTTTGGCAACTAGGGACATGCACTGACATCAGGTGCTGATTTTTGAAGAATGGTCTATTGATTATAACCTGGCAGGTCCACTGGATGATTGTAGAATAACAGGCTCATCTAAAATTAGCCAGAAGGAAATCTATCCAATCTACGAGAAATCCGTTGTATATTATTAGAAACTGCAGACAATTACTTGTAATTGATTGAAGAAATTAAATGTACGTAGTAGAAGATACTCTTTTTAGGGTATAAATAGGAGTGAGTCGACCATGAAAATGGTCGGCTCTTGGACGTTTACAAGACTGAATACATGTACTTTGAATACAAGCAATAAAATCACATCTCCCATTGGCTTCTGGTTCATATCGTGCAAGTGTATGTATTAATGTTCTTTATTTTTGCTTACAATATTGAATTGTAAATTGAGTTTGTTCTTATATCTAAACTTTCACAATACATAAATCATATTGCTGGAATAAGAATCTAATATATACGCATGTTAAACGAAATATCAGAAATCATATCTGGAATTATATAATTTCTGCATGGAAATGTGTTTAAATGCTTTGGATAGAAGTAAGTAAATCTGTCTTTGTTGTTGTCTAATCTGCACCATATAAAAGTTCTAGCTTAGGCTATATTTCCCTTATCTCTTGTTCCCCTTTTCTCTAAAAAATTCAAAGGAACCAGCCTTCTTCGGAGACTAGACAGATGATCTCAAGCAAGATCTGTCTATTCAATGTTGGCAAAGTCTAAGGTGCAACACTATTAACCGAAGGCAGATTTTGTTCCAACAGTTTTTGGCACGCCCGGTGGGACCAACAATCCCACAGTATTGTATAAGTTTTGGTGTTTTACCTTAAGAGCCTTTTTGTTTAAAAATCTCAAGAAAAACCACCTGGCGACTCCGTTGCAATTTAGACCATAAAAGAAAGACCTTGTCTAAAAACCTTCCGGTTATATAGCCATATGATAACCAGATCCTAAGCTAGAAACTTCGAAGAACCTATCGAGTTCTTTGAACTACATCTCGAAAGCCTAAAAGCACACCCTGTGCTAGCCGCACGATCAAATCCGCCCGACACCATTAGCACCTCTTTAACACCCATTGTAGGAGCATCTGCAAGCAATCCCATAGCGGTTGTAACTCCTTTAGCAATCATGGCAGCCACCCCTACCCCAGCGCATCTTGTGTGGAATCAAACTGGCCCTTTGAACTTGGGAACACACCACCAAATTCCACAAGCTGCACTAAAAGCATTACCGACCTTTGACGGAATAGGCAAAACAACAGATGAGCACTGTTTAGATGTATCATCGCTAGCATCTATTTACAACATCACTCAGGAAGATGTAATGGTCAGATTGTTGATTATATCTTTGAAAGGAAAGATGCTCTATTGGTACAGAGCGCTTCCCGCTGGATCCATTACTTCTTGGGCAAGATCGGTCGATCGTCTGGTCGATGAATTTAATATACATGCGGATCCTTTCACATTGCTGAATCAATTCACTATCATTGAGAGGCATCCACAAGAAGAAATCCAAGATTTCAACATCAGATTTACCAGAACTCATGGTAGAGTACCGCAAGGCCTAAAACCCATGGAAGAACAAGCTATATGCTATTATTTAAGGGCTTTTGATTCAGATCTCAGTATGATAATAAGGCAATCCCGTGTAACCACTTTTCTTGGGATCTATTTAGAGGCAGCAAAGGGCGAAGCTGATCTCATCGCTACAAAAAGATATCCATCAAAGAGTCTATTGCCAATTGTACCAGAGCTTTCCCAAGCATCAATCTCTAAACTGCCTGTACTCCCATCAACGCAGGCCCTCCCGACCTATAGCTGCACCTCCTACATTCCTTGCATTACCAGCCACACCCCTTGCATCAGCTCCCCCCAATGATCAATACACAACCATAATTGATACAATGAAGACGTTGTCAAATGAAATGGCATCCATGAAAAAGAGAGGCGGAAAGGAATATTCAAGCAAGAATATTTCCACAGATACAAAAGGAAGGTGCTTCGACAAGTGGAAGGGTACAAGAGAGAAAAAATGTGGTGTATGCAAATGAGACAGGAGATAATGGAGAACCCGCTAATTCTGATTACTGGTGTACCACTTGCAACGATCCTCATGGAGAAGATTCATGCATGATTCATCAACATCATGTGCAAGCGGTTATTAATGAAAGATCCAAAGAAACCGGCAAGGGACAGGTGAACATAATCAGAGAGGTGCACCACAATTTGGCAATGCCATCAATGGAGCAAGTATCGGTCCTGACAAGATCGAAAAAAAGTCATTACCAGTTGACCCTAAGGAACTCCAACCACTAGGTTTTCCTCCTGCCCCCAGGGCAACTCCACAGAAGAACCAGTCTAGTGAGAAAAGACGTTCTGACCCTCCTCAGACTTCTGCGACTACACCAAGAAAATAATTTCCCCCTAGAAAATGGAGCGAGGCTCAAGAGCAAGCGAAGGAAAGACTCAGATTTCCTTCATTGACAAAAAGGCAAAGAACAGAAGCCACACAGGTCTATAGAGACAGATACGATGCATCTACTAGTGGAAGGGAAAAGAGTGTTGAGGTATCCCCAGCTGCAACCCTTTCGTTCAACATTGCAGAAGAAATGAAGAGGACTCCTTCCAAAATAAGCATGTATGATGCGCTACAAATTCCTGGTCAGATCGACCTCCTCCAAGAATCCCTAAATTTAAAGAATGATACCTCTTCCTCAAATGTTATGTCAACCTCTAGGAAAAATAGACCACCCCCATTCTATCTATCCTTGCAAATGGAGGGATGGATAGTTCACAATTGTATGATTTATTCAGGGGCCGCAACTACGGTAATGCCGAAAGTCGTATGTGACATAATGGGGATGGAATATACTCGAAGTCATCCTGGTGTGTTGCAATTAGATGGTACTCCAGTAAAAACTATCGGGGTGATCAAAGATATCCCTATTCAACTCCACAGAATGCCAGAAGCAGTCGTCATACAAGAAGTAGTCGTTGTAGACTTAGAACCATATTTCGGTATGTGTTTATCCAGAGAATTCATGACCAAAATGGGCGGTTATCTGTCTCTAGATTATTCTCATTTGGAGGTACCTTTCAAAGGTAAAAGAGTCAATATCTACAATGAAAAACCATCTACTTTCCACGTAGAAAGACTGGAGGAAACAGCTACCATCAACATGATGTCTGAAGAATTAGAAAATATCGATTTAATGGAAGAAACCCTGGAGGAACTACAATCTGAGGATCAGTTTTCAATGAAAGACTTCAATGCTATGATAGAGACAGAAATGGGAAGCTATTCCATTGAGAAACCAAAAAAGCTCCCTATTCCTATCCCTAAAACAGATGATTCGGCCAACCAATTATGGAAATTGTACTTTGATGGGTCAAGGTGCAAAAATGGAGCAGGAGCTGGAATCATTCTGATTTCACCTACTGGAAAAGAAAAAGCCTTTTCATATAGGTTGACATGGAGTTGCACCAATAACGTAGCTGAATACGAAGCCTTGTGTTTGGGACTCAGGAAAGTTGAAAAATTGGGTGCAAAACAACTGCTGATCTATGGAGATTCAGAGCTGATCGTTAAACAGGTTATTGGCAAATGCATTTGTAAGCAACATTACCTAAGGGCTTACAAAAACAAAGTGTTGGATCTATTGGAAATTTTTGAAGCACTAAACATGAAATCCATTTCCAGAGAGAAGAACACGCATGCAGACTTGTTAGCATCAGTAGGATCAAATTTTTGCCCAGTAAGCAATGTTATTCAGAAGTCTAAAATAGTTAGACTTATATACAGGCCTTCTGTGCCCGACAAGGACATTTTTTGGCAGGTATTTGAGAACGATGAGCAGATCCTAGATTTTCTAATTCATGAGATGAATTGCTCTACAGATAGAGCGTTACAAGAAGAGGACGAAGAGAGCCTTATTCAATTGAAAAACAATCATATCCCTAGGAGACTGATCACCCTGGAGAGCCTTTTCGACAATAGCGACAGAGTTGTAGGTCGAAGGATCAAGGTAGATGAACGCCGGTATAAGGAAATAGAACTAGAACCGGGCAAAATGATCAAAGTAGGGACCGATTGTACAGTGGTAGAACTAGAACAAATAAAATAGTTATGTAGAGAATATCCAGATATAATAGCCTGGACTTATAGTGATCCGAAAGTGTACAGGAAAGAGGTCATTCAACATACCATCGAACTAGAGGAAGGAGCTAAACCTTTTAGGTAGAGGCAGAGGCCTCGTGAATCCTAAAATTGAATCCTTAATGAAATAGGAGTTGTTAAAACTCCCGCAGGCTAAGATAATATACCCAATCAAGCACTCTACCTGGGTGGCAAATTTAGTTCTAGTCCGCAAGAAAAACGGAGAAATACGACTATGCATCGATTTCAAAAATTTGAGCAGAGCCTCTTTAAAGGATCACTATCCTTTACCCCGCATTGACCTAATCCTTCATACTATGGCAGGAGCATAAAGGTTTTCTCTGTTAGATGGCTTCTCTGGTTACAATCAAGTTTGGGTGAGAAATGAAGATCAATATGGATGGGTTCTACCCATCACGGTGAATGCTTTTCACCTGAAATTGTATTTCCAGTAAAAGCTACAGATCACCATTATATGTACAGTATATTATAAGTTTGGAGTTTTGTAAATATTTCCCTTTTTACGGCCTAATAAGAATCAAGTGTGCAAAACTTATCAAGAGATAATTGCAGCCATGGACAGAATCAGAAGATCTAAACATCAGGGGCAACAACTAGCAGCCAGAGCTGGGACCAGCTCCCAGAATTGAATTTTTTGTGTTCTTCAGACAAAGGTTAAGTCCCTGAGCGGTAAAAGAAAGGTTCTGATAAGGTAAAGATCACCTATATTCCAAAGTGCATTCTTTTTCTTTTATCCTTGTTTTTCCACTCGAAATTTTACTTTTCGCAACTATGCTGGTGACTCCGTTTCCCAATGGATGAAGGCTTGGTCTCTATTTTTGCGAGCAAAAATTCCCCCGAAAGGTGCCAAGAATGTTAGTCAAAAAGTGACTAACTATAGAAAAACAGCTGATGCACCTTTTTGCATATTTTCCAAGAAGACCAAAGTGGCCCATATGCTAAAGATCAAAGAAAAAGCAAAACACCGCAAGGAGGAAAAAGTGTCGCGATATCGCGACATGTTGCATTTTCGTGGTCCAAAGCAAAGAGAAAGAGCAAGGAGGAAAAAGTGTCGCGATATCGCGACATGTTGCATTTTCACGGTCCAAAGCAAAGAGAAAGAGCAAGGAGGAAAAAGTGTCGCGATATCGCGACATGTTGCATTTTCGCGGCTAAGAGCAACAAAAAGGAGCAAGAAGGTAAAAGTGTCGCGATATCGCGACATGTTGCATTTTCGTGGCTAAGAGCAACAAAAGGGAGCAAGGAGGAAAAAGTGTCGCGATATCGTGACATGTTGCATTTTCACGGCTAAGAGCAACAAAAAGGAGCAAGGAGGAAAAAGTGTCACGATATCGCGACATGTTGTATTTTCATGGCTAAAGAGAAGAGAAAGAGCAAGAAGGAAAAAGTGTCGCGATATCACGACATGTTGTATTTTCGCGGCAAAAGAGAAGAGAAAGAACAAGAAAGAAAAAGTGTCGCGATATCGCGACATGTTGCATTTTCGCGGCCAAAAGAGAAGAGAAAGCACAAGAAGGCAAAAGTGTCGCGATATCGCGACATGTTGCATTTTCGTGGCTAAGAGCAACAAAGGAGAACAAAGAGGTAAAAGTGTCGCGATATCGCGACATGTTGCATTTTCGCCGAAGAGCAAAGAAGAGGGAAAAGAGCAAAGTAAGAGACGAATGCCGCGATTTCGCGACATGTCTCATTTTCGTGGCGGGGAAGAGCAAAGCAAGAGACGGACGTCACGATTTCGTGACATGTCTCATTTTCATGATGGGAGGCAGCAAAAGAACAAAGTAAGAGACGAATGTCGCGATTTCGCGACATGTCTCATTTTCGCGATTGGAAGCGACAGAAGAGCAAAGCAAGAGATGGACGTCGCGATTTCGTGACATGTCTCATTTTCGCGGTGGGAGGCAGCAAAAGAGCAAAGTAAGAGACGAATGTCACGATTTCATGACATGTCTCATTTTTTCCGCTGGAGGCGGCAAAAGAGCAAAGTAAGGAAAGAATGTCATGATTTCGTGACACGCCAACTGTAAAGGAGTAGAGTATATTTTTGGCAACTAGGGACATGCATTGACATCAGGTGCTAATTTCTGAAGAATGGTCTGTTGATTATAACTTGGCAGGTCCGTTGGATGATTGCAGAATAACAGGCTCATCTAAAATTAGCCGAAGGAAATCTATCCAATCTATGAGAAATCCGTTGTATATTATTAGAAACTGCAGACAATTACTTGTAATTGATTGAAGAAATTAAATGTACGTAGTAGAAGATACTCTTTTTAGGGTATAAATAGGAGTGAGTCGACCATGAAAAAGGGTCGGCTCTTGGACGTTTACAAGACTGAATACATGTACTTCGAATACAAGCAATAAAATCACATCTCCCATTGGCTTCTGGTTCATATCGTGCAAGTGTATGTATTAATGTTCTTTATTTTTGCTTACAATATTGAATTGTAAATTGAGTTTGTTCTTATATCTGAACTTTCGCAATACATAAATCATATTGCTGGAATAAGAATCTAATATATACGCATGTTAAACAAAATATCAGAAATCATATCTGGAATTATATAATTTTTGCATGGAAATGTGTTTAAATGCTTTGGATAGAAGTAAGTAAATATGTCTTTGTTGTTGTCTAATCTGCACCATATAAAAGTTCTAGCTTAGGCTATATTTCCCTTATCTCTTGTTCCCATTTTCTCTAAAAAACTCAAAGGAACCAGCCTTCTCTGGAGACTAGACAGATGATCTCAAGCAAGATCTGTCTATTCAATGTTGGCAAAGTCTAAGGCGCAACACTATTAACCGAAGGCAGATTTTGTTCCAACAGATTACATAGAGAATGACACTTAGACATTGATGAAAACTTCATATACGCAGTTGAGTGTTTCATAGAGAATGCCACTTAAACATTGATGAAGGTCATACAAGTACCTCATCTACGTAGTCAAGTGTTTCATAGAGAATGACACTTAAACACTAATGAGAGGAAAAAATATTATATTTCATTGAATATACTACAAGTACCTCATCTATGTAGTTAAGTGTTCATAGAATATGGCACTTAAACATTGATGAGAGGAATGTTTTTTAAAATAATATACTTCATTGTACATATTATAGGTACCTCATTATATCTTAAATGATATCATTAATATGGCATCATAGGCCACCATTTAAGCATAGTGAGATCAGATTCCCACCTATAGAAACACAATAAAAGGTATAACATTTGCCTCTAAAGAAAATAAGTGTTATCCTATATCAGGTATAGAGACCACTGCTCACATATAAATATTTCATGATGGTCATCCATCATCTATGACACTGAACACATTTCACAATTGGGGTATCTACCCTAATCCTTCATCATATTAAAGCAAATCAAAAATATTAACACACCACATATCATTACAACATGCCACAAAAATAAAAACATCTCAAATAATAAGCATCATATATATATATATATATGCCTCACAATATATAAGCTAATAGAGAAGGTGCATCAGAAAAAGGAAAATGATACATTCAACTAATAATAGGAGGTTGCACCACAATCCCAAAATTGGTACAATCACCCCTAAATACCCTTAATATTACCTAATAAGAGGATCTAGCCTCCTTAGAATCCCCTGATGGAGGAGGAGGAGGTGACTGAAAAGTGGTAGTCCTCCAAATATCACTCACTATCGAGGCCCTTTATCATGATATTAATAGAGATAGTGCTCACTGGAACCACTAAGTTATACAACTCATGATAGTTTGTGGCCCTACCTCACATTGTCTCAACCTAAGTTAACAAATGATGTACCTGCTTTGTGAGATCCGACCTCATAGTCTCCATCATTGCCCTAAAAGTTGCAAGCTCATGCTCAAGTGATCCCATCATAATGACCACCATGATACTATCCAAGCCCCACTCGACCATAGATCGAGCCTTATCTCTCTCTCATCACTCTCTCTAGATTAGATCTAAGGCTAGCTTTGATCACTTGATCAATAGTTTGCTCCTCCATAAATTGATCTAAGTAAGACTGAAGCCTAGAAATGGTCTCCCCATTATCTATATATACTTGAGCCACCTCATCCCTAAGTCGATCCACCTCATATTTAACTTTTGTGACCTCCTCCACTCGTAAAACCTCTAAAGCTACTAACTAGCTCCTCACCTCATCCAAAGTGTGGTAGAGAACCCTCAAATTTGCTACCATAACCTCCTCTACTATCCTACTAGGACCTACACCTCCACTAATATTCAGCCCTACTCTACCAAAATATTACCCAAATTTTCTTGGACTTGATGCCCCTCCACCAACTAGAGCATATAGGATTAGGATAACAGTAAAAGGATCTACATCTAAAGGAACTGATCTCCTCATCCTTCACCTAGTCATCATCCTATAACATACCTCTCTCCTGTAATGATGCCTAACCACTTGTAAGAAACCCAACATATCCTAAAATATCTACCTCTGGTCCCTTGGGGGTGGACCCATAGTTAACAGATAAGTTCTAAAATGTCTATACCAAGCACCATAGTCTGTTGTCATCCTTACATCATACAACAGAGTCAAGACCATGGGATCATCCTCATCAGCCTCTAGGTAGGTAAGAGGATTCCTAGGATCCCACCAAGTCTCACGATGCACTCATTGTATCTAAACCTCCCCAAAAATTGGTACCCCTTATGCTTCTCCAAACCGATGAGTCACTTGATCATATCGGTAAAAATCATAAATCTTGTTTCCATAATCCATCCACCAAACACATATCACTATAGCTAGCTCCTTGTGATACTTAGACCACATATATACATCTCTCCATGACTACCATGTGACGTGCACCACCTACATATCATCAATAAGATGTATTTCCTAGGTCAGATTACAAGACAAAGGATGAACACACATATCCCATCTGTAAACCATATGAATCTTAGGATCAATCCCCCTCATCACCACTATGGATCATAGAATATCTATATGCTCCCTTACCAAAAATTGAAACAAAGTGCAACAAGTTGGACTCTGGCCCTATTTGTAGACCACCCTGCATAAAGTATGGTATAGTCTATCTAAGATGGCTAGGGCCCAAGCATAAACTATTTGACTATCCCTTAGCCTTGCTATAATCCATCCCCATCCCATGACATGAAACTCCTACTAGTTTTTCTCATCATCATTCCAGATACCACTATAGCCAAAAGTGTAGTACTTCGATCAATGTGCCCTCCAATATAAGCATCATTGATCCTCAGTCCCTTCCTCATCCCTAAAAAGTCACCATCCTATAAAAAATATAGCTTCCCAATAATAATATTCATACCCAAATGAAAAGGTACACCTCATACTGAAACCTTGGGGATGCACCATACATCCTCCAAAGTAATGGTCATATCACCCATCGACAGTCTAAAGGTGTTGGTGGATGGGTACCACCTCTTTGTAAGAGTTGTCAGTAGCGAGTGATCAAAATACAAATTAGGCATATAGATGACATAGTATAGCCCTATCACTAATAAGGGCACCACATCCTCAACATTTTTCTCACCCTCTAGGATGCTCCCCAAGCATTTAGGATGATGCTCGCTACTCATCAAAACCTTTATCATCTACCAAAAAGCCATAAAAAATAATGAGTTATAAAGTTCATCAAATCATCTCTAAATTTCACAAATACACTACCATTGGATAGCCCTTAAAAAGAGCTTTCCAGAAAGTATAAATTAATATTTATTTTCATGCATATAAAAATCAAAAAATGCAGAGCAAGATTGGTTACCCTTAACTAAATTTACCATTGGCACCAAATTTTCCAGTGCCAAATTTGCCATTGGGACCAAAATTGCTAGTGGCACCTCTACCAAATTTACCACAAGTTTTAAAAAATAAACAAAAATACCCTAAATGCAAATTTTTTGAGTTAGAATGAAGGCCTACCTATTGGTCTCACTTCGATATCTCAACTATCCCTCAAACCGCATCAACATGATGTGTCCATCCTCGGATATGAGCCATCCTCTCTAGTCGCTCTACCTCACCCACTCTATATTTCTATAATAGGTAAAGATGCAAATGAGGTTGCTTTCACATCCCCCTTTTGCCTTTTAAACCCTCATCCTATCAGCTCCAATCAACGTAAATACCCTGTAGCCCGGACATTTGCTCCGAAACCTATCATAAAACACATGGATCAAGTTTTTGGATAATAATTTTTTCTAAGATGAAATTATTTTCTCCAAATTTTGGGGCACGCAAAATGAGGCATATATATAAATAATCAAAATTGGCAAAATATCTTAGCAAAGCAATACAACAACAATACAACATAGCATCAAAATGGAGTATCACAACTTAACTTTTGATATAACATCTCAAATATCATATCAAAATTGGGGTAAAATGTAGACACCCAATTTTGACACACCGGTTCCAACTTCCCAAATCTGGTTGTAAACTTTCCAAAACTTCCCAAAATCAGTTTTAAACTTCATAAAACATCAAATTGATCATTCCCCATAACTTTGGGCATAAAATTATACCCTTACCAAATTCACCACTCTGACCAAATTTGCCAGTGGTGAATTTGGTAAAACTGCAAAATCGACCTTTTTAAGCTAAAATCAGTGTTTTACCAAATATGCCATCCCTATGGTGAATTTTTCTAGTGGAAAATTTGGCAACCTTTTCAAAATTTAGACTATCCAGAATCTAATCTGATTCTTTACCAAATTTGCCACACTTGTGGCAAATTTGGTAAACAGTGGTGAATTTGGCAAAATGGTCGAGAATCTTCCACACGAACCAATTAGGCACAAATTGAGCCTCCTTCCACCTCCACCATCGATCTCACATTATTCAAGAAGGATTAAGATGAATTTATTTAAATTTATCTTATCCTCTCATTCCCTTCAAGTCCCCTCCTAAATTATTTTTAAGGAGGTCATGAGGAAATCATTTTCTAAGGAATTCTACAGTAGCAAAGCTCTACCCATATTATTCTTGCATTATTTTTATCATAGCATTTTTATATTCTAACATTTTTCTAAACACTACTAAGTCTTCATAAAGAATTTGAGCATTATTTGTGAGCATCGAGAGCAAGTCAAGCAAGGAAAGGAGGACTTGAGAGCAAGAAGGTCACCATTGGAGGCAAGAAAGAGAGCTCTCCCAAATTCTTTCTTCTCTCCTCTCACCTTGGCTTCATAGCATTTTGTCCTCTAGGTTGTAGCCTTTCTAACTTGTCATATTGCTTTTGATGCATTTCATCCTTTATGCTCTAATTTCTCTTGCAGGTTTCTAATCTTTCTCTTTGGTAACCTCTAACATTATTTTGTAGCTTTAACAATGTTTTGGCAGCCTTATTATTCAATTATAGCATCCTTAGTATCATTTATAACATCTATTTGTAGGCCTATTTTAGTTTGCATTTACTTCATCATTACATTTTGCCTCTAATCCTTCTATTTTGCAGGATTTTTATCATAATACCTTTTGTACATTTTAGTGTAAAATACTTACTAAATTTCTTGACTATAATCATTCTATCTTGACTAAATCATACTAACTCCGTTTATGTTCCTCCATGCTATTATACTTTCATATATTTAGAATTTTGCAATTCCACATAATCCCAAGTTGCGGTCCACCTCACTAATCCTAGTATTGGTTACTACGTGGTTCAAGACATTACCATCACACCGCTCAACATCCGAACTGCTAGGAATTATGGTCACCCACGTGACCCACCCTTATCCATAGGAGTAATGTACAACATGGGTTCAATTCCAAATAGCATAAATTTTGTGTATGAGAGAATTTATTCATCGTTTAATCCATCTTCCCAAGATGAACCAAAGCAATTGACACCTGCCAACATACAATACATATCGGGTTTTCCATCCTGATAATTTCATTGAGTAAATTGGTAAGGCTATGGCCTAGGATGAAATAAACATGTAATACATGATCTCATTTATACTCTATATTGAGAAGTGCATGACCATTTAGGTTTAGGCTATCACCCTTATTCTTTCACCTCTTCTTTTGAACAAGCTTTTCAAAGTCTTAATTTGAATTCAAAAGAAGAAACCCATCATCCCGATGACTTTGAAGAAGAAATCTATGAAGAATATGATGTTATATCGATAGCTTCTGATGAATCTGATGAGGAATCGACACCCATCATTCCATTCATTGAATAGGATGAGTTTTACCTCAGAATGTTCCCCATCCATCAACCCATATTTCACTTGCTTCTTCCACAAGAGTGATCTGAACCAACCGGTGAACCACCTCCACTTCATTGATCCACCTTATCAGCCAATTTTATGTACAAAAATTCAAATAAAAAATAAAAAATACAAAAATATTAAAAAAATATTTGCATTGCATGTACATGGCTTTTTTCCTATTGCATTTATTTGTGTTGCTCACTATTGTTTAGGTTCCCAGAGTTCTAGCATTGGTTCTAGCAGATAGGATCCATCCATCCTCCACATTTCCAACCACCAATTTCCCCTTTAAGTCAACATGAATCCTGTTGACTTATTCACCCCACTCCATAATCCATATGATTTGGCAAAGCCAATTCCAATTGACATGAGCCTTATTGATATGGACCAGATTTCCTCACCTCCATCCTTTTCTAAATTCATCCTTTCTGAGGAATTGTTAAGGGCTTCAACCAACTACATTCCTCTATCACCTCCACCTTCACCTTCACCTTCACCTTTAGATCCTGAGGTTTTCCAGGTAGACATAGAAGAGGTTGAGTCAGAAGAGTTTGATAATATCATAGATGACATTCATCTGATCCCAACACCCCATCAACTTGAGGAAGGTTCTCATATGTCCATTGAAGATACCATCGATGTGAACCTTAGTTCAGATGCAGAAAATCCCCAAATTGTCAAACTTGGTAAAATTTTATCCATAGATGAACAAGAGCAATTAATTGCTCTCCTCAAGAAGAAGAAGGGTATTTTTGCATGGTCCTACAAAGACATGCCTGGTCTTGACCCTAACTTGGTTGTCCACAATCTCACCTTGCACTCTGATGCTAAGTCGATCAAACAAAAATTGAGAAAGATGCATCCTACCATTGCCCTCATGGTCAAATAAGAGCTTCAAAAGCTATTAGATGTGGGTTTCATTGTCCCCATTGACTATCCTGAGTGGCTTTCAAACATGGTACCCATTCGTAAGCCTAATGGGGCGATACACATTTGCACTAACTTTTGAGACCTTAACAAAGCATGTCCTAAGGATGAATTTCCTCTACCAAACATTGATACTCTTGTTGACACTTGCATTGGCCATGAAATGCTTTCTCTAATGGATGGTTTTTTAGGATACAACTAGATTCAAATCAATCCTGATGACCAACACAAAACAACATTCACTACACCTTGGGGGACTTTTTGTTACAAGGTGATGCCCTTTGGCCTCAAAAATGTAGGTGCCACTTATCAACATGCCATGACATACATATTCCATGATTACATGCATAATATCATCGAATATTATGTGGATGATCTCTTGGAAAAATCTAAAACTCGACAAGAGCACATTGGTGTCTTGGAAAAAGTCTTTGATCGACTTCTAGAGCATAATGTAAGGTTGAACCCCAAAAAGTGTGTCTTTGGTGTTACCTCGGGAAAACTACTAGGATTCATTATCTCCAAAAGAGGCATTGAGGTGGACCCAAAAAAATTCAAGGCCATCATGGAGATGCCTCCCCCAAAAACTTGAAGGAATTACATAGTTTACAAGGAAATATCCAATCAATCCATCATTTCATTGCGCAACTTTTTGATAAATGTAGGTCATTCAATCACCTGCTACAAAAGGGGGTGACATTTTCATGGATAGATGAGTGCCAAAAATATTTTGATGACATCAAGAAATACCTAGCTTCTCCACCAGTCTTAACTCCTCCTCGTCTAGGGGTCCCCTTCCATATTTATGTTTCAACAATGGACTTTGCATTAGGGATAATGCTTGCACAAAAGAATGAAAACAATCGAGAGCAAGTTGTCTATTACATTAGTCGAACATTGGTAAGCTATGAAACCAGATATGCTTACGTGGAAAAATTATGCTTAGTAGTGGTTTTTGCCACTAAGAAACTCAGACATTACATGCTTAGTCACACCACATATGTCATAGCTCATGAAAATCCTCTGCGTTATATGATGTCTCACACTTACAATAACACCCACACCACAAAATGGATAATGCTTCTCACTGAATTTGATCTTGAGTTCATTAGCCAAAAATCCATTAAAGGTTAGGTCATAGCCGATCAACTTGTGGAAGCTCCACTTCCTAGTGATCAACCCTTGATTATTGAGCTCCCAGATGATTCGGTATTCACTATCACTAAACAAGAAGAAGATGTCATTCCAGAGGAAGATGTCGATATCACACTATTATTTGATGGTTCTAAGTGCAAAAAAGGTCAAGGTGTTGGAGTCATGTTTCATACACCACAGGGGGTACCTATTCCCTTATCTTTCAAACTTGACTTCCAATGCACAAACAACAATGCAGAGTATGAAGCCTTAATATTAGGTCTTCAAGCAGCCATAGCTATGGGCATAAAGCGTATCAAGATATTTGGTGATTCTCAACTTGTCGTTCATCAAATAAATAAAGAATACCAATGCAAAGAACCAACCATAAAGATTTACCATGAAGTAGCAATGAAATTGCTCACCAAATTTGATTGGTATGAAATCGATAGTTTTCCACGTTTGACTAATAGATTTGTATATGTGATGGCCTCTCTAGGATCATTGATTCCAAAGAACTCTGTAGGAGAGGTACAACCACTCATTGTCACAATGATCTCTAAATCTGCAATTGTCCATGCTGAATCTAAGGATGAAAAGGATGTTTGCTTTATCCATTCAGAGCCATATGAGCCTTGGTCAAACCAAATAATAGCCTTCCTCAAGTTTGGAACACTCCCATTAGACATGTCATGGACTGCTAAATGCACTTTCAAGAAAAAGGTAGCTCATTTTACTCTCTTGGGGGATGTGTTGTATAGACATGGTTATGATGGAGTCCTCCTTCATTATCTCGAGCCTACAGAGGCACAAAGAGCCATAGTTGAAGCTCATGATGGTACTTGTGGTGGTCATTTTAGTGGAATGGCCATTGCAAAGCGTATTCTATGCATGGGTTACTATTGGCCCACCATGGAACGTGATTATTGCACTTATGTCAAGCATTATCAACAATATCAACAGCATGCTAATTTAACTCATGTGCCATCACAAGCATTACAACCTATTCAAAGCCTTTGGCCCTTTTCACAATGGGGTCTTGATTTGATTGGAAAAATCTCACCTCCTTCCTCGGGACAACATACATTCATCATCACAGCCACTGAATACTTCACAAAGTGGGTTGAGGCAATTCCTCTAACTAGTATGATAGGACCTCGAATTGTGGAGTTTATACTTCATCATATCATCTATCATTTTGGTATTCCCTCGAAAATCATCTCTGACAATGGCAAGTCTTTCAAAAACAAGGATGTTCGAGCACTTTGTGAGAAATATAATATCCAACATAGTTTCTTGACTCCTTACTACCCACAAGAAAATGGACAAGCTGAGGCTACCAACAAGACCTTAATTGCTATTCTCAAGAAACTAGTCAAAGAAAATCATAGAGATTGGCATACTCAAATCCCCTTGGCATTATGGGCTTATCGAACAAGCATCCACACGCCTACTAGGGCAACACCATTTTCATTGGTCTATGGAGCTGAAGCAATTATACCTCTTGAGCTTGAGATCCCCTCATTGCGAATTTCATTGCAAGAATTCATAGATGATGATACTGCTAGACAAGCACGTTTTGACCAACTCACGCTTCTTGATGAAATGTGGGTCAATGCTTTAGAGCATTTACGAGTTTATCAGGACCGCCTAAAGCGTGCTTACAATGCCAAAGTTCATCTACATGAATTCCAAGTAGGAGATCTTGTTCTTAAAGAGAATCAACAAAACACCAATGCATTACCACATCTTCGTGATAAATTCATGGCTAATTGGTTAGGTCCATACATTGTCACTCAAAAAGTGGGTAAAGGAACTTATAGGCTTGCCAGTCTAGAGGGAGTTGAAGAGCCCAAACCACTTAACATCATCCACTTGAGAGCATTCTATGCTTAATGTGATTTATATATATGTATATATACATGGCTAATACACAAAAACAACATTGCATTTCACACATTATATTTTACACTTTGCATTTCACACATTGCATTGCACACATTTCATTTCACAAATTGCATTTCATACATTGCATTCACAACCATCTTCACACATTTCATTTCATATTAGGGGTCATTTATTCAGTTTAGATAATAATTGGTCCAATAAAGTCATGTTGCCTTAATCAGGGGCACCTTCAAATCATCATCCATTTCATTGCACCATTCCATAAAGTCAAATTATCATTTGCAAACCACATTTCCATAATCCCTAGGTGTTTTCGGTCACTCAACCACTCCTAGTGTTTCTAGCAACCTCCAATACATGTCGAGTTTTCTTTAGGACCAAGACACATTTTCACTAAGAAAATATTGAGTTCTGGGAATTGACTCTAACACTCTTGAACCAAACACAATCACACATCTTAAAAACATCTTGTGTCAAAGAGGGATAACACCATGATTGGGTTGAACCTCGAAGTGAAAAGGGTATTCCTTGCTTGTCCCATTATGCACATAGTCCAAAAATAAAAAATAGTGGTTTTCACCACTATCACAATTATTTCCAAATAAAATAAAGAGTAGTAAGGATAGGGTAAAATTCTCATCACACTTCGGTTGAGAATCTGATTCCCCAAAGCTCTAAATATTTTACACATCACACACCATAGATCCTCAAGTTGTAAGGATAGAACTACATTTCCAGTCATACGGTTAGGTAGTCTGAATCCCCAAAGCTTAGAGATCATATTCTTGGACTATGGAGCTAATCTCCACTAGGGCTATAGATGCTTGACTGGCAGTGGAGTACGCTCATGCGTGGTGACATGTCTCTCTTGAAGAGACCTCTGACCACACATAAGGACAAACTAGCTTCTTGGTCTTCTCCATAATAGGTTTCATCTCAATTTACTCAAGATGGGTTAATGAACTCACTTGCACACACATTGGTTCTTGATTACCTCGAGTCATTACCATACTCATGATTTGGTAAATGAATTCACTACACACACATTTGATCTTAGAGAAATTAGACAGAATTTAGTGAGTTTGTTTGATATCACTAGTATGTCTGAGTCTCTACAAAACAATCAGTTTTCCATATCAACATCCATATATTTTTCCATATCAACATCCATATCATTACATGAGTCTTCCATTTCACATGCCACCATTTTGGTGCCCCTGATTAAACAACAATGCTATACATGGTCAAGTAAAATCTAAACTATGAATGATCATTAGAGCATTAATTCATTTGCATTCATACACATTATCATTGCATTATCATCCATCACACATATACACATGCATTCACACAAAAGCATAACACAAAAGTAAAAGCCATGTATATATATATATATATCACATGTACAATGAATGCCCAAAGGCTATATACAATGGAGCACCAAGGCTCATATACAAAAAGTGCATCTAAGCACTAGCTAACGCCTATAAGAGGACCCTTATGATCCTGAAGGAGCCCTAGACCTAGAGCCACTATGCCTAGACTCACTATGCCTAATAGACCTAGATATGGATGAGGAGGGTGGATCTAGTAGCCCAATGTGGTGCTCCATCAATAGATCCTCCAAATCTTGGATATATCCATATCGAGACTCGAAGGTATAGTACATCATATCTCTGATGATGGTCCCTCTAAAGTAGCTCTACCTGGAGCCTCATGATCCTATCCTCACCTCCACCTATAGTCATTCGTACCTCTAGCTCCATCCATAGTCGAGCTATCTTTGCATCTTGAGTTGCTATCATTGTGTCTCGCTCCACCACTAGCTACTCGAGCCTCACCCAATCCTCCTCACTCTAACTTGGAGGTCTCTCTGGAACCTCCTCCATATCATCCATGCCATCTCCATCACCTCCAATCTCTAGAGCCTACTCTACTGCATCCCTCACCTACCTCCCTCGACTGCTAGATTGAAGGCATCTCTAATGTCTAGGAGCCTCATCTACCTCCTCTCCATTAGCCTCTACCTCATCCTCATCCCCATTCCCCTCATCCACTACTATACTAGGTACCCATGGTGGTTGTGTAGTGAACCATACATCGTACTCTATGGTAGTCCTCACATCATCCACATCGAGGAGATCTATCTCCTCATCATCCTCATAGGTCACCCTCCATGCCTCAATACAAGGTAGACCCATCTCATCTCGATGGTGCTTATATAGCACTGGTGCCTCAGGAACCCTCTATCTTAGAACTAAACTACCTAGCACTCATGAGAATTGGATCAGCTCCACCTCACTCTTATGCCTCCCAACCACCCATCTAGCCTATCCATCATCCATAGTTGCTCCCTATCACCAATCCAAGTGGCACCTTTCCATGGTCTCCAATGCACCTGATCAAGTGTCAACTCACTCATCATTGCCATTGCTCCTTAACCACCCATCATAATTGCTCCTTCACTTCACCTCACTCCTTCACTTCACTTCACTTCTTCACTCACTCACTTCTTTAGATGCAACTTTTGGAATTCATGAATGTAAAAATGAATCCAATTTCACCTCTAAAAACTATTTATTACTATTTTTGGCACACTAGAACACCCATGGGTATTCACAGGTGCATTGAAACGATGATCAGTGTCTACAGAGAGGTAAACTCTTGTTAGCATCTACATATGATATGGATGCTAGTCGACGTTTGGTGTCAAAAATTTGTAGAAAGACCAAATGATCCAAAAAAGGTAGCTTACCTCCACAAAATCACTCCAAATTGCATCCATACATTCATTTCATCATCATATCATATTTTGTGAAACCAAAAATCGATTTGGGTGCATAATTTTTGCTTACAACCAAAAGTCATAAAATCACCTTACAAGCTTCAAAACATCCCAAAATGGTCCAAATTTTCACAAAACAACCACATTCATCAGCATAATCATCCACTTCATCATTTCATTCATCTTTGTGATAACATGGATTGATTTGGGTGGTTAACTTTTGTTTGCAACCAAAATTCAAAAATTATCCAAAATTGCTTAAAAAATGCTCCAAACTAATGCAAAATTTTACAAAATCATGCAATCCAATCATAAATGCATTTTTCATCATCACATATTCATTTCAACATCATCAAATCCACCAAAAATTGCATTTGCATCAAATATTTTCCAAGTTCATATACAATTTCAAGTGAACCTTGTATCTAGTGGTTTATTCTATCTCCTTGGTGATTGCAATGATTGGTTGTCCATGCAATTCGGTAAGATGGATAAATCACCATAAGGATGCTTGGCCATTTTTCATCATCCTGTATCTCCTTGTTCAAAAATAAAATCACTTTTTATCCTTCATATTTTGAGTGATACTATGCAAAAACCAATTTGCTACACAACTATCATTGATGTCCTTTTCCATTGGTTCCCAACATAAATAACTTTCATCATTTCATTTGAAATTACACCAGTATCCTAGGATGTAGGCTGGTTAAAGTGATTCAGAAACTATTTAGTAATTCCATGTGGGAATTAGCTACAATCATGAGTGGCCCCAAGGACAAACTATTTTCTCTTTTCTGCATTTTCATCACTTTGCATTTCAATGACGCTAAAAGGCACTTTCTTCAACAACATGGAATCACCCCAAACTTGGGGTAAACAAATTTGATTTTGATTTCCCACAGTGGGATACATCTTACATGATCATGGCATCTACACTTGGAAAAAAACCCTTTAATCCATTGGGGCAAAAATGACATCAATTTACATCATTCATATCATTCGCATTTACATCATTCATTCACATTTACATCATACACTTGCACTTACACCATTCAACTACATTTTTCACCCATAATTCTATCAATTGGCTCATGAGACTCATTTTTCACTCATTCTCCAATTGAGGGGGTAAGCTACACATACAAATTCTTTTATCTTCAAAATCATATTTGCATTCCAAAGAAAGAAAGTTGCTTCATCATGCCAAACCAGGTGTCTTGTATTTTTGCACCGCATTGTGTTTCATGTAATGCGATACAAAAAGGGGCATCTATAGACACAAAAATCTAGCCACTTGTCATCCATCCATTTCCTCCAATCATAACCACCCATTATTTATATATATATATATATATATATATATATGTGTGTATATATTTACTTTATATATATATTAATATTTTATATATTATATTTATATGAATTAATCCTAGCCCTCCGCCACATCTTAATCTCAACCATCCATCCATCTCAATCCATGCCACTTGCCCAAACTTAATCTCCACCCTTCCTCATGTTTTAATCTCGGCCACTCATTTTGTGTCATCAAAACCCTAACATGTTCAAGGGCATATTATAAAAGATGAGTCATTTTGATGAATCAAACCCTTACAAAAACCTTAAGCACCTAATAAATCCTTAAGCCCTTAGAGATTCCATGAAATTTTGCCCTAGCCACTTTGCCATCATCCTTCGCCATTCACCACCACCATTGCATTTCCCATTTTTGTTGCTTCCAAACCTATGTGAACTAGATCTAGTTCTGTGACCCTTTCCTCAACCCTTGAATGCCCTCCAGAGTCCATAGAATACCTCTAGTTATTTTTGGAACCCTTCTAGGCATCCACAACCATTACATAATGCCTTTGGGTGTTTCTCATAGTATATCCATAGTCCTACGACTCTTGAGCATCGTTCGAGCATCCTCACGACCATCGATGATAGAAGCAAAAATAGAGATCAACATTTTGATAAGGTAAGAATATTATTTGCATCATTTATTTACACTCTTGCATTTCTATTTTTAGTTACCTTCTACAACATCTAGGATTTTTAGTGGTTTTTATCTTTCTGAGGACCTCACACAATGGAGCCCTCATAGGTGCTTTTAATACCTTTTTGTTGTTTTTCATGTTTGCAGGTGCATGAATCATATTTCTAGAAGTTTTTAAAGCTAGGGTGGTCCTTTAGGGATACACAAGCCCACCTACATATCTTGTTTAGATTAAATATGAATGAGAAGAAACCAACTATTCATGGCACTAGGGTTTTAAAACCCCAACATCTTGTAAATCCATATCAAAAGCATTGTAAAACCCCATATCGAAGCACACTCATTGTACAATTAGCAGATATACCCACATTAATATAAATATTATTCATGTTGTGCAATATTGTGTTATCAGTGTGCTTTTTGATTACTTTATCTTTGCATTGGTGTTCATTTTTTTATTTATAGTATGTTGGACTCAAGATGACGAGGCTAGAGAAAAACTATTTGAGGAAGATATAGATTTAAATGCTTCTAATAACCATTCTAAAGTTCTAGTACTTGACAATGTATAAATTATGTAGTGATCTCAAGATAGTAGGTTTGAGAAAATGAAACAAGAAAATTTGACTCCACATTAAAAGAAATCGAGAAATTAGAAAGAATTCATGCAAGAAATTTAAGAAATTGAACAGTGCTAGATAAGGTTGATAAAGAACATAAATTATAGATAAAGTAGAGTAAATTTTACCTCTAAGGATAAAAATACTAGAAAATAAAGTAATGATAAGCAACAAGCCATCCCTAAACTTACAAATATAGAAGAAAATACTCAAAAACAACAAGAATCTAGAAAAATAGTGGATACCAAGATATATGAATTTGATTTTGTATTGAAATTAGCTAAGCAAAAAGTTAATATCACTTTTGGAGAATTAATTATGGTACCCAAGTATAGAGACTAGGTTTGTAAAGCTTTTGGATTAATTGATGAATCAAAAGGAAACGTATATAGTGCTTCAACATCAGGAAATCATGGAATTAGAACTCCCTCTTTAGTGAGACCTTTTTATATTTCCCTTAGGTATACATCAGGTTTAGGATATTAGTATATTATTTATAATTATATGCTTGATAGTGGGACCTCACATAACATTATGGTGAAGCAAGTAGCAGATCGGTTAGGTCTAACCTGTATAAAATATTCTTCCCCTATCTCAGTGATAGATTGTAGATAGGTTCCCTATGTAGGGGTGATAACTAGGCTACTTGTGTATTTAGATCAATATCCCAAGAAATGTATAGTCATGGATGTGGTAGTAGTAGATGTAGACCCTTTATGTAGACACTAGGATGAGTAGTTAGGACACTCTATTCAACTATTATTGGTTTTATACTACCATTTAATTATTAGGAAAATAGAATGTTATACTTAAGAGAGAACCTTTCAATAAATACTTTGTCAAATAGAAAATTCCTAATAATACCATGATTAATCTCATTAATTCTATTGAGGAAAATAATATGGGAGTGTATTTCGTATGGCATACACTTTTTTCTAGTAGAAGTACTTGAAGCAAAAGAGATGGATCTAAATATTAGAGAAAAGGTTGATGTCACATTAGATAGGATTTTAACTTTTGAGATGTGGACCATGAATTTTGATAGAGAAAAGTCATAGACTAGGGTAGGTGCATGGGTGAATTTGATTTATATTAAGGGTAATTACTTAGGTATACCTTACAAATTTGATTTACCTTGTACTAATAATTTTGTAGAGTATGAAGCATTGTACTGTTTGGATTAATAAAAGCTAAGAAACTGAGCATTAATTACTTGACTGTTAGTGGGGATGCAAAACTTATCATTCAACCAGTTAAAGGAAAGTATCAAGATAAACATCCCAGGTTGAGATAATATAAATAGGTCATACTTTATGAAATAAATAAGTTATTAGCATTCAATATACTGTATATTCACAAGGAATAAAATCACATTGCATATTTGATATCTATAAATACATATGGTATAGATTGTACAAATATAAACATAGAATATATGGATAGGTTCCCTACCATTTCCATCTACAAACCTTCTATCCTAGATAATGTTGTTTATCTTCAAGTATTTCAGAATGATATTCACATAAAATATTTCATGACTCTCCAAAATGAATTCACTAATGTTATTTGTGATGAAGAGGATGAAGAGAAATTAAAAGATGTTAATGGAGAGCTAGTAGAAGTCATTCAGCTAAAACCAAATAGAATCCTTAGAGGTTTTGCATCTTTAGAGGGTCTATTTTGATAGAGCATATAAACCCCTATTCCAAGAATTAGAAGCATATGATATTAACATGGGGATAGAGGAAGAACCTAGATTTGTTAAAATTAATAAAGCTCTATCAATAAAAAGGAAAAATAGTATTTTAGTTTCTTTAAAAAGAAAAGAGATATTTTTCCCTTGAGTTATGAGGATTTGAAAACATTCAATACAAAATTCATGACTCATATAATTCCCCTTAAATAAGGTACTAAAACTTTTAGGAAAAAATAGAGGAAAAATTATGAGTTATGAGGAAAGAATAGAGATGTTTTTCCCTTGAGTTATGAGGATTTGAAAATATTCAATACAAAATTCATGACTCATATAATTCCCCTCAAGTTATGTTCCTTTGTTTTTTTCTTTTCTTGGTTGGTGCCTCTGTTGGTAGGTTTTGCCTTTTGTATTCAGGTTTTGGGTCCCTATTAAAACCCCTTTTTAATATATCTACTACTTTTAACTGATAAAAAAATTTTTTTTAGGAAAAAATAGAGGAAATTTAATCCAATTTTCCATCTGATAATGCAAAAAAAAGTGCAAAAATTATCGGAAGCAAAAATTATTAGGAAGGTCATATTTTATTCCTAGATAGCTAATCTAGTGCATGTTCGGAAGAAGAATGAAGATTTAAGACTGTGTGTTTACTTTAAGAAATTGAATAAATTCTCACTGAAGGATAATTATCCACTCCGCAACTTGGAGCAACTTTTACAAGTAGTAGTTGGGTCAGCTAAAATGTCTTTATCGGATGATTTTTTAGTTTACAATCACATATTGGTTAATATAGAAGATAGATATAAAACTAATTTTACTACACCATGAAAAACTTTTTAATACCTTAGGATACATTTCAAGATGATGCAGATGCAACTTTATAGAGAGCAATGGATTTTACATTTAAAGGTTTGATATTTGAAATTTTTGTAGTATACCTTGATGATATTATAGTATTTTCAAAAAATCTTAAAGATTATTTTTTACATTTAACCAAGGTATTCAAAAGGTGTAAGGAATTGCATATCTTTAAATCCTAAGAAATGTTTTTTTGGAGCAAAAAAAGTAAAATTACTAGGGCATGTTGTTTCAAAAGAGTGTATTAGTAGTGATCCACAAAGAATAGAGGATATTGCAAAAATCCCTCTCCCTAAAAATATAAAGGGGGTCATATATTTCTTCAATAAGATAAATTTTGTTAGAAGGTTTGTTCCTAAATTTGATAAAATAGCCAAACCTATCAATGATATTATAAAAAAGATGGTGATATAAGGTGGACAAAAGAGAATCCTAGATTTTTTTAGAGGATTACGGATGCAATAACTCAAGCCCCTATTTTAGATTGCCTTAATTGTTCCTAATATTTTAACATATATTCATTTGCATTAGATCATACAATTACTGGAGTTTTATCTTAGAAAGATGAAGAGAAAAATGAAAGACCTATAGCATTTATAAGTGCAGGACTAAAATGAGCTCAATTGAAATATTCCATGGCAAAAAAATAGGCTTATGCATTGATAAGAGCTTTAGAACATTTGAAAAGTATATTTGGATCAAATAAAGTAATAGCCTATATTTCTTACATAGCCTTAAAGAACATCTTTACTCAGTATAAACCCATAGGTAGTTCTACTAGATGGATGATGATATTGTAGTATGATGTAGAGTTTAAAGCAATTCATATTTTTAGAGGACAAGGTTTGGAAAAATATATGGCTAACATAGGAGAGGTTATGAATAACATTATCATGGTAGATGAAAATCATGAAACTAGAATGGCTAAGAATTTTGATTACAAATGGTATGATGACATAATTTCCTATCTCTAGAAATTATCATTTCCTAAAGGTATACCCAAACTTAAAATGAGGTCTTTCAAATAGTTAGCCTAAACATATCATATTAAAGAAGGTAAATTATAATAGGGGTATACAGATGGTGTGTTATTACTCTGCTTATTTGAAAAAGAGGTTCCTCAAGTATCAAAATAATACCACTTTGGATTCTATGGGGGAAAATTTACACCAAAGGCTACAACAAATAAGATCATGAGAACTGGTTATTATTGGCCATCCCTATTCAAAGATGTTTACTAGTATGTTAGAAGTTATCATAATTGTTAGATTTTTGTAGGAAAGCAAAACTTGTTAGTCATACCTCTAAAACTAGTAATTATGGATTCTACTTTTATACAGTGGGAAATAGACTTGATTGGTGATATTAATCCTAAATATTCTAGGGATAATAGATGGATCATAATAGCTAAAGACTACTTTACCAAGTGGGTAGAAGTATCACCTCTAAAGAAGTCAACAACTAAAGTGGTATTTAGGTTTCTTAAAGAAAATATATTAACAAGGTTTGGGATTCCTAAATGACAATGGTAACTACTTCACTTCCTTTGAAATGATTGAATTCTATGCAAATTATGGTATAGAGCTTACTCACTTTGCTAATTACTATCCCCAAGGAAATGGTTTGGCAGAATCCTCATAAAAGAATCTGATCACTAGAATCAAAATATGCTTAGGAAAAAATAAAATAATTTGGGATAATGAATTAAAGTATGCTTTTTGGGATGATAAGTTGTCTATTAAAATGTAGACACCCAATTTTGACACACTAGTCGCGACTTCCCAAAACTGGTCGCAAACACTCCAAAACTTCCCAAAATTAGTTCCAAACTTCACAAAACATCAAATTTGTCATTCCCCATCAATTTGGGCATCAAAATTTACCTTTACCAAATTCTCCACTCTAACCAAATTCACCAGTGGTGAATTTGGCAAGTTGAGTGGCGAATTTGGCAAAACTACAAAATCAACCTTTTTCAGCCAAAACTATTTTTTACCAAATTTGCCACCCCTATGGTGAATTTGGCTAGTGGATAATTTGGCAACTTTTCAAAATTCAAACTACTAAAATCTGATCTGATTCTTTACCAAATTTGCCACTCATAACCAAATTCGCCACACCTATGGCGAATTTGGTAAACAATGGTGAATTTGGAAAAATGATCGAGAATCTTCCACACGAACCAGTTAGGCATGGATTGAGCCTCCTTTCACCTCCACCGTTGATCTCGCATGCTCCAATAAGGATTAGGATGTGTTTGAATTGATCTTATCCTCTCATTCCCTCCAAGTCCCCTCCCAAATCCTATTTAAGGAGGTCATGGGGCAAGCATTTGGCAAGGAATTCTACTGTAGCAAAGCTATGCCCATATTCTTCTAGCATTAGCATTTCTCTATTCCAATTTCTCAAGCATTGCATAAGTTTTCATCAAGCATTTGAGCATCCTTTGTGAGCATTGAGAGCAAGTCAAGCAAGGCAAGGAGGACTTGGGAGCAAGGAGGTCACCATTGGAGGCAAGAAAGAGAGCTCTCCTAGCTTCTTTCTTCTCTCCTCTCACCTTGGCTTCATAGAATTTTTTCCTCTAGGTTGTAGCCTTGCTAACTTGTCATATCTCTTTTATGCATTTCATATTTTATGCTCTAATTTCTCTTGTAGGGTTTTAATCCTTCTCTTTGGTAGCCCCTAACTTTATTTTGTAGCATCTTAATAGTGTTTTTGTAGCTCTCTTATTCAATTTTAGCATCCTTATTATCATATCTAACATTTATTTGCAGGCTTATTTTAGTTTGCATTTATCTTTTTACCATATTTTATCTCTAATCCTCTATTTTGCAGGATTTTTATTATACTTCTTTTTGCATGTTTTAGGATAAAATCCTTACTAAATATCTTGACTACAACTTTTATATCTTGACTACAACATACTAACCTCTTTTATCTTCCTCCATGCTATTTTTCTTTCATATATTAAGCATTTTTGCATTCTATTTCCCTTTGTTCAAGCATTTAAATAACATTTCTTTCATTTCATGAACTCTATTTTTAAGTAAAATTTCTTATCATTTGAGTACTAATTTGCTTTTATTAAGTTAAATTAGTTATTTCTTACATTTCCTAACATTTAGTATTGGATTTTAGATCCTTTATACTTCTGTTAAATCAAATTTTAGTTCTATTTTCTCATACTTACATGTTCATTTCTTTTAAGTTTTGAGCAATTTCTTGACATAGTTTATTAAATTCTCTAATCTACTACTATAATTTGTTGATGTAATCTTTTTGGAGGTTAGGTTAACCCTAATATAGCATTCCTTATCCTTATTATTGCATCCCATAACCTTTTATAACTCTAATTTATCATATTTATAGACCCCTAGGGGGATTTCATCTTTTCTTCTACTATTAAAATTTTAGTCCTTAAATTCTCTATTTTAGAGGTTTAATTCCCTAATTTTCTTCATACAAACCTTCTAAAGTATAGTGGGATCCTTCCCTATCAATTTCAGCTAAAACCCTATTCAAATTAATCCTAAATTGCCCTAAAATCTTAAAAATCTTACCTAGGACCAAATTCACCACCCCTATGGTAAATTTGGCAAAACCAAGTTTTAGAGGTTCAATCCTCTATTTTGTTATTCATAGACCTTCTAGATCATATTAGGATCCTTCTCACCAAGTTTTAGCTCAAAAACATAATTAAAACCTATTAAAATCGACCTCAAAACCTTAAAATCTTACCTAGGACCAAATTCACCACCCTTGTGGTGAATTTGGCAATCAGAGTAATATAACCAAATTTACCACTCAGACCAAATTTCTAGTGGTGAATTTGGTAGACCTAGTGGTGAATTTGGCAATAAGCCAAATTCCACTCTAAGAGGTAAGCATAATCATTTTTTTATCAATAAGGGGTCTGATCAGCTATTTAGACAAGTTTTTACCCTATCCAACCCTCAGATAGACCCCTTAAATCAGAAAACCTAATTTTTTAGTTTTTGTGTAGGTTTTACCAAATTTGCCACCCCTATGGTGAATTTGGCATCAGTGGTAAATTTGGAAAACATACTCAGAGAGAGGTAATCCAGCCACTTGGCCCATCCTTAGCTCTACAATTTCATTTTCTCTATATTCTATTTCTAATTTTCTATTATTTTGAAACATAAATCACATTTATTTTGGGAAATTAAGGAATCCTAGTTAGAAAACCCAAATCATTTACAAAACCTTACAATTTCTTCACAAAATACTTTAGTTTCTTTACAAAACACTAAAAGACTAATCAATCAAGGAACCCTAGGCTTAGTTTTGGTATTTCCTTCATATTCAAGTACTTAGGCAAGAAATTGAAAAGCATATAGTTGCATTTAGGCTAGCTTGTTTGATTGCATCTCTCCTTGTTTGCCCTAAAATCAAAATCTCCTTAGTCTAGTGCATTCAAAACTTGAAGTGCATATAGGTTAGCTCTTGTTTGCTTGCATTTGTGTGATTTAAACTAAGCATTGCATTTTAGATGATTCTTGATGATTTAGGTTCAAATAATCGTTAAGGCTTGATAAAGAGTCAAGATTAATAGAGATCCAAAAACTCTTAGGTGTTTGTCTTAATTGAACTCATAAACACCACAAAACAAGCATTACATCAACCTTCATACAACCATAGGAAAAAGCATAAAAGTAGGGGTCTAGTTGTGTTGAGGATTTTCATATCCTCGGGATCTCCTTTGGAAAGAGATCCTCAAGTGGGGAAGCAGAGATTCTAATGAATCTCCCCCACGCACACTTGACATTAATTAGATCTAAAGGGAAAAGAACATGAGGTTTTCCCACCATCTACATAAATTGGTGAACCCGATGTGAACACTCCTTTTGCCTTAACAAAGATAAAAGTTTGTTGAACTTAAACAAGACCATCTAATTTGTTTTCTTAGTTTACATCACATTAAATTAAGATAACAAGAACATAACCAATTGCTAATCCTACTGGGGGAAGGTTAACGACCCCTTGAGTAAACCGATGTATGAACCTTAGGGGAGCAATCTCCTTTGGCAAGTATATTATGATGGATTAGTGGGAGTCATAAGGAGGGTTGCTTATCTGGGTGACATAAGGATATCAAACATCTTCTCTTCTTTGCTATAAGTACTCTAGAAATAAAACTTTAATAAATTAACCCCCTCTTTGAAGCTAAGTCTTCTAACCATGTCTCAACATCCTTATAACACCCAAAACAAGGGTGTACCTATTCCTTCTTAGGAAGGATCATCCTCTCAAGGACAAATTGAACAAGAAGTAAACCCTTGGTCACAACAAGTACCTAGGGAACAATTAATTGTTGAAAAAATTCCTTATCAAACTATAGACCATGTTAGATATTATATCAAAAGAAACAAAGACATCATTTTGGATGTTCTTAAAGAAGAACTTAGAGAACAAGTGGAAGTGGAATCCACCACAATGCATGAAAACATAGGATATTCTAATGAACAATCAACCACTACTCAAATCAATGAAATTCAAAACACCTTGGCAAGTCTCAATGTGGCTATGACACAACCTACTGATTCTACAACACCTCCTACCTTGTCTATGGAAATGCCCACTTCAAGAAATCCTTTTTCAACTTTTCCTAGCGAAACAACTAATTCTACAAATCCCTTTTTCACTCTCAACATGGGACCTAGTCAAGTCCCTCACATCATAACATCAAATCAAAATACTTCAACTCTTACAAGTATACCTTTTATGATGCATACTTTCACTCAATCACATACTCAACCTCCATCAAATGATATTCAAAATATCAATACCAAAATTTTAGACTTAGAAAAGAGAGATGCCAAGTTCGAAGAACTTGAGCATCAAATTGCCTCCCTTCAAGGGACATCTAAACTTAAATACTCTTTTGAAGAATTCTATAATGAACCTTTAGATCCCAAAATTCTTAATCACCCATTTCCAAAGAATTTTGAAACTCCCAAGTTTCAAATGTATAATGGAAAACAAGACCCCATCAACCATTTAAGGCTATTTCAAATAGCTTGTAGTGACATCAATCATGATGAAAAACTTCTCCTTAGGTTATTCCCTAAAAGCCTTAGTGGTTTAGCCTTAGAATGGTACTTCCAAATACCTCATCATTCCATTAAGAAATTCAAAGAACTTATGGAAGCCTTCATTAAACAATTTTCAATCTATATAGAAGATAAGGTTACCATAGATGACCTTTATCAACTTAAATAAGGTAAAAATGAGAAATTCTTAGACTTCTTGGCCAAATGGAGAGGTCTCATAGGAAAACTCCAATACATTCCTCCTCCTAAGGAACTCTTACATATTTTCTTATGAAACCTTCATGAACAATTGTCATATCCCTTGGAGATGATAAACTTAACCTCTTTCGAGGAAGTTATTGACATGGCTAAAAGGGTAGAGGTCATCCTCATAAGATGAGGCCAACTCAACTATAACAAGAAAGAGGATGAAAATCCCTCTAACAAGGGGTAATACAAAAATAAACATGTTGTAGGAGATGGTGTAACTGATTCTTGATAAAACAACAATGTAAATACTACTCAAAATGCTCCTCAAAAATTGGTTATCCAAAAGGAGGACAAACCTCAAAGGCAATATACCAATATAGGACAAAGTCAAACAACCATGCTAAAAATGCTCCTCGAATCTAAACTAATAGAACTTCCACCCATTAGACCTTGGGACTTATCAAAAGGAGCACCCTTTTGGTATAGACAAGATGAATACTATGACTATCACCAAACAAAATGACATACTACCAACAAGTGTAGAACCCTAAAGAACATTATTCAAGACCTCATTGAGGAAGGAAAAGTGACAATTAATAAACCACAAAACCCTAACAAAGGTATGGGAATATTTCAAGACCCCCTACCAACATGTGATCAAAAATCAGCTAACTTTGTAGGTGCCATTCGCCTATCAAGATCTTCCCACGCCATAACTAGACAACAAGCAAAGAATCAATCTTTGGATCAACCCCTATTGGTTGTCCTAAAAGTAAGAATCAACATTCCTAATAAATCACCCTTGGTGATTACACCTTCTCAAAACACCTTGCATACATTCGATCTTCATCAATAATTAGAAGAAGTACCTACAAATATCTCTCTTCTAGAACTCCTAAAAACATCACCCGCTCATAGGGAAATATTGTTGAAACTCTTAAGTGAACAAGAAGTCCCTCAAGACCTATCTCCAAATGACATCACCAACATGGTTGGGTTAACTAGAATTAATAATGCTATCTTAGCCTTTCATGAGGAAGACACTCCTCTCAAAACCATATCAAGGGATTCCCCCCTCTACATCATAACTCAAATAGGTGATAAATATATCAAGAGAGTTCTAGTAGATAATGGATCAGCCTTGAACATTTGTAATGTTAAATTTTTATAAAATTTTGACTTAACTAAAAATGATTTACAAAAATTAGACCTCATTATTAGGGCCTTTGATAATGAAGAATGAGAGGTGATAGGCACCATTACTTTACCTATCAAAGTAGGGCCTCATGTCTTAAACACCCTCTTTTATGTCATATCATGTGATGTAACTTATAATATGCTCCTTGGAAGACCATGGATACATGCTATGAGGGTCGTACCCTCTACCTTACATCAATGCCTTAAATATGAATATCAAGGAAGGGTCATCCACGTTCCTAGAGACCTAGAACCTTTCACCATGTGCAATTCTATAGATTTACAAGAAATTAATCTCTGCCCTTCCATACAATTGGCTAAGTCAAATGATCAATCAAAAATGGATAAAGGAAAGGAAATATTAGAGGAACCTCTTATAGACTTAGAGGAAACTCCTCAATCATCCTTTTTGCTAATCAAATTAACCATATTTGTTAAAAACTAGATCCTTTCATAGAACTAGTAAGCATGTTCCTTTCTCCTCGAGACATAGGTATGCCTAGTAGAAAGGGACTCAAAATCTAGATAGGATCTTGTACTTTCATCCATGGAGGGACTACCTTCGATGAGAATATCCAAGGATGCAACCTTATGCCTAGTGAATGAACCTACGCTACATGTTACATGTCACCTTCCTTTCCCATAGTTAAACAAATGCTTGTTAATATGGGTTATCAAGGTAAAGGTCTAGGTCATTATGAACAAGGTATTAAAGAACCTTTAGAAGTTATACCTTGGCTAGCATGATGTGGGATTGGATTTATCCCTAATAAAAATGAACCCTCTCCTCTATTTGGAGAAGAGGACAAAGATGACTACTCTAGATCAATACATGGCTCTCAATGGGGTGAAGAGGATGAAGAAGAACTATGGTCACTCCTCAATCAAACCCCCATAAAACTATATGATTTGGGAGCATTAACATGTTAGAGTTAGTCCATCCAGAAGCCATCTCAATCAATGAAGATCTTGAAGAATCTTTAGATAATTGTCATATAGAAGAGTCTCTAGATCAGATCTTCAATTTAAACTCAGCCCAACCTTTTGACTTGGAACAAACATCTATAGATCCTCAAGAACTTAAATAACTAGGGATTATAGATGCCCCTCTTCATTTTGAATATGAGTCACAAGCTTTAATCGAAGAAACCATAGAAGTCAACATTGGAATAGATCAAGATCCACGCCTTATCAAACTAGGGAAAGTCCTAACCCAAGAAGAATGAATAGAATACACAAACCTATTAAAATAATTCTCTGATATCTTCACTTGGGGATATGATGATATGCTAGGACTTGACCCCTCATTAGTAGTCCACCATCTAGTAGTACATCCTGATGCCAAACCCATCAAAAAAAATTAAGAAAAATACATCCAAGAGTCACCCTTCTAGTAAAGGATGAACTTCAAAAACTACTAGATGTTGGCTTCATAAAAGCCATAGACTATTCGGATTGGATCTCCAACATCATTCCTATCACTAAGAAAGAAGGATCCATTCGAATTTGTATCGACTTTAGAGATATAAACAATGCTTGTCCTAAAGATGATTTCCCCTTACCTAATATAGACATGATAGTCGACTTCACTATAGGATCTGAAATGTTATCCTTAATGGATGGATTCTTAGGCTATAATCAAATCAAGATCATAGAAGAAGATCAATCTAAAATAACTTTCACTACCCCATGGGGAACCTTCTGCTATCAGGTCATGCCTTTTGGCCTTAAAAATGTAGGAGCAACTTATCAAAGAGCTATGACATACATATTCCATGATCTCATGCATAAAATAGTAGAAGACTATGTGGATGACATCATAGGTCGATCTCAAAAAAGGAAAGACCATACTCGAGATCTTAGATGCATCTTCCAAAGACTACGAGACTATAAAGTCAGAATAAAACCCCTAAAATATATTTTTGGGGTGAAATCAGGAAAGATACTTGGATTCATCGTATCTCATCATGGGATTGAAATTGATCCCTCTAAAATTACCAACATGCCACCACCTAAAAATTTGACTGAGTTACGAAGCCTTCAAGGAAAATTATAGGCTATACGTAGATTCATATCACAACTTGTAGATAAGTGTCAACCTTTCTCCAAATTATTGAAGAAAGGAGCTAAATTTGAATGGGATGAAGGATGCCAAGAAGCCTTCGAAGCCCTAAAAACTTATCTCTTAACACCACCTATCTTGGTGCCACCAAACTTAAATCAACCATTATTGCTATACATAGCTACTACTGAACATGCCTTAGGAGCTCTATTAGCCCAATACGATGAACAACATAGAGAAAGAGAAATCTACTATATTAGTAGGACCTTAGTGAATTATGAAACTCGCTACACACCATTAGAGAAGATTTACCTAGCAGTTGTCTTCTCATCTCTTAAACTAAGACATTACATGCTTAGTCAGAAGACTTACATCTTAGCAAGGGTAGATCCATTATGTTACCTCATGTCAAAACCTTATCTATCAGGTAGAACTACCAAATGGGTCATAGCCCTTAGTGAATTCGACATAGAATTCATAAACCAAAAGTCACTAAAAGGACAAGTTATAGCAGATCAACTTGTCATAGCTCCTTTAGAATCAGAACATCCTATAAACATCTCTTTTCTTGATGAGATGGTCTCATCAATAGAAGTCCAAGAACCTAAAACATGGGTCTTGTACTTTGATGGAGCTAGATGTACAAAAGGTGTAGGGGTAGGAATTATCCTAGTCACCCCACAATAACAACTCATCCCACTATCATTTAAACTTTACTTTTCTTGCACCAACAATACAATAGAATATGAAGCACTTATTTTAGGTCTTAGGGCTACAACAAAACTAAATATAAAGAATATAATAGTATATGGTGATTCACAACTAGTGATCAACCAAGTAAATGATACCTATCAAACCAAATATGAAAAGCTAAAACCATACAAAGATATTGTAGACTTATTAAAAACTCATTTCGATCAAATAACTATAGAAGCCATACCACATTCTAGCAATCACCATGTTGATGCTATGGCAATAACTGCATCTCTCATCCCTTTAGAATTGGAATATGAAGAAGCTACTATTATCATAAGGTCAATCAATGAACCTTCTATAATAGAATCATGCTTACTACCTCTTAACATATGTAATATCGAAACATCTATACCTCAACCACCTTGGTATCAAGATATTTTCAATTTCCTCAAGGAAGGAACATTCCCTAAAGGATTTAACTCTCAAAAGTATAGATAATTTAGGCTAAAATCTTGTAAATATATCATCATTGGAGATATTCTATATCGATGCTCCTTTGAAGGTATACTTCTCAGATGCGTAAATTTAGATGAAGCCCAAACTCTCATAAAATAAGCCCATGATGGATCATGTGGTGGCCACTTTAGTGGACTAGCTGTAGCCAAAAAGCTCCTTAGGATGGGCTATTATTGGCCCTCCATGGAAAAGGATACTCACAACTATGTCAAGAAATGTGATAAATATCAATGACATGACAATCTTGTTCATGCTCCATCTCAAGAACTTCAACCTATCACATCTCCTTGGCCTTTCTCCTCTTGGGGATTGGATATTATAGGTAAAATAAACCCTCAATCATCTGATGGACATAAATTCATTATTATAACTATAAAATATTTCACTAAGTGGGTTGAGGCAATACCTCTATCCTCTACCATAGGCATTCAAGTATCAAAATTTATCCTAAATCAAATCATTAGCCGATATGGTATCCCTTCTACCATAATTATAGATAATGGTACCCCTTTTAAAAATAAAGAGGTTTCCAAAATGTGCACCAAATATAAAATTCAATAGAAATGGTCTACACCTTACTATCCATAAGGAAATGGACAAGTTGAATCCTCCAATAAAATGCTAATCAAAATCCTTAAGAAGCTAGTCAATAAAAATGGTTGAGATTGGCACTTACAACTTTATCCTACCTTATGGGCATATCGTACAAGTGTGCGTACTCCCATTAGGGCAACACCATATGCTTTAGTTTATGGTACCAAAGTAGTCTTTCCCTTTGAACTTGAAATACCCTCTTTAAGAGTCTTATTACAAGATTCTTCGATAGGAGATGAATATCGCTCAAGCCACTTACAACAACTAGAACTCTTAGAAGAAAAATGCATCAATGCCTTAGAACATCTCAGAATATACCATAATAGACTTCGATGTGCTTACAACAAGAAAGTGCATCATAGATATTTTGAATTTGGGGACTTAGTCCTCAAAGAAAATCAAAAGAACACTAATACCGATGTTGATCTTAAAGGAAAATTTGAGCCTAATTGGTTAGGACCCTTTATTATCATAACCAAATTTGGATCAGGAGCCTACCACCTAGCCACATTGGATGGCCAAGAACATAAAGAACCAATTAATATCATTCATCTTAAATGATATTATGCATAAAACACATCGAGTCATTTGCTTGCTCATTTGATTGAATACATGACAAGAATCACCATATAATCATATACACTTCACCCCTTGCATGCTTGCCTCATTTTCTTGATCATACCATCGAGTCATGAGGGTTTACTATGATGCAAAGGCCAATCCTTATTATAAATACATCTGCATTGCATCCACCTAGGCTAACTAATATGTTGAGTAAACTCTCTCAGTCCAAAAATCTTATCCTCTAAAATCTTCTTCTATATCCCACTTCATTACTATCATACTTCTTCTCTTCTTCTCCCTCTCTTGGGTTAAGTGATGTATGATGTGATCATCCATGATCCTGATGACCTACCTTTTCCCTTTCTTCTATCCCAATATTGGGGCAATCAACAAATAAATAATAATCAAATCTTCATCTATCTCACTTCTTCTCTCTTAAAATGAACATTATATACAACTTACTTTCTTCTATCTTACACATAAGTCATATCATTAATTTCAACAATATTTTACAACATTATCAACAATACATATCTACAATATTTCTCAACAAAATAATTTTATGTTCTATCAACATTCATGATTATTCTATAGACTCCTCAAAGACACCTCTTTCTCTTCTATAATGCAAAATGATGTATTGTATAAGAGAATTTAAGAGTAATCTATTGAATGTATCATGATATCTATTCATCACATTCTTCACATATAACTCATTTGATAGTCCATTCAGGGATGAGAAATCACATTCAACCAATTTCTCATAAATTCATAATCATTTGTGAATTCTACTAGTTATTGGTTGAATGGGGTTCTCTTCCCTGATTGGCCTATCATTCGAGTTCACAAAATCATACCTAATATATCATCATCCACTTACTCATTCGGTTGGTCGTATGGGCCAAGAGTCCCCTAATCATCCATTCCCATATGGATTAATAATTACTTGTCAACTTTATATAGGAATGGATGATTAAGGGTACTCCTTCTCACTCGACATACCATTTTTAGTATGCAATCAAACATGAATCTAATTCTCTCATTGTCTTTCCAATAAGTCATAGGGATTGTATGGTTCCCTTGATCCAATGATGCATAGGTTTGCAACTTCCTCATAAATCTCATTAGGCAATGGATCAATGTTACCTTTACTTCCTCTTTGATTTATTGTGTCAACATGCTATCACATTTTTACAAATCTCAATGATTACCTTCGATAGTCCATGAGGTTATCGAAGACTTTATTGATCCAATATCTTGTAGATCTATAATCATTTGTATATCTCACTAGGCATTGGATCAATATTATCCTCGTAGCCTCCTGGTTCATATCATTGGCACTCTATCAAACAAAATCAAGTCTCTCATAGATTATTGTTTAAAAGGGTCTATCATATTATGAGGTTCTATAGATCCAATGCCTTGTGAGCATGCAATTATTTGTACGCTTCACTAGATATTGGATCTATATTATCTTCATAGCCACTTGAGCCTCTACAATAATAGAACATCCATGAATCATACTCTCACCATCAGCTATTTGCCTAATAATACTATTGGATTAATAGAGTTCTATTTCCAATTAACTATATTATGCAAATATGCAATAAAACATCAAAAGTCAAAATAATCACCTATCAAATTAGATATTCTCTATCTATTCACATAAAATAGATAGAGAACTTCCTCCCTCTTGATATGTGATAACAAGTTATCAATTCTTCTTTCTTCAAAACTAAAACATCTTGGCTAACTTATAGACTCTTTGGGAACATTGGGATTTGGTAATCAACACTTTATGTACCCATAATCATTTATGATTATGTCAAGTAGTCGATTATTAAATCCCTATGCATCCTAATAGCCTATAAGCTAGCATGGATGTCATCTGCTCATTCATACAAATAAGATCCTTCAAACTCAAGGTAATGTTATCATATGGACCTCCTAGATAAGGGGATTTATTTTTCCCATGTTCTACATATACATTTCTTTGTACACATGTTGGGCATGGGAGAAGGGCTTCTTCTTCTCTTGGATTGTCCATATGGGAGCGTTACCCTCAGTCTGAAATATTTTATCTACAATACAAAATCTGTGAATATTTCAACACATCATATGGGGCAATGAGTATCAAGCCCAATTCCTCACGTACATGTAAATATTTGCATATGCATTAGGTAATGGACTTGTATACTCTTGTTACCCTTTCTCATATGTTAAGAAATTTAGTAATACTAAATATTTCTCCTTAAAAGCAATTTTGCTTTTAGACAAGTGAAAGAACAACACAAAATCATTCTACAAGCCTTTTGAAAATTTAAACCATTAAATATTGTAAATAATAAAATATATTTCAAAATTTCAAATATTCTATATCAAATAGTACTTGCAAAATATTTGCAAAATTTTTTAAATTTTTTTATTTAAAATTTGTAAAATTTCTCACTTTAAAATATTTTAAATTTATTAACTTGAAAATTATAAATTAAATAAAATCTTATAAATCAAAAAAATATTCATATCAAAGCTTTGCAAAAGACTTGCAGAAAAAAATCTTATCTATAAGTCAAATGTTTCATAAAGAATGGCATTTGAAAATTGATAAGAATCAACCTAAATCTTATCTACAGAAATATTTATAAATAATGATTTGAACATTGATAAAAATCTTATCTAATAATGTTTCATAGAGAATGGATTTGAACATTGATAATCTTATCTACTAAGTGTTTCATAGAGAATGGCATTTAAATTGATAAGAATATCTACTTTAAGTGTTTCATAGAGAATGATATTTGAACATTGATAAGAGGAAATCTTATCTACGTAGTCAAGTGTTTCATAGAGAATGGCATTTGAACATTGATAAAAATCAATATTTTATCTACGCAACTAAGTGTTTCATAGAGAATGGCACTTAGACATTGATGAAAATAAAACTATCTTTCATCTATGTAGCTAAGTGTTTCATAGAGAATGGCACTTAGACATTGATGAAAATCAAACTATCTTTCATCTACGTAGCTAAGTGTTTCATAGAGAATGGCACTTAGACATTGATGAAAATCAAATTATCTTTCATCTATGTAGCTAAGTGTTTCATAGAGAATGACACTTAGACATTGATGAAAATCAAACTATCTTTCATCTACGTACTAATTGTTTATAAGTGTTTCATAGAGAATGGCACTTAGACATTGATGAAAATCAAACTATTTCATCTATGCAGCTAAGTGTTTCATAGAGAATGGCACTTAGACATTGATGAAAATCAAACTATTTTCATCTACGTAGCTAAGTGTTTCATAGAGAATGGCACTTAGACATTGATGAAAATAAATAACTTCATCTATGCAGTTAAGTGTTTCATAGAGAATGGCACTTGAACATTGATGAAGATCAAATATCTTATCTATGCAATCAAGTGTTTCATAGAGAATGGCATTTGAACATTGATAAGGAGCAAACATCATAGAGGCTATGGGTCATAGTAGGATAGCTATAGAGGTACGGGTCCTAGTAGGATAGTAGTCAATGGAGCTACATCTAAAGTTGATGCTCCACCAAAATCCTACTTGACTCCACCTTGACTTGATGCCCCTACAAAATTTGAGGCATACAAGAGCGGGATAGTAGTCAATGGAGCTACATCTAAAGGAGCTAACCTCCTCATCCTTCACCTGGCCATCATCCTCCACCATCCCTCTCTCCCACAATGATGCCTAGCCACTTGCAAGGCACTCAACATATCCTGAAATATCTACCTTTGGTCCCTTGGTGGTGGACCCATAGTTAATTGATAAGGTCTAAACTATTTGTACCAAGCACCATAGTCTACTGTCACCCCTACATCATCTAATATAGGAGTTAGGACCATGGGATCATCCTCATTAGCCTCAGGTGGGTAAGAGGATCCATGGGATCCCACCAGGTCTCACGATGCACTCATCATATCCAAACCTCCGCAATAGTCGGTACTCCCTTTACCTTCCCAAAATAATGAGTCACTCGATCATATAGGTACAACTCATAAGCCTTGTTCCCATCATCTATCCACTGAACCCATCTCACTCTAGATTGCTCCTGGTGATCCTCAGATCATGCATATACATCTCTCCATATCAATCGTATGATGTGTGCCACCCATGTATCATTAATAAAATGTCTCACCTAGATCATATTATAATATGGGGGACAAATACATCTATTCTATCTATAAACCATAGTTATCTCATAGTAAATCCCCCTCATCACCTCTATAGGTTACCAAATAGCTATATGTTGTCATACCCAAACTTAAAGCAAAGTGCAGTAAGTGAGACTCTAGCTTTATCTATAGACCACCCTATACAAAGTATGATATAGTCTATCTAAGATGATTTTGGCCTAGGCATAAACTATCTAATTTTCCCTCAACCCTACTATAATCGATTCCCATCCCCATGGCATGAAACTCTTGTTGGTATCACTCATCACCAATATATATACCACCATGGAAAAAAATGTAGTACTTTGATCAATGTGCCCTATGATATAAGCATCACTGATCCTCAATCCCTTCCTCACCCCTAAAATTCACCATCCTTTGAAAAATCTAGCTTCCCGATAATAATATTCATCCCTAAACTAATAGGTACACCTCAGACTGGCACCTTGAGGATGTGCCATACATCCTCTAAAGTAACAATCATCTCACCCATAGGTAATATAAAGGTGTTGGTGGATGGATACAACCTCTCTGCAAGAGCTATAAAAAATGAGAGATTAAACTCTAACTTAGGCATATAGGCAACATAGTATAGCCCTATCACCGATAAGAGCACCACATCCTCAACATTTTTCTCACCCTCTAGGATGCTCCCCAAGCATTTAGGATGACACTCCTTGCTCATCAAAACCTTTATCACCTACCAAAAAGCCATCCAAAATAATTAATTAGAAAACTCATCAAATAATATCAAAATTTCCCAAAAACACTACCATTAGATAGCCCTCAAAAAGAGATTTTTGGCAAGTATAAATATGACTATATTTGCACACATATCAAAGTTAGAAAATGCAAAGCAAATTTGCTTGTCCCTAACCAAATTCACCAATAGTGCCAAATTCACCACTGGGACCAAAATCACCAGTGGAACCTCTACCAAATTTGCCACTGGTGCCAAATTTATGACAAGTTTCAAAAAAATGGACAAAAATACCCTAAATACAAAAAATTTGAGTCAAAACGAAGGCCTACCTCTTGGTCTCGCCCCAATACCTCAACTATCCCTCGAACTATGTTAGCATGATGCATCCATCCTCGAATATGAGCCATCCTCTCCAACCACTCTATCTCATCTCTCTAACTTTCTATAATAGGTAAAAGTGCAAATGAGGTCGCTTTCACCTCCTCTTTTGCCTTTTAAACCCTCAACCTATCAATGCTAATCGATCTAAGCACCCCGTATCTCAAAAATTTGCTCTGAAACCAATAATCAGGCACATGGTCTTTCAAGAGATCATGTTTTGGGAGCAAGAAATTTTCATAGGACCAAACAAATTTCTCCAAATATTGAGGTACGTAAAACGAGGCATATATGCAAAATCATCAAAAATAGCAAAAATCTCAATCAACTCTACAAATCAGCTAAGCATCACAACAACAATACAACATAGCATCAAAATTGAGTATCACAACTTAAATTTTGATGTAACATCTCAGATATCACATCAAAACTAGGGCAAAATGTAGACACCCAATTTTGACACACTAATCACAACTTCCCAAAATTGGTCGTAAACATTCCAAAACTTCCCAAAATTAGTTCTAAACTTCACAAAACATCAAATTTATCATTCCCCATCAATTTGGGCATCAAATTTTACCTTTACCAAATTCGCCACTTTGACCAAATTTGCTAGTGGCGAATTTGGCAAGTTGAGTGGCGAATTTGGCAAAACTACAAAATCAACCTATTTCAACCAAAACTAGTTTTTACCAAATTCACCACCCTTTGGTGAATTTGGCTAGTGGAAAATTTGGAAATTTTTTCAAAATTCAAACTAACCAGAATTTGATCTTATTATTTTACCAAATTCACCACTCAAAACCAAATTCGCCACACCTATGGCAAATTTGGTAAACAATGGTGAATTTGGCAAAACGGTCGAGAATATTCTACACAAACCAGTTAGGTATGGATTGAGCTTCCTTTCACCTCCACCATTGATCTTGCATGCTCCAAGAAGGTCTAAGATGAATTGGTTTGAATTGATCTTATCCTCTCATTCCCTCCAAGTCCCCTCCCAAATCCTATTTAAGGAGGTCATGGGGTAAGCATTTGGTAAGGAATTTCACTGTAGCAAAGCTCTACCCATATTTTTCTAGAATCCTTTCTCTCATAGTATTTCTCTATTCCAAGTTCTTCTCAAGTATTACTAAGTCTTCATCAAGCATTTGAGCATCCTTTGTGAGCATTGAGAGCAAGTCAAGCAAGGCAAGGAGGACTTGGGAGCAAGGAGGTCACCATTGGAGGTAATAAAGAGAGCTCTCCTAGCTTCTTTCTTCTCTCCTCTCACCTTGGATTCATAGCATTTTTTCCTCTAGGTTGTAGCCTTTCTAAATTTTCATATCTCTTTTATGCATTTCATCTTTTATGCTCTAATTTCTCTTGCAGGGTTTTTAATCCTTCTCTTTGGCAGCCCCTAACTCTGTTTTGCAGCATATTAATAGTGTTTTTGTAGCTCTCTTATTCAATTATAGCATCCTTATTATCATCTCTAACATTTCTTTGTAGGCTTATTTTAGTTTACATTTACCTTTTTACCACATTTTGTCTCTAATCCTCTATTTTGCAGGATTTTCATCATACTTCTTTTTGCATATTTTAGGATAAAATCCTTACTAAATATCTTGACTACAGTTTTTATATCTTGACTACATCATACTAACCTCTTTTATATTCCTCCATGCCATTTTTCTTTCATATATTAAGCATTGTTGCATTCTATTTCCCCTTGTTCAAGCATTTCAATAACATTTCTTTCATTTCATGAACTCTATTTTTAAGTAAAATTTCTTATCATTTGAGTGCTAATTTGCTTTTTATCAAGTTAAATTAGTTTTTTCTTACATTTCCTAACATTTAGTATTGGATTTTAGATCCTTAATACTTATGTTAAATCAAATTTTAGTCCTATTTTCACATACTTGTATGTTGTCCATTTCTTTAAAGTTTTGAGCAATTTCTTGACATAGTTTATCAAATTCTCTAATTTGCTATTGTAATTTGTTGATGTAATCTTGCTAGAGGTTATTTTGACCCTAATATAGCATTCCTTAGCCTTTTTATTGCATCCCATAGCCCTTTAAAACTTTGATTTATCATATTTGCAGATCCCTAGGGGGATTTCATCTTTTCTCCTGCTACTAAAATTTTAGTCCTTAAATTATCTATTTTAGAGGTTTAATTCCCTAATTTTCTTGCATACAGACCTTCTAAAGTATAGTGGGATCCTTCCCTATCAATTTCAACCAAAAACCCATTCAAATGGATCCTAAATCAGCCCCAAAATATTAAAAATCTCGCTTGAGGACCAAATTCACCACCCCTATGGAGAATTTGGTAAAACCAAGTTTTAGAGGTTCAATCCTCTGATTTTGTTATCCATAGACCTTGTAGATCATAGTAGGATCCTTCTCACCAAGTTTCAACCCAAAATCACAATCAGAACCTACCAAAATCGACCTCGAAATCTCAAAAACCTCATCCAGGACCAAATTTGCCACCCTTGTGGTGAATTTGGCAAATAGAGTAACAAAGAACCAAATTCACCACTCAGACCAAATTCACCAATGGTGAATTTGGTAGACCCAGTGGTGAATTTGGCAATAGGCCAAATTCCACTCCAAGAGGTAAGCATAATTATTTTTTCATCAATAAGGGGTTTGATTAGCTATTTAGACAAGTTTTTACCCTATCCAACCCTCAGATAGACCCTTTAAACCAAAAAATATATTTTTTCTAGTTTTTGTATAGGTTTTACCAAATTTCTTACCCCTATGGTGAATTTGGCATCTGTGGTGAATTTGGCACTTTTCAGTAGTGAATTTGACATATATATTTTGGGAGAGGTAATCCGACCACTTGGCCCATCCCTAGCTCAACAATTTGATTTTCTCTGCATTCTGTTTTTTATTCTCTACTATTTTGAAATATAAATCACACTTATTTTGGGAAATTAAGGAATCCTAGTTAGAAAACCCAAATCATTTACAAAACCTTGCAATTTCTTCACAAAATGCTTTAGTTTCTTTACAAAATATTAAAAGACTAATCAATCAAGGAACCCTAGGCTTAATTTTAGTATTTCCTTCATATTCAAGTACTTAGGCAAGAAATTGAAAAGCATATAGTTGCATTTAGGCTAGCTTGTTTGATTGCATCTCTCTTTGTTTACCCTAAAATTGAAATCTCCTTAGTCTAGTGCATTCAAAACTTGAAGTGCATATAGGTTAGCTCTTGTTTGCTTGCATTTGTGTGATTTAAACTAAGCATTGTATTTTAGATGATTCTTGATGATTTAGGTTCAAATAACCATTAAGGCTCGATAAAGATTCAATATTAATAGAGATCCAAAACTTTTAGGTGTTTGTCTTAATTGAACCCATAAACATCACAAAACAAGCATTACATCAACCTTCATACAACCATAGGAAAAAGCATAAAAGTAGGGGTCTAGTTGTGTTGAGGATTTTTATATCCTTGAGATCTCCTTTGGAAAGAGATCCTCAAGTGGGGAAGTAGAGATTCTAAAAAATCTCCCCCGTGCACACTTGACATTAATTAGATATAAAAGGGAAAAGAACACGAGGTTTTCCTACCGTCTACATAAAATAAGTACAAGAAAGTCCCCATATAAACTAGTGTATGGTGAGAATTCTCTATTACCTTCTCAAATAGAAACCAATGTTTATCTCTACTTCTTTAGGACCTATAAAATCTAGATGCTTTGCAAAGGATATTAGATCAAATTGTGTAGTTGTAGTACATAAGAGATTCCTTAACAAAAATGATAGAGAAAGCTCAAAAAATAACACAGGCCTTCAACAAGAAAACAAAAGGTAAATCTTTTTCTAGGAGGATATATAGTGTTATATTGGGAATCCAAAAATTATAGGCATGGAGAAAAAGATAAATTAGAGTCCAAGTGGCTTGGACCATGTCAAATTATTTAGATAGCTGGAAAACATACTTATAAACTCCAAAATTTAAAAAGAGAGTAGATGAAAATTCTTATTAATGGCCAACATTTGAAAATTTACCACCCTACATTTGCAATCACAAGAGTGTGATTAGTTATTTGTACAAAAAAAAGTGTGTGTGAGCATTTTTCCTTTCTAGTATTTGTTTCTAAGTCCTTAAGCAAAAGAGTGTTTGTGTATTTCAATCATTATTACTTAGGTTTAGGTGATTAGTTATGATGTCTTTTTTTAACCCAAATATTCTAGGGTTCTCAGGTGCTTCAAGTCAAATTTCACCACATGTCCCAGTCAAAGCCTGTGTTGGACCTTCAAAATCCAACTTGAGGTATACCTCTAATCTCCAAATTTTGTGGTGTATTAGTCATGTAGTTTTATTATAAATTCATCCCTTAGGTTTACTAGGTTCCATTTTGTTAAGCATTACTCCTTTTATTTTACCCCATTAGGCTCATATATTTATTTTTATGCCCTTAAATTTTTTCTTTAAGTCATTTATGGCCTTATAATTTTTGGAAGTACCAATGCCTTTTAAATTTCCCTAGTTAGGTATATAGTCCACTGTATAAGTTTTTCCATCTAGGTCATCATAAATTTTCTAAGGTTTCAAGGTCTTCAAGTATTTCCCTTTTCATAATGTTTCATAATGAAGGCACTTTCCAAAATTTAAAGTTCCTAAGTATTAAAGGCCATTTAATTCTTTTATTAACCCCAGTTGAGGTCATAACAGTAAGTGCCCAAAAAATTCCTAAGGCTTGATGTTCATAAGTATCAAATCCACCCATTTTATTTTCCTAAGGTTCAGGTCCTAGGTTGTAGAATAAATAAAAATTAAAATCCCCCTCTAGGGCTTTAAGTATGCACCCATTCCTCATGTCCCATGGGACATTTCCTCTTTGTTAAAAACCCTACATATTTTTCATATCCTATTATTCGTATTTGTCCACTTCATTAAAACCTACCCAAGTCCTCCAAAAGTTGTCCCCCATCATGGTCATTTGGTTTCCCCAAGGTTTCTAAGCCCCTTTCATGCAAATATTAGTTTTCTAGCCTCCCAAAAATATCATTTCCTAAATTCCATAGGGTCATACTTACATCAAATAAATATTTCCCCTTCATGCTAAAGTCTAAGCCCTCTTATTGGTTGGAAAATGAATGATCGAAATTTTTTGAAGAAAATCCTATGGCCCATGTCTATAGTGAAAAGTCTCTCAAAAACTCTAATGATATGGATTTTCCACAATGAATTTTAAAAGATACATTATCCACATTTCCTTAGAACCCCTTCTTATCTCATACATGCTTAAATTTCAATAGGTAGCAACACCAGATTCACCCGAAAGAAACATAGAACTTAAATTTTATTGGCCAATAAATGGGTGGCCCACACTATGCCATATCAATAGAAGATCAATGGTCAAAAAATATCCCAAAAAAATGCATGGTCCCCATACCTTCAGAACCTCTTTTGGCCTCATTTGCAACCAATTCCTAAGCATAGAATTCTAATTGGTTAAAAAATGAGTAGCTTGGATTCATCCAAAGGAATTAAAACATTGCTATCCAATTGGTCAGTGATTGTGTGGCTCGAAATTGCTTAATAAAAATGAAGCGTGGCAATATAATTGGCTAGAAAATAAGTGGCTCAGATTTACTTGAGAGGAATGAAACATTTAAATCTGATTGGCCAACAGATGAACGATCCACATTGTTCTAGAGTTTTCCAAGTGATTGAATGCATATAATATGTATGAATGGAGCGAAGAGCAAGCAATAAAAGTAGACAAAGAAGTTGTACCTCGATGATGAATAATATGCAACATGATGAATTATCATAAGTTTACCATTTAAATTTGTTTTATTTGATTTAACTAACACATTTCTAAGTTCCATGTGTACCAAAATTTTGTGGCCCACATTTATCTAGGAGAAACAAAGCATAGCAATCTGGTTGATCAGCAAATATGTGGACCATATTCACCTAGAAAAATTAGAGTGATGCCATATGATTGGCCTATTATCAAAGAAATACATAAAATAAGGATAAAATTTGCACCCCAATGATTGATTACGTATTAAATAAGACTAAAGCTTTCAAAATTCAATAGATCATGATAAATCACCTTCTAGGAGAATGGCTTACATTACTTCGTAGATAAGGAAAAAATTAATAGCCCATGAGGAAGAACATGATCACAATGAAAAGACCCTTTTCAAAGATAAAATGACAAGGTTAGATAAGACTTGGCACACATGTTTAAAATTTTATTTGATGGTTTAGATTTTATCTTCATAAGTCCATGGCTAGAATTGAAATAAGATACAATACACCAACCAAAGCCCTCTTAGCCAATAGCTAAAATGCAACACCATGTTGTGATCATTAATACAGTTGTAAAGAGTAAGGTAGTGAAGCTAGAATGGCAAAAACAAAGGATATAGTTGGAAAAAATTAAAATCTAGTTCATGTGAAACTATCCTAATGATGCTATAAATATCTACATAAAATGTTTGAAATTCACTCATAGTAGGTAAATAGAGTCAAGCACTGAAGTACATTGGACTTGTAGAGAGTTCAAAGTTTGGAGGAATTCACAAAGGGTTTCCAAAGTGCTATCAAAATAGATACATGATAGTATTAATGGCTTCCACGAGTGCTCCCCTAGCCACTTGTTCAAATTCTAGGGGCCACATCCAAGAATTAACTGAAGCTTGGCCTTGCTAGGCACTACGAGGAAGGCCCATTGCAAAGGACCCAAAAGAGTTTACATCACAATTAGGGCTGAATAGAGAAACTACACCTAGATAGTACTAGGAGCTATAAAATACCACCATTTTAGTTATAATCCAGTAGAGCAAGACCACCAACGTTATCCAATGCTATTGAAAGGACTATTAAAAAGGGCATTGAGGGCTCAGAACAGGGTCAACCTTTAATTCAATAATGGAAAAGAAAATTGGGAAAGTTAATATGCCCTAAGGTCTATTATTCTTCAAAATTTCTATCATGGTTGGCGGTAGTTTATGACCCCAAGACTAGAATAGTTAGAGACCATGTGAATCAAGTAGCATTCAGGGTTACTCAAGATAAAATAGGAAACTTTTTCCAAATAAGTGCAACTACTCCAATATTGAATAAAAAGGTAATATATTTACAAGCTAACTACATGCTTGGTATATCATTCTACACTAAGCTATTTAATTATGATGAGCCAATATCATTTATTTTCCCTATCTATAAATCCACACTTCACTCTTGGGCTAGGGATTATGCTGACATGATTAATATTGTATTGGGATTTAAATATTTAGATTGGATTAGTAAGGAGGTCATGTATCTAATTTTTTAGAGCAATAAGAGAGGGAAGATACACATGTATAGTTGGAAAAATATAATATGTGATAATATAAATGGAGAATTAACATAATTATAGAAATCTATCAACAAACAAACAGAGCTTATTCCCTCTTTTCATACTATTCATTCAATAGTAGGGCATATGCAACAACAATTGATTTATGAATTGGGAGGGGTAGATGCTACTTTTTTACAAGATAGAATTCCATCCATTTAGAAGGTTTGGTCTAGTTATGCATAATATTTTGGAATATTCCTCCTGACCATTCATTTAAAACTTTGTGGGCACTATCCTAGTTGGCTCTAAGGTAGCTACATTTTTGCATCAAAAAAAGATAGGGAACTTTTTCTTTGCTAAGGTATCTACCTATATAATATTGTATATAGATAAAAATACCCCAAAGGTATTGTCACATATCCATAGCTGCATTGAAAATAACTAGACAAGTCATAAAAGAAGCCAAAATGAGAGCTAGAAAGAAACGAGTAAAAGTCCCCTAGCTAGATATTCCCTGCAGAATGGGGCATTATGTGTACAAAGGATACTTCAATTTATTGAGGGTGATATGGAATATGGATTATTATGCTTTTCCTAAAGTAAGTTGGTTTCCTTATAACCCTTTTGGCTATTTTTAGGATTATATGCAAAAACTACCTTATGCCTAGGTGATTCACCAAGCAGACAGCTTTGAAGATGCAATGTAGGTAGCCATCAGAAAAAGGGAATTACTTGAAACTATATGGAAGGAGAAGAAAATATTCCATACTCATATAATAATGGTAGAAGATTAGCCAAGTGATTTGAGGGTACTAAGAAGTGCTTTAGTAGAAGTAATTACACCTTTGGTTCTTGTTGTTTGCCCAAAGGAGCTTCAAGATCAAATTTTAGAAATCATAAGATAGGAACTTGAGTAAGTAGAGGTGTTGGTAGAGGTCATCAACATTACTAAAATAGGAATAGAACAACCTTCATTTACCCAACCCACAATTGCAAACATAGGTAAGAGCAAGGAGATCATTCTTGCATTTACTACGTAAATGCAACAAGTAGTCCTAGACCCCTCCCAAATATTATTGTCTTCTAAGAGAAAACTTGAGCTAGCATTATACCTATCTAAGGTGATACCCACAACCTTTGTAGTGAATAATAAGGAAATAAAAATATCCTCATAAATTCAAAAGAGGATTCAAGCTACTGGGGGATTATCTAATCTTCTTGGAAGACATCAGGTTAGAGTTTTGAGTCCTTTAAATTCCCCATAATGCAAAAGGGATAGAATTTAAATGATCCCTTTTGTAGTAACTCCTAAGAGCCTCACTCTGGTTAGGGCAGAAGAAGTGATTACTTTTGATACTAGAGATGAAAAAAAACTTCAAGCCATATAATACTGAAGAGATCCTCATGAGGCCCAATACATCGTTAAAGAACCAAATACTCATATTACATAAACTAACACTGTAACCGTCCCCATACCAAAGAATATAAAGGAAGTTCAAATTAGTTAGGAAACAAGGAATGTACATATTATAGGAGACCCCAAGGCCATGTTACAGTCAAGTGAAAAAAATTATAATGTTGTGGCAAAAATTATTCTTAAACAAATTAAAGAATTGAAGGCTGAAATAGAAAAGCTCAAGAAGTAAATGTTAGACTCCCAGGATATAACTCAAAAGTCCAAACCTTAGATATTAATTACAAGCATTGATTGTTTTGAATATATTTCCAAATACAAAAGAGAGATGTGCAATAAAATATCAAGTGAATTCAAATATCTAACAAGGATATTAATCTCAATGTAATCAAGATTTTTGTGGAAAGCATGAAAAGTCTATTACAATAGATAAATAACAGGATAGGCACAATACTTCCTACATTTAAATAATTTGAAGAAAACTATGAAGAAAAAAGTAAAGAATGAGTGACACTGCAAGATAACACCATCATAGAATGTTCCCAATAGTTTATAAATGTATCCATGTTTTTTGAGAGATAGACCTAAATGGGACAACTGTATCAAAGAGATGACAAATTTGGAGGATGAAGTCAATAATGATTTTAATGAGATAAAATTATCCCTTAAGGAGTACCTTGAAGTATCTTACCTTGAAGATCTTATTATAAATAGAATCTAGGACCTTAATTATGACCTTGATAATGAGTTTGAATTGTCTAGGTAGACCAAGATTTTTGTAGAGATGGTCAATTACCTATGTAGTTTTATCAAGAGAATAACGCATGGTGAGAAAGACAAAATAATAAGGTCCTACAAGACTTTAATAAGATAAAATTTATTGTGTATGAAAAAAAGATGACATTGAATAACGAAATAACGAAATAAGCAAATGCACAATAAAAATGACTTTTGTATTGATATTTGAATGGAGCCTTGATCTCTATTTTACAATGCTTTTCCCCAAATGTGCAAGGGTATGATTACAATATTTTCTCATTTCTTAGATTATAATGGGCATAAACAGGGGGGAGATATCCCCTTTTGCCAAGTGCAAGTGATGTTGATGTCTTCGGTCTTCTTTGCTACAACCAAGTGGTGAGTGGGCTTGCGTATCCTGCGAATGGACCACTTCGGCTTTAAAAACCACTTCAAATGCTTGTTTCCTACACACAAATGATTAAAAAAAGGGGTTTATTAGCACCTATAGATGTGATTAAAGATCAAATGCAAATGAAACCCTTGAACATATGTTTGCATAAAACATAGAAAAATAGATCTAAATGCCTTGCTGAATAGAAATGAATCAAAACTTACAGATTTGATATGTATTTCACATTTTTTGATGTATTTTGTGTAACCGTAGGGTGCATGGTTCTGACTAGCTAACCACGAACTGTATGGTTAGGAAACCGCGTACTGTGTGGTTGCGACTACATAACCACGGACTGGATGGTTGAGTTCAAATGGTAGAATCCTCCAAAAGTGCACTCCAGGGCATTAGATCTCGAATCTTCCTCAAGGTGTGTGTGAGCTTCTGGTGTGCTTCTAGTAATATGACAGTGTATTTCTTTGACCTATTTTATTTTATGGGATGATGCTTCTTTTATAATAAATTTTAGGGCTTTAGAGGGAAGGATAGGTGGCCGTCTAGGGTTTCTATGTGGTAGGGAGAGTTAGAGTGATTCACTTAGTACCTCACTTAACTGGGGAGATGTGGTAAGTGGGTGAGTGCAAGTGGAGTGCAATGTGGCTTGATGAATGAGTGTAACTGGGGTGATGTGCCCAATGTATGAGTGCAATTGGGGTGAAGTGGCTAATAAGTGAGTACAACTAGGGTGATGTACCCAATGCATGAGTGCTATTGGGGTGAAGTGTGGAGGATGTCCTATTTGAAGGGATAAAGTATGTGATATGTGTCATGGTAATGGGCAGTGGTGACTAGAACACATGTCCCATTTGGAGACTAGGCATCCTAGGTGGATTTTCTAGATTTAATAAAAATCTAGAAAATATAATTATGTGCAGGATTTCATATGCCTAAGTTTGGACTTAGGCATATGTATTTTATCTAGATATGCCTTCAAAGGAGTGTCAATATAGAATATATCCAATAATGACATATTTACAAGCTTCTCAGCCTAAATTATCTAAATTTTTTAGAGTTAAATCCTTTAGGTAATATTCCTTCCTTGAGGAAATTGAGAATGTCTTGGTATCAAGGTGCTGAGATATAATTTTTTTGATGTTACATATGTTAAGAGATATTAGGCATGATTCTATCATAGAAGATTCATTGATTGACCTTATAATTATAGCATCTTATTCATCCTCTAACTCTAGAGGGATGAGAGATGCAATAGTTTCCATAGCATCAACAAGGTGATTACTAGAATGGGGTATGACTTCTATGGTTATTTGATAAAAATGAGGTTTTAATAAGTCTACAATGTATTTGTATGGTTTTAGCTTTTCTTTTGTTTGATAAGTATTATTTTCTTGGTTGACTACTAGTTGTGAATCACCATATATTGTTATATTTTTGATATTTAGTTTTATTGTGGCCCTAAGACCTAAAATAAGTGCTTCATATTTTGATGTGTTGTTGGTGTAGGATAAGAAAAGTTTAAATGATAAAAAAATGATTTATTTTTGTGGGTAACTAGGATAATCACTACCCATGCACCTTTTGCACATATTGCCTCATTGAAGTACAAGACCCATGTTTTGGGTTTTTGGGTTTCTATTGATGAAACCATATCATCAGGAAAGGAGATTTTTAGAGGATATTTTGATTCTAAAGGAGCTGCAACAAGTTGATATGCTATAACTTGTCCTTTCAGTGATTTTTAATTTAAGAATTCTATCAAATTTACTGAGGGCTATGACCCATTTGGAAGTTCTACCTAATATATAGGGATTCGACATAAGGTGGCGTAACGGATCTACTCTTGCTAAGATGTAAGTATTTTTACTAATCCTGTAATGTCTTAGTTTAAAATATGAGAACATGACTACTAGGAAAATATTTTCTATTGGTGTATAGTGAGCTTCGTAATTTACTAAGATCATACTAATGTAGTAGATTGATCTTTCTCTATGTTGTTCATCATATTGGACTAATAGAGCTCCTAAGGCATGCTCAATAGTGGCTATGTATATTAGTAATAGTTTGTTTAAGTTTAGTGGCACCAAGACTGGTGGTATTCAGAGATAAGTGTTTAGGTCTTCGAAGGCTTCTTAGCATCCTTTATCCCATTCGAATTTGGCTCTTTTATTCAGTAGTTTGGAGAAAGGTTGACACTTTTCTATGAGTTGTGATATGAATCTTCATAGAGCTTATAATTTACTTGAAGGCTAGGTAATTCAGTTAGATTTTTAGGTGGTGGCATGTTGGTTATGGTAGTGATTTTAGAGGGATCAATTTCAATCCCCCATCGGGATACGATGAACCCAAGTATCTTTCCTAATTTCACCCCAAAAATGCATTTGAGGGGTTTTATTCTAACTTTATAGTCTCGTAATATTTGGAATATGCATCTAAGGTCTCGGGTATGATCCTTCCTTTTTTAGGATCAATCTATAATGTCATCCACACAATATTCCACTATTTTATGCATGATATTATGGAATATGTAGGTCATGACTCTTTGATAAGTTAATCCTATGTTTTTAAGGCAAAAGGGCATGACCTGATAGTAGAAGTTTCCCTAAGGGGTATTAAAAGTTTTTTTGATTGATCTTCTTCTATGATTTTAATCTAGTTATAGCCTGATAATCCATTCATTAAGGACAATATTTTGTATCCCACAGTGAAGTCGACTATCATGTCTATATTAGGTAAGGGGAAATAATATTTAGGACAAGCATTATTTATGTCTCTAAAGTCAATACAAATTTTAATGAATCCTTATTTCTTAGTGATAGGAACAATGTTAGAAATACAATCCAAATAATATATGGTGTTTCTAAAGCTAACATCTAGTAGTTTCTAAAGTTCATTCTTTACTAGAAGTACAACTCTTGGATGTATCTTTCTTAATTTTTGTTTGACGGGTTATGTGTCTGGACGCACTACTATATGGTGGACTACCAATTAAGGGTCAAGCCCTAGCATATAATTGTATCCCCAAGTAAATATGTTAAAGAATTCTTTTAACAAATTTATGTATTCCATTTGTTCTTCTTGAGGTAGGACATTAAGGCATGGATATTGATATGTTCCAATGTTAACCTCTATGGTTTCTTTGATTAAGGCTTGTGACTCATCTTCAAAATTAAGAGGGGAATCTATAATACCTAGTTCTTTAAGTTCTTGAGGATCTATAGATATTTTTTCCAAGTTAGAAGGTTGGGTTGCATTTAAATTGAAGATTTGATCTAGAGATTCTTCTATATGACAATTGTATAAATATTCTTCAAGGTTTTTGTTGATTGAAATGGCTTCTGGATGAACTAGTTCTAACATATTAATGCTCCCAAATTATATAATTTTACAAGGGTTTGATTGAGGAGTGACCATAGCTCTTGTTCATCCTCTTCACCCCATTGAGAGCTATGTATTGATCCTGAGTAGTCATTTTTGTTCTCTTCTTTGTATAGAGGAGAGGGTTCATTTTTGTTGGGGAGATGAAGAACATGTGCTTATACTGAGATGGGGGGTGAACAATATAAGATATCACTTTTTTCTTTTTAATCCAAAATTTAACATTAAAAGTATTAAAGCAGTAATCATCACACAAAGCATCACACACATGAGAGACATGATTTTATGTGGTTCACCCAATATGGGCTACTCCACGGAGAAAATATTCTTTATAAATTTTTCTCAAATAAATTATCTTGGGAATCCTTTCCCTACAATGTTTATGAACCTCTATCCAAAGAAGAAACCAATCCCCTAATTAAGTTTGTGGATCTCTATCCACAAGAGAACTCCTTTATCCTCTTACTCTAGCTGGTGATCTTCCATAAGAACTACCACTGCACTGGATTATGGATCTCTATCCATTGAATATTCTTATCCTCACTTAGAAGACCTATCCTCACTGTCCTGGCTAATAGATCTCTATCCACTAGAGATTATTGTGCTCTATACTCTATCACCTCCAAATCTTACACTCAGCTCTGTCTCAAATCTGTACTGAACACAGTCCATTGGTCTAGCACAAATATGTCCTCAATCTCTATCTCTGATCAGGCACAAATATGTTCTCAAATATACACCAAAATTTGTTCTCAATATCTCTCTAGAACTTTTCCAATATGCTCAATAAGTCTTTACAAGAACTTATCCAAATCTATCCACAAGTTTTCTCAAAGACTTACCTCAAATCTGCTCAACAAGTCAACACTAAAACTTGTCCAATCTCAAAGAAACATAAAGAGAATTGTTAGAGAATCAATATGCTCTATACTCATCACAATGCTCAATTACTTTCTCAAATCAAATCAGAATATAGAACAATTGATTTTATGGAACTTGAGTAATCACTTCACACATTCACTTGACTAGGCTCAACCAACTCTACCCAACCAATCTCTCAATGAAATAATTCTTGCTCAAAAACCCTAGTCCAAGCATATAATACTTCACTCAAAATATTTCCAACAATTCTCGACAAAAAATTTCACATAACAATGATAATCCTAGTTCAAGTTATTTGCTCAACAACTCACTTCAACAACAATGCTTACAAAACAAGGTTTCAATAACAACTCTTTATTCCAGAAAACCTTGAAGAATTAACTCAAACACACTCAATAAGGAAGCCTTAATCAGTTCCTTTTCACTGTAAACTTATTTTCAGAAAACCAATCAATCAACTCAATTATGGAAGAATGTACTCATACCTTTTCTTGATGATGGGGTATTAAATATCTACCACAACCATAAACAATTCTATGCCAAACTCAAAGAGGTTAGAAGATAAATATTTCTCATATTGTAGTGCAAAGACTCAATTACACCTTATCACTCCATATTTAAAAACAACCATAAACATACATAAAATATTTGTCCAATAACACCTTATAATATCCCAATTAAAATTAATTTAAAATCCACCAAAATTATCTCAAAAAACCTCTTTAATTAGATTTAATGGCAAAAAGAACTTTGGCAAAAATTAAATCCACTTTCCTTATAACTCCAATAACATAAACTTATTACCAAGCAATCAACCTTTCATATACCCTTATAACTCCAAATAACACCTTAAGAAAACATTAGGCAAATAAAATATTTAATTAAAAGTACCTTTGCCACTTTTGGGATTCGAACCCATAACCACTACCTCCTTGTGCACCCTAACCACAGGGTTGACCACTACGTGCACTAGGCACATGCTTGGAAGGCTAAGAGCACAACGTGCTCCTTCTTCCCAAGCTTGGTGCTTTAAAAAGTGCGTGCAAAAATATTTCCACCTCGGCGCTCAAAACAAACATGCCAAAAACCTCCACGCAAATCGATCGTGGTCACTTCCACTCCAAACGCTCTCTCTAAATACACACTGCCAATGGACAATGCTATCCAATGAGAGTGAGGGCTTAAGACCTCCCACTAATCTTCTTCCTGGCGCTAAAATATGAAATGATTCTTGTCTTATTCCTCAATGATTTTCATGAAATAAACTCTTCTCAGTCACTTGAATATTAATTGATGAAGGTAAGGTTTGAATGCCCCTTTGGCATGGTATTTATACATGAAATCCACCATTTGTCTTAGATGTCGGTGCTACATGAATTTTGATGACGTCAATGGGGAAAAGACAATTGCAATTTAAATTTAAACTTTGCCAACCTTACCTTAAGGTAATTTAATTAAATTATAAATTAATTAATAATAATATTAATTAATATAATTAAGTTATAATTAATTTAATAACCAAAAGGATTATTAAATTAAGTTAAAAATTAATATAATTAAATTACTATAATTAATTATAATTATTTTAGTTCCTTAGGCCTCTCCATAGGTTTTAAGAAAACCTTTTATTTTGCCGTCAATGGTTTTGAGAAAAACCATTTAAATCATGCTTTACATAAAGCTCTTTTAGAACCAACCAATATGCAATCCTTCTTAGAACCTTTTGACAGCAACGAAAACTAATATTCCTCAAAATTTCCAACAATCTCCCCCTTTGTCATTGATGGCAACCCAAACTCTTTATAACAGAAACTTAACCTTTTTTGGGTTTTGCTCCCCTTGGCTCAAATCTCTCCTTGTTGCTCAAATACCAAATATATCCCCCTTACTCAAATCTCTCCCCATTTGACATCAATGGCAAAGGGTCACCTTTGGGGTTCGGGGCTAAGAATGAGCCTCTTAGGTTAGCCCCTCCCCCACCTCCTCATGAGATGGTTAATTATGAGGTGGGAGTCTCACTCCCAGTCTTCCTCAAAGATACTCAAAGGTTTCCTTTGAAAGTGGCTTGGTGAAAATATCTGTTGGCAATTTTGGGTACTTTGGGTACATTGCCTTTGCTCAAGTGTATAAGTTGTCATTGATGTCAAAAGGCATTTTTGTGTTGATATCAAAAAGAGTGTGATGTCAAAAATATCTTGAGAAGCTTCATAATGTTAAAGGGTTTTTATTAAAACCATGGTGACAAGGTTAAAGGTTTTTCTTAAAACCATTTGGACTCATTAAGGGTTTTTATTAAAACCAAGCTTAACTTAATGCAAAGGTTTTTACTTCTTGAAAAACCTTGAAGGTCCATGTTTATTATTAATAATTAAATTAACTCAAACCTTTGACAAGGGTCTAAGTTTAATTTATTATTAATAAAATAATAATAATTATTTTTTTAATTATTATTAAAGGGTCTTTCAACCCTTAAGCGACGGAGAAAAAAAAATTCTTTCACCGATGTGTTGCCATCGTTGGAGGAGCGCCGACGTCAAACAGTTAAGGAGAAATGGCTATATAAGTGGGGATGATTTTCTAAAGTGATTGTAACTCCGAGTAACGAAAATCGTAGCTCTGTGATCTTCGAGAAAGCATTGTATTTCATTGAGAGTTGATTATCGATATTGAGTTGCCCAAGTAATTTCTTGCATTTTTAGTTTGCGCTTTGACATCCGACAGATTGCGCTTCACCTACAATTGTTGGGACTGCACTCGAATTACGTTTTTAGTTTGTGCTTTGACATCCGGTAGATTGCTTTCACCTACGATTGTTGGATCTGCACTCGAATTGTGTTTTCTATTCGCATTGTGTGGATGATTATTTCTGTTGCCCAGTAAGTTACGTTTTGGACAGCGCTCACCAGTTTGCATGTGGCTTGAGGAAGACATTTACGTTTTCCAGATTCTTGGCGTCAAAGGAAGATAAAATATAGGGCAACACTGTATTTCTTCATTGGGCACTTGTGACCCAATGGCGGTGGCATTTTAGCAAAGGTGCTAGAAGGCAGAGGTGCCAAGTTCGATTCTCTTCGTGGGTAATTTTCTTTTGGTCACGGTGTGCAAAGGATAGTGGTTGTGAATGCGTTTGGAGGTATAAGGTTAAGGTATCATATTTGCTTTGACATTGTTTTATTGATGCTTAATGTTTATGTGGAGTAATAAGGTGTAAAGAGGTTTTACTTTGTATGTATATTATACTTCTGGTGGTTTTTATTAAGTTGGAGAAATAAGGTGTTAATTTGGATCTTTATTATTGTATATTGTTGTATAGTTGCTAACTCTAATTGGTGGCAAATTGAGAGTTAGTGTTGTGACAGATTTTGAGTTCTCTTTCTTCATCAAAGTAAAGGTATGGGCAACTTCTTCCATGTATATTGTTGATGGTATATTTTTTGAAATTGAGTTTGGAGTGAAAAGGTTGTCTACTAGGTATTTTGGTGTAAATCCTATTTTCTGGATATTGAAGATTGTTTATGCATTAAAATCATTGATGAGTTTTTGGGTGAATGCATAATTTTGGTTGAGGAAGAGGAAGCATTTTTTGCACTAAGGTTTTATGTTAGTAAGTCTTGCTACTTGCATTGAGATGATGAAACCCTTAGTTGGCTGGTTTGATATTGATGGTTGAGTTGCTTCCATAGAGGTTGTTTTGATCAAGTTAGTGCTTTACTTGATACATGATATTGGGCTTACTCCATTGAGTTGATTTGAGCAAGTTATTCTTTGCATTTGGTGATATTGTGTTGGTGGCTATTTTGTTCAAATATCCTTGGAGGGAAAAGGATTTCTACTTGTTTCCTTTTCTTGTGATGATTGGTTGAATGCTTCAAGGTTGATGTTGAGTTGAATGGTGTTGGTTGACTAAACCTTGTTTGATGAGCATTGTTGTTGAAACCCTAATTGTTGGTAAAAAGAATATGAGTATCATTGTTATATGAGATATTGCATGGTTGGCAATTTTTGGGTTGTGTTTCATATTCTTGAGAAAAGCATACTACATCTATCTTATTCTTTTGAGATTGAGATTGAGTTGAGATTGATATTGGGAGTTAAGTATAGAACATATTGGGTCTCTAACAATTCTCTTTATGTTTCTATGAGACTTGAGATTGAGATTGGGAGTTAAGTATAGAACATATTGAGTCTCTAACAATTCTCTTTATGCTTCTATGAGGTTTATGAATCACATTGGGTCTCTAACAATTCTCTTTGTGGGTTCATGCTAAGCAAGTTTTTCTTGGTGAGCTTGCCGAGGTTTTGGACAGGTTTCGGTGGGGACTTGTGAGCAGGTTTTGGACAGGTTTCGGTGGGGACTTGTGAGTAGATTTGGACAGGTCCTAGTAGAGGACTTGTGAGCTGAGTTTTTGATAGTTCTATTAGAGAACTTGAGGATAGAGGTGCATTGGTTCTTTGAGAAGAACCTGAGGACAAATTTGGCAAGTCTTTGAGAAGGCTTGTGTGCAGAGGATTGATTTGTTCAAGAGTTGGACAGATCTAACAGATAGAGGAAGACTTGTACTAGACTGAATGACTGTGTTTGGTACGAGTTGCTTGAGCTGCTGTGGACGTGATCATAGAAGGCGAGAGGTCTCTTAGGCTAAGCATTGAGGATAGGAGGTCTTCGGTGGAAAGGAGTTCCACGTGCTGGCAAGAGGTAGAGGCAGTTGATCTTTTGAGGGATCATTTCTAGAGTAGAGGGGAAGGTATATCCTTTGAGAAGAGGCTCATAAATTCAGATTGGGGGAAGGTATCTCCTTTGAGCAGAGGCTCATAAATTTAGATTGGGGGAAGGTATCTCCTTTGAGCATAGGCTCATAAATTCAGATTGGGGGAAGGTATCTCCTTTGGGCCGAGGCTCATAAACATTGTAATTGGGAAGGTTTCCCAAAGAACTTTGAGATAACTTTTAGAGAAAAGTTTTGTGGACGTAGCCCAGGAATTCTGGGTGAACCACGTTAAAATTGGTGTCACTTTGTGGATGATATTGTGCATTGTTTTGATATTGCTTTGGGTATATTGCTTTACTGTTTTGAAGTATAAAGGAAAAAGTAAAAAGAGGTCTTATATTGTTCACCCCCCCATCTCAGTATAAGCTTGTGTTATTCAATATCTACTATCTATTCCTTTATAGAAATATATTCCAGCTCGACCTATTTATCTATCACATGTTCTCTCAAAAAATGATACTTAATCAGAATGTGCTTTGTCCTGGAGTGCATTAATGGATTTTTTGAGATACTTATAGCACTTGTATTATCACATAGTATGGGAATAGGATGATCATGTTTTATCTTGAAGTCTTCTAGAGTTCTCTTCATCCATAACACCTGTGTACAACTGGCTACTGCTGCAATGTATTCTACTTCTACTATAGATAAGGATACTGAAACCTACTTCTTACTTAGCCAAGAGACTAAACAGTCTCCAAGAAAGAATGCTCCTCCACTTGTGCTTTTTTTGTCATCAATGTTGCTAGCCCAATATGCATCTGTATATGCTATTAGTGTGAAACTATCACTTTTGGGATACCAAAGCCCAAAATCCATAGTTCCTTTTAGATACCTAAAAATTATTTTTACCACTGCCACATGTGTTTCCTTAGGTGTTGCCTAAAACCTTACCACTAATCCCACTAACTATACTATGTCTGGTCTTGTAGCTGTAACATACAATAAGCTACCAATCATGGATCTGTATAATCTTTGATCTGCCTCTAGAGATTCATCATCCTTACTTAACTTGCATCCTGTGACCATGGGGGTACTTACTGGTTTACAATCTTCTAATATGAATTTCTTTAACATTTCTTTTATATACTTGGTTTGTGAGAGAAATACCCCTTTCTCTAATTGTGAAATCTGAAGTCCAAGGAAGAAGGAAAATTCACCAAGCATAGACATCTCAAATTCATTTTGCATGTTCTTAGCAAATTCTTTACACATCTTATCATTGTTTCCCCCAAAAATGATGTCATCAACATAAACAACCACAATTAATAGATCATTCCCTTCATTTTTTATGTATAAATTGTTGTCTGCTATCCCTTTTATGAATCCTTGTTCCTGAAGATACTTATCCAATCTTGAGTACCATGCTCTTGGAGCCTGCTTTAGACCATACAGTGCCTTTTTTAATCTACAAACATGATCTAGTTTATCTGCTAATATGAATCCTTCTGGTTGTTCAATATAGACTTCTTCTTCTAAAACACCATTTAGAAATGCTGACTTAACATCCATCTGATATACCTTGAAGTTTTTGAAACTTGAGAAGGCTAAAAACATTCTTATGGCTTCAAGCCATGTGCAACTAGAGCAAATGTCTCATCAAAGTCAATTCCCTCTACCTATGCATAACCTTTGCATACTAACCTTGCTTTATTCCTGACCACTTGTCCATCTTCATTTAACTTGTTTCTGAATACCCATTTTGTGTCGATCACATTTTTGTCCTTTGGTCGTGGAACAAGTTCCCAAGTCTTGCTTTTTTCTATCTAATCTAATTCCTCATCCATTGCCTTAATCCAAAACTTATCCTCACTTGCTTGAGCAAAGTCTTTTGGCTCAATCTTAGATAGAAAAGAAAAATTTGCTTGTTGAGATGGTGTTATTATCCTTCTCCTTGTCTGTCTTTCATCTGGATTCCCAATAATTTGCTCTTTTGGATGATGCTTCTGTACATACCTGGATGGAGTTTTGGGAAGGAGTCTTTGTGTTTCTTCTTCTTATTTATCTGATTCCTCATAGAACTCTTCTTGAAAACATCCATCTTCTTGATACACAATTTGTTGAACTAGTTCTCTTGAATCTATCTTCTCATCAATTGTTACATTTATGCTTTCCACCATAGTACATGTTCTCTTGTTGAAGCATATATAGGATTTACTCTTTGAAGAATAACCAAGAAATATTCCCTCATCACATCTTGGATCAAACTTTCCTAAGTTTTGATCTTCTCGTCTTATGTAACACTTGCTTCCAAAAATCCTAAAGTGTTTTACAGTGGCAGGTCTTCCTTTCCAAAGCTCATATGGGGTCTTGTGATGGTTTACCCTCATTTGAGCCCTAGTTATTATGTATACTGCTGTGTTGACTGCTTCTCTCCAAAAACCATCTGAGAGCTTAGACTCATTTAGCATAGCTCTAGCCATATTCTCAATAGTCCTATTTTTCCTTTCAACTACTCCATTTTGTTGAGGAGTTCTTGTTGTTGAATACTCTCTTTTGATTCCATGTTGTTCACAAAACTCTACAAATTCATTTGAAGTAAATTCTCCTCCTCTATCAGATCTCGACACTTAATCCTTTTTCTAGTTTCATTTTCAACCAATTCCTTAAATGCTTTGAATTTTACAAAAGCCTCTCACTTCTCTTTTAGGAAAGCTACCCAAACCATTATGGAATAGTCATCTATAAACAATATAAAGTAGCTATCACCCTAAATACTTTGTGTTCTGGTAGGACCACACAAATCAGTATGTATTAGACTCAATGGCTTAGATGACATGTATCCTTTTGATTTAAATGTTGTCCTAGTTTGCTTTCCATGTTGATAGGGTGCACAGATTGTGCTTTGAGGTCTTCTTATTTTGGGTAAATATTTGACCGCCTATTTATTACTTATGTTGACTATGTTGTCAAAATTCAAGTGACCCAATATTCTATGCCACAACCAACTTTCATCTTCTTGAGATAGAAAGCACTTTTCCCCTTTGATCTCATTGAGCATATATAAATTGTTTGGGGTTCTTCTTGCATTGGCAATGATTTTTCTAGTTTTTGATTTTCTTATCTCACACCTATCTGGATGGAAAGTAACCATGTACCCTTGATCACAAAGTTGACTTATACTTAATAGATTGTGTTTTAACCCTTTAACATACAACACATTTTCTATTTTTTTTCCCATTATCTAGACTTAGAGTTCCTCTTCCACCAATCCTTGCTGATCCATTATCACCAAAACTTACTGACCCTCTATTGGTTTCTTTTAGTACAATGAATTTATCTTTATCTCCTATCATGTGACTAGAGAAACCACTATCAAGATACCATTGTTCTTCTTTATCCTGAGCATGAAGGGCTATTTGAACTAACATTGATCTAGCCTTAACATTTTCCCTTTCATTTTTCCTAGATGTTGAAATTGTTTTTCTAGACTCAGGAAGTATCATTTTACACCATCTAGCCTTGTGCCCAAAATTATTGCATTTGTAACATATAATATCATCGTCCATAAGAGGTGTAAAAGAATTAAAATTTCTATTGACATTGTTTCTTGCATGATTAATACAATGTACAACTCTATGACCATATTTATTACAAGAAAAGCAATGACCATGGAAGAAATTATGTAACTTGTTTGAGTGCCTTGGAGTTTGTGGTGGAGTATTATTTCTCTTGTGATTAACTCTTAACCAAGGTTCTTCTTTGCTTTCTTCCTTTTGGATATCCTTTGTTTGCTTATCCTTGTTTGAAGTTTCTACTTTTTGAAGGCTTGATTCCTTTTGTGATTTCTTATCCTCTACAACTTGTAGTACCTTGGTCCTTTCAACTTCATTCCTTAGATACATAATTTTTGCTTCCAGTATTTCACATTTTATTTCCCTTGCTCTTAACAGATCTGTCATATCCTGCTCAATTTTCTTTCCTTCTTCCACCTTTATCTTGAGTTCTATGAGATTTTGTAGAAGTTCCATCCTTGCTTCTTCATCCTCTTGAATTTGTTCCTTCAAGCCTGAATTCTTCTCTCTGATATTTTCCAACTTTCTAAGAGCAGCAAAGAATTCTTCTTTTATGTCAAACATAGTCTCCTCTTCATTTTTTGAAGTCATGTGTGTTACTGATGGATCCTCCTCCAAGTTGTTAGTCTTTTCATGGAGAGACCCGCTCTGATACCAATTGAAGAACATGTGCTTATACTGAGAGGGGGGGTGAATAGTATAAGATAAAACTTTTTTCTTTTTAATCCAAATGTTAACATCAGTAGTATTAAATTAGTAATCATCACACAAAGCATCACACACATGAGAGACATGATTTTACGTGGTTCACCCAATGTGGGCTACTCCATGGAGAAAATATTCCTTATAAATTTTTCTCAAATAAATTCTCTTGGGAATCCTTTCCCTACAATGTTTATGAACCTCTATCCAAAGGAGACACCAATCCCCTAATCAAGTTTGTGGATCTCTATCCATAGGAGAACTCCTTTCTCCTCTTGCTCTAGTTGGTGATCTTCTAGAAGAACTGCTGCCTCCACTACACTGGCTAATGGATATCTATCCACTGAAGACTCTTGTCCTCACTCAGAAGACCTATCCTCACTACCCTGGCTAATGGATCTCTATCCACTAGAGACTGTCATCCTTTATACTCTATCACCTCCAAAGCTTACACTCAGCTCTATCTCAAATCTATACTAAACACAGTCCATCGGTCTAGCACAAATCTATCCTCAATATTTGTCTCTAGTTAGGCACAAATCTATCCTCAAATATGCACCAAAATCTATTCTCAAGCTCTCTCTAGAACTTGTCCAATCTTCTCAATAAGTCCTTACAAGAACTTATCCAAATCTGTCCACAAGTATTCTCAAAGACTTACCTCAAATCTGCTCAACAAGTCAACACTAAAACTTGTCCAATCTCATAGAAACATAAAGAGAATTGTTAGAGACTCAATATGCTCTATACTCATCACAATGCTCAATTACTTTCTCAAATCAATTCAGAATATAGAATAATTTGTTTTATGGAACTTGAACAATCACTTCACACATCCACTTGACTAGGCTTAACCAACTCTACTCAACCAACCTCTCAATGAAATAATTCTTGCTCACAAACCCTAGTCCAAGCATATGATCCTTCACTCAAAATATTTCCAACAATGCTTAAAAACAAATCTCACATAACAATGATAACCCTAGTTCAAGTTCTTTTCTCAACAACTCACTTCAACAACAATGCTCATAAAACAACTCTCTATTCCAGAAAACCTTGAAGCATTAACTCAAACACACTCAATAAGGAAGCCCTAATCAATTCCTTTTCACTCCAAACTTATTTTCAGAAAACCAATCAATCAACTCAACTATGGAAGAATGTGCTCATACCTTTTCTTGATGATGAAGGAATATCAAATATCTGCCACAACCACAAACACTTCTATGCCAAACTCAAAGAGGTTAGAAGATAAATATCTCTCACAATGTAATGCAAAAACTCAATTACACCTTATCACTCCATATTTAAAAACAACCATCAACATACATAAAATATTTATCCAATAACACCTTATAATCTCCCAATTAAAATAAATTTAACATCCACCAAAATTAACTCAAAAACCTCTTTAATTAGATTTAATGGCACAAAGAACTTTGGAAAAAATCAAATCCACTTTCCTTATAACTCCAATAACATAAATTAATTACCAAGCAAGCAACCTTTCATATACCCTTATAACTCCAAATAACACCTTAAGAAAATATTAGGCAAATAAAATATTTAATTAAAAGTACCTTTGCCACTTGTGGGATTCGAACCCACAACCACCGCCTCCTCGTGCACCCTAGCCATGGGCTTGACCACCGCGTGCGCTAGGCACACACTTGGAAGGCTAAGAGCACAACGTGCTCTTTCTTCCCAAGCTTGGCACTCTAAAATGTGTGCCAAAATATTTCCACCACGGTGCTCAAGACAAACACACCAACAACCTCCACGCAAATCGATCGTGGTCACTTCCACTCCAAACGCTCTCGCGAAATGTGCATTGCCAATGGACCACATTGTCCAATGGGAGTGAGGCCTTAAGCCCTCTCCACTAGTCTTCTTCTTGGTGCTAAAAGACAAAATGATTCTTGTCTTCTTCCTCAATGATTTGCATGAAATACACTTTGCTCGGTCGCTTGAATATTAATCGAAGAAGGGTAAGGTTTGAATGCCCCTTTGGCATGGTATTTATACACGAAATCCACCATTTGATTTAGACGTCGACGCTCCACGAAATTTGATGACGTCGGTGGGGAAAAGACAATTGCAATTTGAATTTAAACTTTGCCAACCTTACCATAAGGTAATTTAATTAAGTTATAAATTAATTAACAATAATATTAATTAGTATAATTAAGTTATAATTAATTTAATAACCAAAAGGATTATTAAATTAAATTACAAATTAATATATAATTAAATTATTATAATTAATTATAATTATAATTCCTTAGGCCTCTCCATAGGTTTTAAGAAAAACCTTTTATTTTGCCATCAATGGTTTTGAGAAAAACCATTTAAATCATGCTTTACATAAAGCTCTTTTGGAACCAATCAAGATGCAATCCTTCTTAGAACCTTTTGACATCAATGACAACTAATATTCCTCAAAATGTCCAACATCCAATCCCACATTGTGCTGGCCAAGGTATAGCTTCTATAGGCTCTTTAATACCTGTATGTAATCACCTAAGCCCTTACCTTGATAACCCATATTAGCAAGTATTTGTTTAACTATGTGGAAGGCAGGTGACATATAACATGTAGTGTAGGTTTGTTCAGTAGGCATAAGGTTGCACCCTTGGATTTTTTCATCGAAGGTAGTCCCTCCATGGATGAAAGTGTAGGATCCTATTTGAATTTTGAGTCCCTTCCTACTAGGCATACCTATGTCTCAAGGGGAAAGGAACATGCTTACTAGTTCTACGAAGGATCTAGTTTTTGACAAATGTGGTTAATTTGATTAGCACTGAGGTATGGTTGAGGAGTTTCCTCTAAGTCTTAAAGAGGTTCCTCTAGTATTTCTTTCCCTTTATCAGATTTTTATTGATCATTTGACTTAGTCAATTGTATAGAAGGACAAAGGTTAAGTTATTGTAAATCTATAGAACTACACATGGCAAATGGTTTTGGATATCCAAGAACATGGATGACCCTTCCTTGAATTTGTATTTAAGGCATTGATGTAATGTAGAAGGTACAACCCTCATGGCATGTATCCATGGCCTTCCAAGGAGCATATTACAAGTTACGTCACATGATATAACATAAAAGAGGGTGTTAAAAATATGATGTCCTAATTTTATAGGTAAAGTTATGGTGCTTGTTACTTATTGTTGCTCGTTATCGAAGGCCCTGATAATGAGGTTCAATTTTTGTAAGTCATTTTTAGTTAAGTCAAAGTTTCATAAAAATTTGATGTTACAAACATTCAAGGCTGATCCGTTGTCTACCAAGACTCTCTTGATGTATTTATCACCTATTTGCATTATGATGTAAAGGGGAGAATCCCCCGATATGGTCTTGAGAGGAGTGTCTTCCTCATGAAAGGCTAAAATTGCATTATTAGGTCTAGTCAACCCGACCATGTTGGTGATATCATTCAGAGATAGGTATTGAGGGACTTATTATTTACTTAAGAGTTTTATCAATATTTCCCTATGAGCGGGTGATGTTTTTAGGAGTTCTAGAAGAGATATTTTAGCGATTATTTCTTCCAATTATCAAAGGTTGAAGGTATGCAAAATGTTTTGAGAAGGTGTAACCTCCAAGGGTGATTTATTAGGAATATTAATTTTTACTTTCAGGGTAAATTTTGGGGGTTGATCAAAATATTGATTCTTTGCTTGTTGTCTAGTTATAGCATGATATGATCTTGATAGGTGAATGACACCTAGCCACATTTTGATAATGTGTAGGTAAAGGGTTCTGAAAGATCCCCATATATTTGTTAGGGTTATTTTTTTTTATTAATTATCACTTTCCCTTCCTTGATGAGGTCTTGAATAATGTTCTTTAGGGTTCTACATTTATTAGTAGTATGCCCTTTTGTTTGGTGATAGTCATAGTATTCGTCTTGTCTATACCAAGTGGGTATTCCTTTCGATAAGTCCCAAGGCCTAACAGGTGGAAGCTCTATTAGTTTGGATTAGAGCATCATTTTTAACATGGATGCTTGAATTTACCCTGAATTAGTATATTGCCTTTGAGGTTTGTCCTCCTTTTGGATAACCAATTTTTGAGGAGCATTTTGAGTAGCGTTTACATTGTTATTTTTCAAGAATAGGTTACACCATCTCCTACGACATGTTATTTTTTTATTGTCCCTTGTTAAAGGGCTTTTCATCCTCTTTCTTATTATATTTGGGTTGGCCTCATCTTATGAGTATGACCTCTATCCTTTTATCCATGTCAATGACTTCTTCAAAAGAGGTTAAGTTTGTCATCTTCAAGGGATATGACAATTGTTCATGGAGGTTTCATAGGAAACTATACAAGAGTTACTTAGGAGGAGGAATGTATTGGGGTATTCCTACGAGGGATCTCCATTTGTCTAAGAAATGTATGAATTTCTCATTTTTACCTTGCTTAAGTTGGTAAAGGTCGATTATGGTAACCTTATATTCTATATAGATAAAAAATTGTTTAACGAAGGCTTCCATAAGTTATTTAAACTTCTTAATGGAATGACGAGGTATTTGAAAGTACCATTCTAAGGCTAAACCACTAATGATTTTAGGGAATAACCTAAGGATAAGTTTTTCATCATGATTGATTTCACTACAAGCTATTTGGAATAGCCTCAAATGGCTAATGGGGTCTTGTTTTCCAATGTACATTTGAAACTTGGGAGTTTCAAAATTCTTTGGAAAAGGGTGATTAAAAATTTTGGGATCCAAAGGTTCATTATATAATTCCTCAAAAGAGTACTTAAGTTTAGATGTTCCTTTAAGGGAGGCAATTTGATGCTCAAGTTCTTCGAACTTGGCATCTCTCTTTTACAGGTTCAATATTTTGGTATTTATATCTTGAATATCATTTAATGGAGGTTGAGTATGTGATTGAGTGGATATTTGTGTTGCAAAAGGTATATTTGTGAAGTTTGAAATATTTTTATTTGAATTTTTAACGTGAGGGACTTGAGTGTATCCTGAATTGAGAGTGAAGAAGGGATTTGTGGTATTAGTTTTTTTTCTTGATTAAAATGGGTTATACTTATTGGGCACTAAATTGCACCAAGTTTTCACTCGATACTACGGCTGTCTATCTTCCTATTTTTTGTCCAGGCTTGCACCCGATAGCTACAACTCAACACTCAACATTGGATGGACCAAAATAGGGGTTTCCGATCCAACCTCCAGAGTAGGTTGGTTCCTTGTCAACTTAATAGGTTGTTGACACAATTATGCTCACTTAGGGTTTGAAGTTTAGGGTAAGAGAAGGTTAGGGTTAGAGAAATGAGAATAATAGTGGACGGATAGGTTAACAACATTGCAACACCATAGAAAGCTCCCAAGAAACAAACCAAAGATACATAACTCAGATCAACATTATCTCAAATTAGATTATTCCTCATTCATTAACGCACAACAAAGAAATATTGCAGCAAGCAATTTCAATATCCAGGCAATGATAATCCAAATAACAAAATTCACCAAAACCTAGATTTTATAGAAATGCACTCCCTAACAATACAAAACAAACTCAGAAGCAGATTTCAATTACTCTAACAACTAGTAATCCATTAATTAGGCACAAACTAACCATTCAAGCATTTACAAAAATACAACTAAAGAATCTGAACCTCTGATATCAAGCATGAGAACATAGATTTGAGGTGAAGATCAATGTAATGCTCCTTCCATTAGATTTTCAAGAATATTTATAGTAGTACAGGAAAACACGCTAGAGCCGACCCTTTAAAAATGAGGGTTCGACCTCTACTTATAGTTTTGCAAAATTAAAATAACAAGAAACATTACAAAGATCTTATTTTGATAGCACAACAGAGAGATCTAGCTGGCATCTGCTTACTGGTTCATCCTCCAGGAAATCCACTGAAAATGGTCCGCCATGGCAGCTCGGGTCTCTGCAACTTGTTGGTCACTCGACAGAACTAGAGTTCAGGCCATTGGAAGTCATTCATTACCATCAATTTTTCTTGGAGGCCATCTACCATTGTCGATCTATAACCACCTCTGGTTAGATCTTCTAAAAAACCTTCGATGCTTCATCTTCCAACTGACTATTCCAATCTCGGTGAAGAAATGTTCTTTAAACATGTAAGATTCGTCAACACAATCTCCACCATTGATCCTCCTCATTGTATGGTTCAGATTCAATTTGATATAAGCTTATCAAAAATGGCGAGGAGAATATATCGCCATTCCGCTTTAAAATTTAGGTGATGTCATCCTTCTTTATCAAAAGCTATGAAATCTCCAATCCGGACCTCTGAAAGCTAAACAGGATCGAATCCACTCTTGTTCCTTAGCATCCTTCAATCCACACTAGAATATCAATGATGTCATCCTTTCCTTATCATTTTTTGGATTTCATTCTGGGCAGAACAAGTGTATTAGCATGTGATCGCCGATCCGGGCCCGCCATAGTGCGAAGTAACTCCTTCTCCATTCTGGATAGCCTTTAGGATAAAACACCCTACCCCCATTCTGGAAGGAAATACTTCATTCATCCTCCGAGTCACCAATCCGTACTTTTTCATCGCTGATATCACTATTTCCTTGAAACTTTTGTTCCATCATATAAAAAAGAATACTCCATGCTCATTTCAACACTTAGCCATTTGCAAAGATGTCAATCCACACTTTTTCATAGCTGATGTCACCTTTTCCTTGAAACTTTTATGGATTCTAGATCGCCACCAATCCGGAGCTGAAAACAAGTCTAGCGGAATCGCTTTAAGCATGAAAAAATGACTAAGTGTCGGGTGGGCTCATACCTTCTATTGCGGATCCACTCCAAAGTGCACTACAAGGTGTGTGGAATGATGACTCTATCCCTTAGGCAAAATTTTGCAAAATTTTACTAAGCATGTGGCCATTTTGGGCCTACATTCTGGCGCCTCCTGGGTGGATTTGCTTGCAAAGCCAATCGAACTCAGAGTCTTATCCATTGGGCCTTAGGAGTCAAATATACTTCTCTTCAAAAAATATACTTTATAGAATAACTTCCATACAAACACTACTCTCTAAAAGTTTTACCAATTTGTTGAGAGAGTAGAGGTTCATATCGAAGTGATGCCAAAAATACATAGCACTTATCCGCTCATACAGAGACTATGTCTGAAATACCAGTTATTGCTACTATCTTCAAAAACTATACACAACTCTACCTCCTTTATAAGGCCTTATTTCAAAGAATACCTTCACACAAAATCTGCTGCTCTATGGGCTTCATGCCTTTATTGCTTATTTCTGACAAATTGTCAGAGTAAAAATAGAAATACAAAACTTATGTATATGTACAAAACAAAAATGAACTAAGTGTGAGCCCCTTCTGGGCCTGTAACTGCTCCATCTTGTTCTCCTTCTTCATGGGCCTCTTCCTCAGCCTCCTCATCTGCTTCTTCTTCTTCTAGAGTAGGTATTTTCTGATTACCCTCACTAGAGGTATCTCCAAACAATTGAATCATCAATTCTAGAGATTGTAGAGCCTGTTTCCAGGCTTCTTCAGAGGGATTTGATGTTTCTTTAAGCTGCTTATAAACATACTATAATTCTCCAACATCTTCATAGTTAGCAGCATTCCCTCTAGTCACCAGATCTTCCATGAGGTCTCTCAACCTAGTACAGTCCATGATCAGTCTGGCAGCTTGTTCTTGGGATAGTGGCTCTTCTAAAGAATCAATTCCAGCTTCATCCTATAAATTCTCATTGATGCTTTGTTGGATCTCTTCCATAGATAACAAGTTGTGATCCTCCTTCTAGAGTCCTTTAAAACCAACCTGGATCATTTCCTCATTTATTTCAACAATATCTTTAATCCCCCTCTCCATCCTGTCAACCAGTAACTAGGCCCTTTGAATTACCCTGTGCTTTTTAACCACTATTTTGGCAGCAATTCTAGCCAGATTCCATTCTTTATTAGGAATTGGTTTAGCAGAATCATTGAGTCTGCTATCAACCAACCTGTACATCTGTTCTGCTAGAATCACCATAGGCTGCAACTCTCCAGTGATTTGATTCAAATATTTTTGAATGGTGGAGAGTAATCGGCTGGCATCTTCAAGGTAATCAATCATAAGTTGAAGTCCTGAACACTTTTCTTGAACCTCAGAAAGCAACTCCTTAATATTTTTCAATTCATCCTTAGAAAATCCTGAGGACTTAGCTTTCTCAATCTGAAGCTGATGCTTTAAGTTCTGAATTTCTTTTTCTTGATCTTCATTCAACTTCTTTTGTTCTTCTAATTGGTCCTTCAACTTATTGGCCTTTTGAAACTTTTCTTGCCAACCCTTGGCCTCCTTCCTCAGAGCTTTTTCTATCTCCTTTTTATCATTGAGGCTCTTTTTAAGCTTCTCAACCTTTTTTTCTAGCTTATCCACCTTCTCTCTGACTATATCATTTTTTACATAGAAGGTATCTAAGTGGGCCTTGGCTATCCCTAGCTCATCTTCAGCAAGGAGTTTGTCAATATCTTCTATGACCTCCTCCATTCGATAATCTTGAACTATCATTTCAGTCTCAGGTTTACTCACCAGTGGAGTCATAGATCTTGATATCCTCTACCTAGAAATAGGGTCAACATACATACTTCTTCTTACAACCATCCTGTTAGAAGGCTTAGCAAGCTTCTCTACCCAGTAGTCATTTATGCTCTGAGTGGTTGCCTGCTCCTTTGGTATAGTAAAGGGCTTTGAAATACCAACAGCCAAGGGAGATACCAAAAACAAAAGGGTGGACTGACTTGTTGTTGGTGGGGGTGAAGATATAGTTACAGCAACCTCTGTTACAATAGTGGACTCTATAACTACTATTGTTGTTGAAATAGGTAAACTCAAAGAAATAGATACATGACTGATAGTGGAATGGGTGGATGTACTTGGAACGCAGTGTCCCATTGATGGTGGTGATGAAAAATATGGAAGTGGAGTGATGGTGGATGTTGAAGTGGAAACCTCAGAAGTGGAAGGTGGGGTTTGAGGTGGCTGTGACAAAATAGAACTGACCTGTACCTCCATAGCTACTGATGAAACATGGGGTGGACTGTGAGAGAGAGGAGGTACATTTGCCACATCTTCTTGATTAGAAAGGGAGGGAGGTTCCTTTGGGGATTCATGGAGATGAAGAGGAGAAGAGGGATTAGAAGCCATACCTTCACCTATAGAAGTAGGGTGTTCTTGTTCTGCTTCTATTTCTAGTTGTTGCTCTTGATCAATCAATTCTTCCATGGCCAAATCAGCTACCTCTTTAGCAATTTCCTCCATATCCATTTTTTGTTTCTTCAAAATTTCTCTCTCCTCTCTTTCTAGGGTTCTCTTAGTCCTTCTATGAACTAATTCAAAAGCAGCCATCTCATCTTCAGAATCTTCTTCCAATACATCTTCTTGCACTACTCCAGAAAGTAGTGATTGCTCAGCAATGGGACGTATCTCAACAGATGTTGCAAGGGCAAAAGAAAGTGGTCTGAACCTAAAACTTTTATCCTTCTTCTTCCAGTCAATATCTGTGTCTGGAGGCTGTCCTCCTAGAGCTAAACATTTAGGTCTGGATATTGTTTCAATGACTGGTGTACTAATGACTTTTTCTTTAGAATACTGCATTTTGCTCATCAACTTAGCCCCCTTAGGAAACTTCTCCACCTGCTCAGTGGTAGGATTAAAAGTCTTCATTACTTCAGCCATTGTCAAAGGAGTTCCTGGCTCTCCTGATTGAGCCTCTTGATCTGTAGGTGGAGGGAAGGATCCAGAGGAATTTTGTGGTTTTTCAACCGTTAATACAATGTTCCTGACATCCTTTTACCTCCAAGTCGTAATGTTTTTATTATATCTCCTTGAAAATTCTTTATCAATTTTCATTCCAAACTTGGACGTGGGCTTTTCAATCTCAATCCTCATTCTCCACCAATCTGTTATTTTGGCTACATTCCATGGTCCCTTTTCCTTCTCTTCTTCTTCTTCTACAATTTCTTCCTCAGGCTGAGGATCCTTTTTCTTCGTAGACTTAGCCTCAGGTGGGGGACCCTTTTTCTTTGCAGACTTAGCCTCTGGTAGAGGCTCCTTCCTTTTTGTAGATTCAACTTCAATATTTTCAATTGTAGCTTCTGTAATCCGATGACTTGGCTTATGGTCAGGGTCGAAATCAACAATCTGCTCATAAAAATCCAACCAGGGGGGTAACTGATCCATATTTGAGACATTCCACTCTAAAAGAGCAGTCTCATCATTGTTTCTCCCTTGTTCAAAATGAGCCCTGGGCTTCTTTTCAAACTTATAGGCCTTATCTCCATTTAGGGTTTTATTCCTTACAGTGAAAATACCATCAGGGTCATAGCTCCATCTTTGGGGAATATAAAATAGACCTAACCTATCAAGGTATTGGTCAATTTGTTGGCTCTATCCCTTCTTGGTGATGGTGATGTCATCCAAAGTGTGGTGGGTAAGTAAAGACTTTCTCTTCCTTCCAGAGCCATAGTTCGCATCAATGTACTCTGCTTGCCTCAGATATTCTAGGGCAAAAAGCCTCTCTGTGATGAAATGGGGTAGGAGGAAGGGTTTACCCATGAAACCATACAATCTGATCACAGTGCCCTCAGTCAATAAATACCAGTCTCCTTCTTCTGCATCCTTAGTCCTCAGAATCTCCTTGGCCAAGGGTGGCAATCTAGGGCATTTACCATACATTATTTTGAGGGCAGGTCCAAGAAATTCCAAATTGAATCTATAGTAAGATTCACTGCTTCTTAAGTGACTCATCCAATAATACACCGGTAAGGACTCTCCATCATTGGTCTTATCCTTGACTGGAATCCACTGCATTCTATCTTTAACAACAACATAGAACATCCATACCAGATTTGAGCAATGCCTAAAACTAGGAGCATCAGTGCCCCTCTTCATGCTTACTAGCTGCTCATGTATCCTTTGGGCGAGAAAAGTTGGCCAGTCAAAATAAATCACTCTTGTCCCTTTCTTTCCCGCATCCTTTTCATACATTCTTTCATTAGAAATACAATATGCGATGGCAATTTTCCAGCCATGAACCATTCTATCAGAGTCCAAACCCTCCATGCAAGCCAACATAGAAAATATAATGGGGTTTGTAAATTTGTCAATGGAGATGGGGACTTCGGGTAATTTTTCTTGGGGTTTAGTATTAAGCTACTTGTAAACCCAATTCTTAAATGATTCACCATCATTAGCTCACTTTTCTATGGTGTAAAATCTAGTTTGCTCAGTGACCTTGAAAGGTTTCGTATTGCTGGTGGATCGGACCCTAGGGCAAAGAGTCTATGATAGAAAGAGGTAGTGATACTAAAAAGGGTTTTTCCCTCATGGGTCTTTACTGCTTTAGCCAATGGGTCATAAAACTTTACTATCATAGCTATCAACTCAGGGCATGGATGAACATAATCACAAATATAAAAAGAGAGATAAGAGAGGATGGAGCATCTACCTTCTATCGACAAAGTGACCCTCTTCTTGTATCTGTCATTCACGTTCCTTCTCAGTCTTGTCCTTTCTATGATGGTCATTTCTGTGTCCGCCATGACTTTGGATTTATCAAGATATGGTACCACCACCTTCTTGTCCAGAGTTTTGAATTCCAGAACATCCTCTGAGGTTTCAGTGGGTGATTTCTTAGGAGCCATTTTGGTAGCAGTATGACCTTGTTCACTGTAATTAGCAACAATTTTTTTTAGAATATTGCTTCACCTCCTAATAGCTTCATGGTCACCAATGGTTGCCAAATGAGCCTCACGTATGCTCTTCGTCACTTTTATCTTCTGGAGCGTGCGTATCTTCCACCATTAATGCAGCTGTTGCATGATATCTCTACTGGCACACTTTCCAATCCTTTCCATCATTCACTTCGGTGGCTCGATGGTGGCATCCTATATTTTCATTGGTCAAACTTTCAAATTGTGCTGCCAGCTCATCACACCCCTTTGGCTACTCTTTGATTCTGGTGTGAGTTCATTAGAATTGAATGTGGGAGCACTCTCTAGCCTCCACGTGTCATGTTTGAACTTGTCGTTTGGCTCCGGCTTGATTCCTCTCTGGTGGCTTAAGAGCCTTTTGAGTCCGCTTGATACTTAGAAATCTTATGCATGAAATTTCACCTCGATTCCACTCCGACTATCTTTAGCTTTGGGAGGTCCTCGGATTGGTGTCGCTTTGTTCTTCTTTATGCGGGATGGAAACTTGTACACCATTCTACCAAAATCTGATGCATTTTGATGTGGATTCAAAAGTGGAACGCCATTCCAAAAAATTTACATAGTACTCAGTGCGGAATGGAACATTACCATGCTCTCTGCCCGTACTTAGTCATTTTTTGTAATTTTTTCTTTTTTTCAATTTTTTTGAAACAAACCAATTACAAAGTGTAAAAAGAATTCAAAATAGAAATTGCAGAAAGGAGGGGAAATTATTGTACAATATATATACATATGTTACAATGAGCTCACTCCTTACCCATGGTAGAGCTTGAGGTGAAAACCATTCACCGGAATGGGTTGTATGTTTCCCTCCGGACCTTCCAACTGAAATACATTAGACTCCTTAGCTTCCACTATTCTGAAAGGACCATCCCAAAAAGAATCAAACTTTTCATGCTTGCCCGATTTTGCTCTGTCAACATTCCATCTGAGAACTGAATCCCCAACTTGGAATTTTTTGAACCTAGATTTCTTATCAAACCATGCTTTAATGTTCGATGAATGTTTTTGAAAATTGTCATATGCTTGAGCTCTGCTCTCTTCCAACTGCAGCAAGTGTGTTAACCTAGTCTTCACAGGATCTTCCTATGACCCTTCTTCTGGACTGACAAGCTTAAGTGTTGGAATCTCTAAATGAATTGGCAACACCACCTCTTTTCCATATACCAGTGCATAAGGAGAAGTCTTAATGGAATTTTTAATAGTAATCATGTCTACCCATAGAGCTTGGTCCAGCAATAGGTGCCAACTTCTTTTGTTACCTTCCAGAGATTTCTTCAAAATCCTTAATAGGTTTTTGTTGGTAGATTCTGCAAGTCCATTACCTTGTGGATAATAATTTGAAGTATTTTTAAGAGTGATGCCATACTTGCTAGAAAATTCAATGTACTTGGCTCCTATGAAAGTTGGGCCATTGTCACTCACCAAGGCTTCCGGGACTCCAAACCTGGAAATCAAATTTTCCATAAAATTGATCACAACTTCCTGGTCTGCCTTCTTGGTAGGAATGGCTTCTACCCATCTGGTAAGATAATATATGGTAGTTAAGATAAACTTATGCTCTACTAAAGAATTTGGGTTGATAACCCCTATGAAATCTAGCCCCCATTGTTGAAAAGGCTCCTCAACCTGTATAGGCTTTAGGGGGGATGAAGCATTTCTTGTTCTTCCAACATACCTCTGACATTTGTCACAAGCCCGGGTAGTTTTGAAAGCATCAATGAATATAGTGGGCCAATAATAGCCTGCTCTTATGATCCTCAAAGTTGTAACCCTACCTGAGCTATGTCCACCAGCTAATCCTCCATGAAATTCTTCCATGACTCTTTTTTGTTGATCATCCTTTAAACATTTTAAAAGAACTCCATCCAAGTTTCTTTTGAATAAGCCCTCTGGTAGTAATACATATTTCAAAGCATGAAGTCTGTATCTCCTTCTTTGAGATGCATTCATATTAGGAGGGCATACTCTAGTTTGGAAATACCTAATCATCTGGTCAATCCAATCAGAGTCTACAGTGTGTACTATTTCCACCTGGTTTTCTTCTGCTGCCTGGCAAGCTGTTACCTCCGCCAATGTTGCAGCTTCTGTTAACCCTTGGCACAAGGCTCTACCTCTTACCAACTTGGTGGGATGTATTTCCACATCATATTCTTAGATTTTGGTAATCCAACCAGCTCTTTTGTCTCCTAGATCACCCTACAGGATAAAACTTCTTACATCTGGATGAACCACATACACCAGGGTTTTGCTCTATACCAGATATTGCCTAAATTTATTTAGTGACTTCATCACAACAAATACTTGTCTTTCAATGAAGTTATATTTGACCTGATAATCATGCAGTGTCTGGCTCCAAAAGAACACAGGGTGTTCATCCCCTTGATCATCTTTCTGGGTGAGTACTGAGGCATAACTCTCTTCAGCTCCATATGCATAAAGAATAAAATATTTGCTAAAGTCTGGATTTATCAGTACTGGAGCTGTTGCAATGGATTTCTTGATGACCTCAAAATCTTATTTCCTAACTTCAGTCCACTTGAACTCAGCCTTTTTCTTGAGTAGCTCAGATATAGGCCTTACCTTCTGTGCAAAATTAGAAATGAATTTCCTGACAAAGTTGATTTGGCCTAGGAAAGACTGCAAAGTCTTCTTGTTCGTAGGCAAGGGAAGAGCAAGAATTGCTCTAATTCTATCTGGGTCTATGGCCATACCTTCTTTTGAGACCACATGGCCTAATAGTTTTCCCTCATGAACTGCAAAGAATGACTTCTTAGGATTGAGTGAAATGCCAAATTCTCTGCACCTTTGAAAAACTTGTTCCAAATGAGACAGATGATCCTTTTTATTATGAGAAAACATAGTCATGTCATCTAGGTAAATCAGAATAACTTTGTTGATCAGTGTTCCAAAGGCATAATCCATGGCTCTCTGAAATGTAGCTCCTGCATTGGACAGCCCAAAAGGCATTCTCTGGTAGGCAAATGTACCCCATTTTGTGGTAAATGCTGTTTTGAACTGGTCCTCATATTTTACCCAAATTTGGTTGTATCCAGAGTAACCATCCAGTAGTGAGAATCTCTCTGCTCCTACCACTACCTATAAGATCTGATCAATCTGAGGGAGGGGGTAGTGATCTTTAAGGGATGCTTGATTCAGATTTCTAAAGTCTACACATAAGCGTATATCCCCATTCTTCTTTCTTACGGGTACCAAATTGGCTACCCAAGTGGAATGTTTTATTGGGTATATTATCTTGGCCTTTAACAACTTTAAGAGCTCCTCTCTCATAATGGCCTCTATCCTTGGATTGATAGGCCTCTGCTTCTACCGGAATGGTTTTGCATCAGGCTCTAACTCAATAGTATGTTGGATAACCTTTTTGTCATACACCTTAAGGTCCTCATATGACCAAGCCACAATGTCTGGGTATTTCAAACATAGAGCTTTAATATCTTCTGCTTCCTCAGGTGAACATTGGACTCCAACATTCAACCTCTTTTCTATTTCGACCTCTACTTCTTTATAAAATTTTTTGTTGACCTTCACAACTCTGACTTTCTTTCTATCCTCATTATCAAACAAACTCTCGAGGGTGACCAACCCTCTTGGGATATGATTGTTTCTTAGTTGGATAATGTCTTGCTGATCAATTTCCTCCAAATTATCCTCTTGGACCATTGAGAGACATGCTTCTCTTACCAAAAATTCAAGAATTTGTTCATCACTTTCAAAAACCTGCCAGAAAATCTGCTTGTCTAGTACTGCAGGCCTAAAAATCATTTTAATTCCCTTGGTCTTCTTGGTTCCAAAGTCTACAGAAGGGTTGAAGTTAGCACCCTTTGTTGCTAATGAATCAGCCAAGGTATTCTTTTCTCTGGGAATAAAGTTTAAATTTAGGGCATCAAATGATTCCATTAGATCCCATACCCTATTTCTGTAAGCTTTCAAGTAATGATGCTTACTGCTGCACCTATTCCTTACCTGATGGACTACTAACTCAGAATCACCATATATGTTCAAAATATTGATGCCCATGCTTTCAACTTGTATCAATCCGAGACACAGGGCCTCATATTCTGCAGCATTGTTAGTACATGACCATGTCAGTCTGTAAGAAAAATTCTTTGTCCCTTCTGATTGGGATTGTAGGACCACATCGGCTCCTGCACCATTTCTGCATTTAGCACCATCAAAGTGCATGACCCATGTTTCTTTCTCCCTCAGGGATTGGTTGGATATAGCAGGAATTTTCTTTTCTATTTTAGTTGTGATGCTATATGTACCCATACCAGTTCCAAACTGACTATAATCTTCTCTGAAAGGTAATTCATCTTCAATGTCTAGCTCCTCAATATTTTCTACTAGCTCAAATTCCTCCAAAGGGTTAAGATTACACATATCCTCTTCAATATTTTCAATATGATAAGCTACTGGTTTCTCAGGTGTTATCCTTATCCTTTTCCCTTTAAAAGGGATTACCATGCTAGAATAATCCATGTACATACATCCTCCTAGCTTTGCAGTAAACTCTCTTGAGAGGCATAATCCAAAATAGGGTTCTAAATCAACCACCACTATTTCTTGCACCACTGTCACCTCAGGGGCTCTGTGCAACCTCATCAATACATCTTTAATAACTCCAACTATCTTGATAGGTGTCCCATCCAGTTGTAACACTCCAGGACAAGATCGGGTATACTCCATACCCATATCTTCACAGACTACTTTAGGCATTACTGTAGTTGATGCTCCTGAGTCAATCATACAATTTTGGACTACCCAACCTTCCATTCTTAGGGAGATATAGAAAGGGGGAGGCTTATTATTTAGCACAATAGGTGTCATTTCTTTCTTTTCTGATGGCATACTAAGGATTGTAGTGGCCAAACTATTCCATGGATTCTTACTGAGGGAAGCTTTAAGCAAGTCAATCTGACCAGGAATGAACAGAGTGTCATACAGGCTAGCTTTTGAAGGGATTCTCTTCATTTCTTCAATAATGTTGTATTCAGATTTAGTCAAAGAGAGTTTTTCCAGTCCTCTTTCTGGCTCACCATATCTTCTTTTATATTTTTGGGTGGCCTCTAACCTTTGTCTTTTAGTAATAGAGGGGAACCTAAGCCTTTCTTGATCTTCACCTTTAGATCTCATTCGGTCTCCCTCTATTTCCTTTTTTGGTCTCCTAGGAAAACTATCTGTCTTCTCTTTCCCCTTAGCTAGAGGAATAGGGAAGGTATCACTGCTTTGTGGAAGGGAGTCTGCTTTCTTCTGAGAAGGGACTTGGAAATACCCCATTTTTTGTGGATCTACTTGCAAAGCTTTCTTCCCAGACCTTGTCATAATAACAATTGGGCTTTCCTCATCTGACTCTTTTCCTACCATGATTTGATCAGGGTGCCATAACATATTTACTCTTCCCTTTTGGTTTCTTTCAGCTTGATCCATGGCTTGTTGAATATGGTGTTGATACATTACACAAGACTGTGAATCATGGGGGTCATTGCACACTAGGCACCAAACATTCACAAGAGTAGTATCAGAAGAACATTCTGGCTCCTCATATGCTGCATTCACCCTAACCCCAGTACTATTACTAGGACCAGGTCTCTGATATTTGTTTACATATGGGAATCTCCTCTGTTGTGATCTTTCCTGATCTCTTTTTTCCATTGAATTCATTCTATTGCTCAGAGTTTTTAGGGTATTTTGTATATCAAGGATAGCAAAAAACTCCTGAGATGGTTGAGAAGGAAGGGGAGGAAAAGGGGGTGCAGAGGATATAGGCTTTGGTAGAGGAATGACATTCATTTGTGGAGATGGAGATGATAAAGAAAGGGGGTCTATGTGCGATTGACTTTGGCTACTAGTGGTTTTTGAGTTATAAGGTAACACAGTTTTGGGGGGAAGCCTTCCTACATTAATTAGGATATTTTTAGCATGAACAACTGCATTATAAACTTAGGGGAAGATTTCTACTCCTGATTGTTGTGTCTGCAACCCTAACTCAGATCCAAGAGCTCGGATATAATACATATAAGCCAAACATGTAGCTGGTCTAGCAGTGGGGGGAATTCTTTTCCATGTTCTGCTAAATCTCAAATTAAAGTCTGAGACAGTTTCTTGCTGGGTTTTCTGCATAGATGTAAACTGATTAAGCAGAGAAAAAGGATCAACAGATTCATTAAATTCCTCTATGAACGGCTCAGCCAATGCTTGCCATGAAGTGATAGAATTATCTTCCAGAGTTCTAAACCAATGCAATATCTTTCCTCTGAAGGACAGGGCTAGAATTCTGACAATAATATTTTCTTCTTTTATGTTGTGGATTGTTGCTAGATTCAAGATATCCTGACAGTGCTCATAAGCTATTTTCCTAGATCCATCATAAGTGGGAATAGCCTTAGATATAGTTGTAGACACCTAAATCATGTCATGCTTAGGGGAGCTACTTATATAGACACATTCATGAGATCATAAGACATAATCTTGGACTTTCCAAGCATCAACAGTGGTTCTCACCACTCATTTGGGGCCTTTTCAAGCCATCCAAGTCTAGCCACTCAAGCCAAGAGCAGCCAAATCCTAGCCGCTCAAGCCTAGAGTGGCCAGACCTTATTCGCCATAGACGACAACAACCATATATTAGCCACTGCAGATGACATAGACTAAACCATAAGAAGAAGTTTATCGACAAACATGCATAATCACATGCGGAAGTGGTAGTCTGCATGCAATAAAGGTGAGAGGGAGTGACTTTGCATTCCTTTTCATGAGCAGTTCACATGGGAGGTTTGATTTTGTATTTAGACTTAAGTTAACTGACCTCCAAGCATAAACAAAGGAAAAAATCTTATCATGCTAACGACCAGTTCGCATAGAAGACTCAAGTGGGCAGTTAGATTTTAGTTAACTGGCCTTCAAACATAGACAATGGACAAAATCTTCTCATGCTAACTTGCACTACGCATGAGAAATTCATTCCTAGGGCTTGGACATAGACCTAGGGTTTCACACTATAAAATGTGCAAGCCTAAGAGCACCAAAGGGAGATCCAGAGACATTTTATCCTTTATCACAAGAGGACAAGAGATACATGAGATCATATCAGAGAGAGAGACATATTTTTGAGGAGAGCTTTTGAGACTTGGAGAGTTCTCTTTGAGATCATGTATACGATGAAGCTCTGATGGATTGAAGAGCATAACACCTACTATTTCAACATCAGATACAGGCTTTGACCCATAGCTTTGGGGTAAAGAGAGCAAGGTTTACCTTAGCGGTCACTGTCTTGGATAGTGGCCCACAGGCTTAGCTTAGGTTTTAGACATAGCTTATTTTATTATGTTTCTTTATGTTTTCATATCATTAGCATAGATTTACATGATTTCATGGCATAGTTTTATCATATTTTTGTTACATTATTTGATTACTAACAACCTCATCCGGGGAGGCAATATTGGACACCTAAATGTGCATTGTTGTTTAATTTCTTGTAGGGCCACAGGTACATCGGATGAAGATTGCAACATACAAGAGCAAAAGGGATCCCTCTAGGAAAAAAACCTGGAGAAGGAGGCATCTGTAAGCCCTCATACATTTCCATGTGCAGAATCAGGAAGCTTTTATAAGCACACCACCTCTTCATGGAAGGGGCACTCCTTGCCTATTTGTAATTTATAGTATCAAAATGGGTATCCCTAAGAGGGACCGACATGTAACTAAGTTTCAATATCAATAAAGAGATCCGTATTTTGTTATTTTGTGTTATATGATTTTTCCTCTTGTATTTCCATTTTATCTTTGGTATTTTAAATAGCATTGCAAGTAGGGTTACAAAAATGGACCAGTGCGTGCATTCTCGAGGTCACTACAGATGGCGATCACGGTGGGACCACCACTAATTTTTTATTTTCTTCTAGAATACTAACTTAATTTTGTGTGCATGTCTAGCCGCTCTGAGCTATAGCGGCAAAAAACTAGTCACTCTGAGCTACAACGGCCAATAGAGCTTAGTCGCTCTGAGCTACAATGGCCAAGAACCAGCTGCTCTGGTCAATAGTAGCCAGGACTGGAGTGCAACAAAGGTCAAAACATATAATCTCTGAGCTGGATCAAAGGTTGGTATAGCTTCTCTGATATTTTATAGCTTTATGTCTACTTCTATGTGCCTAAAATAGAGAACTTAAAGCACATTTGTGTTTGGAAATTAAAATAATAAAAGAAGAAAGAATTAAGTATTTCGCATATCTTAGATCTTTTTTTAAATTTTCCACTAGGCATTGCTAGGAACAATGGCTTATGCCTAAAAATTTCACCCTAGAATCCAACGTGCTAGACATTGTATGTTGTTTCCTTGCTTTAAGGCCCTGCTAGAGGCCATAGTTGCACGAAATAAAGTGCACTCATACAAATCATAGTAGTTCATGCATCTTTCTAAATATTGAAATGTATTTTTACACTTAGGCATATAGGAAAGATTCATTGTTGCTATATGATGAACTTTATGTTACGCAAGCTTAAAATAAACACCATCCACGCACATCTCATTCAAACATTGGAGATTTGGATTTCATCACCAACCTTCAATTCATTCTAGTGACGTTGGAATTCATCTCCTTCCACCGGTTTAACCCCTAGAGCTTCCTAGAAATGGATTGAGAAACTTACTTATAGTGACACTAAGTTACTTGTGTTCAAATTATCTCCCACTATTGGAACAATCATTGGTTCAGAGTGGAAGAGCTAGGCAAACCATCCATTGGGTCTTCAGCGGTGTACCCTAGATTATTTTGAGAAAATCATGTTTGGCATGAGTGTACTTGATTGTCACTATGGAAGAGTCTTCTCATTCTTAATCCAAGAAAAAGAGCAAATAAATCAAGATAACAACACATCAAAACACATCAAACAGTTTAGGGCACACTCAAATAGGTAATCAAGATAAAAATTTGTTTGGTATTGTGTGGTCATTGCTAAATTGAAACTCAAAATATCAAGGCATAAAACATGGTCAAAACAAGAAGTAAGCATCCTCGATCTGATACTGAGGGAGAGTGATGCGTAGTCGTTATACCATCATTAATTCTCAATGAATTTGTCAATCCAGGGTAGTGTACAAGGCTATCTACGAAAGAAGAAGTGAAACAACTATAACTTAGGTCAATCTAGAGCAACAGGTCTTATTGGTGGAACCGGTTGTGTGGGGGGTTTTGGGACATTCCTATCTCTAAATTGCATGAATTAAACCTTAATCTAAGTTGCAGAATTGGAAACTAATCATTAACTACAGAAATGAAGTCCTAATTACAATTGCAGAATGAGACCTAATTATATTGCAGAAATAACAGTTGCAGAATTGAAAGTCTGATCCTAATTGCAGAAAGGAAATCTAATTACTTTTGCAGCAATGAAAGTCTAATTCTAACATGGAAATGAAAACTGTCAAGGCTCTGTAATAGAAGGTTGTCAATCTTCTGTGCAGGATTTGACAACAAAACATAAAATGCAGGAAATTGCTAAAAATAGTAAATTCTGGGAATAACAGTCTGAAATAAAGTGGAAGCTTTGCTGAAAGTAAAGATTACAGCTAAAACATTAAGCACAAGATTAATCTAAGCATAAATAAACTAAGACTACAGATATTGTCAACTGTTTACAAGCAATTGAAATAACAAGTTCTACAACTCATTCTCTGCAAAGCAAAATCAGAATAAAAACTCGCTTGTTAGTCCTCCTCCTAGGTCTGGAAGTGGCCAGCCTCCTTGTCCAGAAGAAGGTATAAGTCTCTCTCTCTCTTTATAGATCTTAATCACACTCATTTACAAGCAATATGAAATAGAACTGGTGCACTTTATTGATTAAAGAACATGATTACAATAATTCTGCTAAAAACTCGTTATAGGACTCGTAATAATCAAATTCTACCTATTTTTTGCTTCTTCCTAGCTTCCTTACTTTCTACTTCCTATCGCTACTATTTCCTAGCTCAACCTGAATGGGAGCAATATTTATAGATGTCCTAAGGTCTGATTACAAACAAAGAATATCTCAAAAGATCTAATCCTACAATGCTGCAACAAATTCTGGTTTTATCCTAGAAGAAGATTAAAACTTGATCTTTCCCTTAATGATGGCTTTGGTCGGCAATGACGACAAAGACAGATGGAAGATATTTTCCTTTACCTTTTCCAACCTTTATTTCCCTTTTTTCGGCTTCAAAAATCGGTCAACAAGTCAAAAAGCACATTCTGTTTTCATTTCGAAGATAAGTGGCTTCATTTCGAAGACAATGCAATTCTCATTTCGAAGATCGCTCATTTCGAAGATACTGCAATTCTCATTCTGAAGATACTGCAATCCTTCATTCCAAAGATCCATTCATTTCGAAGATAATGCATTCTTCATTCCGAAGATCCGCTCATTTCGAAGACGCTGTGTTCTCTCATTCCGAAGATATCTGTTCATTTCGAAGATACTTCGAAATGAACAAATGTGTGCTTTTCCAGTGATTTCTTCTGCATCTCTCAGGTGGGTTATCTCCTAAGATCAAATTCCAATGGTCTTCATCTCTTTCCACATGTGAATTCCATGCCTTGCTATTTATGGACAACTGGCTGGAATTTACATGGGAAAGACCAGTTTTTGCTGCACAACAACAGTTTGCTTGCACTGTTGCCAGATTTAGGTGAAATAAATGCTTGAGACAAATCAAAACATGATTAGTGAAATGCTGCTATTATTCTAAGCATATCCCATTTTAGCAAATCATAGCAAAAAGAACACAAAACTATGCAAAAAGCTGATAAAATCAGCATATAATATTCCAAATACATTGATCATGCAAAATGGTTAATATACAACATATTGAATCAACTTAACTAACATATCAGATAAAACATAAGAGTTTATAGGCATTTTTAGTGTTCAAAACATGTTATGATTGAGGCATTTCCAGGCCTCATCATTTTCCCCCAACTTATATTAATGCATGCCCTCATGCATTCTTTGGGCTATGGAATCACATATGTCCATGTTTAGATTCCATGACCCGTAGAATAATTTCTTGCCTATATAATACCCCCTATTTTCTTGAATGTTTCTGAGCCAGTCTTCAAATTGTTCATCAGGTTGGGCATCTTCCTCAAAGTAGAATGGAACTGGAGTAATGATGGTTGGAGGCCTAAACCTGAGACCTATCCAGTTATGTTGCATGATTTGAATCAGCTGGATTACACCTTCTCGCTCTTCTTCTGGACCATTCTAAGTTGATGGGGGAGATGGGTTCTCTTTTCCTCAAAGACATGGAAAGTTCAGCCCATCTGTCTCTGCACACTGACAATGCTGGGAAAAAATTATGATCACAAAAATTATTGAATCTGGCCACACAGTCCCTTAAGTTGTTCAAGTACATCCTCTTTATATCATCCCTGTTCATCATTGAGAAGTGTTGCCTGGTGATAACTAGGTGGTTTGGCTGGATTGCTCTGACTAACAACTCAGCCCTTGTTTCAATCTCTTTATTCTACTTTTTCTCTTGATCCCAGTAAAGCTGATTCTGCAAAGTAGACATAAATGCTCTCAACTGAACATCTCCAATGTAGATTTGAGGATGAAACTCAACTTCCTCTGGAATGAAGAAACTATGTAAAAATAGTTCACACAGGAGATTTTTCTGCTCAAAAGGACTGTCAAAATATGCCTCCAGGAAATCTGTAGTTGTGTCCAATTTATATGGGAGGTTTGAACTAATCCTCATGACCTGCCATCTGAGGTATTTTTCCTTCAAAATAAGGCTGTAAAATCTGGCTGGTCATCTAAATTGGACTAAAAATTTAGCAATTTGGCATAAGTCAGACACCTTTTCTTTCAATGCCTGAATTTCTGTTTCCTTGGCTTCTAGCTGTTTTGCTTCCAATTTGAACTTTTCAGTTTTAGTGGCAAGCCGCTCATATCTAATCATCCAGCTAGCTATGTCCGCATTGTACTGCTCTAGAGACACAGTATTAGGTGGTCTGACTACAGGTGGAATCCTAGGTAGCAGATCAACTTGAACTCCTTTTTCTGCCACTTCTACTGGTTGATCATCTATCAATAATTCTACCTGTACCTCCTTATTTGCTATTTCTATGGGGTTGTCATCAGATAGTAATTCTACTTGTACCCCCTTATCTTCTGTTTCTACTGAAAAGTGTAATAGTTTGAAATGCAGGGACCTCAATAGGAGTACTTACTTGAACATTTTCTTGCTTTTGGGACTGTTCCTGTGTTGGTGGCTCATCTTCAACATCCTCTGCTATGCTCTTTACCATTTTTGAAGCATCTTCAGTAACAAGAAGGCAATGCTTCGTAGATGAGATGGTGTTACTTTAGAATGAATAGGCACTTCTTCGTAATGAAGGAGGTGCTACTTCAGAATGAACACCCATGTTTGTCTCAATAGAGTCATCTCCCTTGATAGACCTAAAGCAATTGAGCCAAATTGTCTTCATCAATGGACACAGCTGGCTATTTTTTAGATTGTGACAACATTTTTCTTAATTCTGCCACTTCTTGCTGAAGCTCTACAATTTTTCTTTCTTGTATCTCAATGATGCTTTCTTTCTCCTCAATCCACTTGGTTTGTGTTCTAACAACACTTCTTGCTGCTTTCAGCTGCTCTGTGATGTCTTCCACTTCTATTTCTGCTTCAGAAGCTGATGCAGATAAATCAGCTGTAGTTGGCTGCTCAACCAATATCTCTTCTTCTGCAATAATTTGTTCTTGTTCAGGAGGCTCTATAAAACTGTCTATAAGGGTATCTACCATATCTGTAGCCTGTTGAACTGTAGCCTCCTCCAAATTATCCTGCCTAGTTTCTGTCTCAACTATCTGTTCAGGGAATTCTGGAAAGTTTTCAGAGGCTGGTTGTATCTCTGTGACATCTGGGCTGCTTGGTCTATCTTCTTCCTCCATAACCTGTTCTGTTGTTTCTTTCAAATGGATTCTTGTAGACCTCCTAGTTCCAGATGCAAACTTCTTCTTTTTGCTCTATTTTTTGGTGACAGTAGGGGTTATGGGGTCAGTTTTAGATGCCTTTGTTTCCCTTGTTGTTTCTATATCTGTTTGGTTAAGTGCTTCACTTCTCTGTTCTATCAAATTAGTGGTCACTCTAGAAAAATGAACCTTCTTTTGTTTTTCTGCTCTGCCGTTCCAGATCCTCTTCTCTTTTGTTTCTTGGTTCATGAAGTTGAGGGTTCAGGAGCAAGGTTTTCTACTATTTTTGTTGGGTGTGGTTCTATAACAGCTTCAGGGGCACCTTCTGCAGTTTCCTCTATAGCATCTTCTACAACATTTTTTGTAGCAACTGTTTCTTCTTCTACAACAACATCAGTAGTATCTCGGTTCTTCTTCTTCCTCATCTTCATCCCTAAAAATGACATCGTTTAGGGTAGAGTAAAACCTATCAAAACTCCTAGGGTTTCCTCTAAAATGGTGTTGGCAAACTAGTTTGATGAGGCCATGATGGCGAAGGCTTCCTTTACCCTCCTGATATCTCTTTGCCATGTTTTTTAATTCTTGATACAGATATAGGGAAAGATTTACCCTAACTTCGGTTGTTGCTCACCATGTCCGAGATGGTTCAAAATTCGTAGATGATGCCCCGATAACAGCACATACTTCCCTTCATAGGTTAGGAATTTAATTACCCAAGTGGCTACTTCATCCCAGGGTTCCTACAGGCTCGGCCCTTTTTAACCCTTTGCATGTGTTGTTATGGGTTAAATACTCTGGCTCTCTATCATTTTCTTCTACAAACTGATTAACTACATTTGCCAATGTATTCTTGCCAGATCTAGAAATTGAAATCCCTTCTAATGGCAACTCAGTAATCTGACTTAAAATTTTAGGGGTTACCTCAATAGTCATGTCGTTTACATGTGCTCGGTTGTTTCTGAATGTATGGGCGAACATGCCAACCAAATCTTCAGAAGACCCATTAAACTTATCCAGAAATGGCATAAACCCTCCATCTTCAAAAATCTGCATGACCGCGATTTTCTCGGAGGTAGGTGGTATCTGCGAGTTCTATTCTAATCTTTCACCCCATATTTTTTGTTCACTACTGCTGCTATTTCTCTGCTGGATCTCTGGTTTTTTTATGTTGCAGATTTGCAGAGTTTTAGTTTGAAACCTTCGTTGCCCTGTTTCTCGTCTTCTTCTTCGGAATGAACCGTAACCTGAGCACTATACTTCGCAAACACGTCTTCGAAAAGAAAGGTGGCACACATTTCTACTATTGCATCGAACACCTATCCGTTAATGATTGCTTGGACGTCCTTGCCATCAGATCCACCTCATTTGGTTTTGTAGATTCTCACGTGCATGTTTATTGGGATTAAAAATTGGTGGCATATGGTTGGTCACGTCCTCCGTAATTCTGGTATTTTCCAATGGGTGCAAAAACAAACCATGTGCTGACTGACACGTGTTCCTTTATCGTATGCAACTAAAAGAGTTTGATTTTGTCGTACCTTGTCTTCTTGGATGCCACGTGGAAATGCTCTTTCCGAAGATTATAACTTATTGTGCAAACAAAACTTCATTTCAAAGATTATGACTTCATTTCGAAGACGAGTCTTCATTTTGAAGACAAATCCTCATTTCGAAGATTATAACTTCATTCCGAAGATAGGTCTTCATTCCGAAGACAAATCCTCTTTGCAAATTTAAATCTTCATTCCAAGATTAATCCTCATTCCAAAGATCAATCCTCATTTCGAAGATCAGGCTGTATTGCGAAGGTAAATCGTCATTTCGAAGACAGATCTTCATTTCGAAGATGATGCAGCAAGTCGTCATTCTGAAGACCAAGTTTCATTCTGAAGACAAATTGTCATTCCGAAGACAAAGTTTCTTTCTGAAGACAAAGTGCAACATTCATTTTTCTGTCATTCCGAAGACAATTTCAATCCGAAGATAATACAGTAGGCACTATTTTTGGCATTCTTGTTCCGAAGATTAGGCAGAAATCAATATTTTCATTCTCAAAACATGTTTTAAGTATGCCAACTCTTATGAATACCTTTTATGCTAATGGTTAATTTTCATATACTATACACCAATCATTTTACAATGAAGAAATGTAAGAAATATATACCTGATAAAAATAGTTAATGCCAGTTTTGAAGAATGACTGCCTTTGTTGATATTCTGCTGAGATTTTCTGCAACATTTCAAAACAAGTGCACTTGGTGAATTTGTACAATGATGGTTCAGAAATTTCTCAAGGTTATGCATGCCATAAAACTGGTTTTCATGCATACCAACCCAGTAGTGCCTTAAGAAAAGGTTTTCACTGCTGAGTTATTCATTTTTCTCTCTTTTTTTTCTTGATTTTCCCTTTTTTTTTTATTTTTTTTTTACCTCTCCTTTTCTCTCTTTTTTTTTCTTGATCCTGACTATGCCCATGAAGGAATTTCATGATTTCCCCTGAAACCATGCCCATGAAGGAATTCATACTCAGAATTTATTCATCTTTTTGTTTTCTATTTTTTTTTATTTTTTTGTATTTTCTGCTTTTTCTTGAAATCCATGATCATGCTGATTGTTTTGAAGTGGAAGAGGGAATCTCTTCCACCTGTTGTGTATCCAAACTATCAAGTTGCTGCAAGAATTCTTCTTTAGTCAGAGGTGTATGGTACACTCTGAGGCGATGTCCATTCACTACCAACTTTCTTTGTGATCCATCAATAGGAGATAGACGAGCTGCTCCATTGTCAAATACCTCCTCAATCCAGTAAGGTCCCAACCATCTAGTTCTCAGTTTTCCAGGGAAGTCTTCATAGCGAGAATCAAACAATAAAGCCCAATCTCCTTGTTGAAGTTTCCTCTGTTGAATGTGACTGTCATGCCACAGCTTCCTCTGCTCCTGAATTACCTCAGTTTGGTGCAGAGCATCCAATCTAAGTTCATCCAATGCATTCAGCTACAGAATCCTGTCTGTCTATGCCTGCGACAATTCAATTCCAATTTCCAGTGTTGTGCGCAATGTTAGTAGCTCAAATTCAATAGGTAAGAGAGGCTTTTTACCAAAGACTAGTTCATAAGGTGTGAATCCAGTAGTGGACTTCCAAGTAGTATTGTAGGCCCAAACTGCTTCGGGTAATTTATCTAGCCAATTTCTCCTATGAAAAGCTACTATTTTTGTCAAGATGCGTTCTAGTTCCCTGTTTGTTACCTCAACCTCGGCCATTTGCTTGTGGGTGGTAAGGTGATGATTTCCTATGTTTGATTTCATACAATTCTGTAAATGCCTTTATGACTTTGGATGCAAATTGGGGTCCTTGGTCCGTGGTGATAGACCGTGGAGCTCCAAATCTTTGAAAAATCTGAGTATACAAGAAATCAACGACCTTCTCTTCACGAGCATGTTTGAAAGCACGCACCTCTACCCACTTTGTCAGGTAATCAGTGCATACTAGAATATGCACCTTTCCTTGAGAAGGTGGATCAATAGGTCCTACAAAATCAAGCCCCCACCTCTCAAATGGTTCTAAAACCATTTGAGGCTGCAGTGGCATCTCATTTGTATGAGTGGGTTTCCCCATTCTTTGGCATGCATCACAATGCCTGATGTACTTTTTCACATCCTTGTGAAGAGATGGCCAATAATATCCTGTCCCTAAGATTTTCCTAACTATGCTTTTTACAGAATAGTGTCCACTTGAGGGTTCATCATGACAAGCTCTAAGGATATCATACACTTCATCCTTTCGGATGCACCTACGTAACACATGGTCAGGACTGCACTTAAAAAGCATACCCTTAATCCATTCAAAAGAAGAACTCTGTTTGATCAATTGTTTTTTCTGTTTTGAAGTGAAATGTGGAGGAACTTTCCCTGTGACCAAATAATTGGCTATATCTACAAACCAAGGTGATTGGACTGATATAGCAAATAGTTTTTCATCAGGAAAAGTGTCATCAACTAATTCCCCTTCATCTGTGTTCTGCAACCTGGACAAGAAATCTGCCACAACATTAGCTTTTCCTGGTTTGTTGATTATAGTGATATCAAATTCTTGCAACAACAACAACCAACGAATAATTCTTGCACTTACCATAGGTTTATTCATCAAATACTTAATGGTTGTATGATCTGTGTGAATAAATATTTGATAACCTGTGATGTAATGCCTGAATTTGTTGATGGCATAAATTACTGCTAGGAATTCCTTCTCGTTGTTGTATAATTTTTCTCGGCTCTCGTCAAGTTCTTGCTAATGTTGTAGATGGTATAGTGTTCACCATTGTCAATTTGTCCTAATGCTGCTCCAATTGTTGTATTGGAGGCATCAGTTTGTATGTGAAATGGTAATGTCCAATTAGGTCCTCTGAGCATAGGTGGAGTTATCAATTTCTCTTTCAGAGCTTCAAATGCTTCCCGACACTTTGCAGTCCAGGAGAATTCAGAATCTTTAGTCAATAGGGCAAACATGGGACCGGCTATTGTACTAAAGTTGGGAATAAACTTGCGGTAAAAACCAATGTGTCCTAGGAAGCTTCCGACATTAGTCTGAGTTTTAGGAGGAAGGAGATTCTTGATAATTTCCACCTTCTTTGGATCAACTTGGATCCCTTCAGGAGAGATGTGATGACCAAGAACTATCCCTTCCTTCATCATCATGAAGCATTTTTCTGGATTCAAGGATAACCGGTATGTTTCACAGTGAGTTAAGACTTTGTCAAGATTTTCCAATGTAAAATCAAAAGTTTGTCCACATACTGTGAAATCATCCATGTATATTTCAACACTTTTGGTGGTCAGATCAGCAAAAATTGCTAGGACTGCTCGCTGAAAAGTTGTTGGGGCATTACACAAACCAAAAGGTAAAACCCTATAGGCAAATGTTCCCCATGGACATGTAAAAGTTGTTTTCTCTTGATCTTCAGGTGCAATCTGAATTTGATTATATCCACTAAATCCATCAAGAAAACAAAAGTATCTTTTTCAAGCAAGAGTATCTAACACTTGATCTATGAAAGGTAATGGAAAATGGTCTTTGTATGTCACCTTATTCAACTCTCTATAGTCTACACATACTCTCATTTTTCCATTTTTCTTAGGAACTATTACCAATGGAGAAACCCATTGGCTATCAGAAATTGGGTAAATGAATCCTACTTCCAGAAGTTTTTCAATTTCTTCTTTCACAATATCTCTTAAGGCAGGATTCAATCTTCTCTGGGGTTGTCTAACCGGCTTGACTTCTTCAATATAGATTTTGTGGGTACATATATCAGGATGAACTCCTGACATATCTTTGTAGTTCCAAGCAAAAGCATGAACATGCTTCTGCAAGACAACTATCAATTTTTCTTCCTCTTCCCTAGTAAGCTGGCTGTAAATGTTCAAAAATTTGCCTGGTTGGACTTCTATTTGTTTTGTATTTAGAAGGACTGAATTCACTCCTTCATACCTGGTGATTAAGGGATTAAGAGGACATTGCTGAGATGGGAGAAAAGAAGCAGTTTCTATTTTATTGCTGCTTGAGGGAAGCATATCTTGTATGGAACAGTGAGAAGGAAAAATCGGATGATGGTGCCATCCATGTGGTAGTGAAACAGAGTTTCCCTGTGATAGTACAGATGGTTCATCTTCAGATTTTTGATTCTCCTCATTACTTAACTGTTGGATATTTGTTGCTTCCCCTTCTAAACCTTGTTCATGCAGAACATTCATCAGGATTGTTTCATTTTCTAAATTTTCTGTGTCACTGAGGTCTTCTGTGTGTTCTCTTACTACTAAGGTAGCTAGTGTAGAAATGACCTCTTCTGGTTCTTCCTCTGAGTCAGAAAACCATAACTGACCTAAAAATTTGCTAGATGGTTTTGCAGGAGGATATAAAGAAATCTGTTTCAGATCAATACCATTTGAAATAGTCATATTTCCAGATCTACAGTCTATGAAGGTTGCTGCAGGTTGCAAGCCAAGGTCTTCCCAAAATAATGGGATATCCATGTGCTGAATTTCTTGGCTGTAAAACCAAGAAATCTATAGGGAATTCCCAAGAAGAAACTTCTATAGGGACATCTTCAATGATACCTTCAGGTTTTGCAACTGACCTATCAGCCATTTCTAAAACTGTAAATGTGGGGCTGAGATGTTTGAGCTGTAATTGTTCCATTGTATCCTTGGTCATGACATTTATTGCAGCTCCTAGATCTACTAAAACATTTGATATTGGTACTGAACCTATGGTAACTGTGATAACTGGACTTCCTGGGTCACTATACTTTGGAGGTACTAGTTTTCCAGATAAGAGATCAGCTATCTTTCCTTCAACCTGCATAGTCTTGGGAAATGCCTTCCTTTTTCTTCCTGCTCTTTTAATGCACAAATTTTGGATAGTATTGTTAATCTCTGGTATTTCCTTAATGGCTTGCAATAAGGGCAATGATATAGTCAACTTTTTGAGTTCTTTGACCAATTCTGACTCAGAATTTTTTGGTATTGCATTGAATCTTTCAGGATATGGAATTATCCTTGGTAATTGTTCTACCTGTGGTTCTATTTTTGTCTCTTTCTCTATTGTTGGTTGGATTTTCTCTGGTTCCAATTTTTCTTCTGTCTCCATTGTTGGTTGGACTTTCTCTGGTTCCAATGATTCTTGCTCTTCATTTTCTTTGATTTCATTTGAAACTGGTTTAGGTACAACTTTTCCTCGAACGAAGTTGGATGTTACTACAATCAAGAACATTAATTTCAACATTTTCTTCAGCTTCAGCCACATAGACAGGAGGTGTCTGTCTCACACTATTTGGATTAGTGATTGGTTGAGCTGGCAATTGAGGTTGTTTCACTTGCTGTGTTTGCTGCTATTTTTCTTGAAAATTTTGATTAGGTGCAGGCAACAAATGCTGAGTTTGACCTTGATTCCTTTGCTGCCTTGGATAGGACTGGTATTGCTGACTCCACTGTGGTTGGTTTTGCATCCAATGTGGATTAGTCTGATTTTGATTCCAGGCTGGATTGTTTTGATTCCAAGATGGGTTGTTTTGATTCCATGAGGGGTTGTTTTGATTCTGATTCCAGGCCGGGTTACTCCAATTTGCTTGTGGCCATTCTTGGGAATTTGTCCATTGAGGATAATTCCAAGGACGTTGGGGTGGTTCTGATTGTCCCCAAGGCATAGTACTAGGATTATGCCCCCAATTTGTAGGAAAACGAGGGGGATTTTGGTATTGAGAGAAATTTCCCCTTGTTTTGGTCCAATATAGTTGAGTTCCTCGCTCTGATTTTCTAACACAGTTTTGAGTTGTGGTAGCAGGTGGCATTGATCAGTTGAATGCCTTTTTGAACAGATACTACAAATGGTTGAGATAGATGTTTTATTCAAAGGACATTCCTGCAAAGCATGTTTATTTCTACATCTTGGGCAATAAATTGCCAAAGGTTCTATGTTTTTTGCTTTTGTAGACATTTCCCCTAAAGTAGTGTTTAGGTGCACTAGAATATCAGTTTTGAAATTTGCAAGTTCCTCTATCAAGTCCTTCACATCAATGCCATTTGTGCGGCTTTTTCTTCTTCTCTGCTTAGTGCGAGAGTAATTCCTGTAGAGATCCATAATTTCATCATTACTGAGAGTGGTTACATCCCCTTTTCCCATCAAATCCAGAACTTCTCTGGATTCATCTTGCAATCCTCTCAAAAATATGGTTTTACATAATTCTGGTTCTACAAGTCCACATCTCCTTTGAACAAAGGAGAACCTATCAAGATAATCTTCCAATGTCTCATCATCTTCCTGCTTGATTCTGAATAACTCATCTTTTCTATTCCTTACACGACAATATTCTTGATATTTGTCTAAAAAGATAGTTTCCATTTGATCCCAGGTTCTTATGGAATTAGGCTCTAAGCTCATGAACCAGCGTAATGCTGAATCCTTGAGTGTTGAGGGAAAAACCTTAAGTTTCTGATTGTCATTTATATAATCATAGGTCTGACACACTACCTTGAATTCAAACAAAAACTGATCAGGATCTTCAGATACAACACCTCGAAAGGTTGGAAGTATCGAAGGTGAAATGGTCTTCATGGGAGAGTTTTGTGTTGGATTCAGATGAATAGGATATTCAAATGTTCTGGAAGGTTGGAGCATATCCTGATCATCTCCTTCATTATGGACATAGCCATGTTGGCCATCTATATTGCCTCCTTCTGCCATAGTTTCCTGTTTGTTGGGAGAAGTTAAAGCTTTCCAAATTGTTCTCTCAAGAGGTCCAAGACCCTCTGTTGATGATGAGTCTGATGAATTTTCTTCCTTAGGATATTCTGATGATGATAAAATTGGTGATTTTCCTTTCTCAAAATGTTCTAATGATGGTGAGACTGGTGATTTTTCTATCAATATTTCTGGTAGTTCAAACACAGGTGATTCACCCCTTAGGCATGAAGATCTCCTTAATGGAACAAGCCAGGGATCCTTTGGGGTAGTTCTACCTTTTTCATCCCTAGACTTACTCATTCATGTTTACTCTTAAATGACATAAATTAAGTCAATAGTTGTTATCTTCCTCACTTGTTGTATTCAGATTTTAACCTAAATTTTCATAGCTTAGTCTGATTACAACTATTGGACTATTTGTTTTCTTCTGGCAACACTATTCCCCGACAACGATGCCAAAATGATGCGTAGTCATTATACCATCATTAATTCTCAATGAATTTGTCAATCCAGGGCAGTGTACAAGGCTATCTATGGAAGAAGAAGTGAAATAGCTATAACTTAGGTCAATCTAGAGCAACAGGTCTTATTGGTGGAACCGGTTGTGTGGGGGTTTTAGGACATTCCTATCTCTAAATTGCATGAATTAAACCTTAATCTAAGTTGCAGAATTGGAAACTAATCATTAACTATAGAAATGAAGTCCTAATTACAATTGCAGAATGAGACCTAATTATATTGCAGAAATAATAGTTGTAGAATTGAAAGTCTGATCCTAATTGCAGAAAGGAAATCTAATTACTTTTGCAGTAATGAAAGTCTAATTCTAATATGGAAATGAAAACTGTCAAGGTTCTGTAATAGAAGGTTGTCAATCTTCTGTGCAGGATTTGACAGCAAAACATAAAATGCAAGAAATTGCTGAAAAATAGTAAATTCTGGGAATAACAGTCTGAAATAAAGTGGAAGCTTTGTTGAAAGTAAATATTATAGCTAAAACATTAAGCACAAGATTAATCTAAGCATAAATAAACTAAGACTACAAATATTGTCAGCTGTTTACAAGCAATTGAAATAACAAGTTCTACAACTCATTCTCACTACAACAAAATCAGAATAAAAACCTGCTTGTTAGTCCTCCTCCTAGGTCTGGAAGTGGCCAGCCTCCTTGTCCAGAAGAAGGTATAAGTCTCTCTCTCTCTCAGATCTTAATCACACTCATTTACAAGCAATATGAAATAGAACTGGTGCACTTTATTGATTAAAGAACATGATTACAATAATTCTACTGAAAACTCATTATAGGACTGTAACAGTCAAATTCTACCTATTTTTTGCTTCTTCCTAGCTTCCTTACTTTCTACTTCCTGCTGCTACTACTCCTAGGCTCAACCTGAATGGGAGCAATATTTATAGATGTCCTAAGGTCTAATTACAAACAAAGAATATCTCAAAAGATCTAATCCTACAATGCTGCAACAAATTCTGGTTTTATCCTAGAAGAAGATTAAAACTTGATCTTTCCCTTAATGATGGCTTTGGTCAGCAATGACGGCAAAGACAGATGGAAGATCTTTTCCTTTACCTTTTCCAACCTTTATTTCCCTTTTTTGGCTTCAAAAATCGGTCAACAAGTCAAAAAGCACATTCTGTTTTCATTTCGAAGATAAGTGGCTTCATTTCGAAGACAATGCAATTCTCATTCTGAAGATCGCTCATTTCGAAGATACTACAATTCTCATTCTGAAGATATACTCATTCCAAAGATAATGCATTCTTCATTCTGAAGATCCGCTCATTTCGAAGACGCTGTGTTCTCTCATTTCGAAGATATCTGTTCATTCCGAAGATACTTCGAAATGAACAAATGTGTGCTTTTCCAGTGATTTCTTCTGCATCTCTCAGGTGGGTTATCTCCTAAGATCAAATTCCAATGGTCTTCATCTCTTTCCACATGTGAATTCCATGCCTTGCTATTTATGGACAACTGGCTGGAATTTACATGGGAAAGACCAGTTTTTGCCGCACAACAATAGTTTGCTTGCACTCGTTGCTAGATTTAGGTGAAATAAATGCTTGAGACAAATCAAAACATGATTAGTGAAATGCTGCTATTATTCTAAGCATATCCCATTTTAGCAAATCATAGCAAAAAGAACACAAAACTATGCAAAAAGTTGTAAAATCAGCATATAATATTCCAAATACATTGATCATGCAAAATGGTTAATATACAACATATTGAATCAACTTAACTAACATATCAGATAAAACATAAGAGTTTATAGGCATTTTTAGTGTTCAAAACATGTTATGATTGAGGCATTTCCAGGCCTCATCAGAGAGATAGAAGCAATTCATGCCCATAGGCGAAGTCGTAGTAACATTGAATGACCTACCCGTAAGATCGTGAGATGTAGCTCCACGAGCCTAAGGGGTGATAACTCAACCCTTGGGGGATCTCCTCGAGAAACCCCAAGTAAGGAACCACATCATGGAACAAAGTCACATAAACAAAAAGAGGCTTCACAACCATCCTCATCAAGGAGACATGAGGAGACCTCAAGGGCCTCCTCTAAACACACAGAAACATCTCAAAGATATGAGGAAGCTTCAAGGGCTTCCTCCTCACATGGACATAAAGAAGGTTCTAAAACCCATTCTTCACATAGGGATGACGAGATTGCTACATCTCCATCCACATGGAGAAAACATGTTACCACCAAGCCCTCTTCATCAAGAAGGCAAACAAGAATTGCAACACCTCAAGACTCACAAGAAACATATGAAATAGGTCTACCCATTGAAGGGCAGGAAACTAGAGCTACATCTAGTCATGGGAATCATATAGAAGAAACCCTTCACACAAAAGGAAATATTCCCATAGACTATGACCTCATAGGAGTAAATGGCACCCCATAGGACCAGCCATGGAAAATAAGACAACTAGATGGGTTGGATCGATTTCCCACTCAAAGAACTATAGCTACTGAGAACTCTGCATCTGGAAGCTCATGAACTATGACTTCTAAACACACCTCCCAGTCTGGGGGTACCTCAGAGCGACCCCATAGAAGATGCATGGAGTCTGATCATAGGGATACTCAATAGTACACTGAACAAGTCACATTAGCTAGCAAGAGTACAGATACAACAGAAACCCCCTCGAGGAATCTATGAGTCAAGACAACAAGAACAGAGTCAGATAAACATGAGTCTTCTATGACAACACAAACTGACCGAATGAGGTGGTTAGAAAATGCATTACGTAAGGAGTGAGAGCTAGTAGAAGCTCTCGAACAAGAGAAACAAAGAGAAAGACTCTTGCGCCAACATGAGCAGTGCTTAAGAGAGCAGGCCGAGTGGCTAGCTCTTAACAATTTATAGACAAATGGTGGTGACCACCAAAGAACAAGATACGCTGACTCACCTAAGGAGAGGCACACTAGACAAGATAGCCCACAATGAAATCCCCCACCAAATCATGAATGAAATCCAACTAATGGGGGAAGGGCAAACATAACAAACCAGGATCATAATCTTGGGTCCCCTCATAGGAGGGAGGAAAATGGAATAAATCAAATGGATAGAGAGTTACCTCCATTGCCAATGTGAATAGGCTTACAAGAGGAGGAAATCCATGCATCAAAGGCATTTCAAGAGCTTGCTGAAAAGATGAAAACCTTTGAGAAACAAGAGGCAACTGGGAACTCACCAACATTGAGCAAAATACACAACCAACCATTGTGCCCATCAATCCCTAGCCCTCCATATCCTAAGCACTTTGAGATGCCTAGGTTAGAGAAGTTTAAAGGTGAAGAGGATGCACAAGAGCATGTCACCAATTTTATCAATGCCTGTTTTCATCTTGAAGACAATGACGCTCTTATGCTAAGAACATTCATAATGACATTTTTAGGTGCTGCCACTCAATGGTTCAACCAACTACCTAAGCATAGCATAACCAACTTTGAACAACTAGTAAATGCATTCTTAAAGCATTTCTCCTTTGGTGCTAAGAAGAAGGTGAACCTTTCAGACCTGGCCAACTTGAAATAGTATGATGATGAGCCAGTAATGGATTATGGGAATAGATGGAGAAAAGTCATGGCAAAATTATCATTCTCCGTTCCCACAGAAGAGATCATTCGCATGTTCACCAAAATTTGTTCTAAACATATCTCCCTCTTGCTACAACTCCAATAGTATCCTTCATTTGAGGAAGCTTTGGCACATGCCAAGCTCATCGAAGAAATAAAAGTAGATGAGGGAACCATTAAACTCCAAAACAAAAAGGAGTGGAACAAGAATGGTAAGAGTGACAAGTACAAGTAGAAGCAGGGCAATCCTGCTCCAGTCAATCAAGTCGTATTGGCTACACCCAAGGATGGGGGTGCACAACAACCCCAGAACTATCAAGCACATCCCCCACCAGCCAATTATGACCAAAAGAACAATCAGGGAAGAAACCGAGAATGCAAGCCACCTCGTTATTTCATGCCTCTGATAGAATCAATGCAATCAATCTTTAATCAGTTGAGCGAGGCTAGGAGGATCAGATTTCTTGATATACCTCTTATAGATCCCAACCATCCTAAGCCAAAAGGATATAGGGAAGATCAATTTTTCCCTTATCATAGGATACCAGGGCATGACATTGAGGCTTGCATCGGGTTTAAGCATCAAGTGCAAAACATGATTGAGGTGGGAGAACTCAAAGTTGACAACCCACTGGCTCCCGATAATAGAGACATGGGCATATACAGAAACCCATTGCCCAATCATGAGGCCCCTCGAGAGCAAGGGGCCCAAGTCAATCAGGTTCGAGCTGACATACCTACCCATGGATGCATTGGGATGGTTGAGATTGTTAACATAGCAACAAGGACTAGGCGGTATGGTCAACCGCAACCACCTGCAGCTCCCATGAACATCCCAACCACTCCTAGGCAAAGGCAAGACAACCTTCCAGGTCCACCAATGAGACCTGTGGTAACTATTCGGAGTAGATTGGAGCAAAACTTACAGACAACTCTAGCTAAGTTATCCATCTATGAGCTCATACAATAGTCCCCAAAGCATAGGGAGACTCTAATGGAGATTTTAAGAATGATTGAGCTCCAACCGCAAGATGCGAATGCATTCACTCACTTTGTGGGACAAGTACAAGAATGCCAGGAACCTGTAATCCGATTCTATGATCATGAGATTAAGATAGTTCCTGCTACCTTACCAGACCCTCCGCTAAACATTGTAGTGGCCATCAATGACTTACCTTTCAAGAGGGTTTTGGTCGATACAGGTTCATCGATAAACATCATCACAACAACTGCAATAGAGCACCTCAAGATCCCCAAGTCTAATATCATTCCAGGAGCTTACACATTGAGAGCTTTTAATGATGCTTTATGCAATACTATGGGAATGATAGTCCTACCCATCAAGGTGGGGCACAAGACCATCCCCATGATGTGTCATGTCTTGGAAGGAGCTATGCAATATAACATCCTCTTAGGGCACCCTTGGATAAGGGCCATGAAGTGTGTGCCTTTGATCTTGCACCAGTGTGTCAAGTATGTGCATGAGAACAAAGTCTATGTGGTTCTGGCCGATGAAGAGCCTTTTAAATACGTCAATCAGGTGGACATTCTGGGAGAATTTGTGATCCCTTCTACTCACCTATACGTGGCACCTTCATCCCCAACCACACAAGTGGATAACGAAGACAAAGGGGTAAGAAAAGACCCATGCACATCAACACCTCCTGGTGCACTCAAGATAGTCAATGCTTCTAAAGTACCATCAACGTCAAAACCAAAAGATAATCAGAAGCTAAAGGCACCCTTAGTTAAGGAAGAAAGGCCCAAAGGAAGTGCCAACTATAGCCATTGCTGAAATGCCAAGTCCTATGGAAGAGGAAGATCCTCAAGATCAAGATGAAGATAGTGATTATCACCCTGCTTCCCCAGTATCATCCGTGGGGTCATCCATGTCGCATGCATCAATACACTTGGCAAGCACAGGCATAGGGGAGTACCTTGTGTAGAACATTACCTTTACACCTATCATTGAGTCTGCACAAGACATAGGGAGGCCTAAGGACTTGAGGCCACTAGTAGGAATAATGGTTCCACTTGGAATCCCTCCCAACCAAACCAATTTTGTCTATGCTAGCCTGGACTGCGCTCATAAGTCTTCAGATATAGAAGAGGATGGTGACGAATTATTCATAGTCAATGTTCATTACCTCTCTAATCTTGAGTTTTCTCTAAGCTACTTTGAGCATTGCCATTGGCATGGCTATGGCCTTGGCATATATGAGCAGGGGCGTAGGCGGCCATACGAGCCACTATATCAGCTTCCCTCCGATAGATTTGGCTTAGGCTATTATAGCAGAGGTCGAGATGACTCTCTTGTAGTAGCATTGGAAAGATTAAGCATAGGGTTAGGAGAAGACATTGATTTCATTCCTTATCACCCCCTAAGAATAGCAAATTTGAGCAATAGACAAGTGGCCACGGTGAACATACCACCTCCAAAAACTTATCATCCAAACACCTCAATTGATTCCACCCCAATAGGGTACAACTCATGGGATGAGGAGAATGGATATGAAGCAAGTGATGATGAGGCACAACTTGGCTTAGCCTATCAGGGGCCTCACTATTTACAAAGATTCACATGGTCCATCCATGATGAGAGTGGATATACATCAGATGAAAGTGACTATGAATCAGAAGACTCAATAGAAAGAGCTTACTTAGGCCTAAGCCATCAACCCCTGACTTTGGGGCAAGAGACAAATGCAAATGGATTCTTCATAAGTGATGAAGAATATGAAGATGAAATAGAGATGGCCTACTTGGGGCCAAGACATGAGCCCCTTGTCTTAGGGCCACATACCAATGCTAATGGTTTTTGGATAAGTGATGATGACTTTGAGGATGAGACCGAGATGGCTTATCTTGGACCTCACCACTTGCGGCAAGTCAACGAGCTAGTAGAGAGAGAGGCAGCACTTCATGCCATAGACCCTCATCTCTAATTTTTGGGGAGACCTATTGACCTAGCTGCCATTCATCGGATGGTCAATCCCCCTCTGCCTACATTCAGAGAGCAATTAGAGCCCAATGATCCTATTGTCCACCCTACTCATGGGCCAGATCCAAAAATTCCCATTCCTCCAGAACCTCATCATGAGTATGGAAGGGAAACCCCTGAGACAAGATTACACCCATGTGGTCCTGGAGACTTCATTCCATCCATCAACATGATCTCCATTGATTTGACCACTCCACTTCATAATCCAGCAGATCCTACCAAATCATTGCATCTTGATGTAGAGGCTATTGATTGGGATCGCACTAGTTCACCCATAGAGCCTAAAGACCTCTTCCCCAATGAAGAGATGTTACAGCCATTCCATTTTGCATCAGGTTGTGCGTATGACATCTTCCATGTTGGTTTGGAACCTGAGTCAGTAGGTCCTATGAATCCCACCGATGACATTCATTTGATACCCATGCCTCATCAGCTGGAGGATGGGTCACATATGGCTATAGAAGCGACTTTCGAGGTGGACATCAGTGATGATCCTACCCAACCAAGGAAAGTCAAGTTCGGAGAAAGTCTATCTCCAGAGGAACAAGCCATCCTAATTCCTCTCCTCAAGGAGAGGCCAAATATTTTTGCTTGGACTTACAAAGACATGCCAGGGATAGATCCAAAGTTAGTCATTCACAACCTTTCATTGGATCCCATGAAGAAGCCAGTCAAGCAAAAACTGAGGAAAATGCATCCAACCATCGCTTTGATGGTGAAGAACGAATTGCAAAAACTATTGGATGCAGTATTCATAGTTCCTATCGACTACCCTGAGTGGGTGTCGAACATGGTACCCATAGGGAAACCTGATGGAAGAGTCCATATCTGCATGGATTTTAGAGATTTAAATAGGGCAACACCAAAGGATTCATTCCCATTGCCAAACATAGATGCTCTTGTAGATGCAACCATAGGTCATGAAATGCTCTCCCTAATGGATGGTTTTTCTGGATACAATCAAATCCAGATTAAGCTCGAAGATCAACATAAAACTACTTTCATTACTCCATGGGGAACATTCTATTACAAAGTGATGCCATTCGGTCTCAAAAATGTTGGTGCCACATATCAATGGGCCATGACATACATATTCCATGACTATATGCATAAGATCTTGGAAGATTACATGGATGACTTACTAGCCAAGTCCCTATTGCGGCAAGAGCATGCCGAAGTCCTTAGACAAGTCTTTGATCACCTCATAGAACATAATGTCCGATTGAATCCTAAGAAGTGTGTATTTGGCATAACTTCTGGCAAGCTTTTGGGATTCATCGTATCCAAGAGAGGCATTGAAGTAGATCCTACAAAGGTAAAGGCTATACTAGAAATGGCCACCCCTACCAACATTAGGGAGTTGAGGAGCCTACAAGGCAAGATAACATCCATCAAAAGATTCATCATGCAATTATCAAACAAATGCAGACCTATGAATAGGTTGCTACGCAAGGAAGTCCCCTTTCATTGGGATGAAGAATGCCATCAAGCCTTTGTAGAGATCAAAACTTATCTGGCAACGCCACCAGTATTGGCTCCACCAAGGCCAGACATACCATTTTTACTATATATATCAGCTACTAATTTTGCATTGGGCACCATGTTAGCCCAAAAGAATGCACAAGACAAAGAGCAAGCCATATATTACATTAGTCGCACCTTGGTGAGTTATGAGCTAGGATATGCGTATGTCGAAAAGTTGTGTTTAGCAATGGTCTTTGCAACTCAAAAGTTGTGACACTACATGTTGAGCCATACGACCTACGTCATATCAAAACAAAATCCTTTGTAGTACATGATGAGCAAGACATATCACAATACACGTACCACAAAGTGGATCATGCTATTGATAAAATTTGATCTAGAGTTCATAAGCCAAAAGTCCATCAAGGGACAAGTCATAGCAGATCAATTAGCAGAGGCGCCTCTTCAGGATAACAAGCCTCTCACCATAGAATTGCTTGATGATGCGGTCTTTGCATTATCAGATCCACCAAAACTCGAAGAACCTAAGAAAGAAAGAGACATGTCATTGTTCTTCGATGGTTCGAAGTGTGAACAAGGAGGCAGAGCAGGGATTGTCTTTATCACACCGTAGGGCGCTCCATTGCCCTTATCATTCAAACTAGACTTCCCATGCACAAACAACAATACAGAATATGAAGCATTGATCCTGGGACTCCAAACAGCCATAGCAATGGGCATTAAAATATTGAATATCTTTGGTGACTCCTTGCTCATAGTAAACTAGGTCAAAGGACTATTCCAATGTAGGTGCCCACTCTTGAAGACTTACAAGGAACTTGTTGACACCTACCTAGCCCGGCTGGAATGGTATGACATCGAGGCAATCCCTCATACGTCGAATAGATTTGTAGACACTATGGCCTCTTTGGGATCCTTAATCCCTCAGAATCCATCTGCTAATTTTACAACCATTCATGTGAAGGTGCTTTCGCACTCAGCAATACATCATGAAGCTTTTGACAATCAAGAATCAGTCAACATGATCAACATCGAGCCAAATCAGGATTGGTCCTTCATAGCCAGAGATTTCTTGCAAATAACACCTTGGGGGTCTTTGATCTCCCAAGGACCTATGGAGTGTGGTGCAACCATATACCATAGAGTTGTTCCTCAATCCATGTTCACTACCTCAAAAATGCAAGAAGAGCAAGTTGTCTATTCTATAGAAGTTATGGCTTATCAGGATTGGCTTTCCCAACTGTGGGACTTCCTGAAGCTTGGAATAGTACCTCAAGGTTTATCACATACTGAAAGGTGAACATTCAAATAGAGAGCAACAAGATACATCTTGCTAGGAGAAATCCTCTATAGACGAGGATATGATGGAGTATTACTCCATTGTCTTGAGCCCCAAGAAGCATCTTGGGCAATTTTGCAAGCTCACGATGGAACATGTGGAGGCCATTTCAGTGGCATGGCCATCATTAAGCGCATCTTGAGAATGGGTTACTATTGGCCCATAATGGAAAAGGACTACTGTGAGTATGTCAAGAAATGTAGTAAGTGCTAACATCATGCAAATCTAACGCACTTACCATCGCAAGCTTTGCAGCCCATCCAAGAAGCATGGCCATTCTCGTAATGGGGACTAGACTTGATTGGGAAGATCTCACCCCCATCCTCATGCCGACACACATTCATCATAATGGCCACATAATACTTCACTAAATGGGTAGAAGCGATCCCCTTAACATCAACAACTGGACCAAGGATTGCGGAGTTTATACTCCACAATATCATAAGTCATTTTGGGGTCCCTTCTAAGATAATATCGGATAATGGGCCATCTTTCAAGAACAAAAATGTGCATGCTTTAATGAAAAAATACCATATTCAGCATAGTTTTTCAATGCCTTATTATCCACAAGCAAACGGGCAAGCAGAAGCCTCAAACAAAACAATAGTCTCCATTTTGAGGAAGACAATGCAAGAAAATCACAAGGATTGGCACATGCAGTTGCCTCTTGCACTATGGGCATACAGGACTAGTATACGGATGCCCACTGGGGCAACACCATTTTCACTAGTATATGGCACTGAGGCCATCATGCCTCTAGAGTTGGAAATCTTGACTCTACGCATAGCATTAAAGGACTTCATAGATGATGAAGTTGCACGACAAGGCCACCTTGATCAATTGATGCTTCTTGATGAACATCGAGTCAATGCTTTAGAGCATCTTCATATTTACCAAGATCACCTTGCGTGAGCTTACAATAGTAAATTCCACCTAAGGGAATTCAAGGTTGGAGATCTAGTGCTCAAAGAAAACTAGCAGAATTCAAATCTACCATCGCATCTACGAGATAAGTTCATGGTAAATTGGATAGGTCCATACATGATTTCATAGAGAGTTGGGCCTGGAGCATATCACCTTATATCATTAGATGGTGTTGAAGAGCCTGAACCTCTCAATATCATTCACTTAAAGGCATTTTATACATAAAAACAAAAACATTCAAATATTTCATAAAATTCAAAAACATTCAAATATGTCAAAAATACAAAACAAATCATAAAAACATAAAATTTCAAAAATACAATCAAAGGCTCCAAGGGTAATTCAAACCGCTTGGTCAAAATCAATTCAAAAAGGCTCCAAGGGTAATTCAAACCGCTTGGTCAAATCCAATCAATCAAAGGCTCCAAGGGTAATTCATACCGCTTGGTCAAATCAATCAAATCAAAAGCTCCAAGGGTAATTCAAACCGCTTGGTCAAAATCAATAACAAAAGCCCCAAAGGCATAATAAGCCCTTTGGTCAAATTAATCAAAAATACAAAAACAACATAAAATCAAAAATACAAAAACAATTGCATCTCACATCTTGCATCCACATCATTGCATTGCATTTTCATATCCATTACAATTGCATATGTCATGAGAGCCTTAAAAGTGATACCATAGTTTGTCACACAAGTCATTCATATCCATACCTCCATCCACATCAGTGTGTAATTGTGTTTTTCAACACAACCATTATTTGTTGCTATACATAATATACTAAGGTTTTTCGGTTAATCAACCACACCTAGTGATCTTATCAACTTTTGAGGAAAACAACTTTGATTAGTAGAAGGTAAGGTCTAGCTATGATAAAGCCTTGGATATTCAAGATCCCATCACTAATTGAAACACTAAAATCCTAGCTGGTACAAGGAAAATATGAAAGCTGCAAAGTGGTCTAGGTTACCTTAAGCGAAAAGGATCTTCCTTGCTTATCCCCCTATGCAACCGGTTTAAAGGTGCTGAGAATTGGCAAAAGGACAAGCTTTACCCTATCAAAATCCCTTGCTTAAATCAAAATAAGCAAAAATCCCAAAGCAAAGTACATATTCAAAAGGCCAAGCATACAATCCAGATTTCAAAGCAATAATCCGATACACAAATCATAAATTCAAAAAAAAAATCAAGCTCAAAAAAATCAATAAAAAATAAATAGTGATTTTCATCACTACATATGAGCAAAATAAACAGTGATTATCATCACTACAAAAATCCCCGCTCAAAGAAAAAAATCAATCAAAATAAATAGTGATTTTCATCACTACATATGAGCAAATATCCAAAGCCAAAAAGAAGCCAAAAAGAAGGGAATAAAGCTTGAATCCCTAGAATTCTCAGCATTGTACAAAACTGGAAGGAGAAATCCTTACGCATGATGATATGTCTATTACAATTGCTTCATGCATTTGTGTAGACCAATGTTTGAATGTGGATGAGCTAGCTTAGGTAACCCAATATTGCCTAGTGGTATAGTCCAACTAAGTCCAACATAAGGATGAGATGAACACTTGAGGATCCCTGATCTTAGCAATGGGCTGAAAGAATCCCGCCTGACATCGGAGGAAATGCTTGAGTTCTATCTCAAAATATACAATCACATGCACACACAGAGATCATGAAAAACCAGGTCCATGGTAAAAGCCTTACTTTTCAAAAGTCTAAGTGGTAAGTAGACAACTGTTGATAGGGGAACTAGAGTGTTTGAATCTCCGAAAAGCCCCAAAAATTCTTACATAGCAACAAATCATAACATCATTCACACCATCATATTCTTTATAAGATTCTATAAATTAGGGGGTATCAACATAGTAGGACAGATACCGCATATATATTAGAAATAGTATATAGATGACCACTGACTACTTTATATCTTTTAATTTATAGAAACTTATTAAGAAAATACATTACACACCATTACATCTCATATATGAATACTTAATCAATTCTTATGATAAGAGTGATTATTTAAATTCATGATTATTTTTTTACTTTCTGTGGTATCACCCATTAAGATTGTCAATGTCATATGCATTCCGTATGTTTTAAGTGATTAGAGCATACAGGTTCATTTATACCATTCCATCACATAAGTTAGATGCATATAATTAAAGCAAAGTTAAAACATGCATTTAACAATAACATCGCATCCACAAAAACAAGTCATTAATCATCCATAAACCACATCATAAAACATATAGGCAATATCCATTTGCATACAATCATAAATTCATCATTCATCATCAAAATACATCACATCATATCATCAAATCATATAAGCATCTACACATCCATCTAAGCATCTTCAAATATCATCTATCATCTAACATATTCATCAAATCATCATAATACCATCATCGCATCATATCATAAAATAAAATAATAACAAAAACATGAGCAATAAATGATACACATAATAAGTCATAATGAAAAGCTATCATAAAAGTATGTGTGTCAAGTCCAATGGATATACAAAAATGCCCATAGGCTATAGTCATATAGGTCATTCGACCTCAAAAATGAATCAAGGACCAAGTAGAGCATCAATCAAATATCGGGCCTGAGCCCCCTGCATCACCTCCTCTAGTGCTACCTCCCCCTGTGGTGGTATCACGAGTCGAGTGATGCGAGCCTATAGGTCTCTCTATCCGAGTTCGAGTCCTCTGGCTAGGATGGGCGGAAGACTACCTCGAGGTGGAGCGCCCACTGACCTACGAACCACCTACACCTATTGGATCCTTAGGGACAATCCCATGCCTCCTGAGCTACATCTGAAGAAGGGTAACATGATCCACAAGTCCCCGGATCTGCTCCTCATGCTCATCCAATAGAGACTAGAGTTGTCCCACATCTACCCCTGAACCTACCATTGGAGCCTCCTATGGTGTAGAAGGAGGAACAACAAACTACATCCTGACATCACCACCCCCAATAGTAGCCTATAGAGCCTGTATCTATGTTGTGAGCTACTCAATCGTAGCATCTCACCATTGTACCTAAATCTTAGTGGCCTAAAGCTCAACCTCGACCTCATGTAGCTATGCTCTCAGAGGAGAGTCTCTCTCCTCGGGCTCTAACTCCTCCTCCTTAGGAACATCAGGATCCTCCACTACCACCTACTCTACTGGCTGGCCCCATACCTCGGTCCTGGCTCGAACTCTACATCCTATCGGATCTACACCATCACCCCCACCATCATCCTCACGCCCTAGGCTACCAATGCCATGCCACATCCGATCACCCCACCACTGAGTGTAGGCCTCTATAACTCCCCCAACCACTATAGGGTCAACAACTAGGGCATCCTCCTCATCTGAGAGCTCGATAATCTATCATGGAGGTAGGTCCTTCTCTATTATGAGGTGCCTATACAAGAATGGTATCAAGGGCACATCCTACTGCAATCCATATTGACGAAGAACTCGAGAGTAGAAGAAATACTCCTGATGGCAATATTATGACCAATGAGCCATCACTCGTATCATGTCCTGGCAGTAAAGCTAGTTGGATCATCCCAAGTAGGACACTCATAGTAAGGCCACCACATGACATCTCCGACCAATAGTCTAGTGAAAGCATCAGTGTAGTGGGATAGCTCCCCTATGAAAGTGTGGCTCTTACGCTCCTCATGCTCTCGAGCCCATCTAGCAGCATAGCACTATGTCCGAGCATCGACCACTATGATCTCGACTGGGAGCCCCTTAGGGTGATCTACTATAATGTGCTCCCATCCCCAAACCTGTAGGAGCAAACTGCAAGCAATGCCGACACGTCCCCATCGATGGATGTGGTACAACTCATCATAGCACTGAGCCAATAGTGATCTACCCCATGCATAGATGATAGGCTCCTCGCTATCCAATAGGTCCTGCACCATCGCCAGAAGGTTCCATGGGAACCTCAAACCCGAGCAGTCTAGGATAAGAACATTGTTGATCACCATCAGCAATATGACATGCCTCACCATAAAGATGCCCTCCCCATGCCAACGACTGATAGACACTCCTCCGGACTTGGTGTCCTTGAGAGCATCCATAGAGTGCCCTCTAAACACCCGAGTGAAGACAACCACCTGATCATTAGTGTCCGAGGAGGTAATGGCCACCCCATCAAAAGGAATCTGAAAGATCCTATACACATCCTTCGACGTGATGGTCATCTCATCGATCGGGAGGTGGAAGGTATTAGTCCATGGGTCCCAATGGTGGGCTAAAGCCGTAAGGTAGGCCTGATCTACCATGATGTAAGGTAGCCTGATGACATACTACAACCCATGGGCCTTGAACCAGGCCCAGTCCATGTCATCAAATCTAGGAAGCAAGTCAAGCAGGAGCTTCGGGTCTCAAGCCCAAGCAGTAAGGATCTAAGCAAAGCAGAAGAAAGACAAAACATAACTATAGTGCATCTAAGGCATAATTCACAATAAACATGAAAATGGTGCAAAATAGTATGAGTTACTCTAAATCTAAGCAAAAGAAGAATAAAATTGCACCTAATCAAGCAAAGCAAAATTCAAAAAGTCAAAAAAAGTCATAAAAAATTCAACAAAATACACAAAAAAAAAAAACAAGGCTCAAGCTTTAGCCATTGTCACCTACAATGATCGAAACCTGGTCGCTGGAGGCAGTAGCGACCAAGACCCAATGGTCAAATTTTTGACCATTGGGATTCAAGCTTGGCTACTCTAAGTGATAATGGCTCAAAGTCGGCCACTCTGAGCGATAGTGACCAAGGGCGACACGACAAACCCATGAACCCTTGGCCAAAAAATAAAAAAAATTGCAAACTAACAAAATAATTTCAAAAAAAATAATAGAGGGAGGGAAAACAAATAGAATGTAAAGCAAATGTTCCTACCCAAGCATCAAAACTAAGCTAATTTCAAAATGCCCAAAATGGCGACAACAGGTGAATAATTGAAAATTTTCAAAAACCCTAGGCTGAAGCCACTAATAGAAAGCAAAATTGGGGACTAACCCACCATAGCAAAAGGGAACCTAAGCCTAATTATGGAGTTTTTTCATTGCTAGCAGGTTTAGTGAGGTTCATTTTGCTCATTACTTAGTGAGGTTCAGTTTTACTTAGATAAAGAAAAGAGAGCTAGGGTTTTGAAGAGAGAAATACTTGAGAAGCTCTGGCTCCTCCAGTAGTTGATGTCTCACCCTACGTAGCCATGTCCTCAACACCAACAAGTTTCAAAGTCGCAACCATCGTCATCGCACTAGAGCTCTAAAAATGAATCTTCAATAGTGAAAATGATAGGTCAAACCCTAGAAATACAAATTTTTATATTTCCTTAATTATGCCTTGGCCACCGCTGACGTCAGTGGCCCAAACTTCTTGGCCGCTCAAGGTGACAGTGGCCACAGGCAGAAACTCAGAGGCCATTGGACCTGACAACGGCCAGATCCACAGAGCAAAATAAGGGATTTTCTCCTTGAGGGATCCCACAAAAAATAGCAAATAAACACACTTTGGTGGTTTAAGATCATCAGAATGTTCAAAATAACAAAAAAATCACATAAAATCACAATCTCAAGTAGGCCTCGTATCCAGTTACCTACTCTATCCACTCGATGATTGCAACGATTTGCACTCCATGTATTTTGGTGAGATGAGTAGATAACCATAAGGCCACTTGGGGCAAAAACAACTCATTTTGGAATTACGATATGCCACCCTTCAATCCCGAAGAAGACCAAGATGGTCGGACTGCTCCATGGGTGTGAAAGGATCATTCTAATTCCCCTATGACATCAAAAACATTAAGTCAAAGTGATACAATCTAGGCATAAATAGAATCACTCATCCTAACTCCCTAAGAAGGCTATTGATAGTCGGACCGCTCCTCGGGATAGGGATGGATGATTATCATAAGCAATTGGAATCACACTTGGATGTGGGATTGCCCATTAAAAGCAACAAATGCTAGAAAGGAACCAGATTAGTCATATTGGTCAAGCGACTTGTCACTTCATTCATTGTCATTTCTTCACCAATTCATTGTGTGAAGAGGTAGTTCAAAATTTCAACATAATCATAATCAAAATCAACAAAATATCACTCGATCATAACAAAATCATGTTCATCCTATGAATCATTGCATACAACAATCACAAATTTCCCTTGTTTTTTGGGAACGTAAGCAGACATGACATCTTCAATTGTAGCTCTCCTACCGGTCGAAATTGTTGTAGCATCTGAAGCTACCCGATTGAGTTTGAGGAATGAGTGCAATTTAACATGCAAAAGCCACTGAGCTAAGTCCTCCAAATATTGAGGCAATGATTCAAGGGATGCATGCCATCTTGCATGATTGGGCCATCCAACATTGATCAGACCATTGATCACCATACACCCTACAAATAGATCAGTCTACATTTTTGCTCAGCGTTGTGTTTTCCACACAATGCATCACAAAAAGGGCATCTGTAGACACCTAAATCATGTCATGCTTAGGGGAGCTACTCACATAGACACACTCATAAGATCATAAGACATAATCTTGGACTTTCCAAGCATCAATAGTGGTTCTCACCACTCATTTGGGGCCTTTTCAAGCCATCCAAGTCTAGCCGCTCAAGCCAAGAGCGGCCAGATCCTAGCCGCTCAAGCCTAGAGTGGCCAGACCTTAGCCACTGTAGATGACAATGGCCAGATCTTAGCCACTACAGATGATAATGGCTAAGCCATAAGAAGCAGTTTACCGACAAACAGGCCTAATCACAGGTGGAAGTGGCAGTCTGCATGCAATAAAGGTGAGTGGGAGTGACTTTGCATTCCTTTTCATGACCAGTTCACATGGGAGGTTTGAGTTTGCATTTAGACTTAAGTTAACTGACCTCCAAGCATAAACAAAGGACAAAAGCTTCTCATGCTAACAACCAGTTCACATAGAAGACTCAAGTGGGCAGTTAGATTTCAGTTAACTGGCCTTCAAACATAGACAATGGACAAAAGCTTCTCATGCTAACTTGCACTACGCATGAGAAATTCATTCCTAGGGCTTGGACATAGACCTAGGGTTTCACACTATAAAAGGTGCAAGCCTAAGAGCACCAAAGGAGATAAGATTTTATCTTATAGAGGGAGATAGAGAAATATCGAGAGAGACATATTTTTGAGGAGAGCTTTCGAGACTTGGAGAGTTCTCTTTGAGATCACGTATACGACGAAGCTCTGACGGATTGAAGAGCATAACACCTACTATTTCAACATCAGATTATAGTCTTTGACCCATAGCTTTGGGGCAAAGAGAGCAAGGTTTACTTTAGCGGTCGTTGTCTTGGATAGTGGCCCATAGGCTTAGCTTAGGTTTTAGACATAGCTTCTTTTATTCTGTTTCTTTATGTTTTCACGTCATTAGCATAGATTTACATGATTTTATGGCATAGTTTTATCATATTTCCGTTACACTCTTTGATTACTAACAACCTCATCCGGGGAGGCAATCTCGGACACCTAAATGTGCGTTGTTGTTTCATTGCTTGCAGGGCCATAGGTACATCAGACGAAGATTGCAACATACGAGAGCAAAAGGGATCCCTCTAGGAAATAGACCTGGAGAAGGAGGCATCTGTAAGCCCTCATACATTTTCGTGTGCAGAACCGGGAAGCTTTTATAAGCGCACCACCTCTTCATGGAAGGGGCACTCCTTGCCTATTTGTAATTTATAGTATCAAAATGGGTATCCCTAAGAGGGACCGACATGTAACCGAGCTTCAATATCAATAAAGAGATCCGTCTTTTGTTATTTCGTGTTATATGCTTTTTCCTCTTGTCTTTCCATTTTATCTTTGGTATTTTAAATAGCATTGCAAGTAGGGTTTACAAAAAGGGACCGGTGCATGCGTTCTCGAGGTCGCTACAATAGCCTCGGGAATGACATCCATTAGGGCTAATCTAAAGGGACCGGTTGTGTTCTAGTCAGGGTACTTCTGCAATGACTGATTGAGAACCAAATTTTGTGCCATACTTCCTGTTGCAAGTCTTATTGGGGGAACTACTAGATTTTCTTCTAGAAGTTGTTTTTCCTCAAGGAAATCTTGATCTAAACTTCTAGCAATAGCAGACCCTTCTGTAAGGTAAGTCACAGTAAAAGTAGGAATTAGGATTATTTCTTTTGAAAGATCTAGTATACATGAAAGGACACTGATCTATAGGGATAATCCTTTTTCTGGGTCTAATGACTAGGGAGTATCCAGGTGAACTTTATTGTCTTCGCTTATAAGGTCAAGATAATTCACCAAATATTGATTCCTTCGGGTTGAGACAATACTCATTATATGGGTTTCATGTTCCTTATGAACTGGTCCCACCAGGCATGCCAAAAATTGTTGGGCACTGAATTGCACCAATTTTTCACTCGATACTGCGACTGTCTATCTTCCTATTTTTTATCCAGGCTTGCACCTGATATCTACAACTTAGCACTCAAAATTGGATGGACCAAAATAGGGGTTTCTCATCCAACCTCCAGATTAGGTTGGTTCCTTTTCAACTTAATAGGTTGTTGACTCAATTATTCTCACTTAAGGTTTGAATTTAAGGTTAAAAGAAGATTAGGGTTAGAGAAATGAGAATAATAGTGTATGGATAGGTTAACAGCATTGCAACACCGTAGAAAGCTCCCAAGAAATAAACCAAAGACACATAACTCAGATCAATATTATCTCAAATTAGATTATTCCTAATTCATTAATGCATAACAAAGAAATATTGTAGCAAGCAATTTCAATATCCAGGCAATGATAATCCAAATAACAAAATTCACCAAAACCTATATTTTACAGAAATGCACTCCCCAATAATAAATAACAAACTCAGAAGTAGATTTTAATTACTCTAATAGATAGTAATCCATTAATTAGGCATAAACTAACCATTCAAGTATTTACAAAAATACAACTAAAGAATTTGAACCTTTGATATCAATCATGAGAATATAGATTTGAGTCGAAGATCAATGTAATGCTCCTTCCATTAGCTTTTCAATAAAATTTATAGTAGTATAGGAAAACACGCTAGAGCCGACCCTTAAAAATGAGGGTTTGACCTCTAATAGTTTTGCAAAATTAAAATAATCAATAAGTATTACAAATATCTTATTTTGATAGTACAGTAGAGATCTAGTTGGCATCTACTTATTGGTGCATCCTCCAAGAAATTTGCTAAAAATAGTCTACCATGGTAGCTCAGGTCTTTGCAAATTGTTGGTCACTTGATATAACTGGAGTCTAGGCCGTTTGAATTCATTAATTACCGTTGATTTTTCTTAGAGGCCCTCTGCAATTGTCGATCTGTAACCGCCTCTAGTTAGATCTTCTGAAAAACCTTCGATGCTTCATCTTCCAACTGACTATTCTAATTTTGGTGAAGAAATATTCTTTAAACATGTAAGATTCGTCAACACAATCTCCATATTTTATCCTCCTCATTTTATGGTTTAGATTAAATCTGATATAAGATTATAAAAAATGGCAAGAAGAATACAGTGCCATTTCACTTATAATTTAGGTGATGTCATCCTTCTATATCAAAAGCTATGGAATCTCCAATCCAGACCTTTGAAAGCTGAACAAGATCGAATTCGCTCTTGTTCCTTAGCATCCTTCAATCCACACTAGAGTATAAACGATGTCATCCTTTCCTTATCATTTTTTTTTTATTTCATTCTGAGCAGAACAAGTGTATTATCACGTGATCGCTAATCCGGGTCTGCCATAATGCAAAGTAACTCCTTCTCCATTCTAGATAGCCTTTAGGGTAAAACACCCTACCACCATTCTGGAAGGAAATACTTCATTCGTCCTCCGAGTCATCAATTCGCAATTTTCATCGCTGACATCACTATTTCCTTGAAACTTTTGCAGATTCCAGAGCATCACCAACCCGGAGCCAAAAACAAAGAGGACTCCCAGAATCGCTCATTTCAACACTTAGCCGTTTGCAAAGATGTCAATCTACACTTTTTCATAGCTGATGTCACCACTTTCTCTAAAATTTGTGAATTCAAGCTCGCTACCAATCCAAAGTTGGTAATAATTCTATGAGAATCACTTTAAGCATGAAAAAATAACTAAGTGTTGAGCAGGCTCATACCTCCTATTGCAGATCTGCTCTAAAGCATACTACAAAATGTGCAGAATGATGACTTTATCCCTTAGGAAAAATTTTGCAAAATTTTACTAAGCATGTGGCCATTTTGGGCCTACAATGCTCGGGTCCCCCACCCTTAAAAAATTACATCTCTCTTCTTTAGAGCTTGATATTTTACAAATATATACACTTCTCATCTCAATTGAGATGCTATAGTTAGAAACCTACATCATTTTACATAAAATATCTAAATTCTTGATTTTCATTTTATGGATCTTTTCAAATCTCTGTATGAATACAATTAATCTATAATTTAGCATCTTTCTTGAAATTTTTCTATAGCAGCCTTCATAATACCAAGAATTTACCTCTACAATCTATGACTTGCATCTTAGTAGAGTAATATTTCCAAAACATTGTACAAACATGGTTCGCTTTACCAAATCTAGATTGCTAGTTTCCTTCCTAAAACACAAGTGCAACCACAAAAATTATAATAAATAGTCTAAATGAACACAAATTATTGTTGTAGACACCTAAATCATGTCATGCTTAGGGGAGCTACTCACATAGACACATTCATAAGATCATATGACATAATCTTGGACTTTCCAAGCATCAACAGTGGTTCTCACCACTCATTTGGGGCCTTTTCAAGCCATCCAAGCCTAGCCGCTCAAGCCAAGAGTGGCCAGATCCTAGCCGCTCAAGCCTAGAGTGGCCAGACCTTAGCCACTACAGATGACAGTGGCCAGATCTTAGTCATTGCAGATGACAATGGCTAAACCCTAAAAGTAGTTTTATCGACAAATAGGCCTAATCACGGGTGGAAGTGGCAGTCTACATGCAATAAAGGTGAGCGGGAGTAACTTTGCATTCCTTTTCATGACCAGTTCACATAGGAGACTTGAGTTTGCATTTAGACTTTAGTTAACTAGCCTCCAAACATAAACAAAGGACAAAAGCTTCTCATGCTAACGACCAGTTCGCATAGGAGACTCAAGTTGGTAGTTATATTTCAGTTAACTGGCCTCCAAACATAGAAAAGACAAAAATCTTCTCATGCTAACTCACACTACGCATGAGAAATTCATTCCTAGGGCTTGGACATAGACCTAGGGTTTCACACTATAAAAGGTGCAAGCCTAAGAGCACCAAAGGAGACATCTATCTTTTATCGATACATATTTTTATCGATCTTGGTCATTGAGGAGAGCTTTCGAGACTTGGAGAGTTCCCTTGGAGATCATGTGTATGGTGAAGCCCTAACAGATTGGAGAGCATAGCAACCATTATTTCAACATCGGATACAAGCTTTGATCCATAGCTTTGGAGCAAAGAGGATGAGAGTCACTTTAGCGACCGTTGTCTTGGATAGTGGCCCGCAGGCTTAGCTTAGGGTTTTAGACATTAGATTCATTATTTTTTTAGCATATCATTAGCATAGCATCATTTCATTCATTCGCATTCATAGCATTAGTCTAATTTGCACTTGCTTTCATTTGTTATATTCAATACTAACAACCTCATCCGAGGAGGTATTCTCGGACATCTAAGCGTGTGTTGTTGTTTCATTGCTTACAGGGCCACAGGTTCATCGAACGGAATCTGCAACATACGAGAGCAAAAGGGATCCCTCTAGGAAATAGACCTAGAGAAGGAGGCATCTGTAAGCCCTCATACATTTCCATGTGCGAAACCGGGAAGCTTTTTGAAAGTGCACCACCTCTTCGTGAAAGGGGCACTCTTTGCCTATTTGTAACCTTATTGTATCGAAATGGGTATCCCTAAGAGGGACCGACATGTAACCGGGTTTCAATACGAATAAAGAGATCCATATTTGTTATTTCCGTGTTATATGCTTTTCATTGTCTTCCATTTCATCTTGGGTTTTTAATACATTGCAAGTAGAGTAAAAAGAGTGGTGCATGCATCCCGGGGTCGCTACAGATGGCGATCACGGTGGGACCTCCACTAATTTTTCATTTTCTTCTAGAATACTAACTTAGTTTTGTGTGCAGGTCTAGCCGCTCTGAGCTACAGCGGCCAAAAATCAGCCACTCTGAGCTACAGCGACCAATAGAGCTTTAGCCGCTCTAAGCTACAACGGCCAAGAACCAGCCGCTCTGGTCAACAGTGGCCAGAACTGGAGTGCAGCAGAGGTCAAAACACTGACTCTCTGAGCTGGATCAAAGGTTGGTACAGCTTCTCTGATATTTTACAGCTTTCTATCTACTTCTGTGTGTCTAAAATAGAGAACTTAAAGCACATTTATGTTTGGAAATTGAAAGAATAAAAGGAGAAAGAATTAAGCATTTCGCATATCTTAGATCTTCTTTTAATTTTCCACTAGGCGTTGCTAGGAACAATGGCTTATGCCTAAAAATTTTACCCTAGAATCCAACGTGCTAGACATTGTATGTTGTTTGCTTGCTTTGAGGCCCTGCTAGAGGCCATAGTTGCACGAAATAAAGTGTGCTCATACAAATCATAGTAGTTCATGCATCTTTCTGAATATTGAAATGTATTTTTGCACTTAGGCATATAGGAAAGACTCATTGTTGCTATATGATGCACTTTATGTTATGCAAGCTTAAAATGAACACCACACACGCACGTCTCATTTAAACATTGGGGAGTTGGATTTCATCACCAACCTTTAATTCAGTCCAGTGACGTTGGAATTCATCTCCTTCCACTGGTTTACCCCCTAGAGCTTCCTAGAAATGGATTGAGAAACTTACTTATAGTGATACTAAGTTACTTGTGCTCAAACTATCTCCCACTATTGGAACAATCATTGGTTCAGAGTGGAAGAGCTAGGCGAACCCCCCACTAGGTCTTCAATGGTGTACCCTAGCTTCTTTTGAGAAAATCATGTTTGGCATGGGTGTACTTTATTGTCACTATGGATGAGTCTTCTCATTCTTAATCCAAGAACAAGAGCAAGAAATCGAAAGAACAACACATCAAAACACACCAAACAGTTTAGGGCACACTTAAATCGATAATCAAGATAAACATTTGTTTGGTATTGTGTGGCTATTCCTAAATTACAACTCAAAAGATCAATTCATAGACAACATGGTCAAAACAAGAAGTAAACACCCTCGGTATGATATCGAGGGAGAGACTGAAGCAACTCATACCCATAGGCGGAGTCGTAGTAACATTGAATGACCTACCCGTAAGACCATGAGACGTAGCTCCATGAGCCTAAGGGGTGATAACTCAACCCTTGGGGGATCTCCTCGAGAAACCCCAAGTAGGGAACCACATCATGGAACAAAGTCACATAAACAAAAAGAGGCTTCACAGCCATCCTCATCAAGGAGACATGAGGAGACCTCAAGGGCCTCCTCTAAACACACAAAAACATCTCAAAGACGTGAGGAAGCTTCAAGGGCTTCCTCCTCACATGGACATAAAGAAGGTTCTAAAACTCATTCTTCACATAGGGATGATGAGACTAGCTACATCTCCATCCACATGGAGAAAACATGTCACCACAAAGCCCTCTTCATCAAGAAGGCAAGCAAGAGTCGCAACACCTCAAGATTCACAAGAAACATATGAAATAGGTCTACCCACTGAAGGGTAGGAAACTAGAGCTACATCTAGTCATGGGAATCAGATAGAAGAAACCCTTCACACAAAAGGAAATATTCCCATAGACTATGACCTCATAGGAGTGAATGGCACCCCACGGGACCAGCCATGGAAAACAAGACAACTAGATGGGTTGGATCGGTTTCCTACATGACCAACTCAAAGAACTATAGCTACTGAGAACTCTGCATCTGGAAGCTCATGAACTATGACTTCTAAACACATCTCTCAGTCTAGGGGTACCTCAGAGTGACCCCATAGTAGATGCACAGAGTCTGATCGTAGGGATACTCAATAGTACACTGAACAAGTCACATTAGCTAGCAAGAGTACAGGTACAACAGAAACCTCCTCGAGGAATCTGCGAGTCAAGACAACAAGAATAGAGTCAGATAAACATGAGTCTTCTGTGATAGTGCAAACTGACCAAATGAGGTGGTTAGAAAATGCATTACGTAAGGAGCGAGAGCTAGTGGAAGCTCTCGAATAGGATAAACAAAGAGAAAGACTCTTGCGCCAACATGAGCAGCGTTTAAGAGAGCAGGCTGAGCGGCTAGCTCTTAACAATTTATAGACAAATGGTGGTGACCACCAAATAACTAGATGCGCTGACTCACCTAAGGAGAGGTGCACTAGACAAGATAGCCCACAATGAAATCCCCCACCAAACCATGAATGAAATCCAACTAGTGGGGAAAGGGCAAACATAACAAACCAGGATCACAATCCTGAGTCCCCTCATAGGAGGGAGGAAAATGGAACAAATCAAATGGATAGAGAGTTACCTCCATTGCCACTGTGAGTAGGCCTACAAGAGGAGGAAATCCGTGCATCAAAGGCATTTCAAGAGCTTGCTAAAAATATGAAAGCCTTTGAGAAACAAGAGGCAGCTGGGAACTCGCCAACATTGAGCAAAATACACAACCAACCATTGTGCCCATCAATCCCTAGCCCTCCATATCCTAAGCACTTTGAGATGCCTAGGTTAGAAAAATTTAAGGGTGAAGAGGATGCACAAGAGCATGTCACCAATTTTATCAATGCCTATTTTCATCTTGAAGACAATGATGCTCTCATGCTAAGAACATTCATAATGACATTTTTAGGTGCTGCCACTCAATGGTTCAACCAACTACCTAAGCATAGCATAACCAACTTTGAACAACTAGTAAATGCATTCTTAAAGTGTTTCTCCTTTGGTGCTAAGAAGAAGGTGAACCTTTTAGACCTGGCCAACTTGAAATAGTATGATGATGAGCCAGTAATGGATTATGGGAATAGATGGAGAAAAGTCATGGCAAAATTATCATTCTCCATTCCCACATAAGAGATCATTCGCATGTTCACCAAAATTTTCTCTAAACACATCTCCCTCTTGCTACAACTTCAGTAGTATCCTTCATTTGAGGAATATTTGGCACAGGCCAAGCTCATCGAAGAAATAAAAGTAGATGAGGGAACCATTAAACTCCAAAACAAAAAGGAGTGGAACAAGAATGGTAAGAATGACAAGTAAAAATAGAAGCAGGGCAACCCTACTCTAGTCAATCAAGTCGTATTGGCTACACCCAAGGATGGGGGTGCACAACAACCCCAAAACTATCAAGCACATCCCCCACCAGCCAATTACGACCAAAGGAACAATCAGGGGAGAAATAGAGAATGCAAGCCACCTCGCTATTTCACGCCTCTGATAGAATCAATGCAATCAATATTTAATCAGTTGAGCGAGGCCAGGAGGATCAGATTTCCTGATATACCTCTTATAGATCCCAACCATCCTAAGCCAAAAGGATATAGGGAAGATCAATTTTTCCCTTATCACAGGATACCGGGGCATGACATTGAGGCTTGCGTTGGTTTTAAGCATCAAGTGCAAAACATGATTGAGGTGGGAGAACTCAAAGTTGACAACCCACTGGCTCCCGATAATAGAGACATGGGCATATATAGAAACCCATTGCCCAATCATGAGGCCCCTAGAGAGCAAGGGGCCCAAGTCAATCAGGTTCGAGCTGATATACCTACCCATGGATGCATTGGGATGGTTGAGATTGTTAACATAGCAACAAGGACTAGGCGGTATGGTCAACCGCAACCTCCTGCAGCTCCCATGAATGTCCCAGCCGCACCTAGGTAGAGGTAAGACAACCTTCCAGGTCCACCAACATGACCTGTGGTAACTATCCAGAGTAGATTGGAGCAAAACCTACAGATGACTCCAGCTAAGTTATCCATCTATGAGCTCATACAATAGTCCCCAAAGCATAGGGAGACTCTAATGGAGATTTTAAGGACAATTGAGCTCCAACCACAAGATGCGAATGCATTCACTCACTTTGTGGGACAAGTACAAGAATGCCAGGAACCTGTAATTCGATTCTATGATTATGAGATTAAGACAGTACCTGCTGCCTTACCAGACCCTCCGCTAAATATTGTGGCGGCAATCAATGACTTACCTTTCAAGAGGGTCTTGGTCGATACAGGTTCATCAATAAACATCATTACAACAATAGCAATAGAGCACCTCAAGATCCCCAAGTCCAATATCATTCCAGGAGCTTACACATTGAGAGCTTTTAATGATGCTTTATGCAATACTATGGGAACGATAGTCCTACCCATCAAGGTGGGGCACAAGACCATCCCTGTGATGTGTCATGTCTTGGAAGGAGCTATGCAGTACAACATCCTCTTAGGGCATCCTTGGATAAGGGCCATGAAGTGTGTGCCTTCGATCTTGCACCAATGTGTCAAGTATGTGCATGAAAACAAAGTCTATGTGGTTCTGGCCGATGAAGAGCCTTTTAAATATGTCCATCAGGTGGACATTCTAGGAGAATTTGTAATCCCTTCTACCCACCTATACGTAGCACCTTCATCCCCAACCACACAAGTGGATAATGAAGACAAAAGGGTAAGAAAAGACCCATGCACATCAACACCTCCTGGTGCACTCAAAATAGTCAATGCTTCTAAAGTACCATCAATGTCAAAACCAAAAGATAATCAGAAGCTAAAGGCACCCTTAGTCAAGGAAGAAAGGCCCAAGGAAGTGCCAACCGTAGCCATTGCTGAAATGCCAAGTCCTATGGAAGAAGAAGATCTTCAAGATCAAGATGAAGATAGTGATTACCACCCCACTTCTCCAGTGTCATCCGTAGGGTCATCCACATCGCATGCATCAATACACTTGGCAAGCACAGGCATAGGGGAGTACCTTGTGCAGAACATTACCTTTACGCCTATCATTGAGTCTACACAAGACATGGGAAGACCTAAGGACTTGAGGCCACCAGTGGGAATAGTGGTTCCACTTGGAATCCCTCCCAACCAAACCAATTTTGTCTATGTCGACTTGGACTGTGCCCATAAGTCTTCAGACATAGAAGAGGATAGTGACAAATTATTCATGGTCAATGTTCATTACCTCTCTAACCCCGAGTTTGCTCTAAGCTACTTTGAGCATTGCCATTGGCATGGCTATGGCCTTGGCATATATGAGCAGGGGCACAAGCGGCCATACGAGCCACAATATCAGCTTCCCTCCGATAGGTTTGGCTTAGGCTATTATATCGGAGGTCGAGATGACTCTCTTGTAGCAGTGTTGGATAGATTAAGCTTAGGGTTAGGAGAAGACATTGATTTCATTCCTTATCACCCCTTAAGAACAGGAAATTTGAGCAATAGACAAGTGGCCACGGTAAACATACCACCACCAGAAATTTATCATCCAAACATCTCAATTGATTCCACCCCAATAGGGTACAACTCATGGGATGAGGAGAATGGATATGAAGCAAGTGATGATGAGGTACAACTTGGCTTAGCCTACCAGGGGCCTCACTATTTACAAATATTCACATGGTCCATCCATGATGAGAGTGGGTATACATCAGATGAAAGTGACTATGAATCAGAAGACTCAACAGAAAGAGCCTACTTAGGCCTAAGCCATCAACCCCTGACTTTGGGGCAAGAGACAAATACAAATGGATTCTTCATAAGTGATGAAGAATATGAATATGAAACAAATATGGCCTACTTAGGGCCAAGACATGAGCCCCTTGTCTTAGGGCCGCATACCAATGCTAATGATTTTTGGATAAGTGATGATGACTTTGAGGATGAGACCGAGATGGCTTATCTTGGACCTCACCACTTGCGGTAAGTCAACGAGCTAGTAGAGAGAGAGGTGGCACTCCATGCTATAGACCCTCATCTATGATTTTTGGGGAGACCTATTAACCTAGCTGCCATTCACCAGATGGTCAATCCCCTCTACCTACATTCATAGAGCGATTAGAGCCTAATGATCCTATTATCCATCCTGCTCATGGGCCAGATCCAAAAATTCCCATTCCTCTAAAGCCTCATCGTAAGTATGGAATGGAAACCCCTAAGATAAGATTACACCCATGTGGTCCTAGATCTTCAATGAAGAACTAAGAAATAAAGAACATATTATTTTATTAGTTAGTGTGAACAAGGGGGAGAGGGTTGTATTTATCATGCCATAGGTGCTTCATTACCCTTATCATTAAACTAGACTTTATGTAAAAAACAATATAGAATATGAAGCATTGATCTGGGACTCAAATAGCCATAGCAATGGGTATTAAAATACTAATTATCTTCGTGTGACTCCTTGCTCATAGTAAACCAGTAAAGGACTATTTCAATGTAGGTGCCCACTCCTAAAGACTTACAAGGAACTTGTTGACACATACCTAGCCCAACTAAAATGGTATGACATCGAGGCAATCCCTCATACGTCAAATATATTTGTAGACACCATGGCCTCTTTGGGATCCTTAATCCCTCATAATCCATCTACTAATTTTACAACCATTCATGTGAAAGTGCTTTCACACTTAATAATATGCTGTGAAGCTTTTGACAATCAAGAATCAGTCAACATGATCAACATCGAGCCAAATCAGGATTGGTCCTTTGCAACCAGAGATTTCTTGCAAATGATACCTTGGGGGTCTTTGATCTCCCAAGGACCTATGGAGTGTGGTGCAACCATACACCATAGAGTTGTTCCTCAATCCATGTTCACTAGCTTAAAAATACAAGAAAAGCAAGTCATCTTTTCTATAGAAGTCATGGCTTATCAGGATTGGCTTTCCCAACTATGGGACTTCCTAAAACTTGGAATAGTACCTCAAGGTTTGTCACATATTGAAAGGTGAATGTTCAAATAGAAAGCAACAAGATACATCTTTCTAGGAGAAATCCTCTATAGACGAGGATATGATGGAGTATTACTCCGTTTTCTTGAGCCCCAGGAAGCATCTTGGGCAATTTTGCAAGCTCACGATGACACATGTGGAGGGAATTTCAGTGGCATGGCCATCGTTAAGTGCATCTTGAGAATGGGTTACTATTGGCCCACCATGGAAAAGGATTACTATGAGTATGTCAAGAAATGTAGTAAGTGCCAACATCATGCAAATCTAACACACTTACCATCGCAAGCCTTGCAACCCATCCAGGAAGCATGGCCATTCTCGTAGTGGGGACTAGACTTGATTGGGAAGATCTCACCCCCATCCTCATGCTGACACACATTCATCATAATGACCAATAGAATACTTCACTAAATGGGTGGAAGCGATCCCCTTAACATCAACAACTGGACCAAGGATTACGGAGTTTATACTCCACAATATCATAAGTCATTTTGGGGTCCCTTCTAAGATAATATCGGATAATGGGCCATATTTCAAGAACAAAAATGTGCATGCTTTAATGAACAAATACCATATTCAACACAGTTTTTCAACGCCTTATTATCCACAAGCAAACGGGCAAGCAGAAGCCTCAAACAAAATAATAGTCTCCATATTGAGGAAGACGATGCAAGACAATCACAAGGATTGGCACATGTAGTTGCCTCTTGCACTATGGGCATACAGGACTAGTATACGGATGCCCACTAGGGCAACACCATTTTCACTAGTATATGGCACTAAGGCCATCATGCCACTAGAGTTGGAAATTCTGACTCTATGCATAGCATTAAAGGACTTCATAGATGATGATGTCACGTGGCAAGGCCACCTTGATCAGTTGATTCTTCTTGATGAATGTCGAGTCAATGCTTTAGAGCATCTTCATGTTTACAAAGATCACCTTGCGTGAGCTTACAATAGTAAAGTCCACTTAAGGGAATTCAAGGTTGGAGATCTAGTGCTCAAAGAAAACCAATAGAATTCGAATCTACCATCGCATCTGCGAGACAAGTTCACGATAAACTGGATAGGCCCATACATGATTTCACAGAGAGTTGGGCCTAGAGCATATCACCTTATATCATTAGATGGTGTTGAGGATCCTGAACCTCTCAATATCATTCACTTAAAGGCATTCTACACATAAAAACAAAAAAACAAAAAAACATTCAAATATGTCAAAAATACAAAAAATATTCAAATATGTCAAAAAACAAAAAAACATTCAAATATGTCAAAAATACAAAAAAAAAAAAAAAAAAAAGGAAAAACAAACAAATCATAAAAACATAAAATTTCAAAATACAATCAAAGGCTCCAAGGGTAATTCATCCCGCTTGGTCAAAATCAATTCAAAAATGCTCCAAGGGTATTCAAACCGCTTGGTCAACTCCAATCAATTCAAAAGGCTCCAAGGGTAATTCAAGCCGCTTGGTCAAAATCAATTCAAAAAGCTCCAAGGGTATCCAAGCCACTTGGTCAAAATCAATTCAAAAAGCTCCAAGGGTATACAAACTGCTTGGTCAACTTCAATAAAAAATCTCCAAGGGTACTTCATGCTACTTGGTCAAAAATAAAAAAGCCCCAAAGGCATAATAAGCCCTTTGGTCAAAATCAAACAAAAATACAAAAACAACATAAAAAAAATACAAAAACAATTGCATCTCACATCTTGCATCCACATCATTGCATTGCATTTTCATATCCACTACAATTGCATGTCATGAGAGCCTTAAAAGTGATACCATAGTTTGTCGCACAAATCATTCAAATCCATACCTCCATTAACACATGTGTGTAATTGTGTTTTTCAACACAACCATTATTTGTTGCTATACATAATATACTAAGGTTTTTTGGTTAATCAACCACACCTAGTGATCTTATCAACTTTTGTGGAAAACAACTTTGATTAGTAGAAGGTAAGGTCTAGTTGTGATAATGCCTTGGATATTCAAGATCCCGTCACTAATTGAAACACTAAAATCCTAGCTGGTACAAGGAAAAGATGAAAGCTGCAAAGCGGTCTAGGTTACCTTAAGCGAAAAGGATTTTCCTTGCTTATCCCCCTGTGCAACCGGTTTAAAGGTGCTGAGAATTGGCAAAAGGACAAGCTTTACCCTATCCAAATCCCTTGCTTAAATCAAAATAAGCAAAATCCCAAAGCAAAGTACATATTCAAAAGGCCAAGCATACAGTCCAAATTTCATAGCAATGATCCGATAATCAAATCAAAAATTCAAAAAAACCTCGCTCAAAGAAAAATCAATAAAAAATAAACAGTGATTTTCATCACTACATATGAGAAAAATAAATAGTGATTATCATCACTACAAAAATCCTCGCTCAAAGAAAAAATCAATCAAAAATAAAAAGTGATTTTCATCACTACATATGAGCAAATATCCAAAGCCAAAAAGAATCCAAAAAGGGAATAAAGCTTGAATCCCTAGAATTCTCAGCATTGTACAAAATCGGAAGGAGAGATCCTTACACATGATGATATGTCTACCATAATTGCTTCATGCATTTGTGTAGACCAATGTTTGAATGTGGATGAGCTAGCTTAGGTAACCCAATATTGCCTAGTGGTATAGTCCAACTAAGTCCAACATAAGGATGAGATGAACACTTGAGGATCCCCGATCTTAGCAATGGGCTGAAAGAATCCCGCCTGACATCGGAGGAAATGCTTGAGTTCTATCTCAAAATATACAATCACTTGCACACACGAGAGATCATGAAAAACCAGGTCCATGGTAAAAGCCTTACTTTTCAAAAGTCTAGAGTGGTTAGTAGACAATTGTTGATAGGGTAACTAGAGTGTTTGAATCTCTAAAAAGCCCCAAAAATTCTTACATAGCAACAAATCATAACATCATTCACACCATCACTTTCTTTATAAGATTCTATAAATTAGGGGGTATCAACATAGTAGGACAGATACCGCATATATATTAGAAATAGTATATAAACGACCACTGACTACTTTATATATTTTAATTTACAGAAAATTATTAAGAAAATACATTACACACCATTACATCTCATATATGAATACTTAATCAATTCTTATGATAAGAGTGATTATTTAAATTCATGATTATTTTTTTACTTTATGTGGTATCACCCATTAATATTGTCAATGTCATATGCATTCCTTATGTTTTAAGTGATTAGAGCATACAGGTTCATTTATACCATCCCATCACATAAGTTAGATGCATACAATTAAAGCAAAATTAAACATGCATTTAACAATAACATCGCATCCACAAACACAAGTCATTAATCATCCATCATCACATCATAAAACATATAGGCAATATCCATTTGCATACAATCATGAATTCATCATTCATCATCAAAATACATCACGTCATATCATCAAATCATATAAGCATTTACACATCCATATAAGCATCTACAATATCATCTATCATCTAACATATACATCAAATCATCATAATACCATCATCACATCACATCATAAAATAAAATAACAACAAAAACATGAGAAATAAACGATACACATAATGAGTCATAATGCAAAGATATCATAAAAGTATGTGTGTCAAGTCCATGGATGTACAAAAATGCCCATGGGCGACAGTCATATAGGTCAGTCAACCTCAAAAATGAATCAAAATCAAGAGCATCATCAATCAAATACTGGGCCTATGCCCCATTGCAACACCACCCCCTGTGGATGGATCTCTAGGAGAATGGTGCGAGTTGGACCCTACTGGTCTCTCAGTATGATTCTGGACCCCATGACCAGGCTAGATGGAAGACTTCCCTTTAGTAGAGCTCCTGCTGACCTATGACCCACTTGTGGCCCCTCTCTCCCTAGGGATGGCTCCTAGCCTCCTGATCTACCTCAAGAGAGCGACAATATGGGTTGCATCCTCAGCAATCTGAACATCACTCTCATCCAGCAAAACCTGTAGATGATGGATCTCAATCTCGAGAGCTACCCTTGAAGGATCCTCAAGAGTAGGAGGGGCAACAACAACCTGCATCTGGGAAGATCCTCCCATAGCGGCCTACAAAGCCTATATCTGGTCTGATAGCTACGCTATAGTAGTATCTGTTGGTCACAAAATCTGCCTAGGAAAGGATCTTGGATAAGTGTATGTGCCTTAGACCTGGATCAACATTGAAAGGCCAAAGGGAAGAGATGCCCCTCGTGCCAATCTCCGAAGAAAGGCCGGCTCCTATGCTAAACTACTTTGGTGTTTTGAGATAAGGGTGTAGGAAAGAGATAAAAGGAGTTAGGGTTAGAGAAAGAAATAAAAAGGGGTAAGGGAAGAGAGATCGGTGATTCAAGGTGGGAAATAACAGGAAGCACGATCACTAACTGACAACTTGAATAGTAGCAAGGAACACCAAGAATAAATGAAAGAAACGCAACATTAACCTTCCTATGTATCCTCTGGGTGAGCTCATAGGGATTCTAATTCTCCATTTCGTCAAAATTTAGGGTTCAGAGTAAAGACAATTAGGATAAGTGAATGTAACAGAAACCATAACCCACCAGGAAGCATAAAAGAAAACCAATATTATGTTTTTCCTCTCCTATGTATCTTTCAGACGAGTTTCAGGGTACAGTCCCCAATCACACACCGAATTTAGGATTCAGAGTCTCAGTATACAAATGAAGAAAGACAAAAGAATCAAGTACAAAATGCAGCATAAAAGAGAGAAATTGAGCCCAAATATCTTTAGTATTAATCATAGGACATCAAGTTACAATAGCTTTCTAGCAGATAGTTCCCCCCAAAAATTGTTACATTACAATGCCTGGGTTTTTATAGAGGACCCGACCCTCTAAGTCATTATTACACAAGATGGCAAAGTATACTCTTGAGATCTGAGAAGTCGAAACCTCGCGGCCCTCGTGACTAAGCTTTCAAATCCATTACCAGAACTGGCAACTATGACCCAGTCAACCTTGGAAATATGCATTGATGAGCGGTCTGAGTATCCTTGGTTTTTGGGTGCAATGCTCGAGTGGTCGCCATGCTTGTCGGGATCTCCTTCAAGGGACTGATACTTCACTTCCAATTGCCAAAAAAGAGCAGCGAGCTTACTGGGCAAGTAAGAATGCATTTATGAGGCACTTGATTGTCTCGGGAAAATACCCAACTTGAAGCGTGTGCCCCTCGCAAAAAAGCAACATGTCACGATATCACGACATTTCTATGTCTTCAGCTTGGTCCTTCTTTCATCACAAAATTACGACATGTCGCGATATCGTGACATTTCTATGTCTTTGCCCTCTTTTGTTGCTTTTGGCCACGAAAATGCAACATGTCACGATATCATGACACTTTTCTTCTTTTGGTCGTGAGGATGCAACATGTCACGATATCGTGACACTTTTCTTCTTTTGGTATTTCTCCTTGCCTTTGGCCGCGAAAATGCAACATGTCGCGATATCGTGACACTTTTCTTCCTTGCTCCCTCTTGTCGCTCTGAGCCGCGAAACTGCAACATGTCACGATATCGCGACACTTTTCCTCCTTTGGTCGCGAGAATGAAACATGTCATAATATCGCGACACTTCTTCTTTCTTGCTCTCTCTTCTTGCTTTCGGCCACAAAAACATGACATGTCGCGATATCATGACACTTTTCTTCCTTGCACTTCCTCCTCGCTTTCGGTCATGAAAATGCGACATGTCGCGATATCGTGACACTTTTTCCTTCTTGCTCTTCTTGTCACTCTGAGCCGCGAAACTGCAACATGTCACGATATCATGACACTTTTCCTCCTTTGGTCATGAGAATGCAACATGTCGCGATATCGTGACACTTCTTCTTTCTTGCTCCCTCTTCTTGCTTTCAGTCGTGAAAACGTGACATGTCGCGATATCGCGACACTTCTTCTTTCTTGCTCTGCCTTGTTGTTTTCGGTCGTGAAAATGCATAATGTCGCGATATCACGATACTTTTTCCTTCTTGCTCTTCTTGTCGCTCTGAGCCGCGAAACTGCAACATGTCGCGATATCGCGACACTTTTCCTCCTTTGGTCACGAGAATGCAACATGTCGCGATATCGCGACACTTCTTCTTTCTTGCTCCCTCTTCTTGCTTTCGACCGTGAAAACGTGACATGTCGTGATATCGCGACACTTCTTCTTTCTTGCTCTGCCTTGTTGCTTTTGGCCACAAAAATGTGACATGTCACGATATCGCGACACTTTTTCTTGTTTGCTCTGCCTCCTTGCTCTAAGCCGCGAAAACGCGACATGTTGCAATATCGCAACACTTTTCTTCTTTTGGCGGAGCTATCTTCTTTGGCCTGTTTGGCAGCGAAGCTCTTCTTCTTCATCCTATGTGCAAGGGGGTGGCATTGAAAGCCAAAATTGCTGCAACACTTACAAATACTTTCAAAGCAACAAAAGAAATACTTTTGCAAAAGGAAACACTATACAAAATTTTTATTTTTTTGATTTTTTTCTACCCCTTGTGCAATGTGACAAAATTGTCAACATTCTTGGCAGCTCACGGGGCATTTAGCTAGTCTGAATGCAGATATCCCAGGCCTTTATCCATTGGGCAACAAAGTCATTCCCATTGTCTTCTTCTCTAACTATCCACTAACAACATTTTTTTTTTGTTTGTGCCTAAGCTCCTAAGAAACACTTAGCGCTTTCGGCACTTATTTACTAGCCGGGCCATTTACATTATTTACACAAAATTTTACGACATGATTGGCATGCCGCTACCATAAATCTAGCTTCGGGTGCTTATCCGGTGAACCTACAATGTCCGGACCAGATCTGATTGAACTTCAGTTGATCTTTGAAGTTCGGTTGGCTTCTTCTCGAAGTTGTCCATGTTGCGAACAGGGAGCAACGTAGTGAATTTTTGCTCTTGCCAGTACTCGTACTGTTGATGAAAGATGCGACGAATAAGTTCACCGCATGAGGGGCCTCTTGGGGTACTGGTTGTGGTGATGGCTGGAACCAATACCAGAATACTGAAGAATCTACTAATTGTGGGTTGGGTACAGGTTCTTCCATCCTCCTGATGGGGTAATAGGGCTCCTCCGGGAAAGAGTAATCTTCCAGGATCTCTTTAGGTTCAGCTTCATGAGATATGCTTAATGGATCCTGGCTAAGTACTTGCATACCATCCAATGGGATACAAAAAGGGTGTAAAAATGTGCCCTCTTTGTTCTCAGGTTCTACCACTTGAGACTGCTCCTCTCCTTGGCCCATCTTCTGATGGAGACTGCAAGCAACCATATTGTTTATTGGTGGATCATGGCTTGCACATTCCCATTGTTGGACTTGGATGAAACCCGCCTCTCGAACTCCAAACAACTGCATCTCAGGCCTCTGCTCAGTATGAAGGATCTGCCATGATGAATACTATGCAGGAGCCACTTTCTAGATAGGAGTAGAAGCTACTCTGCTTGTACTGCTTCCTCAAATATTTGAGGAAATATTTGTTCACCTGATTATAGTAAGATGAGGCCCATGTCCGGGTGAAGAGCCCGAACATAGAAGAGGTGGGCTTGGGCGGGCGTCGGTTGGATCTCCCCTAGAATTCTCTTCCAACTTCTGTAGAATCGGACATTGAAGTCCGTGATGCTCTCCAGAGGTTCTCTCCTGATGGTGGAGAGGTACATCAAAAGCTAGAAGGGGTCCTGAGAGCCATCAAATGCTTTGAATAGTGCTCCCGCTAAGTCATCCCATGAGCATATGCTTTTATGCTCGAGCAGTCTGTACCACTGCAGCGCCCTTCCTTCCAGAGACAGGACCAGAAGTCTGATCATGACATCTTCATGGATTATGTCATAGAGGGGCGCTAGAGCAGCAACATCTTCAAGGTGCTCTCGGGCCATTCCCTTAGTGCCATTGTATTTTTTCACTGTCTTCAAGGCGCCTTTGGGAATTTCATGGTAACTTTGAAGATTCAGAGGGCCACGATCATCCCAACTAGGATAGCATACCCTCTCCATTATAGTAGTGGCCTATAGATATCACGGTTCTCGCCACTAAATCGGAGTCACCAGGTGAACATTCTTCTCTGCTTATGAGGTCAAGGCTGCTCACCAAACCTTGATTCCTTTGAGATGTCTTCTTTCAGATTTAAAAGGAACCTACGATCAAGAAATCTAGATCTTCAGCTCAGTCAGAGTCACCAGGTGATTTTTCCAGATGAAGGTGAGCCAGAGATTCACCAACTCGGGCTTCCTTAAAACATGGGGACTTTTGTCATGAAGGCATAGGTTTAGGTACCGATATTTATGACTTAGAGATTTTTGGGTTGAACAGAGTCGCCAGATGCTAAGAGTCTTTTGGTAATGAGAGCATCGATTTTCACTACCACTCAGAAGGTGAGACTGACCGGGTCACACCGAGAACTGGTTAGAACTATTGGCCCCGGTGAAGACGGGTTTGAGATTTGTGCTTAAAATATGGGACCTTGGTCCCACCGGGCGTGCCAAAACTGTTGGTCACCAAATCTTCCTAGGAAAGGATCTTGGATAAGTGTATGCACCCTAGACCTGGACCAACATTGAAATGCCGAAGGGAAGAGATGCCCCTCGTGCCAATCACCGGAGAAAGGCCGGCTCCTATGCTAAACTACTTTGGTGTTTTGAGATAAGGGTGCAAGAAAGAGATAAAAGGAGTTAGGGTTAGAGAAAGAAATAAAAAGGGGTAAGGGAAGAGAGATCAGTGATTCAAGGTGGGAAAGAAAAGGAAGCACGATCACTAACTAACAACTTGAATAGCAGCAAGGAACACCAAGAATATATGAAAGAAACACAACATTAACCTTCCTATGTATCCTCTGGGCGAGCTCACAGGGATTCTACTTCTCCCTTTCATCGAAATTTAGGGTTCAAAGTAAAGACGATTAGGACAAGTGAATGTAACAGAAACCACAACCCACCAGGCAGCATAAAAGAAAACCAATATTACGTTTTTCCTCTCCTATGTATCCTTCAAACGAGTTTCAGGGTACAGTCCCCAATCGCACACCGGATTTAGGATTCAGAGTCTCAGTATACAAATGAAGAAAGACAAAAGAATTAAGCACAGAATGCAGCATAAAAGAGATAAATTGAGCCCAAAGCTCTTTAGTATTAATCGTAGGACATCAAGTTACAACAACTTTCTAGCAGATAGTTCTCCCCCAAAACTGTTACATTACAATGCCTGGGTTTTTATAGAGGACCCGACCCTCTAAGTCATTATTACATAGGATGGTGAAGTATACTCTTGAGATCTGAGAAGTTGGCACCTCGCGGCCCTCATGACTGAGCTTTCAAATCCATTACTAGAACTGGTAACTGTGACCCAGTCAACCTTGGAAACATGCATTGATGAGCGGTCTGAGTGTCCTTTGTTTTTGGGTGCAATGCTCGAGTGGTCACCATGCTTTTTGAGATCTCCCTTCAGGGACTGATACTTCGCTTCCAATTGCCAAAAAAGAGCAACGAGCTTATCGGGCAAGTAAGAATGCATTTATGAGGCACTTGATTATCTTGGGAAAATACCCGGCTTGAAGCGCGTGCCCCTCACGAAAAAGCAACATGTCGCGATATCGCGACATTTCTATGTCTTCAGCTTGGTCCTTCTTCTTGCATCACAAAAATACGACATGTCACGATATCACGACATTTCTATGTCTTTGCCCTCTTTTGTTGCTTTTGGCCATGAAAACGCAACATGTCGCGATATCGCGACACTTTTCTTCTTTTGGTCGTGAGGATGCAACATGTCGTGATATCGCGACACTTTTCTTCTTTTGGTATTTCTCCTTGCCTTTGGCTGTGAAAATGCGACATGTCGTGATATCACGACACTTTTCTTCATTGCTCCCTCTTGTCGCTCTGAGTCACGAAACTGCAACTTGTCACGATATCATGACACTTTTCCTCCTTTGGTCGCGAGAATGCAACATGTCATGATATCGTGACACTTCTTCTTTCTTGCTCCCTCTTCTTGCTTTTGGTCGTGAAAACATGACATGTCACGATATCATGACACTTTTCTTCCTTGCGCTTCCTCCTCGCTTTCGGCCGCGAAAATGCGACATGTCGCGATATTGCGACACTTTTTCTTTCTTGCTCTTCTTGTCGCTCTGAGCCGCAAAATCGCAACATGTCACGATATTGTGACACTTTTCCTCCTTTGGTTGCGAGAATGCAACATGTCACGATATCACGACACTTCTTCTTTCTTGATCCCTCTTCTTGCTTTTGGTCATGAAAACATGACATGTCGCGATATCGCGACACTTCTTCTTTCTTGCTTTGTCTTGTTGTTTTCGGCTGTGAAAATGCATAATGTCGCGATATCGCAACACTTTTTCCTTCTTGCTCTTCTTGTCGCTCTCGAGCCGCAAAACTGCAACATGTCACGATATCGCGACACTTTTCCTCCTTTGGTCGTGAGAATGCAACATGTCACGATATCGTGACACTTCTTATTTCTTGCTCCCTCTTCTTGCTTTCGACCAAGAAAATGCGACATGTTGCGATATCGTGACACTTCTTCTTTCTTGCTCTACCTTGTTGCTTTCGACCATGAAAATGTGACATGTCGTGATATCGCGACACTTTTTCTTGCTTGCTCTGCCTCCTTGCTCTGAGCCACGAAAACGTGACATGTCGCGATATCGCGACACTTTTCTTCTTTTGGCGGAGCTATCTTCTTTGGCCTGTTTGGCAGTGAAGCTCTTCTTCTTCATCCTATGTGCAAGGGGGTGGCATTGAAAGCCAAAATTGCTGCAACACTTACAAATACTTTCGAAGCAACAAAAGAAATACTTTTGCAAAAGGAAACACTATACAAAATTTTGATTTTTTTGATTTTTTTCTACCCCTTGTGCAATGTGACAAAATTGTCAACAGTATCCCTCTGAGCTATGATGGTATTGCACTACTGTACCTGTATCTTGACCAACTAGAGCTCAACCTCCACATAATGTAGTTTTGCCCTAAGAGGATAATCTCTCTCCTCAGGCTCCATCTCCTCCTTCGCCTCATTAGGAGCCTCCTACTCCTCTGCTGCCACCTGCTCTACCTACTAATGCCACATCACAGTCCTAGCGTGAACCATGCACATTGATGAATCTGCCCCATCTCTACCATCATCCTCTTGGCCCAGACTGCCCTCACCATACCACATTAGGTTGCCCCACCACCATGTACATGCATTTATAACTCCACTAGCCACTCCAAGATCAACAGCTAGGGCATCCTCCTCAACAGCCAACTTTGTAACCTATCAGGGAGGGAGGTCTCTCTCTACTTCAATATGCCTATACAAAAATTGTACTAGTGGCACATCCTACTGCAACCCATACTGATGAAGAACCCGAGAGTAGAAGAAGTGCTCTCGGATGTTAACCTTGTGGCCAATGAGCCATCGCTCATGTTGCATCCTAGCAGTAAATCTATCAGGGTCATCCCAAGCATGACACTCATGATACGGGTGTCATATGACATCTCCATCTCGGAGTCCAATAAAATTATCAGTGTAGCTAGTTAGATCCCCTGCAAAAGTGTGACTCTTGTGCTCCTCGCTCTCTCTGGCCCATCTAGCACTATAGCACTACATCCTCTTGTCCATAGTTGTGATCTCAATAGGAAGCCCCTTAGGGCGATCTACCCTAATGTGCTCCCATCCCTAGATCTACAAAATCCAACTACAGGTGATGTTGACACGACCCCTCTAGTGGATGTGGTATAGCTCGTCATAAAAATAAGCCAATAGAGACCTACCCCATGCAATATGATAGGCTCATCGCTAACCATCAGGTCCTGAACCATCACAAAGAGGTTCCAGACCTACCCCATGCATATATGATAGGCTCATCGCTAACCATCAGGTCCTGAACCATCACAAAGAGGTTCCAAGGGAACCTCAAGTATGAGCAATCTAGGATAAGGATATTGCTAATGACCATCAGTAGTAAAGCATGCCTCACTATGAAAACATGTTCTTGGTACCAGCGGATGATAAACACTCCCCCAGACTTATTGTCCTTGAGAGAATCCTTAGAATACCTCTTGAACACCCAAGTGAATACGGCCATCTGAGCATTAGTGGCCAAAGGAAAAATAGCCACCCCATCAAAAGGGATCTGGAAGATCTTATACACATCCTCTGATGTAATGGTCATCTCACTAGTCGGGAGGTGGAAGGTATTAGTCCGAGGGTCCCAACGATGGGCCAAAGCTGTAAGGTAAGCCTAGTCCAACATAATGTGAGGTAGTATGGTAACATACTGGAGCCCACAAGTCTTAAGCCACCTCCAATATGTTTCATTCAGAAGAGATAGGAGGTCACTCATGAGCCTCAGGTCCCGAGCCTGAGCAATAAGGATCTAAGCAAAGCAAAAGAAATAAAAAATATAACTACAGTGCAATATAGGCTAAAGAGTAGTTCAAATTTTCAAAATCATCAACAACTATCTCTAAAATCCAAAAAAAGCAAACATATTGTGCAAAATTGGCTAAGGGGATTAGCCGCTATCGCCTACAGTGGCCAAAATCTGGCCGTTGGAGACAACAGCGGCCAAATCCCAACGGTCAAAATTTTGATCATTGAGATTCAAACTTAGCCGCTCTAAGAGACAATGGCCAAATTGTCATCACTTTGAGCAACAGTAGCGAAAGGGTAACACAGGAAACCCGTGAACCCTAGGCCATAAAATTCAAAAAAAATGAAAAAGAATAAAAATGGGGACCAACCCACCACTTAAAAACTTAAACTAAGCCTAACTACGAATTTCGTTCATTACCAATAGGTTTAGTGAGGTTCATTTGCCAATTACTTAGTGAGGTTTAGTTTTACCTAGAAAAGGAAAAGAGGTTAGGGTTTAAAAAATAAAATACCCAAGAAGCTCTGGCTCCTCCAGTAGTTGATGCCTCACCCTGTGCAACCATGTCCTCGACGCAGGCAGCTTTAGAAATCGCAACTGTCACTGTCTCACCAGGGCTCTAAAAAGTGAATTAACAACAAATGAAAGTGACAGGTCAAAACCCTAAAAATGCATTTTTTTTATATTTTCAAATTATGCCTTGGTCATTGCTGATGTCAACGGCCCAAACTTTGTGGTCACTCAAGGCAACAGTGGCCACAGGCAGAAACTTAGAGGCCGCTGGACCTGACAGCGCGCTGCTCCACAAATAAAAAAATGGAAAAATCCTTCCATGGGGGATGACAAAAAAATTAAATAAACACATTTTGATGAATTGAAGTCATCTTAATGACCAAAATAATAAAAAAATCACATAAAAGCATAATATCAAGTAGGTATCATACCCAGTTACTTGCTCTATCCACTCGACGATTGCAGTGATTCACACTCCATGTATTTCTATGAAATGAGCAGGTTACCATAAGGCCACTTGGGAAAAAAGCAATTCATTTTAGGATTACGATGTGCCACCCTTTAATCCCAAAGAAGACCAAGATGTTCATACTGTTTCATGGGTGTGAAAGGATCATCCTAATTCCCCTATGATACCAAAAACATTAAGCCAAAGTGTAGCACCCTAAAATTGACACGGTTAAAACCTTAGTAAAAAGATAAAATATTAAAATTTGAATTTCAACCCCAAACTGCCCATTAAACCACCTTTTACCCGCTTTCCCTATTTTCCGTGCCATTTTTAGGATTTTTTTTACCGTTGGACTATATCGTCGCATATTAGACTAAATCATCCCCGATCTAACGAATTCGTCTGGAATAGAACATCCAGACGATTTCGTATCAAAACCAAATTTTCATAATTAGCTTCTATTTAAACAGCCTCTCTAACTCGGGCAGAAGCGTGTCTGCGCGGTTGGAGATTTCCTTGTTGGAGATCTCCCAGATTGGTATGATGCCCAACCTCCCAAACCTCTTTCTAATCCTATATAAACTAGGATTTTTCTAGTTTATCCCCCTGCCTCCCTGTCTAATTCTTGCTGATTCTCCCTGAACTCCCAATCCCTTTGTTGACAAGATTTCATTACAGAGTTAGCTCTTTATTCCTTCATATTATTGCTTGCGTTTGGTATTTTGCATTATTTTTATTGCAAGAATTCTACTGTTTTCAGTCGAGGCTAGCTTGGATCATCACAGACGATCTCGGATGATTGCGGACGATTTCGTATGATTGGAGGTGATCCTGAATGTAGTCCAGATTGAGGGTTGTCCAAGTTTAGAGTTTGCATTCTCTTAAGGCTTTCTGCATTTTTCATAATATATCTCTGCATTGTTTTAAGTTACTATGTTTTATGCATCTTGGATTTCATCTCATTTAGCATAATTGCATGATAAAGGTAAAATCAATTATTAAATTTACTGTATTTCCTCATTTGTTATTAGACACTATTATTTAGGTAAGTTTCCTATTATTTCTATCATTATCCCTTGCTTCTGCATTTGCATATTTGGTATTTTGTGTCTGTTTTTGTGATTGCAGGTTTCTGACGGATTCGTCTAACGAATTCGTCAGATTTCAGGTGATCCTGTTCTATTTCAGATGACCTTCTATGATTTGAGACGATCCCAAGAAATATCAAATGATAATGTGTAAACTGAGACGATCTAAACTGCTAAAAGACTCATAATTTCCATCAGACATCCGAAATCAGGTATGAATTCTTCTGGTTAACCTGTTCTCTATAATTTGCATCTATTTCTATTTTTTGTATTCATTGAAATCCACATTGGCATATAGAATAGTTTAGATTCATATCGGCCAAACCTAGGAGTTGAATGATCAAGCATAAAAATGAACACATCAAACACACTATCAACCTAGGCATGGAAACTGCCACTCAAAAGTTTCCTGGTGAACCCACCATCCATCGAAAATTCACCCTTATACTCCTCCCCCGAGAGGCGAGACCTTCAAAGGGCCTCTTAGTCCGAGGTATTGTCCCATCCTTTTCACATCCCCCTTTCGGGCACGAATCCTATAGCCTGAAGGTAAGGATGCAAAAAAATTGGAGCGATACATTTTGGTGAACCCGACGTGAATAACATAGGCATATTTTTGATTCAAAAATATAAAAAAACAAAAAAATATATATGTATACAAGAAAAACAAAAACAAAATCATCATTTCAAGTTTGTATGTTTTAGATTCAATTCTAAATAATAGATACTAAATGTTACTTTTAGAAGTACTAAAGAAACCATGAGTTTTTACTCAAATCCATATGAGCCCATCAGTAATGTTGGAAGAATTCAGCCAAATACATTTGTTGATTATGACCAGCCTCATCCCTATTCAACATCACCTCCATCACACTTTTCTCATTTTTCATCCTTAACCCAACAGGACAATCCCCTTTCCAATCCTCTCCATAACGATATTATCTATTCTCCCATATATCCATATTATGTCTATCAATCCACATACAATCCTCCACCACCCTTTCAATATTCTTCTTTCAATACAACACATCCATTTCAACAAGAAAATACTTATTCTTCCAATCCTACCATGCACTCACATAATACTTCACAATATTCTTATCATCATTCTACCCATAATAAAGAAAAGACAAGTAAGAAACCATTAGGTCCTTTTATGACTGAAATCCTAAGGCACATATCAAAAACCTCTCAAAAACCTTCATCACGTACATTTACAAAGCTCAATCAACCAATGGATATAATTCTCAAGCATTTACTTGATAAAAATAAGATTGAACTCCCTTCCATAAGACAACTTGATACCACAGTAGATTGGTTTAAACCTGAGCTACATTGTGAATATCATAGAGTAGATGGACATATGACACAAAATTGTAAAGATTTAAGATGTGCAATTCAAGATTTGATTGATGAGGGTCTTTTTAATATAAAGGAATTACAATTTACAACTGATTATAAATCTCCAGTAAACAATCAAACTCCTACACAACAAATACCAATGATCAATCAAGACATGGGAATCTCTCAAGAACCCCTATTCAATTATCGACACCAGTAAAACAATCAAATATTGCATGTTAATGTGTCCCATCATGATGATATTACTAATATTGTAATAGAAACTACAAATGAGCAACCTCAAGTTCAATCAACTCAATTTGATATTCAAGATATGGATTCCTCATTTGACCAACCTTTAAAACTATCTTTGGCTCTAGAGAATGATCCAAAATGGAATGTAAGCATAGAAAGCTCATATTTAGAATCAAAATTTCAATCTAAAATCCCCTTTGATGGCCAACAACAAATGATTAATCCTCAAGCAAAGATATCCCTTTTAGAAGTATTACAAAGTTATCACAAGGAAATTTTGTTCAAGATACCTAGCCAAAAATTTGTTCCTCATCATATTTTCTCTAAGAACATAATTAATGGTGTAAACCCTCTTGAGGTTAACCATATTTCATTCTATGATGAGGAGATTCCTTCCTCTACTCCACAAGAAGACTACTATCTTTACATTACAGGATCTAGTAAAGAAACACCTGTTAAAACTATCATGGTAGATAATGGCTCCTTTCTTAATTTATGCACTTATCAATTATTCCAAAAACTCGAATTAAAGGAAGAAGATCTTAATGAATCAAATGTTATTATAAAATCTTTTAACCAGGAAATTCAAGAAGCTCAAGGTACTATAATTTTTCCCCTCAATATTGGATCCAAGATCTTGGATACTTTGTTTTATGTAGCATATTGCCCTTCACCTTACAACCTACTTCTCATAAGTCCTTGTATTCATACAATGAGGGTTGTCCCTTCTACTCTTCACCAATGTTTAAAGTTTGAAATTGTTACCATACATAATGACCCAACACCATTTGAAGAATATTTAATGATTGAAACATCAAGTTCTATACATTCTCTATTGTCACAATTATCTTCTATCCATCACTTTTCTTCATTCATATATGATCATCCTTGTTTACCAAATAACACCCATGCATATATTTCATATATGCTCCCTCCATCTTATCAAGACTTGGAAGATAGTGATAAGAATGAAGAACCTTTTTATCCTTTTGATATTTTATTTGTAACATGATCAATTTTACACATATAAAAGTAAAATATTTTGCTACATTATTCTACATTATAACAAATATTTTGTTATCACTACCTTTTATTCATCACCTTTTGTTCTTACCTTCAACACAACCAAATTATCCTTCAAAACCTCCTTTGATTTTGAAGCAACCTTAGATACGCTATACTCAAATAACCTTGTATAGTGTATATAGATCATCTTGTATATACCACCAATTTCATAAATTAAAATCAAAATATAAAAACATCAAAATCTTCAAAAACATATTTTATTTTCATACCTGTCAATTCCTGAAGTATTGTCATTATATTTTCAATTATTTTGGATAAATGAGCATTTATTTGGAATCCCACACTTTCACACTCACATGAATAAATATCTTGATTTTATTTTGTATGATTATTAATCTCTCTTATATCAAAGTCCACATTGGCATTAAATAACATTTTGAGCATAGAGAACTGATCTTGTTATTTACTTGAACCAAGTATATCTTTTCACATTAAAATGATTTCATTGCAAATTCAATATGATGCTACATAGTAGACGTGGTTTCTTGAGCGAAAAGTTTCCCCTGCTATCCTATCATGCACATGGTCTAGAATCTTTGAGAATTGACAAAAGGACAAGCTCACCCCTACCCAGAATAAAAATCCCTTTCTCTACGGCTAATCCGAGCAAGTATCCCTAGCATAGGAAGAAAATAAAAGTTCAAGAAAAAGAGAAAAAGAAAAATGTTATTTGAATCATCACAACAATATTTCAGCATTATCTCAAATATCAAGCAAAAATACAAAAGTAAAAAAAAAAAAAGAATAAGCAAAAGTGAAAAGCAAAAGCAAAATACAATAAACTCCTTTCCCTACCCCTTGAAAAGAAAAGAAGGGTGAATGAGCTTGAATCCCTGGAATTCTCAATTATTCGAAAACTGTGAGGTAAGCCCCATAACAGGTGGTTTGTGCCCAACCCGCTTGGCCTTGGGTAATCCCTAGCATGGTGATATGTCTGTCACATTAGCGACCTTATTTTGTACAGACCTCTGTTAGCTTATGGATTAGCTAGCTCTTGATAAACCTAACTTACATAGTAGTCTGGTACGGTTACATGCATATAAAAATCAGCATTTTAAAATTTTAATTTTTGCTTTTCCGTGTTTTCACCTCAAATGTTTGATTTGGGTAAAAACACGGAGGGGGCACCATAGTCAGCATTCGTATGATTCGACCAAGAATCATCGTCTAAAAAATTGAGTACATTTTTGCTTTCTCGTCAAACGGGAAAAACTCGTCTTTAACGCATTTTCTTCGGAAAATTCGCTAAAGAGGGGGCAAAATGTAGCACCCTAAAATTGGTACGGTTAAAACCTTAGTAAAAAGATAAAATATTAAAATTTGAATTTCAACCCCAAACTGCCCGTTAAACCACCTTTTACCCGCTTTCCCCGTTTTTCATGCCATTTTTAGGATTTGTTTTGACCGTTGGACTATATCGTCGCATATTAGACTAAATCGTCCCCGATCTAACGAATTTGTCTGGAATAGAATGTCCAGACGATTTCGTCCCAAAATCAAATTTTCATAATTAGCTTTTTTTTCAATAGCCTCTCCAACTCGGGCAGAAGCGTGTCTACGCGGTTGGAGATTTCCCTGTTGGAGATCTCCCAGATTGGGATGATGCCCAACCTCCCAAACCTCTTTCTAATCCTATATAAACTAGGATTTTTATAGTTTATCCCCTTGCCTCCCTGCCTAATTCTTGCTGATTCTCCCTGAAATCCCAACCCCTTTGTTGACAGGATTTCATTACAGAGTTAGCTCTTTATTCCTTCGTATTATTGCTTGCATTTGGTATTTTGCATTGTTTTTATTGCAGGAATTCTACTGTTTTCAGTCGAGGCTAGCTTGGATCGTTGCAGACGCTCTCGGACGATTGCAGACAATTTTGTACGATTGGAGGTGATCCTGACTGTAGTCCAGATTGAGGGCTATACAAGTTTAGAGTTTGCATTCTCTTAAGGCTTTCTACATTTTTCATAATATATCTCTGCACTGTTTTAAGTTACTATGTTTTATGCATCTTGGAGTTCACCTCATTTAGCATAATTGCATGATAAAGGTAAAATCAATTGTTAAATTCACTGCATTTCCTCATTTGTTATTAGACACTATTATTTAGGTAATTTTGTTGTTATTTCTAGCATTATCCCTTGCTTCTGCATTTGCATATTTGGTATTTTGTGTTTGTTTTTGTGATTGCAGGTTTCTGATGGATTTGTCTAACGAATTCATCAGATTTCAGGTGATCCTGTTCTATTTCAGACGACCTTTTGTGATTTGAGACGATCCCAAGAAATATCAGACGATAATGTGCAAACTGAGACGATTTGAACTGCTACAAGACTCAGAATTTCCATCAGACATCCGGAATCAGGTATGAATTCTTCTGGTTAACCTATTCTCTGTAATTTGTATCTATTTCTATTTTCTATATTCATTGAAATCCGCATTGGCATATAGAATAGTTTAGATTCATATCGTCCAAACCTAGGAGTTGAATGATCAAGCATAAAAATGAACACATCAAACACACTATCAACCTAGGCGTGGAAACTACCACTCAAAAGTTTCTTGGTGAACCCACCATTCGTCAAAAATTCACCCTTATACTCCTCCCCCGAGAGGCGGGACCTTCAAAGGGCCTATCAGTCCGAGGTATTGTCCCATCCTTTTCACATCCCCCTTCCGGGCACGGATCCTATAGCCTGAAGATAAGGATGCGAAAAATTTGGAGCGATACACAAAGTGATACAATACAAACATAAATAGAATCACTCATCCTAACTCCCTAAGATAGTTATTTATAGTTGGACCACTCCTCGGGATAGGGATATATTATTATCATAAAAAATTGGAATCACACTTGGATGTAGGATTACCCATTAAAAGCAACAAATGCTAGAAAGGAACCAGATTAGTCATATTGGTCAAGTGACTTGTCGCTTCATTCATTGTCATTTCTTCACCAATCCATTGTGTGAGGAAGTAGTTCAAAAATTCAACATAATCATAATCAAAATCAATAAAATATCACTCGATCATAATAAAACCGTGTTCATCCTATGAATCATTGCATACAACAATCACAAATTTCCCTTGTTTTCAGGTAACGTAAGCAGACATGACATCTTCAATTGTATCTTTCCTACCGGTTGGAATTTTGTAGCAATTGAAGCTACCCGATTGATTTTGAGGAATGAGTGCAATTTAACATGCCCAAGCCACTAAGCTAAGTCCTTCGAATGTTGAGGCAATGATTCAAGGGATGCGCACCATCTTGCATGATTGGGCCATCCAACGTTGATCAAACCATTGATCACCATACACCCTACAAACAGATCAATCTACACTTTTTCTTTGCACTATGTTTTCCACACAGTGCATCACAAAAAGGGGTATCTATAGACACCTAAATTATGTCATACTTAGGGGATCTTCTCACATAGACACATTCATAAGATTAGATGACATAATATTGCACTTTCCAAGCATTAATAGTGGTTCTCACCACTCATTTTTGGCCTTTTCAAGCCATCCAAGCCTAGCCTCTCAATCCAAGAGCGACCAGATCCTAGCCTCTTAAGCCTAGATCAGCTAGACCTTAGCCACTATAGATGATAGTGGCCATATATTAGTCACTATAGATGATAGTGGCTAAACCCTAAAAGCAGTTTTATCGACAAATAGGCCTAATCACGGGTGGAAGTGGCAGTTTGCATGCAATAAAGGTGAGTGGGAGTAAATTTGCATTCCTTTTCATCACTAGTTCACATAGGAGACTTGATTTTGCATTTATACTTTAATTAACTGGCCTCCAAACATAAACAAAGGACAAAAAATTCTCATGCTAACGACTAGTTTGCATAAGAGACTCAAGTTGGCAGTTATATTTCAGTTAACTGGCCTCCAAACATAGAAAAGACAAAAATCTTCTCATGCTAACTTACACTACGCATGAGAAATTCATTCCTAGGTCTTGGACATAGACCTAGGGTTTCACACTATAAAATGTGCAAGCCTGAGAACACCAAGCATCCATCATCCATCTATCTTTTTATTGATCTTGGTCATTGAGGAGAGCTTTCGAGACTTGGAGAGTTTCCTTGGAGATCATCTGTACGGAAAAGCCCTGATAGATTAGAGAGCATAGCAACCATTATTTCAACATCAGATACAAGCTTTGATCCATAGCTTTGGAGCAAAGAGGACGAGAATCACTTTAGCGGTCGATGTCTTGGAAAGTGGCCCGCAGGCTTAGCTTATGGTTTAGACATTAGATTAATTATTTGTTTAGCACATCATTAGTATAGCATCATTTTATTCATTTGTATTCATAGCATTAGTATAATTTGCACTTGCTTTCATTTGTTATATCCATTGCTAACAACCTCATCCGGGGAGGTATTCTTGAACATCTAAGCATGTGTTGTTGTTTCATTGCTTACAGGGCCACAGGTTCATCGGACGAAATCTGCAACATACGAGAGCAAAAATGGATCCCTCTAGGAAATATACCTAGAAAAGGAGGCATATGTAAGCCCTTATACATTTATGTGTGTGGAATCGGGAAGCTTTTTGACAGTGCACCACCTCTTCGCGAAAGAGGCACTCTTTACCTATTTGTAACCTTATTGTATCAAAATGGGTATCCCTAAGAGGTACCGACATGTAATCGGGTTTCAATACGAATAAAGAGATCCATATTTGTTATTTTTGTGTTATATGCTTTTCATTGTCTTCCATTTCATCTTGGGTTTTTAATACATTGCAAGTAGCCTAAAAGAGAGCGGTGTGTGTGTCCCGGGGTCACTACAATTGTTACAAAATAAAATAGATATTACCAATAGAAAACATTAAAGTAAATCTTAATCATTAATTTATTTATTCAATCAACAACTTTTGTCAACTTCAACTAAAATTTCTACTTCCTCTAACCATGGAAAGGAGATGTTAACTTCATGATCCTCAATCAAAACCCCTCTATTGGCTAGCTTATCTGCACATTTTTTTCCTTCCCTTAATATATATGTAAACCTAATTTCTTCAAAATCTTTAGCAAGATCTTGAATTTCCACAATTATATCTTGTATGTTCCATGGAGCCTTTGCTTTCCTCAAAATTGCATTTATTACTATGAGAGAATCACCTTCCATCCAAACTCTATTCCATTTAATTTTTTTGCATATTTTTAACCCTTATAAATTTGCCCAAGCTTCAACATCATTGTTTATCTTAAATACACAATTGAAAGCATAATGAGATAAAATCTCTCCTCTATTATTTATAATTATTCCTCCTCCTCCTATTGGTCTTGGGTTTCCTTTAGATGCTCCATAAAAATTTAATTTAACCCACTCCACATCTGGTGGTTTCCAATTTATATTCTTTACCTTATTTTTGCTTCTCTTGTACCCAACATAATAATTTTATTTAATGAATTGACTCCATCTATCAAGACTCTCTGCTTCCAAATTAGGGATTGGGTGAGTTGATAGGGTTGGTTTAGACTCCTCTATGGATAAACATATCTTATTTTTTATTACCTCTAAACTACTTTCCTTTCCTTTAAATATTCTTCTATTCCTTTCTATCAATATAGTACAAATTATTATATCTTTTGAGATATCATGTATTATTTATAAAGCCTCACTTTTATAAGTGCTCTACCATTGCTTTAACCAATTTTCAATTCTACTATTCATCACCATGAATTTACCAAAAATATTAAGAATCCATTGCCATAGATTATAGAATATTGAGCAATGTCCCAATATATGATCAATATTCTCCTTATCCTTATTATAGAAAACACATTTAGAGGGGCCATGAAAACCCCTTTTCATAAGGTTATCCTAGGATAAAATTCTTCTATGACCTAGTAGGTAAACAAACATTTTGACTTTAGGAATTCTTGGGCTATCCCAAATATCTCTCCAAATTCTACTGATATTATTATTATGTTGGTGTTGAATCGTATATCCACTTCTTGTTGTGTATTCTCCTGAGCTATTCAAATTCTAAATCAATTTGTCCTTGACACCCCTTGGAATTAGTTTTTTTGCTAGGGAAAGTTGAAAAAGGATTTCATGAAGTGGTAATTTCTATTGATAAGGTAGGAGGTGTTTTAGAATATGTAGGTTGTGTCATAGCCACATTGAAACTTGTAAAGTTATTTTGAATTTCATTGATTTGAGCAGCTATTGATTATTCATTAGAATAACCTAAGTTTTCATGCATTGTGGTGGATTCCACTTTTGCTTTTTCTCTATGTTCTTCTTTAATAACATCCAATATGATTTCTTTGTTTCTTTTGATATAATATTGAACATGGTCCATAGTTTGATAAGGAATTTGTTCAAAAATCAATTGTTCCCTTGGTACTTGTGATCAAGGGTTTACTTCTTGTTCAATTTGTCCTTGAGAGGATGATCCTTCCTATGAATTAATAGGGAAACCATTGTTTTAGGTGTTATAAGGATGTTGAGACATAGAAGACTTAGCTTCGAAGAGGAAATTAATTTATTAATTTTTTTTTTAGAGTACTTATAGCAAATAAGAGAAGATGTTTGATATACTTATGTCACCTAGATAAGCAAACCTCCTTGTGACTCCCACTAATCCACCATAATATACTTTCCAAAGAATATTGCTCCCCTAAGGTTCATACGTCGGTTTACTCAAGGGGTCGTTAACCTTCCCCCAATAGGATTAGCAATTGGTTATGTTCTTGTTATCTTAATTTAACGTGATGTAAACTAAGCAAATAAATTAGATTATCTATTTAAGTTCAATAAATTTTATCTTAGTTAAGGCAAAAGGAGTGTTCACATTGGATTCACCAATTTATGTAGGTGGTGGTAAAACCTCGTGTTCATTTCCATTTTAGATCTAATTAATGTCAAGTGCGTACAGGGGAGATTTGTTAGAATATCTGCTTCCCCACTTGAGGATCTCTTTCCAAAGGAAATTTCAAGGATGTGAAAATCATCAACACAACTAGACCCCTAATTTTTATGATTTTTCTAAGGTTGTATGAGGTTGATGTAATGCTTATTTTGTGGTGTTTATGGGTTCAATTAATACAAACACCTAAAAGTTTTGGATCTCTATTGATATTGACTCTTTATCGAGCCTTAAAATTTATTTGAACCTAAATCATCAGAACCATCTAAAATATAATGCTTAGTTTAATTCACACAAATGCAAGCAAACAAGAGCTAACCTAAATGCACGTCAAGTTTTGAATGCACTAGACCAAGGAGATTTCAATTTTAGGGTAAACAAAGAAGGATGCAATAAAAAAAAACTAGCCTAAAAGTAATTATATGCTTCTTGATTTCTTTTGTAAGTACTTGAATGTAAAATATATGCTCAAACCAATCCTAGGGTTCCTTAATTGATTAGTATTTTAGTGTTTTGTATAGAAATTATAACATTTTGTAAAGAAATATCCAGGTTTTGTAAATGATTTGGGTTTTCTAGCTAGGATTCATTAATTTCCCAAAATAAATGTGTTTTGTTTTAAAATAGTAGAAAATCAGAAGTATAACATAGAGAGAATGAAATAACTAAGCTAGGGAAGGGCCAAGTAGTTGAGTTACCATTATCAGAGAATTTCAACCAAATTCACCACTGAACAGTGCCAAATTTGCCACTAATACCAAATTTGCTACAAGGGTGGCGAATTTGGTAAAACCTACACAAAGAATAAAAGAATTATATTTTCTACTTTGGGGGTTTATCTTAGGGTAGTGAGGTTGATAGGCTATCTTTTCTTGCTGGTCAAACCCCCTGTTTTACAAAAAAAATTGAGTTTAGTTACCGACCTGAGTGGATTTTGGCCTATTGCCAAATTCACCACTAGGTCTTGCCAAATTTTTTACTAGCAAATTTGGTCTGAGTTGCGAATTTGGTTCTATGATTTTGACTATCAAATTCACCATAGGGGTGGTAAATTTGGTCCTAGATGAGAAAAATCAAGTTTCAAGGCCAATTTTGATGGGTTTTGTCTTTGTTTTGAGTTGAAAGTTAATTAGAATGATCCTAATATGATCTGGAAGTTTTTTGAGTAGTAAGATAAAATTATTAAACCTCTAAAACTTGGTTTTGCCAAATTCACCATAGGGATGTTGAATTTGGTATTGGGTGAGATTTTTAAACTTTCAGAGTTGATTGGGAATTGATCTGAATAGGTTTTTGGCTAAAAATAATATGGAAGGATCCTAGTATATTTTATAAGGTCTATGCATAATAAAATATAGGGATTAAGCTTCAAAAATAGAGAATTAGAGAACTAAAATTTTAACTGTAGAAGAAAAACATGAAATCCCCCTAGGATTTTACAAGTTTTGCAAATTGAAGCTATGAAAGGTTGTGGGATGCAAATATAAGGCTAAGAGATATTTAATTAGGGTTAAATTAACTCCTAATAATATTAGAGCAACATATTATAGATATATTTAATAATTTAGTAAGTTATGTTAAGAAACTACTTGAATCTTAAATGAAATGGATAGTATGTAAGCAAAAGGAAATGTAAGTGCAATTAGATGTAACAGAGGTGTAAAAGATTCTAAAATATACTTATAATTACAATAGATAGCTATTCTAACTTAATGGAAAGCAAATTAGTACTCAAATAGCAATAAATTTTCATAAAATGAAAGCACATAAAATGAAGGAAATGCTTGAACAAATGGAAAATAGAGTGCAAAGATGCCTGATATGTAAAATAAAATGGCATGGAAGAAGACACAAAAGGGTTAGTATGTTGTAGCTAACATGTATAAGTTGTAGATAAGAGATTTAGAAATATTTTATCCAAATTTATGCAAAGGAAAGCACAATAAAATCCTGCAAAATAGAGGATTAGAGGCAAAAGTGTTGCTAAAAGTAGATGTAAACTAAAATAGCCTACAAAATAAGTGTTAGATATGATGTAAGGATGTTAATATTGAACAAGAAGGCTACCAAATATTGTTAGAATATTATAAAATAGGGTTGGAGGCTACCAAAGATAAAATATAGAAATTCTACAATAGAAATTGAAGCATATGAAAGGAAATGCATAAAAAAAAGGAAAGAAGATGTCAAGTTAGCAAGGCTACAACCTAGAGGATAAAATTTTGTGGAATCAAGGTGAGAGGAGAGAATAAGGAAGCTAGGAGAGCTCTCCTTCTTACCTCCAATGGTGACCTCCTTGCTCCCAAGTCCCCCTAGCCTTGCTTGAATTACTCTCAATGCTCACAAAGAGTACTCAAATGCTTGATAAAAACCTATGCGATGCTTGAGAAGAAATTGAAAGATAAATGCTAATTCTAGAATATGTGGACAAAGCTTTGCTATAGTGAATTGCCTTGCAAAATGCCTACCCAAGGGGTTCCTTAAATAGGATTTTGAGGAGGATTTGGAGGAAGTAATGGATAAGAATAAGTTCAAACTAATTAATCTCAGACCTTTTTGGAGTATGTGAAATATATGGTGTAGGTGAAAGGATTCTTGATCTGTGGCTGCCTAGTTTTTGTGGAATATTCTCAACTGTTTTGCCAAATTCACCATTGTTTACCAAGTTCACCATAGGTGTGGTGAATTTGGTTCCTGAGTGGCAAATTTGGTAACAAATCAGATTGGATTTAGGATAGTTTGAATTTAAAAGGGCTGCAAAATTTTCCACTAGATAAATTTATCACAAGGGTGGAAAATTTGGTAAAAATTGGTTTTTTTGACCAAAAAGTTTGATTTTGCAGTTTTGTCAAATTCACCACTCAACTTGCAAAATTTGCCACTTGCAAATTTGGTCAGAGTGGTGAATTTAATAAAGGTAAATTTTGGTACCTATATTTATGGGGAATGATAATTTTATTTTTTTTTGAAGATAATAATAGCTTTTGTGAAGATTTAGAGGATTTGCGACCAGTTTTGAGAAGTTGCAATTAGCATGTCAAAATTGGGTGTATACAACTGGAAAAACCTAGACACAACTTGCAAAGGCATCAAGATAAAAGGTGATGCATTTGATAGTGTGAGTGCATGTAAAGGAGTGCTTCCACTTGCCCTAATGACATCAGTTATATTGTACAACTTGGCACAAAATAAAGTAAAGATAACAACATTCACTAATATTTGCAAGAGTCTTCAATGAGCTCTCAAAGGAGTTAAGCTCATCATCATGGCTTCAAAACTCAAGAATAGAGCATCTTCAATGCTTAGCTAGCATTCAAAACTCATTACCACATGGAGTAATAGCTTGTGGAGCTATTGACAGTGTTATCTAAGTGAAGGATATAAGGCATTGAGCAACATCGAGTGCCACATGGAATATATTCCAAGATTGTGAGTTTAATTAATAGCCACCATAGGAAGACCACGTAGTGAAGAAAAAGCATGTTGTGAAGTAAAAGCATGAAGTAAATTGGAAGCATCACAATTAGGATAAAGGTACAACAAAACTATCATACACCAGCATTTTTTGAGGAGTGAAGACTAGCGATGAAGTAGAGCATTAAATGCTTAGGAAGAAACCAACGTCGTTCGAGGAGTGATTATTTTTCTAGAGGAAAAGACCATTGTCAATTAGATAGGAGCAATGCCTCCTCATTAGCACCCAAATTTAGAAGCTCACTCACCATACATTGAAGGGAGTTCAAGGTATATATCATTAATATTTACTTTCCTCCAATTAGGAGTTATAAGGTGTTAAGTATAAGGTTGATTATTATTTCATTTTTAACAACCTTAAGAAGCATGGAAGCAATTAAAGCAAATATAGAAGATATTATAAAAAAATTTATACTCAAACATTGAGATATTTACAAATAACCAAGTAGAATTCTAAGGTTGTTTACCTTGGTAAATTGGAATATTAATTTGCACATACTATTATTATTTTCTAATATTACAAATTAGGGAGTTATAAGGTATTCTACATCAAACATTTGATTATTAGAATTTAGAAATATTAAACTATTGGATATTAAGGGATATAAAAGGAAGTTAATTATTTACTTAAAGGAGTTGGAATTATTTACTTACATTTGTCTCATACTCATCCTAAAGGGATAAAAGAAATTCAACCATAGAGAACTTCAAATTAATAAGTGCATAGTTCATTAGGAGAGATAAGGTGAAATAGGAGTTGATTATTGTTATTTACAAAACATTACAAAATCAATCCAAAAGGTGAACTATTACTTACTAAGCACTTTATCAAACTTATAGCATATTCTAAACCACTAGGGAGACATAAGGATTCTACAAAACCTAAGTCTATAAAGGTTTTATCAAATTGGTTCATATACTCAATTTACTTGAGAAAGATATAGGATTCTACAACATCCTTAATTAAAATATTAAGGAAGCAAAAATAATACTACATCTCAAAATGTCATAGCTAAACTTAATCTACTAGGGAGTCATAAGGTAGACTACTACAAAAGGATCTATCAAAACCTTAAAGAGCTAGGATAACTCTATTGATTGACCCCAAGATAATGGATGAGATGGTAAGAAATGCTTCTAATGGTGAGGAGTTATTTCATGAAGTAGAATTCTACTGTCAAAATCTAATAAAAAACTTTGAAGGATACATACTTCTATCCAATGGTGAAAGGAGAAATTTTTATTAAACCTCAAATAAGCAAAGGAAGGCAAGTTCACAATGTTAATTAGTCATCTCCATGGAGTCTGTTTTAGAACCCAATGGAATGCATAGAAACTAGTTATAACCACTTAAGAAGAATGTATGATGATGTGTCTATCATTAATAGTTTTAACTTGTTCAAAACATGAATCTTAGTTAATATTATTGTTATGACAGACTAACTCATGAAGCAGATATTCCTTTAGTACCAACATAGAAATGAAAAAGAAGGAAGAGAAAATATAACAGAAGAAAGGAAACAAACAACATGAAGATCAAAACTAAGGAACATGAAATTAAAGCTATGTAATCCAATATGAAATTTTATTACACTAACTACTTGTTTGAGTAGGACACAGGCATAAGAGAAGGAAATTACAGGTTTTCGAAAGAAGATCTATATTGAAGACTAAAGTCTTCAATACCCAAATAATGTAATACAAGGGGGTGTTAGAGTATATTACATTATATGGGTCATGTAAATGTACCACATTTGGTACAGAAGTAGAGTAGGAGTTTACTTTAGAGCAAATTTAGTTAGTTATTTCAAGTATTATAATAAATGCACAAGTGTGTAGTTCCAATGTACATGAGTCTTAGGTAGAGTAAGGGCCAAGGAATCTATATCTCCTTATAAAGGACTCATAGTGAGTGTTTTCAATGTAGTAGTAAATATAGAGAGTGTATGGTATATTTTAGTAGTATGGTATAGTTAAGTCCTTTTATATCCTTTCATGGAGTGTTCATGTCCTCCATTATGTAGCATTGTACTATTTTTATCACTCTCATTAATGGAATATTTTTGTTATTTGTAGATGTTCATCTCATTATTTTCCTACATATTATTGTGCCATTAGTTTATAGTTATCTCATATTAGTTATCTTACATCTTATGGTTGTACTACCTCCCATCAAAAGCTAACATGTTGCAAAAAAACTCGTGAAGACTAGGACTCAACATTGATTCCACTAGATTGATAAATCAACTAGTGAAGATTTATTATCTCTATATTTAGAGTTTCTTCCATTACAATCCTAATACTTTGTTGCAAAAAAAGAAGATTCAAAGAAATTCAGGAAGCTTCTTACAAAGAGCTAGGAAGAATATCTTCTTTGGAATCAATCTAATACCTAAAGCAACAAATGGAAGATAAAAGAGTTGGAAGCCTAAGAAGAAGGTCCTATTACGAGATTGTAGACCTGTAGATTGCAAACGAGAGAAAAAAGGTTAAATGAGCCTTAATATAGATTGAAGAAGAGACTCTAGAGAAGATTCCAGGAGAATATTGGAGGTTGGTGATCTCCATTGAATATTGAAGACTACAAATCAAGGAGGAGGTCCTAGAAATAAGACCACTCAAGAAAAAGAGTCCTATAAAATATTAGAGATTGGAGATCTCCATTGAAGATTGAAGAATAGACCCAAAGGAGGTATCATTGAAGAACTTCCATATTTGGAAGATGTTGGAAATTTTGAGTATATTGTTGTCATTGATGTCAAAGAATTAATGGCATAAGTTAATGACATTGGTTGTAATTTATGTCAAGGAAAATAAATGTTAAATGGTTTTACCATGGTGGCATTTGCAAAAGAAACATAAAAAAATGATTTATGGTGGCCAAGTTTTTATCCTAAGAAAAGGTCCAAAGGAAAAATTATAATATTTTAATCCTTGAGGATTTAAATAATTATAATAATTATTATATCAAATTATAATAATCTACAGAGTAATATATAAAGGGCTAGGACTATAGAGTAATCTACAGGGGATGATCGTTCTCCGTACCTCTATTGCAACACCGCTAGCTGCACCTCAAGCGGGACTAGAACCTGCGGGAATTGGATCTTTCAATTTATCCTCGTAAGAATACCTTTATTCATGGCATGGCGAAGTTGGCCAACTCTACTCCAGTAGACCAACCCTACCTTCGCCCCCAATTAATAAGCCTACTAGGTGTGGGTAGGACCTAGAAAGCCCGATCTGCGGATACGATGCGTATCCAGATATAGGTGCCCCGGGCGGGCCTTTTATTAGAAATTAGGAAATGGGGGCACACCCTTTGTATAATAATTATGGCATGGAGCGGAATGAATGGCATGAAGCTTTTCAAGCATAAAGGGCCAACGTGAATTCGTTTCCGATAGAAAAGCTTGGCTTATAATGATATACGGGTCCCTTAACCTAATGAATTTACTAATTTCCAACCTCTTTTCGGCAGGAGTCTCATATACGTATCAGTTGGTTGGCTCCTCACAGTTCTCTCCCGTCTCATCCCCGGAATCGCTAACATGAAGTCCCCAACCCCTGATTGAGAAATATGATATTTTGCCTAATCGATGAATAGATTTTGGGAATCGCAAGCATGAAGTTGGAATTGCTAGAGTTAATCGAGCACCAAAAGTTTATTTGAAAATAAAATGCACAAATATCAAGGACCATGTCAAATTTATTATATATAATGCTAAGCCAAGGTGGAGAAATGAATGAGAAAACAAATACGCCTAATTTCGTTCGATTCGCGAAAAAGGAGAAGACAACAAGGTATTTTTGCATATTGAGGTAGAGCGCATAATAAGGAGAAGGGGACCAAGCTTTGGTTCCATATGGGCAGGTAGCCCATATAGTAGAACCTATAGTGCTAGGGCATGGTAGAAGATATGTCTCGAGTTCAAGACACGATGGTAGCAAGGTGATAATTTTTTGTTTGGAAAACCTCTTGATTTGCGGTGGAGTTTGGGTATAAAGGACAACGAACACCTTTTGTTGTTGTGTGGGTGTCTAGCCACACAGTGGCCAAGCTAGTGGCTAAGGCACTGACCAGAAGGTAGAATAGGTTCGAATCATGATGGTAGGTAGTAGCAAGGGAATAATTTTTTTAAATTATTTTGTGCCCAAGTCAAAGGTATGTGCCACACACTTTTTTAGGGAGGCATAAGGAGAAATAATTTTTGCTTTTAAATTTTTAATTAAAAGGGTTGAAAAGTGATGGTTTAATTTTTGAATAAAAATATGAAGTTGAGTTCTTGTTAATGCTATAAGGTATGAGATAAAGTGATGCTTTAATGGTCTTTTTAGAAATTTGAAGTGATTTAATTCATTTGTATCAAGAAGGAGGTATAAGGTGTAAATTAAAAAATTATATGTGTAATTTATGGATTTGTTGGATTGAACATTATTTTGCAATATTAGGAGTAATAAGGTGTAAAAGTGGCTTGATAATTTTATTGTATTTCTTGTATTATGAAAAGAAATTTTGAGAGGTTTTGTTTAGTTTTAATGCATCATATTTGAAAATAAAAGAAGAGTGATAGAATATCAAATTCATATTTCATTGAGCATTTTAGAAGGTGAAAATTCATGTGGATGTTTTGAGAAAGTATCTTGCAATCTAACCCTTGAAGTGGCATTAGAAAAATCAGTTATTTATGAGATAGGTTTTGAAGACATATCTCCATAAGAGAAAATTAAGAGGTATGGGGAAGCAGAGGAGACGTTTTTCGCAGGACTGCCCAAACTGCCGAACTTGTTTCGACCATATCTCACTCATCCGAACTCGGATTGAGCTAAAATTTTGAGGGTAGATGCCTGAAAAACCCTAGAATGTCTCCACCAATTTTCATGTCATTTGTAGCAACACATATCCTAGCGCATCCCTATGTGTGAACGATATATTTGGCTGCATTTGGCAAGCAGCTATGCGAGGGGTTCATCTGGGTTGAGTGCAAGCAGCTCCAGAGGTTGGTTTTTAGGGCCTTCGGGCCCTAGCGGCCAATATTTTTATGGTTTATGCTCAATATTTTAGCAGGAAATGTTGCAAGGGATACAATATGGGTTAGAAATTTGTCTTTCAATAGATCATACTGTGAACTTGAGTGACAATGGCTTCCAATTTGTTGCACAAAATAAAAGTGAAAACCATACCTTTCCACGACGTCTAGGGCAAAGATTAAAGAGATCACGAAACAAGTTTCAAGCAGTTGATCAAAAAATGGCTCATATATCAAGTGAATCTAGTGCTAAGGTGCACCCAAAAAATAATTATACTATGAAAACCCTTGTTAAGGGTAAGAATTTTGAAGACTCAGTCCCAAAATGAATTTTAGGGATGCCCTTCATGGTGGACAACCTCAACCCAATGCTAATATCAATATTAGGGCTTCCCATAAACCTCTAAGAATACCTAAGATTGATCCCAGGAAAACGGAGTCAAGATGTCTTAAAGCAGCTGATGGAACTCCTATTGTTAAGCTTGATATGAGTAACATTCGATCGGCATTGAAGATTTGGAAAAAAGAGGACTAATTTGTCGGTTCGTGGGTTTTCGTCCGAGTCTATCTGCTTTCAAAGTCTGGGCTACAAAAAGCTGGAAAACTTTTTTTTTTATAGCAAAAAACCCTTTGCGGGGCCGCCTTGGTTTGAGAGACCACAAACAGGGGGTTCTACACCGTCAAAGTCACCCGGGAGTCGCCGACCTGCCGCACCAACATTATCAATTGGATTTTGGATACCCAATTCAACTTTTGGTAGGGTGGATATTTGAACCTGGGACCTCCCTTGGAGGATTGCCCTCTCCTCTCCAACTCACCTACAACACTCTATTTATCCAAATGGTTATTTTCTTGTTTTATTTGCTAATAATGAAGATAGAGAGAAAAATTTTCAAGGGGGTCCTTGGTTTTTTGGAAGGGCAGGGCTTTTCATGAAGCCTTGGCATACTAAATTTAAAGTCGAATAAGAGATACCTTCTATAGCTCCCGTGTGGGTTAGACTCTTTGGCCTCCCTATTGAATTTTGGAATCCTACTATTTTTTCTTCAATTGGAAACTCTTTAGGAACTTTTATGATGATTGTTGATTGTACTCAAAATTTTGAACATATTATTTATGCTCAAATTTGTGTTTTAATGGATTTTGACAAACCCCTACCTAAAAAGATCACATTACAATTTGGAGAAGACACTTGGGATCAAGTAGTGGACTATGAGAACATTCCTTTTCGTTGTAGAATTTGCCATGAATATGGTCATTTTGCCAGTGCTTGCCCAAATAAAATTCCTGATCAAAAGAAAGAAGATATAAACTCAGCAAGTTTCCAAATACCTAAGAAGAAGAACACTCAGAAAAAACCAGTTATGAAGGATCAATCAAAGTCATTTGCTAATATGTTTGAAATCCTTTCCACAAATGATGTCCCAAGTGAGGAAGAGGAAATAATGGAAACTGAAATCTTAGAAACACAATTTAAATATGAAGGGAAGAACTTAGAGACAAACCAACAAATCAAATGTTTTCATCAGAAAAAAAAGGAGAAAATTTACACAAGAAAAACAATATTTCAAATGTCAAAACTTTAAATAATGTAGGTCCCAATATAGACTCCATTGAACCATCTAGTAAAATTTTGGCTATGTATGAGCATTCTTCAAGGTTAGAAGCCATCTCAGATTCAATTGGAATAAGTCAAGAAACAGGGAAAAAAAAATTGAAGATGGATTCTAACCAAAAAGTAGGTCGCAAGACCAATCAATATCATATGGTAAAAGAAGGTGAAAATATTGTAGAGGAAGGTAAGATTAATGCCCTTCCCAAATTTTTTAGCCCTGGTATTAATGAAGATCATCACTTGTAATATTAGAGGACTCAAATGGAGTCTTTCAAAACAAAATGAAATTAGAATAATGATTCAGATAAATCATCCACATCTTGTTTTCCTTCAAGAAACAAAGATGTCAATGGAGGATATGGACTTAATTGCCAGTAAAATTTGGCCAGCTGGAAAAGTGGTTTCCCTTAGTTCCCAAGGGACTTCGGGTGGCATTGCTTGTCTTTGGGACCCAAAAGAGGTAGTTATTCACCATATGGTTGGCAGTTGGGGTTTGTTGGCTATAGCTATTCAAAGTAGACATTCCAACAAGATTATGCTCTACATTACTGTTTATGCCCCGACTTATTTGGAGGAAAAAAGAAGACAGTGGAAGGATATTACTCATATTATCTCTCATTTTCCTAAAGCTTGGATCTTGATCGGAGGAGATTTCAATACCATCCTCTCTCTGGATGAGAAAAGGGGGGGAAATAGAAATTTGGACAAAAGCACTGACCTCATGAGAGAATATATTGCAAACCTCCATCTTGTGGATATCCAACCAGATAATGGTCTTATGACTTGGTCTAATAGAAGGCAAGACTTAGCTTGTATAATGGAGAGATTGGATAGGTTTTTGCTCTTTGAAAATTTCTTAATCCATGGTCACATTCCTAAAGTGAAGACTCTTAATAATGTTGGTTCAAATCATTGGCCAGTCATGGTGGAAATGTGGAAAACCAATGTGAGTTTCTCTCCTTTTCATTTTCAATTAATGTGGCTTAGAGACATTTCCTTCAGACCTCGTGTGCAACAATGGTGGAAGGAAGGTAAACCTAGGCATGGGACTAAGATGTTCTATTTTTCCAAAAGACTACAATACATTAAATCCAAAATCAAGACTTGGAACCTGGAAAGAGTTTGGGGATGTTCATAAAAAAAACATGAAGTTATTGCTCATATTGAAAATTTGAATAAGAAAATCCATTTAGATGGCCTCACAGAGAAGAGAAGTGTGGATGAAATTAAACTCACAACTCAATTAGAGGAATGGGAAAAAAGAGAAGAAATCTTATGGAAGCAAAAATCTAGAATTCAATGGCTCAAAGAAGGAGATCGAAACACAAATTTCTTCCACAAATCTCTTCTAGCTCGAAGATCTCACAACTTTATTTCTTCCTTAAAATCAGATTCTGGAGATGTTGTTTATACTTGGGATGGCATGAACTCTATTTTTGTTGATTACTTTTCCAATATTTTTGCTTCTACTCCTCTTGACTCAGCTTCACAACAAAATGTTCTTCAAGCAATCCCTTCTCTTATCACTTCGAGGAGAACTCTATTTTGACTCGCTCTTGTTACTATCAATGAGCTTCAATAAGTAGTTTTTAAAATGCAAAAAGGGAAAACCCCAAGTCCTGATGGTTTTCCTATTGAGTTCTACCAAGAGTTATGGGATATCCTTCATGTTGATTTATTAGAGGTGGTGGAAGAAGCTAGGAAAGCCAAAGAAATTTTGAAGGTTATCAATAAAACTTATATTACTCTTGTTCCAAAAGCTCAAGAGGTTGATCATATCTCAACTTTTAGACCTATTGCTTTATGTAATGTTCTTCTCAAAATAATTACTAAAATCATGGCAGAAAGGTTGAAGCCTCTTTTGCATAAGATTATTTCCCCAGAGCAAGGGGGATATGTGGAAGGACGTCAAATAGTAGATGAGATAGTTCTTGCTCAGGAATCCATCCATTCCATGGATATGCAAAATTCTCCTTCTATGTTCATTCGGTTAGACTTATCCAAAGCTTATGACAGAGTGGATTGGCACTTCCTTATAAAAGTTTTGAGGCAATTTGGTTTCTCTAAGGATTGGATGGATTGGATCATGGGATGTATCTCTTCAGTTTCCTACTTAGTTCTTATCAATGGCAGGCCTTCTCAATATTTCCCAGCTTCCAGAGGTATTAGGCAAGGTGACCCGCTATCCCCTTATTTATTCATCATTCTTGTTGAATGCTTGGGTAGGACTATAACCAAAAAGAGGGAAAACAAAACCCTTGAGGGATTTACCATTGCTCATGGAGCTAGACCTATCTCTCATCTTCAATTTGTGGATGACTCTACTCTTTTAGGTAAAGCTACATTTAAGGAAGCTTCTAATATTAAGCAAATCATTAGCTATTTTTCTAAGGCTACTGGGTAGTTGATCAATGAAGACAAATCTAAAGTTATTTTCTTTCACTACTCTACTAGACAGGAATCCATGGTCTTGGATAAATTAAGATATAAGAAGACCTCTCTTCCAATCACTTATTTAGGTATTCCCATAAATATTCAAAGGCAAAAAAATAAAGATTGGAATTGGTTGTTGGACAAAGTCAAGAAGAAAATTGGAAAGTGGACCAACAAGTGGCTTTCTTCTAGGGGTAGAATCACCTTGGTAAAATCAGTCCTTCAAGATATTCCTATTTATGTTTCTTCCATTTTGAATATCCCAAAGGCTGTTCTTCGAGAATTGGATCAAATCAGTCATCATTTCCTTTGGAGTGGTACTAAGGAGAAAAGAAAATGGGCCTTGGTGAAATGGGATACTTTATGTCTTCCTAAGAGTGAAGGGGGGTTAGGATTTTGGTCTTCAATTAATAACAACAAATATTTAGCTGCTAAATTATATTGGAGGATGTTGCATAACCCCAATGCTCTTTGGGCCAATAATCTCCATGATAAATATGTTGAGAACAAAAGTCCTGAAGACCTTGTTCGCTATCAACTTCCTACCAAAGGTTCTCCCATTTTAGCAGTTCTTAAGACTAGTGAGGATTTGATAAAGAAAAATTTATTTTGGATCATTCATAATGGTCAACATGCAAATTTTTGGACAGATTCTTGGGATGGTCACAAGCCTTTGATAACTCAGTTTCCCGATTGGAGGCCTTGGATGGAGGAGCTTCACCGAGCTAATTGGATAAAGGTGGCTAATTACTGTCGGTACCATACTGGTAATTCAAAGGTTGGTAGATATTGGATCCCTATTGAGGACTGGCCTATTCAAATCCCAGAAAGGCAAATACAAGATATCCAAGGCATCCTTCATATGAGATCCCTCTCTTGGTCCCATGAAAAAGATTGTTTTGGATGGAACAACACTACTAAGGGTGAGTATTCAGTTGCTCAAGGTTATTTGACCTTATGCCATAATAATCCCAACCATTCTTCTGACATATTTTCTCAATTGTGGGCTCAAAAGCTCTGGCCTAAGGTGAGGTTCTTTAATTGGCTTTTATTGCATCGTAGGGTGCTTACTGGTGAGCAACTTATGAAGCGTGGTTTTCATGGCCCTTTTAGATGTGAAATGTGTGAAGAGAATGTAGAAAATATCAACCATATTTTTATTGAGTGTACTTTAGCCTCTAAGCTATGGAGGAGAATGGCCACTTTACTTGGCTTACAGTGGTCCAATTTTTTTACTTTTGAACAGCTTTGGAGGGATTGGCCTAATCAAGAGGGTGTTGATCATTTTATTAGGCAGTTAGTTTGGATGGGTTCTACCATTCTTCTTTGGAATATTTGGAATGAAAGGAACAACCAAATTTTTAATCAAGATAGGAAGGATATTCACTATATTTGGCAAAAGACCATAGCCAACTTAGTTGAATCAGTCCATCAACTCCTTAATCACCCCCAAAACTCCCACCAAAGATGGGATCAAGTGATGCAAAGATTGAATATTAAACCTTCTAAGGGCAACCAACTTAAAGGGAATGTGAGTATTAGTAAGATGGATAGGACTAGAAATTGGCAACCTCCTCCTAAGGATTTTGGAAAAGTCAATACTGATGGAGCCTCTAGAGGGAACCCTGGAAAAGCCAGTGTGGGAGGAATTGGTAGACTTTCGGATGGCTCCCTGGTTTTTACTTTTGCTGAGAATTTGGGTATTCTTTCCAATAACCTTGCTGAGGGGTATGGTATCCTCGGAGGCCTTTAGGAGGCTACTAAGGTTGGATGGGAAAAGGTGTTAGTTGAGTCCGACTCTCAACTTATGATTAATCTCTTGAAGACTCCTTCTAAGAATCATAAGGTGGATTGGAGAATAAAAAGAATTATTGAGAAGATTCAGTTAATCCAGATGGGATTTTTGAAAGTTGATTACAATCATGTGGTCAGAGATCAAAACAAGAGTGCTGATGCTTTAGCTAATTGGGCTTGGACAAAGGTGATCTTACTTGTTATGGCCACCCTCCTATATGGTGGGCTTCTCAAATTAGGGAAGCTCTTCTTTCTATCATTTCTTTGGATGGCTCCAGTTCTAAAGGTACCTAGTTTCTTCTTGTTTTTTTTTTGCTTCTCTTTGGTTCATTCAGTTTTTTTTAGTTCCCTAGCTCATTCTATTCTTTATTTTGTTTCCTCTGTTGATTCTTGCCTTAATAGTCTTCTGGTCTAGATAGGTCATTGTTTTGTTCATTTTTTTTTCTTTTTTCTTCTTTGTTTTTTTTTGTTTAGTTTTTTAAGGTGGGTGGGTTCTTTTGTTTTGTTTTGTTTTGTTTTGTGTTCTTTGTGTTGTTTTTTGTTGTTCTTGTGTTTTTGTTGTTTTGTTTTTTTTTTATGTTTTTTGTTATTGTTCTTGTGTTTTTTTTGTTCTTGTTCTTGGGTTTCTCTTTGTTTGTGTTATTTCGTGTTTTTATGTGTGAGTGTTTTCTATGTTTTTTGTTTTTGTTTATTGTCTGTTGTTGGTTGTTTTTTATTTTTATTTTTATTTTATTTTTTTATTTTTTAGGTTTTGGTTGTGTTTATTTTTCATGTTTTTTTTGGGTTGTCTTTGTAGTGTTCTGTTGTTTTTGTCTTGTTTGTGTTTTGTTATGTGGTTCTTGTGTTTTTCTATGTGGTTTGTGTTGTGGTTTATTTTATCTTATTGTGCATGTTTGGTTGTGCTTTTGTTTTTGAGACACTCAAGGAGCATGTTTTTTATTTTATTTTATTATTTTTGTTGTTATTTACTTATTTTTAAATTGGTTTTGTGTGTTTGTTTGCTCCTTGAGTATGTCAAAGGTGGTAGGCCAGGTCCGAGTCCTGGGCGTTTTTGGTGGAATGGATACCCCTGCCTCCTTGGGTCTTACCCGAAAGTGGCATCCCTTTTGGGATGATTTTCACAAAAAAAAAAAAAAATTAAGAGGTATGGGCACATCATTCCTTGTTTAAAGTATTTTGTTGAAGTGATTTTTTTTTGGAACATAAGGTGAAGATAAAAGGATTTTTTGGCAAGCATTGTTGGAAATATTTGAGTTAGGATTGTGCTTTATAGTTGAATATTTTAGAAATATTTGGGATAGAGTTTGAGAATAATTTATTCTTCTATTGTTGTAAGAGTTTGAGACATTTGTGCTAGAGATTGTGAACTACTTGTGCTAGTTTTGAAGATAATTTTTTGCATCTTTGTGAAACCCTTTTTGAGCATGTGTTATAAGAAGTTATGAGCATGTATTAGACAATAATTGAGGCAGATTATGAGTAGGTTAGAGGTATATTTTGAGCAGGTTTGAGATAGACTTGTGAGCAGGTTAGAGGTAGACTTGTGAGTAGGTTAGAGATAAATTTTGAGCAGGTTTGAGGCAGATTTGTGAGTAGGTTTTGAGGTAGACTTGTGAGAAGGTTAGAGGTAGACTTGTGAGTAGGTTTAAGATAGTGTTATGAGTATATTAGATCATATTTATGAGCAAATTTTATCAGATTTGAGCATAGCAAAGGGGATAGAGTTCTCCTATGGAAATAGATCCATAAACCAGATCAATGGGTACAAAGGTCTTCTATGGAGAGAGATCCAAAAACTAGAGCATAAGGAAATTGGTGTCTCCTTTGGATAGAGATCCATAAATATTGTAAAAGGGAGTTGATTCCCAAAATATTCATTGAGAAAAATTTATAAGGAATATTTTCTCCGTGGAGTAGCCCACATTGGGTGAGCCACATTAAATCATGTCTCTCATGCATGTGATTATGTGTGCATTGTTTATTGCTTTGATATTATTGTTGTTATCATTTGGATTGAAAAGTAAAAAATTTTATCTTATATTGTTCACCCCCCTCTCAGTATAAGCTTATGTTCTTCAATTAATATCAGAGCAGTTTCCTTTGTGAAAATCCTAATAGCTTGAAGGAAGATCCCACAAGAACATACATGACCTTTGAAAATGGATAAGAGGCCATGATCAACATAAAAGAGGAATTTATTACTGCTTTTAGAAACTTGAAAAATGTTAGAAGGAAGAATTTAATTTTTAAGGATCAAATCCAAGAGGATGAGAAAGAAAATATGGAACTTCTACAAAACCTCACAGAGCTCAAGTTAAAATTTAAAGAGCAAAGGAAAATTAAAGAGGATATGGCAAAAGAGTTAAAGGTAAAAGAGTTAGAATGTGAAATATTGGAATCAAAAATTGTCTCTCTAAGAAAGGAAGTTGAAAATACTAAGGGTAAGTTACAATAAGATATAAAGTTAGGGAAAAAAAAAGAGGAGTCAAGCTCCCAAGGAAGAAATATATCAAAAGAAGAATATCCCATGACTTATGCTAATGCATTGAAAAGCAAAAGCATCAAGAAGGAAAAAGGCAAAGAATATCCATGGACAAAAGTCAATTACAGGAATATCAAAGGAAGAAGATGTGACCATATTATTCAAGGCAATCCAACAGGTTGCAAAATCTCTTCCATGGCTATTGTTTCTCATGTAACAAATATGGTCATAGAGCTATACATTGCATTTTTATGTGAGAGATAATGTTGATAGAAATTTCAATTCTTTTGCACCTCTCATGAATGACAATATCATATGTTACAAATGCAATAACTTTGTGCACAAGGCCAAATGGTGTAAAACAATATTTTTTGAATTAAGAAAAAAGGAGGATCAAAAGGCTCAAAATAATACAACCTTAACAATTAGGAGAGAGAGAAAAGAGCAAGAAAAAATGAATTCAATGTTGGTACAAATAGCTCTTCATGTGAAATATAAGAGAAAATAGTGGTTTCTTGATAGTGGTTGTTCAAGTCATATGATAGGGGACAAGAGTAAATTTCTTTTACTTAAATAAATAAATGGAGGATCAGTAAAATTTGGTGACAATGGTTCAATAAAAATCTATGGGAAAGGAACCTTGAGTTTAGATAATGGAAAAACAAAGACAAAGAATATATTGTATGTCAAGGGATTGAGGTACAATTTACTAAGTGTAAGCCAACTTTGTGATCAAGGGAACACGGTCACTTTTTATCCAAATAGATGTGAGATCAAAAAATCTAAAATTGGAAAGCTCGTTGCAGATGCCAGTAGAACTACAAACAATATCTACATGCTAAGTGAGATTAGGGGATAAAAGTGTTTCTTATCACAAGAAGATGAGAGTTGGTTATGCATAGAAGAATGGGTCATCTAAAATTTGACAACATAGTGAAAATAAGCAAAAATTAGGCGATCAAATATTTACCCAAGATAAAAATGCCACAAAACACAATTTGTGCACAATTTCAGCATGGAAAACAAACAAGACCAAGTTTCAAGTCAAAATAATTTACATCATCTGAACCATTGCAACTAGTTCACAGTGACCTATGTGGTCCCACAAGGACAAAGAGTCTACAAGGTGAAAGTTACTTCATGTTATTTATAGATGATTTCTCCATAATGACTTGGGTAGCTTTCTTAAAAGAAAAGTTAGAAGCTTTTAAGAAGTTTAATGTATTCAAAGAATTAGTGGAAAATGAAATAGGTAGAAGGATTAAGTTTTTAAGATCAAATAGAGGAGGATATTTTACTTCAGGTGAATTCATAGAATTTTGTGAACAACATGGGATCAAAAAATAATATTCAGCAGCAAGAACTCCTCAAAAAAATGGAGTACTTAAAAGGAAAAATAAGAATGTTAAGAATATGGCCAGAGCTATGTTAAATGAGTCTAAGATTTTATATGTTTTTTAGAGAGATGCAATTCATACATTAGTATATATCAATAATAGAGCTCAAGTAAGAGTAAATCATCACAAAACCCCATATGAGCTCTAGAAAGGGAGACCAACTACTATAAAATATTTCAAAAATTTTGGAAGCAAATGCTACATAATATGGGAAGAGAAAAATTTGGGTAAGTTTGATTCAATATGTGATGAGGGTATTTTCCTTGGATATTCCACTAAGAGCAAAGCCTATAGGTGTTATATGTTGAGTGAATATTTTACCCTATTGTAAAATTATCACCACAAATAGAGTATTGAATTGAAAACTCTCTCTTGCAAAGAAATTAAATGAGACTCATTCATTTCTCCAAGGTTATGGTAAGCAAGCATTCATATAAAATAAAATATGTCTCTCATAATAGCTCAAAACTTGCAAGTGATTGTTAACAAGGAGCTTTTATGGTTCCTTTCAAATATTGCTTAGTAATCACGACCTTCAAAACTTCCAAAGTGCAAAATATTGATTCCTTTTAGTGCTTTTGATATTAAAATAGTCTACCTTGAACCCCAATTATTAGACTCTTTTATCTTCATATTATAAAGGTTCCAAATGCAAAAGTGTGTGGAATAGTCCACTTCATTTTAGAACTATGTCTTTAATGTGTGGTTCATTTTAAAGTCAGTGGATTCATTTTATCTTCATTGTAAATGTTCCACTATCCCTATGTCAAAATTCGGTGTTAGTAGAAGTTAGTAAGTTAGCATGTTAGTGTTCATTTGCTTTATCTACCTTAGTGTAAATTTGGTGTTAGTAACCCTCCTAAACAAGTATTTTATCTAAAAATTAAATGGATGTATTTGGAGGTGCAAAATTTTTGGATAAGAACCAGAATAGAAGCAAATGAATCTGGAATAAAATAGGAAACTTTGGAAAATGGACCAGAATGAAAATGAAAACTGAAAACAAACAAAAATTCTAGAAAGACCAGAATGAAAATACTTAAACTGAAATTCGGGAATGGACTAGAATGAAAAAGAAACAACTTAAATTTTGGAAGGAACATAATGAAAAAAAAAAACAGAAATTCTGGAAGGACCAAAATGAAATGGAAAATAGATTAAAAATACAGAAAGTAAACAACGAAAAGAAATTATCTACAAGGTTAGCTAGAAAATAAAAAAAAATGACATCAAATTTGGTTAGCAATCCCCTCCCTGCAAAACCCCAAGTTATGAAATGAATCTAAAAAAACTTGACCTAACGGACCTGCAACACAAGCACAATCAAATTAGACCAAGTACGAGACTCCAAGGATGAAGCAAACTTGCATTATTTATAGAATTCACCTATTGTAACCCATTTCATGGCATATACAAACAAATACAAGCATAAAATAATGCAGAAAAGAATATACAATAACAAAGTAGTCTTAGACGTAATCTCCCTTTGATCTTGCACACAAAGGTTGCTCTTGCCAAACTGAAAGTCTTATATTCCAAAAAAATCTCTTTGGTTACATAGATTCCAGCCATGTGGAGATTTCCACTACACAACCGGCTACCGCATGCAGCCATGTCTGCGTCCATTATGAGTTTACCTCTTTCTTTCTTTTTTCTTGAGTAATACTTCTTTTACACATCCACCATGGAAATTGAGTTCGCGTCATTTTTTTTTTAGTAATACTTCTTATACACATCCACCACGAAGATTGAATTCGAATCGCTTCCCTATCATTTCATCCATCTACAGAGCCTCCCATTACGCCAATGATCTGATCGTATTTCTTCAGCTAGGCTTCGCCCGCTAGATGCCTTTCATTCTTCCATTGTTGTCCAATATCGTCTTCCTTCTGGGTGTCCTTTCCTTAACCTGAGCAAACCACAACCGGCACAATTTTAGACGAATAACATTAAACCTTTAATGAATATAAATTTTAGGCTTTATCAACATACAAATAAAAGGCTTAAACCTTATAAAAATAAATGAAAACCTAAACTTTATAAAACTAATGACTCGTGACGAACACAAAGGTAAGAGTAAATTTTTTTTTCGTTTTTTTTCAATTATGTTTATTTTATAATGTGATATGAATGGCCTTGGGGCCTTTATTTAGTATATAATTGTGTATTTTTTATTTTATTTTTTGTTACAATATAAATATATATATATATATATATATATATATATATATATATATATGAAAGATATATGTGTATTTTATATGATTCCTCTTCTTTATTTTTCCCTTTTATTTTTTATTTATTTTTTATTATTATTTTTACTTGTTTATTGGAACATTCATCACCCTCATCACATATGGAAGGAATCCTGTCACCTTTTCATTGTGTTTGCTTATTTTGATTATATATATATATGATTACTTTAAAATACAAATAGGTAAAATCAATTGACCTTTGTTTTATTTTTGTATTAACCTTTGTTTTATTAAGAAATAATAAAACAAAAATTTATTTATTTTATTACTGAAATTTATTATTATAATATATATATAAAATACCTTTTCATATATATTATAATATTTTTTATTATTAATTTTTTTTTCATTTCATTTTATTTAAATGATCAACTATTAGAATAAAATAAAAAGGAAATAAACAAGTTGACCATTTAAAATTTCAAACCAGAGTAAGGAAAACACAACCAAATACACAAAACTCAACAAAGGGACACCAACCACCGAAGGCACTATCCCACAATCAACTTGCATTACACCCTTCATGTGGAAGGACCTATCCCAATCACCACTCCAAGACAACAAACCATATAACTCAAAATTAAAAGGTGGGTCCCCAATTTTTGGGGCTAGTTGTGGAGCAACCACAACAAATGGCGACTCTACTGGAAATGCTCCTGAGCATTTCGGTAAGAACCCAACCTAAAAACACACAAAACCCAAAAATTAAAATTACAAGCATCAACAAGTATCCAGAGAATGAAAGTAGACCAAAAAGATATGAACCATCAGAATCATTCAACATCAGCTCAGTGTGTGCAAAGTGATTCATTCCTTATCGTTTGAAACCATTCAACATTCCATCATCAGTTTCACATGGATGCATATGATAGGTTATGGATGATTTATGCAGGATTGAATGTATGAAAAGGATGCTATAATATGAACAACCTATTTTGCAAAGACTCAAACATTCTAGTACCATAAACAAACACACTAAAATTATCTAACCCTCTTAGGACCAAATGTGTGTGCAGTGAATTCATTTACCAGATCAAGAGCTCAGTTATGAACCACTACCATCCAGAACCAGTGTGTGCAAGTGGACTCAAAGCTTTGGGGAATCAGATTCTCAACCTAAGTATGATGAGAATTTGACCCTATCCTTACTACTCTGATCTGAGTTTATTACCTCATCTTGACCAAAATGATTAAACCTATTATGGATGAAACCACAAGGCTAGCCTATCCGTTTGAGCGGTCAGAGGTCTCACTTTTAAATGAGACATGTCACCATGCATGAGCATACTCCACTGCCAGTCAAGCGTCTATAGCCCCGGTGGAGGTTAGCCCCATAGTCCATGATTTTGCTTTTGATTTCTTGAATCTTGGGGATGACTACCCATCCTTCTAGGGGACATGTAGTACGATCCTTACAACCCAATAGTCAATGGTGTGATGGAAGTGGAGTGGTGAACATTTTTCTTTGGATTTCTTGAATCTTGGGGATGACTACCCATCCTTTGAGGGATATGTAGTACGATCCTTACAACCCGATAGTCAATGGTGTGATGGAGGTAAAATCAGAGCTTTGGGGAATCGGATTCTCAACCTAAGTATGATGAGAATTTGACCCTATCCTTACTACTCTGATTTTGGGTTTTCAAGTATTGTGGAAGTGGTGAAAACCACTATTTTATGGACTATGTTGCATGATAGGACCGACAAGAATGACTCTTTTCACCTCACATTTTCTCCCAAGGATGGTTTTGACCATTTTTCCCAAGATGTTTTTAATATGTGCAAATCGTGTTTGGTTCAAGATAGTTTTGGCATCAGTTCCCAATCTCAAGATCTTCTTAGTGTATATTGTGCAATGATCCTAAGAGAATTTGACATGTTTTTGGTGATTGTCTTTGAAATGTAGATGCAAGTGAGATGCAATGCAATGTGAAATGTACCATGAAACAAGGCTGAATGAGATGGAGCATGTAAAATATTTCACCCTAATTTGCAAAATTGACAACTTCATGCATCACAAGTTTCAAACGATATACTTTAATGTGTTTGTGATAATTGTGGAGCCTTCTGCAATACAATTCTGATGTTTCACATTCTCCTGGTCTTATTGAACATTCATGAGGACATGAGCTGACATCTCACTCTAAAATACTGGAAAACAACCAAAACTTGGAAGCGAATGAATACAAAACACCCAATCAACTTACAAACATCAAACAAAATCCAAACCAAAAAACCAAACAAACAAAAACCAACACACCCAAGCTATATACAAGATACTAAATATTGGAAGTGAATGAATACAAACACAATCAGACTCAACATCATCAAACACAAACATATTTACATATAATACAGGATCTTTGCCTTTTTAGGCCTGAAAGTAGTGCTTCAAATGTAGCCCATTAACGGGCAAAGCCAAATCATTTCCATCCAAGGTTTTTAATCTGAAACTATTTTCACCTAGGATTTCAGCAATTTGATATGGACCCAACCACAAACAATCAAACTTTTGATGATCTCCTTTCTTTTCATGACCTTTATCCCACAGTAAAACTAGGTCTAAAATTTTAAATGTTTTGATTTTAGATTTCTTATCAAACCATATTTTCACTACATCTTGATGTTTGCTAAAATGAAGCATAGCCTCATCTCTTTTCTCATCAAGATGCATTAACTGTGTTAACCTAGCTTCAAGTTTATCATTAGTTCCAACATATTCCTTCATGAAATGCAATGTTTGTAACCTTAAATTTATGGGAAAGATGGGATCCTGCCCATAGACTAAATGATACGGAGATGTTCCTATTGATTCTTTGGTTCTGATCCTATCAGCCCAAAGGGCGAACTTTAACTTGCTATGCCAATCCCTAGGGTTCTTTTCAAGTAATTTTTTTATTACACACAACAAGTTCTTATTAGAGGATTCCGCTAAACCATTACCTTGTGGATAATAATTTGAGGAGAATTTCAAGCTTACCATATTATCATATGCCCAATTTGCAAACTCCAAAGAAGAAAAGGCAGAGCCATTATCACTTACAATTGCGTTGGGCATTCCAAAACGAGTCACAATATTATCCTCTAAAAACTTAATGACAACCTCTGAAGTGGCATGCTTAGTAGGAATAGCTTCGGTCCACCTTGTGCAATAATCTATGGTAGTAAGGATATATTTATGAGAATCGTATGAGTTAGGATTGATGATCCCAACAAAATCTAATCCCCATTGTGCAAAAGGCCTTGCCTCTACCACATATTGTAATGGCATTGCAACATTTCTTTCTCTATTGGCCACCACTTGACATATGTGGCATGATCTCACATGAGCATGTGCATCCTTGAACATATGGGGCCAATAGTATCCAGCCCTAAGGATTTGATGAGTTGTAGCATTGGCTGACCCATGTCCAGTTCCATACTTACCATGGAAATCCTTAAGTACTTGGGTCACCTCTTCTTGATTAACACAACGAAGGTAAATCCCTTCATGGTTCTTCCTATACAAAACACCAGATTTAATCAAAAAATTTGCAGATTTCAAATGCAAAGCTCTACGTTGAGTGGAATTTAAATGTGATGGACACTTACCATGCAACAAGAAATATACAATATCAACATACCACTCATCTTTGGTTATGTCATCTACCTCATAATGTTGGCATGATATCAATGGATCAATTTCTGCAATTGCCTTGACCAAACCTTGTCCATGAACTATTTTCATGGGTCGGATTTCCAAATCGAATTCTTGAAGGGTCAAAATCCATTTTCCCCATCTTTCACCTAGTTCATTTTGCAAAAACATAGACTTAACAGCCGGGTCAGGAACTACCACAAAGACTTTACTGTGAACTAGATAATGCCTAAATTTCTTGATGGTCTTGAATAGGGCATACATTTGTTTATCTAAGATAGAATATCTCAGCTTTGCATCCTTCAATGGAGAACTCAAGAAGGCTATGGGATTTTCAATGCTACCCTCACTCTTTTGGGTTAAGACACTCACAAAAGAATGATCTGAAGCAAAAGTATAGACATAGAAAGGCTTTGAATAATCTGGACTAATTAAAATAGGGGCTTTAGAGATAGCATCCTTGATGCTTTTGAAAGCTTCCCTATTTTCATTTGTCCATTTGATCTGAACATCCTTCTTTAACATGTCATTCAAAGGCTTGGCAATCTCGGCAAAACCTGAAATAAATTTTCTCACAAAGTTAATCTTACCGAAAAAGGATCTTAACTCTTTCTTGCTATTAGGTGGAGGAATGGCTAGTATAGCTGAGATTCTTTCTGGATCAATAGCAATCCCATCCTTGGAAATGACATGACCTAATAGCTTACCTTCCGTTACTCCAAAGATGCATTTTTTGGATTAAGGGAGATCCCATGTTCCCTACATCTTTGAAGTACTTTTCTCAAGTCCTTGACATGATCTTCCCTTTTCTTAGAGAAGACAGGAATGTCATCAACGTAGACAATGATACACTTACCAATGAGCCCTTTGAATGCAAAATCCATGGCTCGTTGGAAAGTTGCACCTGCATTCAATAATCCAAATGACATTCTCCTATATGCGAATGTTCCCCATTTCGTCGTGAAGGTTGTCTTCATTCTATCATTTGGATGAATTAGAATTTGATTATATCCTGAATAACCATCCAAGAATGACATCATTTCTGACCCATTCACCTTTTGAAGAATCTCATCAATAGTAGGCAATGGGTAATTATCCTTTTGGCAAGCCTTGTTCAGATTCCTAAAATCTATACATAACCTTATCTCTCCATTCTTCTTTCTTATCGGGACAAGATTGGCCACCCATGTGGAATGTCTAACAGGAAAGATGATTTTTGCTTCTAGCAATCTCTTGACCTCTTTCTCTATTAGGGGTTCTAAAATTGGGTTGACCATTCTTTGTCTCTGTCTGAAAGGCTTGGAGTCAGGTTTTAATGGAATCGTATGAATTATCACATTTTGATCATAAGTTTTCAAATCCTTATAGCTCCATGCTATGCAATCAATATATTCCTTTAATGCATGAGCGATAGACTCCCTTTCTTGCCTTGTACATGCCTTAGCAATAAATACCTCTCATGGATTTTTTGCACTCCCTAAATTGATTAAATCACATGATTCTTTAGGGGGTGGTACCTTTCTTCCTCTTTTTGCTTGGTATCCAATATCAAATATTTTCTCTAACGAAGCCATACCATTCGGCATATCATTCCACACTCCGGTTGCTTCACATTGCAATTCCATTTCTTCTTGCCCCCTCTTATCTTCATCTATCACCTGATTTTCAAAAATACCAGAATTAGTGACAAAATTGAACACATGTCTGTCACTATCGAATACTTGGAAATTGGTAACATTATCTGGTATCGAAGGGCAAGGCACTAATTCGATTGAGAATTTCTTGCACTTTTTATGGTCCACAGGTTTAAGCATACTTGCGGCTACAACTAAAGAATCTGCCATGCGATTATTTTTCCTAGAGATAAGGGATATATTGAATGCATCAAACTCATCTATCAAATCCTTAACTCTGGTTTTGTAAAGGCTTAATATTTTATCCCGACAAGTATATTGCCCTTTAACTTGTTTAACCACCAACTCCGAATCTCCCAACACTTTGAGACATTTAACTTTCTTCCTTAGGGCCAATTGAAGTCCAAAAATAAGTGCTTCATATTCTACCACATTGTTGGTGGCTGGGAACTGTAATCTATAGGCAGCAAGTATAGGCTTGCTACCAGGACATGTAAGTTCAATACCAGCTCCAACACCTTGTTTTGACTTAGATCCATCAAATCTTAGAGTCCAAACCAAATTATCCTCTTCCAAAGTGTTACAAGAAAAATTCTCTTTTTGAGGTTCTTCGGTAGCTTCTTCTATGTCCAAGCTATAGGCCCCTAACTCAGTTTCAACATATTGGATTTCATTGGGTCTATTGTATTCAGTTATCATCTCCTTGAGTCTAGGTTCACTATCCACCCGAATTTGATTTGCTACTCCTCTCCAAGGCAACCACATATGGGAAGAATCTGTTACAATATACCCATTCAAATTTTTACTCCAATCTCTTCCCAATACCATTCCATATTTGGTAGGAATATTAAGCACCAATATATCTATGTGATGTTGAACTCTAGGTTCTGAGTTAATCTGAATAAGGACATCATTTAGACTTCCAACCACATCCATAATAGATCTATCCAATTGTACCACCTTACTCTTAGAAGGGATTGGTGTGAGTCCTAACTTTTGGCATATTTCCAAGGGCATGATGTTGGTCGAAGCACCTGAATCTATCAAACAATTGTGTAAATTTTTACTTGTAATTCTAATGGTTATGAGAAAGGGAGGTACTTCTCATTTTTCCTTTTTAGAACCAATTGAGACTCGACACCCTTGGCTTCATGGACTTGACTAGGTGGGTTTTTTGGTGAACCTATCTCATGACCCAAAAGTTTAGCTACTTCGAACAATGAGATATTAGCCTTATTTTTCTTCATGTCTTCTTCTAAGTCATAAGTGAGTTTTTTGAATTTGGCATCTTTTTCACCGGCTTGGACATCTCTACAATCGGTGGAGGAGGTGGATTAACCTCACCTTTTGTATCAGGAGGAAGTAATGGGTTGTTTGGAGGAGTAGAGGAAGTTTTGGGATCCTTAGAACTTCTTGTATAATATCGATGATTTCCTTTCCCAAAATGTCTAGTGGCTTGGACTTCCAAAGTCTCTTCATCTTCTTCTCCTAAAACCTCAATATCCTCCTCTTCCTCACTTTCTTGGATGTGGACAACTTCAGTTAACAAAGTCTCTTGCTTCCCTTGGCAACAATGGGGCAATTCATCATCATAAGGTTCTAACTCACCATAATCTTCTAAAACATCTGCCTGATTGGCTATTGGGTTGGGTACGCGCCCATTATTGGGATGAGTGTTGTATGGCCCCTTTCCTCTATGGTTATGAGGTCGGTTATGTCCAGAGGATTGTGCCAAAATTTTATTTATGTTTCCCATGTTGATTGTCAACTTGGTCATTTGTTCTTCCAACTTATCCATCCTAGCTTTAGACCCTTGCAGTTGGGGTGTTGTGAGTTCCAGGTCCAAATGCATTTCTTGCATTAGCCACCTCTGGAATAGGCACAATGGCTTGACTCTGAGTATTTTGGTTCCATCCAGGATTCACACTTTGAAGAGGTGTGATCGAAGGATAAGTCATTGGGCTTTGGGTATTAATTGCATTGAATCTAGGCATGGTCAACTAATTATTAAGCATGCTGAACCCTGGCATGGTCATATGATTATTTGGCAATATGGTTGGTGGTGGAATGGATGTGTTAGGAAAAGCGAGAAATGGTGAATATGCTTGCATTAATGGACATGGTTGTTGGAAATTGTTCATTGTTGGGACTTGTGATGCCATTACCTGATTCATCATGGCGAATTGATTGTATGGACCATATTGTCCCATCCTAGGCCATTGAGATAACCCCCTCCTGGTGAGTTCATTTGTTGCTCAAGGGTCATGGTTTCGGCATAAGCTAAGGCAAGGGTTGTAACCTGAGGATTTCTTCTGGAAAACAAGGATGTTACAGGATCTAAAGCTCCAAAATATAATTGAAGGGCCACAGTGACATCTACCACAAAGTGGCGAGTTACATTCATGTATAGCTTTTGGAACCTAGCATTGAACGTCCTAATAGGCTCATTGGGTAACCATTTATAGGACACAAATAGATTATAGATGATGGAAGGATCTAACAACAATCAAAATTGGCTAATGAAGGCAACTTCCAATTGGGCCCATGAAGTAATGGACCCTACGGGTAGATTTTTGTACCACTCATTAGCCACATGGTCCAAACTATTAGGAAATACTCGACATGCAACGTCTTCATGAGTGACCCCATGTCTAAACATGTAGTCTTTGTAAATTTGGACATGCTCTTCAGCTGTAATGGGACCATCATGTATGAACTTGGGTAGCGATCTTTCAATATGCCTAGGTAATTCATGGACATCCCTAGGTATATTCAAGGGAGAGCTTTGCACACCACACCAAAGAGCGGGTTGTTGTTGTTGTTGGGCCATGTTATTCAATGGTAGTGACCCTACGAGAATAGTAGAAACTATCGAAGTGATGGGGATAGATACACTTGGTGTAGCTATCACAATAGAAACAATGGGTGGAGACCCACTAGATGTACTTGAACCTAAAGGTGACCCTAGATCAAGTATGCTGGGTGGGATTTCGATCTCTTGAGTTTTGTTTTTTGGTTTCCTATAATTGGGAGTAAGACTTTGAAAGATAGTTTCCCCGGTAGTTTTAGACCTAGTAGCAATATGCTCAGATGGGTCCAGCTTGGGAAACTTAACTATTCTAACAAGGCTTCTCACAAACCACTCAAAATAAACTTGAATAATGTTGTACCTACAAGCACAATAAGGTGGAAACAAAACTGACCACGTTAACCGTTAGAAAGATCTAAATCACAAAGCAATAAAGAAGGCCCTCCTTCTAGCACCAAAATGTTGAGTGAATATTTTGCCCTATTGCAAAATGATCACCACAAATAGAGTATTAAATTGAAAACTCTCTCTTGCAAAGAAATTAGGTGAAATCACCCATTTCTCCAAGGTTCTGGTAAGCAAACATTTGTGAGTATATAATCAATGAAAATAGATAGAACAAATGTATACCAGAATGAACTCAAACTTGCAAGTGACAGTTAACAAGGGGCCTTGAATAGTTCAAACAATGCTTAGCAATTATGATCTTTAAAACCTTCCAAAATGCAAAATATTGATTCCTTTTAGTGCTCTTGATATTAATATGATCTACCCTGAATCCCAGTTAGTAAACTCTTTTATCTTCAAATTAAAAAGATTCCAAATGCAAAAGTGTGTGGAATAGTCCACTTCATTTTAGAATCTATGTCTTTAATGTGTGGTTCATTTTAAAGTTAGTGGATTCATTTTATCTTCATTATAAATGTTCCACTATCCCTATGTTAGAATTTGGTGTTAGTAAAAGTTAGTAAGTTAGCATGTTAGTGTTCATTTGCTTTATCTGCCTTAGTGTGAATTTGGCGTTAGTAGCCCTCCTAAACCAATATTTTATCTGAAAATTAAATTGATGTATTTGGAGGTGCAGAAATTCTGGATAAGGACCAGAATAGAAGTAAATGAACTAGAAATAAAATAAGAAATTCTGGAAAATGGACCAGAATGAAAATGAAAACTGAAAATAAACAGAAATTTTGGAAGGACCAGAATGGAAATACTTAAACTGAAATTCTGGAATGGACCAGAATGGAAAATAAATGACAAAAATTTTGGAAGGACCAGAATGAAAAAAAAAAAGAAATTCTGGAATGGACCAAAATAGAAATGAAAATAAATTAAAAATTTATTCTAAAAGTAAACAATGAAAAGAAATTATCTACAAGGTTAGCTGGAAAAATAAAAAATGACATCAAATTTGGTTAGCAATCCCCTCCCTGCAAAACCCCAAGTTATGAGATGAATCTAAAACAACTTGACCTAACGGACCTGCAACACAAGCACAATCATATTAGACCAAGTGCGAGACTCAAAGGACAAAATAAACTTGCATTATCTTTAGCATTCACCTATTGCAACCCATTTCATGGCATAAACAAATAGATATAAGCAAAAAATAATGCAGAAAAAATATACAATAGTAAACAATAGTCTTAGACGTAATCTCCCTTTGGTTTTGCTCACAAAGGTTGCTCTTGCCAAAATGAAATCTTTGTATTCCAAAAAATCTCCTTGGTTACAAAAATTCCAACCATGTGGAGATTTCCACTACACAACCGGCTACCGCATGCAGCCATGTCTGCATCCGTTATGAATTTACCTTTTTTTTTTTGAGTAATACTTCTTATACACGTCCACCATGGAAATTGAATTTAGATCATTGTTTTTAGTAATACTTTTTATACACATCCACCACGAAGATTGAATTCGAATTACTTCCCTATCATTTCATCCATATATAGAGCCTTCCATTACGCTAGTGATCTGATCGTCTTTCTTCAGCTAGGCTTCACCCGCTAGATGCCTTTCATTCTTCCATTGTTGTCCAATATCATCTTCCTCCTAGGTGTCCTTTCCTTAACCTGAGCAAACCACAACCGACACAATTTTAGATGGATAACATTAAACCTTTAATGAATATAAATTTTAGGATTTATCAACATACAAATAAAAGGCTTAAACCTTATAAAAATAAATAAAAACCTAAACTTTATAAAACTAATGACTCGTGACGAACACAAAGGTAAGAGTAATTGTTTTTTTTTTTTAATTATGTTTATTTTATAATGTGATATGAATGGCCTTGGGACCTTTATTTAGTACATAATCATGTATTTTTTATTTTTTATTGTTACAAAAAAAAAAAAATATATATATATATATATATATATATATATATATATATATATATATATATATAATATTATATTATATGATTCCTCTTCTTTATTTTTCCCTTTTATTTTATTTTATTTATTTATTTATTATTATTATTGTTTACTTGTTTATTGGAACATTCATCACCCTCATCACACATGGAAGGAATCCTTTCGCCTTTTCATTGTGTTTGCCTATTTTGATTATATATGATTACTTTAAAATAAAAATAGGCAAAATCAATTAACCTTTGTTTTATTTTTGTATTAACCTTTGTTTTGTTAAGAAGTAATAAAACAAAAGGTTATTTATTTTATTACTGAACTTTATTATTATAATATATATATATAAACTACCTTTTCATATATATTATAATATTTTTTATTATTATTATTTTTTGTTTCATTTTATTTAAATGATCAACTATTAAAATAAAATAAAAAGGAAATAAATAAGCTGACCATTTAAAATTTCAAACCAAAGAAAGGAAAACACAACCAAATATACAACACTCAACAAAGGGATACCAACCACCGAAGGCACTATCCCACAATCAGCTTGCATTGCACCCTTCATGGGGAAGGACCTATCCCAATCACCACTCCAAGACAACAAAACCACAGAACTCAAAATTGAAAAGGTGGGTCCCCACGTATTGGGGCTAGTTGTGGAGCAGCCACAACACCATAATAAGAGAACACATACAATTATGGAAAGTATAAATATGATAGTTGATGAAAATACAGGATCAAAATAACCAACTCAAGAAATTGTTTATCAAGAAGAAGAAAGTTGCCAAGAAGAATTAGGTGAAGAATCAAAAGAAAAGGAAACACAAAGAACACCACCTAAGACTCCATCCATGTATGTGTAGAAAAATCATCCATGAGATCTGATTATTGGAAATCCAAATGAAATACAAACAAGGAGGAAGATAATAGGAACAAGTGAGTATGCAAATCTTTCTTTTTTGTCTAAAATTGAGCCCAAGGATTTCAATGAAGCAAGAGAAGATAAGTTTTGGGTCAAGGCAATGGATGATGAATTGGATAAAATAGAAAAAAGTGAGACTTGGGAAATTGTCCCATGACCAAAAGATAAGAATTTCATTGGCACTAAATGGGTTTTCAAAAACAAGTTAAATGAAGATGGTCAAGTAGTCAGAAATAAAGCAAGATTGGTAATCAAAGGTTATGCACAGGTTTAAGGGATTGATTTTTATGAAACATTTGCTTTTTTTGTACAAATTGAGGCCATAAGGATGTTTTTAGCCTTCTCAAGTTTCAAAAAATTCAAATTATATCAAATGGATTTTAAATCAGCTTTTCTCAATGGTATCTTGGAATAAGAGGTCTACATTGAGCAACTTGAGGGGTTCAACCTAATTGATAAGCCAAATTATGTATGTATATTAAATAAGGTTCTTTATGGACTAAATCAAGCTCCTAGAGCTTGGTATTCAAGGTTAGATAAGTATCTTCAAGAATAGGGTTTCATGAAAGGAATAGTTGACAGTAATTTATACATCAAAATTTGTGAAATGACCTACTAATTATGGTTGTTTATGTGGATGATATCATTTTTGGAGGCAATAATGATAAGATGTGTCAAAAATTTGCAAAGTGTATGCAAAATGAATTTGAAATGTCAATGCTTCATGAGTTGTCCTTCTTTCTCGGACTACATATTTCATAATCATAGAAGGGTGTATTTCTCTCATAAACCAAGTATATAAAATAAATACTTAAGAAATTCAAATTAGAAGACTGTAAACTAGTGAGTACCCCCATGGGTACAGGATGCAAGTTGAGTAAAGATGATGAATATCTTGAGGTAAATCAGATATTGTATAGATCTATGATTGGTAGCTTACTATATGTTACAGCTATAAGACCAAATATAATGCAGGTAGTGGGACTGGTGGCAAGATTTCAAGCAGCACCAAAGGAAACACATGTACTTACAGTACAGAGAATTCTTAGGTATTTAAAAGAGACTATGTATTTTAGACTCTGGTATCCCAGAAGTGATAATTTCACTCTCATAGCATATACAGATGCATATTGGGCAGGTAGTATTGATGATAAAAAAAGTACAAGTGAAGGAGCGTTCTTTCTTAGAGATTGTCTAGTCTCTTGGCTAAGCAAGAAATAAGCATCAGTATCCTTATCCACAGTAGAGGCAAAGTACATTGCAGTAGTTTATTATTTTACACAAGTATTATAGATGAAGTAAATTTGAAATGACTTCAAGGTAGAGCATGATCATCCCATATCCATACTATGTGATAATACAAGTGCTATAAACATTTCAAAGAATCCAATGACGTACTCCAAAACCAAGCACATTTTGATCAAATGCTATTTTCTAAGAGAAAAGGTGATGGATAAGCAAGTCAAATTGGAATATGTTACTACAAAGGAATGGATTGTAGACATTTTCACTAAGCCACTTCCAAAGTAAACTTTTGAGTATCTTAGAAGGAAATTGGGAGTAGTTTTACTCCCACCCCAAAATTAATCACCTCAAGGAGAGGAGGTGGGGAAGGGGCTAAGCTTAGAGTATTATATTTAGCCCCAAATGATTCCCTTTGACATTGATTTCAAATGGGGAGAGATTTGAGTAATGGAAAGAGCATTCAGTAAGGGGGAGCAGATTTGAAATCAAGTGGTTTGGAAAAAGAAATTTCTTAGAAAAGGGTTGTCATCAATGACAAAGGGGGATGTTGTTGGAAATTTTGAGTATAATTTTGTCATTGATATAAAATAATTAATGGCATAATTTAATTACATTGGTTGTCATTTATGTCAAGGAAAATAAAGGTTAAATGGTTTTACCATGGTGGCATTTGCAAAAGAAAAATAAAAATTGATTTATGGTGGCAAATTTTTTATCCTAAGAAAAGGTCCAAAGGAATTATAATATTTAAATCCTTGAGGATTTAAATAATTATAATATCAAATCGAGCACCAAAATTTTGTTTGAAAATCAAATACGCCGACATCAAGGACCATGTCAAATTTATTATATATAATGCTAAGCCAGGGTGGAGAAATGAATGAGAAAATGGATACACCTAAGTTCATTCAATTTGCGATGTAGAAGGAGAAGACAACAAGAATTTTTTGCATATCGAGGTAGAGCACATAATAAGGATAAGGGGACCAATATTTGATTCCATCCATGTAGGTAGACCAGATGGAAGAACCAACGGTGCTAGGGTATGGTAGAAGAGAGGTCTTGAGTTTGATATGTGACGGTAGCAAGGTGATAAAGTTTTATTTGGAAAACCTCTTGATTTCATGTAGAGTTTAGGTATAAAATATAGTGAGCATATTTTGATGTTGTGTGGGTGGCTAGCCCATGAGGTGGCCTAGCCCATGACTAAGGCACTAGCTAGGAGGCAGTGCAAGTTTGAATCATGACGGTAGGCAGTAGCAAGGGAATAATTTTGAAAATTATTTTGTGCCCAAGTCAAAGGTATGTGCCACGCGCTTGTTTAGGGAGGCATAAGGAGAAATAATTTTTGCTTTTAAATTTTTAATTAAAAGGGTTGAAAAGTGATGGTTTAGTTTTTGAATAAAAATATGAAGTGGATTTCTTGTTAATGCTATAAGGTATGAGATAAAGTGATGCTTTAATGGTCTTTTTGAAAATTTGAAGTGCTTTAATTAATTTGTATAAAGAAGGAGGTATAAGGTGTAAATTAAAAAATTATATGTGTAATTTATGGCTTTGTTCGATTGAACATTATTTTGCAAGATTATAAGTAATAAGGTGTAAAAGTGGCTTGATAATTTAATTGTATTTATTGCATTATGAAAAGGAATTTTGAGAGGTTTTATTGAGTTTTAATGCATAATATTTGAAAACAAAATAATAGTGATCGAATATCAAATTCAGATTTGATTGAGCATTTTAGAAGGTGAAAATTCATGTGGATGTTTTGAGAAAGTATCTTGCAATCTAACCCTTGAAGTGGCATTAGAAAAATCAATTATTTGTGAGACAGGTTTTGAAGACATATCTCCATAAGAGCAAATTAAGAGGTATGGGCACATCATCCCTTGTTTAAAGTGTTTTGTTTGAAGTGAATGTTTTTGGAACATAAGGTGGATATAAAAGGATTGTTTGGTAAGAATTGTTGAAAATATTTGAGTTAGGATTGTGCTTTATATTTGAATATTTTTGAAATATTTGGGATAGATTTTGAGAATAATTTTTTCTTCTATTGTTGTAAGAGTTTGAGATATTTGTGCTAGATATTGTGAACTACTTGTGCTAGTTTTGAAGATAAGTTTTTGCATCTTTGTGAAACCCTTTTTGAGCATGTGTTATAAGCAATTATGAGCATGTATTAGACCAGAATTGAGGCAGATTATGAGCAGGTTTTAGGTAGATTTTGAGTAGGTTTGAGATAGACTTGTGAGCAGGTTTGAGGTAGACTTGTGAGCAGGTTTAGAGATAAATTTTGAGCAGGTTTGAGGCAGATTTGTGAGTAGGTTTTGAGGTAGACTTGTGAGCAGGTTAGAGGTAGACTTGTGAGCAGGTTTAAGATAGTTTTGTGAGTATATTAGATCATATTTATGAGTAAATTTGATCAGAGTTGAGCATAGCAGAGGGGATAGAGTTCTCTTGTGGAAAGAGATCCATAAAGTAGATCAATGGGTACAAAGGTCTCCTGTGGAGAGAGATCTACAAACCAAAGCATAAGGAAATTGGTGTCTCCTTTGGATAGAGATCCATAAACATTGTAAAAGGGAGTTTATTCCCAAAATATTCATTGAGAAAAATTTATAAGGAATATTTTCTCCATGGAGTAGCCCACATTGGGTGAACCACATTAAATAATGTCTCTCATGTGTGTGATTATGTGTGCATTGTTTATTGCTTTTATATTATTTTTGTTATCATTTGGATTGAAAAGTTTAAATATTTATCTTATAATGTTCACCCCCCTCTTAGTATAAGCTTATGTTCTTCAAAATATTGAAGATAGAGAAGGACTAGAAAAGGTCCTATTCCAGATTTTAGAACCAACAAATTTCAGAGATCCAAGAGGGATATCTCATTGCAAGACTTCATAGTTGAAGATTGAAGGAAAGGTCTCATTGAGAAGACTAGAGAAGCTATTGAAATTTGAAGACCCTAGAGAAGAGGTCTCAAGGAAGGAGAAGGCTAGGAAAGCCTCATTACAAAATTCAAAGAAGGCCATTGAAGGAGTTCCTAATAAAGAAAGTTTTGGGACAATTGTCGCCATCCAACAACAAGCCCAAAAGAAGAAGAATTTGGCAAGGAGTTTGCCAAATTTTGGAGGAGAATAGTGAAGACCTCAAGAAAGTCAGAATATTGAGAAGTAGGCCAATATTGAAGTCAAAATTCGACAAGGAGGTTGAAGGAGAAAGGAGTTAGAAGAAGCCACCAAATCTAAGATATTTGGAGATTGCCATTGAAGGCTGATTAAGAGAAAGGAAGTTGTTGGTTTCTACAATATAAAATTGAAGGTTTCTAGGAGAAGAGTTACAACTAATATTTGGAGGAGTTTCCTACCAAATTTGGGAGATTCAAGGACAACATTTCGAAGGAGAAATTGACTACAAAAGGGCAGAAATAAGGGCAACATTACTAGTTGCTAAGTTTTAGATTTCAAGAGAGCATCCTGAAGGATAGTTAAAGCCACCAAACTACATTTTTGGGCAGCAAGTTAGAGGGTTTCAAAGCTGCAAATTGGTGGGATAAATAGTTATTTTGGACAACAAGGAAGAGCTACGATTTCATCTAATACAAGGCAGCATTTAGGTGAATCTAATCACCAAGATTTCCATCATCTACAAAGGTCATTAAGGTAAGAAAATTTGGTGCAAAAGGTTCATTACTTGAACATTAGTTACTTGGTTCATTATTGAGTTTCATTAAGCACCATATTAGAGTTTAAAAGTTGCAAGGAGAAGGTTGCATATTAAGTCTTCAAGGAAGTGCAGAAGATAGTTTCTACAAGGGTTATAACCTGCACACAAAAAAGGAGTTAGATATATTTTGAAAGAAAGGAAAATATCAACATCCTACCTTCTAGTAAAAGCAAAGAAGACATTATTCTTAAGTGAAGGTTGCATAGATTAAGAGTTCATTAAAAGGAGCAATAAGGAGAAATTACTATTGCATCATACTAGTTATTAAAGGTGCATTAAGTATTTAAGTTAAGGTGGAAAATTAGTGCAAAGTCAAGCCATTCAAAAGGGCATATTAGTTGCATGATTAAAGAGCTTGGATTCATTATTGCTAAGTTAACCAAGAAAAGGAGATAGAGGAGAGAGTTGTCTAGTAAGGAGGGCAACATCAAATCACCATTTTCCACCAAGGAGTAGAGCAAGAAGCCGCCTCATCAAGGAAGAGAGAAAGCTTTTAAAAAAGGAGATTTAAAGATCTCAAAGTTTAGGTGCAAGTTAAGGTATTTTATTCTAACTATTGCAAAGCTATTTGCATTACATTATTGCACCATATTCCTCTTGTCCTACATAGCAAAGAGAGGATAAAATCTAGAGTGTCTTAAGACACTACAATAACAAGCATTATATGTCTACAAAGTGGCCATATCATCAAGTTTGTAGAGAAAACTTCAAGTTAAGGAAGAGAGCCAATGAAGGGCTCAATAGCCGAGTTTCAAGGTGTCTAAAGACACCAAAATCCAGCACCTACAAAAGTATAACCTACAACATCAAAGAGTCTATGTAAGGAGCATAACATCCATTGCAAATCTATGTAAAGCAATAAGGATAGCACAAAGGATAATGTATTGCAAGCATAAAGAAGCAAGTTACATAAAAATCAAGGTGTAAACAAAGAGTGCATTACCCAAGCAATAGCTTGGATGAACCACCAACTAAGAAGATAGGTTTGAAGCACCTAAAGCCACCATTGGTGGAGTAGAATCATCACCTAAGAGGGTAGTGTTGGAGCACCATAGAACCACCATTGCTGGAGCCAACTTCATGGGAGAGTAGCATCACCATTCTCTTGAGAGAAAGCGTTGAAGCCAAGACCAAACAATTTGCATTTATTGGCAAGAAGTATTCAGGGAATAGAAGATGTTGAAGGTATCCTTACATGCAAGGGAAAGGAGCACCACTTGCCATCTCAAGCTAAGGCATCTTGTGCCACTTGGCACAACAAAATAAGGTACCTAAATATACCTTTTAATACCTACATAGGAAGGGAGTGCCCATGATAAAGTAACACTCATCTTGAGCATTGAAAGCATCATTTGAAGGTTAGAAGGCATAATAATTATTGCACATTATTCAAAGAAATATAAGAGCATTGAAGGCACCTAAAATAATGCTCATCAAGACTGTAACCTCCACTTACCACCTGAGCAATGTACGCACCACGTGGCTAGAGCTTCAAGAAGGGACAAAGCCTATTAAAGCGCCCAAGTTGAAGAAAAGCATAAATTTTGGAAGCATGAGATTGAGCATTGGAGAGTCAAGCTTTGAGGTCAAAGTGCATTTAAGAAGGAGGAAGACTCATAAGGCACCCATGAGCAATAAATGCTCTCTTTCATACATAGAAGACTAGCATTACAATACCAAAGCTTGGATTGAAGAGTCAAACCAGAAGCCAATCAACACGCACATTTTACATTGCAAGGAAGGTAAAGGTTTACATGATTTAATATTTGCTTTCCTTAAGTATAAGGAGTTATAAGGTGCTTAATATAAGGTTGAAGTTTATTTATTACTGCATTGAAGAACTAAGCAAATACCAACCTTAGAGAGTTAGAAGGCAATTAAAGCAAAGGGAGTATATCTTAAAAGATATTGCAAATTGCATGAGATTCAAACATTAAAATATTTACAAATAATTAATTAGGAGATATAAGGTTTTCAACATTGGAAAATTGAAATATTAGTTTGCAAATATTATTACTTTCTAAATTTCCAAATTAGGGAGATATAAGGAATACTACATCAAACTTTAGTTTCTTGGAATTTAGAAAATTGAACCATTGAGAATTGAAGGATTAAAGAAGCAAAACCATTAATTGCTTGAAAGTTGAAAATTGCATTTTACATTAGTCTCTTACACTAATTTATGAGATATTAATCCAACTAAAAGGTCTTGAAGGAAAAGAACCTTATTAAAACTTGAAGGTGCATCATCATTTATCTTTAGCTTTCTACTTACTAATTATTAGGGAGAAATAAGGCAAGAAAGTGAAGTTGAACATTAGGGAGACAAAAGGGATTCAACTCAAACTAGGAAAGCTAAGCATACTATCAAAGACTCATAGTGCATTCAAACACTTGCAAGATAGAAGGTATTTTACAAAACTTGTAAAATTGAAAAGTTCTTAGCAAGGTTGAACATATACTTAAAACTAGGGAGGTATAAGGTAGTCTACAAATATCATCATGACAACAAAAAAATTCATTCTCACTGAATCTCAACTACTTAGAGGTCCAAATTACTCTTCATGGAAAAACAAAGTAAGGGCAATTCTGATAGTTGAAAAACTTTGGGATATAGTCAAAGGAACAAAAGATAAACCTACTTCAAGTGATAGTGAGATTCAAAAGTTTGAAGAAAATGAAGCAAAAGCATTAATGATAATAACTTTTGCCATTACAGATGAAATACAACCCTACATTAGTTCAGCAGGAACATCTACAGAAGCATGGAAAATCTTAGCCAAAATATTTGAAGGGAAGAATAAAGCTACTATCTTAAATCTTCAAACTCAATTACATTCTCTGAAAGTGAATAGTGGTGAAAGTATAGAACTATTCCTAAGGAAAGTAGTGGATATAAAAGGAAAATTATTAACCTTAGGAGAAAAGGTTGAAGATAAGTTTCTTGTTCAAGTAACCCTGAGAGCACTTCCAGACAACTACAAGCACTTAGTTACATCTTTACAAATCCTAAGTAAAGATACATATTTTGATGAGTTAGTCAATATTCTTCAAGAATATGAGGTGGAAAATATAGTTAAAGATGAAATGACTAACAATGCATTAGTTTCAAAGGATAATCCATAGGGAAATATTACCTCATCCTCAAAAGGATGAAGACCATGGAATAACAGATATTGTCAAGTCTGCAAGAAGAAAGGACATAGTACCAACTACTGTAGATTCAATCCTAGAAATCAGTATCAAGGGAATCAAACAAACTATGGAAGCCAACCAAATAGGCCATTCCAACCAAGACAATATCAGAATTAGTATAGTCCACATCAACAACAATTTCAGCATCCATATCCTTCTTAGAATCAATACAATTATCCTCAATTGCAATATCAAAAAGGGAATAAAAAAGGGCACTTAGTTCACGAGATCCAGGAAATTCAAGAACTGGAAGAACCTACAGAGGAACATGAAGTTAAAGCTCTCTCAAAAAAGATAGCATTTTATGAAGACACTAACTACTTGCTTGAATAGGATACAAACATGGAGCAAAATAAAGAAAGCAGAGAAGGAGAGTACAAATTCTAGAACTAGATGAAGATCCATATTGAAGACTAAAGTCTTCAATACCCAAATAATGTAATACATGGGGGTGTTAGAGTATATTACATTATTTGGTACATGCCAATGTACCACCTTGGGTACATTTCTAGATTAGGAGTTTATCTTAGATTAAGGTTTAAGTAGTTACTTCATGCAATGTAATAAATGCACAAGTGTTAGAATGTGCAATGATGTAAATGTGCATGTAGTCCACATGTACATGAGTCATAGGATAGGTAGATGAAGAGTCATGGGTAGAGTAAAGGCCAAGGAACATATCTTCCTATATATAGGCCTTTATGAGGAAGAAGTAAAGTGAGGAGAGAAAGAGAGGAATGATGTCAAGATAGAGAGTAGTGAGTAGGTACAATGTAGTTCTTCATTAAAAATTTTGGAGTGTTCAAGTCCTCCATTATATTGCATTGTACTATTTTCGTGAGCTTTTATTAATGGCATATTACTGAGTTATTGCAGAAGTTTATCATCTAGTTTTCTTACATATTATAGTGCCATTATCATATAGTTATCATAGCTTGCTTATTTTACATCTTGTGGTTGCATTTCCTTTAATATACATCCTCAAAAGCTAATATACCACCCCTCATTTTATCCTCACCCACCATTCTTCCACCTAATTCAAAAGCGTCTACTTTTTCTTTTGCACCTTCAGCAACTTTTGGATACTTGACATCTCAAACATGTCTTGAGACACAACATATTTTAGTACTCATGACAAGTCCAAGACCTAGAGAATATGTGGTTCATAATGCTTGCATCACCCCACCTAGCATTCAAATAGTACATGATTTTGGTCATCCTAAAAATACACCTTTATCTATCAATTTTGTTATTCAAATGGGGGTTCCCTCAAATCAAACCAAATATATGTATGGAGGTATCAATATCTCCTTACAATAAATAGAAACCCCTAAATTTAAGCCTTTGTTCTATGTGAGCCTCAAGAAACTATTCAACCCATCCTTCACCTTATGCTATTTTTAGTGGTGCAAGTGGCATGGGTATGGTTTGGGCCATCACGAACAAGGATAATGTAATGACATCAATCCCCCTTCCTACAACACAAGAATAAATCTGATTTGGGATATCAGGATAAAAATTAGGGTAGCTTGACACTTCAATTCAAAAAATTTAATATCACAATCATAGATATTGAAGAGGAGAATTCCATAGATTTAAAATGCTCTTCTCCAAGAGGAATTTGATCTCCTCGGTTGCCCATAAAAATTCCTCCATATTTATTTTAGGTGACCATGATTCAGTCTGAGTCTCCTAACACCTCTAATGATGAGTTGGATGTACAATTTGACAACCTCTCAGTAAACTCAAATAGTTCTAAGCAAATGTCTACCTCCATTTTTCCTATCACCAAGCCACCTGAGGGAGACAACAATTTCCTTCATATGTTTCCCATTCTCCTTCCAATTATTCTACTTCTTCTTCCTTCTGAATATCCATTGCAACAACTTCCTCCATCCACTTATCCTCCCATAATTCTTCACCAACTTCTACCACCACTACAAACCCCAATTCAACTTTTTAAACCTGCTAATACAGTGTAACATGTGTCATCCATGTAACACACAATCAACATGATCTTGATCAACCTATTTGCCCCTCTTTAATATGTAATGCATTTGAACCACATCCTCACCGTGAATCTAGATTATATTAATTTTGATCACCTTTCACCCAATCTATCCCCACACAATTTTCTCCCTAGCCCACAAGTCCTCCATCAAGCCAACTCCTATATTCCCCCATCCCATCAATCTCCTATTATGCACCACATGGATGTAGATAACAATGATGACACTCCTATAGAAAATGCAGTCGATTATTTACATCTCATTCTCATAACTACCCAACTGGAGGATGGATTCCACATGTTGGTTTAAGATACCATCAACATTGATATTAGAAATGATCCTAAAAATCCTTATATTCTCCAGCTAGGGTAAGCTTATCTCTTGAAGAACACAAATAATTCATTGCACTCCTCAAGGAGTATAATAAATTATTTGCATGGTCATACATTGATATACTAGGACTCAATCCCAATATGGTGGTTCATAACATAACACTAGACAAATATGCTAAACCTATAAAATATTGACTTCAAAAAATGCATCCCACCATCACTTTCATGATCAAATATGAGTTGCAAAACATTTTGCACACTGTATTTATTCAACCAATTGACTATCCTAAATAGGTATCAAATATCATTCTTGTAGGAAATCCCAAAGGAGAAATCTTCATCTACATTGATTTTTGAGACCTTAATATTATGTGCCCAAAATATAACTTTCCTCTTCCAAACATTGATACACTAGTTGATTCCTACGTTGGTCATGAAATGTTATCCCTGGTGGATGGCTTCTCTGGTTACAATTAAATTTGAGTTAATCCTAATGATAAATATACGATATCTTTCACATATACCTAGGGAATATTCTGCTACAAAGTCATGTCGTTCAGCTTAAAAAAAGTAGGTGTTACATATCAAAATGCCATTACCTACATATTCCATGATTACATACATATAATTATCGAATATTATGTAGATGACCTTTTGGAAAAACCTAAACAATGAAGTTAGCAAATTGATGTCTAACAAAAAATATTTGATCACCTCCTTGAACATAATGTTAGATTGAACCCTAAGAAATGTTTCTTCATATTACTATCCAAAAAACTATTAGGATTCATTATCTCTTAGCGGGGCATTGAAGTGGACCCTAACAAATTCAAATTCATCACTAAAATACCACCTCCAACAAATTTGAAAGAATTGCATAGGATACAAGTCAAGATTCAAGTGATTTATCACTTTAATAAATAATTGTTAGATAACTGTAAATCTTTTGACCAATTGTTATAAAATGGGGTGCCTTTCAAATAGAACCAAGAATGTCAAGATGCCTTCAAGAACATAAAACAATATCTCACATCCCCACTTGTCTTAACTCCACCCCCCCTAGACCTACCATTTCACTTGTACATATCAACCATAAATTATACTTTGGGTACCCTATTGGCCCAAAAGAATGAGACTCACCAAGAACAAGCTATCTATTATATTAGTCACATTGATCAACTAAAAAAATTGATATGAATATGTTAAAATAATTTACGTAGCACTTATCTTTACCATAAAAAAACTTTGATATTATTTGATCAACCACACTACCTACGTCATTTCTAGGGGCAATCCCTTATGATACATGATGGGCCAATCATATCAAAATGTAAGAACTATCAAATAGTTAATGATCCTCTCCAATTTTGATCTCAATTTCATACGTCAAAAATATATAAAGGAGTAACTCATTGTATATAAGCTTGTAGAGGCTCCAATCCCCGAAAATAAATCTTTTATCATTGAGCTTCTTGATTATTCCATCTTCCATGTTACCAAGCAGGAAGAATTTATTGATATAGAATATAAAGTGGACCTCACATTGTTCTTCGATGGTGCAAAATTTGAACAAGGGGGAGGTGTTGTATGCATATTTTTCACACTACATGGGATTCTAATCCCATTCTCCTTTAAACTTAATTTTTCTTACATGAAGAATAATCTTGAATATGAGATCCTCATCTTAGGTCTAAAAATAGCTCTTACAATGTGCATCAAATGTCCACATATAATTGGTGATTCTATCCTTGCGGTAAATCAGGTAAAAGGTACCTATAATTATTATTGCATGGTTCTTAAACAATATTTACATGTTGCAAAATAATTACTATCACAGTTTGATTGGTAAGATATCAAATCCTTGCCAAGGTCAACCAATATATTCATTGATACCATGGCCTCACTAGGCTCCCTCATTCCTAAAAATCCATGTATGGATACAACCCACTTATCTATACAAACCATGTACAAATCTTCCATTTCACCCAACACCCTGAATGATAGCACAAAATTCAACTTTTTTCAAGCAAAACCTGCAAACCTTTGGATGTCCCAAATCAAACACTACCTCAAATTAAGTATGCTCCCTCTTGAATTATCCCAAGTTGCTAAAAAAATTTAGGTAAAATTCTATTAGATACACATTAACAGGGGATATTCTCTATAAACAGAGCTATGATGACATCCTCCTTTGATGCCTAGAGTCACAAGAGGCTAACCATGTCATCGTTTCTACCCATGATGGTACTTGTGGGAGTCATTTTAGTGGAATGGCCATCACTAAGTGCATCCTATGCATGAATTACTATTGGCCCACCATGGAATGTGATTGTTGTGCCTATGTCAAGAAATGTGTCAAATACCAACAACATAGCAACTTAACATGCTTACCATCATAAGAATTACATTCAATTCAATCCATATGGTCATTATCTCAATGGGTTTTGGACCTTAAGAAAAATCACACCAACATCATCATGTAAACACAAATTCATCATCACAACCATAGAATACTTTACTAAATGGGTAGAGGTTGTTTCACTCATCCAGACGATAGGACCCAAAATTATCGAATTCATTTAACAATACCTCATGTCATTTTAGAATTCCTTCTCAAATCATATCATATAATGGAACACCATTTAAAAACAAGGATTTTTGTGCAATGTGCAAAAAATATAACATCAAACACACTTTCTTAGCTACTTATTATCCTCAATAAAATGGCCAAGTAGAAGCAATAAACAAAATCATCTACCCATCCTTTGAAAATAGTTGTTGACTCTCATCATGATTGGCATAGTCAAATCCCTTTAGCATTGTGGGTATATCACACCAACATCAGAACACCCAATGGGACAACCCCATTCTCATTATTCTATGGTGCTTAAGAATTAGAGATCCCATCTCTCAAAATTACCTTACAAGAATTCATTAATGATGACACTGCTCGTCAAGCTTACTTAGACTAACTCACACTGCTTTATGAGCATTACATAAATACCATAGAATATCAATGTGTCTATCAATACCATGTTCACTGTCCATACAACAACAAAATGAATGAAAATGGATTTGAAGTAGGAGATTTGGTGCTAAAAGAGAACCAACAAAACCTAAACAAACCATGCTATCTACGAGACAAATTTACTCCCAAGTGGTTGGTTCCATACATCATAACTCATAAATATGGTTTAGGTGCCTATAAACTTGCTAATCTTGAAGGGATAGAGAAACTTTAACCTCTAAAAATCATTCATATTTGTTCCCTTTATACCTAATTTTGTGAATAATGGTCTACACATTCTTGTACATTCTATATTAAAAACAACAAAAATATAAAAAATTGAAATGGAAAAAGAAACAAAAATGCAAAAATAACCACTTCACAATGCAACACCATACTTTGATCATCTTTCTTCTTCACCACTCATCTTTCTTCATTCCCTTATCTTGGGGTAAGTTTTCCATCTTATTATTTCTTCTTTTCCCTCTTTCTTCTTTCTCCTATCTCTGTTGTATGGTCACACTTCAAGTGGCTACATACTTGGAATATGTTTCCTCTTATCTTATTCCTTCTACTCCTTTTTATTCACATCTTCTTCTCCTTCTGATATTTTCACAAATCATTCATTGCTAAATATTTACACAGACATCAGTTATAGCATCCATCCATATATCATTTCATGAGACTACTCTAATATTGCATCTCTCTTTTTGGATATGTGAATATGCATTAACCAATCATGTTTGGTTCACTTAATCAATGAAAAGGTTTATCGCTCATGTTCTTGGACATACCCATCACATTGTCATGCATTGCACCAGTGTCTATATTCTCACAACATTATGGTCATTTGGTTGCACATAAGCATATTTTATTGCATATGAACATACATTAGTTATCGCAACTATCAAGATGTCATATTCAATATTATAAATTGGTTGATTAGTAATGGAAGTCTTTTTTGTTAGTCATTTTTAGTTGATCTCATCAAGCTTTATCAAACATCATTGGATTCTAATGCAACTTTAGACTTCCCCTACATGACTAGAGTTCCTTCATGGATTAAATACATGTGCACATTAAACAAAAATTTGAGTCTAGGAAATACAATGCCTTGCGTACACTCGCCATTGAGTGAAAGGTTTCCCCTACTCATCCTATCATTTGCATGATTAAAAAATCCTAAGGTTTGACAAAAGGAAAAGCTCAAAAAAAAAGAGAAACAAAATAGCACCATCAAAAATATTGAATCCCTAATTTCCTTAGGTTCATAAAATCATGGATCTAATCTCTATCGAGGCTATAGACCCCTGATTTGCAGTGGAGCATGCCTTACAAGTTGAAACATGTCTATCACATTAGCGACCTTATTTTGTATAGAACAATGTGTGCTTGTGGATGAGATAGCTTAATTAGCTAAGTTTACAATGGGTTAGTCCAACCTCACTCAAAATGAATAAATAAATTGAAACACTTTATACACACATATCCATGATAGGCTCAATCTCAATCATGATGGTTTAGTTTTTAGCAGAATATAAGTTGACTGATAGATGGGTTTAATGACTAAACTCGGATGTTTTACTCTCTATAAATCCCTTCTACCATCTAAAACACCTTAACAAAAGAAACAAACATACATGCTACTTAGTTGTAGGACTAGCAAACTATCAAGATAAATAGGTATTATATGTAAGTCAGTAAATCAAGCATCATCATAAGCATTTACATACATATCATGATTAGATTTGCATTACCATACATATTACATATTCATTGTCTCATTGTCTATTCATATATCAAACATGGTCATCACTATGTCATTGATTACTTTTACCATACATGATGGTATAAATCAAACACACATCCAAAAAGCTTGTTTACACACCATTGCAAGTCTTAAAATTTATAACATATTCCATATCATTCATCAACATGCACAAATAACATATCATAATCAAATCAAACACATCCATCATTACCATCATCAAAAATACATAACTCAAATAAACACCAACATACATACATATCTCTCAACATCAATATATACATCATCAAAATTGTCAACCAGCTAAACACATTCATATCATCACCAACATAATAGACACCTTGCCATGATGGTACATCTACATGATTTGTATACATAATACAAAAAAAATGATGACACATCTACCAAATCATAACTGCATCAACCCTATTATCCACTGAGCGACTCATCACTCCCCTCTTATCATCTTGATATCTACCATTATTTTTTTGTGAATTCTCACCTCTTTGCATATATTTTGATCCTCCCACTAAATATTCCCTTGGCTCTCTAAAGCACAGTATTTAAGGAGTCACTGATGCCATACTCCTAGGGCTATGATGTGATGATGAGCTAGAATGTGGTGGTAGTTGTATTCTATTGGCAACCAACAATGTTGTGCATGTCACTACAAAGCCCTACTCTCATAGATAATATCTCCCAATACATGTCCATCATTGGTTGCAACTACATGATCTCATATTGAAGAATTGACCCAACTCCCTTGAACCTCAAGTACTCTACCTCATCTCATAGTTATACTATCTTTACCATAGTATCATCTAATCTATGTTGTAGCTTGACCACCTACAATATTAGCTACTTTAACTCAACTTTATTTCCTATGCTCACCTCCATCGCATCTCATGCTATTATGAGGTCATCTCACTTGCTCTACAAATTGATCATCTATGCCCTTAGCTACTCTATCTCACCCCTCATAGCCACTACTGCATCCCACTCTTATAAAACTCTCTTTATCTCTACCCTAAGTTGCACTAGCTCATTAACCTACATCCTCAGTCCCTTCGTAGTAGTCTCCAACTATCCTCTACCTAACAAGGTCAACTCTCTTATGGCTACTATTACATTATGATCTTGCACCAATCCTACCATTTATAGTCTATAAAGATCCAACTATAACCTTAAAGCATCTCTCTCTACCTCTACACACTTCACATAATCTTGATAGGTATCAACATCATGTATGTGATCCCACATCTTCTCTACATACATCTTGACCATATCATCATGATCCTATCATTAGGTTTTATCTCTATCTCATTCGCTCTTGAGGGCCCAACTTCACTATCACATCATGGTTGCACACATCATCTCAAAGGTGATTTATCCTATGAGGTACCCTCATCCTCCTCACCTATGGTAATTTTTGACTTGTTAATGCTAGCTATAGTTCCTTCATCACCCATCGATAGTGCTACCCTTGGCCCTACACCCTAGCCCCATAAATCACCCCTTACCTAGGATCCCATCATTGTGTGGTCCACTAAGCATCATACTCCGATATCATCCCAAAATTATCTACATCAGGTAGATATAACATCTCATTGAGGAATATATCAAAGGCTCCTCCCTATGGTCATACTCCACAATCTCCATAGCAATGCTAAATCACCATGGGTAGATCTGGCATACCCTATCATAGCCCAAACTATATGTACACATTACTAAAAGGAAATAACTCTAGCTAAAATGTATACTAGCCCATAAACCATCTACCCCACCTAACTCATGACATATCAACACCATCATATCACTAAGTTGAAGCTCCTCTATAGCGTCACCACACAATATCATTAGGCCTCAGGTCCCCAAACTATCCTCGATAAAAAAGGGCATGTTCCTCATGATCCCTCTTTATTTTCTCCTCCATATCATGCCACCACTACATGGCATATGGCACATCTAACCCTAATAATGCATGAGCCTCAAATGATAACCCTTCCATCTCAAAATTGCTCTATGCTCCTAGACCCATAACTACATTAACAAACTAATGTACAATTATTTCTTAGTTGTCATCCATATCCCATGTACTTCTTGATACATTTAGGCCAATAAGATAGGTACCCATGCAAAGAAATTCCTTTGCTCTATCATATCGTAAACCAACCACATCAATTTCTAGGGGAATATCACCCCTAACGCATCTAGAAACACATAATTGTTGATACAAACCATCAATAATGCATGTTTCCAGGATAAAAGCCTACATGTGTAAATATATGCATACTTAATCCCTCCATTGGTAACCATCATAGTCTTCCAATCCTCTCCAAAATTCCTTTGTAGTATATTATCCCATGCCTTCTCACCCTATGATACCCTCACAATCAATCCATCCACTAGAATTCAGTAAATGCAATAAACATCCTCCAAGGTAATTATCATTTCCTCTATCAAAAAATAAAATATGTTCCTATCAACATCCCACCACTCATAAATCACATCCAAATATGCATGGTCACACTAAATCACATCCATTCGTGTGACCCCATAAAACCTGATCTTCTCAAGCCATCGTCACTTTGCCTCATCCAAGAATACCTTGAAATCATTCACCAAAGGTAAAAATTGGTGTCGTGGCTCAACTTTTTGACCTACAAAAATAATAAAAATAAACACATCAACAACATTTCAGCAACAAAAACAAAAAAAATAGCATTTCAACAACAACAAAAAAAGCAACATTTCAACAATAAAAACAAAAAAAAGCAACACTTCAGTAACTAAAAAAAGCAACACTTCAGCAAAAAAACAAAAAAATGAACATTTCAACAATAAAACCAAAAAAAAACAAAAAGCAATTTCAACAACAAAACCAAAAAAATCAACATTTTGACAATAAAATCAAAATTTCAGCAACAAAAGCAAAAAATCAACATTTTGACAATAAAATCAAAATTTCAGCAACAATAGCAAAAAAAAATCAACATTTTGACAACAAAATCAAAATTTCAAAAACAAAAGAAAAATAAAAATCAACATTTTAACAACAAAATCAAAATTTAAACAACAAAAGCATAAAAATCAACATTTTGACAACAAAATCAAAATTTCAGTAACAAAAGAAAAAAACTCAACATTTTGACAACAAAAACAAAAAACTCAACATTTTTTTGACAACAAAGTCAAAATTTCAATAACATAACCAAAAAGTTGAAATCCCCCCCCCTAAAAAAAAAGGTATGGACCCGTAGATTTCTATACAAAAAACATACCCGTACGAACGTTTTTGTACAAAAATGTACCTCTCTTTACGTTTTCCAAAAAAGGTTATTTTTGGATACCCTTTTACCCCAAACATGAAAAATGTAAAAAAATAAATAAAAATGAATTGTTAAAACATACAAAATCCTAAACCTAGGGTTTATTTTTTTCCAAACACACAAAGTTTGGTGAAAAATCCATTTACTATCACTGCACACCTGTCAATGCTTGATTTGACATCGCTTTGGGCTTTTTCATCACTCAAGTTCACAATTTTGACAATGCTCCACGTCACACACTTATTCTCACTCACTTGTCTTACTCTAGTTTATGAACTGACATGACAACAATGAAGAGTGTGCTCCTCCACGTACACCTTTATAGGCATAAAATTGTATGAAACGTACCCCTCCATACATTTTTGTATGAAAACATACCTATCCATATGTTTTTGTATGGAAAATGTACCCATCCATATATTTTCCAAAAAAAAGGTATTTTTGGATACCCTTTTACCCCAAACATGCAAAAATGCAAAAACAAATCCAAAAATCCTAACCAAATAATGCAAAATGTCAAAATTCATCCTTTCAACCTTTCAACAATCTTAAAAATCATCTTTATCAAGTGATTCACCATTGACATCACATTCTTCACCTGTTGACTCATCCCTTGAGGGGGTAAATATCATATACAAAATTCACCTTGCACATGATCAATACTCAAACACTCAATCTTGGAAAGTGCATTTGTTTAAGAACCTTTGCCAGAGATTATCATACACCCTCATTTTCTAGGGAAAAAAAAAGCACAATTTCTCTTCTCAAAAAAACTCTAACCTAATTAAAATTTGGCACATTTTATGTCATTAACTATAGGTCTACTCATATGTGTACATTTAATCAAGGTGGGTGATCGAGTCCACCAAAGCAATCATAAGTATACATACATATGGCTGACCAATATACCAACCCAAATGATCTCCTCAATTTGTCAAAGATAAAGTTTCAAGAACATGGATCCCTTATATTATTTGGGCATCTTACAATCGATCATGACTCAAGATGATCTTACATCTACTCCTCTCAAAACAATCGCTTGTCATCACCCACCAATTCATCTTCTCTCGTAATCAACCACCAAATGAGTGTCATAAGTTTTTGCATTGCATCGTGTCTTCACATAATGTAGTATAAAAAGAGGTAAAATGTAGACACCTAAAAATGTCTCAAACAACCTCTTGCAACAATATCTAATGAGCAAAGAATGAAATATTCAAAAATCAGGTCAAAAACCCTAAATCCTAGGTAAAGTTAACCTAAACCCTAGGTAAAACTAACCTAAGCCCTAGGTTGATCTAAACCCTAGGTGGGGTCCACCTCATCCTCCACTCACACCCCTCTACACTCTTTTCTAAGCACTCACCCCCCTCACATAACATTCACCTTTTTTTCTCCCTTTAAAGCTTTTAATGAAAATTTAATAAAAATGTGGGATTTCTCTTCCCTAGGAAATGTGGTCTTCCCTAGGTGATTAATAGGCATGGAACACCCTCACCCATAGGAGGTAAGTCTTACCTATCTTCTTAACACATTAAACAAGCTTTCTCTGTCCTCTATTTTCTCTCACTAGATCACATCCTTCTTTTCTTCCCAGGAGGCCTATAAATAAACCATGCTACCTATGGTTTTAGGAGGTGAATCTAAGCACCGTTATGCTACCAAATTGCACTGTGACTATGCATGATATTTTTTAATAGCTAAAACTCCTTCCACTAAGTTTCTTTGTAGGGTTTTAGTGTTTTTAGGGTAAAACAAGCACTAGCACCTTTCAAAGCGATGTCAAATTCCATCGATGGCTTCTGTAGTTGACATAGGGACCAATCCAAATTAGAAATCTCAAAACATATGGAGGGGTCCATTCACACCCAAAAAATAGATGGAGGGGTACGCTTTCTAGTTTTAGGCTACCAAACTAGCCTACCAAGTAACCCCTTTCTGCCTTATCAATTTTAGCATATTTTGATATTTCCTTGATACATTTTTGTTCATTTTTTTCACTATATATTTATTTGTAGGAGGCCTGATAAATATAAGCCTTTAAATAGTCTAACACCTTTTTGTAGGGTTACGTAGGATCGAGGATCAATGTAGCTCATAGTGGCATGCATCATAAGCTCACTTCCAACTATGAGGATCTAAAGTAAGACACATGTAGTACCATAAATATATTGGATGCTAGGGTACCTCCTAATGGAGTCCCTCTTTTGTAGTCCTCTAGGGATATTTGTAAAAGGATCACATCCTAAACACTTTGTAGCACCTTTTATGAAATTAATGATATACAACATGTTTTTATTTGTTTCAAGTTATTGGTTTTAGAATATTTCTAAGCTATTTCTTCTCATTTTCTATCTTTTGGTAAACTCTTCCTATGTGCACCCTCACCCTCAATCGTCTTCTTTGTGTGTTGATTTCTTAATCAGGGCCTGTATACCCAATGGATGTTTTAAAGTTGAGTAAGGTTCCACCGATATATAGGTTGGGAAGCTCTTAGTTTATTATCCTCACTTTGTAACCTTGGATCACTATCATTCATTGTTTGACCTAGTAGGGGCTTGGGTGGTAAAACCTTTGTTGAAGATAATTTTTGAGTTGATTGGCCAAGAAGCTCGATGTTTGTTATGATTGTTGCGGTGTTATCTTCTCCTTGCTTAATGTTTACTGTGTGTTTGACCTTGTGTTTTAGGGTTTTTTGACTTCATGTTTTGCTTCCTTTACATTGTTGAGCTCTTGGTTATTTTTGTGCCTTTCATTTTAATGAGATTCTTGACTTTATTTTTTTATTTTGTAAGAGAAATTGTTATAATGATTCTTGAGATCTATGTGGATTAAGGGATCATTATAAAGAGAAGTATGGGCTTCTCTTGTATTGATATGAAATGTTTAATATGGTTTTGTAAGAGAAATTATTTATAATGATTCTTGAGATATATGTGGATTAAGGGATCATTATAAAGAGAAGTATGGGCTTCTCCTAGATTGTTATAAAAGCATATTGGTGATTTTATTATCTATTAAGTGTTTTAATATTTCTTAGTTGTGGTAAAGAAAGTTAAAGTTAAAGAAAGCTTTATGTTAGATTAAGTGCTTTAATATTTCTTAGTTGTGGTAAAGAAAGTTAAAATTAAAGAAAGCTTTATGTTAGATTAAGTGCTTTAATATTTTTTAGTTGTGGTAAAGAAAGTTAAAGTTAAAGAAAGCTTTATGTTAGATTAAATGCTTTAATATTTCTTAGTTGTGGTAAAGAAATTTAAAGTTAAAGAAAGCTTTATGTTGGAATAAGTTGCTTTAATCCTTTCTTTAGTTGTTGTATAGAAAGTTAAAGTTAAAGCATGCTTTATGTTATAAATATAAACTAATGTAATGATTTCTGAGACTCTTGTGAGTTAGGAAATCATTATTAAAAGAAGTATGGGTGTTAGGATCCTATCCTAACACCATGTTGTAATTCTCATTTACCTATGTAATAACCCACTTCCAACGTGGGGATTCCATTTTAATGTTATTATGCAATACTTAGTAATGTAGGTGGCAATAAAGGTACCTCGCCAAGTGGTACCATCTCATGTAACCATTTTTATCAATATTGTAACCGATGTAGTAAGATACCTTGCCAAGTGGTACCATTTCATGTAACCATTTTTATCAAGATTGTAACCACCATTTGGTGGAAGATTCTAGCTCAAGTGGAATTTTGCATGTAAGCCACCTCTTGAGCATTTAGGTAGGGTTGCATGAAGTTTTCCTTTAAAAATATATGAAGCCATATACGAGATTATATTTTTGCAAGCTAATGAAATATTGAATGAGGTTGCCCCCTCGAAGAGGCCCGCGATTCAGTGTTACTATGAGATTGTTTCATTTTTGTAATTGATTTATGCATAGTGATATTGAGTTATTTGATGTATGTGAGCTATTTTTTAGTATTTTGTGTGAGTGTGTTATATTTTAATAGTAGGTTCCTAACAAGTGGTATCAGAGCGCTTTCCAGGGCCAAGTTTTGCTGCAACTAATATGATTCTTGCCAGTCATTCCGCCTGTTAGGTATAATTTTCTTGTGTGTTTTTTAGTTTTTTTTCCTTTATCAAAAACATATCCAAAAAATACAGTCATTTTTTTTGCAAAAAATTAGAAAATACCAAAAAAATGAATAAATAAATAAATAAATAATACAGTAGTTGTGTAGGTTAGAAACCCTATGCTGGGGGTTTTAAAATATCATGAAGGAGTTGTCGTTATTGGCTAAGCTAGATAGCCCATAAAGTGTCTAGTGAAGTGAGGGGCAATCAGGCTCCAATACCTAGGCCTCAGACAACACTCGTGCATAGAATTGAGCTCCCACATATCTTTGGGTATATCGGGAGATAATCTAGGTTTAAACAATATTTTATACATTAGGAAGCTTTTCGACCTTGTATTATCCATAGTCCATGGGACATAGCATCCCAGACGATTACCCTCTCATACTGTCAGAGAGGCAGATAGTGTGCTCAAGGGTATGTGTGGAATCCTCCTTGAGTAGTGGCCTGAAATATTAGTCCGAGCACTATTGTTCATCATTATGGTATAACAGAGGGCCTATGGGTATTACATACTCCCTTAATTAGCATACCTGGTTCATGAAAACAAAACAAAAACAAATTATCATCCCCTTGCAAATCAACCCATCCCTGTTCTGCTAACCTGCATTCACCATCTCCAAAAGTGAGCATACGGAGAAGGCTTTCCCTATCACAAAAAAAAACGTGCATGCACCAACAGTCAAGACAAATTTTTGCAAGTGTTTGAAATAGCCTGTGGTTAGAATCTGAACAATCAGGACAGTGAAAATAACAGTCCTCTATACCAGTCTAGAATTGCAGACTTTTAGTATCAGAAATAGAGTTATCAGTCTCAAAAAAAATTCCCTAAGGTCAGAAGCAACAACTGTCAGTAACCCTCATACAGGTGATAGGAATAAATAATAGTGAGTGACACGGTGGTCAGGGTACAAACTACACAAGTCAGTGACAGTTGATTCTAGAGGGTAACTTTTGAACCGTAACTCCAAATAAAAAATAGAGAACACCAGTAGACTCGTCAACACAGTAGAAAAAAAAAACATTGAAATTTTATTAAAACAGGGATATCTCTTCACATAGAGCTCAGATTGACTCAAAAATTTAGCAAAAAATTCTACACTCTATTCTAGATAAAATTATCCTTGGCAACTCCTGGTCAAATTTTGCACCAAATTTCTAAAAATAGCAAATTTTGATTTTTCTTGCTAAGGACATACGTTTCATAGGTCCATCAAATTGATCCAAATTTTTGGGAATAAAATCTACTTGTTATTCTGCACAAAAGACCCTCAAGGACTCATTGGTGAAATTTTAAGTACAAGTGGAAGAAATTACCTTGACATCAACTTGCAACCAATAGGAGATCACAAAAAGTCAAGAAATTTAGTATATCTCCTCATTGAGTGCTCAGATCAAACAACCATCGGAGTGGATCCTATCCTAAAATCAGTGTTGCAACTCATTTCCCAAATTAAATTTTGGACCCTTACTAAAAATAGTAACTCTTGAAAATCCAAGGTCTATTTTTAGTAAATCATCACAAGTGGGACCGCAATGGCAAGTGACACTCGAGGACAACAACAAAAGGATTTTGACTTGGGCACATTATTGGTCGACCTGCAAAAATCCATTGCTGAATTGACCTCTGCAAACAATAACATAGTCACAGATATTCGAGAGCTTCGACTGGATTAGGATAACACTAGAATCCATTTAGAAGAACAACTCACAGATATGGAGACCAAATTGCACGACAATACCAAAACTGAACACCATGTTGAAAACTCTGAACGAGTTCAACAAACACTAGATGAAAATCACTCTGATTGGGATCCAACCTTCATAATGCTTAAATTATACTTCCCTAAGTTCAGTGGAAAGGATGTCGATGGGTGGTTATGTTGGATTGATCAGTTCTTCTAACTTCATAATGTCCCTGTCTATCATCAGGTTCAGATGGATTCTTTCAACCTAGAATTTGAGGCCTTACACTGGTTACGATGGCTACGGGTTGCTAACCCTGATCTATCCTGGGAGGACTTTGAGTCCCAACTACTGACCTGATTTGGCCCTAATGATTATGATGACTTTATAGGTGCACAGAAAAAGCTGAAACAAACCACCTCAGTTCGTGATTACCAGACCCAATTTGAGAAATTGGCCAATAAAACTAAGGGTTTGAATGAGGGATTTTTTACGAGTTATTTTGTTAGTGGGTTATGATATAATATCCAGGTTGAATTCAAGATGTTCAAACCCCACACCATGATGGAGGCTATCAGTTTAGCTCAATTGGTCGAATCTAAAATCTCAGCTCAAAGGTGGACATCGTAATTTTTGCATAACCGAGCTTCTTTCCCTCCTCAAGTCCAAAACCATACTAATAATAAACCTCCTGCTCCCAAGTAGCTGACTACAGAGGAAATGGATGCACGTCGTGCCCAAGGGTTATGTTATAACTATGATGAAAAGTTTAGGGGCATACATGTGCAAATAAGAGATTGTTTTTAAAAGATGTGGATGAACCAAAAAATAGTGACCATAGTGATGAGGAGAGTGATACAACTGAGGTACCAACTCCACAGGAAGAGGAACCATCAAAAACACTAGCAAAAATTTTAGTCCATGCTCTTGTCGATATTACCACCCCATAAACCATGAAAGTTGTGGGTTATTTCAAAGGCCAACGTCTCACAATTCTTATTGATTCAGGTAGTACGCACAACTTTATTGATCCTCATGTGGACAAATGGACCAACTACTATATACACTCATGCAATTCTTTTGAAGTCATGGTGGCCAATGGAGGCACCTTACCTTGTAAAGGTAAATGTCAAAATTTCAAAATTTAGATAGGGAATTATGAACTCAAGCAAGATATGTTTGCCCTCCAATTAGGAGGATGTAACGTTGTGTTAGGATCCCAATGGATGAGCACCTTGGGTACTTTCTCATGCAACCTTGTAGAACTATAGTTATAATTTTCACAAAATGGACAAACATATACCCTCAAGGGTATCAAGGCTGGCTCTATACAAATTATTAGTTCCAATCGCATGGAGAAGTTGTTGAAAAAGTCCTCCCGTGGGGTCATTGCACAAATATTTTCAATTCAGCCACCCACTTCTACAGCAAATCCACTTCCAACAAATTTGCAACTTTTTATAACCAAGCATAATGGCATATTTTCATAACCAACTACACTACCACCTTGTCGCTCTCATGACCATGCTATTCCACTAATTCTGAGTAGTACACCACCGAACATCATACCATACAGATATCCTCATGCTCTCAAGTTAGAAATCAAGAATATGGTACAGGAATTTCTCAAGGCAGGTGTTATTCGACCCAGTACCAATCCCTATTATTCTCCATTTTTGCTAGTTCGCAAGAAATATGGCTTGTGGCAATTGTGCATAGACTACTGTGAGCTCAATAAGATCACCATAAAGGATAAATTTCCCATTTTGGTAGTGGATGAATTGCTAGATGAATTACATGGAGCTATGTACTTCTCCAAGTTGGACCTTCGTTCGGGGTACCATCAAATTTGGCTCAAGGACGAGGATATTCCAAAAACTGTTTTTCGTACTCATGAAGGTCACTATGAGTTCTCGGTAATGCCATTTGGTTTTACAAATGCACCATCCACATTTCAAAGCCTTGTGAAAAACATATTTCATCCCTTCATGCGGAAGTTCATCCTAGTTTTCTTTGATGATATATTGATTTTTGCATAGTGATATTGAGGTATATGATATATGTGAGTTATTTTTCAGTATTTTATGTGAGTGTGATTTATTTTAATAGTAGGTTCCTAACAATGGGATTCTTTGGTATAGTTTATTGTTTAAGTTTAATTTTTAAAGAGAAACTATTATTGATTCTTGAGACTTGTGATAGTTAAGGAATGAATGGATTAATGCATGTTGGTTTTAAAAGAGAAACTGCTAAATGATTTTTGAGACTTGAGATAGTTAAGAAATCATTTTAAAGAGAAGTATGGGATTCTCTTGCATGAAATTGTTATGTAATGTTTGAAAATATATTATCATAATGAATTCCTAAGATGTTGGGTAGATTAAGGACTCATTATAGAAGAGAAGTATGGGATTCTCTTGTATTGATGTTGAATGTTTGATGTTGATTTGAAAAGAGCAACTATTATAATGATTCCTAAGACTTTTGTAGGTTAAGGGATCATTATAAAAATAAGAAGGATTATCTTCTTATAGCTTGTTTATGTTATGTGTATGGTTATTTGTATAATAGAATATGACATGATTTAAGTTGCATTGCATGAAGAGTTTTACTGATCCCTAAGTATACCTCATAAATATATGGGTGGTTTCCCCATCACGAAGAGGGTTGTTGACTTGTGGTTGGATCAAGGATAATTTGGAATGGCTTCATACAAATTTGAATGTTTAGAAGTTATGGAAATTAAAGGCTCTTTAATGATTGAGTTGATCAATAAGTTTTGTATATTTTATTATTATACAAACTGAAAGAATATATTATTTAATGGCAACTTGGTTCTTTTGCACTTTATGCGATTTTTTGAGTAATCTCTTTGGATAGTTATTATTGAGTTCTATAAACTATAAAAATGCATATTATGTTAGGGATATAGATTATATTATCTATATATTTATGTTGATATAAAGTATTTGAATCAAGCACTTGATATATGTTAGGACCCCATCCTAACACCTTGATGTAATAGTCCTCATGGAACGTGGGTAAAATCCATGTTAATATTTTGTAATGTTTTATTATATTTTTGGGTTAAGAAGCACCAAGCCAAATGGTGCCTTTCTATGTAACCATTTTTCAAGAATGTAACTGATTGTAGGTAGGAGATTCTAGCTCGAGTAGAATTTTGCATGTAAGCCAACCTTGGGAGTTAGGTGCTAGAGGAATTCCTTAAAACTATGAGGGGCAGTATTGTATGTATATTTTTTCATTATTGAAGGAAGTATTGAAGGAGGTTTACACCTTGAATAGACTTGTGATACAGTGCTATTGTGAGATTGTTTTGTTTTTACAATTTGTTTCCTTAGTGTGCATTTTATTTCTATAGTGTGTTGTAAGCATATATGTTTATTTTTTGTATTTGTGTGAGTGTGAAAATATTTAATAGTATGTTCTTAAAAAATGGTATAAGAGTACTTTTTAGTGTCATATTTTGTTGTTACTATGATGTTTTTTTCCATATCAACTATTAGGTATAAGATTTTTATGTTTTGTTGTGTACCAGTTTTTCCTTATTAAAAAATATATATACAATCATTTTATCAATAGTAGTTGAGTAGGTTAGAAACCCTATGCTAGGGGTTTTAAATATCATGAAGGAGATATCATTATTGGCTAAGCTAAATAGCCCATAAATCATCTAGTGATGTGAGGGTGATCAAGATCCAATACCCAGGCCTCAAACAACACTCATGCATGGATTTGATCTCCCATGTATCTTTAGGTATATCAGGAGATCATATAGGATTAAACAAAATTTTATCCCTAAGAATCATATCAGCCTTGTATTATCCATAGTACACTAGATACAACATATAGAAATATTACCCTCAAATAGTGTGTTCAAGGGTATGCATGGAATCCTCCTTGGATATTGGCCTAAAATATTGGTCCAAGCACTATTGTTCATCATTGCGATATAATAGAGGGCCTATGGGTTTTACATACACCTTTGCCTAGCGTACCCTGGTTCTATTTAAACCTACAAACAAATTTTATTCCTCCAAGTTTTTCTTTTTTACTTAACCTACAACCAAAACCTATTACCGTATCCTTCATAGAAGTTGAGCATATGAAGAAGACATCCCTATTCTAGAGTTCTTGCATGCAAAATAGATAATACAAAATCATAGAAGAGTATAACAGGCAAACAAAAAACTTCATAGTCTAAAATAGGGGAAACAAGGGGGTCAAAGTTAGTTATAGTCATGAAATTATATTAGTAACAATCATTATAGGGTGGTCAGGATATCAGAGTCTTAATAATTACCTATGAGAGTCAAAATAATTACCTAGATAGTCAAAACAGTTACTTGTGATAGTCAGAGTAAAAATAGACAATAATGTTTGTGATAGAGTCAAAATCAGATAAGGGACATAATAGTGTTAGGAATAATTCAGTAGTCAAATTAGTCTAAACAAATTATTAGAGAAGGGTGTTCAACATAGAACTCAATTTTTGAACCAAACCTCAAGATAGAAAACCAACTTGATTGCCCAAAATTAGTGTTGTGGTAAATAGCTCATTGTGATTATTTTTTCAAGCTGATCATTTTGATATACCACACCCAAACCATTTTTTGGACCCTTACTAAAAATAGTAACTCCTAAAACCACCTTTCTATTTTTAGTAAGTTCCACAAAAAGGGATACAAACCTTTAAATATGGTTGGGGGTACTTGACAACAAGAATTAGACAAGGAAATTCAATCCAAAGTGGATGCTATGGGAAAAAAACTATGGGATACAATTAATAAAAGCTTATAGGTGATGTAGTCACAATTCCAATATTTCTAAGAAACTATGAGTGACATATCCCTTGCACAAAAAGAAATGAAGGTTGAGTTGGATAGTCGTGTCTCTATTGGTTTCACAAATCAACATGACCAAGAAGAAATTGGTACAAGCAACCACCAATAAATTATACCAACTCATAATGGAATGAGATTACCAAAATTAGAATTTCTCAAGTTTGATTGAAGAGATCGTGAGGGGTGGATTTGTAAGGTAGAATAATATTTCACTCTTCATAATGTTGATCATTTTCTATGGTTGGCCATTGCTTCTTCTAATTTTAAATTAGATGCACTCCATTGGTTTTTATGGCTTAGAAAGGTTGAACCCGAGCTTTCTTGGTCAGAATTTGGGTAAAACCTACTCACTTGATTTGGTCCTAGCAAGTTTAAATATTTTATAGGAGCCCTTTTCAAACTCAAAAAAATCTCAACCGTTTGAGAATACCAAGGTTAATTTGAAAAACTTACCAATTGAACCACTGGTCTAAGTGCTAACTCTTTCCAAAGTTGTTTTGTGAGTGGACTAATGGATGACATCAGTGTTGATGTTAAGTTATTGCAATATAACCTAGGTGTTGTAGGTGAGTTGGAGAGGAGAGGGCAATCCTTCAAGGGAGGTCCTAGGTTCAAATCTCCACCCTACCAAAAAGCTGAATTGGGTATCCAAAATCCAATTGATAATGTTGGTGCGAGCAGGGTCGGGTGTGACTTTCGGGTGACTTTGATGGTGTAGAACCCCCTGTTCATGGTCTCTCAGACCAAGGCAGCCCCCAAGGGGTTTTTCGCTTTAAAAAAAAAAAGTTATTGCAATATCAATCACTACCATAGGCCATACAATTTGGTCAAATTGGTAGAATATAAATTCAAGGCTCTCAATCAAACTTCTAAATTTCTTGAATTTAAGTCATATTTTTTAGCCAAGCCAATACCAATTCCAACTACTAAATATCCACCTATAAAAATATTGAGTCATGAGGAGATGGATAATAGGAAGGCATAAGGGTTATGTTACAATTGTGATGAAAAATATTCTGGAAGGCATAGGTGTGTGCAAAAAAAAATGTACTTGCTCAGTATGGATGAAGTTCCCACTATAGAATCTTCTGAGGATGAGGAGGATCCTCAAGAAATAAAAACCATAGATCAGATGATTGAGCAAGAGAAAACCCAACCAAAAATTTTTGTACATGCTTTAGTGGGGTGATTGGCCATTTCAAGGAACAAAGGATCATCATTTTGATTTACTTTGATAGTACACATAATTTTGTTGATCTACGTGTATCAAAATAGGAAAATTGTTACATCACCACATGCAATTTCTTCAAAGGAATGATTGCTAATGGTGGCACCCTAAAATGCAAAGGCAAATATCATAATATTTTTGAAAATTTTGAAAAAAACTTGTATTAAAACAAAGATCAATTACAATATGGGAAGAGACTCTTCCCAGCCGAGTTCAAAGAGAACACAAACTTACAAAAGAAGAAGAAGACTTGCAATGGAGCCAAATCTCCTAAATCAATAACTAGCTAGCAGGGGATCGGCATGGACAGATGATGCAACTGGTCCCAAAAATGCGACATGTCGCGATATCGCGACACCTTCTCACCTTTGGCCACGAAAAAGCAACATGTCGCGATATCGCGACAACTTTCCTCCAACGACCGCGACGGCGCAACATGTCGCGATATCGCGACAACTTTCCACCAACGACCGCGATGACGCAACATGTCGCGATATCGTGACAACTTTCCTCCAGCGACCGCGACGGCGCAACATGTCGCGATATCGCGACAACTTTCCTCCAACGCTGACGGCGCAACATGTCGCGATATCGCGACAACTTTTCTCCAGAGGCCGCGACGGCGCAACATGTCGCGATATCACGACAACTTCCTCCAGTGGCTGCGACGGTGCAACATGTCGCGATATCGTGACAACTTTCCTCCAGCGACCGCGATGGCGCAACATGTCACGAAATCATGACAACTTTCCTCCAGCGATCGTGATGGCACTGCATGTCATGATATCGTGACAACTTTCCTCCAGCAACCGCGATGGCGCAACATGTCACGAAATCGTGACAACTTTCCACCAGCGACCGCGACAGTGCAACATGTCACGAAATCGTGACAACTTTCCAACGGCGCAACATGTCGCGATATCGCGACAACTTTCCACCAGCGACCATGATGGCGCAACATGTCATGATATCGCGACAACTTTCCTCCAACGATCGCGACGGTGCAACACGTCATGATATCGTGACAACTTTCCTCCAGCGGTCGCGACGGCGCAACATGTCACGATATCATGACAACTTTCCTCCAGCGGCCGTGACGGTGCAACATGTCGCGATATCGCGACATGTCATGATATCGTGACAACTTTCCTCCAGTGCAACATGTCGCGATATCGCGACAACTTCCCTCCAGCGACCGTGATGGCGCAACATGTCACGATATCGTGACATGTCACGATATCGCGACAACTTCCCTCCAGCGACCGCGACGGCGCAACATGTCACGATATCGCGACATGTCACGATATCGCGACAACATTCCTCCAGCGACCGCGACGGTGCAACACGTCGCGATATCGCGACAACATCCCTCCCTTTGCTTTTTCTTTGATCATTTGTTCAAGGACCTTTCCAGACCCTGCCTGATCACCTCATCCTCAATAGCCATATCACTGTGAAGCTGGACCCCTGCCTCCTTCTCAGCACCCATCTTAGCCAGGAAGTCGGCCGCGTTGTTTAAATCTCGACTCACATAAACTGGGATCACATCATCTAATTCCTTCCATAATTCCTTAATTTGAGAGACAAGGATCCTCAACCTCCATGCTTTCAAAGCAAAGTTTCTCATGCAATCAAGAGCTCCAACCATTATTTGAGAGTCTGATTCAATAATGATCCTCCTGTGGCCCTGTTTCACAGCCCAAATAGAAGCGGATTTAATAGCTATGGCTTCTGCTTCATTGTTTGTGGCTCTTCCCAAGCCTTGCAGTTCCCAATATAGCATTGATCCATCATGATTCCGGCAAACCACTCCAATTTCGGCACTACCCGGATTGCCCTTTGCAGCTCCGTCAGTATTAATTTTAATCCAGCCTTCTGGTGGTGGTTTCCAACTAGCTCTGTCCTGTCCCTGTTGTTCTTCAACTCCCTCTTCCATTGGCCCAGTAACAACCTGAGTTTCCTCTATAGCATAGACAACAACAGTTTCTGTAACCTTGCTCCAGATAATCTGCCAAACTCCATCTAACGAGGAAAAAATTTCTCTAAAAATTCTCGCATTTCTCTCCAACCACACTTGCCACCAAATGAAGTTTAGTCCAAGCTCCCAACCAATTCGAAGAGCTTTAGATTTAAATCTACCCCTCTTCCATGTTTTCCAGATATTAGTCCGATTCAAGTCACCATTAACTTGAATTTTATAGCAAGAAAGCCAACGCTTCCAAATCCGACGCGTGAAAGGGCACTCAAACATCAGGTGATCAGTTGTTTCCTCGTTCTTGTAGCATAAAACACATTGAGATGGACCGATGATTCCTCTACATCTGAGATTGTCAAAAGAGAGAATTTCGTTGTGCATAAACTGCCAGGCAAAAAAGTTTACTTTCGGCCAGCCCTTGGAGTGCCAAATCTTTGTCCAATCCTCAACCGGGAATGAATGGGGGGAGGCTCTGGGAGGATCTTCTCATATCCGTCCTTCATTGTAAAGACACCAAGGCTCCCATAGCCCCAAGCTAATTCATCCTCCTCGTCTCTACCTGTGAGAAATATTTTTGACAAGATTTTAGTCATGATGGGTGCCAACTCCGGAGGGATTGAAATTGGCCACTCCTCCAGCTTCTTAAACTTCTTAAACTTATACTCCCCCAGCTGACTAGTGATGAAGTAACTATCAATGTTAACCCATCCTTTGGTTTCTATGGCAGTTTTTATTGGTTGCAATTCAGGAAATTCAACAATGATGGGTGGGTACTGATCCCAAGAGTCTGTCCAGAAACGAGCCTTCTCCCCTCTCCCCACTTTCCAAAACAATCGATCTTTAACCACCTGAGATCCTAGCTTGAGAGCCTGCCACACTAGGGATCCAGGGCCATCCAAAGGGAAACGGCCCACCTCATTGGGGTTAACATGACCCAAATATTTACTAGTTAGGATTCTACTGAATAAGGAGGTTGGTTGGGAAATCCACCTCCAGTACAGCTTTCCAGCCAAAGCTTTATTATTGAACTTGGATCTTCTCAGTCCCAACCCTCCTTTTACCTTGGGTTGGGTAACTTTATCCCAACCAACTAAGGCCCATTTCCTCTCTCCTTTTGCTCCTTCCCATAAAAATATTCTAGCCATATTGTCCAGCTCTTTCCATATCTTATGAGGGGCAGCCAGGATAGAAAATTTGTAAATTGGCATGGCCTGAATGACTGACTATAAAAAAGTTAATCTACCCCCATAGCTTAACCATTTGTGAGACCAATGATTCATTCTATCTTTGATACCATCCAAAAGATCCTTCCAGATATCCATTTTTAGTTTTTTGAAATGCAAAGGAACCCCCAAGTAAACCACTGGAAGAGAAGTCCTTGTGAATCCCAAGATCTCTAGAACTCTGTCCTGGAGCCTTTGATCAAGATTAAGAAAGACCACTTTGGATTTTTTATCATTGATGACTTGGTTTGAAGCCCTAAGGTAGACATTAAGAGTATCTCTGATCACTCTTGCTTCCCTGAAGCTGGCCACTCCAACCAATCTTGTATCATCCACAAACCGTAAGTGAGTCAAAAATTCCTCACCCACCTTGATACTTGTTAGCAAACCTTGATGTCTTCTCCTCAAGAAAAGTCTACCTAATCCTTCAGCCAAAATGAGGAAAAGATAGGGAGAGCAAGGATCCCCTTGACGAAGACCTCGAGAGGCTCCAAAAGGTTGCGAGGGAAGACCCTTGATTAATACTGAATAAGACGGCGTAGATACACAACTCATGACCCAATCTATCCAGTCCTGAGAAAAACCAAAGGCTGCCATCATTTTTGACAAGAAACTCCACTCCACCCTATCATAGGCCTTTGACATATCTAATTTAATGAACATTCCTTTATTACCAGATTTTTGCATTGTATGGATTGCCTCCTGAGCAAGAACCACCCCATCCAAGATCTGCCTACCCTCTACAAAACCCCCTTGCTCTGAGGAGATAATGTTATGTAAAAGGGGTTTTAGCCGTTCAGCCATTACCTTTGTGATTATTTTATAAATCACATTGCATAAGGCAATAGGTCTATAATCTGAAATATGAACCCCCTCCTCCCCTTTTGGAATTAAAGTGATGAAGGTATGATTTAATGCCTTAAGCATTCTTTTATTACCTCTGGACTCCTCTACGACAGCCAAAACATCCTCATCCAAAGTATCCCAAAAGGCCTAAAAAAACTCAATTGGAAAGCCATCTGGTCCCGGAGTTTTGCCAGTACTCATTCCAAAGACCACATTCTTCGGTTCTTCTCTACCAATGGGTTTAAGAAGGGCCTGATTTTCTTCTTCAGAGATAACAGAGGGTATGACATCAATCACTTCATTTTGAGCCTCTACATCTTGCTCCATACTTGCCTTAAAAAGTTTAGAAAAATAATCCATTGAATGGGAATGCATACCAGGAAGAGTATCAAAGGAATGTCCATTCTCATCTTGAAGAGCTTCTATGTTATTCATCTGTCTCCTAGCACGAGTCGACCGATGGAAAAATTTGGTATTTCTATCACCTTCCAATAACCAAGTGGTTCTTGCTCTCTGTTTCCAGTAGGTCTCCTCTTGGTTATCAATGTCCTCAACCGCTTTACGCAAGGCATCATCCTCGGCTTTGAGCTGCTCTGAAATTGTTCCTTCCCTAAAGTGTTTTTGAACCTCATCCCATCTGGCCACCAAAGGAGCTCTTTGGATCTGGAAGTCTGTCTTGTTAGCTTGCCTCCATTGTTTCAGTTGAGCTTTGACATAATGAAGCTATTTGTGGAATCTAAACATTGTTGTCCCAAAAGGTAGACGACCTTCCTCCCACCACTGTGGAATTTTCTTTCGAAGATCCTCTTTTTGTAACCAAAAATTCTCAAATTTAAAGGGTTTGTGATGCTGCCTTGTCGTAATCCCTCCCTCCAACAAAATGGGAAAGTGATCTGAAATCGGGCCCTCCAAAATCTGGAATTTTGTATTCCATTTTACGAATGCCTCCTCTGAAACCAGAAAATGGTCTAGCTTTACCTTCCGGCTATGTGGCTCCCTCCTCTTGTTAGTCCAAGTAAAGTTGGGTCCAGGGCCTTTAATATCCACTAGGTGAAAAGCCTGGACTTGGGCAATCAGAAGTCGATCCCCTGGGTCCAAAATTGGGGTTCCTCCTTCCTGATCTCTAGAAGATAATTTAGCATTGAAATCCCCAGCAATAATCCAGTCTAAATCATCCCTTGAGGTCCTCATGTTATGCACAACTTTCCATTGAAGCCTCTGGCCATCAAGGGTTTGAGCCCCATAAAAATTTGTGATTAAAACATGTTCAGCTGTGACATTATTCCTAAAATGAGATGTGAGAACACCCCTTCGGGCTATATGTTCTATTGCAGTCCATTCCAGAGAGTTCCAAAGAGTGACAATCCCCCCTGAGGCACCTTGGGCCGCCACATCCATATGACCAGCACCCCTCCAAATTTTGTTAACTGTTTTACTCATAAGATCTAACGACATTTTGGTCTCCTGGATAAGCAAAAAATCTGTTTTGCATTTTCCTAAGAGTCTTTGAACAACAGATTGATGGGTTCTACTGTTTAAACCCCTAATATTCCATGATTTAATAATCATTGAAAACCTTGAGAGCAGTAAGAATCAATTGTCCTCACCGATCCTCCAAGTGATCAGCTTGTCTCCTTGAACTGCTAGCAGGTCCTTATTTGATTTTTTGCCCGCTCCTTGAGAGTTGCTATTTTTGGATCTCTTTTCCACCTGAGTTATCCCTAGGGCTGGCCTTTCTCTGTTCTTTTCTGCTATTCCCATGCTGACATCCTTGATTATTGGCTGCGCTTGGGAGTGCACTATCAATGCCCCTGCATTCTCTGGCTGCGGTAACTCAGTGTACTCAATCACCTGTTCTATGACGGTGGGAGATGAAGGAGAAGCATGAGCGTGGATGTTATTGTCCTCAATATTCCCATCCACTCCTTCCATGACTTGATCCTCTTGGTCCACTAGTGTCTTAAAAATTTCATACCTATTGGTTGGCTTGAGTTGTGATTGCTCCTTACCATTTTTCTTTTGCTTTCTCCTTCTTTTGGGCTGTTCAAAGCCATCTTTCTGAACATCATTACCCTGAGGAGTATTGGTTGGTTCTTTGGTAAGAGTAGACTTACCCTCCCTGGGGCGATTTGGCATTCCAAGCGGGGCCTCCATTTTTGTGTTCAAAATATTTGGACAAAACCGGGCCAAATGCCCATGTTTGTGGCAAACTCTGCATCTGAAGGGCAGAGCCTCATAATCTAGTTGTTGGATCCAAGATAGTCTTGCTAGTTCAAGTTCCACCTCTGCCGGTAGAGGCTGGCTAATATCCATTTCCACACAAATTCTTGCAAAAATAGCTGTGTTTCCTTCTATGGTGTCTTTGGAGACGCCCAGATGTCTACCGAGGGAGTTACCGATCATTTCCAGAACCTGCTCACCCCAAAACTCCATTGGAAGAGCATACAACCGGATCCAAACCGGGACAGCCGTGGGTTCAATACGAGGATCGAAACCCACTCTCCAGGGTTGAACAAATAACCCTGTCGGACCGTGGTTCCTCTTTTCTGATTCAAAAGCCCTGTTTCTATCGGCTAGAGAAGAAAAACTAACAATGAAATACCCATTGCTAATAAACCATAAGGAGTACTCACCATGAGGCTCCCAGTTTTGTCTAACCCAGGTATGCAAGAAATTCAGGGTAGGGCGAATACCCATGAATTTACAGATCAGATCATGGTTGGCTCTGTATATGATTGTGTCTTCGACCATCTTTGGCTCGATGACAATCTTGGGTCTTGAGGCGGATTGCGGAAGGCATCCATTAACTCGATGTGTTGTTGAGCTCTTTCCAGCGTTCTTGAAGAGCGTATGAAGAGTATTTCTCTGAGCTTCGTCATTAGAAGACGAAGAATTTTCTTTTAGCAATTCAGCGTAAGAGCTCTTTCTCCCAGAGAGAGGATCCGGAGGAGTCCCCATTGGACCCTCCTGGGGCAGCAGACTTTCCTTCAGATCCACAGTAACCAGCAAAACACTACGGCAACCCACCTGATGCCCTGGATTTTCCTTCGCTCCAGAAACCCTAGAACATCACCTCTCGCCTGCTCAGAAAATTTCCCGCCCAGCAATCTTCGGCAAATATCATAATATTAAAACTCAAAAATGGGGACTATAATCTCAAGTCCGACATGTTTTCCTTATCCTTAGGGAGATGTGATATAGTTTTAGGAGTGCAATGGTTGAGAATGTTAGGACCATTCTTATGGGATTTTGTAGAATTATGGATAAAATTTAGTCAGTATAGGAAGTAATATACTTTATGTAGCACAAATGTAGGAGAAAATTAGTTTATTTCTTCTCATAAGATGGAAAAATTGTTAAATAAATTTTCCCATGGCATGGTAGCTCAACTTTTTCTATCATTTCCCCCAAACAAGGGGAGTCTAATCACCCACAACAATTATAGGGTATATTAAATAGGTATGCTCCTATATTTGAGGAACCCAAGGGACTTCCTCCTTAGCGCTCACATGATCATGCATTACAAATTTTTCCTAGAAGTCTACCTCTTATTGTTCATCCATACCGCTATGCTTATGCTCAGAAAATAAAAATTGAGAAGATTTTGTAAGAACTTTGAGCTTCTAAAATTATCCATTCAAGTGTTAGCCCCTATTTCTCACCAATGTTGCTCATAAGAAAAGGGTATGGCACTTGGAAATTATGTGTGGATTATCAGGATCTTAACAAAATCACTATTAAGGATAAGTTCCCTATTTTTTCCATTAATGAACCACTTGATGAGTTGCATGGGGCTCTGTATTTTCCAAGTTGGATTTGCAATTGGGCTATCACCAAATTTGCATTAAGAATGAATATATTCCAAAAATAGCTTTTTGAACTCATGAAGGGCATTATGAGTTTTTGGTTATGCATTTTGGGTTGACTAATGCTCCTTCCACCTTTCAAAGTTTGATGAATCTATTTTTTTCCTCATATTCACAAATTTATTTTAGTCTTTTTTGATGACATATTGATCTATAGTCACACATGGGAGGATCACATTCACCACTTAGATGAAACTCTCAAAATTTTATTTGACCATCAACTTTATGTAAAGCAATCAAAATATTCCTTTGGCCAGTAGGAGGTTGAATATTTGGGACACATAGTCACTAAGGAGGGAGTTCAAGTTTATTCTAAGAAAATATAAGTGGTTAAATATTGGCCTAAACCTCATAAATTGAAGGGACTTCATGGATTCTTGGGTATTATAGGATATTACAAGAAATTTGTGAAAAATTATGGCAGGATAACAACTCCCCAGATAGCCATGTTGAGGAAAAAATATTTTGTGTGGACTAATTTGGCCAAGAATTTTTTTGTTGATTTGAAGTATGATATGACCACCACCCCTATTTTGGCAATGTCAAATTTTTCTAAACCATTTTTCATTGAGAGTGATGCATTAGGAACAAGCATTGGGACAATTTTAATGCAATAGGGTCAACCATTGGCTTTCACTAGCAAGGTGCTCTCCCCTCAAAAATTGGGCAAGTCCACTTATGAAAAAGAGATGCTTACCATTTTACATGTGGTCACCCATTGGTGTCCATATCTCATTGGCAAACATTTTTCCATTAAAACTGATCATTAGAGTCTAAAATATTTTGTAGAACAAAGGATGACTACTCCAAAACAACAAAAATGGGTCTCCAAATTGTTGGGGTATGACTATGACATCTCTTATAATAAAGGTAAAGATAATGTGAAAATGGGTCTCCAAATTGTTGGGGTATGACTATGACATATCTTATAATAAAGGTAAAGATAATGTGGTGGCAAATTTCATGTCTTGTATCCATGAATATTAGGCCATGTTTCATGCCATATCCACTCCCCTTCTGTAATGGATTCATCAACTTTGTGAGGATTTTTTCCTCATTATAAACTCTCATCCACACTCTCCAAAAGGATCCTCATTCCCACCCTGGATATGCTTGGGATGGTCAGGATTTATAGTTTCATGATCATTTGGTTATACCATTTTAGTCTCAAATCAAGGACCTCCTCCTTCAAAAAATACATACTTCATCCATAGTTGTTCCTTCGGGTTTTCTTAAAATATATGCCCAAACCAAGCATACACTTTTTTAAAGGGAATGAAAAATAACATCAAAATATTTGTACTTAAATGTGATTACTGCCAGCACATGAAAGGTGGACTATGAGCTCTCCAGAGACACTTCAACCCTTGCCCATTCCTAAGAAAGTTTGGACAGACATATCTATGGACTTAATCAAATGGCTACCAAAATTTAGAGGTAAAATAATTATTTTGGTGATAGTGGATCGTCTTTCAAAGTATGCTTAATTTTATTTCCTATCCCATCCTTATACTACATCCATTATCGCCCAAATCTTCCTTAACTCCATATTTCATCTCCATTAGATGTCTAAATACATTGTCTCTAATTGGGATCCTACCTTCACTAGTTGCTTTTGGTAGTAACTATTCAAGTTGTAGGGGACATAACTCAAGATTATTTTAGCCTACCATCCTCAAATCGATGGCCAAACTGAAATTGTTAATAAATGCTTGGAAATAGACCTTAACTGCTTCACTTTTGAACATCCTACTCATTGGGATAAGTGGCTTCATTTGGTTGAATAATGGTTTAACACCACCTGTCACTCTACCACTATGTTAACTCCATTTGAAGTAGTCTATGGTCATATTCCACCTACTCCAACTTCTTATATTCTAGGCAAGTCCAAGATTTAGGATGTGGATTCCACTCTCCATCAGCATGATTTTCATTATTCACCAACTCAAGCTCAACTTTGATATGGATTAGAACCATATGAAACAACAATTATATCAACACCATATCGAACGTAGCTTTGTCATTAGTTACATGGTCTTTATTTGTTTGCAACCATACAAACAATCTCTCCAATTAGATGGTCATAAAAAACTTATCGCCAAATACTATGGTCCTTATTAGGTATTGTAGAGGCTTGGGGTTACATTGTTCAAAGTAGACCTTTTAGCTAGTTCTAAATTTCATCCAGTCTTCCATATGTCATCTCTCAAGAAGGTTAATAGCAACAAGGTGTAGGTATATTCTACACTTCTAGAGTTGGATGAGGAAGGGTCCATCATTCTTGAACTTGAATGCATTCTTGATCGAATATCATGTACCCTTCATCGTGTGTTCTCATATATATCTTGGTCTAGTGGCATGGCTTACAACCATAAGATCCACCATGGAAACCTCTTCAACAACCCCAAAAATAGTTTCCTCACCTTCAAATTTGAGGACAAAGCTTTTTGAAGGGGAAGGGTATGTTAGGACCCCCATCCTAACACCTTGATGTAATAGTCCTAATGGAATGTGGGTAACAGCCATGTTAATATTTGTAATATTTTATTATAATTTTGGATTAAAAATAACCTAGCCAAATTGTACCTTTCTATGTAATTCTTTATCAAGAATGTAACTGATTGTAGGTAGGAGGTTCTAGCCCAGGTGGCATTTTGCATGTAAGTCAACCTTGGGAGTTAGGTGCTAGAGAAATTCCTTTAAATTATGAGGGATAGTATTGTATGTATTTTTTACATAATTGAATTAAGTATTGAAGGAGGTTGCCCCCTCAAAGAGGCTTGCAATTTAGTGTTATTGTTAGATTATTCCAATCTGCATTTGTTTCCTTAGTGCGCATTTTATTTCCATAGTGTGTTGTGAGCATATATGTTTATTTTTTATATTTTTGTGAGTGTATTTATTTTTAATAGTAGGTTCTTAAAAATATATGCATACTTGGCTTATTACTAAGAGGAATATTTATTGTGCATTTTAAATTTGATGAATTATGCATTGCTTGTTGTTACGTTAAGTTCATTGTTAAATTTTATGGTAAATTTTGTATTGTTTATCTATCCCTAGGGTGGGTAGAATGTTCCTCTAGTAAGCCATAAATACTAATCCTAGGATGAGTTGCAATTTGGTTGGTATTAAGAGTTTTCCAGTATTCCTTGGTTGGGAACTAGACTTGTTTTATTGGCTATAGAAGTTATAGATAAGACATAATGTTGCTCAATGTCGGACAAGGGTTATTCAAAGACATAATGGTCAAAAAGCTCATGTCGTAGAGATGTGTTCAACATGCTTAGTGTGTAATTTTGAGCAAGGTGTTGCAAGAGTTTTGTCATTGTTGTCAACTCAGGCAGTTAGATCTAATAATGCAGTGGACAGGCAGTTCAAAAGTCATTCAATGCAGGATAAAAAATTTTAGGGTTTGCAATTGACCACATTTAGGGTTTGCAGCTGACCATGTTTAGGGTTTACAGCTGACCAAGATTAGGTTTTGCATTTGCATAATCAGCCAACTACTATTAGGGTTTTCATCTCAAAATCTCAAGTATATAAGCGGGGCTCTTTGGAGATTTAGGGATCTATCAGGTTAATGTTGAAGTGTGAGATGCGACCGTAAAAGCGCAGATAGCATAGAATCGGTGAGATGATAGCGAAGTGTATAATGTGAATGCACACAGATAGCAGAGTGTGGAATGACATAGAGTGTGTGAAGCGTGTGAGCAAAGAAAGCAGAATGTGCAGAGAGCGCAAAGGGCAAAGTTGATTGCAAATTTTGGCTGTAGCAGTGCAGCAGATTATGTGAAGAGATTGCGCAAGAAAGAGCAGAGTGTGTAGAGATTGCAAAGGTGAAGTATATCAATTAGAGTCTTGCAATAACAAAGGTATTTTTCAAAAAAATTCATTCAAAATTGAAGTCCAGTTGGTGCTGGCAAATTAGGGGTTGGTGCTCCTTTCTGTTGGTGCAGATAAATAAGGGGTTGGTGCTCCTTCCAGTTGGTGCTGGTAAACAAATTGTAAAGTTGGTGCTTTGCAAGAGGCTGGATTTGGATGGTAGTCCAAGCAACCGTTATTTTTGAGGAGTAGCCATTTTGGTGAACCTCGTTAAAAATCTATGTTGTGTGATGTTCTCTTGCTGTACTTATTATATTTATTTATAAGTTTTAATTGTTGTGGTTTTTAGAGCTGTTAATTCATGTTTTGGAATGCCACACTGATTCACCCCCCCTCTCAGTGCCATACTAAGTACAATAATTGGTATCAGATCCAAGTTCCCTTTAAAGGCTAAATCAGCTAGGGTTGATCTTGGATTAATACTCTAATGGCAAAGAAAGGCAAGAATGGAACCATGAGACACAAGAAGAAAAGATCACACAGGGTCATAAAAGAAAATAAAGATAAATTCATTATTGTTGTAGATTCAAGAGATGAATCAAACAATGGAGAAAAGGCCAAGAGTCAACTCGGTCATAATGCAAGTTCTCAAGGTTCAGAATGTTTTGATCAACTCCAAGGATAATGAACATCAGTGTTATGGGTTTAGTAGCAGTGAAGATGAAGAAGAAATAGAATCGGAACAGGAATGTAATAAAGAAGAAATGAATGCAAAATCAAATTGGAATGAAGATCAAATTATAGCTCCAAGTAAGAAGAATAGAACCTCCTTCAAAAGGACATCTCAGCCAGTTTCAGTTTCTGTGGTAGAGGAAATTGAACCATAAAAGGCAGAAGGGGTGAAAACTAAAGTAGATAATAAAAACCTCAATGCTGAAGTAGACTGGGAAGGTGAGTTGATCTCTGATCTTGAAGAGTTTAGTATAGAAAATAAAAAGAACAAAAGACTGTCCAAGAAATTGGAAGAATATGGGGATGAGATTGAAAATCTGTTCTTACAATTCCAACAGGCCAAGAAAATAGAAGAAGACTTGAAGTCACAGCTGAATGATAAAGTCAATGTGTGTAACAAACATGAAGATGATTCTAACAAAGTAGTTAGTAATCTAAAGCTGCAAGTAGAAGAGTCTAAAAGGATTGAGGAAACTCTCAGGTCGTAGATCAATGAGAAAGAGATTATTTGCCGCAAACAAGAAGAGATTGTTTCATTGAAGAAACAACTAGAAGAGGCCAATACAAATCTTAAATTCGAGAAGAGCATAGAATTGCTAGATAAAATGATAAGTCATCAGAGAAGCTCCACGATTAAGCATGGCCTTGGATATGAAGCTAAACAACCTGTATCTTCCAATTCTACAGAGAAGAAGAAGTTCACTGTTGAAGGGTCCGAGCAAGAAAAGGTTAAAGCTGTATCTTCAAAAGAAAGAAAATATCAAAGGAGATTTACAGCAAAGCATCCACAACAAAAGAGGTTCTACCACTCTCACTTTTTTCATACTAACACTTTTAATGGCTATTGTTTCAGATGTAACCAATATGGTCACAAGGCAACTTATTGTGGATTAAATAATAAATCAAAGAGTTATGCTGGTTGAAATACATCTCGCATATCTGAGTGAACACTTTGTACAATGTTTTCAATGCAATGGTCATGGGCACATAGCAAGGTTTTGTCCAAGCGCTTATGTATCAAATCTAAGGCAAAACAGTAGATTTCATAAGACGCAAAGAACACAACACAAACAGGAAATAAATCAGGTTCATATAAGAAAGGAAAATAATCATTCATCATGGATGCATAAGAGACAACCACACCAGAGAGATATTCAAGTTCATGTAATGATGCAAAATAGGGACGCAAGTGAAAAATCCAAGCCCGAGGTCAAGAAAGTCTGGAGAAAGAAAGAAGAGAGGAAATCATGTCTCCTTGAACTAAAGGAGACCGCTCTTCTACTGCACTAAGCAACTCCAGGTAACACATCCTCAGGGGAAGCATTTTGAAAAAGGTTTTATTTTAATGCTTCTGTATATTTGTCTAGGTATCTGAGGATGAAAGACTAGCAGTTGGGCTTTTGTGGTATAATTGTCAAGTGTGTTGGTTGTTCATTTAGTTGTGTGTGGAAGTGCCATGAAGGGTAGTGTTTGCATTGAGAATCTTCACCATTGGTAGTATTGCTTATGTCATTGTTGTTTTGTTGATGGTTCTTACTGCCACTGATTATAGCTATGGATTATAACAGTTTAGATTGTTTTTGTTTATTGAAAGAATGCTTGCCCCAGCTGTGTATTTGTGTTTCGATAATAGCAGCGTGTTTTTGTTTGATGATTTATGTGAAGATTGTTAGATCTTTCATTACACCTTGGTGAATATATTTAATTCACAGACAGTTTTGTTTTAACTTTTAATATAATGCCAATTCAAGGATAAGAAGTTTGAGGCTGAGTAAGGTGCACTATGGTTGGCCATAAAGTGTTTGACAAAATGTCTTCTTTCGACATGCACAGTTGAAAGTAAGAGTTGGCAGTAAAATTGCAGTGCTGGACAAAAATTGGTACAGATGTGAGTCACTTGTCAATTCTGTTGATAGAAGTGAAATCAGCATGTTGAATGGGAAGATTGAAGAAAAAGTTTATAATGTGTAGCCAGATGATTTCCAGCCTGGTGATGAATGTTTGAGGTGCTTTTATAAAGAATTGAGGTAGTTTTCTGGATTCTCACTACAGAGAAAGTCAAACAGCTGTCAGTAGGTTCAAGTCTGTTGAGAATATTCAAGATGTATATGCAGATGTTGTTTGCATTACAGAGCAAAAAGTTGGATAGTTAAATGATCAATGTATGCTTTCACTAAAATCAGTGGACAAGTTTGAGATTGCAGAGCAACAGAGGGTTGAGGCTCAGAAGACAGCATGAATTGAAGTGGCCACATATTCCCAAGAATAGTCTAAAATTTGACTAGCCATTGGGATCAAATTCTCAAGGGGGGCATTTGTGCATTTGTTCATATTATTGATCATATCCATGATTTTTGCTAACTATTTCAATGTGATTCTGATAATGGTGTGTATGGACTCAGGGGGAGTCTACAGCAGCCCTTTGGTATTATTGACAAAGGGGGAGAAGAGTTACAGGAATGTACATAGGTGTTGCCAAAAATTCCAAAGGGGGAGATTGTTGAGCAAGGTGTTGCAAGAGTTTTGTCATTGTTGTCAACTCAGGCAGTTAGATCTAATAATGCAGTGGACAGGAAGTTCAGAAGTCATTCAATGCAGGCTGACAGATTTTAGGGTTTGTAATTGACCACATTTAGGGTTTGCAACCGACCATGTTTAGGGTTTACAGCCGACCAAGATTAGGGTTTGCATTTGCATAATCAACCGACCATGTTTAGGGTTTACAGCTGAAATCTCAAGTATATAAGCGGGGCTATTTAGAGATTTAGGGATCTATCGGGTGAATGTTGAAGTGCGAGATGCAGCCATAAAAGCGCAGATAGCATAGAATCGGCGAGATGATAGCGAAGTGCATAATGTGAATGCACACAAAGAGCAGAGTGTGGAATGACATAGAGTGTGTGAAGCATGTGAGCAGAGAAATTAGAATGTGCAGAGAGCACAAAGGGCAAAGTTGATTGCAAAGTTTGGCTGTAGCAGTGCAGCAGATTGTGTGAAGAGATTGTGCAAGAAAGAGCAGAGTGTGCAGAGATTGCAAAGGTGAAGTAGATCAGTTAGATTCTTGCAATAACAAAGGTATTTGTCAAACTTTTTCATTCAAAATTGAAGTCCAGTTGGTGCTAGCAAATTAGGGTTTGGTGCTCCTTTCTGTTGGTGTAGATAAATAAGGGGTTGGTGCTCCTTCCAGTTGGTGCTGGTAAAGAAATTGTAAAGTTGGTGCTTTGCAAGATGCTGGATTTGGATGGTAGTCCAAGCAGCCGTTCTTTTTGAGGAGTAGCCATTTTGATGAACCTCGTTAAAAATCTATGTTGTGTGATGTTCTCTTGCTGTACTTATTATATTTGTTTATAAGTTTTAATTACTGTGGTTTTTAGAGCTGTTAATTCATGTTTTGGAATGCCACACTGATTCAACCCCCATCTCAGTGCCATACTAAGTGCAACATGTAAGATGTCCATGTAGCAATAGTTTATAGGCAATTCAAGGATGACATCAACATGATTTCATGGAAAATGATGAGATGAGACTATGTGATCTCCATGCTAAAAAAAGAGAAAGCATAAATCACATGGGAAACATGCCTTGCAAGATATTTTAAACTCGTTTTTCATGCATGTATTCCACATGTAGTTTTCTGGTTGCTCTGGTAGTTTTCCACCATCCAAGTGGTACTCACGAGTTAAACAAGGATCTATTTCTAGATTCACCCCATTTCAAGGAATGATGGCAAGATAATAGGGGTATATGGGCTACCTTTCCCATTCACAAGCATAATCATCATACTTTATCAACCTAAATTTTAGCCATTGTTGTAGAGCTAGCTTGCATAGAGCAAGGATGAGAAAAATATGGGGTAAAAGTGTAGATATGAAACATAAAGCACCACAAAATTGTTAATGAACAAGGAAGTTGCATATTTTCAAATGCATAGGATGGTAACATTTTTTTGTCTCCTAAAGGGGCATGATCCCAAGCTTGTAGAATAATTTGCTCAAAATTTATAAGATAAAGTTGCAATTGTTAGGAGGGTTAAAATCCTTATTAATCCTATGGTGATCAACAAGGTTATAGGGTTGTTGTTATCTGTATTGTAGTTTTTTTAGACCAATGAGGGACTCACCATGCATTTTTCTATGTTTAGGCTGGAAGGAGATCTCGGGCCTATATATGATGACCAAAATGACCATTACAAAGGTTTTAGGCATAGAAATTTGCACAAACTATGGGATGATATTGTGGTATAGATTATGAAATACATAACATGTGACAGACAATTCATGATATTGTCTAACTTCCACTTGAAAATGCTTATACATATTTGCCATGGTGAGAACAATCCTTGTGCATAGATCTGGCATATTTATTGAATGCTTCATTGCACAAGATGGCCTCCTAATTTAGGTAAGGTAAATGCTAAATAAAGAACCACACCCTAATATAACTAATATGCAATCACCATTTTGGGATTGGAAAAAATAGTGAAATAGGATATCTATGCTAAATACATGTCATATCTCATATAACATCTATCTAATTACACACATAAATGCATCATCACATCAAATAAAACTAATCAATAGCATCACATCACAATCCACATAATACTCATACATAAAATTATAATACATGTCCAAAAATCCTCATCATATATATCAATACATCATAAAAATTGCCTATAGGCTACATTATTTGTACATACATACATGTCATGATGTACATCATCATGAACTCTCATACATAAATACCACGATATACAAAAATGGTGGTACACATGCCACATCAAAAATAACATCAACCATATTGACTATCGAGAGTCTCCCAGCTCCTCTCTTGTCCTCTAGGCCTCTCATCTCCACTCCTTTGTGGCCCCTCACTACCTTGTGCTAGACCTAATCCCCTTGCCTGAGATGTTGGATCTACAAAGCATGGCACCACTACAAACACTAATGTCATGCTCTTATGGTTGCATTAATATTTAGAACTCGAGTAAGATGGTACAACTAACCTATGGGTAATCAATGTTTCCTCTAATGCTAATATTCTAACTTGATCTTAGACATAATATCCCCTATACTCATATCTGGCATGTCGCAACTGATCCATATCTACCTGTAACCCTAATACATCACCATGGGCCCTCAACTGCTCCACCTTCTCTTGAATTTTATCTCTCTCTACTATCACAACATCTTGCTCTCTCTACAACTACTCTCTCTTCACCTGGGCCCTATCTTGCTCAATTATAATTGTATCCAATTACCCCTAGAGCTTGTCTCTATAAATAATCACTAAGTCCTCATTTTGTAATACCTACATATCTAATATGGATCTCTTCAATACCAATGTAACTGCATCTCACACTCACTACAACCTATCCCTATCCACCACAACACCATCTCTATCTACTATGGTTGCATCTCTCTTAGCTACTACTCCCATCCTCTCTAAATTCTAGGGAGCCTTTTGATTTACCATATATACCTCCACTTTCCTAACCCTATCTCTTAATACATTGACCTCCTATGATGCCTCCATCATCTCATCAACCTCCATGATTTCATCAACATCCACCTCCTAAAATTCATCCCTTGACCCCTCCTCAATTCTTGCTTTCTCTGATGCACCTCCCAATACCTCCTCCCTTGTTTCCTTAGATGTACCTTCTCCACCCTCCATATGATGATACACTCATTACCTAAGTGACAAATCCTCTTGGGCCTCCTTATCATCTCTACCACTGGTCACTGTCTCAACACCACCAGCTTCCCACTCTAATTTGTTAGCTGCCCTCTCTACTCTCCTAGTTGCCATTGCACCCCCATATCCACCTGCATCATCTATAATCCCTCTATCGGGATCCCATCTCTATAGTTGATGTTATATCTCATGATATGTCACTATTTTGACCATATTTTTATACCTGTAGAATATGTATTATTTTGGTTATTTTATTAATTATGTGATTAGATAGGGGAAATAGGAGGAAGTGTTCACTTAGATAGATAGAGTGAAATTGTTTGCTAAGATAGGTAATAAAGGGCTAATATGATGGATTTTGTCAAGTTGATGCAATGAAAAGAAGGGTTTTTATAGCTTCTATCATAGCAAAGGAATTTGGTAGAATTTGGATCCTATTTAAAACCACTCTTTGCATAGGACTATAGTTCGATGAAGTTTTTAACTATGACCCTATTCACTGGGTATTAGATAGCATAGTGACTTGTAGGATACAACAATCCTATATCAGCATCAAATAAGACTAGGACCTATCACTTGAACTTGAGTTGGCTAAAATTACCACATGGTTGTAGTATCTAGTTGGAAGTGTTGTTGTAACACCTTGAATATGACTTGGCACTACAAGACAATAATATACCTAGTTAATATTCAACAAGACACCAATGTGGATAGAGAACAAATTTTTCTTTATTAAGACCAGTAGATTTTAACCAAATGTAATAGTCATAACATAATTTTGTTACCAACTGGAAATAAGCTAAGAAGAATAAAAAACCATATATTCTAGATGTAGAAGTTAGGAACTATTTTTAATGTATTTTCTTTATTTTCAAATAATTCCAAATTGGCAGTTGAGGTGCACAAAGTTTATTTGCTAAATGAAATTGCCTAGTGTAACTTTCATTTTGTCTTCACTTAATGATTAGGGAATAGAACTATTAGCTAAATATTTTGTTATTATAACCATTAAATTTCATAGGTATGATATGGCCTTGTCCTCTACCTTATATATAGATCAATAGCCTAGGACCTAGAGACATATAGGAGATGAATAGTATTGTTATGTTGTTGATATTTTGTTGTAACTTGTAAAAGCTAATTTCTTGAATTAGTATGCAATAAAATTTTGTTACAAATATGTTGTGTTATATATCTAAGATCTAAAGTGAGACATATTTCCTTCCATGTTGTTGCGAGCAATATCCCACTCTTAGCAATGTGGAAGGTACTTTCATTTATGTTTTATTTTGTTGCATTACTATATTGGATTCTATTGTCATTTTCATGTATTCATAACAACTAATTGGTATATCATCTATTTTCCAACAAAATAAAATAAAAAAGAGATAATTAGTTGCATTAATTTCAGATTTATTTCTTGCAATTTTATTTACTTTTCTACCACAATTTTCTATTTCTTAAAAAACGTGTTAATTAGCGTAAACCTTTCCATATTTAGCTATAGTTATAATTTTAATTCCATTTTTTGAATTACAGTAGTTTAGAACTCTAAAATATAACATAAATCAAATTATTACTAGTGCATATTGTCTATAGGACACCAACCCTGGTTTGACAAAATTTAAAATGACCTTAGGAATGTGTGGCAATAACAACACCCATCAATTGGTACAATCTCTTGTGTTCTACCTAGTCCATTATTTTCAACACTTTAGTCCCATAGGTGTGGTAAAATCAATGGGGAGCAAGGAGTTTCATATCTTAATATAAGGTTCTAATCCCAAATATAAAACACCTTATAAATCCATGGAGAAACCTACAGGTAGAGGTTAAACTTATGGTAATATTTGGACCAAGGTTTGAGTAACCATACTACAAATTCAATCCCACCCTCATGCTCTCCATGAAAAATATTTTTTTCTAGATAAAAAGGGGTTGTACTTGGGTCCCCCACCCTTGAAAATCACAACTCTCTCCTTTAGAGATTAAGAGTTTACAAATAGATTCAATTATCATCTCAATTGAGTTGTTATAGCTAGATACCTACATATTTTTCATAATAAATCTGAATTCTTGATTTTCATTTTCTAGATCTTCTTCAATTTTCTTTGTAAATACAAATATTCCGAAACTCAAAATATGTATTCTTGATGTTTCCTTGCAATGGCCTTCACAATACCAAAACTCCACCTCTATTATCCACGTACTACATCTTAACAGAGTAATATTTTCAAAACTTTGCACTATCATAGTCTACTTTATTAGATCTATATTATTAGTTTCCTTCTTGAAGCATAAGTGCAATAACAAGAACTATAATAAATATTTTATATGAAAATATATTAATGTTATAAAATGCAAAAAATATTACCAATGGAAAACATTAAATTAAATCTTAAACATTATTCAATTTAGATATTCAACATTTTCTTGTCAACTTTAGCTAAAATTACTACTTCCTCTAACCATGGAAAAGATAATTTAACTTCATGGTCCTCTATTAGAACCCCTCTATTGACTAGCCTATTTAAATATTTGTTCCCTTCTTTTAACATGTGTTAGCCTAATTTCCTAAATATTTGTATAAAGTTATGTATTTCCACAATGATCTCTTGTATGTTCCATGGAGCCTATACTTTCCTCAAATTTGTATTTATTACTATTAGTGAATCATATTCCATCCATGCTCTATTCCATTTTATTTATCTACATATTTTTAATCCTACCAAAGACGCCCAAGCTTTAATTTCATTATTTGTCTTAAATCCACTAATGAACCCAACCGAGGCGAAAGAATTTTCTGTTGTTCCCTCTCCCAGACCCGAAGTACATATTCTAAGGGTAATAGAAGATCATTCACGTAGAATAACCCCAACCCTATTGAACCGGTTCCCAACCTCTAGGTCGACCGGCAATTAAGAGGCTTAGAAATATCTTTTCTTTCCGGATCTAGAATTCGTTTTTTTGTGAGGGAAGATGCCTATTTTTGAAAGTGTAATGTGACAAAATATCATCCCTGTTATTTCTAATTATTCCTCCTCCTCCTATTGGTCTTGTATTTCCTTTAGATGCTTCATAAAAATTTAATTTGATCAACTCCAGTTCCAATGGTTTCCACTTTATATTTGTTTTTCTTCCTTTTATTTCTCCTATATCCAATATCGTAATTCCATTTGATGACTTGACTCCATCTATCAATGCTGTCTACTTCAATATTAGGGATTAGGTGAGTTGATAGGGTTGGTTTAGACTCCTCTTTGGCTAAATAAATATTCCTTTTCATTGTCTCTAAACTGCTTTTCTTTTCTTTAAGTATTATTGTGTTCCTTTCCTGCCATACAGTCCAAGGTATTGTATCTTTTGATGTATCTCATATTATCTATAATGCCCCACTTTTAGAAGTGCTCTGTTATTGCTTTAATAATTCTTCAATTCTATCGTTCATTACCATGTATTTACCACACGTATTATGAATCCATTGCCATAGTTCCCATACTATTGAACATTATCCCAAGAGATGGTCTATACTCTCCTTATTTTTACATAGAACACAATTTGAGGGGCCATGAAAACCCTTTTTCATTAGGTTATCCCAAGATAAAATTTTCCTATGGCCTACTAGCCATACAAATATTTTGACTTTTGGAATTCTCAAGCTATCCCAAGTTCTCTCTATATTCTTGTGGTATTTCTATATTGTTGGTTCTTTACATTATATCTACTTCTTTTTGTGAATTCTCTTAAGATATTCAACTCCCAAATTAGCTTTTCCTTGGCCCCCCTTAGAATAATCATTATTGTTATCTTTTGACTCAACTACCTCCTAGCAACAATGCTTGGAATACTTGTAAAAAGAATATTCTTTTCATTTATATCTTCCTTTGTGATCCTTGTATGTAATTTTTGAAACCCTATCACCATATTTATTTTGAAGTAATCTCTTCTATGGTTTTCAAATTGGATATAGATTGAGTGGTCATATATCACACCAAGTATCCATCCAAATAGAATTTTTTTCTCTAATTCTCACCACCCATATTAGACCTTTTATAAGTAGATGAATTGATTTTCTATAACATTCCATAGTGCAAAACCATATGGTAGTAAGAATGAAATAAATATTAAACTTGGGTCATTGGGCTCAATGTACTCAGGAGAATTCTTGCCCATTATATTTGAATCTATTTGTACAATCTACAAATTATATTTCCCTTAGAGCTAATTCTGCATTTATAAGAACTCTTAAACCAAAATTTTCCCTAGTTTTATCATCGCACGCCTTGGTCCTTTTCACCAAAGGAAATTTTATCTCATCATGTAATCCTGACCACATAATATACAAAAATAATAATTTTCTACCAATGTTGGAATGGCCTATAAAATTGATTTAATTAACTGCACTCTTTGCTAATGGTAACTATCTACCTTTACATGCTAGAAGTTTATTCTAAACTTTACTTAAAGTTGGATTCCACAATTCTATCCTCATTCTCCCCTTAAATAATGATATCCCTATATATGTTATTGGTAAATTTGCCTCCTCCATTTGAAGTAACCTTTATATTACTGCTTTGTTTCCAGTTGGAGTCTTTCAGAAGTAAATTTTAGAATTTATCCTATTAACTTTCTACCTTGATGCTCTTTCATATTCCTTTAAAAAGTTATTCAAAGCTCTAGTTGTGTTTTTCCCTACCCTTGCAACAAGGGTTGTATCATCTACAATTTTTTTATGGGTGATGTTATTGATGTTATTACTAGCCTTAAGTTTATTTATTAGCCCATCTTTGTATTTATTCAAGTCCCTTCCCAATACCTTTGCCATAATAATGAAAAATATGGTGATAGAGGATTTATTTGTCTAAGACCCTTCTTGGCTTTAAATGATTATGCTACTGACCCATTGACCAATACTAAATATGATATTATAGAGAAACAAGATTTAATCCATCTGATCCATTTCTTTTCAAATCCAAAATTTCCTAATACTACAAAAATAAAATCCCATATAACCTGATTATAGGTTGTATTCATATAATGTTTTAATATCATTGATCTCTCTTTTCTAGAAGTTTTTATATGCATTACTTCTTGAGCTACTATGATACCATCCAAAATCTCCCTTTCAAAAATCTTCCTTACTTTTCTAAAATAATTTTTTCTAATAGTGGTCTTAACTGGTTTTTCATCACTTTAAATATTATCTTATATGTCATATTACATAGGCTTATAGGACTAAGTGAATTAATAATTTTAATCCTTATTTTTAGAATCAAGGTAAGATATATTGTATTTATTTTATAAGATATGTACTATTTTATCATGGATTGTTCCATTGCTACCAAAAACTAATCCTTCACTGTATCCCAATTATGTGGATAGAATGCTATAAAGAGTCCATCTGGACCTCAAGATTTATCCTGATCAAAAGAGAAAAGAGTTGAATGAATTTCTTCTAAATTAATAATCTCCATCAATTTCTATTGTCTTCATCTATTATCACTAAAGGTACTTGCAATAGTTTATCATTAAGAACTTCAATATCCTCTGATCCTAGAATATTCTGGTAAAAAAGTCTTACCTCTTTTCTAATTTTGTTTTGGTCTTCAATCCAAACCCCTTATATTAATTTAATTCTACTAATTATGGATGTTGATCTCTATATTATTACCATCCTATGAAAAAAAAAAATTCTTATCTCCTTTTAACCAAGTCTATATTTGAATCTCCAAAAATTCTCTTCCTTACTCAAAATATTATGATATTCACTAAGCAAATCCCTTTCCTCTAAGCTTATATTATTGTGCTCACATTTTGAAATTTTATCTTTTAGATCTTTTTTCTTCTCAAAAATATTTCCAAAATTGTTCTTGTTCCATTATTTTAATTTGGAAGTGTATACATCCCATTTTTTCCTAAAAAATTCCACATCTATGTTATCATATCAATAAATTAAGGATTATCTTCCGACATATTCTCATATAAAAAAATTAGTTTTTTTAATTCATTTACCACCATTTTAAATATGAACCAATCCTTTTCAAAGTATTAATTTTATCACAAGTGACTTAATCTATCTAGTGATCTACGAGTATGCATTTGTCAAATTTTTCTACTATCAAGTTCCGGCCTATCCTATTGTTGGTCCATGTATAGTTGTGTAGACACCTAAAACGTGTCATGTCAAGGTGACTACTTATATGGGACATGCTATAAGACCATATGGAGGACATTTGGACAGATCTAAGATATAGTAGTGGTTTTTACCACTCAATTGGGCACTTTTGCCTAGTCAGTGCTAACCGTTGCTAACAGCCAAGGTTAGCAGTGCTCACCGTGCATGTCAGCCATGGTCATCACTCAGAGTCAGTTGGTCTTCATATGACCCAAAGTTGGTTGCAATAGCCAGTTGGTTGCAAATTAGAATGGTTTGAGCAAGGAAGGTTCTGGATCCTTCCATCCAACTAGCTCAACCACACAATCTTGATCTTGTCTTCATGAGAAAGCCACTCCTAGACCTGGTCCAATGCCATAAGATCCCCCTCTGAATTGGGGATAAGTTTGGAGAATATTTTATCAATTGAGCAATGAAGCCTTTTTGAATTGCATACTCACCTAGATGCATTGAGAGTGACACTTTTGCTACCCAATTGGATATTGCATTGCAATGGAGACACTAGGAGCCTATGAGAGCTAAGAAATGAATATTCGTGCAATTGGTGCACAATTTGAGAAATTCAATTGCAAAACCTATCAGATGACACATAGGTGATCCTTGACCATCAATTTGGCAAGGTGAATCAGAGAGAGCCTTGATTTGGAGGGCAAACCTACTCAAAGCTCCACCACGGCTCTCAGCCACGGGAAACAGTGCCATCCGTGCATCAGACCCGTAGTGAGAAAATTAGGGGAGATTCCCTTGCTGATATTTTTTGCATATTATCTAGTTAGGTTAGATTAGTCTTCTTACTAGTTTAATTAGCAATTTAGAGACCTTGATAGATAGATTTACAGTTTTCATACATGTTGCTTTCATTATGGCATTTGTCACTCTAATTGGTCTTTTCCATGCTCTTAATTTGGTAATTAGACCATTAGATAGTTAGATGTGCTTTAGCTTATATATTTTATGGTAATATTTACATGATTTGCATAGTTTTAGCATCTTTCTTGCATTTTCTTGATTATTTCTAGTCATGATATCTTTTGATATATTTTCCTTTTAAAGCCTCATCAAGAGAGGTCTCCTTTGCTTTTAACATGCTTCTTGTTGTTTCTTGAATGTAGGATTAATAGGGTCATATTAATAGGGTCATGCCATTCAACACAACAAATACTTCTAATCATGGAGAAGAGGGCCATAGACACCCTAGAGTAGTTCGTGTCACCCTAGAATGCATTTGATTCACATCTACCCTTGAGAGGGATTAGATCTATTGTAATTGAAGTATCAAAATGGGTATCCCTAAGAGGGATGAATATGTAACTTGACTTAATTTAGAATTAATAAATATTATTGCATTCTGTTTCCTTTTTGTTGTCAATTGGTGCATGTTCATTTCTTATCTTTTATTAATTATAATAGATCACATTAGGTGTGGAGCCATTTTTGGTGGTTACAGTAGGCGTTCATGGTGGAACTCTACATATCTAGCCATGATTAACTGACTATGTTTTTATTTTTTATGGCATGTGCTCCCCACGGCTAACATCCATGGTCAAAAATTTGACCCACGGTTGACAGGCATGGGCAACAGTCACAGTTGTGCATCAAAACTGTGGTCAGTGATAGACCAATCAGAGAATAGTAGGATAAAGCTTAATCAAATGTGGACCTGATGTAGGTTTCACAGTCATTTTTATTTTCTATTTTCTCTATATATCTTTTTCTAGCAAGAATGAAATGGTAACCTACGTAGGACAACACTAAAAAAGGGTGAAATAAATTAGGTCCATTAGGTTTTTCATTGTAAGGGTTTTATTAGGTGCTGCTAGGAACAACGGACCTATTATTGTAGTCCGCCCTAGAATACAATGTGATAAATTTTCCTTGTGTGTTGGATTGCTTGCATGAGGTCTTATTAGAGGCCACTTCATCATTAATATGCATTGTCTAAATATTATGTAGATTAATCATGCATGTTTTTGAAATACCAAACGTTCTTTTTATGCATATCATGTAGGAAATGATCATGTGAGTTTTGTATTATGCATCTTTCTTTTTATGCAAATTAAAAATAACCACACACACCACATTCCAAAGTAAATGCTAGTGAGTTGGGAGTCATATCCAACCACTAGTAGGGTTTCAACAATGGTGGAGGTGATTTCCATCCGTTGGCCCAAATCCCACATACCCTTTGTTCTAGACCAATATCAAATCCAAGAACCTTTCATAGCCTAGAAAATTTGCATATACTTCTCTTCGGAGAGTATGACGCTGACTGGGTGAAAATAGGTGAGGATCTAGGAGGACCTGTGCTCCCTTCCCGGGTGTGGACTTTCATTGTTGCACTTTGGGGGGATTATGCGACCTGGAGTTCATATCTAGGTTGTTGAGCTACGAGCATAAAGGTGAAATCCATTAAAAATTTGAGATAATCATCAACACTTTTCAAACATGTTAAGAGTTTCTATACTGATGCAAAAAATATTGAAACACATCAAACAGTCTAGGGCTCACTTTAAAATATAAAGGAGATAATCACATTGTTTATGTTGTATGCTTATTTATTGCTTAATTCATCAAGATAAGGCCTTCCTTAAGGCCAAATTTTTTAGTAAGAGAGCTTTCCTCTCAAGACTTGTGTAGTTGGCACATCATGACAACTAGGCATATTCAAGCTCAATCACGAGCTAATGACTCATAATATGCATGGAGAGGCCCTCAATACCTTTGGTATTCTCCTGAGGATCTTTTAGATCTTGCACACCTCCTTGTTAGGTGTCATACACATCATTCACCTAAGGATATAATCCTCCCAGTGCAACATTCTGATAGTCATCACGAGCCCCCTTCGTCACGTAGGGGGTCCACCCACATAGGCCATGGGGTTTCTTCACACACACAGAGAACCCATGTCATTAGGTCTCCCCTAGTGATATAGAGAGTTGTGGATCTTACTCCACTATTTGGGCATATAGGAAATCTAAGTATCATACAGTCTGTAGGGAGCGACTACTCTAGAGTCAATTGGAGGAAGCATGTATTGAGCAAGAATTCCTAGAGCGTGAGTACTCAGAGGAGAGGATATCACATCAACAAAGGTTGGATGGGCTCCAACAGCATGAAGGGAGGATTTACCAACAAAAAATATGTGAACAATCATGTGAGGTAACTCCTAAAAATAATCTCATACCTAGAGTGCTTAGGCAACAAGTCAACATGATGCACCCTATGCATCATTAAGAGTTGCCTCTTAAGAAAGTAGATAGCCACCCTCTTAGACAGAAAGACATACTGTAAACTATTAATAAGCAACAAAAATATATACTTAAGGATCTCATGCTCAAGCATGAGGTTGAGAGTATTCAAGTCAAACAGGTGAGCAATGTCAATGCTTGGAAGTTGTCACAATCCTTGATGCATATATAGTCTATTTCGTCATATAAGAAACTTGTTATTACTTTCCATAAATAGGAAGTTAAACCTATCCCTATCAAGGAATCTGATCCTCCACTGCACATCATAGGATAAATCATATTATGTATAAGTGAGTATTGGTTGATACAGGATCGTCCATCAATATTATTACAACCTCTGCATTCAGACATCTCAAAATTCCACCTTCCTACATCAAGGCATCAACTTTTATGCTATAAGATTTTAATGATGTGGAATCCCCTACAGTAGTCACAATAGTCCTCCCCATTGAGGTGGGATAAAATATTATTTCTACATTGTGCTATGTTTTAAAGGGTTCAATATAGTATAACTCGCTGCTTGGAAGGCCATGGATAAGAGCCATGAAGTGCATACCGTCCATAGTGCATCATTGCATTAAGTACACCCATACAAATGAAGTCTATGTGGTTGAGGCAGACCCAGATCCTTTTAAGTATTACAAACCAGGGTATCATCCACAAGAACCTAGTGGGGCACCCACGCATCCAAACACTAAACATGATGAGTCTATCCAAAGTTCGAAGGTAGCCTTACAGACTATTGTGGAGTTACCGTCACCATCGCTATCACCTATGGAGTCACCTATGACTCCATATTTGGTCTTTCCTAGTAGGGAAGGACTGATGAACCCAATCACAAAGATGCTCACAGCTACCTTGGATGTGTCATTAGAGGACCCTCATACTCCTATCAAGGGGGAAGTACCTAGCATGGTCAAGGATGCACCCGAGTGTATCATACCCTCATCATCCATCATATCACAAGGTAGACTTAATGAGGACAATGGTGAATATACAAAGCATATGGATGCAGACACCATAGTGTCACCCATCATGGAGATCATTAAGGATTTAGGTCATATCCTTATCGAGTCTCTACCTATTTATCCTATCCTTGATGCATCATTTGAGTGTGACAAAGAGTCAGTTGTTGCAAGTGAGATTCTACAACCCCAACAAGTTTACGAGTTACCTATGACTCATGCAATTGTGGAGTCATGTTCTCATATGTTTGTACAAATGGTTGATATTAAGTCAAAGGATAGAGTGACTCTAGAGCAAATAAATCAAGAGATGGGGTAATCAGACATTGCTTCCACATCAAAGGGATCCAAACCTTTAAAATTAGTCACTCCTGGCCCATTTTTTGTGCCACCTTCTCAAGGACAAGAGAAAGTGTGTACCTCATATCAGGCTGGAGGTACTAAATCTAACATAGTTTAATTACTTCAAGTTGATTAGTAGCATGAACTGAGTCATGTGTATGAGCATGTGGATAGCACTGACAAAGTGTATCATCAAGAAGCGTCTGCATCAACCCAACCGAAGGAAATAGGTGATTTGCAATTACCTAATGGATCTCAAGAATCCACTTTTCTGTTTCCTTCAATAGACAAAGGTATTCCAAATCATTCATTGGAAATACATATGAACTCTTTATCAGTCTTGTGATCCATTCTTAGTCATCTAGAACAAATATAACATCGAATGGATGAGCAAGATAAGGCGTTGCATTTCATCATGAACCAGATTGAAAAACTGGGATAATAAAAGCATCCCTTGTTTGAATCTGAACCACTTCCTATGTAAGTATAGAAAAAACCTCAACAACAGTGAGAGCCCATGCGGACAACCCAACCATTGGGTCCCCAAAGTGAACCAATGTGGGTCGAGTGCCCAAAATAGTTGCAGTACATTTGGACTCCTTTAAAATAGTCTATGTCTGACATCTTTCAAAAGCTACAAGAGGCTAAGGTTATCACCTTTCCTAATATCATCCCTTTAGACCCAAATAGATCTAAACCTATGGGTTATAAGGAGCATCACTATTATCTCTATCATTGGATAGAGGGTCATGGCATTCGAGCTTTTCATGAATTCAAGAGTGTGGTGCAAAATATTATAGATAGGAGGGTTTATCATGTAGATGGTTCTCTTATAGCACTCCAACATGTTGAAGTGTAGGTCACACCTCCTCATGTGTGACCCCAAGGTCATCAATCACCTCGTAGGCCCAATAAACCGGTGCAATGAATAGTTTCATTTCAAATGACTATTTCAACTTTGTTCCAAAAGTTACATGAGGCAAAGGCATTCGTATTACCCAAAGTAAAGCAAAGGGCATCCAATACTGGGTCACCTAATGAGAGCCCCTTTTGTGTGTATCATCGAGTGCATGGACATGACATTCAAGATTTTCAATCAGTTAAGAGGGTCGTTCAATACCTAGTAGAACGAGACGCGATCTATGAGGATGGTTCGCTCGTTCAACCCCACCAAGATGTAGGCACTCCACTGAGGTTCGTTCCTCATTTGGGAGAGTTGATTTCTATCACTCTTCCTAAAAAAATTGATTATATTTCAGTGAATAGCATGCACATTGGGGGTACATAGGGTAGCATACCCTACCTAAAAGGATCCATGGGTTTCTCATAACCGCTTGGTCAATCCCAAAAGGCTCCAAGGGTTTCTCAAAATCGCTTGGTCAATCCCAAAAGGTTCCAAGGGTTTATCAAAATTGCTTGATCAATTCCAAAAGGCTCCAAGGGTTTCTCAAAACCACTTGGTCAATCCCAAAAGGCTCCAAAGGTGTATGTTAGCTCTTTGGTTAAACCTAAATGTTAAAATCCAAAAAAAATGGAAAAATATCAAAAATAAAAAACATTTGCATCATTGCATTGCATTTCACTTTGCATTCCATATTTGCATTGCATTAGGCATATTCATCCATCACACTTGCATTGTAATAAATTGTGTTAGCAATCTTACAAATGACACCATATTCTTATCTCAATAATGTGTCTATGCATTATATTTTTCATCTATGTATCACCCTTGTGAGTAATTGTGTTTTTCAACACAACCCATATTGTTGCTATGAAGAACATACTAGGGTTTTTTGGTCATTCAACCATACCTAGAGGTCTTTTCAAGAGTTTATGGAAAGCTTGCTTTGCTTTTGTAGTTGAGGTCTAGTTAGTATAGCCCTTAGCATATCATAATCCTATCACTAATAAATAAATTAAAAAATCATAATAAGGACTAGGGGAATATGAAATCCACGAAGCAAGACCAGGTATCTGTTAGTCAAAAAGTGACTAGCTACAAAAAAACATCTGATGCTCCTTTTTGCATATTTTCCAAGAGGATCGAAGTGGCCCATATGCTAAATATCAAAGAAAATGCAAAACACCGCAAGGAGGAAAAATGTCGCGATATCGCGACATGTTGCATTTTTGTGGTTCAAAGAAAAAAGAAAAGCAAAAGGGAAAAAGTGTCGCGATATCGCGACATGTTGCTTTGTCGCGGCCAAAGGGGAAAAAGCGTCGCGATATCGCGACATGTTGCTTTATCGCGGCAAAAAGGGAAAAAGTGTCACGATATCGCGACATGTTGCATTTTCACGGCCAAAATACAAGAAAGAAAAAGTGTCTCGATATCGCGACATGTTGCATTTTCGCGGCCAAAAGACAAGAAAGAAAAAGTGTCGTGATATCGCGACATGTTGCATTTTCTTGGCCAAAAGACAAGAAAAAAAAAGTGTCGCGATATCGCGACATGTTGTATTTTCATGGAAAAACAGAAGGGAAGGAGCAAGGCGGAAAAAGTGTCGCGATATCACGACATGTTGCATTTTTGTAGCCAAGAGCAACAGAAAGGAGCAAGGAAGAAAAAGTGTCGCGATATCGCGACATGTATTTTCGCAGCTAAAGAAAAGAGAAAGCATAAGGAGGCAAAAGTGTCGCGATATCACAACATGTTGCATTTTCACGGCTAAGAGCAACAAAGGAGAACAAAAAGGTAGAAGTGTCGTGATATCGTGACATGTCTCATTTTCATGGCGGGAGGCAGCAAAAGAGCAAACTAAGAGACAAACGTCGCGATTTCATGACATGTCTCATTTTCGTGGCTAGAAGCAACAAAAGAGCAAAGCAAGAGATGAATGTCACGATTTCGCGACATGTCTCATTTTCGCGGCTGGAAGAGGCAAAAAAGCAAATTAAGGAAAGAATGTCACGATTTCATGACATGTCTCATTTTCACGGTGGGAGGCAGCAAAAGAGCAAACTAAGAGACAAATGTCACGATTTCGTGACATGTCACATTTTCACGACGGGAAGAAGCAAAAGAGCAAAGTAAGAGACGAATGTTGCGATTTCGTGACATGTCTCATTTTTACGACTGGAGGCGGCAGAAGAGCAGAGCGAGGAAAGAATGTCGTGATTTCACGACATGCCAGCTGTAAAGGAATGGAGTATATTTTTGGCAACTAGGGACATGCACTGACATCAGGTGCCGATTTTTGAAGAATGGTCTGTTGATTATAACATGGCAGGTCCGCGATATGGTCATTTAAAATTATCCAGAAGGAAATCTATCCAATCTGCGGGAAATCCATTGTATATTATTAGAAACTACAGATAATTACTTGTAATTGATTGAAGAAATTAAATGTACATAGTAGAAGATACTCTTTTTAGGGTATAAATAGGAGTGAGTAGACCATGAAAAAAGGTCGGCTCTTGGACGTTTACAAGACTGTGTGTACGTACTTTGAATACAAGCAATAAAATCACGTCTCCCTTTGGCTTCTGGTTCATATCATGCAAGTGTATGTACTAATGTTCTTTATTTTTGCTTAAAATATTGAATTGTAAATTGAGTCTGTTCTTGTATCTGAACTTTCACAATACATAAATCATATTACTGGAATAAGAATCTAATATATACGCATGCCAAACGAAATATCAGAAATCATATCTGGAATTATATAATTTTTGCATGGGAATGTGTTTTAAATGCTTTGGATAGAATTAAGTAAATCTGTCTTTGATGTTGTCTAATCTGTACCGTGAGAAAAGTTTCTAGCTTAGGCTATATTTCCCTTATCTCTTGTTCCCCTTTTCTCTAAAAAACTCAAAGGAACCAGCCTTCTCTGGAGACTAGACAGATGATCTCAAGCAAGATCTGTTTATTCAATGTTGGCAAAATCTAAGGTGCAACACTATTAATCGAAGGCAGATTTTGTTCCAACGGTTTTTGGCACGCCCGGTGGGACCAGCAATCCCATAGTATTGTATAAGTTTTGGTTTTTTACCTTAAGAGATTTTTTGTTGAAAATCTCAAGAAAAACCACCTGGCGACTCCGTTGCATTTTAGACCATAAAAGAAAGACCTTGTCTAGAAACCTTCTGGTTATATAGCCATATGATAACCAGATCTCGAGCTAGAAACTCTGAAGAACCTATCAAGTTTTTTGAACTACATCTCGAAAGCCTAAAAGCACAGCCTGTGCTAGCCGTTGTTAGGACTGAAACTGAAGGGGATGTATTTTATTGATAAATAGTTACAATATATAGGCATAAGCCTATATGATGAACATGACACTTGTCAGTGAAACTGACAAGTGTCAAACTGGCATAGTGCACATTACATTAACTCTGACATTCTCCCTTAATGTGCACTATCCTAACTAAAGAAAAAAACAAGTCAACATTAGGTAACATTCCCCCTTAATGTTGACTTCTCTAACAAAAATCTACATCCTCCTTTATTTCTGATTTGGTCTTAGGCTCTTGCTCTTTGTGCTTGGCTCTCCAACTGTGAATAATGCTAGATTCACTGTGTATACATCTTGGTCTGTTGCCTCAGGGTCAGCCACTTCCACGGGTCTGTTGCCACTGGGTCAGCCGTCTAAGTGCCTCGGGGTCATCATGGGTGCCTCAGGGTCAGCCACTTTTGGGTCTGTTGCCTCTATAGGTCATCCTCAAAGGATGTTGCCTCTCGTAGGTCACTGACTAGATTCACCATGAGTATGAAATCCCTCCTCATGGTGAACTCAATCTAGAAGGTGTCGGTATCTACCGAAAATGCACCTAATTAAAGGAAAAACGAGCCATATAAGAGTGTCGGTATCTGTCGAAAATGCACTCAATACAATAAAAATGAGCCATAGATCAAAATAGGAGGAGAGAAGAAGAAAAGAAGAGAATCTTTTGAAGTGTCTTCGTCTATAGTCTTCAAAAGTAGATCCGGAAAAAACCTCGGATAGAGTCTAGGGTGTCTTTGTATGTAGTCCCTAGTATAAGTGTCCTTATGGTGACCATGTCATCCTACCGAAATGCATGGGTAATCAACCGCTGCATTCACCAAGTTTATAGAAAAGATCACTAGGTACAAGGATCACATATGAAATTACCTTGGGAGTGTCGGGTACAACCGAGAGTGCACTCCAAGGTATAAAACTTTGAGGCTAAAAAACTCAAATGAAACAGCCTCAAAATTACAATATGACACCACCATTGTGTCCATTGTGGAAAACCATTTCCAACGACTATAAATACCCCTATACTTGGGTTTGAATGGGGCCTTCAACTTGCTGAAAAAAACAATAGCATGCCTCTCTAGGCAGCAAAATAAACAACATCGCTCAATGGCGACATCGCTCTCAGGCAAAAAAAAATAGTATTAAAATTTCCTTGCTAGGAAAGTACATAAAGTGGTCCACCATTTTTGCTTTTCACCGCCACATCTTCAAAGCATTATAGGCTAAGTGGACCCTCTACATACAATTTGAATAAATGTTCCCCACCATTTAATAAAATGCCCCACAATCATTTTTAAATAAAAAACATTTAGTTTTAAATAAATATCCCAAAACAAAATTGCTATTGATGCGACATCATGGGGCGGTAGCGGCGAACATCAACAATTTGGCGGGATGCAAAAAATTCCACTTTGGAAAACACGGACGCTGGCTATTCGTTGCGGAGGAGTTCAAAGTGGTAGTGGCAAACTCACCATACACTCATCAATAACCGGTGGTGGTGGTCCAGAAAGATCTTTTCGCCATCACAAGTGGTAGTGGATGCGTCCACGTGCCTCCGCTCGGCGGCCAGAAGGAGAACAGAAATTCCCTGCAGGCCTGAGCAATGACATGGCAAAACAGAAACTCTGGCATCCTGGTTCGCCTGCAATCACGTTTCAAACCTCGGATCGAATCCAATGAATCTTATCGTTTTGTTCGACGAGACTTTCACTGGAGTGTTCTTGACGACCCACTTGTTGGTCGAATTCCATGCGCTCTAACACGTAACGACACAGGAGGAGGAAAAAAATTTAATTAGAACTTGCAGTCCTCGGGCCCGCAGCTCTCTTGGAAGAAACATACCACTTTCACTTATTTTACGTAGGACGTAACACTACGCCATCATAGAGACTGAATCGTGTGGTCAAATAAAATATCCGTAGGCCACCTTCGTGCGCACATCGATCTCCTTCCATCAGCACTGCGGCCCCTCTCGTCCACATCCATTCGTTTCAAAGAACACACGGCCGAAGGAAACATATAGGCAACAAAATATCTTGAGCAATAAAAAAAACAGTGCTGCCTCCATCTTCTCCATGCTCGATCGAGACTCCTCCTTGCCTCATATATGTAATTGCTTGAAAAACTAGCAGATTCTGTCAAACTCTGTTACTTTCTCATATATATCGGTGGATGCCCATTGCTTGGCAAACTCCGTTACTTTTTCGTCGCTACGTCAAAAAATAGTGCTAAGAAAAATCCTCAGCTTTCACTCGAGCACACTGCATGTAATATTAAATAAAAAACTTTTCAAACAATATGGTGTGCAGGTCCATACACAGTCAAATTCGGGAGCAAAACGTCTTTCATGCGCCCTCAAAATCTTCAATGATTTTGATGACGTTTCGTCTTCAATCGAATCTACAAGTTCACAGACTTCAAACTCTTCGTGGGCGTCGATGTCATCGTCGTCGACGACAAAGCTGAAGATGATTCTACTGCAAATGTCGCTGGCCCCCTCGTAGGTTTCGAAGCGGTGCAAGCACGAATAGTGGGAACAACTCCGATTCTTCCTCCCCTATGATGTCTCCCGCTCATACTGTCACCAACGGTGATGAAAAAAGATGGCATCATGCCCTTGCTGATCCGCTATGAGGCACCGAACCAGGTGTTTCATATCTGAGAAATGACATTTAGGATTTCTAGAAGTTTTCTGCCGTTACTGTTCTGTCCTGTAGCAGCTAAATGGAGCCATGTTCATAGAATAATACAGATATACAGGACCTGCCAGAAATCAACTTTATCCATATTAAATACTTCATCCATAATCTTCATACTCTCAAAATCTTGCCTCATAACAAGAACAGTCCTTCCACATTGCCAGATCACAGTAAAAAACAACACCAAGGCTCTGAAATCTCTCTTGGCCAGCACTCTTCAACAGACCAGTGCCGCAACCTGCTAGATCTGTCTGCAACCTGTAAAAAAAATGATCTCTAAAAAAATGCAAAAAAAAATAGTTACAATATATAGGCATAATCCTGATGAACATGACACTTTTTAGTGAAACTGATAAGTGTCAAACTGGCATAGTGCACATTACATTAACTCTAACAGCCGCATGATCAAATTTGCCCGGCACCATTAACACCTCTTTACCACCTACTGTAGGAGCATCTGTGAGCAATCCCATAGCAGTTGTAACTCCTTTAGCAATCATGGCAGCCGCCCCTACCCCAGCGCATCTTGTGTGGAATCAAACTAGCCCTTTGAACTTGGGAACACACCACCAAATTCCACAAGCTGCATTAAAATCCTTACCGACCTTTGATGGAACAGGCAAAACAGTAGATGAGCACTTTTTAGATGTTTCAATGCTAGAATCTATTTATAACATCACTCAGGAAGATGTAATGGTTAGATTGTTGATTATATATTTGAAAGGAAAGATGCTCTATTGGTATAGAGTGGTTCCCGTTGGATCCATTACTTCTTGGGCAGTACAAGTTGGTCGTCTGGTCGATGAATTCAATATACATGCGGATCCTTTCACATTGCTGAATCAATTCATTGTCATTGAGAGGCATCCACAAGAAGAAATCCAAGATTTCAACATCAGGTTTACCAGAACTCGTGATAGAGTATCGCAAGGCCTAAAGCCCACGAAAGAACAAGCTATATGCTATTATCTAAGGGCTTTTGATTCAGAGCTTAGTATGATAATAAGGCAATCCTGTGTAACCACTTTTCCTAGGATCTATGTAGAGGCAGCAAAGGGCGAAGCTGATCTCATCTCTACAAAAAGACATCCATCAAAAACTCTATTGCCAATTTTACCAGAGTTTTCCCAAGCGTCAATCTCTAAATTGCCTGTACTCCCATCAACACAGGCCCTCCCAGCTATAGTTGCACCTCCTGCATTCCATGCATTACCAGCCACACCCCTTGCATCATCTCCCCCCAGTGATCAATACACGACCATAATTAATACAATGAAGGCATTGTCAAATGAAATGGCATCCATGAAAAAGAGAGAGGCTGAAAGGAGTTTTCCGCCAAGAAGGTTCCCTTAGGTAATAGGAGATGCAACACAATCAAGCAATAGGGGACATGTAAGACCGAGCACGGTATATACAAATGAGACAGTGGAGGCCGATGAGCCTCCCACTGATTCTAACTCTTGGTGTACTACATGCAACGATCCACATGGGTAAATTTCATGTATAATACACCAGCATTATGTACAAAGTATAGCAGTTGAAAAGAGTAAATAAAAAATGAAAAGCCATGTAAATATAATTAGAGAGGAGGACCACAACTTCATGATGCCTACAGTAGAACAGGTTTTATTTTTGACAAGATCAGGTAAGAAACCATTGCAAGCAGACCCTAAAGAGCTTCAGCCATTGGATTTTTCCCCTACTCCCAAGGAATTTCCCAAAGAAAATTCTAAAGGAAGTCTCCCTCAGGAAAGAGAATATCAGTTTCCAGCCAAAAGTCAAGGGCAAGAAACACACAAAGAATTTTTTCCCTCGGGGGGAAAATGAAACCCAAGAAGAGGCTAGGGAAAGGTTGAGTTTCCCCTCGCCGACAAAAAGGCAAATAACTGAAGCTACCCAGGGATACAAAAATAAATGTGAAACTTTTGCCAAAGAAAGAGAAAGGATAGTTGATTCACCTATATTCAGTATAGTGGAGGAAATGAAAAAGACTCCTTCTAAGGAAAGTATGTATGATGCTTTTCAAATCCCAGGTCAAATCAATCTCCTATAGGAATACCTAAGGACAATGAAAAATGGAGGTGGGACTGCCTCATCTTCAAAAATGGTTCTAACGAACTTGACATCTGCCACTGGTAAGAATAGCCCCCCCCCTTTTATTTATCCCTTAAAATGAAAGGATGGGTTGTCCACAACTACATGACAGATTCAGGTGCTGCTACCATTGTGATACCCAAAGCAGTATGTGATATTATGGGAATGGAGTACACTAGGAGCAGCACAGGCGTCCTACAGTTAGATGGTACTCCAGTAAAAACTATAGGAGTGATAAAGGATATTCCCATATGGCTGCATAATTTGCCTCAGATGACAGTCATACAAGAGGTAGTAGTCGTAGACTTGGAGCCCTATTTTGGTACATGTCTATCCAGAGAGTTCACAGCAAAGATAGGAGGATACTTATCCTTAGATTATTCTCATTTGGAGATGCCTTTCAAAGGTAGAAGGGTCAAGATTTTTAATGAGAAACCATCGACGTTTCATGTAGAAAGGATTGGTGAAACTGATCGTGTAAATATGATGACTGAAGAAACAATAGAAGAAGACCTGATGGAAGAAACATTAGAAGAGCTCCAATCCGAGGACGAGTTTTCTCTACGGAACTTTAATGCCATGATAGAAACAGAAATAGGAAACTATTCTATTGAGAAACCAAAAAGAAAATTGGTACCCTCCCTAGAAGAGGATGGTTCTGTGAATCATTTGTGGAAGCTTTTATTTGATGGGGCTAGGTGCAAGAATGGAGCTGGTGCCGGAATAGTTTTGATTTCTCCCACTGGAGAGGAAAATGTTTTCTCTTACAAGTTGACTTGGAGTTGCTCCAACAACGCAGTAGAATATGAGGCCCTGTGCTTAGGGTTAAGAAAGGCTGAGAAATTGAGAATCAAATAGTTACTCATCTATGGAGATTCAAAACTTATTGTGAATCAAGTCACCAAAAAAGGTATAAGTAAATAGGATTATTTGAAGGCTTACAGGAACAAAGTGTGGGATCTCTTAGAGGCCTTTGAGGCCCTAAATATAAATTTTATCCTTAGAGAACAAAATACCCATGCAGATTTGTTAGCTTCAGTGGGAGCTCATTTTTGTCCTGTAAGTAATGTTATTCAGAAGTCTAAAACTGTTAGACTTATATACAGGCCTTCAGTACCTGATAAAAATATTTTTTGGCAAGTTTTTGAAAATGATGAACAGGTACTAGATTTCTTAATCCCTGAAATGAATTGCTCAGCCAGTCGAGATCTGTAGGATGAAGAGGAAGGGAACCAGATCAGAGAAGTGCATAAAAAAGGAGCTAAGCCTTTTAGGAAAAAGCAAAAAATGAATTATATGTACAGTATAATATAAGCATATTCAGACAATATTTGTAAATATTACCATTTTTTGGCCTTAACACAAAAAAATATTTTCAGTCGCAGCCAATCAGAAGTCGACATTTTTTTTTAATAGAGATACTAAGGTATAAAGGGATTTTTGACGAGGTAATGTTCACGTTTGATCTAAGTGCATTTTCCTGTGTTCTTTGTCTTTCTCTGAAATATTCTTTTTACAACTGCATTTTTGACTCCGATACCCAATGGATAAAGGTCTGGTTCAAAATTTTTGCAAGCAAAAAATCCCCCGAAAGGCACCAAGAATGTTAGTCAAAAAGTGACTAACTATAGAAAAACATCTGATGCTCCTTTTTGCATATTTTCCAAGAGGACCGAAGTGGCCCATATGCTAAATATCAAAGAAAATGCAAAACACCGCAAGGAGGAAAAAGTGTCACGATATCGCGACATGTTGCATTTTCGTGGTTCAAAGCAAAAAGAAAAGCAAAAGGGAAAAAGTGTCGCGATATCGCGACATGTTGCTTTGTCGCGGCCAAAAAGGAAAAAGTGTCGCGATATCGCGACATGTTGCTTTGTCGCGGCCAAAAGGGAAAAAGTGTCCCGATATCGCGACATGTTGCTTTGTCGTGTCGCGGCCAAAAGGGAAAAAGTGTCGCGATATCGTGACATGTTGCTTTGTCGCGGCCAAAAGGGAAAAAGTTTCACGATATCATGACATGTTGCATTTTCACGGCCAAAAGACAAGAAAGAAAAAGTGTCGCGATATTGCGACATGTTGCATTTTCGCGACCAAAAGACAAGAAAGAAAAAGTGTCGCGATATCGTGACATGTTGCATTTTCGCGGCCAAAAGACAAGAAAGAAAAAGTGTCGCGATATCGCGACATGTTGTATTTTCACGACAAAAAATAAGGGAAGGAGCAAGGCGGAAAAAGTGTCGCGATATCACGACATGTTGCATTTTCGCGGCCAAGAGCAACAGAAAGGAGCAAGGAGGAAAAAGTGTCACGATATCGCGACATGTTGTATTTTCACAGCTAAAGAAAAGAGAAAGCACAAGGAGGAAAAAGTGTCGCGATATCGCGACATGTTGCATTTTTGCGGCTAAGAGCAACAAAGGAGAACAAAAAGGCATAAGTGTCGCGATATCACGACATGTCTCATTTTTGCGGCAGGAGGCAGTAAAAGAGCAAACTAAGAGACAAACGTCGCGATTTCGTGACATGTCTCATTTTTGTGGCTAGAAGTAGCAAAAGAGCAAAGCAAGAGACGAATGTCACGATTTCGTGACATGTCTCATTTTCACGGCTGGAAGAGGCAGAAAAGCAAAGTAAGGAAAGAATGTCACGATTTCGTGACATGTCTCATTTTCGCGGCGGGAGGCAGCAAAAGAGCAAACTAAGAGATAAATGTCACGATTTCGTGACATGTCTCATTTTTGCGGTAGGAAGCAGCAAAAGAGCAAAGTAAGAGACGAATGTCGCAATTTCGCAACATGTCTCATTTTTACGGCTGGAGGCGACAGAAGAGCAGAGCGAGGAAAGAATGTCACGATTTTGCGACACGCCAACTGTAAAGGAATGGAGTATATTTTTGGCAACTAGGGACATGCACTGACATCAGGTGCTGATTTTTGAAGAATGGTCTATTGATTATAACCTGGTAGGTCCGCGATATGGTCATTTAAAATTAGCCAGAAGGAAATCTATCCAATCTATGGGAAATCCGTTGTATATTATTAGAAACTGCAGATAATTACTTGTAATTTATTGAAGAAATTAAATGTACGTAGTAGAAGATACTCTTTTTAGGGTATAAATAGGATTGATTAGACCATGAAAAAAAGTTGGCTCTTGGATGTTTACAAGACTGTGTGTACGTACTTTGAATACAAGCAATAAAATCGTGTCTCCCTTTGGCTTCTGGTTCATATCGTGCAAGTGTATGTACTAATGTTCTTTATTTCTGCTTACAATATTGAATTGTAAATTGAGTCTATTCTTGTATCTAAACTTTTGCAATACATAAATCATATTGTTGGAATAAGAATCTAATATATACGCATGCTAAATGAAATATCAGAAATCATATCTAGAATTATATAATTTCTGCATGGGAATGTGTTTTAAATGCTTTGGATAGAAGTAAGTAAATCTGTCTTTGATGTTGTATAATGTATACCGTGAGAAAATTTTCTAGCTTAGGCTATATTTCCCTTATCTCTTGTTCCCCTTTTCTCTAAAAAACTCAAAGGAACCAGCCTTCTCTAGAGACTAGACAGATGATCTCAAGCAAGATCTATCTATTCAATGTTGGCAAAGTCTAAGGCGCAACACTATTAACCGAAGGCAGATTTTGTTCCAACAGTATCCTGAGGCAAAAAGAGTTATTCTTGCTTATCCCTCTATGCGAACAGTATGGGAAATATTGGTAATTGGAAAAATGACAAGTTCATTCCCTACCTAGAATCCCTTTGCTTAAATTAAAATGAGCATTATCCCAGAGTGATATCCCAGATCAATCCTCCAGATCGATATCATATATCGACATCCCAGATTGATATCCCATATTGATATCATAATATCGATATCCACAATCAATATACCAAAAATATTTTACCAAAGTAAAATCCCCAAAGGAATTTTTTGAAGAAAATTATCAAACGTAAATCCCAAAAAGTCAGATCAAATGAAGATCAAATTGTACAAAGAAAGTAAAATCAATATCAAATCCCTTTCTCAAAAGAAAAAAGAGAAAGTAAAAAATAAACAATGATAATGATTTTTATCACTTTATATGAGCAAGTATCCTAAAAATTTGAAGAAAATAAGGGGATCAGCTTGAATCCCTGGAATTGTCAGCACTACTGTACCTTACGCATGATGATATATTTGATGCATTAGCACCTCGCTTATGTACATACCAATATTTGAATCTGGAAGAGCTAGATTCAGGTGTCCTGTATCGCCTAGTGGTCTAGTCCAACTAAAATCTAAACCTAATATTGGGTAAGACATTTACGAACCCCCGATCTTAGCAATGGGCTGGAAGAATCCTGTATGACATTGGGGTATGCTTGTGCCTTATCAAATATATTCACTTGCACACATAGGTATAATGAACAGTTAGGGCCTATCCTAGCGAAATCCTTATGTTTCAGAAGTCTAGTATAGTTAGTATACAACTTTTGATCAGTCAACTAGGATGTTTGGTCTCATGTTAAACCTCAAAAATTTCCAAATAGCAACAATCAAATTTTCAAATGCAATCATCAAAAATCAATTTCTTTTTATGAGAGTTTGTTTATTAAAATTATTTATATTATATGATTAGATACCAGATGGATGTCAGATATGATATTTATATGGTAATTGATTATATTATACTTATTCTTTTAATTCACAAAAGCTTATGAACAGAAAACATACATCATTACATCTCACATATGGGTGTACTATATTTCACAAAGAGATAAAGCAATTACAATCCATGATTGTTATACATTTTGTGGTGTCATCCATTAGATTTTTAACCTCATATCATATTGCATACATTGTGTTTTAAGTGATTAAAACATACATGTCCATTTACAATAACTCAATATCATCAAAAATACATGCAATACATACATGGCACGAATCATGTCATAAGTAGTATAAATTAAATGCATACAAGTGAAGCAGATCAAAATTGCATTAAACATCAAACATTGCATTCATATAAATAGCATCATAAATTAGTCCATCTACACATGTATATCACTACATCCACATCATATAGCTAGTGCATGTCATCCATACATCACATCATATAGAAATAAATCAAATATTTGCATTGCATCCATGTGCATAACATAAACATAAAATACCAAAAATAAAATACACATATAATGAGATGAACTATCATATCATATAAATATATGTGTCAAAGAGTACATAGTGTCAGGGTATATCAAAATGCCCATAGGCTACAACTGTGTAGGTCCTCGACCTTACACTTAAAATTGGTACAAAAAATCTCTAAAGATATATACTAGACGGGGCCTACACCCCCAGGCTATGAGGAACCTCCATCACCTCCACCATCCCTGTGAGTCCTCTACGAGATAGCACCATGAGTACTCAAGGATTTGTAAGTCCTCTCAGTCCTATGCATCCTATGGCTTGAGCTAGTAGAAGACTATCGTGTCTTCCTGGTCCTAGTCCTGGTCCTTTGAGTCCCTATAGTGTGGGTGTCCTCTGGTACCTCCCCACCTATCAGTTTGATGTAGCCCTCCATTTGGGAGATGTGAGTTGCACGTGATGTATCTTGCTCATTACCCTCCTCCACGAGGGAATGAAACCTCATGATCTTCACCATGGGGTCACGACCTACTGGCAATATCGAATATGGTGCTGTGAGAGGTGGTATGATAGCCTATGTAGATGATGGGCCTCCCATCACTTCCCTCAGCAGATACCTCTCAGTAGTCATGGCACTCAGTTGTGCTTGTGCCACATCTCGCTGGCCTATGAGCTATGTGATCTTCATTTCTGCTAAATCTACCTAATCCTGGAGAGCTATCCTCTCATCCTCATATCCCTGCTGCTGCATCTACCCCTATGCTAGCTTCACCTCTAGAGTGGTGATAGATGTATCTCTATGTAGTATTTGTGTATGTAATCTCCCAACCTGGCTCTAGAGGTCAGCAATCTAGGTTCTCAGTTGTCCAATCTCACTATCCATAGGTGCCTCACACTCCTCTAACACCTCCTCCTCTACCTCCACATGTGGGCCATCCTCTGTAGCAAACCCTGCACCCCATAAACCCTTTATCCTCTGGCGAGTCCTGCGCCTATGAGGGTCCACCTCTACACCCTCTACACCCTCTGATGTGAATCCACCAGTAGGTCAGCCTAGAGGACCCTCTCCATACCACTAGAATTTGGCCCACCAACCATTTAGTCAAGAGTAGTGCCTACGTCCGCTTGGCCTAACTCTTGAAAGTCATCATCCTCATCCTCTAGGGTAGCAACCTAGGGCCATGTCAGGTCCCTCTCAAGGACTAGGCATCTATAGATAGTAGGCATCTTTAGGACATCTTTCCTGATCTTGAACTACCTCAGGATGTGCGAGTAGAAGTGATACTCACGTATGTCATCCTTTTGGTTGATAATCCATCTATCTCTATGCGCTTGACGCAGGTACCTGTCTACCTCTGTCCATGATGGACAGTCTATATACGATTGCCACCATATGTGCTAAGGGTGGAGCTATGCAAATATGCCAATGTAGTACTCTAGATCTCCTACATGAGATCTACTCCTGAATCCATCTCACTCCTAGGGCCAACCGATGGCGTAGCACTAATGCACATCAACAATATCAATAATAGTCATAGGCAAACTTATGGGGCACTCAATTAGTATGTGTTGCTAGCCCCAAACCTGAAGGAATATGCTGCAGCTAATACCAAATCTACTATGACGTGTGATCTAATACAGCTTGTGGTAGAGTTGTGCTAGTAGGATGCTCACCCATGATAGAATGAGAGGTCATGTAGTCGAGCTCACCATCACCTCTCTGGTCTGATACAAGAGGTTCCAAGGGAACCTCATATCTGAATAATCTATTCCCTCATATCTGAATAATCTAGGAGTACTATCTAAATAATTAGGAGCATCAAGAAGAATCAGGTCTCGAACCACTCTCTGGTGTAGATGCCCCCATCGGCATTACGGTCCTGCACCTCAGTACTCCGATCACCAAAAATGGAATGAAATACAACCCTCCTGGCCATGGTCGGAGAAGACATGATAAGCGCACCATCAATCTATAGACAAAATATGCGGTACACATCCTCCAAGGTAACAGTCATTTCATCCATCGATAGGTGAAATGTGTTAGTCTGTGCATCCTAGCGATGGGCCAATGCAATAAGATATCCCTAATCTATCCAGATGGTGGGAAGGTCTAAGATGTAACCGAACCCTACATCAAATAACCACTCTCACTCCCCGATAGTGAGGTCACCATGGAGGTCGCAAACGAGATCAGTCTCCCTTGCTCTGTTGGTCAAAGTCTATGTGGCAACAATAATAATAAACAATCAAAACAATCAAAAAATAATTCTAAAATGTCAAAACAAATCAAAAAACACATAAAAATACAAAAACATGTAAAAACATGATCACAAATTTCAAAAACATCATAAAAGCATTCCAAAAATGCAATAAATGGCATTAAGTGCCTCAAAAAATTCAATAAAAATCAAAAAATTGAAATTTTTTGGAAAATGGTCTATGGCTACCATCCGTGGCTAAGGAGTGAAACCCTATATGGGTCTACCCTTCCCAGAAAATCCCCCTAAAAATTAAATCTAACCCCCATCTAGATAGCCTACGCTAAACCCTAACTATAGTGAAGTTCGTTACCAGTGGTTTAGTGTAGTTCATTTACCGATTAATTAATGAGGTTAATTTTACATCCGATAATGACAAGCGAGGTCTCAATTTACGAGTTACCTTATAGGCACCATCTCCTCCACTGGTTGAGGTTTTTTACTGATCTGCCATCGGTGTGGAAAACAAGAATCGATAGAGTTTTTGGCAGCATTCTGTATCAGAAAATAGTTTTAACCTCCTACAACTCTTAGTTTTACTGGCAGATGCAAGTAAGTAATGAAAATTTACAAATAAGAAAATCTTTATATAATTTCAAAATTGATGCGGCCCATGGTTGACATATGTGGTCCCCAGATTAGGGTTTTTGCCTGCGATTGACATCCACAGTTAAGGAATTAGCCCGCATTTGACAAGCATGATTAGCAAACTGCATTTAATGCTCCAAATTCCCGCCATGGAAAGCCTTAAAAGGTCAAAATAAAATTATTCATCAAACCAGAAGTGCACCAAAAAATAAAAAAATAAGCCAAACAAAGCACAACGACATTGGAAAATGTCATCATAAGGAAAAATAAAATAACTGGCTGAAATTACAAAGTACATTCAACCTAGGTCATCGCTATGACAACCCTTTCATAAAGCGCTGCACCTCCCAACCAAATAAACAAATTTAATTCAAAAATAACAAATAAATCAAATAAATCAAAATCCAAATGCACCTCATATTCAATTATTTACCCTATACACTTGGTGGTTGCAGTGACTTGCGATCCATGCAATCCGGTAAGATGAGTAAATTACCATAAAGAAATTTGGAGCAAATTCATCATTTTTGAATTACTATACTTCATTTTAGTCCCTAGGAAGGCCTACACATTCAAACTACTCCATGGAAAAGAGATATTCATCGCGATTTTCCTATGACACTTTTCAGCATATCATCGACATTATGATTCACTACAAGCCTAATGGACATTGCTATCATTTGATTCCCTAATAAGGCCTTCGTGGCTGGACCGCTCCATGGGATAGAAATAGGCAATTATTCTAAACAGTGTAATCATAGTTGATTAGGCCTTGCCAAGTATTTCGATGCTAAATCTTAATTTGTGCAACGATCATTCATAGTGGTCAAGCAACCTCGTCGCTTCATTTAATTGACATTACCCTCATCGACTCGTCACTTGAGGGGGTATTCATAATATCAATTATCATAATCAAAGTCAGCAAAAGATCCCTTGATCATAGATCCCTTGATCTTGTCAAAATTGCATTTGTCCTTGCGAATCATTGCCAAAGACTATCATAAGCTTACCCCTTTGCTTGGGAAAATAGCAAATATGACAGTTAGTTTGTAACTCCCATCCTTTCGGATTGACAGGCGAGAAAGCCTACTTGGTATTGATGTTATCTGAACATCTGATGATGAGTGCAAACTTTTTTAAATTTAAGTCTTTCACCTAGTTGGAAGCAATGATTTGAGGATGCGCATTCTTTTACTGGACTTGGGGCATCTAATGTTGATAAGATCAATGATCATCATCCAACCTACGACATCATTTTAGAAGGTCTAGTTTTGCTCGATGTTGTTCAAAATTACAATACATCTCAAAAAGAGCATCTGTAAACACCTAAAATGCATCATGTCGAGGTGACTACTCATATGGGACATGCTAGAAGACCATATGGAGGACCTTTGGATAGATCGAAGGTATAGCAGTGGTTTTTACCACTTAATTGGGAATTTTTGCCTAGTCAGTGCTAACCACTATTGACACTCGTGGTTAGCAGTGCTCACTACGCATGTCATCTGCGGTCAGCACTCATATTCAGTTGACCTTCATCACAATCAAAGTTGGTTGCAACAACCAATTTGTTGCGGATTGGAGTGGTTTGAGTGAGGAAGGTTCTGGATCCTTCCATACAACTGGCTCAACTACCCAATATTGATCTTGGCTTCATGAGGAAGCCACCCCTAGCCCTGGGCCAATGCTATAAGATCCCCCTCCAAATTGGGGATAATTTTGGATAATATTTTATCAACTGAGCAGCGAAGCCCTGTCGAATTGCATACTCACCTAGATGCATTGAGAGGGACACTTTTTCTACCCAATTGGAGATCGCATTGCAATGGAGACCCTAGGAGCCTAGAAGAGCCAAGAAATGCATTTTAATGAAATTGGTGCACAATCTGAGCAATTCAACCACCAAACCTGTCATAGGACACAAAGGCGACCCTTGACCATCAATTTGGCAAGGTGAATCGAAGAGAGAGCCCTAATTTTGAGGGAAAACCTACTCAGAGCTCCACCACAACTCTCAATCGTGGGCAACAGTGCCACCTGCACATCAGACCCGCGATGAGAAAATTAGGGGAGATTCCCTTGCTGTTATTTTTTGCATATTATCTAGTTAGGTTAGATTAGTTTTCTTACTAGTTTAATTAGCAATTTAGAGACCCTGACATATAGATTTATAGTTTTCATACATGTTGCTTTCATTATGGCATTTGTCACTCTAATTGGTCTTTTCCATGCTTCCATGCTCTTAATTTAGTAATTAGGCCATTAGATAGTTAGATGTGCTTTAGCTTATATGTTTTATGGTAATATTTACTTGATTTTCATAGTTTTAGTATCTCTCTTGCATTTTCTTGATTATTTCTAGTCATGATATCTTTTGATATATTTTCCTTTTAAAGCCTCATCAAGAGAGGCCTCTTTTGCTTTTAACATGCTTCTTGTTGTTTCTTGAATGCAGGATTAATAGGGTCGTGCCATTCAATGCAACAAATACCTCTAATCATGGAGAAGAGGTTCATCGACACCCTAGAGAAGTTTGTGTCACCCTAGAACACATTTGATTCACATCTACCCTTGAGAGGGATTAGATCTATTATAATTGAAGTATCAAAATGGGTATCCCTAAGAGGGACGAATATGTAACTTGACTCAATTTGGAATTAATAAATATTATTGCATTTTGTTTCCTTTTTGTTGTCAATTGGTGCATGTTCATTTGTTATCTTTTATCAATTATAATAGATCACATTAGGTGTGGAGCCATTTTTTGTGGTTACGAGTTGTCCTCTTCAAATCAACCTCCTATGGATTATTATTTTGAATAAAAGATAAGAAATATCTCATACTTTGGGTTATTTTTCTAATTCCCCAAAAGTTTCATCTAACTTGGTTATGGCATTAAAATCTCCTATGATCATGAATCAGGTTTCTTGGTCTTTACTTCTCATAAAGTCTTCAATCCTACTCCATACTTCTGATTTGTTTGATTAAGTTGTAGTTACATAGATATTGATAAGGACAAAATGAATATTTGTAAAGTAGCATGTGACTAATGAGGTTATCCAACACCTAGTTTTATGATTGGTTTCATAGGAGGTTAACTAGATTCTAACACATTATAATTCTCCTTGCTACTCCTAAATCCATAACATTCCAATCATATCTTGCCCATATTGCTTTTAGAGTTTTAGAACTACTTCCTTTGTCATTTTAGTTCCCTAGAAACAAATAATATCAAGCTTATTACTTAAACAAAGTTACCTGATACACCTCTTCTTTGAGGGGGCATTAGCACCCCTTATATTCCATGGGATGGTAATCATGTTTGATTAGAGGTTGCTAGCCCCTCCTATGAATTGCCAATATCATTTTATTGTTTGGTAAAGAGAAGTTCAACCAACTTAGATTGTGTTCCTTTCTCTATGTTTGTTCTTGCTTCCTTGGCTCTCACTTGATAATTTGAATGTTTTCCTCTATTTCCCTTGTTAGTATTGGTAGTAGGTCTTATTATTATTTTTCTTAATATCCTTTCACAACTTTCCTTTTTATTATATTTAACCTCTCCTGGCTATGCTAAGGTGCTTTTGACTTATCTTGCTTATATTTTGTATATCCTTGTTAATGGCATAGGTATTAACATCTAACACTAAAATTTCTCTACCACTTTTCTTCTCCTTAATGGTACATGCTACTTGAAGAGAGTCTTCAAGTATTTATGAGGTACATTCCTTAGATTTAGCGGGAATGTTCATCCATAAATAAATATCATACATAGTAGGTAATTCCTTCTTATTATTTTAATCTTGTTGTCCATGTCCTCTAAGCTTTGATCTGCTTTTTTCATAGCCTAAAGCCTCAAAAAAATTGGCATTTCTTCCAGTATCCTTACTTACAGATCTCTATTATTTATTTACCTTCATTTTTATAGACCTATTTTTTGGAAGTTGAAAACCATCCTCATCCATATTCATTTATAAGTTTTTCTTACGGTTTTCTACATATGTTTTTATGAACTCTTCATAGAGCATGATGTCTTAATATGACCCATCTTATGACATCTTCTACATCTAAAAGATATGTTTTCATAATCCATGGTTTGGATCTACAACCTACCCTCATGATTAATTCTGGTAAAGGTTTACTAATATCAATCATGAAAAATATTTGAGCATAAATAGCCAAAAATCCATCTTCTAAAGTGTTGCCTATTGCCTTAAAGGTATCCATTTCCCATAATTCAAAAAATTTGGGAAATGGATACTCCCAAAAAATCTCAAAAAATTCTCCCAAAGTGTTGCCTATTGCCTTAAAGGTATCCATTTCCCATAATTCAATGTAAAACCATACATCCTGATCCAAATTGGTAGTAGGAATAGATTTATATTTTCATGTGTAAAGCCTTCATACCATTGGATAAGGACAAGGACCCCTTTCAAGAGTCTATTTCTTTCCTACCTAGAATATAAATGTCCAAGAAGAAACATTTGGGAAGAAATTATAGACTCGCTCCTAGAGACTTCCATCTCCTATCAATCCATTTTCTCAAAGTTGAAGCCCTTAGCCAAGACCTATTAAATTTACCAATGATTGCCTTATCTTTGAGCATTGATAATTACTGCTCTATAAGGTCATCTATAACCTCTACTACTAGGTATGACTCTAATAATTTAGCTATAAATCAGTCTATGGGAAAAAAACTATAACTTTATATCTATTGAAATTTACCAGTATATCTTATAGCAATTATATTATTTGAAAATAAACCGACAATAATCTACATGAAAAACTTCTAATATAGTGAAGGGATAAATGAGACATATCTAAAAAGTTCTATGCCCAGATTGAATGTCCCGCCTTGTTGATGCCCTATCTCTTCGTTGCTTCTCCCATCATTAGAATTTTAGCTCTAAAATTTTATTTCTTACGACTTGAAAATTGTCACTACCCATATTCTGGATGGCCGACTTCATAGGGATGTATCTCTCTCAATAGTACTTGGATTCCTTAATATGACCACTTATTTTAAAACTCTTCAAATTTCAAATAAATTGATCTAAGAATCATCTGAATTGGACAACCCTTCGGAAAGATATGGCTTCTAAAATATGAGATATTTTCTAGAAAATTTTACCCTAACTTTACCCATGTTCCAAACAATTATCTTCACATGGTTGTATCTCCATCAATACTACTTAGATTCTTTCATATGACCACTCATTTCAAAGCTCTTCAAGTTTTTCATAAAGTGGTGCAATAATCGTCTAAATTGGAGAATTCTATGCAAAGATATGGCTCTTGAAAGATGAGTCATTTGAAAAAAATCCTTAAGCTTTGCCAAAACATAATTGCTTTTCATAGTTTAAGATTTTTTCATTGCTAAGAAATGTATGTTGTCCATGATATTTGCCCCAATGTTAACTTTAAGATTAAAAATAAATTGTTGAACTAAGCTCAAATGTTTGAGATAGATATTTTTCAACAAAGAAACCTCAATTTCAAGTCTTAACAGTCATAAAGACCTAGTGTGTATGATTAGTGTGTGTTGGGAACCTTGATGAGTTGTGTTGGCCTCACTATAAGCTAAAATCTATAATAAACCATTTAAAAAGATATTAAAAAATGTGGTTAAGATTTATCTTTCTTTGTCATATAAAGGACCAAAAAAAAAATAACCCTTCACTATTGAAGGGTATTATAAAAAACTACCTTAAAAATTAAAAGAATAGGAACCCTTCACTTTTGATCCCTGATTTCAACCATAATTATAATTTAATTCAACTCTCCAAGGAATGATCTCCAATTTCTTACCCTTAATAAATGTGATATTTATATATTTTATAAAAATATATTTTTAAATTAAATGACAATCTTTCAAAATATAAATCTAGTTATTTTTAATAATTTTATCAAATGTCATTAATTCTATTGAAATGAGTCCCACATGTATTACATCATCACCACATAGTGGTATTACAACAAAGCTTGAATATTATCCATGTATAGCTTGGCAATATTTTAACCTTGGTCTCCTCCTTAAAAGTTGAGAAATCTAACCGGTTGAGCTAGTGTCGCTTGATTAACAATGATAGTTGGGTATGCCCCAAGGTTTGAACTTAGGTATATTCTTGGTAAACGCTAGAACTTACCAATCCACCTATCCCCTAGGGACAAAAATTTGAGTTTACACGGGTTTTTATGAGGGACCCAGTCCCCTTATACCAAGTGTGGTCCATATATCAATTTTTTTAAATAATAATCTAATGTAATATTTAAATGATATGAGTTCAAGTGATTAAAATATAAATTTTTAAAACAAATGTTTATGTTCAAATATTATCAAACAATATATACATAATTACTAAATTACTAAAAGATACATGAATTCTTTTTAATCTAGAACCATTTTAAAATATATTTTTTAATAATCAATAGATATTTTATCTTTCCTTACTATTTTTTTTTTTTTGGTGGTGGCCACAAGGGGTAAACAGACTGTGACCACGAGGGAACCATTACATAACATATCCGCAACATGTGAGGCGAGAGATTTGAACTTGGGCCTCTCAGCAACTAGAGAGGTTTAACTACCCACTTGCTCTCCAACTCCTCTACATGGGCGGATAACATGGAACAAGGAACAAGTGTCATTTCTTCTTCCATATCTGAGGAGATTTTTAAGGATTCAGTTGAAGAAAATTTAGATAACATGGAAAGAAAGTCATTTGTGAAAGTCCTTACTAAAAGTATGAATGGTCAAATTGGAGGTATGGAAGCCCTAGCTAGCAATAAGAGGAAGAGTGAATCTATGACAAAACATGTCCAAGTAGCAAATTTTACACCAGAAGTGATCATTAAGGATGAGATGATTGAGCATGATATATTGGTTCTTAAAACTAGAGGGTTAATATGTAATTTTCATGGATACTGGCCAGGTTTTTTTGAGATTCAAAATTAGATCAATTGGAAGCAGGGATTGAATTCAAATTACTCCATGACTTTTCTTCCAAAAGCATTTTTCCTTGTTATTTTCTTCAAATCAGAAATAAAGGATAAAATAATGGATGGAGTGATGTGGTTTAGGGTAAAGATGCATTATATTTAAGACCTTGGAGTGAGAATTTTTTTGTGGACACAAAAACTATTAAAAGGCTTTCGGTATGGATTAGGTTTTTGGACTTCCTTATCAACTCATCAATAAGGAGGTTTTGAAGAATATTGGTAAAACTCTAGGTGAATTCATCTAGGAGGGACTAATTACTAAGGAGAGAATACATGTTGTTTACACTCGAATATGTGTGTCATGGATATTTCAAAACCTTTACCGTAATCGATTAGGATTAAATCTGAATCAAGAGAATGGGATCAACAAATGGATTATGAAAATATTTCATTCTAATGTCACAAATGTCATGAAACTAGGCACATGGCAAGATAGTGCAAAGTGAAATTGATGGAGGAAGAAATATAATTTTTTGGGCATGAGTGTAGCTTCAATTTGAGATGAGATCATATCACAAGAGAAGCTAGGTCAAATCAAAGATTTTCCATTCCTAAGAAAGTGGCTAGAAAAATCCTTCTACATAATTAGATGGCAAAGGCCATTACGGTTTACTCGAATCAACCACTAGAAAAAATGATATGAGGGATGAGGAAGTACGATGTGTAAGTTCAAATATAGGAGCTAAAGGTGTAAAGGAATAGGGGAAGGCAAATTTTAAAGCAAATGAATATGGGGAGGTAAATTTTAAAGCAAATGAGGTGAAGGAGGTCAAGCTTAATTCAAATAAATCACCTTTATTTTCCTCAAGCAACATAAAATCTTCTCCTTACAATAAAAATGAAAGTAGTACAAAGTGTATTCCTTGCACTTTAGGATTTCAAGAGCAATATAGTAAAGAAAATATTATGGAGGATATCCAAGGAAATTTAGAATTTCTAGGCCAACTGTTGGTCATAAATCTACCTAAGTACAAGATATTATCACTTGTGCACCCTAGAATCGGCCAACATTGAAATGTCGAGGGAAAGAGAAAATTCCTTTGGACTGATCTCCAAAGAGGGTTGGCTCCCTTACTAAATCCTACACTGTTGAAGACTAGAGTTGTGGGAAAGAAACTGGAAATAATGAAAAGAAAGGGAAATATGGACACAGGCCGAAGCTGTAGGATTGGGGAAATATTAACAGCAGGAATTCCACTCAAGCATATAAATAGCATATAATAAAAAAGAGAAACAAAATTTACTTACAACATTGCACAAATAACCACCAGGATTGCATTCCAAAACTTACTTCCTCACCAAAAATATTCAAACTCAGATGCAGAATTTAAATTTCAATAGCAAATAAGAAATACGAGCATAAAAGAGAAATGCATAAAATAGAAGGAAATCGCACATAAATCGCATGCAAAATTAGAAGCCAAATATCTCTTATTTATGTAGAGAACTTGATAATTTTTCCTGCAAAATGTCTCCTCCTTTACAATGGAAATTTGATTAGTATTTATAGAGGTTTTCGCCTCTTTCATTAAATACATGTGGAGGCAAAATATTTGTAGATCAAAGACATCAGCACGACAATTTCTCCTTGGAAATCTTCCTTCAGCAACGATGATCCAGTTTTAATGGGAAACAACTCTGGATAATTAATTAGCCTGGGTACAAATGCATTGAATTCTAACCACCTTCGCGCTTTGAAAATCAACCATTGCTCCAACAATTTACTCCACATTAGATTTATATTGGAGAGGGAGCGAAACTGTTAGGAGAAGGCCTTTGGAAATGATGAAAATCAAAGGAAATATCTTTTAGTTTGCCAGAACCATTAAATTTCGTCATTAAATTTTCCCTTTTCGAGCAACTTTCCATTTTTGGCGACTTTCTTTTTTCGAAAATTTACTATTTTTAGAAACTTTCAATTTTTAGAAACTTTCTATTTTTGAAAAGTTTCTATTTTTGGAAAGTTTCTAAAATGGAAAGTTTCCTTTTTTGGAGCGAAACGCCATTTTTGAGGGCCGAAATGCCTTTTTCGGAAATTTTCTCTTTTCGCCCGAAATGACTTTTGACTTTGAAATTGCATTTGCTTTCCGAAAATTGATTTTCTGCCCCAAAATTAATTTTTGGTGGTAAATTTTCCCGGAGCCATAACTTTTGATCTGTTAACCCGATTGTCTATTGTAATATATCGTTGGAAATATTGAGAAAAGATATATCACAACAAAATGTGTAAATATCATTTCATCCAATTTTTCTTTCACCATTGGATATACTTCATACTTGGATGAATTTAAAAATCTATTTTTAGTGTGGCAAAAATGCCAACACTTTTGGCGGCTCGCGGGGTATTCAGATCGTCTAGATGCAATCGACCCCAGGGCATTTATCCATTGGGTAATAGAGTCATAACTGTCTACTACATCAAAATGTTTACTGCTTGCATCAACTTCTTCCCGTATTGCTTGATATTGTCTGATCACTTATTGGTATTTTTCACCCAACACGAGGAACTTTGTCGAGCTCAGATGATTTTCTCTACTTCAAGGTGCTCTAACAAGACTTTGATCTCTAACGCCAATGGCTCCTGTAATCCAAAAATAAAATAAATAGAGGTTGTTAAGGGTTTGGTTCAATGGAAGGAGCAGAAATGGGTAAGGCCATAATTACGCTCACCCTTGATGGGGTTGGTGTACTTATAGTGACGATGGGATTAATGGGGGTGGAAGATGAGGTAGATGACAGTAAACAAACTGAAATATGGAGGAATGAAAGAAATGAGAACAGTGGAAGGAGCATTGGTGACGAATGACTATGAAATGGGGAGGGGAACAAAAGTGGTGTGTACAACGAATGAAAGCAAAGTGGAAGGAGGTACTACAGAATGAAGGGAAATGGTCACCAAATGCTCATGATAAAGAGAAGAGAAAATGCGTGCATGTGGGCTCCGACACCATTTGAGCCGATGACGTGGGTGATTGCAACCTTCGATTTTTTTTTAAAACTTGATCACACCATTTAGTGCCCTCAACACTTTATTTATCAGCTGACTTATTTACAATATTTACATAAAATTTTGCGACATGATTGGCATGTCGCCACCACAAACCTGGCTTTGGGTGCTTATCCGATGAATCTGTAGTATCCAAACCAGATCCGATTATACTTCAGGTAATATTTAAATTTTGGTTGTCCTCTTATCAAATTTTGCTAGGTTGCAAGCCAGCTACAATATAGCAGGTTATCATGCATACCAGTTTTCATATAATCAATGAATAATATGGTGAAAATATTTACCATATGAAAGCCTTCTTCGAGTATTGATTGTGGTGATGGTTGGCCCCAATATCGCCACTTTTAGGATTCCATTGGTTTTGGGATCTTGGTACATGCTCCTCTAACTCCTTCATGTGACAGTAAGATTTTATCGGCAATAGCCCTCTCGTCAAGATCTCCTTAGGATCAACCTCCTGATGAGGTATGCTTATTGGGACACAAAAAGGGTGCAAAATTATGCCATTTTTGCACTCAGAGCTTGTCGTTAGACTCTTCTCTTCTTCTCGATCCTTCTCCTAAAGAAAGTTGCAAGCTACCATATTGTTCATTATTGGAGCAATGCTTTCATATTCCCTTTGTTGGCCCTGGATGAGATTCACCTCTTGTGCTCCACACAGTTGTGTTCCAGGTATCCACATAGCTTGAGGAATATGCCATTGTGAATATTGCGCAAGATATACGGGAGCAGCAACTGTTGGAGAGAGTTATGGAAAGGCAATTTATCTCCACTATATTTTTCCTGATTGGAGTAAGAGTTGCTTTGCTTGTATCGCTTCTTGAAATATTTGAGGGAATATTTTTTCTCCAGATTGTAGCAGGAGGAGGCTTATGTCCGGGTGTAAATCCCGAATATAGTAGAGGTGGTCCTGGGCGGGTGTCGGCTAGATCTTCTCTGGAATTCTCCTCCAACTCCTCCAAAATATGACATTGAAGTCTGTGATGCTCTCTAGAGGTGCTCTCATGATGGTGGAAAGGTGCATCAAGAGTTGAAAGGGGTCCTGCAAGCCATCAAAGGTGTCAACTAGCACTCCCGCTAGGTCTGCCCATGAGCATATGCTCTTATGCTCAAGCATTTTGTACCATTGCAGCGCCCTTCCTTCCAGAGACAAGACCAGAAGTCTGATCATGACATCTTCGTGGGCTATGTTATGGAGGGTTGTTAAAGCAGCAACATATTCAAGGTGTTCTTGGGCTATTCCCTTTGTGCCATTGTATTTTGCTAGGGTCTTCAAGGCACTTTTAGTAATATCATGCTTACTTTGGAGATTCAGAGGACCAGGATCATCCCAGCTAGGACAACATACATATTGTGGCACGGTAGTTAGGTGGAGCAATAGAAAAAATGTAAAGTATTATTAATTCACCAAAATGCAGTGTTTACAATGCTTAAATAATAGGAGAATTAACTGCCTTAGAAAACTTAGGGAATAGATAGGGAAGAAGAAAAATAGGGAGGAAAGGAGGAAAGGAAATAGGAGTCGAACTCCCTACCGTCCATGCCATCCAATCTGCCCAGTCAGCTGCCGTCCAAGCCATCCAATCTGCCCAGTCAGCTGTCGTCCAAGGAGGTAAAAGGGTAAGGTCCAAAGCTTACCGTTGTCAAACAAAATTTTTACCTTTTACCGCTTTAACTTCCAACATTCTCCCCCTTAAAGTTGAGAGGACTGACTATACAGTCTCTCAGCTTTATATATTGAGCTTTAGCTATACCTTTGGTGAAGATGTCTGCAATGTTATCCAAAGTGTTGCAATATTGAAGCTCAACTATCTGTTGTTCCACCATGTCTCGAATGAAGTGATACTTCATATCGAAATGCTTTGATCTGCTATGGTGGATTGGATTGTATGCCAACTGAATGGCACTTATATTATCACAATACAGTCGAGTTGGACCACTTTGACTTTCTCCAATCTCTTCAAGGACTTTTCTCAACCATAGGGCTTGAGTACTAGCATGTGTGATGGCTATATACTCAGCCTCAGTAGATGACAATGCTACAACAGTTTGTTTCTTGGAACTCCATGTAATTAGTCCTGACCCTAGACTAAAACAATTTCCTGATGTAGATTTCCTATCATCTATATTGCTGCCCCAATCACTATCATTGAAGCCAACTAATTTCACAGAATTACATTTTTGGTAATGGATTCCAAAATCCAATGTACCTTTTACATATCTTAAGATTCTTTTAGTTGCTTGTAGATGCAGCTCAGATGGACTTGCCATAAACCTTGAAACTAGAGAAACAACATATTGAATATCGGGCCTTGTGTTGGTGAGAAACATCAGACTCCCAACCATGCTTCTGTAAGTGGTCATGTCAACCTTTGATGCTCCGTCGTCCTTGCTCAATTGGATCCCATGTCCAGTTGGAGTTGCAACTGATTTGCACTGCTCCATGGCAAATTTCTTGATCATGTCTCGAGCATACTTGTGTTGACATATGAAGATCCCTTTGTTTGATTGATGCACTTCCATGCCTAGGAAGTATCACATTAGACCAAGATCTTTCATCTCAAACTGTTTCATCATGGAGTTTTTGAACTCCATATTCATTTTAGTGTTACTACCCATAAATATTAGATCATCCACATACAAACAAACTATGAGAATGTCTACTCCATGCTTTAGGTAGTACAAATTTGGTTCACTTTTACTTCTTGTGAATCCATACTTGCTGAAATAGCCATCAATGCGTGAGTACCAAGCTCTTGGTGCTTGCTTGAGGCCATAAAGTGCTTTTTTCAATTTATAAACAAGGTTCTCCTTTCCCTGTTCTTGAAAGCCTTGAGGTTGTTGAACATAAACCTCCTCTGTCAAGTATCCATTCAGAAAAGCACTTTTCACATCCATGTGTTGAACATTCCATCCTTTATGGGCTGCTAAGGAAAGAACAGATCTGATTGTCTCTTGTCGTGCAACTGGAGCAAAGGTTTCCTCATAGTCAATGCCAAATTTCTGAGTAAAACCTTTTGCTACTAGTCTCACCTTATGCCTCTCAATGCTTCCATCAACATTGTATTTGGTCTTGTAGACCCATTTACATCCAACACATTTTTTTCCTTTGGGTAGCTTTACTAGCTCCCATGTATCATTATTTTTTATAGAGGTTATTTCCTCTTTCATGGCTTCTTGCCATACATTTTGAGTACAAGCCTTCTCATAGCTAGCTGGTTCTAGCTGAGCATTAGCCAATAAAGCATAATTGACTACATCTCCCCTAGGATCATGGGAGTCATCATCCCCATACAATTGCAAATTTTCAAGTTGCTGCAAAACTGTATTCATTTCACTAGCTTGGCTTCTAGTGAATCTTCTCTGGAAATTCTGATCCAACATTTGAAAATATGGATGATGTTGTAATGTTCTTTTGCCTCTTGATGGAGAGTCTCTGTCAATGTCCATCGGTGAAGAACTTACTGATCTCTATGGAGAAGGACTTGGAGTGGCGGTTGAAGTACTTGATGTAGTACTCTTGTATGGGCTTGGAGGGGGTGGTGTGCCTTTGTTTTTCTTGGGAGACACCTGTTGTACCTGTGAAGAACTTACATTTTGGGACTCATCATCAACAAAAATTCTTTGATGACCCCATTCTCCCCCTTCATCAAAAATTACATCCCTGGAGAGTACAATTTTATGAGTCTTGGGGTTGTAGAGTCTATATGCTTTTGTAGACTCACAATACCCTACAAATATACAAGCTTGACTTTTGGGATCAAGCTTCTTCCTTTTCTCATCAGGAATGTGCGCATATGCTAAAGAACCAAAAACTTTGAAGTGCTTTACATTTGGTTTCTTTCCGTACCACCCCTCATAAGGAGTGACACCATCTAAACTAGAAGTTGGACTTCTATTTAGAATGTATACACTAGTTCTTACAGCATCAACCCAGTACATATTAGTTAGATGCTTAGTCTGAAGCATCGTTCTCGCCATCTCAACTATGGTGCGGTTCTTTCTCTCTGCCACACCATTCTGTTGTGGGGTATAGGCAGTGGTGAATTGCCTTTTTATCCCACTTGCTTTACAATATTTCAAGAATGCTTTTGAGGAGTACTCACCTCCTCGATCTGTCCTAAGACATTTTACATAATTCCCACTTTGATTCTCTACATTGTTTCTGAAATCTATGAAGCAATCAAAAGCTTCATCTTTATGTTTCAAGAAATAAATCCAGCACATTCTAGAGAAATCATCTATGAAAGTGAGAAAATAAGAATTGTTTCCGAGACTCTGTGTTTGCATTGGACCACAGATGTCCGAATGCACTAACTGAAGTGGATAGTTGGCTCTCCATGCTTGTCCTTTCAAAAACTTCGACCTTGAGTGCTTTCCCAAAGCACATCCTTCACAGACCTCCTTCTGTTCATTGATTTTGGGAAGTCCTGTCACCATAGCTTGAGAAGTGAGCAGTTTCAAGCTAGCGGAATTAAGGTGACCATATCGCAAGTGCCAAAGCACACTTGGATTTGTTATAGCTACATTTGCAAGTTGAGCTCCTCCTGGCTCACCAAATTTGAGAGGGAATAACCGATTCTTGGTCATGGGGACCTGTGTGATGACACGATTACAATTGTTTTTATCAAAAATGATACATTGTCCTTCATCAAATACAAGTTTGTAATTGTTCTCCATCATTTGCCCAATGCTTAACAGATTGTGTTGGAGCTTTGGAGTGTAATAGATGTCATTCACTTTCTTTAGTCCTTCTTTGGTTGGAACCTCCATGGCTCCAATTCCCTCTACTTGCAATGCTTTATCATCCCCTAATTTGATTTGGGATTTATAAGTGGAATCTAGAGTTGCAAATAAATTTTCTTTGCCACTCATATGATTTGAGCAACCAGTATCCAGAATCCATGTGTCATTTAGATTCTGTTCTGATTGTCCATATGAAAGAAAAATATTAGAGGTATCATCTTCTTCTCCATAATTTCCATATTGACTACTGTTGCCTTGTGAAGATTTTGACCAGCAGTCACGAGCAAAGTGACCTGGCTTGCCACAGTTGAAACAAGTTGTTTTGGACTTGTCACTTCCTCGCCCTTGATTTCCACTTTGTCCTGGATTTCCTCCTCGATTTTGATTTCCACCTCTATGTTGATTGCCTCCTCTGTATGAGTTGCCTCCTCTGTTGGAGTTGCCTCCTCTATTTTGGTTGCCTCCTCTGTAGTTGCCTCTACCTCTACCTCTTTGTTGTCCTCTACCTTGACCTCTTCCACGTCCTCTTCCATTGTTTTCATTGGAAGTGAAGGCCTTCTCGTCGCCTCCGTAGCTGGTTGAAGGAGATTCTGGAAATCTCTCTTCATGTGACATTAACGATCCGATTAATGCATCGAATGTTAAAGTGGAAAGATCTTTGGATTCTTCTATAATTATGGCAATATGATTCCATCTCTATGGAAGTGTTCGCAACACTTTTGTTACAATTATCTCAGGCTTGATTTCCTCGCCAAGTGTAACCATTTTATCAACAATTGCTTTTACTCTAACACAATAATCATCGACTTTTTCATCATCTTTCATTCTGAGATTTTCAAAATCTCTTTTTAGTGTTTGAAGCCTCACCTGCTTCACTTGATTACTACCCTGGAATCCATCACTCAAAGCTTTCCATGCAGCTTGTGCAGTCGTACAAGCGGCGATTCTAGGGAATATACTTTTCTCCAACGCTGCTTGGAGATGAGAAAGAGCAGAAGAGTTGCTCTTTTGTCCTTCTTTTCATGTTTTCTTGTCTGTGGCACTTAGTGTTGTCCAGTCTGAGGGTTCTGTGTAACCCTCTTCTATTATGTCCCACAAACCTCTTCCTATGAGCAGGGTCTTCATTTTTATAGACCAATACTCGTAGTCATAACCGTTGAACTCTGGTATAGGTAAACTATTGTGTGAGGCCATAGTTACTAAAAAACTCTTTTTATTTCATGGTTACAATAAAGCACTCTACTTTTTCAAAGAAGGAAGGAAGAAGAAAGAAGAAAGAAGAAAGAAGAGATTACAAATTTAAGTCAAATCTGACTTGATTTACTCTATCATTGATTGCTTGTTCCTCTTGTTGTGGGGATGCTATCTCTTGATTCATGAAATTGTCTGCTACTTCTTCTTCGTCGTCACTTATCAATATTATTTCTGGTGATTCTGGTTCTAAAATTTCCATTGAAATACTGTAGTGTGTATATTCTGATTCTTGTGGTGCAGCTTGTACGGATTTCGATTGTTCAAATTGACTCCTGAAAGAGTTATCTTCAAAGTCTGCCTCGTACCTTGAGTCAGGATGCCTTTGATGTGCAATTACTGCATTCTGAAGTTGGCTAAACACAATGTTGAGCCCATAACCTCTTACTTTTTCATCGAATCTCTCTGCACCTTCTCTTGCTAAAATTGCACATAAGGCATGATAACAACCATTTGGTCTTATCATCAATGCCTCTTTACAATTTTACAATTTTGATCCTTTATCTCTTTTACAAAAAAAACTAAGCCTCTTAGGCTTATTACACAAGATTTCTACAGTTTGTGATTCCTCGAATCAAGTGAAAAATGAACCCTTCTATTACAATGAATTGCCTCTTAGGCAATATTCTCCTTCTTTTATAGTATTAAAAAAAATCTATATTGCTATTTAATAAAAATAATAATTGCCCTTTAAAAAACAATTTAAAAAAACAACTATATTTAATTTATTAAATATAATATAAATAATTAATTTAATAATATAAAGAAAATTTTCAAAAAAAAACTTAAAATTTTTTTAAACCCTTGTAGGAATCGAACCCGCAACCTATCTCCTTCAACAAATCATGCTTACCAACTCGGCCACCACCGTCGATGAGAACCAAAGGCAAAGAACATCAATTTCAAGACTTTCAACTTTTGCTTTCATAAAAAAATAATGAAAAAATGTTACCGTCGGGTTTCGAACCTACGATCTGCCAGGGGTGGGCGCCTTAAGGCTGGCTCCTCGAGCCAGTCGAGCTGCGTGGCCCGACGGGAAGGCAAAGGAGGCTTGCCTCCTTTATCTTGTCGTGGCCATGCACAAGACAAAAAAAATTAAAGGGACTTTAGTCCCACATCCACTGTGCGATGTCGTTTGAGGTGTTTAAAACCCTCAACGCGCACAATGTCACTCGATTGCCTTCGAGCAATCAGTGACCACCCTTTTGCCTCCTTCTCGAGCTTGTCTCTCCTCGCCACATCGCTTGTCACCTTTGCTCACCACGTAGCCTATCTTCTGGTCTGCCACGTCGCCTGTTGTCTGGTCTCTGGTCTGCGTCGGCCTTGCTCTCTCCTCGCCACGTGTCGATGTCCGGTTGGCTTCTCCTATGGTTTGCTCCTCCTCCTCGTGTGCTCTCTGTGCGGGCCTTCTCCCGACCTCACCTCGGTTCATGATTCATGGGCCCTCTCGACCTCACCTCGGTTTACGTGGTCCCTCCGACCTCGATCCATGAGCCCTCTTCGACCTCGCTCTGATACCAGATGTGGCACGGTAGTTAGGTGGAGCAATAGAAAAAATGTAAAGTATTATTAATTCACCAAAATGCAGTGTTTACAATGCTTAAATAATAGGAGAATTAACTGCCTTAGAAAACTTAGGGAATAGATAGGGAAGAAGAAAAATAGGGAGGAAAGGAGGAAAGGAAATAGGAGTCGAACTCCCTGTCATCCATGCCATCCAATCTGCCCAGTCAGCTATCGTCCAAGCCATCCAATCTGCCCAGTCAACTGTCGTCCAAGGAGGTAAAAGGGTAAGGTCCAAAGCTTACCGTTGTCAAACAAAATTTTTACCTTTTACCGCTTTAACTTCCAACACATATGCCATTATAGTAGTGGTCCTCAAAGATCACGGTCCTTACCACTGAGTTAGAGTCGCCAGATGAACATACTTTCTTCACTTGTGAGGTCAAGGCTGCTCACCAAACCTTGATTCCTCTAGGGTGTCTTCTTTTAGTATAAAAGGTATCCATGATCAAGAGATCTAGATCTTTAGCTCAATAGAGTCGCCAAGTGATTTTTCCAGATAAAAGCAAGCCAGAGATTCACCAAACTTGGGCTCCCTTAAAATACGGAGACTGTGAGTCCCACCGGGTATGCCAAAAAATATTGGTCACAAATCTGCCTAAGTACAAGATATTATCACTTGTGCGCCCTAGACTCGGCCAACATTGAAAGGTCAATGGAAAGAGTAAATTCCTTCGGACCGATATCCAAAGAGGGTTGGCTCCCTTACTAAATCCTACACTATTGAAGACTAGAGTTGCGGGAAAGAAACTAAAAATAACGAAAAGAAAGGGAAATATGGCCGCAGGCTGAAGATGTAGGATTGGGGAAATATTAACAGCAAGAATTTCACTCAAGCATATAACAAAAGAGAGCAATAAAATTTACTTAGAACCTTGCACAGATAACCTCCAAGATTGCATTCCAAAACTTACTTCCTCACCAGAAATATTCAAACTTAGATGCAAAATTTAAATTTCAATAGCAAATAAGAAATACGAGCATAAAAGAGAAATGCATAAAATAGAAGGAAAACACACAAAAATTCGCTTGCAAAATCAGAAGCCAAATATCTCTTATTTACGTAGAGAACTTGATAAGTTTTCCTGCAAAATGTCTCCTCCTTTACAATGGAAATTCGATTAGTATTTATAGAGGTTTTTGCCTCTTTCATTAAATACATGTGGAGGCAAAATGTTTGTAGATCAAAGACATCAGCATGACAATTTCTCCTTGGAAATTTTCCTTCATCAATGATGATCCAGTTTTAATGAGAAACAACTTTGGATAATTAATTAGCCTGGGTACAAATGCATTGAATTCTAACCACCTTCACGCTTTGAAAATCAACCATTGCTCCAACAATTTACTCAACATTAAATTTATCTTGGAAAGGGAGCGAAATTGTTAGGAGAAAGCCTTTGGAAATGACGAAAAACAAAGGAAATATCTTCTGGTTTACCACAACCATTAAATTTCAGCATTAAATAATCCCTTTTTGGGCAACTTTCTATTTTTGGCGACTTTTCTTTTTCGAAAAGTTTCTATTTTTAGAAACTTTCCATTTTCAAAAACTTTCTATTTTTGAAAACTTTCTATTTTTGGAAAGTTTCCTTTTTTGGAACGAAATACCATTTTCGAGGGCCGAAATACCTTTTTCGAAAAAAAATTATTTTCGCCCGAAATGACTTTTGACTTTGAAATTGCATTTGCTTTCCCAAAATTGATTTTCTGCCCCAAAATTAATTTTTGGTGGTAAAGTTTCTCGGAGCCATAACTTTTGATCTGTTAACCCGATTGTCTATTGTAATATATTGTTGGAAAGCTTGAGAAAATATATATCACAATGAAATGTCTAAATATCATTTTGTCCAATATTTCTTTCACCATTGGATATACTTAATACTTGGACGAATTTATTTATTTATTTTTAGTGTGGAAAAAATGCTAACATCAACATAAGAAAGTAATGACTATGGAGGATCATCTATGCAGTTTAGAGGTTTCAAGGCAACATAAATAATAAAATTCTAATGAGTCTATTGCTTTCACTTTCAACTCTTTAGGGCAACATAAGTCCTTAGAATATAAGTCTCATTATGAACAATATGAAAAAAATAGAAGAGATTGTTGAAGATGATAGTGTTGGCAGGAATGGAAGGAGGAGAGGAAGGCCATCAAAGTAGGAAAAAAGAGAAAAAAAAAAAAAACTCAAAAGGATATTAATCTAGGAAGACAAATAAAAATATTATAGGTGTTAACAAGAAGTGGAGCGAAGCCCACTAATAAAAGTAAAAAGTGTTGATGGTGAAAATGATATCATGGAATATTAGGGATATTGAATAAAACCCCTTAAAAAAGAGTTATTAAGGAATTAATAGGTTGTTATAGTCCTAAGTTTATTTTAATACAATAAATAAAATTAAGCAATGAGGAATGTAAGGATGCTTTTAAGAAGATTTGGAAGACGGGTGATTGTTTAGCGGTTTCTTCTACAAGAGCTTCAGGCGATATTGCAATAATATGTAATAAATGCAAATGGGATGGACAACTATTAGAAGCAAAAAGTAATTCGGTTGTTGGATTATTTTGCAAGAAAGAGGAAAACATAAAATTGGGGTTATAAATATAGTTACTCCTCATGAAAGATATTGGAAGGACCATAGCATATTTTTATCAAATACAACAATGATTTATTGTGATCTATGGATTCTTAGGCATGATTTTAATATTGTTTTATCTCCTTTGGAAAAGAGGAGAGCTATTTTAGGATGGTCTAAATCAATACAATATTTTTCTTTATTTATCAATTCAAATGATCTTTGGCATGTTAGTTCCCCAAGCTTTCAATGTACGTGGGATAATAGACACATTGGGCAAAATCATATAACAAAAAGACTCGATAGATTCTTATTATCCAATAAATAGTTGCAAAAAAGGAATACAATCTCTTTAGATATTTTATTGCAAGTAGGATTAGATCACAAACTGATGTGAGAAACACTCTTAAGAGACAACATGAAATGGCATAAATAAAAACTGTTAATTGCATTAATTAAAAACATATTTATAGGCATGTATGCCTTTACAAGTCAGCATTTAATATGCATGATCCATGTGAGTATTAAATGCAATACATCATGATCCATGTGAAAAGGGATAATATTATAGAATATAATATTAATCCCTATCATTCCTCCCCATCATAGAAGCATTGGACTCCAATGCGCTCAAAAAGAGAAGGAATTTGAGGAGAAACCTAGAGGCTATGGGGATGTTCCATATGTTGATTATGGAGCCTGATTAAATCAGAGGCCTTTGTTTCATCCACACTTGGACCCACTACGTGAAATAGGGGGGGTGTAGGGGGGCATTAGCCCCCCTACTACTATCGCTAGGGGGGTCCAGGGGGGTCTCGAAGCTAAAAATAGATGTTTTTTCCTCTATGTAAATCTAGACCATTTGATATTAGGTCACAGATCGGACGATAGATTTTAGGCGGGTTTTTTTCCCTAAAATTGTAATGCATTATTATAAGAGGAGGTTGTACAATGACTAAAAATGTAATGAGGTGCGCGACTGTGTATAGAGGGGTTTTTTGGATGGAATACAAAGGGCCTGGTTATTTTCTTCGTGGAGTAGCCCGATTTGGGTGAACCATGTTATATCTGTGTCTATTGTGTATTGCATAATTTCTTCTGTGTTTATTTCCGCATTATATTATTGCTCGTATTTGTTAATTAATCCTAACACCATAATGAGGCTCCATGTAGATGCAATGTGGACTACCAATATGAAGAGGATGAGTGTGTATGAAGGGCAGTTTTTGACATGCCACTGAATGTTGAAAGTCTTACAATGTAAAGAAGGTAGGATGCAGAGTGGTGTGAACCAAATGAGGAACTGTAGGTGGAGTTGCAACTGGAGCAATATTAGGATCAACAAGAAGATATGTTTGTGCAATAGGAGCAGGTTTTGGTGCAATAGGAACAATTATTGGGGCAATAGGAATAAATGTTGGTGCAACAGGAACAACTATTGGTGTAATAGGAACTATTGGTGCAATAGGAACAACTACTAGTGCAACAAGAACTACAAGTTCAACATGAAGAACTACTGGTACAACAAAAAAAATCATAACAAGAACAAGATCCCAATGAATGTGATGTGAAGTAGACAAAAGTGCTCTTGGTTGGGCATCCTTCGACTATGGTGTGCTAAAAATTAAAGCAATGGGTTGTACCTGATGCAAATTAGTGCAAGCTTGATGTGTAGTAGGTGGAACACTACAAAAAAGAAAGTATATTGTTCTCATGCTAAAAAAAGTATACGTATTGTTATAGGCACCATATGTGGCACACCTATCATATTGGAAATGTTTACCCAGAAGTAATCCACAACAATCCATGGGTGTGACATCACATGTGACATTATCCCAAAAGTTGGGGCCAAATGCAAATGCAATGGTGCACGTGTGTGTGACTTTTGATGTGTTGGTCCTATCCTTCCATCAAAGAGAGTAGGGGTGAGGATGTTTGGACATAAGGAGCTTAAGCCTATCGACAATGGACTGTGCAATCAAATTCTATTATGAGTCATTGTCGAGTATGGAGCAAGTGAGCACAAGTGACAAACATATGGTCATGGTCACCTGCTCTAGAATGGTGATTCATAAGTGTTACATTATTGAGTTGCCCTCATAACTCCTCATAAATTACTTCTTATCTAGTAGTCTAAATGGGGTTATCACAAGTGCCCTCATCAAACTGTACAAAAATATTCTTCTTTTGTAACTGTGGACATTTATTTTTATCATGGCCCTGCCTCTTACAATAGTTACAAAATTTAGCAATTTGAGCATGAGAGAATGAAGAAGAAGAGGAAGAAGAAAATAAAATTTTAGAAGCAGGGGGTGAGTAAGAGGTGGGATTAATATAAGAAGAACATGGGAAGGTCTCGTTCGTCCTTGTTGATGCTTATGCACATCCTCTATCTAACCATCAAAAGAGCAGCGAGGCTCCTATCATTGTGCCATGAAATTATCCTTAGCTAGTTGTGCATGTTTGAATGCATCGTCTAATGTTGTGCAAGTAGTATATTTGATCTTCCTATACAAGTGTGTGAGAAGACCAATTTTAAACTTGGCAATCAAGACAGCATCAGAATCTAAGATGCCAAGTAAAACTCAAAGGCGGTTAAAATGATGATGAAATCTTGTCTAGATTCCCTCTTGCCTTGACGGAGGCATAACCATTGATTCATTAATTCCTCATAATTTGATGGATAAAATAAGGCCTTCAAAACTTTTACCATCTCCTCCCATGTACGAATTAGATTGTGGCAATTGGAAATGAGAACTTTGGCGATGTTGGAAATTTTAAGCTTTACAAATGGAACCTTTTCATAATCAGGAGTGTGAGTATATTCAAACCAGATCTCCATATCAAGGATCCAACTATTGAGTACCTCATGATCTTGGGAGTCTTCATATATTTTTACTTCACACCTTGGATGAGGAGGATGGGAGGAACATTGAAGTTTTTGCAACATGGCAGCCATTTTCACCATTTTTTATTTTGGGCTGTAGTGATTTTAGTTAATTTGTATAAATGGCCATATTGGTAGCCATGGATTTACTAGGAGTGGCCAAGGGTTTACTAGGTACCAATTTGGATGGAAAAATGAGAATACACGACAACCAATTTTATGGTCAACTTTTAATGGGCCCTCCTTCTTTGATTGGACCAAGGAATTTGATTTTGAAATTTGTGAGACTCAACATCTAACGGTCAACAAGCAAAATGTGGAACCAACACAAGGTACAATAGGCAACCAATGGTCATAATTTAACAACAGTCAACAGTGATTCAATGGTCAAAATTTACATAGTCAATAGTGATCCAATGATCACAATTTACAACAATCAACAGTGATCCAATGGTCACAAAAACTCAACTAAAATCTGCTCGATTGGAATGTTAACATGGTGTCGGTAAATAAAATTTGGTAAAAATTAAAATAACCTTAGGGTGCATAATTTATTATTGTTAAAAATTGATAACCTCACCAAAAATTCATCGTCGCTACACAAGAGTTCTTCATGATTGTCGGTAAACATGAAATCACTTTGGAGTTGTGTTTTTGATGTCGATAATTATAGATTTGCATCGAGAAGCAGTGAAATCATTTGGGACGTGATGGTAACACAATAGAGAATGGGTTTTTGTGCTATCTGAACAGGAATGATTGAACCATAAATTATATGAGCGTTCACCATGTTCCTCGAAGACCATCAAAAATCATTGAAATTTCCCTGAGTGATAGTGTCTTACGATAGAGTGTGTCGTAAGAAAAGTGGCACCGTTAAGTACTTGAGGTTACCAGAAGAAATAGATAGCACGCCAGGAAATAGTGACAGTGAGAAGTCATCAAAACAATATTGATGAGTATTGTCAAGCTACCAAAATGATGAATAAATTTGGTATGTGGCTGACTAACATGATAACATTGCTACAGAAGAAAATAGATATCACCCTGTGTACGGTGATAGCAAGGAATCCACCGGATCAATGCACGTTTGCGACTAAAAATATCAAAGAAATTACAAATCCAAGGGGAAGGCTTGGATCAAAAGCTGAAGATCAAAGTCATAAGTACCCTAGCTAGCTGAGGGTCAAATTCAAAGGGACCCTAGTCGAGAGTTTTCAATATTAGAAGTGCACGAAGGTGTTCACGGAAGGAAAAAAATGTTCACCACTCAATATCCATGGGTTGGTTTTCTCATTCCTTTCTGAACCAATCTAGTCTCAAGAAGAGGATACTCTCCAAACCGTTGCACCTTGCTCTGATAACAATGATGTGGGAAACACTCTTAAGAGACAACATGAAATGGCATAAATGAAAACTGTTAATTTTATTAATCAAAAATATATTTATAGTCTTGTCTGCCTTTACAAGTCAGTATTTAATATGCACGATCCGTGTGAATATTAAATGCAATACATCATGATCCATGTAAAAAGGGATAATATTATGGAATATAATATTAATCCATATCACAAACCCATTCTTTTGACTTGTGAGTTACCTAATAATGGTCATCCAAAGTAATTTCACTTGCAGTCCATGTGGCTCCAATACCCTAATTTTTCAAAATGGTTATGTTATGGTGGGATGAATCAAAATTTGAAGGATCATGTATGTATAAGTTTTTTCAAAAGTTGAAATGTTTAAAGGAGAAAATAAAAATTTAGAATGCCAAATATTTTGGTAGCATTTTTAAAGAAAATAAATAAATTGAATCCAAGATCAAAAATTTACAAACGATAGTAGAAGTAAAATGGAATGGATCAGGATTCTTACGTGAAAGAAAAAAAATACTTTCTGATTATCATAATGCATTGAAAAAATAAGAGTCATAGTGGTTCCAAAAATCTAGAGAGAAATAAAGTAGGAGACTTCCTATGGAAGTCCTGTTCCACTTTCCTGCATCCCTTCCTCGACCCTGTCCCAGGTCCCTAATCCTATCCCAGCTTCCCTGGCACCTCCTTTTCCCATACTCTTTAGCTGAAAGGTGTTGCATACGATCTCCTTTGGGGGAGATATCACTGTTCCGTTGTTCTACCCCTTTCCTTGCCCTATGGTGGGAAAACTTTTATTCCATTGTTCTATTTCATTGTTCTACCCTTTTTCTTTGGTGTCTAGGTTCTGGGATGGGTTTAGGTTTTCCCTGGGATTTTTCTTAGGTTTTTTGGATCTTTCAAGGTTTTTCCTTGAATTATACTTTTTCCCAGGTTGTTTTTGGAAGTCTTCTTTACATTTGTTCTTAGGGGATCTTCAATTGTGGATTGTTGGGTCTGAGGATTTCTGGCTTCATGAGCAGTTTTGCATAGCATCCTTTTGGTTGGGTGGACCATGCGCTTTCTACTGTGACTCTGCTCTTTGGGTTCGAGGTGGTGGTTCTTGTGGGATTTCATCTCCTTTTGTGGCTTTCAATGGGGCCTCTATTCTTCTTGCTGCTGAATCCTTTCAAGACTTCCTCTTCTATGTCCTTGAAGTTGTTCGTTGGTGGGTCTAAGGAATTTTGGCTTCATGAGTAGTTTTGCACAACATCCTTTTGGTTTGGGAGTGGACCATGTGCTTTCTACTGTGACTCTGCTCTTTGGGTTCATGGTGGTGGGTCCTACGGGATTTTAGTTCCTTTTGTGGCTTTTTGGAAGGCCTCTACTTTTCTTGTTGTTGAATCCTTGCGAGATTTCCACTTCTATGTCCTTGAAGCTGTGGTGCTGAAGGTTGTCTAGGATGCCTGGTTGCTTCCTTTTGATTTGGGCTCTAATATTTGTAGTCATGCTTCCTTGTGACTCCTTCATTTTGGATTCCTGTGGCACTTTCCCACCTTTTCCTTTAGAGTGTTGTTATGCTACTACTATTTTCTCCTTTGGGCTGATGTTTCTTGAAAACTTCATTTTTTTTGCTTGAGGACTTCATAGCCTGGGAAGTTCCTCTTGTTTCTGAACCATAGATGCACCATATTTTAGACTGATGTTCCACTGCTTGAGGATTTTTTTGCCTATAAAATTCCTCTTTATGTTGTACCATTTTTCAGGCTGGAATTCCACTACATGAGTATTTTGTCGCCTACGAAATTCCTCTTTATCCTGCTTCATATTTCAGGTATTATAGGGATTGGTTTTTCTAATATTCATGATTCTTTGCCATCCTAGGGTGTTTCTCATCCCTGTTCTGGTGGGATTTGCAGTTTACCTAGCATGGAAAGTTGTTTTCATTCGGTTTCTAGTTTCCCAAGGGTGGTTTATGGTTTTCTCACCCTTGGGAGGATTCAAAACTCAAATTTAAATTTCAAATTTTGGCACCTGTGTCCCTTTCCCGTCTGTGGGATGTTTCATTTTGTTTTTGGTTGTTTGGGTGGTTTAGCTAATTCTCCCGCCTTTGATAAGTTTCAAATTTCTTGTTTGGCGCTTGTAGTTTCAATTTAGGGTTTCTAGTGGGCTTTTTGTTCCTACCCAATTCTCCTCTGTAGTTTTCCTATATCACATCCTGAAATGCTTCCTTTGTGCCATCCTTGATAGGATCTTGATTCAGTTCCTCTAGAACTTTCCTGTTCTTATTCCTTTCGGCTTTCCTTAAGCCTGTCCTATTGTTTTTCCTTGGTTGTCTAATTTTGATGTAATCAGGTTTTGGGATCCTTGATAAAAACCCATTTTTAATCTACCAAAAAAAAAATCTAGAGACAAATGGCTCAAGGATATAGAAATACAAAAAAAATATGCTCCATCATATCAAAAATATTTTAACTCTAGATGGAATAAATATCGAGGACAAAGAAGATATAAGGAAGGAAGCAATTAATTATTTAAAAAATATTTTATCAGATTCTAGGCAATATAAGGAGGCACAAGAAAAACTTCTATAAAATATTCCATAAATTATCACTCATGCACATAATGAAATCTTGATGAAGAAGATATCTATAGAAGAGCTCCATGAAGCAGATTTTTTTTTCTATCCTAACAAGGCACTTGGCCCTGATGGATTTCCTGTAATTTTCTTTTAAAAAAATTGGGATTTTATTGAAGAGTGATATGCTAGTTGTAGTTGAAGAGGCCTAAAAAAATAAGGTTATAATAAGTGAGACAAATGCTACTTTTATTACCTTTGTTTTCCAAGAAAGACGACACAAAGTATTTTGGTAATTTTCATCCAATAAGCCTTTGTAATATGATTTATAAGATCATTTCAAAAACTATGGCAAATAGGTTGAAGGGAATTCTAGGGTACCTTATTTCAAAGGAACAAGATGGTTTTTTTGTGGTAAACAAATTTTTGATGGTTTAATTATTGCACAAGAGGCCATACATTCTCTTCATTCCATGAAAAAAACATGTATGCTTTTGAAATTAGATATGAACAAAGCATATGATAGCATTTCCTAGAATTTTTAATATGTTATTCTCAAAAAGTTTAGATATAATTATAGTTGGCGTGAGTGGATTAAATTTTATAACACTAAAACTTTTTATTTTGATCAATGGTTCTCCTGTTGGTTACTTCAAGTCATCTTGTGGACTTTGTCAAAGTAATTCACTTTATCCTTATCTATTCATTATTCTAGTGGAAGTATTAAGGAGAGACTTTTAAAAGGCTAAAATAGAAGGAAAAAACAAGGGTATTCAAGTTGTAAAAGAGTTACCCTTTTGAATCTCATCTCCAATTTGTTGATGATACTTTTCTTTTGGGTCATCCCTTAGTCAGTGAGGCCATGGAGTTTAAATCAATATTACCATGCTATGATAAGGCTACTGGATATTTTGTGAATACTACAAAATCCAATATTTCATTAATAAATATTGTGAATATTTTAGGGTTTAAAATTGAAAAAATTCCATCAACCTACTTGAGTATTCCTTTATTTGATAAAGAAAATTAAAACGAGCTTTGGATCTATTTTTTGGATAGAATGAAAACTTGATTGGTAGGTTCAAAAGGTAAATTCTTAACCATGGCAAGAAGGCTACAACTCATAAATACTACATTGTAGTCCATCCATATTTATATGATGTCATTTTCAATATTGCCACTAGGTATAGTATCAAAATTTAATAAAATTCAAAAAGATTTTATATGTAAAGGTTGTGAGAATAAATTTAGGTTTCCTCTTTAAAGGTGGGATAGGGTTTCCAAAGAAAAGAATATTGGAGGAGTAGGCTTGGAAAATTGCAAACTTATGGATTTGGCATTAGAAGCAAAGCTTGGGTGGAGATTATTCAAAGATCATGGAAAGAATTGGGTAAAAATATTACTTCAAAAATATATAGGTTCTCTTGATACGATGAAACTATTTAGGAAAAGAACTCTATCCAAAAAATCATCAACATGTAACTTCATATTTGAGAGTTTACAATTGATGAAGAAACATATTAAATAGTTAGTCAATGAGAGGAGTTGTACAAATTTTTGATATCATGCATGGTTGAAGCCTTATCCTCTTATCTCCGACTCAAAATGGCAACCATTGGATCAATAAAATATCCAAAGGTCAAATACTATATTATTATGAGCAACAACTCTAGATCATGGATTTATTTTAGTAACCTGGTTGAAGGAGAGGAACTCAAACAAATTGTAAATGAACTTCAAAATATGCTTCAAGAGTTTTATTTATTGATTTTTACATGAAAGGATGAGTTGGTTTGGAATTTATCAAAGGATGGTGGATACTCGATCAAGTTGGGATATGAGAATTTAGAACAATCAAAATTTACTCCTCCCAAATATTTTTCTTGGAATAATGTTTGGTCATTAGAGGCTTTCCCTGAGGCCTCCCATTCCTTTGGTTAACAGTTCAAAGTAAGATTCTTACTAAAGAGTATACAAATAAGAGAATATTATGGACCCATTATATGTGCCTTGTGTGAGAAGGATTTAGAAACATCAAACCATTTAATTCTTCATTTTTTGTTTGCTCACACCATTTGGGATTGTTTTTTTTTAAATATAAAATTATATTGGGTAGCTCCATCAACATTGAAAGAGTTGATAAAATTTTAGATTAATTATTTCAAAGCTAAATAATTATGCATTCGTTGTAGGATTGGCCCTGCCATTATTTTTTGGAATTTATGGCTTGAAAGGAGTAGTAGAATTTTTAAAATAAATCTCAAAATCATGCCCAAGCTTAGAACCGTATTATTGTCTCTCTTGCAAAATATCTATAAATATGGTGCTCATCATGAAAAGTCTCAATTGTAGAAAATAGGTGCTAATAACTTGGCTACAATATTTGAACATACATGGAAGAGTCATTTATGATAATGGAATTAAAACAAAGGATCTACTTCAATCTATGATAAAATGGAAATGTCTAGAAATTGGGTTTATTAATTTTGATGGTGCTTCTAAAGGAAATCCAAGAAAAAGCTGGTGGAGGTGGTATTTTAGAAATAGTGAAGGATAAATTATCCTCACTTATTTAGAATCATATGGAACTTCAACTACCCAGGTGTTGTAGGTGAGTTGGAGAGGAGAGGGCAATCCTCCAAGGGAGGTCCTAGGTTCGAATCTCCACCCTACTAAAAAGTTGAATTGGGTACCAAAAATCCAATTGATAATGTTGGTGCGGGCAGGGCTGGGTGCGACCCCGGGGTGACTTTGACGGTGTAGAACCCCCTATTCATGGTCTCTTAGACCAAGGTGGCCTCGCAAGGGGTTTTTCGCTATAAAAAAAAATATGGAACTTCAACTAACAACTATGCAAAGGCTAGGACACTTCTTACAAGGATTAAAATTACATTAGAAAATTATGTAAATATATTTTAATTGAGGGGGACTCACAAATTATCATCAATGTTATTAACAAAAATGGATGTGGAGACTGGATAAAAAATAATATTATTGTTTATGTTCATCATCTATTACTAGAGGCAATATCTTGAAGTGTGAGTATATTTATAGAGAAGGAAATTAGGTAGTAGATAAATTAACAAATTTTGGTGTTGATCTTCATCCCGGTGAAATTCAATTTTTAGAAAGCAATTGGCCAAGTGAGGTTTTATCTCTTAATTAAAATGATGTCAAGGAGCTGATTTTGGAAACATAGCACTTTGATGAAGTTGAAGAATATATTTGGAAGAAATAAAAAATAAAAAATTGTAATAAAAAGGTATGTTGCAGCAAATGTAGTATTTTGGTATTTTGATGACCATGGGTTTTAGATATAGTAAGCTAGGCTTAGGTGGAAGCTAGGCTAGTCAAAGGGTGAACTAGGGTGAGGTTAACCATGGCTTTCAGGTTGACCAAGGGTTAGGTTTACCATGGTTAAGCTAGAGTAGGCTAGGCTTAGGTGGAAGCTAGGCTAGTCAAAAGGTAGACTAGGGTGAGGTGGAAGCAAGGCTAGTCAAAGGGTAGACTACGTTGAGGTGGAAGCTAAATAGCGAAAGGTCCTGATAAAGTAAATCTAGAAAAATGGTAAATGCAAAATCAAAGGAAAAAAGAAAAATATAACAGATACACATATAACACAATATTTCACCTGATAACAGAAATAGCCATGGGAGAAAAAATCTCACCAAAGTCAATTCTCTCAACTTAAGAAAACTATTTTGCTACCAGGTGAGCCTTGTACTTCTCTAACTTTCCTTCTACATTGTACTTCTTCTTGAATACCCACTTAATGTTAGCTTTTGATAATGTATGATATGGGAGAAAGCAATCACAAGATGTAAAATATGTAGAAAAGTAAGATAATGGAATTTTGCAAGAATGTTGAAATATGCTATTAATGGAAAGTTGCAAAAATAGTACAATGCAATGTAATGGAGGAAATGAACACTCCAGAACTCTAATGGAAACTACATTGTACCTACTCACTACTCCATAGTAATATCTCCTATGCTCCCCTCTCTATTCACTATGGGGCCTATATATAAGAAGATAAGTTACTTGGCCCTTACTCTTCCTAACTACCTTTCCTATGACTCATGTACAAGTGGACTCCTTGTACATTTACATCATTGCACATTGACACTTGTGCATTTATTACTTCTTCCCCAAGTAACTACTTAACCTTACTCTAAAGTAAACTCCTACTCTAGTAATGTACCAAAGGTGGTACATTGACATGTACCTAAATAATGTAATATACTCTAACACCCCCCTATATTACATTATTTGGGTATTGAAGACTTTAGTCTTCAATATGGATCTTCATATTTTGAATAATATTCAGCTTGATCTGGTTCTTCTTCTTCTACTACTTTTGTCTTCATGTTGTTCCTTCTTGTCTTTTTCATTCCACTAATATTTGGTGTTTCAAAGTATCTAAAAGAGTCTTTGTTCTTGAGGTTTATCATACGTCTTTGATGAGCTAGTGATCTCATAATATTGCAAGTCGCAAGTGGATCAGAATTGATCCATTCTCTTTCCTTCGATTCTTTGAATGACCTGTTTCCTTGATCTTCACACAAGTCAAGCTTGAATTTATTGTTAGTGGATGCTTCTAAAATAATATCTTGAAAGAAATAGTCTATTTTGTATAGTAATCTCTCTTCATAACTTCTATAGTATTGATATTTATAGTAGAAAAAGAAAGATGAATGATTTTTTCCTCCACAGTATTTACATGGATGGAAACTCTAGCAGTTGACCTTCTCATGACCAAATTGGTTGCAATAAGTGCACAATAAAGATATTCCAACTTCTTTGTTGTCTATTTTAGGAATATCATGTTTATCTATCTCCTTGATGAGATACTTAAACCATAGGTGAACAATTGTAGCTATTCCATCTCTACTTTTTCCATATATCTATATGAGATCCTTTTGATCAATATTTTGAATAATATCTTCATTAGTATAGTTATAATCAACTCTCTTTACTATCACACTAGATAATGTTCTTGAGGAATCTTCTTTCACTAAACTATTAGTTTGTGAGTTTTCAGAGATCCTTTTAGCTTCTATTGATTCCTTTCTATTTGTACCTTCCTTATTATCCATTGAATTTTCTGAATTATCAATTATGCTTTCCATTGAGTCGAGTGTAATTTGAAGCCATTTCTTTACTCCTTTTCTAATTACATTATTTAATGTGTTCTTTGAAGTAGACATCCTTATAACTCCCTAGTTTAGAGTATATGAACTAGTTTGATAAATCTTAACCAAGGCTTATTAGCAATAAATAGTTCACCTTTTGAGTTGATTTTGTAATGTTTTGAGAATAATAATCAACTTCTATTTCACCTTATCTCTCCTAATGAACTATGCACTTATCAATTTGAAGTTCTCTATGGTTGGATTTCTTTTGTCTCTTTAATGTGAGTATGAGACAAATGTAACCAATTAATTCCAACTCTATATGTAAGCAATAGATTTGCTTCTCTATTCAATAATTTAATTTTCTAAATTCCAAGTATCTATAGTTTGGTGTAGTATGCCTTATAACTCCCTACTTTGGAATGTTAGAAAATAATGATAATAATATTTGCAAATTGATATTTTAGTTTACCAAGGTTGACAACCTTATATCTCCTACTTGGTTATTTGCAAATATTATAATATGAGAATGTACTTCAATTATAATACCTTGAAATATTACTTGAAGGTATGGACTTGCTTTATAACTTACTAATGCTTGGTTGATTTGTATTACTCCAATGCAATAGTAAACTTAACTTTATACGGTTCACCTTATAACTCCTTTTAAACCTTAATAAAAAGCAAGTAATCAGTTTGATATTACCTTTATAATATTGTGTGTGATAAACCTTATCTTCGCTCCTCCAACATATTTTTCAAGTGTTGTATTCGTTGCACGATATACCTTTATCTTCGCTCCTCCAACAGATCTTTTGAATGTTGTATTTGTTGGATAATGTTGAGCATTCAATGCTCTATCTTCAATGGATGTCTTGTCAAAGTCTTCGACCTCCTTTAATAGCCTTTGACCTTGTTGTGTATCAATGCTTCGGTGCTGCAACTACGTGCTTCTTCCTTCACGTTTGCGTGTATGAATCATGTCTGGAGTGCCTTCCAATGTTACCTATTAATAGTTTTATCCCTACGTGGAATGCTTGGCACGTTACTATGCCTTCTTGCTCCTCTTGACACTTGGTGCAATCGTTATTCAAGTGTGTAGGTGGCAGACAACCGTTATAGTCTTCTAATGAGCATTACAAGGTGGCGAACAACTGAGCGTTAATTTGTAACGCTTCTCCTTCAAAATGATTGCAATCCCTTCATCCTTCGAATGATGCTTCTTAACGCTTCCAAGGTGAGCATTATTTCATCTTGAGCGTTACCTTACAGGATAGGCGTTAGAGAGAATAATAGGTACCTTAGTGTGACAAGTGGTGCATCTTCTTTTGCATGTAGAGGTGTCTCCAACGTCTTTTTAACCCTTATCTTGCCAATGAGTGCAAGTTGTTTACAGTTTGCTTCAATGCTTTCGAACGCTTCCTTCTTCTTGCCAATGAGTGCAAGTTGTGCTATCCAAACTCTGTCTCCAGTTGTGGTGATTCTAGGTGATGCAGTGGTGGTTCTATGAGGCTCCAAGGGTGGATTTGAATGCTCCTTCTCGATGGATGATTCCTCCAAGCTAGGTCTTGGGTATTGCACCTTTAACTCTATCTTGTACCTTACCCCTTTTATGCCTTTGATATGTTGTCTTGAGTACTACCTTTGCAATGTGTAGTAGATGATAGCTAACATAGATAAATGATAGCTTCTTTGTGATATCCTACTTGTGCTATGCAATAGATAATAGCTCCCTTACGTGGATACCTTGTGCTTCAGGTTTCTTGTTGTGGATGCCTGATTTCATGATTGATGGGGGTGTCTTTAGACACCGTAATGTGAGCCCTTTGTTGACTCACCTTCTCTACCCAAATTTTGCACCTTCTGCCTTCGATGATTCACCAATAGTGGATGTAGAATACTTGTTGTCTTAGTGTCTTGAGACACTCTATATTTCATCCTCTTTAGGAGGGATATGGTGCACCAATGTAATATAAATAAGAAACTCTATTTTGCATTGAAGTTTTGAGAGTTCCTTGTCTCCTTTTGATGCTATTTTCTCCTTTGATATGATGGCTCCTCATTGTATAGCTTGAGGACAAATGTAGATAGATCTAAAGCTTTTCCTTTGCTTCTTAGATATGGCCGCTACTTGCTCTATTCCTTGAGAGCAATGTATTGTTACCTTTCTTATTAGACAACACTAGTATCTAACTCCTTCACTTGGATAATTTAGTAACAATGAATCCAAGCTAATAATCATGTAGCTAATATGCCCTTAGAGTGGCTTAATCTTGCACTAATTTTCACTTTCACTAAAAATCCTTAGTGCACTTCTAATAAGCTTTAAGAGAAACTAATATAGTGCAACTGCAATCTCCTTATTACTCCTTAAAAGTAACTTGTAATATGCACTAATGATAACTCTTAAAGAATTCACAAATGCTCTATAATCTCTACAATCTAATGTAGTCTTCTTTGTTGTAACTAGATAATAGGAAGATGATATTTTTCTTTCTATCGAAATATATCCAACTCCTATTTTAATGTGCAGGTAATAACCTTAAAAGAATATTTCTGCACTCTCTTGAAGACTATAATATGAGCCCTTCTCCTTGCAACTTTAATTCTAATAAGGTGCTTAATGAAGCTAAGTAACAATCTGAATATGAGTGTTCAAGTAATGAACCCTTTGCACCTAAGTTGCTTACCTTTAACGATCTCTGAAGATGATGTAGATCTTGATGAATAGATTCACCAATTTGCTGTCTGGAATGGTAGTAAATCACAGCTATGAAACCTTCAGTATTTTGTTGTAGATTCAGCAAACCCCTATCTCCAAAATGTGTCCTTCTTAGCTATGAAAGGCAATCTCCAAATCTCTTGGATTTGGTAGGCTTCTTCTGTCTGTGTTCTCCTTCAACCTCCTTGTCGAATTTTGACTTCAAATAGGGCCTTCTTCTCAAGAATCTAAAAGTCTTGAGGTCTTCACTAGTCTCCTCCAAAATTTGACAAACTTACCAAATTCTTCTCCTTTGGGCTTGTTTTCGGATGGCAATAATTGTCCCAATTCCTTCACTATCAGGAGCTTCTCCTTGGTAGTGAATTTCTCCAATGAGTTCTTCTAGGAACTCCTTTAATGAGGCTCACCAAGCCTTTTCCTTGTTTCTCCTTGAGACCTCTCCAAGGTCTTCAATATTGCAGCTTCTTTGGTCTTCTCAATGAGACCTTTCCTTCAACCTTCTACTGTGGAAGTGTTGCAATGAGATCTCCCTTTTGGATCTCTAAAATCTGTTGCTTCAGGAACAGGACTTTTGCTAGTCCTTCTCTATCTCTTCCAAAACTAGAAGTTCTTCAATGGGATCTCTTGTAGGTCTCTTCAGCTTCTCAGGCTGATTTCTTCTACTCCTTCAGGGTGAAGTATTCAATATTCAATGGAGATCACCAATATCCTATCTTCACCAGGACTCTTCTCTGGAGTCTCTTCAATCTGCTACTTGCAGTTTTTCAATGGAGATCACCAACCTCCAATCTTCTCCTAGAATCTTCTTTGGAGTCTCTTCCTTGTGTAGCGACCCCGGATGCACGCACCGCTCTTTTTATGCTACTTGCAATGTATTAAAAACCCAAGATGAAATGGAAGACAATGAAAAGCATATAACATAGAAATAACAAATATGGATCTCTTTATTCGTATTGAAACCCGGTTACATGTCGGTCCCTCTTAGGGATACCCATTTCGATACAATAAGGTTACAAATAGGTAAAGAGTGCCCCTTTCACGAAGAGGTGGTGCACTTTCAAAAAGCTTCCCGGTTCCGCACATGAAAATGTATGAGGGCTTACAGATGCCTCCTTCTCTAGGTCTATTTCCTAGAGGGATCCCTTTTGCTCTCGTATGTTGCAGATTCCGTCCGATGAACCTGTGGCCCTATAAGCAATGAAACAACAACACACGCTTAGATGTCCGAGAATACCTCCCGGATGAGGTTGTTAGCAATGGATATAACAAATGAAAGCAAGTGCAAATTAGACTAATGCTATGAATGTGAATGAATGAAATGATGCTATGCTAATGATATGCTAAAAAAATAATGAATCTAATGTCTAAACCCTAAGCTAAGCCTACGTAGGCCACTATCCAAGACAATGATCGCTAAAGTGACTCTCATCCTCTTTGCTCCAAAGCTATGGATCAAAGCTTGTATCCGATGTTGAAATAATGGTTGCTATGCTCTCCAATCTGTCAGGGCTTCATCATACACGTGATCTCCAAGGGAACTCTCCAAGTCTCGAAAGCTCTCCTCAATGACCTGTCTTGATAAATTGTTTGGATAAAGATCTCTTAGATAAAATATGTCTCTCCTCTCTTCCAAGATTGATAAAAATATATATATATATGGTGCTCTTAGGCTTGCACCTTTTATAGTGTGAAACCCTAGGTCTATGTCCAAGCCCTAGGAATGAATTTCTCATGCGTAGTGCAAGTTAGCATGAGAAGATTTTTGTCTTTTCTATGTTTGGAGGCCAGTTAACTAAAATATAACTACCAACTTGAGTCTCCTATGCAAATTGGTCGTTAGCATGAGAAGATTTTGTCCTTTGTTTATGTTTGGAGGCTAGTTAACTAAAGTCTAAATGCAAACTCAAGTCTCCTATGTGAATTGGTCATGAAAAGGAATGCAAAGTTACTCCCGCTCACCTTTATTGCATGTAGACTACCACTTCCACTCGTGATTAGGCCTGTTTGTTGGTAAAACTACTTTTAGGGTTTAGCCATTGTCATCTATAGTGACTAAGATCTGGTGTTGTCATCTATAGTGGCTAAGGTCTGGCCACTCTAGGCTTGAGCGGCTAGGATCTGGTCACTCTTGGCTTGAGCGGCTAGGCTTGGATGGCTTGAAAAGGCCCCAAATGAGTGGTGAGAACCACTGTTGATGCTTGGAAAGTCCAATATTATGTCATCTGATCTTATGAATGTGTCTATGTGAGTAGCTCCCCTAAGCATGACATGATTTAGGTGTCTATAGATGCCCCTTTTTGTGATGCACTATGTGGAAAACACAATGTTGAGCAAAAATGTAGACTGATCTGTTTGTAGGGTGTATGGTGATCAATGGTCTGATCAATGTTGGATGGCCCAATCATGCAAGATGGTGCACATCCCTTGAATCATTGCCTCAATGTTCGGAGGACTTAGCTCAGTGGCTTGGGCATGTTAAATTGCACTCATTCCTCAAACTCAATCGGGTAGCTTCAACTGCTACAATAGTTTCGACCGGTAGGAGAGCTACAATTGAATATGTCATGTCTGCTTACGTTCCCAACAAACAAGGGAAATTTGTGATTGTTGTATGCAATGATTCATAGGATGAACATGATTTTGTTATGATCGAGTGATATTTTGTTGATTTTGATTATGATTATGTTGAAGTTTTGAACTACTTCCTCACACAATGGATTGGTGAAGAAATGACAATGAATGAAGCGACAAGTCGCTTGACCAATATGACTAATCTGGTTCCTTTCTAGCATTTGTTGCTTTTAATGGGCAATCCCACATCCAAGTGTGATTCCAATTGTTTATGATAATCATCTATCCCTATCCCGAGGAGCGGTCCAACTATCAATAGCTTTCTTAGGGAGTTAGGATGAGTGATTCTATTTATGTTCATATTGTATCACTTTGGCTTAATGTTTTTGGTATCATAGGGGAATTAGGATGATCCTTTCGCACCCATGGAGCAGTCCGACCATCTTGGTCTTCTTCGGGATTGAAGGGTGGCACATCGTAATTCCAAAATGAAATGCTTTTGCCCCAAGTGGCCTTATGGTAACCTACTCATCTCATCAAAATGCATGGAGTGTGAATCATTGCAATCATCGAGTGGATAGAGTAAGTAACTGGGTATGAGGCCTACTTGAGATTATGCTTTTATGTGATTTTTTTGTTATTTTGGTCATTAAGATGACTTCAATTCATCAAAATGTGTTTATTTAATGTTTTTGTCATCCCCCCATGGAAGGATTTTTCTTGTTTTTATCTGTGGAGCAGGTCGTTGTCAGGTCCAGTGGCCTCTGAGTTTCTACTTGTGGCCATTGTCACCTTGAGCGGCCATGAAGTTTGGGCCGCTGATGTCAGTAGCGGCCAAGGCATAATTTGAAAATATAAAAAATGTATTTTTAGGGTTTTGACCTATCACTTTCATTTGTTATCAATTCACTTTTTAGAGCTCTGGTGATACAATGATAGTTGCGATTTTTGAAGCTACCTACATCGAGGACATGGTTGCACAAGGTGAGGCATCAACTATTGGAGGAGCTGAAGCTTCTCGGGTATTCTTATTTTTTAAACCCTAACCTCTTTTCCTTTTTTGGGTAAAATTGAACCTCACTAAGTAATTGGTAAATGAACCTCACTAAACTTGTTGGTAATGAACGAAATCCGTAGTTAGGCTTAGTTTAGGTTTTTAAGTGGTGGGTTGGTCCCCATTTTTGTTCTTTTTATTTTTTTTTAATTTTATGGCCTAGGGTTCATGGGTTTGCCATGTTACCTTTTGGCCATTATCGCTCAGAGCGGTGGAAATTTGGTCGTTGTCACTCAGAGCGGCTAAGTTTGAACCCCAATGGTCAAAAATTTGACCATTGGGATTTGGCCACTGCTGTCTCCAGTGGCTAGATTCTGGCCATTGTAGGTGATAATGGCTAATCCCCTTAGCCAATTTTGCATAATTTTTTTCTTTTTATTGGATTTTTGAGATAGTTTTATAATTTTTTTTGAAATTTTGAACTACTCTTTAGCCTGTGTTGCATTGTAGTTATGTTTCATATTTCTTTTGCTTTGCTTAGATCCTTACTACTCGGGCTCGGGACCCGAGGCTCATGAATGACCTTCTACCTCTTCTGGATGACATGGATTGGAGGTGGCTTAAGGCTCATGGGCTCTAGTATGTTACCAGACTACCTCATATTATGTCGGACTAGGCTTACCTTATGGCTTTGGCCCATCGTTGGGACCCTCGGACTAATACCTTCCACCTCTCGATCGGTGAGATGACCATTATGCCGGAGGATGTGTACAGGATCTTTCGGATCCCTTTTGATGGGGTGGCTATTGTTTCTTCGACCACTAATGATCAGGTGGTCATCTTCACTCAGGTGTTTGGAAGGCATTCTAAGGATGCTCTCAAGGACAACAAGTTTGGAGGAGTGTCTATCATCCATTGGTATCGAGAGCATGTTTTCATAGTGAGGCATGCGGTGTTGCTGATGGTCATCAACAATGTCCTTATCCTAGATTGCTCAGGCTTGAGGTTCCCTTGGAACCTCCTTGCGATGGTTCAGGACCTGATGGATAGTGAGGAGCCTATCATATATGCATGGGGTAGGTCTCTATTGGCTCAGTGTTATGATGAGTTGTACCACATCCATCGAAGGGGTCATGTCAGCATCACCTATAGTTGGATTTTGTAGATCTGGGGATGGGAGCACATTAGGGTAGATCACCCTAAGGGGCTTCCTATTGAGATCATAGCTGTGGATAGGAGGATGTAGTGCTATGGTGCTAGATGGGCTAGAGAGAGTGAGGAGCATAAGAGCCACACTTTTGTAGGGGAGCTGACTCATTACATTGATACTTTTATTGGACTCTAGGATGGAGATGTCATATGGCACCCGTATCATGAGTGTCCTACTTGGGATGACCTTGATAGCTTTACTTCTAGGATGCGGTGTGAGCGATGGCTCATTGGCTATAAGGTTAACATCTGGGAGCACTTCTTCTACTCTTGGGTTCTTCGTCAGTATGGGTTGCAGTAGGATGTGCCACTAGTACCATTTTTGTATAGGCGCATCGGAGTAGAGAGAGACCTCCCTCCTTGATAGGTTATAGAGCTAGTTGATGAGGAGGATGCCCCAATTATTGATCTTGGAGTAGTTGGTGGAGTTATAGATGCATTTGCATGGTGGTGGGGTGACTTGATGTGGTATGGTGAGGGTAGTCTAGGTCGAGAGGATGATGGTAGAGATGGGGTAGATCCATCGGGGCGTAGGGTTCATGCTAGGACTATGGCGTGGGGCCAGTAGGTAGAGCAGGTGGTAGTGGAGGAGTAGGAGGCTCCTGAGGAGGTGGAGGAGGAGATGGAGCCTGAGGAGAGATATTCTCCTCTTAGGGCATAACTACATGATGTGGAGGCTGAGCTCTAGTCGGCCAAGATATAGGTACAATAGTGCGATGCCATCATAGCTTAGAGGGATACTACTATAGCGTAGTTGTCAGACTAGATATAGGCTTTGTAGGTCATTATGGGAGGAGCTACTTGGATGTAGGTTGTTGTTGCTCCTCTTACTCTCGAGGATCCTTCGAGGGTAGCTCTTGAGGGTGAGATCAATCATCTATAGGGTTTGTTGGATGAGAGTGATGTTCAGATTGTTGAGGATGCAACCCAGATTGCCACTCTCTCGAGGTAGATCAGGAGGCTAGGAGCCATCCCTAGGGAGAGAGGGGCTACAGGTGGGTCACAGGTCAGTAGGAGCTCTATAGTAGGGTAGTATTCCATCCGGCCTGGTCATGGGGCCCGGACTCATACTGAGAGACCAGCAGGGTCCAGCTCGCACCATTCTCCCAGAGATCCATCCATAGGGGGTGGTGTTGTAGGGGGTGCAGGCCCAGTATTTGATTGATGATGCTCTTGGTTTTGATTCATTTTTGAGGTCGACTGACCTATATGACTATCACCCATGGGCATTTTTGTATATCCATGGACTTGACACACATACTTTTATGATATCTTTGCATTATGACTCATTATGTGTATCGTTTATTGCTCATGTTTTTGTTGTTATTTTGTTTTATGATGTGATGTGATGATGGCATTATGATGATTTGATGTATATGTTAGATGATAGATGATATTGTAGATGCTTATATGGATGTGTAGATGCTTATATGATTTGATGATATGACATGATGTATTTTGATGATGAATGATGAATTCATGATTGTATGCAAATGGATATTGCCTATATGTTTTATGATGTGCTTTATGATGTGATGATGGATGATTAATGACTTGTGTTTGTGGATGCGATGTTATTGTTAAATGCATGTTTAATTTTGCTTTAATTGTATGCATCTAACTTATGTGATGGGATGGTATAAATGAACCTGTATGCTCTAATCACTTAAAACATAAGGAATGCATATGACATTGACAATCTTAATGGGTGATACCACAGAAAGTAAAAAAATAATCATGAATTTAAATAATCACTCTTATCATAAGAATTGATTAAGTATTCATATATGAGATGTAATGGTGTGTAATGTATTTTCTTGATAAGTTTATATAAATTAAAATATATAAAGTAGTCAATGGTCATCTATATACTATTTCTAATATATATGCGGTATCTGTCCTACTATGTTGATACCCCCTAATTTATAGAATCTTATAAAGAAAATGATGGTGTGAATGATGTTATGATTTGTTGCTATGTAAGAATTTTTGGGGGCTTTTCGGAGATTCAAACACTCTAGTTACCCTATCAACAATTGTCTACTGACCACTCTAGACTTTTGAAAAGTAAGGCTTTTACCATGGACCTGGATATTCATGATCTCTGTGTGTGCAAGTGATTGTATATTTTGAGATAGAACTCAAGCATTTCCTCCGATGTCAGGCAGGATTCTTTCAGCCCATTGCTAAGATCAGGGATTCTCAAGTGTTCATCTCATCCTAAGTTGGACTTAGTTGGACTATACCACTAGGCAATATTGGGTTACCTAAGCTAGCTCATCCACATTCAAACATTGGTCTACACAAATGCATGAAGCAATTGTGGTAGACATATCATCATGCGTAAGGATCTCTCCTTCCAGTTTTGTACAATGCTGAGAATTCTAGGGATTCAAGCTTTATTCCCTTCTTTTCTTCCTTTTGGCTTTGGATATTTGCTCATATGTAGTGATGAAAATCACTTTTTATTTTTGATTGATTTTTTTTTGAGCGAGGATTTTTGTAGTGATGATAATCACTGTTTATTTTGCTCATATGTAGTGATGAAAATCACTGTTTATTTTTTATTGATTTTTCTTTGAGCGAGGTTTCTTTGAATTTCTGATTTGTGTATCGGATCATTGCTTTGAAATCTGGACTGTATGCTTGGCTTTTTGAATATGTACTTTGCTTCAGGTTTTTGCTTATTTTGATTTAAGAAAGGGATTTGGATAGGGCAAAGCTTGTCCTTTTGCCAATTCTCAGCACCTTTAAACCGGTTGCATAGGGGGATAAGCAAGGAAAATCCTTTTCACTTAAGGTAACCTAGACCGCTTTGCAACTTTCATCTTTTCCTTGTACCAACTAGGATTTTAGTGTTTCAATTAGTGATGGGATCTTGAATATCCAAGGCATTATCATAGCTAGACCTTACCTTCTACTAATCAAAGTTGTTTTCCACAAAATTTGATAAGATCACTAGGTGTGGTTGATTAACCAAAAAACCTTAGTATATTATGTATAGCAACAAATAATGGTTGTGTTGAAAAACACAATTACACACATGTGTTGATGGAGGTATGGATTTGAATGATTTGTGCGATAAACTTTGGTATCACTTTTAAGGCTCTCATGACATATGCAATTGTAATGGATATGAAAATGCAATGCAATTATGTGGATGCAAGATGTGAGATGCAATTGTTTTTGTATTTTTTATTTTTATGTTGTTTTTGTATTTTTGTTTGATTTGACCAAAGGGCTTATTATGCCTTTGGGGATTTTTGATTTTTGACCAAGTAGCATGAAGTACCCTTGGAGCTTTTTGATTTTGACCAAGTGGGATGAATTACCCTTGGAGCATTTTTGATTGAATTTGACCAAGCGGTTTGAATACCCTTGGAGCATTTTGAATTGATTTGAGGGTTGGATGGTGCTTGGATTTGGTGACCAAGCGGTTTGAATACCCTTGGAGATATTTTGATTTTGACCGGTGTGTTTGGGTTTGTGACCAAGGGTTGAATGCTTGGAGCATTTTGAAATTGATTTTGACCAAGTGGCTATGAATTACCCTTGGAGCCTTTGATTGTATTTTTAAATTTTATGTTTTTATGATTTGTTTGTGTTTTTGACATATTTGATTTTTTTGTATTTTATGACATATTTGAATGTTTTTGTGTTTTTGACATATTTGAATGTTTTTGTATTTTATGTGTAGAATGCCTTTAAGTGAATGATATTGAGAGGTTCAGGCTCCTCAACACCATCTAATGATATAAGGTGATATGCTCCAGGCCCAACTCTCTGTGAAATCATGTATGGGCCTATCCAGTTTACCATGAACTTATCTCGTAGATGCAGTGGCAGATTCAAATTCTGCTGGTTTTCTTTGAGCACTAGATCTCCAACCTTGAATTCCCTTAAGTGGACTTTACTATTGTAAGCTCATGCAAGGTGATCTTGGTAAATGTGAAGATGCTCTAAAGCATTGACTCGACATTCATCAAGAAGCATCAACTGATCAAGGCGGCCTTGTCGCATGACATCATCATCTATGAAGTCCTTTAATGCTATGCGTAGAGTTGGAATTTCCAACTCTAGTGGCATGATGGCCTCAGTGCCATATACTAGTGAAAATGGTGTTGCCCTAGTGGGCATCCGTATACTAGTCCTGTATGCCCATAGTGCAAGAGGTAACTACATGTGCCAATCCTTGTGATTGTCTTGCACCGTCTTCCTCAAGATGGAGACTATTGTTTTGTTTGAGGCTTCTGCTTGCCCGTTTGCTTGTGGATAATAAGGTATTGAAAAATTATGTTGAATATGGTATTTTTTCATTAAAGCATGCACATTTTTGTTCTTGAAATATGGCCCATTATCCGATATTATCTTAGAAGGGACCCCAAAATGACTTATGATATTGTGGAGTATAAACTCCACAATCCTTGGTCCAGTTGTTGATGTTAAGGGGATCGCTTCCACCCATTTAGTGAAGTATTCTATGGCTGTTATGATGAATGTGTGTTGGCCTGAGGATGGGGGTGAGATCTTCCCAATCAAGTCTAGTCCCCACTACGAGAATGGCCATGCTGCCTGGATGGGTTGCAAGGCTTGCGATGGTAAGTGCATTAGATTTGCATGATGTTGGCACTTACTGCATTTCTTGACATACTCATAGTAGTCCTTTTCCATGGTGGGCCAATAGTAACCCATTCTCAAGATGCACTTAACGATGGCCATGCCACTGAAATGCCCTCCACATGTGCCATCGTGAGCTTGCAAAATTGCCCAGGATGCTTCCTGGGGCTCAAGACAATGGAGTAATACTCCATCATATCCTCGTCTGTAGAGGATTTCTCCTAGCAAGATGTATCTTGTTGCTTTCTATTTGAACGTTCACCTTTCAGTATGCGACAAACCTTGAGGTACTATTCCAAGTTTTAGGAAGTCCCACAGTTGGGAAAGCCAATCCTGATAAGCCATGACTTCTATAGAAAATATGACTTGCTTTTCCTATATTTTTGAGCTAGTGAACATGGATTGAGGAACAACTCTATGGTGTATGGTTGCACCACACTCCATAGGTCCTTGGGAGATCAAAGACCCCCAAGGTGCCATTTGCAAGAAATCTCTAGCTATGAAGGACCAATCCTGATTTGGCTCGATGTTGATCATGTTGATTGATTCTTGATTGTCAAAAGCTTCATGATGTATTGTTGAGTGCGAAAGCACTTTCACATGAACGGTTGTAAAATCAGTAGATGGATTCTGAGGGATTAAGGATCCCAAAGAGGCCATGGTGTCTACAAATCTATTTGACGTATGAGGGATTGCCTCGATGTCATACCATTCCAGTCGGGCTAGGTAGGTGTCAACAAGTTCCTTGTAAGTCTTCAGGAGTGGGCACCTGCATTGAAATAGTCCTTTGACCTAGTTTACTATGAGCAAGGAGTCACCAAAGATATTCAATATTTTAATGCCCATTGCTATGGTTGTTTGGAGTCCCAAGATCAATGCTTCATATTCTGTATTGTTGTTTGTGCATGGGAAGTCTAGTTTGAATGATAAGGGTAATGGAGCACCTTGCGGTGTGATAAAGACAATCCTTGCTCCACCCCCTTGTTCACACTTTGAACCATCGAAGAACAATGACATGTCTCTTTCTTTCTTAGGTTCTTCGAGTTCTGGTGGATCTGATAATGCAAAGACCACATCATCAAGCAATTCTATAGTGAGAGGCTTGTTATCCTGAAGAGGCGCCTCTACTAATTGATCTGCTATGACTTGTCCCTTGATGGAATTTTGGCTTATGAACTCTAGATCAAATTCTATCAATAGCATGATCCACTTTGTGGTACGTGTATTGTGATATGTCTTGCTCATCATGTACTGCAAAGGATTTTGTTTTGATATGACGTAGGTCGTATGGCTCAACATGTAGTGTCACAACTTTCGAGTTGCAAAGACCACTGCTAAACACAACTTTTTGACATACGCATATCCTAGCTCATAACTCACCAAGGTGTGACTAATGTAATATATGGCTTGCTCTTTGTCTTGTGCATTCTTTTGGGCTAACATGGTGCCCAATGCAAAATCAGTAGCCGATATATATAGTAAAAATGGTATGTCTGGCCTTGGTGGAGCCAATACTGGCGGTGTTGCTAGATAAGTTTTGATCTCTGCAAAGGCTTGATGGCATTCTTCATCCCAATGAAAGGGGACCTCCTTGCATAGCAACCGATTCATAGGTCGACATTTGTCTGATAATTGCATGATGAATATTTTGATGGATGCTATCTTGCCTTGTAGGCTCCTCAACTCCCTAATGTTGGTAGGGGTGGCCATTTCCAATATAGCCTTTACCTTTGCAGGATCTACTTCGATGCCTCTCTTGGATACGATGAATCCCAAAATCTTGCCATAAGTTATACCAAATACACACTTCTTAGGATTCAATCAGACATTGTGTTCTATGAGGTGATCAAAGACTTGTCTAAGGACTTCAGCGTGCTCTTGCCACAATAGGGACTTGGCTAGTAAGTCATCCATGTAATCCTCTAAGATCTTATGCATATAGTCATGGAATATGTATGTCATGGCCCATTGATATGTGGCACCAGCATTTTTGAGACCGAATGGCATCACTTTGTAATAGAATGTTCCCCATGGAGTAATGAAAGTAGTTTTATGTTGATCTTCGGGCTTAATCTAGATCTGGTTGTATCCGAAAAAACCATCCATTAGGGAGAGCATCTCATGACCTACGGTTGCATCTACAAGAGCATCTATGTTTGGCAATGGGAATGAATCCTTTGGTGTTGCCCTATTTAAATCTCTGAAGTCTATGCAGATATGGACTCTTCCATCGGGTTTCCCCATGGGTACCATGTTTGACACCCACTCAGGGTAGTCTATAGGAACTATGAATACTGCATCCAGTAGTTTTTGCAATTCGTTCTTCACCATCAAAGTGATGGTTGGATGCATTTTCCTCAGCTTTTGCTTGACTGGCTTCTTCATGGGATCCAATGAAAGGTTGTGAATGACTAACTTTGGATCTATCCCTGGCATGTCTTTGTAAGTCCAAGCAAAAATATTTGGCCTCTCTTTGAGGAGAGGAATTAGGATGGCTTGTTCCTCTGGAGATAGACTTTCTCTAAACTTGAATTTTCTTGGTTGGGTAGGATCATCATTGATGTCCACCTCGAAAGTCACTTCTATAGCCATATGTGACCCATCCTCTAGTTGATGAGGCATGGGTATCAAATGAATGTCATCGATAGGATTTATAGGACCTACTGACTCAGGTTCCAAACCAACATGGAAGATGTCATACGCACAACCTGATGCAAAATGAAATGGTTGTAACATCTCTTCATTGGGGAAGAGGTCTTCAGGCTCTATGGGTGAATTAGCATGATCCCAATCAATAGCCTCTATATCAAGATGCAATGATTTGGTAGGATCTACTAGATTATGAAGTGGAGTGGTCAAATCAATGGAGATCATGTTGATGGATGGGATGAAATCTCTAGGACCACATGGGTGCAATATTATCTCAGGGGTTTCCCTTCCATACTTATGATGAGGCTTTTGAGGAATGGGAATTTTTGGATCTGGCCCATGAGTAGGGCAGATAATAGGATCATTGGGCTCTAATCACTCTCTGAATGTAGGTAGAGGGGGATTGACCATCTGGTGAATGGCAGCTAGGTCAATAGGTCTCCCCAAAAATCATAGATGAGGGTCTATAGCATGGAGTGCCACCTCTCTCTCTACTAGCTCATTGACTTGTCGCAAGTGGTGAGGTCCAAGATAAGCCATCTCGGTCTCATCCTCAAAGTCATCATCACTTATCCAAAAATTGTTAGCATTGGTATGCGGCCCTAAGATAAGGGGCTCATGTCTTGGCCCTAAGTAGGCCATCTCTATTTCATCTTCATATTCTTCATCACTTATGAAGAATCCATTTGCATTTGTCTCTTGCCCCAAAGTCAGGGGTTGATGGCTCAGGCCTAAGTAGGCTCTTTCTATTGAGTCTTCTGATTCATAGTCACTTTCATCTGATGTATACCCACTCTCATCATGGATGGACCATGTGAATATTTGTAAATAGTGAGGCCCCTGGTAGGCTAAGCCAAGTTGCACCTCATCATCACTTGCTTCATATCCATTCTCCTCATCCCATGAGTTGTACCCTATTGGGGTGGAATCAATTGAGATGTTTGGATGATAAATTTTTGGTGGTGGTACGTTTACCATGGCCACTTGTCTGTTGCTCAAATTTCCTATTCTTAGGGGGTGATAAGGAATGAAATCGATGTCTTCTCCTAACCCTAAGCTTAATCTATCCAATGCCACTACAAGAGAGTCATCTCGACCTCCGATATAATAGCCTAACCCAAACCTATCGAAGGGAAGCTGATATTGTGGCTCGTATGGCCACCTGCACCCTTGCTCATATATACCAAGGCCATAGCCATGCCAATGGCAATGCTCAAAGTAGCTTAGAGAAAAATCGGTATTAGAGAGGTAATAAACATTGATCATGAATAATTTATCACTATCCTCTTCTATGTCTGAAGACTTATGGGCGTAGTCTAGGCCGGCATAGACAAAATTGGTTTGGTTGGGAGGGATTCCAAGTGGAACCACTATTCCCACTGGTGGCCTCAAGTCCTTAGGTCTTCCCATGTTTTGTGCAGACTCAATGATAGGCGTAAAGGTAATGTTCTGCACAAGGTACTCCCCTATGCCTGTGCTTGCCAAGTGTATTGATGCATACGACGTGGATGACCCTACGGATGATACTGGTGAAGCGGGGTGGTAATCACTATCTTCATCTTGATCTTGAAGATCTTCTTCTTCCATAGGACTTGGCATTTCAGCAATGGCTATGGTTGGCACTTCCTTGGGCCTTTCTTCTTTGACTAAGGGTACCTTTAGCTTCTGATTATCTTTTGGTTTTGATGTTGATGGTACTTTAGAAGCATTGACTATTTTGAGTGCACCAGGAGGTGTTGATGTGCATGGGTCTTTTCTTACCCTTTTGTCTTCGTTATCCATTTGTGTGGTTGGGGATGAAGGTGCTACGTATAGGTGGGTAGAAGGGATTACAAATTCTCTTAGAATGTCCACCTGATGGACGTATTTAAAAGGCTCTTCATCGGCCAGAACCACATAGACTTTGTTTTCATGCACATACTTGACACACTGGTGCAAGATCGAAGGCACACACTTCATGGCCCTTATCCAAGGATGCCCTAAGAGGATGTTGTACTGCATAGCTCCTTCCAAGACATGACACATCATAGGGATGGTCTTGTGCCCCACCTTGATGGGTAGGACTATCGTTCCCATAGTATTGCATAAAGCATCATTAAAAGCTCTCAATGTGTAAGCTCCTGGAATGATATTGGACTTGGGGATCTTGAGGTGCTCTATTGTTGTTGTTGTAATGATGTTTATTGATGAACCTGTATCGACCAAGACCCTCTTGAAAGGTAAGTCATTGATTGCCACCACAATGTTTAGCGGAGGGTCTGGTAAGGCAATAGGTACTATCTTAATCTCATAATCATAGAATCAAATTACAGGTTCCTTGGCATTCTTGTACTTGTCCCACAAAGTGAGTGAATGCATTCACATCTTGTGGTTGGAGCTCAATTGTCCTTAAAATCTCCATTAGAGTCTCCCTATGCTTTGGGGACTATTGTATGAGCTCATAGATGGATAACTTAGCTAGAGTCATCTGTAGGTTTTGCTCCAATCTACTCTGGATAGTTACCATAGGTCATGTTGGTGGACCTGGAAGGTTGTCTTACCTCTACCTAGGTGTGATTGGGATGTTCATGGGAGCTGTAGGAGGTTGCGGTTGACCATACCACCTAGTCCTTGTTGCTATGTTAACAATATCAACCATCCCAATGCATCCGTGGGTAGGTATATCAGCTCGAACTTGATTGACTTGGGCCCCTTGCTCTCTAGGGGCCTCATGATTGGGCAATGGGTTTCTGTATATGCCCATGTCTCTGTTATCGGGAGCTAGTGGGTTGTCAACTTTGAGTTCTCCCACCTCAATCATGTTTTGCACTTGATGCTTAAAACCAATGCAAGCCTCAATGTCATGCCCCAGTATCCTGTGATAAGGGTAAAATTGATCTTCCCTATATCCTTTTGGCTTAGGATGGTTGGGATCTATAAGAGGTATATCAAGAAATCTGATCCTCCTGGCCTCACTCAACTGATTAAATATTGATTGCATTGATTCTGTCAGAGGCATGAAATAGCGAGGTGGCTTGCATTCTCTATTTTGCCCCTGATTGTTCCTTTGGTCGTAATTGGCTAGTGGGGATGTGCTTGATAGTTCTGGGGTTGTTGTGCACCCCCATCCTTGGGTGTAGCCAATACGACTTGATTGACTGGAGCAGGGTTGCCCTACTTCTATTTGTACTTGTCATTCTTACCATTCTTGTTCCACTCCTTTTTGTTTCAGAGTTTAATGGTTCCCTCATCTACTTTTATTTCTTCGATGAGCTTGGCCTATGCCAAAGCTTCCTCAAATGAAGGATACTACTGAAGTTGTAGTAAGAGGGAGATGTGTTTAGAGAAAATTTTGGTGAACATGCGAATGATCTCTTCTGTGGGAATGAAGAATGATAATTTTACCATGACTTTTCTCCATCTATTCCCATAATCCATTACTAGCTCATCATCATACTGTTTCAAGTTGGCCAGGTCTGAAAGGTTCACCTTCTTCTTAGCACCAAAGGAGAAATACTTTAAGAATGCGTTTACTAGTTGTTCAAAGTTGGTTATGCTATGCTTAGGTAGTTGGTTGAACCATTGAGTGGCAGCACCTAAAAATGTCATTATGAATGTTCTTAGCATGAGAGCATCATTGTCTTCAAGATGAAAATAGGCATTGATAAAATTGGTGACGTGCTCTTGTGCATCCTCTTCACCCTTAAATTTTTCTAACCTAGGCATCTCAAAGTGCTTAGGATATGGAGGGCTAGGGATTGATGGGCACAATGGTTGGTTGTGTATTTTTCTCAATGTTGGTGAGTTCCTAGTTGCCTCTTGTTTCTCAAAGGCTTTCATATTTTTAGCAAGCTCTTGAAATACCTTTGATGCATAGATTTCCTCCTCTTGTAGGCCTACTCATAGTGGCAATGGAGGTAACTCTCTATCCATTTGATTTGTTCCATTTTCCTCCCTCCTATGAGGGGACTCAGGATTGTGATCCTGGTTTGTTATGTTTGCCCTTTCCCCACTAGTTGGATTTCATTCATGGTTTGGTGGGGGATTTCATTATGGGCTATCTTGTCTAGTGCACCTCTCCTTAGGTGAGTCAATGCATCTAGTTCTTTGGTGGTCACCACCATTTGTCTATAAATTGTTAAGAGCTAGCCGCTCAGCCTACTCTCTTAAGCGTTGCTCATGTTGGTGCAAGAGTCTTTCTCTTTGTTTATCCTATTCGAGAGCTTCCACTAGCTCTCGCTCCTTACGTAATGCATTTTCTAACCACCTCATTCGATCAGTTTGCATTATCATAGAAGACTCATGTTTATCTGACTCTGTTCTTGTTGTCTTGACTCGTAGATTCCTCGAGGAGGTTTCTATTGTACCTATACTCTTGCTAGCTAATGTGACTTGTTCAGTGTACTATTGAGTATCCCTATGATCAGACTCTATGTGTCTACTATGGGGTCACTCTGAGGTACCCCTAAATTAAGAGATGTGTTTAGAAGTCATAGTTTATGAGCTTCTAGATGTAGAGTTCTCAGTAGCTATAGTTCTTTGAGTTGGTCATGTAGGAAACCGATCCAACCCATCTAGCTATCTTGTTTTCCATGGTTGGTCCCATGGGGTGCCATTCACTCCTATGAGGTCATAGTCTATGGGAATATTTCCTTTTGTGTGAAGGGTTTCTTCTATCTGATTCCCATGACTAGATGTAGCTCTAGTTTCCTACCCTTCAGTGGGTAGACCTATTTCATATGTTTCTTGTGAATCTTGAGGTGTTGCGACTCTTGCTTGCCTTCTTGATGAAGAGGGCTTTGTGGTGACATGTTTTCTCCATGTGGATGGAGATGTAGTAGTCTCATCATCCCTATGTGAAGAATGAGTTTTAGAACCTTCTTTATGTCCATGTGAGGAGGAAGCCCTTGAAGCTTCCTCACGTCTTTGAGATGTTTCTATGTGTTTAGAGGAGGCCCTTGAGGTCTCCTCATGTCTCCTTGATGAGGATGGTTGTGAAGCCTCTTTTTGTCTATGTGACTTTGTTCCATGATGTGGTTCCCTACTTGGGGTTTCTCGAGGAGATCCCCCAAGGGTTGAGTTATCACCCCTTAGGCTCATGGAGCTACGTCTCACGGTCTTACGGGTAGGTCATTCAATGTTACTATGACTCTACCTATGGGTATGAGTTGCTTCAGTCTCTCCCTCGGTATCAGACCGAGGGTGTTTACTTCTTGTTTTGACCATGTTGTCTATGAATTGATCTTTTGAGTTGCAATTTAGGAATAGCCACACAATACCAAACAAATGTTTATCTTGATTATCGATTTAAGTGTGCCCTAAACTATTTGGTGTGTTTTGATGTGTTGTTCTTTCGATTTCTTGCTCTTGTTCTTGGATTAAGAATGAGAAGACTCATCCATAGTGACAATCAAGTACACCCATGCCAAACATGGTTTTCTCAAAAGAAGCTAGGGTACACCACTGAAGACCCAGTGGGGGTTTCACCTAGCTCTTCCACTCTGAACCAATGATTGTTCCAATAGTGGGAGATAGTTTGAGCACAAGTAACTTAGTATCACTATAAGTAAGTTTCTCAATCCATTTCTAGGAAGCTCTAGGGGGTAAACCAGTGGAAGGAGATGAATTCCAATGTCACTGGACTGAATTGAGGGTTGGTGATGAAATCCAACTCCCCAATGTTTAAATGAGATGTGCGTGTGTGGTGTTCATTTTAAGCTTGTGTAACATAAAGTGCATCATATAGCAGCAATGAGTCTTTCCTATATGCCTAAGTGCAAAAATACATTTCAATATTTAGAAATATGCATGAACTACTATGATTTGTATGAGCACACTTTATTTTGTGCAGCTATGGCCTCTAGCAGGGCCTCAAAGCAAGCAAACAACATACAATGTCTAGCACATTGGATTCTAGGGTGAAATTTTTAGGCATAAGCCATTGTTCCTAGCAATGCCTAGTGGAAATCTAAAAGAAGATCTAAGATATGCAAAATGCTTAATTCTTTCTCCTTTTATTCTTTCAATTTCCAAACATAAATGTGCTTTAAGTTCTCTATTTTAGACACACAAAAGTAGATATAAAGTTATAAAATATCAGATAAGTTGTACCAACCTTTGATCCAGCTTAGAGAGTCGATGTTTTGACCTCTACTACACTCCAATTCTGGCCGTTGTTGACCAGAGTGGCTGGTTCTTGGTTGTTGTTAGTGGGAGCGGCTAAATCTCTATTGGTCGCTGTAGCTCAGAGCGGCTGATTTCTGGCCGTTGTAGCTCAGAGCGGCTAGACCTGCACACAAAACTAAGTTAGTATTCTGGTAGCAAATGAAAAATTAGTGGAGGTCCCACCGTGATCGCCATCTGTAGCGACCCCGGGATGCACGCACCACTCTTTTTATGCTACTTGCAATGTATTAAAAACCCAAGATGAAATGGAAGACAATGAAAAGCATATAACATGGAAATAACAAATATGGATCTCTTTATTCGTATTGAAACCTGGTTACATGTCGGTCCCTCTTAGGGATACCCATTTTGATACAATAAGGTTACAAATAGGCAAAGAGTGCCCCTTTCACGAAGAGGTGGTGCGCTTTCAAAAAGCTTCCCGGTTTCGCACACAAAAATGTATGAGGGCTTACAGATGCCTCCTTCTCCAGGTCTATTTCCTAGAGGGATCCCTTTTGCTCTCGTATGTTGCAGATTTCATCCGATCAACCTGTGGCCCTGTAAGCAATGAAACAACAACACACGCTTAGATGTCCGAGAATACCTCCCCGGATGAGGTTGTTAGCAATGGATATAACAAATGTGTTAGGATCCTCAATCCTAACATTATTAGTTAGTATTAGTTAGTATTATTAATAATTTAATTGTTATATTATTAACTCATAAAGTGAACCATCGCATCTCTTCATAACGTGAACCATCACGTATCTTCACCAACATAGCTTTAGGGTAGATATATATATATTACATTGGCCATTCACATAAATCATTGAATAAGAATAAGAATAAGAATCATAGATTCTAAGGAGGGAGCCCCCTATAGTGGCAAAGCGATTACAAGGGAACCCCCTTTGAGTGGCTTGCGATTAAATTTTACATTAATTTATTAATATTTTATAGTAAGACCTTGGGGTCTTACCATTTGGTATCAAAGCCATGTGGGACCCAACCATGTGGGATTTTCTCAAGGAACTTCATCAAATCACTTTCGTGTGTGAGTATCAAACTCGATTTGAGGATATCACCAAACACAACACAGGGTTGGATGAATCAATTCTCATCAATAGCTTCATTAGTGGATTGAAAGAGGAAATTAGAATAGAGGTGACAAGGTTCAATCCCTATACCATGATGCAAACCTATGGGTTGGCCAAATTAGCCAAAGATAAAATCAACACACAATGTCGATTATGGAAACCAATTATGGAGAATTTATCAACTACTTACATCACTCCCAAGTTGACACATAATGTTGACCTCGATAAGGCAATAGAAGAAGAAAATGAAATAGAGGTAGATATAGTGATGGATACACTTGAAGATAGTGCTAAATATGGTAACGATGATGAAGTTAAGGAAGATGAGGAAGCCACAAAAGATAAAAAAGAAGAGGAAGATGTGGAAAACAAGGACAATGAGCAAGAAATATTCCAAACACCTAATCACAACAATAAAGGTAGTACGGTTCATATACCAAAAGTGATCGATGCATCAGACAAGTATGAGGTAGACATTCCTGAAGTGAATCATTATGGCCAAACATGCACTCTACAAGAACTACACTCAAATTCCTCTACAATAGTGAGCTATCACCATAGGGTCAAACCTATTCAAAAACAAGGAAAAAAAGTGACTACACACTCCTCCATTGCCTCTCCCAGGGAACAACAGGAGAATGTAGAAGTTTTACCACCTCTTTTTATGCATCATTCTAAGGTGTTTGAAGAACCCCAAGGATTTCCCTTCCCTCATCATCACACATTTACTAATATTTTTGTTAAACCCCCGCTAACGCTTCATCCTTCTCGATATCCCTGCCTACGGAAGGATGACATTAAAATATTCCAAGAACTTACGCAAATCCTTATTGGGAAACAAAAGGCAAAGCTCCTCACTTTGAGCTTTGAGGACAAAGATATTTTTAAGAAGGGTGGAATGTTAGGATCCTCAATCCTAACATTATTAGTTAGTATTACTTAGTATTATTAATCATTTAATTTTTATATTATTAACTCATAAAGTGAACCATACCATCTCTTCATAACGTGAACCATCATGTCTCTTCATAACGTGAACCATCACGTATCTTCACCAACATAGCTTTAGGGTAGATATATATATTACATTGGCCATTCACATAAATTATCGAATAAGAATAAGAATAAGAATCATAGATTCCAAGGAGGGAGCCCCCTATAGCGGCAAAGCGATTACAAGGGAACCCCCTTTGAGTGGCTTACGATTAAATTTTATATTAATTTATTAATATTTTTATAGTAATACCTTGGGGTCTTACCAAAATGAAAGCAAGTGCAAATTATACTAATGCTATGAATGTGAACGAATGAAATGATGCCATGCTAATGATATGCTAAAAATAATAATGAATTTAATGTTTAAACCCTAAGCTAAGCCTGCGGACCACTGTCCAAGATAGTAGCCACTAAAGTGACTCTCATCCTCTTTGCTGCAAAGCTATGGATCAAAGATTGCATTCAATGTTGAAATAATGGGTGCTATTCTCTTCAATCCGTTAGGGCTCCCCCGTACACATGATCTCCAAGGGAACTCTCCAAGTCTTGAAAGCTATCCTCAATGACATGTCCTGATAAATTGTCTGGATAAAGATATCTTAGATAAAATATGTCTCTCCTCTCTTCCAAGATCGATGAAAAGATATATATATATATATATATATGGTGCTCTCAGTATTGCACCTTTTATAGTGTGAAACCCTAGGTCTATGTCCAAGCCCTAGGAATGAATTTCTCATGCGTAGTGTGAGTTTTCATGAGAATATTTTTATCTTTTCTATTTTTGGAGGATAGTTAGCTGAAATATAACTGCCAACTTGAGCCTCCTATGCGAACAGGTAGTTAGCATGAGAAGCTTTTGCCCTTTGTTTATGTTTGGAGGCTAGTTAACTAAAGTCTAAGTACAAACTCAAGTCTCCTGATGAGGCCTAGAAATGCCTCATTATTACACTATGGTTGACATATAAAAACTGCCATAATATTAAATATGACAAAGTTAAAGTGCCAAATAGTGATTAGAATATGTTATTTGTTACATGTTTGCATGATTTTATGTTTGGAATATTATACCTCTATTTTGACTATTTTCAGCATTTTATGCACTGTTTCGATTGATTAGGTAGTAAATAAAACATGTATTGCAATTACATTCTGATGGCATGAACAGATTCCTCTCATCAAGAACTACAACTTTGCTTTTTGAAGCAAGTCAATCTGAGCTGTAGATAAAAATTTATGAAGGTTACATCATTCCTGCGCTCATTGTTCATTCATGCGCTCATTGTTCATGCCTTAGTCTTTTCTGGAGTTGTTAACAGGTGCAAATCTGCGTTAAAGGGAACATTTGTGGATCTACTGGGAATGATCCAGAGTGAGTTAAGGTACCAAATTCATACCAATGGTACTTCATAATATAGAGAAAACATGACCCAAATTTTAAGGCATATGGACAAGTAACCTGGAAGTTATGGGGCCTGCAAAATGGCAGTTTCACACTTTTTGACAGCTGGAAATGTTGGTAAAAATTTGTGTTAAAGGCCAACTTGACAGCGATGCAGGGAGTAATTTCTGATGAATTAAGAGTTGAAAATTGAAACCAATGTTTTTCATATAACCAAGAACACGTGGACATAATTTGGTAAAAAATGGAGTTACGATGAACAAGTTATGAGCACTCCAAAAGGGCATCTGGGCATGTTTTGGTAGCTGGAAACAACAGGTCACAGTCCATACAAATTCCAGCCACCTGTCACTATGAAGGAAGGCATGGAATTTGTCAACTAAGAAGAGGTAAATGCTTGGAAATAGTTGAGGGAGGATAGGCATGACTCTTTCTCCACCTGACAACACTTCCACGTGATGCAAATGGGAGCAACAAGTCAAAAGGTTGAAATGCAAGAAATTTGGTAAATGTAGGACACAGTCATGCAAATTCCAACCAGTTGTACATATACAACAAGGCTTGGAATTAGTCACTCCAACACATGCCACCAATGTAGAAGGGTGTACAAGATAAGGGAAAATAATCCAAACGGTCAACAACTTCCTCCCTATGCATTTGGAGCATAGATAAGCAATGAATTGTCACCTGCCTGTTATTCTGGAGTAGCGCAGGAATAGGGAATAGCGCAGGAACAATCGAAAATGGTCAAAATGTGTCAAAACCATGGAAAGCATGATTGAAAATTGACCAAGCAGTTAGTTCACCCTATTTTGACTTCGTTCCTTCACCATAGGTGGACCAGCTGGGATAAAGGGATAATGTTTGACAAATTATAACCCTACATGCCAGGAAACTGTTTTGTAAATATTTGGAAATCCCTGAAACTCAGCAAATAGATATATCAACTTTATCTTATAAATAAATCTCCTAGAATGGTTGAGGATAATATATATATATATATATATAAAATAGAGAAATAGGGATAGAGGAATAAGAGATAGTTATTAGCAGAAGATAAATTCTTTGTAGCATTACAGTAAATTGCAAATTTTTCCTGTAGTACTGTAATGCAGTTTCAGATGGAATAAAAGGTGCATTCTTCATATTTTATTGGCATTTTATGGTTGATAGTGCATATTTAATTTACCTGGTATAATTCTTCACCCTCTTCTGGTTCTGGAAGCAAGGGCCACTTGCAGGATCAAAGAAAGGGCAGCACAATGATAGAAAATTCTTATTGATTTTTTACTACAGCAGATCAGTAGAATTCTGTCAACATTTATTTGTAGAATTAGTTTCATTTCAGAAGTGCACCATAGTATTTAGAACATGTTTGGAATAGTGTTCATAATTTAATAGGATTTGACATCATTTTCCATAATTCACTCCAATTTTCAGATTTCTATCATTTTTTAGCTTTGCAACAATTTCCAGATTTTTGTCATTTCACTGCAATTTCCAGATTTGTGTTATTCTCCAATTTTGCAATAGATGTTAATTTGATTTTCCATATTTAGAACATGCTCATATAATTGTGAACTTTGTAATTAGTTGACTTTTCTACAACTGTGTGTGTGTTTTCAATTCTGCAATTTACTTTTCTGTCACTTTCAATTTAGCAACATTTCACTTCCTGTTATTTCAGATTCTACAATTTTCATTTCCTGCAATTTTAATTCAGTTTCAGCTTCTGCAATTTAATTTCCAATTCTAGGAGTTAAAGGTCACACCAAACCCCCAAACACTAACTAATCCATCAATAAAGCCTATTTTTTGAATGAACTAATCTTTAACCTGTTGGAGCCTTCTTTCGTATATAGCCTTGGACACCGCCCTGGATTGACACACATAATGATTAAATGATGAATGATCAATAACCCTCATCATTTTTGGCATCGTTTTCGGGGATAGGTGTTGTTTTTTTTTTGAAGAAAATGAAAAACTTATATTAATACAAAGAACATATACAAAAGGGAGCAAGAACATCCCCACCAGAACCAAGAAGCAAGAGAACAGGAGCAAAGTGCAAGAAAATAACACTTGCTACCACAGAACTCAAAGAGACAAGAAGGCACGAAAACGCAACAAGTCACGAAAACGTGACAAGTCACGAAATCGCGACAATCAGACCAACCGAAGCCTTGCCCGAGCAACCAGTCGTGAAATTCTGACATGTCGCGAAATCGCGACAAGCATCTGATCACCAAAAACGTCGCGAAATCGCGACGAGTTCTTCCCGTGGCACTCAATCCTCCGAATTGTCACGAAATCGCGACCAGTTTTCCCCATGCCATCAATTTGCCAAAAGTGTCACGAAATCGCGACGAGTTTTCCTTTCAGCACCGAATCCTCCCAAGTGTCGCGATATCGCGACGATTTGTCCACTTGGCGGCCATTCTTCAAAAGAGTCACGAAATCGCGACGGTTTTTCCAAGAAGTGCCATTTCTCCAGAATTGTCGCGAAATCGCGACCACTTTGTGTCTTAACCCCGAAACGCCAACATTGTCGCGAAATCGCGACGACTTTGCCTCATGTCGAAAAAGCTCCAAAAGTGTCACGATTTCGCGACATCTTCTCCCAGAGTTGCCAGTCCGCCAAAGGTGTCGCGAAATCGCGACGGTTTTTCCGTTTGTCTCCCAGTCTTCAGAAATGTCACGAAATCGCGACGGATTTTCCCCTTGTCTTCGATTCATCAAAATTGTCGCGATATCGCGACGATTTTCCTCCTCGGTGGCCCTGCTCCAAAAGCGTCGCGAAATCGCGACGTTTTTTCCGATCAGCTCCCTGTCTTCAGAAATGTCGCGAAATCACGACGGATTTGTCCCTTTTCTCCGATTCCCCAAAACTTGCGCGAAATCGCGACGGTTTTTCCATGAAGTGCCATTTCTCCAGAATTGTCGCGAAATCGCGACCACTTTGCCCCTTAACCCCGAAACGCCAAAAGTGTCGCGATATCGCGACGACTTTGCCTCATGATGAAAAAGCTCCAAAAGTGTCACGATTTCGCGACGTCTTCTCCCAGAGTCGCCAGTCCGCCAAAGATGTCACGAAATCGTGACGGTTTTTCCTTTTGGCTCCCAGTCTTCAGAAATGTCACGAAATCGCGACGGTTTTTCCCCTTTACTCCGATTCATCCAAATTGTCGCGATATCGCGACGGTTTTCCTCCTTGGTGACCCTGCTCCAAAAGCGTCACGAAATCGCGACGTTTTTCCCGGTCAGCTCCCTGTCTTCAAAAATGTCACGAAATCACGACGGATTTGTCTCTTTTTGCCGATTCACCAAAACTTGCACGATATCGCGACGGTTATCCTCCTTGGCACCCCTACTCCAAAAGCGTCGCGAAATCGCGACAGGTTCCTTCCAAAGGCCGCGACAACGAAACCTGTCGCGATATCGCGACAGAAACCCACCAAAGGTCGCGACAACGCGACAGGTCGCGATATCGCGACAAAAACCGTCCTTAGGAAAAATTATGATCATTGACTCAAGAATTGGGAAAGCCCCTGCCTAATCTCTACATCCTCCATAGGCATGTCACTATGCAGCTGAAACCCAACCTCTTTCTCCGCACCCCTTTTTGCAAGGAAATCGGCCACAGAATTTAGATCTCTGCTTACATAGACCGGGATCACATCTTCTAATTCTTTCCAAAGGGCCTTGATTTGAGAGACTAGAATCCGTAGTCTCCAAGCTTTCGCAGCAAAGTTCCTCATGCAGTCAAGAGCGCCAACCAGAATTTGTGAATCGAACTCAAGGATTATCTTCCTGTGTCCCTGATTGACCGCCCAGATAGAAGCAGTTTTGATAGCATAGGCTTCTGCTTCATTGTTTGTGGCTCTTCCCAGACCTTGCAGTTCCCAGTAAAGCACAGACCCAGCATGATCCCGACACACTACCCCAATTCCAGCACTACCCGGATTGCCTTTTGCAGCTCCATCTGTATTGATTTTAACCCAGCCTTCAGGGGGAGGTTTCCAGCTAGCTCTTTCCTTCCTTACTTGCCCACCAACTCCCTCTTCCAGTGATCCAAGAGCAATCGGAGTTTTCTCTTCAGCATACATGGCAACCGTTTCTGCGACTTTGCTCCAAATGACTTGCCAAATTCCATCGAGCGAGGAAAAGGTTTCTCTAAAAATACGAGCATTTCGTTCCAGCCACACCTGCCACCAAATGAAGAGTAAGCCAAGCTCCCAACCAATTCGGAGAGCTTTAGACTTAAATCTGCCTTTCTTCCATCTTTCCCAAATATTGTTCCGGGTCAGATCACCATTAAACTGAAGCTTGTAATGGGAGAACCAGCGCTTCCAAATCTGGCACGTGAAAGGGCACTCAAACATCAGATGATCTGCAGTCTCTTCATTCTTATGACATAGCACACACTTGGATGGGCCGATGATTCCCCTGTGTCTGAGATTGTCAAAGGTGAGGATGCCTTTGTGCATAAACTGCCAGGCGAAGAAATTCACTTTCGGCCAGCCCTTGGAGTGCCAAATCTTCTGCCATTCTTGAATCGAAAAAGAATGCGGGGAAGGCTCGGGGAGAATTTGATCGTATCCATCCTTCACAGTATAAACCCCAAGGTTCCCATGTCCCCAAGCTAGCTCATCCTCCTCGTCTCTCCCTGAAAGAAACCTTGCTGTCAGAATTTTAGTCAGAATGGGCGCCAGCTCCGGAGGGATAGTGATTGGCCACTCTTCCAACCGCTTAAACTTCTTGAACTTATACTCACCCAGTTGGCTAGTATTGAAGTAATTTTCAATATTGACCCAGCCTTTGGTTTCTATGGCTAATTTAATTGGTTGCAGTTCAGGATACTCAGCAATGATGGGTGGGAACTGGTCCCAAGAATCAGTCCAAAAACGTGCCTTGTCCCCTCTGCCCACTTTCCAAAATAGTTGATCCTTAATGACTTGAGATCCCAGCTTAAGAGCCTGCCACACTAGGGAACCATTACCATCCAAAGGAAGACGACTCACGTCATTGGGGTGAACAAGGCCCAGATACTTACTGGTTAAAATTCTGCTGAATAAGGATGTTGGCTGTGAAATCCACCTCCAGTACAATTTACCAGCCAAAGCTTTGTTGTTAAGTTTGGAACTTCTCAGTCCCAGCCCACCTTTTTCTTTGGGCTGAGTAACCTTATCCCAGCTAACCAGGGCCCATTTCTTCTCACCTTTTGCTCCTTCCCATAAGAATCTTCTAGCCATTTTGTCCAGCTCTTTCCAAATAGAATGTGGGGCAGCCATAATAGAGAATTTATAGATTGGCATGGCCTGAATAACTGACTGTAAGAAAGTTAATCGGCCCCCGTAGCTTAGCCATTTATGAGACCAATGGTTCATTCTATCTTTGATGTCGTCCAAAAGATCCTTCCAGATATCTTTTTTTAATTTCTTGAAATGTAACGGAACCCCCAAGTAGACTACAGGAAGAGAGATCCTAGTGAAGCCCAAGATCTCTAAAACTCTGTCTCCGAAGCCTTTGGTCAAGGTTGAAGAAGACCACTTTGGATTTGTTGTCATTGATAACTTGATTGGAGGCCCTAAGGTAGACATTAAGGGAATCTCTGATTCCTCTAGCTTCCCTGAGACTGGCCACTCCCACCAAGCCAGTATCATCCACAAACTGCAAATGAGTCAAAATTTCCTCACCTACCTTGATACCTGTTAACAGGCCTTGAAGTCTTCTTCTCAAGAAAAGTCTACCTAATCCTTCAGCCAAGATAAGGAAGAGATAAGGAGAGCAAGGGTCCCCTTGACGAAGCCCCCGAGAGGCACCAAAAGGAGGCGAGGGAAGTCCCTTTATTAGAACAGAATAAGAAGGCGAAGAAACACAGCTCATAACCCAGTCTATCCAATCCTGGGAGAAGCCAAAGGCAGCCAACATCCTTGACAGAAAGCCCCACTCAACCCTATCATAAGCCTTGGACATATCCAGTTTAATGAACATTCCTTTGTTACCAGATTTTTGCATAGTATGGATTGCCTCCTGGGCGAGGACCACCCCATCTAAGATCTGTCTGCCTTCAACAAATCCCCCTTGCTCTGAGGATATGATATTATGTAGGAGAGGTTTAAGCCTTTCAGCCATAATCTTTGTGATTATCTTATAAATTACGTTGCATAAGGCAATAGGTCTGAAATCAGAGATACGAACCCCTTCCTCTCCCTTAGGGATTAAAGTGATGAAAGTATGATTAATAGCCTTAAGCATTCTTTTATTAGTTCTGGACTCCTCTGTGACAGCCAAATCGTCCTCCTCCAATGTATCCCAAAAGGCCTAAAAAAACTCAATAGGAAACCCATCTGGACCTAGGAGATTTGCCTGTGCTCATTCCAAAGACCACATGCTTCAGTTCCACTTTATCAATGGGTCTGAGCAGGGCCTGATTTTCCTCTTGGGAGATGATAGAGGGAATAACGTCAATAATTTCATTTTGAGCCTCCACATCTTGCTCCCTACTTTCCGTAAAAAGTTTAGAGAAATAGTCCACTGAGTGGGAATGCAAACCAGGAAGAGTATCAAAGGAGTGTCCATGCTCATCTTGAAGGACTTCCATGTTGTTCATCTGTCTTCTAGCACAGGCTGATCGATGGAAAAATTTTGTGTTTCTATCTCCTTCAAGTAACCAAGAGGTTCTTGCTCTCTGTTTCCAATAAGTTTCCTCTTGGTTATCGATGTCCTCAACCGCTTTGCGTAAGGCATCATCCTCGGTTTTAAGCTGATCAGTAATTGTTCCTTCTCTGAAATGTTTTTGCACCTCCTCCCATCGAGCCACCAAGGGAGCTCTTTGCTGCTGGAAATCAGACTTGTTTGCTTGCCTCCACTGTTTCAACTTAACTTTGACAAAATGAAGCTGTTTGTGGAATTTAAACATTGTTGTCCCAAAATATGGGCGGCCTTCTTCCCACCACTTTGGAATTTTCTCTCGAAGATCCTCCTTTTGTAACCAATAATTCTCAAATTTAAACGGTTTGTGGTGCTGCCCTGTCATAGTCCCTCCCTCCATCATAATGGGAGAGTGATCAGAGACAGGGCCTTCCAAAATCTGGAATCTAACATTCCACTTAACAAATGCCTCCTCTGAGACCAGGAAACGGTCTAACTTTACCTTCCTACTGTGTGGCTCCCTCCTCTTGTTAGTCCAAGTAAAGTAAGTTCCAGGGCCTTTGATATCCACTAAGTGAAAGGCCTGGACCTGGGCTATCAGCAGCCGATCCCCTGGATCCAAAACTGGGGTGCCACCTTCCTGATCACGAGCAGATAGCTTAGCATTAAAGTCCCCAGCAATAATCCAATCTAAATTTTGTCTTGAGGACCTCATGTTGTGAACAACTTTCCATTGAAGCCTCTGGCCATCAATGCATTGAGCCCCATAAAAATTTGTAATTAAAACATGCTCATCTGAGATAATATTCCCGAAGTGAGATGTAAGAACACCCCTCCAGGCAATATGTTCTAATGCAGTCCATTCCAAGGGGTTCCAAAAAGTGACAATCCCCCCTGAAGCACCTTGGGCAGCCACATCCATATAACCAGCGCCCCTCCAAATTCTATTAACAGTTTTACACATAAGGTCTAAAGACATTTTTGTCTCCTGGATGAGCAAAAAGTCTGTTTTATACTTTCCTAAGAGTCTTTGAATAGCAGATTGATGGGTTCTACTGTTTAAACCCCTAACGTTCCAAGATTGTATTATCATTGAAAACCTTGGGAGCAGTAAGAATCAATTGTCCTCACCGATCCTCCATTGATCAGCTTGTCTCCTTGCGTCGTTAGTAGATCCTTATTGGACTTTCTGCCTACTCCTTGAGAGTTACTATTTTTAGATCTCTTCTCCACCTGAGTGATCCCTAAAGCTGGCCTTTCTCTCGTTCTTGTCTCCATTTCCCATGGTGACATCCTTAATAGCTGGCTGTGCTGGGGAATGTATTACCAATGCCCCTGGGTTCTCTGGCTGTAGATTCTCAGAGGGTACAATCACCTGTTCTAATACAGGAGTGACTGAAGGAGAAACTTGAGAGTGAGTGTTAATATTCTCACCATTCCCATCCACTCCCTCCATGACTTGGTCTTCCTGATCCACTAAGGACTTAAAAATTTCATACCGATTGTTTGGCTTGAGTTGTACCTGCTCCTTGCCATTTTTCTTTTTGTTTCTCCTTCGTTTCGGCTGTTCAAAGCCATCCTTCTGAACATCAGGACCTGGAGAAGAGTTAGAAGGTTCACTGACAGTATTAGGCTTACCCTCTCCGGGGCGGTTTGACATTCCAAGCGGAGCCTCCGCTTTTGTGCTCAAAATGTTTGGACAGAACCTTGCCAAATGTCCATGCTTATGGCACACTCTGCATCTGAAAGGTAGGGCCTCATAATCTAACTGCTGGATCCAGGGTACTCCTGCCAACTCAAGTTCCACCTCAGCTGATAGAGGCTGGCTAATGTCCATTTCTACACATATTCTAGCAAAGACAGCTGTATTTCCTTCTATGGTATCTTTAGAGACTCCTAGATATCTGCCTAGGGAATTGCCTATTATCTCCGTAACCTGCTCACCCCAAAACTCCATCGGGAGAGCGTACAGCCGGATCCAGATCGGGACAGCCATGGGTTCAATGCGAGGATCAAAGCCCACTCGCCAGGGTTGAACAAATAACCCTGCTGGTCCGTGGTTCCTCTTCTCTGATTCAAATGCTCTATTTCTATCTGCTACAGAAGAAAAACTAATAATGAAATACCCATTGCTTATAGGCCATAAGGAGTACTCACCGTGTGGCTCCCAGTTCCGTCGAACCCAGGTATGCAAAAAATTCAGAGTAGGTCGAATACCCATGAATTTGCAGATCAAGTCATGGTTAGCTCGGTAGCTGATTGTATCTTCGACCAGCTTTGGTTCGATAACAATCTTAGGTCTGGAAGCGGATTGCGGGAGGCATCCATTAACGCGGTGAGCATTTGGGCCCTTGCCAGCATTCTTGAGTAACGTTTGAAAAGCATTCCGCTGGGCTTCATCAGTGGAAGGCGAGGGATTTTCTTTCAACATCTCAGCATATGAACTCTTTCTCCCAACATGAGAAACTGGAGGAGACCCCATCGGGCCCTCCCGGAGCAGCGAACGAACCTTCAGAGTAGCACAAAATCAATCCACCAAAGTCTCAGGAGAGATCTTCGGACCAGAAACCCTCGAGCATCGCCCGACGCCTGTTCAGAAATTTTCCCGCCAAATCGCCAGAGCCCCAGTCTATCCCTTAGGGGACAGGTGTTGTTAGAAGAGGAAAGCATTCTAATAATTGTTAGTGTGCTAAGTTGTGAACTTCAGAGTGAAATCTGAATGTAATAACTGGCATAATTAATAGTTTTTGGTAAATTCTATTTTAGTTCATTTAGAGAACAAGCAAGTATGAATAGGTTAAAGGATGTGAAAGCATGATGTCAAAGTATGAAAAATCCTTTGCCTACCACAGGAAGAAAAATTTCACAAGAGGTTGAAAGTATGTCAAAGTTGTCCAAATTTATGATTTCCAAAACTGTTGGAACTTTCAAAAAATTACAATCATCTATGTCCAGAACTGTAGGATCCTTTGATAAATCATCACAAGGAGGAACAAACAATAGTTCAACACATTTTTTTCTTGACAAATCCATAAAATCAGGACAATTTAATAGGATATATAATTGTGATTGGGAACCTATAAGGGTAGGCTCACAAGAGAATCTAGGGAGAGCCAGTAATGTGCTCCAACCTAATGCAAATAGTACACCTGCCAAAAATTTTCAAAATCCCATCCAATTAGATCCTAATCAAAATGCTCCCATGAAGGTCATTTCACCTTCTGTGTTATCGAATTTTAAGGGAGTTACATCTGAAGACCCTGATTTGTTTTTGTTTGAGTTTAAAATTGTGTGTCAAGCTCATGATTACACTAACAACAATCAAAAGCTCAAATTGTTTCCTTCCACTCTTAAAGTGTCAGCTCTATGATGGTTTATCACCTTAGCACCTGATTCAATTAGAACCTGGAATGAGATGGAAAATATATTTTTGGAGAGATACCAAGAATATTGTCAAGTCAAGAATCAAAACAATGAATTGCTTGAAATGAAACAAAAGGAAAATGAAATCTTAGAAGATTATGTAGACAGATTTTCTTTTGTTCATAAGAGATGTGGTAGTGTTGAACCTGAAATGTGCAAAATTATATTCTTAAGGGGACTACAAGATGAATTTCAGGATGCATTGGATATTTTAGGAAGAGGCGATGCAAATGCACTTGAAATCCAGGAAATCATTAAACTTTGCAAAAATTATTCTCATTCAAGGCATAGAAAACATAGAATTGGTAATGATAAACATGATTTGAAAGAATGCATGAAAGATTTTGCTAAAGCTGATATTGTTGTACATCTTGATAAAATAGTAGATAAAAAGAGTAAATCTACTGAACCTTCAATTATATATTGTTCAATATGTGAGCAGTAACACTCTGTTCATGACTGTCCTTTGAACAAAACGTGTATACCAACTACATGTAGCATTTGTCAAAAAGTACATTCCACAAATCAATGTAGTTTATTGCCAGAACTCAAAAGTGTCTTTGAAAAACAGCGTCAACCTATAAAAAAACTCAATTTTGTAGGACAAGGACAAGGAGATAATTTTCTTAAGTTTCCATATCAGAATGCTTCTCAATTTCCTATACATTGGGGAAATAATCCTTGGTATATGCCATGGTATGCTTCAGTTCCACTTCAACAATGTTAGAGTCAACCACCATGGGCATATTCCCAATAGTGGTCTCAACATGGATGGATGAAACAACAATGGAATCAAACACATCCACCATGGTTGCAGCCAAAACTGCAAGGATATCAATGGGGACAATAACAAAAATTGCACAAAGGGTAGCAACATTATCAAACACAAAAATCAAATTTATTGCCCTCTCATACCCATAGTTTATCTCATGGACAACAACAACAAAATGAAAAACAACCTCTATTTTCAGCTCAACTTGTGGTCAGTCCAAACAATGTTAAATAGGTAACCCCTGTCTCTATGGCTAAATCAAAAAATACAGCCATAATAAATGCTGGTGACTGTCATAAAAATCAGTTGTGTTTAGGAAAACCACTTCTTGAACATATTCCACTTACCAGTGTAGAAATAGGAGCTAAAATGAATGCACATAAAAACAAATCTGCACTGAAACAAGAAGAAGAAAAAGAAAATCTCCCACAAAAAGAATCATATCTTGAACAGTTTAAAATATCAAAACTAACATCTTTGAAATCATATTTGATAATGGAATTAAAACATTTAAATGTTATAGTCCCTTTACTTCAAGCTATTAAAGGGGTGCCAATCATTAATACAATTGTTCAAGAAATATGTTTTAACAAACCAAGAAAAAAGGGGAAATTTATCCTAAAAACATACAAGTCAGTAGTAAAAGAGTAAACTTGCTTGCAGGAAACCTTAGTCCACCTAAGGATGATTTTCTAGGATGCCCATGGTTTCGTGAAACATATAAGGAAAATGAAATGGACATTTCAATTTTGGCCTCTATCGTTGTAAAGGATAATGTAGAAGAGATGGATTCATCCAAACAGTCTGTTTTTGATAAAAATGTTCAGAATGCAGATTTTAAAGATGAACCAATCACTGTTCAAAAATTATTATGGAATGATGAAAAATAAAATTCTAAAAATTTGTCATCCATTCCAATACAAAACAATTTTCTTCACTTTTCACAAGGATGTCATCATTTTTTCTCATCTTTTCCTTTCCATTTATCAAAGTTAATTCTTTTAAGAATTGTTTTTGGTAAACATACACAGATTTTCCATTCTTTTCCACCATATCATTGTTCTCTTAATTCATTAATGCATCATTCTCCAAGATCCAATTCAAAACATCTTGGTACAAAACAAACTGAAATGCAGCCAAAACAACCTTTGAACAACAATAGTTGGTTGACTAAAAACCAGGAAGTAATTTTGTTTGATGTATTGATCCAACATCCTAATGCTCTACTAACACTTTATGCATCTTTAGCAGTTGGCATTGAGTTGTTGCAAGTACAAAAAAAATAGATTTCGTAGTTGAATGCAGTTAATGAAATTTGGTTGGAAGCACTTCACCAAATAGATTTCATTCAACAAAAATGGAAAATGTGGCATGATGATCACATTAAGAGCAACAAGGATGAACCAGAAGAGTTTGAGAATGGAGTTGTTCAACTTTCTTCGATTGATGATTCAAGAAGGACATTAGTGGTGAATGGACATCTTTTACAATTGCACCATAAACCACTCAAAAAGAAGGAATTTGCTCAATCTTTCACACAGTCACATTTGCATATGATAGAAGAGGATTCCTCTTTTGACAAGGTTTCCAAATGATCATATTTTTTTTAGCTTTTAAAAAAAATACAAAAAAAAGGAAGGAAATAATCTTGTTTGTGAAATTCCTTCACGGGCACAATTTCAAGAAAATTGTGAAATTCCTTCATAGGCACAAGCAAGACATAAAAAATTAATAATAATAAAAAACAAAAAAAAAAAGGAAAAAAATAAAAAGTTGAAAAAAAAAAAAAAAAAAGAAGTTGGTTGAAAACCAGAAATGGCAGCCTCTTCTGATAAAAAAGAATGAAAAAATGAAAAAAAATGAAAAAAAAGAGAAGAAAAAAATGAATAATTCAGTAGTGAAAACCTTCTCGGAGGCGCTGCTGAGTTGGCTTGCATGAAAACTGGTTTTATGGCATGCATTGCCTTGTTGATCCACCAATCATTGTTCTACCATTGTACAAATCTCACCTACTACACCTATGTTGTTCTTATTTCAAAAAAAAAATCATCATCAGAAGCAGCTTGTAAAGTGGATGATAAATTTTCAGGATAGTAAGGTATGTGTTTCTTGCATTTAGTCATGGTAAGCATTTAGCATTTAGTATATGATAATCAATATTTGGCATAAACTGTTCATACAATATTGGCAAGTTAAAAAAAAAAATGGAACATGTTCAAAATGTCAAGAAACACCCCCCTTCTGCCCTTAGTTGCATGGGAAATTCAAAATTGTGAAAAACATGATTTTGGGACAGATATGACAGCCATTTTATTTTTATTAGTAGGGCAAATTTCAGAATAAAATGTCCCACCAATACCTCATAAATCTGAGAAGAACGAAATGCACCTGAAAATTCTGTTACTACTACTACAATAAAACAACAACAGACAAAAAAAAATAGCATGGAAAAATAATTTTTGATGTTATGGAAGGCTTATACACTCTAAATATGGGCCCACACTAGAATTTGTCGCTAAATTTTGCATAGGAGGCCATTTCAGCATGTTTTTGACACATCTTCAGAATGACAGTCTCATTCCCAAGAAACTTTGGAACAACAGTCTCATTCCAGAGAAAGCTTCAAAACGAGACAAATTATGTCAAAAATTCTTGAAAATGTTGCAGAACAGCAGGGCACATTAGATATTAAGTTTCTTAAAGTTCTACCACAAGTACAGAGGAATAAAAGAAAAAAAAGAAACAAAAAAAGAAAAAGAAAAAAATTGCAGGAACTACAATGTTTGGTGTAATGCAGTAAGAAGAACTTTCTCGGGTAGTAGGTGGCAAAAGTATGTTTTTCATATTATTAGGGCCGACTAGGATGCATGAGGGCATGCATCAGTTCAAGATGGGGGGAATGATGAGGCCTAGAAATTCCTCATTATTACACTATGGTTGACATATAAAAACTGCCATAATATTAAATATGACAAAGTTAAAGTGCCAAATAGTGATTAGAATATGTTATTTGTTACATGTTTGCATGATTTTATGTTTGGAACATTATACCTCTATTTTGACTGTTTTCAGCATTTTATACATTGTTTCAGTTGATTAGGTAGTAAATAAAACATGTATTGCAATTACATTATGATGGCATGAACAAATTCCTCTCATCAAGAACTACAACTTTGCTTTTTGAAGCAAGTCAATCCGAGCTGTAGATAAAAAGTTATGAAGGTTACATCATTCCTGCGCTCATTGTTCATTCCTGCGCTCATTGTTCATGCCTTAGTCTTTTCTGGAGCTATTAACAGGTGCAAATATGCGTTAAAGGGAACATTGGAAGATCTACTGGGAATGATCTAGAGTGAGTTAAGGTACCAAATTCATACCAATGGTACTTCATAATATAGATAAAACATGACCCAAATTTGAAGGCATATGGACAAGTAACCTGGAAGTTATGGGGCCTGCAAAATGGTAGTTTCACACTTTTTGACAGCTGGAAATGCTGGTAAAAATCGATGTTAAAGGCCAACTTGACAGCGATGCAGGGAGTAATTTCTGAGGAATTAAGAGTTTAAAATTGAACCCAATGTTGTTCATATAACCAAGAAGACGTGGACATAATTTTATAAAAAATGGAGTTACGATGAACAAGTTATGAGCACTCCAAAAGGGCATCTGGGCATGTTTTGGCAGTTGGAAACAACAGGTCACAGTCCATACAAATTCCAGCCACCTGTCACTATGAAGGAAGGCATGGAATTTGTCAACTAAGAAGAGGTAAACACTTGGAAACAGTTGAGGGAGGATAGACATGACTCTTTCTCCACTTGACAACACTTCCATGTGATGCAAATGGGAGCAACAAGTCAAAAGGCTTAAATGCAAGAAATTTGGTAAATGCAGGACACAATCATGCAAATTCCAGCCAGCTGTACATATACAGCAAGGCTTGGAATCAGTCACTCCAGCACATGCCACCAATGCAGAAGGGTGTATAATATAAGGGAAAACAATCCAAACGATCAAAAACTTCCTCCTTATGCGTTTGGAGCACAGATAAGCAATGAATTGTCACCTACCTGTTATTCCGGAGCAGCACAAGAATAAGCGATGCAAGAATAGGGAATAGTGTAGGAACAACCAAAAATGGTCAAAATGCATCAAAACCATGGAAAGCATGATTGGAAATTGACCAAGCGGTTAGTCCACCCTATTTGGACTCTGTTCCTTCACCATAGGCAGACCATCTGGGATAAAGGGATAAAGTTTGACAAATTATAACCCTGCATGCCAGGAAACTATTTTGTAAACAGTTGGAAATCCCTGAAACTCAACAAACAGATATATTAACTTTGTTTTATAAATAAAGCTCCCAGCACGGTTGAGGATAATATATAGATATAAAAATAGAGGAATAGGGATAGAGGATTAGGAGATAGTTATTAGCAGAAGATAAAGTCTTTGTAGCATTACAGTAAATTGCAGATTTTTCCTGTAGTATTATAATGCAGTTTCAGATGGAATAAAAGGTGCATTCTTCATATTTTATTAGCATTTGATGTTTGATAGTGCACATTTAATTTAACTGGTATAATTCTTCACCCTCTTCTAGTTCTGGAAGCAAGGGCCACTTGCAGGATCAGAGGAAGGGCAGCACAGTGACAAAAAATTCTTGTTGATTTCTTACTGCAGCAGATCAGTAGAATTTTGTCAACATTTATTTGTAGAATTAGTTTCATTTCAGAAGTGCACCATAGTATTTAGAACATGTTTGGAATAGTGTTCAGCATTTAATAGGATTTGACAGCATTTTCCATAATTCACTGCAATTTCCAGATTTCTGTCATTTTCCAGCTTTGCAGCAATTTCCAGATTTTTGTCATTTCACTGCAATTTTTAGATTTGTGTTATTCTCCAGTTTTGCAATAGATGTTAATTTGGATTTCTAGATTTAGAACATGCTCATATAATTGTGAACTTTATAATTAGTTGACTTTTCTGCAACTGTGTGTGTGTTTTCAATTCTGCAATTTACTTTTCTGTCACTTTCAATTTAGCAACATTTCACTTCCTGTTATTTCAGATTCTGCAATCTTCATTTCTTGCAATTTTAATTCAGTTTTAGCTTCTACAATTTAATTTCCAATTCTAGGAGTTAGAGGTCACACCAAACCCCCAAACACTAACTGATCCATCAATAAAGCCTATTTTCTGAATGAACTAATCTTTAACCTGTTGGAGCCTTCTTTCGTATATAGCCTTGGACATCGCCCTGGATTGACACACATAATGATTAAATGATGAATGGAAAATGACACTCATCATCTCCTATGTGAACTTGTCATGAAAAGGAATGCAAAGTTACTCTCGTTCACCTTTATTGCATGTAGACTGTCACTTCCACCCGTGATTAGGCCTGTTTGTTGGAAAAAATGCTTTTAGGGTTTAGTCATTGTCATTTGTAGCAACTAAGATTTGGTCGTTGTCATCTATAGTGGCTAAGGTTTGGCCACTCTAGGCTTGAGCAGATAGTATCTGGCCACTCTTGTCTTGAGCAGCTAGGCTTGTATGGCTTGAAAAGGCCCCAAATGAGTGGTGAGAACAACTTTTAATGCTTGGAAAGTCCAAGATTTTGTCATCTGATCTTATGAATGTGTCTATGTGAGCAGATCCCCTAAGCATGACATGATTTAGATGTCTACACCTTAAATCTAGAATAATATTCCTATGGCCTTTTCTTCGTTTGCACTGCACAGGTCTAAAACAAGACTTCCCTCATGTTCTTGGAATTCTCTTCTTCCATTTATTGCTTCTAGTGCTAGATTGATTTTGAATATGATATTCTTCTTAGCTCTCTATAGGAAGCTTCCCAAATTTATTCAAATTTCCTTTTTCCTACAACAAATTATTAGGAATGTAATGGAATAAATTATAAGTGATGAATCTTCACTAGTTTATTTTTCAATCTAGTGGAATGAATGTTGAGTCCTAGTCTTCATGAGTTTTTTTGCAACTTTGTGGAAAGAATCTAGCCAAATGCAATCTCAAAAAATTTGGAACTAAGATTTTATTCTCTCCTCTCAATCTCTCTTATGGCTCTCCCTATTCCTATCTAATATACCATGGCTCTAATACCATTTTTAGCTTTTGATAATGTATGATATAGGAGAAAGCAATCACAAGATGTAAGATATGCAGAAAAGTAAGATAATGGAATTTTGTAAGAATGTTGAAATATACTATTAATAGAAAGTTGCAAAAAATAGTACATTACAATATAATGGAGGAAATGAACACTCCATAACTCTAATAGAAAATACATTGTACCTACTCACTACTCCATAGTAATCTCTCCTATGTTGTCCTTCTTCACTATGGGGCCTATATATAAGAGGACAAGTTACTTAGCCCTTACTCTTCCTAACTACCTTTCCTATGACTCATGTACAAGTGGAATTCTTGTATATTTACATCATTGTACATTGACACTTGTGTATTTATTACTTCTTTCTCAAGTAACTACTTAACCTTAATCTAAAGTAAACTCCTACTCTAGTTATGTACCAAAGGTGGTACATTTACATGCACCCTAATAATGTAATATACTCCAACATTTACAACCAACTGGTTTTCTTCCAGGGGGTAATTTCACCAAGTCTCACATGTTATTTTTATCTAGGGACTCCATTTCTTCCTCCATAGCCCTTTCCAAGACTTATTCTCACTTGACTGAAGTGCCTCCTTTACAGTATTAGGTTATTCATTAGTAAATGATATATTAAATGTATAACAAATATTTGAAGGGCTATACCTTTCTAGCAGTATTATCACTCGATCTAATCTCCTCAAACTTGGAGTTCTAGGTTTTACATATTTAGCTTCCTCCTCACCTTCTTCCTCTGAATTTTCCTCTTCAGACTCTCTATAGTTCATCTTCTTTTGTAGCACTAGGTTCTACCACACGTTCTTCCTCTTATCCTAATTTTACTTAAACTATTTTGGGGTATTTGCTTGGTTGCATTTCCTATTTCATAACCCCTTTTGTTTCTCTAAAGATCACATTATGATTATAAATAATATTTTACATTTTTGGGTTCCACAACTTATAGCATTTATCACCAGTACTATAACCCATAAATATGTATTTAATAGATTTATATTCTAGCTTAGTTATTTTCTATTTTGGGATATACGTATAAGCATCACAACCAAATAACCTTATATGACTGAGAGAGATTTTATTACCAGTCCACAATTCATATGGATTCTTGTCCACCAAAGCTAAGGTAGGAGATTTATTGATGAGGTAACAAGCGATTAACATGGCTTCTATCCAAAATTTCCTTTCTAACCCTACACCACTTAGCATGCTTCTGGTCTTATCCATCAATGTTATGTTCATCCATTCTACAACTCCATTCTGTTGTGGAGTATATGGAGTTGTTTTCTACCTTTCTATTCCATAGTCCTTGCAAAACTTCTCAAATTCATTAGAGCAATACTCACCACCATTATCACTTCTCAAAATATTTATCTTTTTATCTATTTGATTTTCTACAAGAGCCTTAAACTCTTTAAATTTATTGAAAACATCATATTTGTTTTGTAAAAAATATACCCATTCCTTTCTTGAAAAGTCATCTATAAATGTAACAAAATAGATAGATTACTTAACAATGGTACTTTTTCAAGTCCAAACACATCACTATGAACAAGATGCAAAATTCCTTCAGATCTTGTAGCACTACTAGAAAAATTGACTCAAGTTTGCTTTCCAAAAATATAGTTCTCACAAAAATTAAAATTTAATGAGTAATCAGAAATTATTTCAACCATACCTTTCGTTTTTTATGTTCAAAGTTCTTTCTCACCAATATGCCCATGTGTTGATGCCACAACATTGTCTTCACTACAAGAATACTCAAAATTTATTCTACCGTATTATTCTCCTCTACAATTGAAGAGTTATTATAATTAATACTTATAGTGCTAGCCTCAAGTCTGAATAGAGTTCTTGTACAAACTCCCCTTGCCAACACCAAGACTCCACAAACCATATTGTAACTATCCTTATTGAATACCACAGTCACACCCACATCATTCATCTTACTCATGGATATCATATTCCTTACCAAATCAAGAATATCCAACACACTAGGAAGGGTTTTAATTCTTCCATTTTTAACCTCAAATTGACTCTTCCTCGACCTATTATTTTATGTCAAATTTCTTCCTAAGAATACTTCACCTCCATTTATCTTTTCATATTCACATAACCCCTTACTATGAGGAGTCATGAAAGGAATAACCTGAGTCAATAAACCATGAGTTATAGCATTCACTTGAGTACGTTATAGCTAAAAATAAGTCCTTTGAATATTCATGTGTGGTCTTCATTTCTACAAAATTTCCTTCATTATATGAGTGGCTATTTTTAGCCCTTTTAGATCTACAATCTCTTTTATAATACCCTATTTTACCATGCTTCCAGCATTTTCTCTTTTCTAGAGCAACATATTTAGCCCTAGATCTCGATTTTCTTTCTCCTTATTTATTTTTGCTTCTTTCTTGAGAACGGCCTCTCACAACCAAGGCATCCTTCTAATGATAATCCTCATAATATTTTCGTCTCATTTTCTCATATAGTAATGTTCCTACTATATCCTCTACTTTCAATGTAGAAGTAGTATTGGTAATAGCCATAACTAGGTTATACTACGAATCAGGTAATGAACAAAGTAAAGTAATACACTTTTTCTCTTCATCCATTTTACTTCAACAAAGTTTAATTGACTTACCATAGTGTTAAAAGCATTTATATGGTCCAACAAAAGTTAGGCTAGACTTAAGGGGTGGTCACATGGTGACCAGGGGCTAAGCGTATAAGAGGGCTTATGAGGAAAAAGGCTTAAGAAATATTAATAGTATTTTTAGGTAAATTATGTAAATTTTGAGGGCTTTGCAAATTGATCAACCATTAGCACTGCACAAGGATAAATGTGATATTTTTAGGTGTCTACATTTACCCCTTTTTGTACTGCATTGTGTGAAAACACGATGTAATGCAAAAACTTATGACACTAGATTGGTGGTTGACTATGAGAGAGATGAATTGATGATAGATGGTTATGGTTGACCCATGATTGATTATGATTGATTATGGCTTTTATCATGTCGTAATAAATGTTGAGGGAAGAGATGCAAGATTGACTCGATTCATGAACAATGTAAGATGCTCTAATTGTGGAAGTGATGCATATCCTTAAAACTATACCTTGGATAGATTATTGAGCTTGATTGACTAAGTCAGCCAACCATTTGTAGGTATTTTTATGATGCTTCTATCGCAAGTGATATTATCCTTTGCCACCTCGATGAAGTAAATTCATGAGTAACCGTACAGTCATAGGCATTGGGTGTATCCAATTTGGTTGGATTAGAGTTTTATTAAGAAGAGAAATTTTTCTTTTGTTTTCCCAAAAAATGAGGGCTTGAGATAGTATTAAACAAAGGTTCTTGGACAAACGTGATTTCAAGATTGAGTGTTTGAATATTGATCATTCACAAGGTGGTATTAATGTATGATATTTACCCCCTAAAGTGATGAGTTGATGGGTGAAGCAACGAAATGCTTGACAAAAAATTCATTGTATGATCACTTGGTGGTTGGGAATGGGTAGAATGAGAGAATTTTAAAAATTTAAAAATTTGTACGGACCATATGGACATGTCTGGTCATACACAATTGTATGAACCCATATGGTCAAGACATGTGCAACTATATAAGCATGATTGGAGGGTGCAAAGATAATTTGTGTTGTGCAATTTGGAAGAATTGGTAGAATAGAAATGGGTGAGGAAGAGATTGTGACATGAAGGATTGCCAAATTTGAGATCCAAACTTGCAAGATAGTTAAGGGCATTTCTAGAGCTAGTGTAGGAGGGTGTGTAGTGATGATAAGTGGATTTTCACCCCTATTTTTATATTTTGGTAATAAAATGAACCTTAGGATCTATTTTTAGTTAAATGAAACCATAGAAAAATAGGCTAAGTTAGTAAGAAAAAATGTATGTTTTTGTGTGTGTGTGAGATGTGGGTACATGTTTGAATATTTGTTTGTTTTGTTTGCATGTTTTACGAGGCAAGTGTGTGTTTTTTGTATGAGTGTGCTTTTTTTAATTTTTGTGTGTTTTCCAAATTTTTTGTTGATAGATGGTCATTAGGACCAAATGGGTATCTAAAAATATCCTATTTTTCTAGACTATATAGGTTTACACAATTGGAAAAAACCATACATGTTTGTACGGTCATATGAAATTAAATTTTTAATGGAAGATGAGTGATAGATGGCAGGTCAAAGAGTTGTGGTAGAGGTATCGATTTGGGCCATTGCTTGATGATATTAGGGAGGTGTGGACCACAAAAAACTAGGATTGGTTGAGGGCTATAGGGTTTATAGAGTGGAACATATGGTGACTATCCATTATGACCATTCATTCCTATCGATATTGTGTGAGCATTGGGATCCTAACAGGAACACCTTTTGTAGCGACCCCAGGACGCATGCACCGCTTTACTCTACATGCAATATTATACCCAAGACGAAATGAAAGACCATAAAAAAAATAATATAACACAGAAGTAACAAATATGGATCTCTTTATTTATATTGAAACTCGGTTACATGTCGGTCCCTCTTAGGGATACCCATTTTGATACAATGAATTATAAGTGAGGAAGAAGTCCCCTAGCAAGGGGTGGTGCACTTTCACAAGCTTCCCGATTTCGTACATGGAAATGTATGAGGGCTTACAGATGCCTCCTTCTCTAGGTCTAATTGCTAGATGGATCCTCTTGCTCTCATATGTTGTAGCTTTCGTTCGATGAACCTGTGGCCCTATAAGCAATGAAACAACAACACACGCTTAGATGTCCGAGATTGCCTCCTTGGATGAGGTTGTTAGCAATGAATATACTCAAATGAAATCAAGTGCAAATGAAACTAATGCTATGAATGTGAATGAATGAAATGATGCTATGCTATTGATATGCTAGACGTAATAATGAAACTAATGTCTAAAACCCTAAGCTAGGCCCATGGGCCACTGTCCAATAATAGTGACTGCTAAATTGAATCTCATTCTCTTTGCTCCAAAGCTATGGATCAGAGCTTGTATCCGACGTTGAAATGGTGGTTGTTATGCTCTCCAATTTGTCAGAGCTTATCCGTAAATATGATCTCCAAGAGAAACTCTCCAAGTATCAAAAGCTTTCCTCAATGATCTAATGCATTTTTGTATCTCTGGATTGATTGATTCTCTCTAATCAATCATATATGTCCATTTTGGTGCTCTTAGGCTTGCACCTTTTAAAGTGTGTGAAACCCTAAAGTCTATGCTCAAAACCCTAGGATTGAATCCCTCATGTGTAGTGAATGTTAGCATGAGAATATTTTTGTCTTTTCTATGTTTAAAGACTAGTTAACTGAAGTCTAAATTTAGACTCCAGTATTCTATGTGAACTGGTTGTGAAGGGGAATGCAAAGTTACTCCTGCTCACATTTATTGCATGCATACTGCCACTTTTGCCTCTAATTAGGCATGTTTTCTAGCAAAATGCTTTTTATGGTTTAGTCATTGTCGTCTACAGTGACTAATATTTGGTCGATGTCATCTACAATGGCTAAGGCTTGGCCGCTCTGAGCTTGAGCGGCTAAGATCTAGCCACTCTGGTCTTGAGCGGCTAATCTTGGATGGGCTCAGAATACCCCAAATGGGTGGTGAAAACCACTTTTTATGCTTGTAAAGTCCAAGGTTATGTCCTATGATCTTATGAATATGCCTATGTGAGTAGCTCCCCTAAACATGACACATTTTAGGTGTCTATAGATGCCCCCTTTTGCGATGCGCTTGTGTGGAAAACACAATGCTGAGCAAAAACGTAGATTGATCTGCTTGTAAGGTGTATGATGATCAATGGTCTGACGAACGCCAGATGGCCCAATCATGCAAGATGGCACACATCCTTTGAATCATTGCCTCAACATTCAGAGGACTTAACTTAGCCAAGTGGCTTATGCATGTTCAATTTGCACTCATTCCTCAAAATCAATCGGGTAGCTTCAGCTGCTACAATAAGATCCGATCGAAAGGATAGCTACAAATTGGAGATGTCATGTCTGCTTACGTTCTCAGTAAATAGGGGAAATTATGTTATTGTTTTATGCAATTATTCATAGGATGAACACAATTTTGATATGATCGAGTGATCTATTTTTTATTTTGACCATGATTATTTTGAATATTTGAACTACCTTCTCACACAGTGAATTGGTGAGGAAAAGGCGATGAATAAAGTGACAAGTCGCTTGACCAATATGACTAACTTGGTTTCTTTCTAACATTTGTTCTTTCAATGGGTGAACCCCCATCCAAGTGTGACTCCAACTATTTATGATAATCATCCATCCTTATCCTGAGGAGTAGTCCGACTATCAAGAGCCTTCTTAGGGAGTTAGGATGAGTGATTCTATTTATGATCATATTGTATCACTTTGGCTCAATTTTTTTGATCTCATAAGGGAACGAAGATGATTTTATCGCACCCATGGAGCAGTCTGACTATTTTGGTCTTCTTCAGGTTTGAAATGATGCATCGTGGTTCCAATGTAATAGACACCCTTGTTTGCTGCTCTAAAATAACTGAGGGTTTTTTCTTTGTTTCCATTTTTGTAATGTCTAATTTTTTTTGTGCTTTTTTTGATGTTTTGTTGATAGGTATTATATGCAATTATTTTGGGGTTTTTGTGCTTTATAATGTGTGAACATATGCATAAAGAAAAACTCTAAATTGCATAAACATAAACTGGAATGAAACAAACTGAAACCCAACACCAAACAACATTATTTTATTCAAATTTCTGACCTGGAAATGCAAGTACAGGTCTGATACAAAATTTTGAAAATAAACCATACACATATGAACACACCAAAATGCTCATAACTTCATCAAACGGGCTCCGAATGACATGTCGTAAAATGCAACAATCTTGTACAAGCTAGGTGCCAATGTCTGGACAGCAAACACACCCGAAAGTTGATTGAATTTATTGCACACTTCCCCAAGGTAATGGTACAGCCTGTTAGAAAGGGTATGACCAGCAAAATAAATTCACTCCAACTCCAAACCCTCATCAAAATACCTCCATTCTCATCGCCCAAACTTGGAAAACATATGAAAACCCAAAATGATAAACTTCCAAGATTAAGAGATAAATGCTTTACATGTTCTCCAATGCACTCCTAAATGGTATGGCCAGCTCCAAGAACCCTCAAATCACACCACAAAACACTAAACTGAAGCACACCCAGATGAAAATGACCAAAAACTAGAAGACCCAGAAGATCTCCTCAAACACCCACTGAAGTTGCCGAAATCACAAACCCTACCGCTGCAAATCAAGCTCAAATTTGTGTCCCCTGAAGTAGAAACACCCAGAACTGACTAGGGAGGACCTTTAACCCCCAAAACCAGTGATACCAATGGAGGTTTTCGTCTCCAAAAGCCAAAGTCTGCAATTGCTGAAGCAAATTTGATAGAGTTCTGTTATGTTGCCAAAAAGAAGATGATGCAAATGAGCTCCAAAACTCCAATATAAACCCCATGCCTCATTTTTAGGTTTTTTGGGCTCCAAACACATTTCAAAATAATATTATTTTATTGCCTTAAGAACTCCTACGTCCCCCCCTTGGGATGTGCATCCACCCCCTTGGCCTAGTAGGACAACGTTGTTTTTAAAAAAAAAACATAAAGTTACTTTTTTTTTTTTTTATATCATTTGGCCCTTTTTAATTAAAAAGTAACTTTAATAACTTCCAAATATTTTGCCCAACCTTAGCAACTGAATAAATTCATCAAATAAGGCAACTTGAACACTGCAAATGTGGAATGAAGCAGACCAAAGTTGACACTACCAAAATTAGCAGTTACTATAAATAGTAACTCCATCAGAATCACCCAACAGAGCCCTCGAAAGGACTCAGAACTCCTTAGCACTACTCTGAACAAAAACCCATAAAATTCATCACCACTGAACGTCTCAGCTCTGACTTACTAAAAATAGTAAGTTTCTAAAAATAGTAAGTGGTGGAAGAAAGCTCCAAATCGCCTCTAGAAAGAGGTAGAGGAGAGTTGGTGAAGCATTGATCGCCAGGGAACAACCCACTTAGGGTTCCCAAACATCCTTATTTAGCCTATGGGAACCCAGGAATAGGCTAAATCACCATTGAACATTGACTGTCTAGAAAGGGGACATTACAATCCGCCCTTCCCAAAGATTGCTTGTCCTCAAGCAATACTCAAATATACCCCAGTCAACTGTCTGCTCCTGGCTGAGGTCACATAAAATACCTGGATCCCATAACAGCCTCAGAAAGAAACCATCACGTTGACGTTGCACCACTCTGATCACAACAGTAAATCCACTGTGCTCAGATTGCACATACTGCTCCTGCAACTCAGTAATAAGCTCATCCTCAAAATCTGAACTGGTATGCCTATAAGAACTAAGCTCTGTGTCATGAGACAACTCATGCAGAAGTAACTCAGCATGGTCTACTCCTGCACTCCTACTGATGAAAATGAAACTGAGCACCTGAGAAAGCATTACACTCAACAAAGAAGCAGGATACCCAGTAAATCTCACCATAGAGGCCCAACCAAAATGCAGATCAATCTCTATCAAGTAACTGGCAAGGTTGTGGACAACAAAGGTAGATCTGTAAATAATCATCCTAGGAATGCATCTGCCATCAGAATCAAAAAAATCCACACTGATACTCCATCTCCATGAGTCAAAATGATCATCCCAAGAGTACCAGTACTCCCACTCAACAATAATCATGAGAGTATCATCAAGAAATACATCAATCATCAGCATGAAATGATAGCCAACACCTACTCGGGATGCCCATAAATCCATCCAATAATGGATCATATTAGTTGCAATTCTTGTTGACCTCATGTTATACCAAAAATTAACCCCTCCAATAAGCTGAATGGTCTGAAAATGAAGTAATATACCGTTGTCCATGACTGAAATCATCATCTCATAAACTGATTTTTGATAAATCAGCATACCACAAAGAGTACATTTACCAAAAATCTGAAGCATGACAGCCAAAATACAAATACTAAACACATCCCAAGCTGAAATTACCTCCCAATTAATCAACAAATCTGCAATTCTCCAGTCTTGGCTCAGGATCTCTCTCCAATCCACTTGTATGAACACAAATAGATTCATAACATGGCTGCTCAAGGAGTGAACAGCAGCATACCTTTCATTCTTTTGGTCAACCAACTCCCAAGGCATGCACCAACCATCGTCCTCGATGCCCAGAAACACAAACATGCGATCCTGGGTGTGGAAACTCAACTCCCATGTGGCTCTATCATGTTGAGGTAGCTTTGTACTAATCATCAAAGGGACCTCACCAAAAGCGGATCTAGTGATAACCAAAGACCCAACGCTAGGTTCCTCCACCTCAACAACTCCCATAGAACCATAGAACTCCTCTACTTGAGGTGTACCACCAATACCAAACTCCATGCCAAAGAGCTCTACAGGATCATAAACTGACATAGAAGGTGAATCAACACAAGGGTTGTCATCAATCATCTCAAAAGGAATGTTATGATATGAAAGCTTTGCATCCATGCTATGAAGCTCACTGCCTACACATCCATCCTCAAGCTCATGCGGATGTGGGCAACTTGGCTCCAAATGAAAATCCTTATGGAGCTCCTCAATGCCTTCAATCAATTGCTTGATCTCCATGTATCTTGCATCTGATTCTTGTTTCTTATTCATGGCTGCCATAGTTGATTGATTTTCAGCTTGCAAAAGAGAGTGGTGAGTTAGGCTAAGCTCAAGGCATAGCTCATCAATTTCTTTCTCCTTCTCTTGGTATGTGTTCAAGGTGTCTTCTGCAAACTTAACAGCCATATCTCTATCAGCAAGCAAGAGTAAAAAATCTGATTTGATTACCTGTAGAGCCTCTCTGATGGTGTGCAGATCGGAAAGAGTGACACCTCCCTGAACTCCCTGTTGTCGCTCTTCCCTTTGAACCTTCTAGTAAAGATCCTCAATGTAACTGTGCGTGCTATCAAGACGCGATAAGGTTGCCACAACTTGGTCTTTAGTGACTCTCATCTGGCTCTACAAATGGTGTAGCTCACTATGCCTGTAATCATAATCAACCTCATGCAAAAATAAATCTGATTTATTTTCGAGATTCACCTTCTCGAAATCAGCTACCTCATTGCCATCCTTTTTGCATGAATCCTGATAAGAAGTTGGAACATTATTGCAGTCAAAAAGAAATTCATCCCGCACAGGTTCTTCTTTGTATTCAGGTGTCAACACACCCGGATCCCATGGTACTAAGAGTTGATCACTTAATTTTGTCCCAACGTGCTCTTTTGGCTCCTCATGCGTGATTGTCTTTGTACGTAATTCACTCTGCAAGTCACCAAAGAAAATGAAACTATTCGGCATATTCACCTTAATAGGTTCAGTTTGGCAACTAAACCCACAACCGCCAACATGCACTAAATCTGAAAATGCATCATAATCAGCAATAAACCCATCATACACTGAATCATCATGGCTGTCCAAATCTTTGGCATGCTCCGAAATATCATGAGTGTACTCATCGAAAAGGGCTGCTATGAAATCTGTAACTTTGTCATCATGTCCTTTCTTTGCAATGGCGTTAGTAAACTCAACTAATTTGTCATCATATGCATCGGCTTCTTTGGTCTCATCTAAGCAACTGGCAGACTTAGAAATTTCATTTGGTAGGTTCAAATATGAAACCATGTCTGCTATTTGGTCTTTTTCCTCGTGCACAATTTCATCATCAAAATTTGCATGCATGACTAAGGACTCATTTTGGCATTCGGTCATACATACCTCATGTGAAATGTCACTTCCTTCATCACATATTTCTGATCTGATTTTTTCTTCTGCAAATACCTTTGTTTTTTCAGCTTCATTATCATGGTGTCCTGATACTACGTTCAACCTTTCAGACTCTTCCCTTGCAAACTTCGGAAACAAATACCTTTTGAAGTCTGGATCCTTCATAATGTCAAAGATCTTTTGCATATCATGCTGAACTTCACCCCAAAACTTATAATCAACTGACGATGCCATCATGAGTTCAAACTTAACCACAGGTTGGCAAGAAATGACTGCGCTCTGATACCACTGTAATAGACACCCCTGTTTGTTGCTCTAAAATAACTGAGGGTTTTTTCTTTGTTTCCATTTTTGTAATGTCTGATTTTTTTTGTGCTTTTTCTGATGTTTTGTTGATAGGTATTATATGCAATTATTTTGGGGTTTTTGTGCTTTATAATGTGTGAACATATGCATAAAGAAAAACTCTAAATTGCATAAACATAAACTGGAATGAAACAAACTGAAACCCAACACCAAACAACATTATTTTATTCAAATTTTTGACCTGGAAATGCAAGTACAGGTCTGATACAAAATTTTGGAAATAAACCATACACAGCTGAACACACCAAAATGCTCATAACTTCATCAAACGGGCTCCGAATGACATGTCGTAAAATGCAACAATCTTGTACAAGCTAGGCGCCAATGTCTGGACAACAAACACACCCGAAAGTTGACTGAATTTATTGCACACTTCCCAAGGTAATGGTACAGCCTACTAGAAAGGGTACGACCAACAAAATAAATTCACTCCAGCTCCAAACCCTCATCAAAATGCCTCCATTCTCATCGCCCAAACTTGGAAAACATATGCTAGGAAACCCAAAATGAGAAACTTCCCGGATTAAGAGATAAATGCTTTACAAGTTCTCCAATGCACTCCTAAATGGTATGGCCAGCTCCAAGAACCCTCAAATCACACCACAAAACACTAAAATGAAGCACACCCAGATGAAAATGACCAAAAACTAGAAGACCCAGAAGATCTCCTCAAACACCCACTAAAGTTGTCGAAATCACAAACCCTACCGCTGCAAATCAAGCTCAAATATGTGTCCCCTGAAGTAGAAACACCCAGAACTGACTAGGGAGGACCTTTAACCCCCGAAACCAGTGATACCAATGGAGGTTTTCGTCTCCAAAAGCCAAAGTCTGCAATTGTTGAAGCAAATTTGACAGAGTTATGTTATGTTGCCAGAAAGAAGATGATGCAAATGAGCTCCAAAACTCCAATATAAACCCCATGCCTCATTTTTAGGTTTTTTGGGCTCCAAACACATTTCAAAATAATATTATTTTATTGCCTTAAGAACTCCTACGTCCCCCCTTGGGATGTGCATCCACCCCCTTGGCCTAGTAGGACAACGTTGTTTTAAAAAAAAACATAAAGTTACTTTTTTTATTTTTATTTTTTATATCATTTGGCCCTTTTTAATTAAAAAGTAACTTTAATAACTTCCAAATATTTCGCCCAACCTTAGCAACTGAATAAATTCATCAAATAAGGCAACCTGAACACTGCAAATGTGGAATGAAGCAGACCAAAGCTGACACTGCCAAAATTAGCAGTTACTATAAATAGTAACTCCATCAGAATCACCCAACAGAGCCCTCGGAAGGACTCAGAACTCCTTAGCACTACTCTGAACAAAAACCCATAAAATTCATCACCACTGAACGTCTCAGCTTCGACTTACTAAAAATAGTAAGTTTCTAAAAATAGTAAGTGGTGGAAGAAAGCTCCGAATCGCCTCTAGAAAGAGGCAGAGGAGAGTTGGTGAAGCACTGATCGCCAGGGAACAACCCACTTAGGGTTCCCAAACATCCCTATTTAGCCTATGGGAACCCAGGAATAGGCTAAATCACCACTGAACATTGACTGTCTAGAAAGGGGACATTACAATCCGCCCTTCCCAAAGATTGCTTGTCCTCAAGCAATACTCAAATATACCCCAGTCAACTGTCTGCTCCTGGCTGAGGTCACATAAAATACCTGGATCCCATAACAGCCTCAGAAAGAAACCATCACGCTGACGTTGCGCCACTCTGATCACAACAGTAAATCCACTATGCTCAGACTGCACATACTGCTCCTGCAACTCAGTAATAAGCTCATCCTCAAAATTTGAACTGGTATGCCTATAAGAACTAAGCTCTGTGTCATGAGACAACTCATGCAAAAGTAACTCAGCATGGTCTACTCCTGCACTCCTACTGATCAAAATGAAACTGAGCACCTGAGAAAACATTACACTCAACAAAGAAGTAGGATACCTAGTAAATCTCACCATAGAGGCCCAACCAAAATGCAGATCAATCTCTATCAAGTAACTGGCAAGGTTGTGGACAACAAAGGTAGATCTATAAATAATCATCCTGGGAATGCATCTGCCATCAGAATCGGAAAAATCCACACTAATACTCCATCTCCATGAGTCAAAATGATCATCCCAAGAGTACCAATACTCCCACTCAGCAATAATCATGAGAGTATCATCAAGAAATACATCAATCATCAGCATGAAATGATAGCCAACACCTACTCGGGATGCCCATAAATCCATCCAATAATGGATCATATTAGTTGCAATTCTTGTTGACCTCATGTTATACCAAAAATTAACCCCTCCAATAAGCTAAATGGTCTAAAAATGAAGTAATATACCATTGTCCATGACTGAAATCATCATCTCATAAACTAATTTTTGATAAATCAGCATACCACAAAGAGTACATTTACCAAAAATCTGAAGCATGACAGCCAAAATACAAATACTAAACACATCCCAAGCTGAAATTACCTCCCAATTAATCAACAAATCTGCAATTCTCCAGTCTTGGCTCAGGATCTCTCTCCAATCCACTTGTATGAACACAAATAGATTCATAACATGGCTGCTCAAGGAGTGAACAACAACATACCTTTCATTATTTTGGTCAACCAACTCCCAAGGCATGCACCAACCATCGTCCTCAATGCCCAAAAACACAAACATGCGATCCTGGGTGTGGAAACTCAACTCCCATGTGGCTCTATCATGCTGAGGTAGCTTTGTACTAATCATCAAAGGGACCTCACCAAAAGCGGATCTAGTGATAACCAAAGACCCAACGCTAGGTTCCTCCACCTCAAAAACTCCCATAGAACCATAGAACTCCTCTACTTGAGGTGTACCACCAATACCAAACTCCATGCCAAAGAGCTCTACAGGATCATAAACTGACATAGAAGGTGAATCAACACAAGGGTTGTCATCAATCATCTCAAAAGGAATGTTATGATATGAAAGCTTTGCATCCATGCTATGAAGCTCACTGCCTACACATCCATCCTCAAGCTCATGCGGATGTGGGCAACTTGGCTCCAAATGAAAATCCTTATGGAGCTCCTCAATGCCTTCAATCAATTGCTTGATCTCCATGTATCTTGCATCTGATTCTTGTTTCTTATTCATGGCTGCCATAGTTGATTGATTTTTAGCTTGCAAAAGAGAGTGGTGAGTTAGGCTAAGCTCAAGGCATAGCTCATCAATTTCTTTCTCCTTCTCTTGGTATGTGTTCAAGGTGTCTTCTACAAACTTAACAACCATATCTCTATCAGCAAGCAAGAGTAAAAAATCTGATTTGATTACCTGTAGAGCCTCTCTGATGGTGTGCAGATCGGAAAGAGTGACACCTCCCTGAACTCCCTATTGTCGCTCTTCCCTTTGAACCTTCTAGTAAATATCCTCAATGTAATTATGCATGCTATCAAGACGCGATAAGGCTACCACAACTTGGTCTTCAGTGACTCTCATCTGGCTCTACAAATGGTGTAGCTCACTATGCCTGTAATCATAATCAACCTCATGCAAAAATAAATCTGATTTATTTTTGAGATTCGCCTTCTCGAAATTAGCTACCTCATTGCCATCCTTTTTGCATGAATCCTGATAAGAAGTTGGAACATTATTGTAGTCAAAAATAAATTCATCCCGCATAGGTTCTTCTTTGTATTCAGGTGTCAACACACCCGGATCCCATGGTACTAAGAGTTGATCACTTAATTTTGTCCCAACGTGCTCTTTTGGCTCCTCATGCATGACTGTCTTTGTACATAATTCACTCTGCAAGTCACCAAAGAAAATGAAACTATTTGGCATATTCACCTTAATAGGTTCAGTTTGGCAACTAAACCCACAACCGCCAACATGCACTAAATCTAAAAATGCATCATAATCAGCAATAAACCCATCATACACTGAATCATCATGGTTGTCCAAATCTTTGTCATGCTCCAAAATATCATGAGTGTACTCATCGAAAAGGGCTGCTATGAAACCTGTAACTTTGTCATCATGTCCTTTCTTTGCAATGGCGTTAGTAAACTCAACTAATTTGTCATCATATGCATCAGCTTCTTTGGTCTCATCTAAGCAACTGGTAGACTTAGAAATTTTATTTGGTAGGTTCAAATCTGAAACCATGTCTGCTATTTGGTCTTTTTCCTCGTGCACAATTTCATCATCAAAAGTTGCATGCATGACTAAGGACTCATTTTGGCATTCGGTCATACATACCTCATGTGAAATGTCACTTCCTTCATCACATATTTCTGATCTGATTTTTTCTTCTGCAAATACCTTTGTTTTTTCAGCTTCATTATCATGGTGTCCTGATACTACGTTCAACTTTTCAGACTCTTCCCTTGCAAACTTCGGAAACAAATACCTTTTGAAGTCTGGATCCTTCATAATGTCAAAGATCTTTTGCATATCATGTTGAACTTCACCCCAAAACTTATAATCAACTGATGATGCCATCATGAGTTCAAACTTAACCACAGGCTGACAAGAAATGATTGCGCTTTGATACCACTGTAATAGACACCCCTATTTGTTGCTCTTAAATAACTAAGGGTTTTTTCTTTGTTTCCGTTTTTGTAATGTTTGATTTTTTTGTGCTTTTTCTAATGTTTTGCTGATAGGTATTATATGCAATTGTTTTGGGGTTTTTGTGCTTTATAATGTGTGAACATATGCATAAAGAAAAACTCTAAATTGCATAAACATAAACTGGAATGAAACAAACTGAAACCCAACACCAAACAACATTATTTTATTCAAATTTTTGACCTGGAAATGCAAGTACAGGTCTGATACAAAATTCTAGAAATAAACCATACACAGCTGAACACACCAAAATGCTCATAACTTCATCAAACAGGCTCCGAATGACATGCCGTAAAATGCAACAATCTTGTACAAGCTAGGCGCCAATGTCTGGACAGCAAACACACCCGAAAGTTGACACTGAATTTATTGCACACTTCCCAAGGTAATGGTACAACCTATTGGAAATGGTACGACCAACAAAATAAATTCACTCTAGCTCCAAACCCTCATCAAAATGCCTCCATTCTCATCGCCCAAACTTGGAAAACATATGCTAGGAAACCCAAAATGAGAAACTTCTCGGATTAAGAGATAAATGCTTTACATGTTCTCCAATGCACTCTTAAATGGTAGGCCAACTCCAAGAACCCTCAAATCACACCACAAAACACTAAACTAAAGCACACCCAGATGAAAATGACCAAAAACTAGAAGACCTAGAAGATCTCCTCAAACACCCACTGAAGTTGCCGAAATCACAAACCCTACCACTGCAAATCAAGCTCAAATTTGTGTCCCCTGAAGTAGAAACACCTAGAACTGACTAGGGAGGACCTTTAACCCCCGAAACCAGTGATACCAATGGAGGTTTTCGTCTCCAAAAGCCAAAGTCTGCAATTGTTGAAGCAAATTTGACAGAGTTCTGTTATGTTGCCAGAAAGAAGATGATGCAAATGAGCTCCAAAACTCCAATATAAACCCCATGCCTCATTTTTAGGTTTTTTGGGCTCCAAACACATTTCAAAATAATATTATTTTATTGCCTTAAGAACTCCTACGTCCCCCCTTGGGATGTGCATCCACCCCCTTGGCCTAGTAGGACAACGTTGTTTTAAAAAAAAAACATAAAGTTACTTTTTTTATTTTTATTTTTTATATCATTTGGCCCTTTTTAATTAAAAAGTAACTTTAATAACTTCCAAATATTTTGCCCAACCTTAGCAACTGAATAAATTCATCAAATAAGGCAACCTGAACACTGCAAATGTGGAATGAAGTAGACCAAAGCTGACACTACCAAAATTAGCAGTTACTATAAATAGTAACTCCATCAGAATCACCCAACAGAGCCCTCGAAAGGACTTAGAACTCCTTAGCACTACTCTGAACAAAAACCCATAAAATTCATCACCATTGAACGTCTCAGCTTCGACTTACTAAAAATAGTAAGTGGTGGAAGAAAGCTCCAAATCGCCTCTAGAAAGAGGCAGAGGAGAGCTGGTGAAGCACTGATCGCCAGGGAACAACCCACTTAGGGTTCCCAAACATCCCTATTTAGCCTATGGGAACCCAAGAATAGGCTAAATCACCATTGAACATTGACTGTCTAGAAAGGGGACATTACATCCAAAATGAATTTTTTGCCCCAAGTAGCCTTATGGTAACTTACTCATCTTATCGAGTTGCATGCAGTGCAAGTTGCTACAATCATCAAGTTTATAGAGTAGGTAACTGAATACGAGGTCTGCTTGAGAATTTTTTTTATGCAATTTTTTTGTTATTTTGATCATTATGGTGATTATGAACCACAAAAATATGCTTATTTGATGTTTTTGGTTGCTTCTCTTAGAGGAAAATAACTTATTTTTACTTAGGATCTTAGTCGTTGTTAGGTCCAGTGGCCACCTAGTGCCTGGCCATGGCCGCTCTCGTCCTAGGCGGCCACAAGATTCGAGTCGTTGACGTTAGAAGAAGCTAAGGCAATATAAAAGATACCCTAAGGTTTTGTCTTTTCACTTTTCCAGCTATCAATTCTGCTTTCTTGAGCATTGAGGTGAAAGTGACTTCCGCAACTTGGAGTGTTCCTGCAATTTATAAGATTATGATTGTGCAGGGCGAGGCATCTTCGGGTGCAGGAGTCGAAGCTTCTCGAGTACTCCCTAAAACCTTAACCCTATTTTTTTATTTTTGTTTTGGGTAAAAATGAACCATATTAAGTAATCGGTAATTGAACCCCATTAATCTCACTAGAAACGAATGAAAACCCGTAGCTAGGCTTAGTTTAGGTTTTTATGTGGTGGGCTTGTCCCCATTTTGTCTTTGTTGCTTTTGTTATATTTTTTTATTTTTTCTGGCCTAGGGTCAACGTGTTTGCCTCACTACCCATTGGCTACAATCGATCAAAGTAGCTAGGAAATCCTACAACTTGGTCGTTGTCACTGGTAGCGGCCGATTTGAATCCCAATAATAACAAAATTGACCATTGGGGCTTGGCCGCTATCAGCTTTGGTGGCCGATTTTTGGCCACTGTAGGCGACAACGGCCAAGAACACTTGATGAAATTTTTTTTTTTTGTTTCATTTTCTGGGTTGACTTATTGATTTTTTTTTATTTTTGATTTGTTTTATTAGGCGTAATTTTTCCCTTTTCTTAGACTTAGGATAGCCCATCATCTTTTGCATCGTTTTCATGTTTATTGTGAATTATGCCTTAGATGCATTGTAGTTATAATTCATTTTCTTTTGTTGTTAGATTCTCATTGCTCATGCTCTAGACTCGAAACTCATGAATACACTTCTACCCCTCTTGGATGTCAATGATTAGACTTGGCTCAAAGCCTGTGGGCTTCAGTATGTCACAATACTGCCCACCATTATGGTAGATCATGCCTACCTTATAGCTTTGGTCCATCGATGGGACCCTCGGACCAATACCTTCCACTTTCCTACCGATGAGATGACCATCACGTCGAAATATGTGTATAGGATATTCTGAATCCCCTTTGATGGAGTGGCCATTGTCTCTTCGACCACTAATGATCAGATTGTTGTTTTCACTCGGGTGTTCAAAGGGCACTCTATGCAAGCTCTCAAGGACACCAAATCTGGGGGAGTGTTCATATCGCAATGGTATGAGGTGAATGTCTTCTCTACGAGGCATGTAGTGTTTTTGATAATCATTAGCAATATCTTGATTCTAGATTGCTCAGGTTTGAGGTTCTCATGGAACCTTTTGGCGATGGTTCAGGATTTGTTGGATAGTGCAAAGCCTATCATCTATGCATGGGGTAGATATTTTTTGGCTCAATGCTATGATGAGTTGTACCACATCCATTGATGAGGTTGCATCGGCATCACTTGTAGCTTGCTTCTACAAGTTTGGGGATGGGAGCACGTCAAGGTGTATCATCCCAAAGGGCTTCCTACTGAGATTACAGTTGTGGAGGAGTAGATGTAGTGCTATGTTGCTATATGGGCTCAAGAGCACGAGCTGCACAAGAGATGCCCTCATGCGAGGGAGCTTCCCCACTACACTACTACTTTTACTAGGTTGAAGGCCAATGATTTCATGTGGCGACCATATCATGAGTGCCCAAATTGGGATGATCCAACCAGTTTCATAGCGAGGATGCGGCATGAGCAATGGCTCATCAACCATAAGGTTGGCATCCAGGAGTATTTCTTCTACTCCCAAGTTCTTTATTAGTACAGGCTACAATAGGATGTGCCTCTAGTTCCATTTGTATACAGGCACATCACAGTAGAGGGATATCTCCCCCTACCATGGATCACAGAGTTGTCAGCTGAGGAGGATGCCCTAGAAGTTGACCCAAGAGTCATTGGGGGTGTTATAGAGGCATACACTCAGTGGTGGAGGGATCGGATGTGGCATGGTGATGGCAACTTGGGTCACGAGGATGATGGCAGAGGTGATGATACAGATCTAGCAGGGCGTAGAGTCCGAGCTAGGACTGAGGTATGGGGAAACTAGCAGATCAGGTGGTATCGAAGGAGCAGGAGGCTCCTGAGGAGGATGAGGAGGAGCTAGATCCTGAGGAGAGATATTCTCCTTTGAGAGCACAATTGCATGAGATCTTGAGCTCCAATCGACCAAGATCCAGGTAGAGCAGTGAGATGCCACTATTGCATAGTGGGATGCCACCATAGAGCAGCTCACACTACAGATCCAGGCTTTGCAGGCTACTGTCAGGGGTGATGTTGCTAGGATGTAGTTTTTGTACCTGAGGTCACTATTAGAGGAGTATGAGACAATGATCCATGGGCATGTTGGTCATATTACCACCCTCCAGATGCAGCTCAGGAGGCATGGGCTTGTCCCCAAGGAGGCACCAGGTGCAGGTGGTTCACAGGTCAGCTAGCGCTCCACCTCAGGGTAGTCTTCCGCCCATTCTAGCCAGAGGACCAGGACTCGAACAGAGAGACCGACAGGCTCACACCATTCGACCCATGACACCACCATAGGGGGAGGTGGCACTAGGAGAGGTGGTGCAGGAGGTTCAGGCCCTGTATTTGATTGATGATGCTCTTAGTTTATCATTTTTGAGGTCGGCTTGACCTATATGACTGTAGCCCTATGGGAAGTTTTGTATACCCATCTATTTGACACACATTTATATGATATCTTTATGTTTATGACTCATTATGTGTATCATTTATTGCTCATGTTTTTGTTGTTATTTGTTTTATGATGAGATGTGATGATGGTATTATGATGATTTGACATATATGATAGATGATAGATGATATTGGTGGTGATGTGGATATTGAGATAGATGCTCATGTAGATGTGATATGATCTACCTATTGTGATATGATGTGATGTATTATGCAGTGATTTGATGATGGATTTATGATTGTATACAAATGGATATTGCTTATGTGTTTTATGATGTGCTTTATGGTGTGATGATGGATGATTAATGACTTGTGTTTTGTGGATGCGATGTTGGTATGTTAAATGCATGTCTGATTTTGATTTCAGTGTGTGCACTTAACTTATGTTATGATATGGTAAATGCAATGTGCAATGTGCTATGTATATGGTGAATGTAATATGTAATCTAATGTGAATGAACTTGTATGTTTTAATTACTCAAAACACAAAGAATGCATATGCTATGATTTTGACAATCTAATGGGTGATACCACAGAAAGTATAACAACCATGGATTTTTTTTTAATAATCATTCTAATCATGAGAATTGATCATTTAATCCATCCATGTGTGCAATGTAATGGTGTGGGATGAATGTATTTTCTGGATAAGCTTCTGTAATTTAAGAAATATAAAATAATCAGTGGTCGTCTAAATATCATTTCTGACATATAATCGGTATCTCATATATTTTATTAATACCCCCTAATTTATAGAAGCTTATGAAGAAAGTTGTTGATGTGATTGGTGATATGATTTGTTGCTTATGTAGGAATTATTTTTTGTTGTTCCTGAAATTCAACCACTCTAGTTATCCTATCAACAATTGTCTACTGACCACTCTAGACTTTTGAAAAGTAAGGCTTTTACCATGGACCTGGATATTCATGATCTCTGTGTGTGCAAGTGATTGTATATTTTGAGATAGAACTCAAGCATTTCCTCCGATGTCAGGCAGGATTCTTTCAGCCCATTGCTAAGATCAGGGATTCTCAAGTGTTCATCTCGTCCTAAGTTGGACTTAGTTGGACTATACCACTAGGCGATATTGGGTTACCTAAGCTAGCTCATCCACATTCAAACATTGGTCTACACAAATGCATGAAGCAATTGTGGTAGACATATCATCATGCATAAGGATTTCTCCTTCCGATTTTGTACAATGTTGAGAATTCCAGGGATTCAAGCTTCATTCCCTTCTTTTCTTCCTTTTGGCTTTGGATATTTGCTCATATGTAGTGATGAAAATCACTATTTATTTTTTATTGATTTTTTTCTTGAGCGAGGATTCTTGTAGTGATGATAATCACTATTTATTTTGCTCATATATAGTGATGAAAATCACTGTTTATTTTTGATTGATTTTTCTTTGAGCGAGGTTTCTTGGAATCTCTGATTTGTGTATCGGATCATTGCTTTGAAATCTGGAATGTATGCTTGGATTTTTGAATTTGTACTTTGTTTTGGGCTTTTGCTTATGTTGATTTAAGCAAGGGATTTGGATAGGGTGAAGCTTGTCCTTTTGCCAATTCTCAACACCTTTAAACCGGTTGCACAGGGGGATAAGCAAGGAAGATCCTTTTTGCTTAAGGTAACCTAGACCGCTTCGCAGCTTTCATATTTTCCTTGTACCAACTAGGATTTTAGTGTTTCAATTAGTGATGGGATCCTGAATATCCAAGGTATTATCACAACTAGACTTTACCTTCTACTAATCAAGGTGGCTTTCTACAAAATTTGATAAGACCACTAGACGTGTTTGAATAACAGGATAATCTTAGCCTATTTTGTATAGCAACATGAAATGGTTGTGTTGACAAACACAGTTATACATGAGTGCATGGATGGAGGTGGATTTGAGCTTTTGGGTTGTGATACAAACTGTGGCATCTTTTGCTAGAATGTGATCATAACATATGTGAATGCAATGGATGTAATGCAACTTATGTGAATGCAAGTGTGAAATGCAAATATTTTTATATTTTTTATTTTTGCATTGTTTTTGTGTTTTTGATTTTGTTATTTGACCAAAGGGCTTTAAGATGCCTTTGGAGCTTTTTGTTTGATTTGACCAAGGGCTTTAAGATGCCTTTGGATGGAGCCTTTGGGTTTTATATTGCTTTTGACCAAAGGGCTTTAAGATGCCTTTGGAGCTTTTTGTGATGAAGGTGACCAAGCTGTGTGAAGATACCCTTGGAGCATTTTTTTTTTTTTTTTTTTTTTTTTTTTTTATTTTTGACTTTTTTATTTTTTTTGAAATTTTTGAATGTTTTTTTATTTTTGACATATTTGAATGTTTTTTGATTTTATGTATAAAATGCCTTCAAGTGAATGATATTGAGAGGTTCAGGCTCTTCAACACCATCCAACGATGTAAGGCGATATGCTCCAGGCCCAACCCTTTCTGAAATCATGTAGGGGCCTATCCAGTTTGCCGTAAATTTGTCTCGTAGGTGCGGTGGCAGATTTGAGTTCTATTGGTTTTCTTTGAGCACAAGATCCCCAACTTTGAATTCCCTCAAGTGGACTTTACTGTTGTAAGCTCGTGCAAGGCAATTCTGATAAATGCGGAGATACTCCAAGGCATTGAATCGGCGTTCATCAAGAAGCATTAGCTTATCAAGGCGGCCTTGTCATGCGGTGTCATCATCTATGAAGTCCTTCATGGCTACTCGTAAGGTTGGAATCTCCAACTCTAAGGGCATGATGGCCTCAGTGCCATATACAAGTGAAAATGGTGTTGCCCCAGTGGGCGTCCGCACACTAGTCCTGTATGCCCATAGTGCAAGAGGTAATTGCAAGTGCCAGTCCTTATGATTTTCTTTTACCATCTTCCTCAAGATGGAGATGATTGTTTTATTTGAGGCTTCTGCTTGCCCATTTGCTTGTGGATAATAAGGCATTGAAAAACTGTGTTGAATATGGTATTTGTTCATTAAAGCACGCACATTTTTGTTCTTGAAAGATGGCCCATTATCCGATATTATCTTCGAAGGGACCCCAAAATGACTTATGATATTGTGGAGTATAAACTCCGCAATCCTTGGTCCAGTTGTCGATGTTAAAGGGATCGCTTCGACCCATTTAGTAAAATACTCAATGGCCATTATGATGAACGTGTGTCGGCCCAAGGATGGGGGTGAGATCTTCCCCACCAAGTCTAGTCCCCACTACGAGAATGGCCATGCTTCCTGGATGGGTTGCAAGGCTTGTGATGGCAAATGGGTGAGATTTGCATGATGTTGGCACTTAATGCATTTCTTGACATACTCACAACAATATTTTTCCATAGTGGGCCAATAGTAACCCATCCTTAAGATACGCTTAACAATAGCCATGCCACTGAAGTGGCCACCACACGTACCATCGTGAGCTTGCAAAATTGCCCAGGATGCTTCCTGGGGCTCAAGACAATGAAGGAGTACTCCATCATAACCTCACCTATAGAGGACTTCTCCTAGAAAAATGTACCTAGTCACCTTTTGTTTAAATGTTCATCTTTCACCATGCGATAGGTCTTGCGGTAGCATTCCTAGCTTCAGGAAATCCCACAATTGGGAAAGCCAATCCTGATAAGCCACAACTTCTATTGATAAAACAACATGTTCCTCCTACGATCCAGCATGTGCGAACACATATTGAGAAACAACTCTATGGTGAATGGTCGTGCCACACTCTGTAGGTCCTTGAGAAACCAAAGATGCCCAAGGTGTTGTTTGCAAGAAGTCTTTAGCTGTGATGGACCAATCCTGATTAGGTTTGATGTTGATCATGTTGACTGATGCTTGATTGTCCAAAGCCTCACGTTGTATTGCTGAGTGCGAGAGCACTTTCACATGAACGGTTGTAAAATCAGCGGATGGATTCTGAGGGATTAAGGATCCCAGAGAGGCCATGGTGTCTACAAATCTATTTGATGTACGAGGGATTGCCTCGATGTCATACCATTCCAACTGGGCTAGGTAGGTGTCAACAAGTTCCTTGTAAGCTTTCAGGAGTGGGCACCTACATTGGAATAGGCCTTTAACTTGATTTACTATGAGCAAGGAGTCACCAAAGATGTTCAATATTTTAATGCCCATTGCTACGGCTGTTTGGAGTCCCAAGATCAAAGCCTCATATTCTGTGTTGTTGTTTGTGCAAGGGAAGTCTAGTTTGAATGATAAGGGCAATGACGTGCCCTACGGTGTGATAAAGACTATCCCTACTCCACCCCCTTGCTCACATTTTGAACCATCGAAGAACAATGACATGTCTCTTTCTTTCTTAGGTTCTTCGAGTTCAGGTGGATCTGATAATGCAAAGACTGCATCATCATGCAACTCTATGGTGAGAGGCTTGCTATCCTGAAGAGGCGCCTCTGCTAGTTGATCTGCTATGACTTGTCCCTTGATGGACTTTTGGCTTATGAACTCTAGATCAAATTCTGTCAGTAGCATGATCCACTTTGCAGTACGAGTATTGTGATATGTCTTGTTCATCATGTACTGCAAAGGATTTTGTTTGGATATAACGTAGGTTGTATGGCTCAACATGTAGTGTCACAACTTTCGAGTTGCAAAGACCACTGCTAAACACAACTTTTTGACATACGCATATCCCAGCTCATAACTCACCAAGGTGCGACTAATGTAATATACGACTTGCTCTTTGTTTTGCACATTCTTTTGGGCTAACATGGTGCCCAAAGCAAAATCAGTAGCCGATATGTATAGCAAATATGGAATGTCTGGCCTTGGTGGAGCCAACACTAGTGGCGTGGCCAGGTATGTTTTGATCTCTGAAAAGGCTTGTTGGCACTCTTCATCCCAATGAAATGGGATATCCTTGCATAGCAACCGGTTCATGGGTCGACACTTATCTGATAATTGTGCAATGAACCATTTGATGGATGCTATCTTGCCTTGAAGGCTTCTTAATTCCCTAATGTTGGTAGGGGCGGCCATTTCCAGTATAGCCTTCACTTTTGTCGGATCGACCTCGATGCCTCTCTTAGAAATGATGAATCCCAAAAGCTTGCCAGAAGTTACGCCAAATACGCACTTCTTAGGATTCAATCTTACATTGTGCTCAATGAGGCGGTTAAAGACTTGTCTAAGGACTTCAGCGTGCTCTTGTCACAGGAAAGACTTAGCGAGTAAGTCATCCATGTAGTCCTCTAAGATCTTGTGCATGTAGTCATGGAATATGTATGTCATGGCTCACTGGTAGGTGGCACCAACATTCTTGAGCCCGAATGGCATCACTTTGTAATAGAATGTTCCCCATGGAGTAATGAAAGCAGTCTTGTGCTAGTCTTCGGGTTTAATCCAGATTTGATTGTATCCAGAAAAACCATCCATTAGGGAAAGCATCTCATGACCTGCGGTGGCATCAACAAGAGCATCTATGTTTGGCAATGGGAATGAATCCTTTGGAGTTGCCCTATTTAAGTCTCTAAAGTCTATGCAAATACGAACTCTTCCATCGGGTTTCCCCATGGGCACCATGTTGGACACCCACTCAGGGTAGTCGATAGGAACTATGAAAACTGCATCCAATAGTTTTTGCAATTCATTCTTTACCATCAAAGCGATGGTTGGATGCATTTTCCTCAACTTTTGCTTGACTGGTTTCTTCATGGGATCCAGTGAAAGGTTGTGAACAACTAACTTTGGATCTATCCCAGGCATGTCTTTGTAAGTCCAAGCAAAAATATTTGGCCTCTCTTTCAGGAGAGGAATTATGATGGCTTGTTCTTCTGGAGATAGACTTTCTCCGAACTTGACTTTCTTTGGTTGAGTAGGATCATCACTGATGTCCACCTCAAAAGTCGCTTCTACAACCATATGTGACCCATCCTCCAGCTGATGAGGTGTGGGTATCAAGTGAATGTCATCGATAGGATTTATAGGTCCTACTGACTCAGGATCCAAACCAGCATGAAATACGTCATATGCACAGCCTGATGCAAAATGAAATGGTTGTAACATCTCTTCATTAGGGAAAATATCTTCAGGCTCTATGGGTGAATCAATGCGGTCCCAATCAATTGCCTCTGTATCAATACACAAAGGTTTTGTGGGATCGGCTGGATTATGAAGTGGAGTGGTCAAATCAATGGAGATTGTGTTGATGGATGGAATGAAATCTCCAGGACCACATGGGTGCAATATTATCTCAGAGGTTTCCCTTCCATACTCACGATGAGGCTCTGGAGGAATGGGAATTTCTGGATCTGGCCCATGAGCAGGGCGGATAATAGGATCATTGGGCTCTAACCGCTCTCTGAATGTAGGCGGAGGGGGATTGACCATCTGGTGAATGGCAGCTAGGTCAACAGGTCTCCCCAAAAACCATAGATGAGGGTCTATGGCATGAAGTGCCACCTCTCTCTCTACCAACATGTCAACTTGCCACAAGTGGCGAGGCCCAAGATAAGCCATCTCAGTTTTGGAGTCAAAGTCATCATCACTTATCCAAAAACCATTAGCATTGGTATGCGGCCCTAAGACAAGGGGCTCATGCCTTGGCCCTAGGTAGGCCATCTCTGTCTCATCTTCATATTCTTCATCACTTATGAAGAATCCATTGGCATTAGTGTGCGGCCCTAAGATATGGGGCACGTATCTTGGCCTCAAGTAGGCCATCTCTATCTCATCCTCATACTCCTCGTCACTTATGAAGATGCCATTTGCATTAGTTTCTTGCCCCATGCCATGGGGCCAATGCCTTGGTCCTAAGTAGGCTCTTTCTATCGAGTCCTCTGACTCATAGCTACTTTCATCTGATATGTATCCACTCTCATTGTGGATGGACCAAGTAAAGCTTTGTAAATAGTGAGGCCCATGATAGGCCAAGCCCTCTTGTGCTTCATCATCACTTGCCACATATCTATTTTCTTCTTGCTCATCATCCCATGAGTTGTATCCTACTGGGATGGCATCAGTTGTGAGTCTTGGATGATATGTCTCAGGTGGCGGGATGTTCACTGTGACCACTTGTCTATTGCACATAAGACTTGAACTTAGTGGGTGATAAGGAATAAAATCGATGTCTTCTCCTAACCCCAAGCTCAATCTATCTAAAGCTACTACCAAAGAGTCATCCCGACATCTGATGTGGTAACCTACCCCAAACCTATCAGTAGGAAGCTGGTATTGTGGCTCGAGTGGCCGCCTACGCCCCTGCTCATATATACCAAGACCGTAACCATGCCAATGGCAACGTTCAAAGTAGCTTAGAGAAAACTCAGGATTAGAGAGGTAATGAACATTAATAGTGAATAATTCATCATTGTCCTCTTCCTCTTCAGTAGACTTATGGGTGCAGTCTAGTCCAGCATAGAAGAAGTTTGTCTGGTTGGGAGGGATTCCAAGCGGAACCACTGTTCCCACTGGTGGTCTCAAGTCTTTTGGTTTTCCCATGTCTTGTGCAGATTCTATGATAGGTGTGAATGTTATGTTCTACACAAGGTATTCTCCTATCCCTGTGCTTGCCAAGTGTATGGTTGCATGCGATGTGGATGACCCCATGGATGACACTGGCGAAGCAGGATGGTAATCATCATCTTCGACTTGCTCTTGGAGATCTTCTTCGTCCATGGGACTTGGACCTTCCTCAATGGCTATGGTTAGCACTTCCCTGGGCTTTCTTTCCTCGACTAAGGGTGCCTTTAGCTTCTGATTATCTTGTGGCTTAGACGTTGATGGTTTCTTAGAAGCATTAGTCATGTTGGGTGCATGTTGAGGTGTTAATGTGGATGGGTCTTTTTGTACCCCTTTGTCTTTGTCCTTCAGTTGCATAATTGGAGATGAAGGCCCTACATACAGGTGGGTAGAAGGGATCACAAAATCTCCTAGAAAATCCACCTGATGGACATACTTGAATGGCTCATCATCGGCCAACACCATATAGACTTTGTTATCATGCACATACTTGACACATTGGTGTAAGATTGAAGGGACACACTTCATGTCCCTTATCCAAGGTCACCCTAAAAGGATGTTGTATTGCATGGCCCCTTCCAAGACATGACACATCATGGGGATGGTCTTATGCCCTACCTTGATAGGTAAGACTATCATTCCCACAGTATTGCATAAAGCATCATTGAAAGCTCTTAATGTGTAGGCTCCCGAAATGATATGTGACTTGGGGATTTTCAGGTGTTCTATGGCAGTTGTTGTGATGATGTTGATTGATGAACCTGTATCGACCAAGACCCTCTTGAAAGGTAAATCATTGATTGATGCCACAATGTTCAGCGGAGGGTCTGGTAAGGCAGTAGGTACTATCTTAATCTCATAATCATAGAATCGAATTACAGGTTCCTGGCATTCTTGTACTTGTCCCACAAAATGGGTGAAGGCATTTGGATCTTGCGGTTGGATCTCAATTGACCTTAAAATCTCCATCAAGGTCTCCCTATGCTTTGGGGACTGTTGTATGAGCTCATAGATGGATAGCTTAGCTAGAGTCATTTGTAAGTTTTGCTCAAGTCTACTCCGGATAGTTACCACAGGTCGAGTTGGTGGACCTGGAAGGTTGTTTTGCCCCTGCCTCTACCTTGGTGTAGTTGGGACATTCATAGGAGCTACAGGAGGTTGTGGTTGACCATACCATCTACTCCTGGTTGCTATATTGACAATTTTGACCATCCCAACACATCCGTGGGTAGGTATATCAACTCGGACCTGATTGACTTGGGCCCCTTGCTCTCTAGGGGCCTCATGATTTGGTAGCGGGTTTCTGTAGATGCCCATATCTCTATTGTCAGGGGCCAATGGGTTGTCCACTTTGAGTTCTCCCGCCTCAATCATGTTTTGAACTTGGTGCTTAAAACCATTGCAAACCTCAATGTTATGCCCCGATATCCTATGATAAGGGCAAAATTGATCTTCCCTATATCCTTTTGGCTTAGGATGGTTGGGATCTATAAGAGGTATGTCAGGGAATCTGATCTTTCCCACCTCACTCAATTGGTTGAAGATTGATTGCATTGATTCTGTTAATGGTGTAAAGTAGCGAGGGGGTTTTCATTCTTTGTTTCTCCCTTGATAGTTCTTTTGATCATAGTTGGCTGGTGGGGGATGTGCTTGATAATTCTGGGGTTGCTGCACAGCCCCATCCTTAGGCGCAACCAACACTACTTGATTAACTAGGGTAGGGTTTGCCTGCTTCTATTTATTTTTGCCATTTTTGTCATTCTTGTTCCACTCCTTGTTTCGGAGTTTGATGGTTCCCTCATCTACTTTTATGTCCTCAATGAGTTTGGCCTGTGCCAAAGCTTCCTCAAATGAGGGGTACTATTGTAGTTGTAGCAAGAGGGAGATGTTTTTGGAACAACTTTTGGTGAACATGCAGACAATCTCTTCTGTGGGGACGGAGAATGATAGTTTTGCCATGATCTTTCTCCATCTATTCCCATAATCCATTACTGGCTCATCATCATAATGTTTCAAATTGGCCAGGTCCGAAAGGTTCACTTTTCTCTTAGCACCAAAGGAGAAATGCTTTAGAAAAGCATTTACTAGTTGTTCAAAGTTGGTTATGCTATGCTTGGGCAATTGGTTGAACCATTGAGTGGCAACACCTAAAAATGTCATGATGAATGTCCTTAGCATAAGAGCATCATTGTCTTCAAGATGAAAACATGCATTGATGAAATTGGTGACATGCTCTTGTGCATCTTCTTCACCCTTAAAATTTTCCAACCTAGGCATCTCAAAGTGCTTAGGATATGCAGGGCTAGGAACTGATGGGCACAATGGTTGATTATGTATTTTGCTCAATGTTGGTTGGTTCCCAACCATCTCTTGTTTCTCAAAGGACTTCATATTTTTAGCAAGAGCTTGAAATGCCTTTGAGGTGAGGAGTTCCTCTTCTTGTAGGCCCCCTCATGGTGGCAATGGAGGTGACCCCCTATCCACTTGAGTTGTTCCATTTTCTTCCCTCCTACGAGGGGATCCAGGATATGCTTGATCCTAATTTATTAAGTCTTCCATTCCCCCCTAGTTGGATTCCACTCATGATTTGGAGGGTGATTTTGGTGTGGGTCACTTTCTTGTCTAGTGCACCTTTCTCTTGGTGAGTTAGTGCATTGATCTCTTTGATGATCATTACCATTTGTTTGATGGTTGATGCGAGCTAGCTGCTCAACTTGCTCTCTTAAACGCTGCTCATGTTGGTGCAAGAGTTTTTCTCTTTGCTTTTCATGTTCAAGAGCTTCCACAAGCTCTCGCTCTTTGTGCAAGGTATTCTCTAACCATCACATGTGGTCAGCATGCACTGTCATAGAGGACTCATGCTTGTCTGATCTAGTTTTGGTGGTTCTGATACGTAGATTCCTCGAGGAGGTTTCTGTTGTTTCTCTGCTCTTGCTAGCTAATGTAACTTGTTCAGTGTATGTTTGAGTGTTTTCATGATCAAATTTTGTATGTTTACTATGGGGCCATTCTGAGGCACCCCTAGACTAGAGGTATGCTTAGAAGTCATAGTTCATGAACTTCTAGATGTAGAGTTCTCAGTAACTATGGTTCTTTGAGTTGGCCTCTGATGAAACTTATCCAACTCATCCAGTTGTCTTGTTTTCCATGGCTGATCCCGTGGGGTGCCATTCACTCCAATAAGGTCATAGTCTATGGGAATCCTTCCTCTTGTGTGAAGGGTATCTTCTATTTGATGCCTATGACTCGATGTTTCTCTAGTTTCTTGCCCTTCAGTAGGCAGACCTGTTCCATATGTTTCTTGTGAAGCTTGAGAAGTTGTAACTCTTGTGTGCCCTCTTGATGAAGAAGGCTTTGTGGTCACATGCTCTCTCCATGAGAATGGAGATGTAGCAACCTCATCATCCTTATGTGAAGATTGAGCTTTAGAACCTTCTTTATGTCTATGTGAGGAGGAAGCCTTTGAAGCTTCTTCATGCCTTTGAGAAGTTTTTGTGTGTTTAGAGGAGGCCTTTGAGGTCCCCTCATGTCTCCTTGATGAGGATGGCTTTGAAGCCTCTCTTTGTTTATGTGACTTTGTTCCATGATGTAGTTCCCTACTTGGGGTTTCTCGAGGAGAACCCCCAAGGGTTGAGTTATCACCCCTTAGGCTCATGGACCTACGTCTCACGGTCTTGCGGGTAGGTCATCCAATATGACTATGACTTCGCCTATGGGTATGGGCTGCTTCAGACTCTCCTTCGACATCAGACCGAGGATGTTTACTTCTTGTTTTGACCATTTTTGCTTTTAGGAATTTGTCTTTTGAGTTGCAATTCAATGTACGCAAACAATATCAAGCAAATGTTTATCTTGATTATCAATTTAAGTGTGTCCTAAACTATTTGTTGTATTTTGATGATTTGTTGTTCCTTTGATTTCTTGCTTTTGTTCTTGGATTAAGAATGAGAAGACTCATCCATAGTGATAATCAAGTACACCCATGCCAAACATGATTTTCCCAAAATATGCTAGGGTACACCACTGAAGTCCCAGTGGGGGGTTCACCTAGCTCTTCCACTCTGAACCAATGATTGTTCCAATAGTGGGAGATAGTTTGAGCACAAGTAACTTAGTACCACTATAAGTAAGTTTCTCAATCCATTTCTAGGAAGCTCTAGGGGCAAGCCAGTGGAAGGAGATGAATTCCAACGTCACTAGATTGAATTGAGGGTTGGTGATGAAATCCAACTCCCCAATGTTTAAATGATGTGTATGTGTGTGGTGTTCATTTTAAGCTTGCGTAAAGTAACATGCATCATATAGCAGCAATGAATCTTTCCTATATGCCTAAATGCAAAGAGACGTTTTGATTTTTAAAAAAATGCATGAACTACCATGATTTGTATGGACGCACTTTATTCCGTGCAGCTATGGCCTCTAGCAGGGCCTCAAAGCAAGCAAACAACATACAATGTCTAGCACATTGGATTCTAGGGCAAACTTTACAAGCAAAAGTCATTGTTCCTAGCAACGCCTAGTGGAAAATCTAAAAGGAACTCTAAGATGTGCAAGATGCAAGTTCTTTTTCTTTCATTCTTTTAGTTTTCCAAATAGAAATGTGTTTTAAGTTCACTATTTTAAATAAATAGAGGTAGAAAAAAACCATGAAATACTAGAAAAGCTATACCAACCTCTAATCCAGCTCAGAGAACCAAGGTTCTGGCCTCTGTTGCACTCCTGTGTTGGTCGCTGTCGACCAGAGTGGCTGGTTTATGGCCGTTGTTAGCAGGAGTGACTAACTGTTGGTCGTTGTAGATCAGAGCGGCTGATTTTTGGCCATTGTAGCTCAGAGCGGCTACACCTGCACACAAAGCTAAGTCAGTTTCTAGGCAAAAAAATGAAAAATCAGTGGAAGTCCCATCGTGATCGCCATCTGTAGCGACCCCGGGATGCACGCACCGCTTTACTCTACTTGCAATATTATACCCAAGATGAAATGAAAGACCATGAAAAAGCATATAACATGGAAGTAACAAAGATGGATCTCTTTATTTGTATTGAAACTCGGTTACATGTCGGTCCCTCTTAGGGATACCCATTTTGATACAATGAATTACAAGTGAGGAAGAAGTCCCCTAGCAAGGGGTGGTGCGCTTTCACAAGCTTCCCGGTTCTACACATGGAAATGTATGAGGGCTTACAGATGCCTCCTTCTCTAGGTCTGATTGCTAGAGGGATCCTCTTGCTCTCGTATGTTGTAGCTTTCATCCGATGAACCTGTGGCCCTATAAGCAATGAAACAACAACACACGCTTAGATGTCCGAGATTGCCTCCCCAGATGAGGTTGTTAGCAATGAATATACTCAAATGAAAGCAAGTGCAAATGAAACTAATGCTATGAATGTGAATGAATGAAATGATGCTATGCTAATGATATGCTAAACAGAATAATGAAACTAATGTCTAAAACCCTAAGCTAGGCCTACGGGCCACTGTCCAATGACAACGGCCGCTAAAGTGAATCTCGTTCTCTTTGCTCCAAAGCTATGGATCAAAGCTTGTATCCGATGTTGAAATGGTGGTTGCTATGCTCTCCAATTTGTTAGGGCTTCACCATAAATGTGATCTCCAAGGGAAACTCTCCAAGTCTCGAAAGCTCTCCTCAATGATCTAATGCGTTCCTGTATCTCTGGATTGATTGATTCTCTTTGATCTGCATATGTTTCTCTTGGTGCTCTTAGGCTTGCACCTTTTAAAGTGTGTGAAACCCTAAAGTCTATGCTCAAAACCCTAGGATTGAATCCCTCATGCGTAGTGAATGTTAGCATGAGAAGCTTTTTGTCTTTTCTATGTTTAAAGACTAGTTAACTGAAGTCTAAATTCAGACTCAAGTCTTCTATGTGAACTGGTTGTGAAGGGGAATGCAAAGTTACTCCCACTCACCTTTATTGCATGCAGACTACCACTTCCACCTCTGATTAGGCCTGTTTGTTGGCAAAATGCTTTTTATGGCTTAGCCACTATCGTCTGCAGTGACTAAGATTTGGCCGATGTCATCTATAACGCCTAAGGTCTAGCACTCTGAGCTTGAGCGGCTAAGATCTGGCTGCTCTGGTCTTGAGCGGCTAAGCTTGGATGGGCTCAGAATGCCCCAAATGGGTGGTGAAAACCACTTTTGATGCTTGGAAAGTCCAAGGTTATGTCCTATGATCTTATGAATGTGCCTATGTGAGTAGCTCCCCTAAACATGACACGTTTTAGGTGTCTGCACTTTTATTTCTATATAGGGTAATAATAATCATATTGGAGGACATAAACTAGATCTATCAGTTGCTTGTGGAGGGGTGTACGATGATAGCAGTGAGTGGGAGGTAGAAGGAGACTATGATATAAAGGATCTTTAGAGATGTAAATTGAGTGGCAGTTTGTTATATGGGATGTACTATTATATGGAGATATTATAATGATGACATGTGATCCTTGTCTTGAGCTATATATTGTCATACTCGTTAGGAGTGAGGTTCTCATGGAACCAATTAGGCATTGTGTGTGACTTGGTGGATAGATTATTTAGATATGCATGGGCATCTATGTTGTTAGCATAGACCTATAAAGATTTGCATGATTTAGGATAACATTGAGGATAGGGCTGAGCTATAGCCTAGTGATACAATTGTGGGTTTGGGAGCATATAGTGATGGCAATGCCTATGGGGCTATCATATGAGGCACATAGGTTAATGGGAGATGATTTGTTGTATGACTTGAGATAATGCATCGACATGGATACATAGGTGAAGAGACCTCATGAGGACTTATATCATCAAAGAATTTTTGATAGTTTGAGATCTCAAGACATCAAATGATGGCCATGGAGAGGAAAATCATCATGGGTAGTGGATACAAATGAGCTAGGTTGAGTGAGAAATGGGATATGGATCATCAATATTTGTGGTACACAGGTTGATTTCTTCCCATATATGTAGGTGCTAAGATAGTTTAGTTTGAGACAAAGCTTACATGATCCATTGATGATCATCTGGAGCATCAAGGAATATCATGGGGTGTGACCATGGGTGGAGCCTTTAGACATAGATAGGGACGTTGATATAGTTATACCAAATATTGAGGATGTAGGTACCATCACATATTATGATGCTTGGTGTAAAACATAGATATGGAAGTCCTAGAGAGGGATAATAGATGATATGGGTGGATATGGGGGTGCAATGGCAACTGAGGAAGTAGAGAGGGCAGCTAATAGATTATAGTAGGTAGTTGGTGTTATTGAGGCAATGACCATTGGTAGATATGATAAGGAGACCTAGGAGGAGTTGTCACTTAGGCAATGAGTGAAACATCAATGGAGGGTGGAGTACGTACATCTAAGGTGATAGATAAGGAGGGGTTGGGAGGTGCATCAGAGCAATCACTAAGAGATACAACCGAGGGTTCGAGGGATGAATTTTTGGAGGTGGATGTTAACGATACTATGTAGGTTGATGAGATTATGGAGATATTACAAGATTTCAATATATTGAAAGATAGGGTTAGGTATGTGGAGGCATAGATGGTAGATCAAAAGGCTCCCTAGACTTTAGAGAGGATGGGAGAAGTAGTTGAGAGAGATGCAGCCATGGCAAATAGGTATGGTGTTATGGTGGATAGGAATAGGTTGTAACAAGGGTGGGATGTAGCCACATTGGCATTGAAGAGGTCCATAATATATATGTAGGGCTTGCAAAGTGAGAAGAACTTAGTGATTGCTGCTAGAGATAAGCTTTGAGGGCAATTGTATATAGTGATAACTAAGCAGGATATGGCCTAGGTGGAGAGAGAGTAATTGCAAAGAGAGAAATATGTGGTAGTAGAGAGAGAAAATTTGAGATGATATGGAGCGATTAAGGGCCCAGGGTGATGTGTTAGGGTTACAGGTAGATATGGATTAGTTACAACATGCCAAATATGAGTATAGGGGATGTTATTTCCAAGAGTAGGTTAGAGTATTGGCATTAAGGGATATATTGATTACCCATAGGTTAGTTGTGCCATCCTACTCAAGTTCTATATCTCAATCAGCCACAAGAGCATGACATTAGTGTTCATAGCGGTGCAACACTTCGTAGATCCAACAACATCTCAAGCAAGGGGATCAGGTCTAGCACAATGTGGTGAGGGACCACAAAGGAGCAGAGATGATAGGTCTAGAGGACAAGAGAGGAGTGGGGAGAAACCTGAAGGTCAACAGGGTTGATGTATAAGTATTATGTGGATTGTGATATGATGTATATTGATTAGTTTTATTTGATGTGATTATGTGTTGGTGTGTGTGATTAGATAGATGTTATATGAGATATGACATGTATTTGGCATGGTTGATGTTATGAAAGAAAATGTACGTTGTTGTAAGTGCATGGTTTTTAAACTTCATATGTGTTTATTGAATCAAATTTATGGATGTGTGTCTAGAATTTTACAACCATAAATAGTGTAATTAATCAAGGATAACTTAATAATGACACATAAATTTTAACAAATCATGAGATAGTAAAATATGCAATGTGTATGATGAATGAAAATCTAATAATTAACATATGTAGGATATGCATAGAAAGTTTTTATTATTAAGCTAACTGAACATGAAAAATAACATGTAACCAAAATTATTGAATCATGGGACTAATGATTGGGATACTTTTGGATTCGTTTGGAAAAACTAGTTGTGATGTTGTTTGTTCCTATGTCCAAGGGTTTTTTTTATGCTAAAAGAATTTCTAGAAATTCAAAAACCTTAGTTTGAGCAAGCAAACGTATCTACTAGTCAGTCAATATCTAGCATAAATTGTTGACCATCCCAAATGAGATTAAGCTTATCATGGACCAGTGTGTGTGCAATGATGTTTATTATCCATTTTGAGTGAGGTTGGTCTAACCGGTTGTAAGCTTAGCTAGTATAAGCTAGCTCATATGTAAGTGTGCAGTGGTCTGTATAGAAGAAAGTGTCTAATATGAAACACATGTCACCACTCATAAGGTATAATCCATTACCATATAGGTGTCTATAGCCTCGATGGAGATTAGCCCCACAATCTATCAATGTTGCTACATTACTAACAAAGTGTCTATAGCCCTGGTGGAGTTATCTAAAATACCTTAGGAAACCAAGGTCAAGTTGTTGGTAGTACTTTTTTTGCTCTTTTATATTTTGCTTTTGATTTTTTTGATTGATTTTTTCTTTTTGTAACTTGTTCTTGTAGACATGGAAAATTGACCAACTAAGGTGAGTCATTTTCACTAGATCCCTTATTTTCTCCTTGGAAAATAAGGGTTTGTTGAGAAGCAACACACCCCCACTGAAAAAAAATGAATTTCCATCCTTTGAAAATATTTAGCTTTCATTTGCCAGTAGGGACCCTCTTGATGTTTTCCAGGTTTTTATTCCAAATTTTGCTTGCCTCCTTCTTCTTCAAGTTTTGCATATATCAAAGTATCTAAGTAGTCTTGCATGTGACTTTAATTTCAATTTAGAATTCACTTCTTTAAAGTTAGAAACATTCTGAGTAAAAAGATCTTTCACTAAATATGTAAAAATGCAAATGCAGATGAATTCATTGGAGTCAAATTTCCATTTTTGGAAAAGTCGCGATATCGCGACACTTTCCATTTTTGAAAATGTCGCGAAATCGCGACGGGTCTTGGAAGAATTGGCTAAGTGTCGAAAACGTCGCGATATCGCGACACTTCCATTTTTGGAAAAGTCGCGATATCGCGACACTTTCCATTTTTGGAAATGTCGCGAAATCACGACGGGTCTTGGAAGAATTGGCTAAGTGTCGGAAACGTCGCGATATCGCGACACTTCCATTTTTGAAAGTCGCGATACCACGACACTTTCCATTTTTGGAAATGTCACGAAATCGCGACGGGTCTTGGAAGAATTGGCTATGTCGAAACGTCGCGATATCGCGACACTTCCATTTTTGGAAAGTCACGATACCGCGACACTTTCCATTTTTGGAAATGTCATGAAATCGTGACGGGTCTTGGAAGAATTGGCTAAGTGCTGGAAACGTCGCGATATCGCGACACTTTCCATTTTTGGAAATGTCGTGAAATCGCGACGAGTCTTGGAAGAATTGGCTAAGTGCCGAAAACGTCGCGATATCACGACACTTCCATTTTTGGAAAAGTCGCGATACCGCGACACTTCCATTTTTGAAAATGTCACGAAATCGCGACAGGTCTTGGAAGAAAAAGCTAAGGCATTAAGGTGTCGCGAAATCGTGACGTTGCAAAATCGTGACACGGATGAAAGAAAGGGCCTAAGGCATTAAGGTGTCATGAAATCAGGACGTCGCGAAATCGCGACACGGATGAAAGAAAGGGCCTAAGGCATTAAGGTGTTGCGAAATCGCGACGTCACAAAATCGCGAAGTCGCGAAATCATGACATGGATGAAATAAAGGGCCTAAGGCATCAAGGTGTCACAAAATCACAACACGGATGAAAGAAAGGGCCTAAGGCATTAAGTGTCACGAAATCGCGATGTCGCGAAATCATGACACGAATGAAAGAAAGGGCCTAAGGCATTAAGGCGTCGCGAAATCGTGACACGAATGAAAGAAAGGGCCTAAGGCATTAAGGTGTCACGAAATCGCGACACGGATGAAAGAAAGGGCCTAAAGCATTAAGGCGTCGCGAAATCGTGACACGGAAGAAAGAAAAGGCCAAGGCATGGAGACTGTCGCGATTTTGTGACATGTCGTGAAATCGCAACATGTCACGGTTTCGTGGCAGAAGGCCAGAGCAGAAGCAAAGTAAAGGGGAAGCGTCGCGATTTCGCGACATGTCACAGTTTCGCGGAAGAGCTGGGAAAGACCAAAATGCAGGGGGACGTCACGATTTCGCGACACGTGTCAAAAAATAAAGCCGACATATAATGAACATTAGGGTTTTAAATTAATAATATTAAAATACTAATCCTTGCTTGTTCTTTTGCAGAAAGCCAGCTGGCAGTTGCATACTAGCGAAAGTAATGGCGGAAAAGGGCAAAATAAGCACGGGTTAAATGAAGGCCATCAGATGAAAATTTGAGATGCCGAGAATTGTTGGTTCATCCAGATTTTACAGATCTGGCCGCAAAGAGACTTTACGGTGACTAAGCAGCTGCCCATTTAATAGAATATGTCGGCAATTGACCAAAAAATGAAAATATCTACACACAATTACCGAATTTGCCGATGGACGCATTTAACAGGAGAATTTATGGTGAAAGTAATGGCGTGCAGAGAATCTTAACTCAGAAGCGGCTCTGCAAAGATAAAATGTCAGAGAAGCCAGTGACTCATTCCGAATTTTTTGAGGAATTAATGAGGCGCTCCCGGCAAGTGCACCAGAAAGATGAAGATATTTACTTACGCAGTGCCCATTTATGGAATATATCGGCGACCGGCCAAAAAATGAAGATATTTACTTGCAGTTATAGATGGATGAGAATAATATCAGATCATGCCTTCTCCATTTATGGCAAGTAACTGCACTAAGATTTGCAGAGTGGTTAGGGTTTTCAAAACTCTATTTTTAAAGGGGCTTATATTGTAAAACCCGGGTAGTAAGGTTAAGAGGATAAAATTTAGGGTTTGAGAAGAAGATATTTCTGAAAAGATCGTGGTCTGTCCCGAGTCTATAAATACTTCTTCCGAATGTAAATTTGGGAGGCGAAAACTTAGAAATACAAGCTATTGGAGCAATTTCCTGCAAATCTTGTTTGAATGCTTTGTTCTGGACTTAGAGTTGGTGTGACTTTCATTTTCTGTGATAGCGTGGCCAAGAGCCTAATCTCTTTCAGATTGTGATAAGTTCATCTTCTTTTGTTTCCGTTTCATTAAGGTTTATTTAATTTATGCTGTAGATCTGTGTTACCAGGATTGGATATGCCGTTAGGCTTCATTTTCTTTATTGTATGTTAGGGAAAATTACAGATTTAAGGTTCAGGCCTGTTCTAATTGCTCTGTCCTCACTGTGCGAGCTAGGCTGTTGGTGAGAGATACCAATTTTAACCGACTTCCCTTCTGTTTGTGATTTTCTTTCAGATCTGTTGTTGTCTTTGTCTTATGCTCTTAGTGGAAGGTGATCTTAGAAAGTTGGACACTTTCCTCTTTGATTTTGTTCTATTTTGAAGCTAACCGGTATAACTAAAATTGGTAGTTTTGGTTTTGCAACTAAGTTAGATAAATTTCTCTTTCTCGCCTCTACCCTACTCTCTCTCGCTCCACCGATTGAATGATCCATTTTTATTTTCTTTTACATTTGTCTTTTATTTAAATCTGCTAACACATAAAGAGCTAGATCAAAGAACCGATTGTAAATCTGAGTGTCCACAAAGATAACCAATTCCAAAAACATTATTGAACGAAGTCCGGAGCCTGTTGTAAGGTAACATATAGTCCACTTGAAACTATTCTAGAAGCGAAAAAGAGTGAATAGACATTCGACCCAACTCTGTAACTCACACCTTGGATATCCAGCAAGATCCTAAAGTGAGTGGGATTTATCCCGTATAAGTGTTATCGGTATTTTATGCTCATTCTTCACAGGGTGTGTATAAAAGTCGAACCAACATTTAAAATTGGCGCTAGAAGGAGGGCTGAAGTTCAGTAGTTTGTTAAGGATTGTAAGATTATAAGTTGCTTGTGAAAAGTTGGATTCTACTTATAGAGTAACAAGGTCCCACTCCAGAGCTGGAGAGCTCCTTGTGCCTGAGTTAGAAACTCCAAGAAGAAGCAGCCTCGTAAGGGCCAAGTCCTTGTCTCGAATAGTTTTGTCACCACTTGTAGTTACTCCAACTACAACTAAAAGTATCATCGTCAATCAAGTAGTAATGGCCAACCGGTTGGGTTTCACTGCCTTAAATATCCTGGGTGTAGCCCATGACCTGCCCAAAAATCTTGAGAGATATCTTCCCAGATACAAGCATGATGGAACTAGGACAGCAAAAGAACATCTAGTAGCATTCAAGAATGCTCTAAAATTGTTAAATGTACAACATGAAGATGTGGCTTGCAGATTGTTCCCGTTCACTCTCCAGGAGGGAGCTTACGACTGGTTTCTAAATCTCACTAACGATTCTATTACCAGTTGGAATGACTTGGAAAAGGTTTTTGTATCACATTTTGGTGAAGTAATAGATCCCAGTGTATTATATCAGTAGTTTTTGGTATTAAAAGAGAAATAAATGAATCTGTCAGATCTTACAATGTCAGATTTCAGAAGGCTTATGGTAGACTGACTGGTTATTATGTGCCAAATGCAGACCTGGCATTAGAGATTTTTAGGAATTCTCTAGATCCAATGACTTCTATTTTCTTGAAAAGAGATCCCTCTATTACCAATCTAACAGAGGCTTACAAAGAAGCTTTGGTTCTGAAAAGACAATTGGGACCCCAACCTTTAAATGCTCATCAAATTCCTTTGGTCACACAAGGTACCCCTGTTTTCAATCCCATACCGCATCAGATGATGTTGCCAGTGTGTCAAACTCCACCATCAAGAAATCCATTGGCCGTAACACCTGCTGAAAATGTACAGAACCCAGGTAAAGAAGCTGATAACGCAAGAGTTGAAGAAGTGTCAAAAATAGTCCAAAAGTTGGCCAATGACTTTTTAAGTTTTAAAAGGCAAGTTTCTACTGGGGAGAACTCAAACAGGTATTCTTATCAGCATAACAGATTCACTCGGCCCCCATATGAACCCAATAAGGATTATAAAGGTAAAGGTCATGATGTAAATATTTGTGATTTGGCTTTGCCTAATTGGTGCAGGATACATGCTACTTCTCAGCACGGGGAATTGGATTGTTTGGAATTTTGTAACGCCTTTGAAGCTTTATCTGGGGAGTTGATTTCTCCTGAACATCAAAGAAATGCGGACGACCCAAGTTCATCTAGCCACAGTGCAGCTATGGTCTTAGATTCTTTCACTTTTCCAGGTGAGTCTGAGAATGTAGTTGAAATGCCTATGGATGAGGTGCAGGCTTTTCAACAATACAGGAGGGACAACTACAACCTCATAAACATAAATCCGAAGCCCAACACTACATCTACCCCTCCGGACAACTCCCACAATGTTCCTCCGGATCCATCTTCAAGCAATAACCCATCTCCACCCAAGGGAGGAAATCCGAGAGGACCAGATGCATTTGTCCCTCCACTCAATAAGGGATATAATATAGTGGAGGACATGAAGAAGATCAAAGCCAACATCACTCTTCATGAGTTGGCCCAAATTTCAGAACAGAGGGATAACTTGATTAAAACATACTCTGGGCCTACTACCAAATCTTTGGACAGGGGAAAGAAGATGGCAAATGCAAATGTAGCCATGTATAAAGAGAAAACTGAGGTTCCGCCTTTTCTACTGACTGTTCGTATTTTTGGGAAAAACTTACACAACTGTCTGGTAGATTCGGGTGCTTCACCTAATATTATACCTTTGGCCATTTGTCAGCAGTTGGGTTTGACCCCAATGAAGTCTGAAAGAAGAGTTGTCCAATTAGACAAATCAAAGGTTAAAGTAGTAGGTGAACTTCAGAATATTCATATCCAGTTAGCATCTGAGCCAAGGGCACAACACATAATTGAAATTCAGGTGGTGGATATTCCTGTGGGGTACGGGATGCTTCTGAGCAGGGATTGGTCGAAATCTTTGAATGGATACTTGGCAACTGACTTTTCACACATGTGGTTGCCATGGAAAGGAGTGGCAAACCAATTAAGGGTTGAAAGAGAACCCATGATACAAACATACGATCACCGAATATAATGCAAAAAATGAGACTTGTAAATATTGCTGATGTAGATATTGGAGTTTATAATTTAACAACGGGACAAAATGAGAAGTTTAGTAAAGCTCATCCTGTTCATAGTAATGAAGTTTGGACGCTTCATGTGGATGGGGCTAAATCTAAACAGGGTTCTGGTACGGGGGCAGTCCTTAAAGGGCCTGAAAGTCAGACATATTTTATGTCTTATCGCCTACAGTTCCCTTGCACAAATAATTTAGCAGAATATGAAGCACTGGTGCTAGGATTGAAATTTGCTTTGGACAGAGGTGTAAGAAATATCCAAGTTTTTACAGATTCAGAGTTGGTGGCTAATCAAGTTAAATGTAAATTCCAATGCAAAGCATCTTATTTAAAAGGATACAAACACCGAGCATGGGATCTCGTGGAAGATTTTGATGCTTTTAATTTAACGCACATACCTAGAGAGCAGAATTCACGTGCAGATGTCTTGGCTTCATCAGCCGCAAGTCTGAAACCACCGGAAGAATTCAAATGGAACAAGTTTTCGATCGAGTTAGTCCCTTGTCCTTCGGTCCCAAATAATGTGGATAATTTTCAGGTTTTCTTTGATGACCAGCAGATTATAAATTTTTTATAGAGTACCAAAGCGTTTGAAAATGCTATAATCGATGATGGACAAAGGGATACTCTGCTGGAGCAGTTAGACGATGAAAGGGGAATAATAAGGTTGAAAGATAACAGAATTCCAAAAGGGATGGTAGAACTAGAGCGGCTCTTTGATGTTGACCAAATCAAGCAAAAGGTGAGTTCTGAGGATTCTATGGGTGTAACAAACAAGTGAGACCGAGAACCTGAACATGGGGATTGAAGAAGATCCCATGCACCTCAAGTTGGCTAAAACTTGTGACCCAAAAATAAAAAGAAATATGATTGATTTTCTTCACAGGTCCAAGGATGTTATGGCCTGGTCTTACAAAGACTTAAAGGTTTTTGATCCGAAAGTTTACACTCATGTTATACCTTTAAAAGAGTTTTGCAAACCTTTCCGGAAAAAACAGAGGCATGTCAACGCTCTGCTAGAGCCCCTCATCCAGAAGGAGGTAGAAAAATTATTGAGTGCCGCCATTATTTTTCCCGTTAGGCATTCTACTTGGGTGGCCAATTTGGTGCCGGTCATAAAGAAAAATGGAGAGATCCGCTTGTGTGTGGATTTTAGAAATTTGAACAAGGCATCTGAGAAAGATAATTATCCTCTGCCTTCCATGGATGAGGTGCTACAGATTGTCAATGGTTCGGAAATGATGTCTTTCCTAGACGGTTTCTCAGGGTATAATCAGATATTAGTTGAAAAGGAAGACAGGATGAAAACTGCCTTCACAACCAAGTGGGGAACTTTTGCCTACAAAAGAATGTCATTCGGATTGATTAATGTCGGAGCTACTTTTCAACGTGCGATGGATCATGCTTTCAAAGGCCTTATGGGTAAGTGCATTGTTGTTTACATGGATGACTTAACAGTTTTCTCTAAATCTCGGTTTGACCACGTAAAACACTTGGAGTCTGTGTTCAACAAATGCAGGGAGTTCGACATTTCTTTGAATCCGAAGAAGTGTGTTTTTGGTGTAACGGAAGGAAAGCTCCTTGGACACTTGATCACCAAAGATGGCATTTCCATGGATCCTGACAGAGTTGAAGCCATATCCGGCATACCCTTTCCCAACTCTAAGAAAGAGTTAAGATCCTTTTTTGGGAAAATTAACTTTGTCAGGAAGTTCATCTCTGGTTTTGCAGAAATAGTCAAGCCACTGAATGACATGCTAAAGGAAACTGCTCAGATTGCCTGGACAACAGAAGCTAAAACAGTGTTCCAAGAAATCAAGACTGCCATCAAGCAAGCTCCAGTTCTGGTGAGCCCAGATTTCAGTGCAGATTTTTACCTGTACACCTTTTCTTCTGAACACACACTTGCTGCGGCTTCGACCCAACGAAGAGAAACGGGGGAGCATCCAATTGCTTTCAAGAGTACCAATTTAAAGGGGGCTGAGCTAAAATATTCTCGCTTAGATAAACAAGCCTATGCCTTGGTGAGAGCAAGCTACAGCTTTAGGCACTACATACTAAGAAGCAGAGTTCATGCTATAGTTCCTGACCCAACCTGTTAAATACCTATTAAGCCAGGACGAATTGGGTGAACTAAGAGGTAATTGGGTTACAAGACTGTAGGAATACGACTTAGAAATTTGGCCCGCAAAATTAATCGGAGGACTTGGTTTGTCTCGACACATTGCCGAAATACCCGTACAAGAAGAAATTAATCGCTTGAATTCTGGATTCGATGACCGGTATGGAGATATTATTCATCTGCTGCAATTTGGAATTTGTCCATCTCACTTGAATAGAACCCAAAGGAGAGCACTAAAACTGAAAGCTGCTCATTATCTCCTCAAAGGAGGCAACTTGTATAGAGAAAATTATGTTGGCATTTTCTTAAGATGCATTTCTCAGAGTGAAGTCAATGAGGTGATGTCCAGTTTTCATGAAAAGTTAGGGGCAGGGCATTCCTCAGGATCTGCTACTATGCATAAAATATTGAGAGCAGGCTATTACTGGCCTACATTGTTTAAAGATGCACATCAGCATGTGAGAACTTGCCATCAGTGTCAAACTTTTGCATCCAAAGAGGCCAATCGAGCTCTACCATTGCAGCCTGTTGTAATAAATAAACCTTTTATGCAATGGGGACTTGATTTTGTGGGAGTGATAAACCCAAATTCTTCAGCAGGGCATAAGTATGTTCTAACAGCTACTGATTACTCGCACAAGATGGGTTGAAGCAGCAGCCACCATGAGAAGTACAACTCATGAAGTGATCGAATTTCTAGAGTCAAATGTCATAACCAGGTTTGGGGTTCCTCTGAATTTGGTGTGCGATAATGGACCAGCCTTCCAATCATTAGAGTTTGCAGAATGGGCATACCATATGGGGATAGTTATCAGATTTTCATCCAACTATTATCCCCAAGGTAATGGACTAGCTGAGTCCACGAATAAGAATTTAATGAATGCCATTAAGAAATCTGCAACAGACAAACCCATACAATGGCATACATTATTGAAATATGCACTTTGGGCTGACAAGATAAGATATAAAGTGGCTCTTAAGACTTCCCCATTTGCTTTGTTGTATGGTACTCAGCCCATTGTTCCCATCTCTCTGAAATTACCTACTTATCAATTTGTTTTAGACTATTTTGAGGATCAAGCAGATGCAGAGGCTCATGTTTTGGATCTAACTAATTTACAGGATGAACGACTCCAAGCCCTGGAACATTTCAGTCGGCACCAAGAAACCGTCAAGCGCTGGTTTGACAAAAGAGCCAGAGTGAAAGCTTTCAGACTTGCAGACTGGTGCTTCTATGGGACAAGGCCCATGAAAAGAAAGGTAAACACACAAAGTTGCAGCCGCTATGGATAGGGCCATACCAGATTGCTGAGATCCTGGGTAATAACGCATTTCGTTTACAGGACCTTGATGGTAATTTTCTGAACCTCCCTGTTAATGGTCAATACCTAAAGCATTATTTCTCACTGTTCCATCCAATATATCGTTTGAATGAATCACAAAGACGTTGTAACATGTGTATATATTGTAAATAAGCTTTGAAGTAGTTTGTTTTTTTTTATTTATTTTTTATTTTGTTTGATTTTAAAGTCCTTTGGGGTCTGTACAAAGTAGTCTGTTTTATTTTATTTTGTTTGTTTTTAAAGTTCTGTGTTTATCCTTTGGGGTCTGTACAAATTTCTTTTAGCTTTTAAAATTTTGTTTTTTAAGTTTTGCCTCGGCAGAAAAGAAAGAATCAGCCTTTAAAAAATTGTTTTTATTCCGAGTTCAAAATCCCGTGTTCATTTTGTTTTATTCTAATTGAGAGATAGTCTCGCTTAAACCGAATAGTGGAACTATTTTGTTATTCGTAACAACAAGAGAAAGATGATTGGATTTTGTGTCTTGCTTGCCACAATTATTTTAATTATAAAGAAACCGCTATACTGTTTGGCTGGAGAAACTCCCAGGGAATCCAAGAAAAGTTGGTCATAAGAGGGGACTCTGATTCATGAAATTATTTGAGTATCCATAGAGGCTATCGCACTCAGTGCAAGCAGTTTCAGATCGATGAAATATTAAAAAAAAAAAAATTGTTTTTTAGCAAGGCTTTTCAGATTTCGGTATATTTCAAAGGAGAGAGAGAGAGAAGGTGAAAGTTGAGCAAGACAACATAAAACTAGCACTCTGTTATTTCCCACATTAAAAAAAAAAAAAAAAAAAAAAAAGGGGAAGGAGAAGTTATGTAATGAAAGAGATAGCCAAGGCTTCATAAGATGTTTTCTTTTACCAAGTTGTAGATACTACTTCACGCTTGTGGATCGTGGTCGTGAAAATCTAAAGAGTAACTCTGTCGGGGCGTAAAAGGCTAAACTAGTAAACAGAGCCCTACTCGGTTTCCCCTTTCACAATCTAGAAAAGCCGATCAATCCAGAGTACAACATTCGAAGGCCCAGTCATTCTTGAAGAAAGTTTTATACGCTTATAATTGCACATCAGAAATCTTCCTTAAGTGATTCAACCTAGTATGTCCTTGGGAAATTTTGACAACTATCAGGTAGTAGTTAAATTATTTTGAAGAATATTTGTGGCAAGGCATGGTACATGGTCTATATTGTTTTGAAACTAGAGTCCTGGATTCTAAAATAGTGCTACTATTTTCCCCGCAGATATCGCCATTTGTTGAGAAGCAACACACCCCCACTGAAAAAAAATGAATTTCCATCCTTTGAAAATATTTAGCTTTCATTTTCCAGTAGGGACCCTCTTGATGTTTTCCGGGTTTTTATTCCAAATTTTGCTTGCCTCCTTCTTCTTCAAATTTTTCATATGCCAAAGTATCTAAGTAGGCTTGCATGTGACTTTAATTTCAATTTAGAATTCACTTCTTTAAAGTTAGAAACATTCTGAGTAAAAAGATCTTTCACAGATATGTAAAATGCAGAATGCAGATGAATTCATTGGAGTCAAATTTCCATTTTTGGAAAAGTCGCGATACCGCGACACTTTCCATTTTTGGAAATGTCACGAAATCGCGACGGGTCTTGGAAGAATTGGCTAAGTGCCGAAAACGTCGCGATATCGCGACACTTCCATTTTTGGAAAAGTCGCGATATCGCGACACTTTCCATTTTTGGAAATGTCACGAAATCGTGACGGGTCTTGGAAGAATTGGTTAAGTATGAAACGTCGCGATATCGCGACACTTCCATTTTTGGAAAGTCATGATATCGCGACACTTTCCATTTTTGGAAATGTCACGAAATCGTGATGGGTCTTGGAAGAATTGGCTAAGTGCTGAAAACGTCGCGATATCGCGACACTTCCATTTTTGGAAAGTCACGATATCGTGACACTTTCCATTTTTGGAAATGTCACGAAATCGCGACGGGTCTTGGAAGAATTGGCTAAGTGCTGGAAACGTCGCGATATCGCGACACTTCCATTTTTGGAAAAGTCGTGATATCGTGACACTTTCCATTTTTGGAAATGTCATGAAATCGCGACGGGTCTTGGAAGAAAAAGCTAAGGCATTAAGGTGTCGTGAAATCGCGACGTCGCAAAATCGTGACACGGATGAAAGAAAGGGCCTAAGGCATTAAGGTGTTGTGAAATCGTGACATCGTGAAATCGTGACGTCGCGAAATCACGACACGGATGAAAGAAAGGGCCTAAGGCATTAAGGTGTCGCGAGATCACGACACGGATGAAAGAAAGGGCCTAAGGATAGGTGTCGCGAAATCGCGACACGGTGAAAAAAAGGGCCTAAGGCATAGGTGTCGCGAAATCGCGACACGGATAAAGAAAGGAGCCTAAGGCATTGAAGGTGTCACGAAATCGCGACACGGATGAAAGAAAGGGCCTAAGGCATTAAGGCATCGCAAAATCATGACACGGATGAAAGAAAGGGCCTAAGGCATTAAGGCATCGCGAAATCGCGACGTCGCGAAATCGCAACACGAAAGAAAGAAAAGGCCAAGGCATGGAGACCGTCGCGATTTCGCGACATGTCACGAAATCGCGACATGTCGCGGTTTCGTGGCAGAAGGCCAGAGCAGAAGCAAAGTAAAGGGGAAGCGTCGCGATTTCGCGACATGTCACAGTTTCGCGGCAGAAGAGCTGGGAAAGACCAAAATGCAGGGGGACGTCGTGATTTCGCGACACGTGTCAAAAAAAAATAAAGCCGACATATAATGAACATTAGGGTTTTAAATTAATAATGTTAAAATACTAATCCTTGCTTGTTCTTTTGCAGAAAGCCAGCTGGCAGTTGCATACTAGCGAAAGTAATGGCGAAAAAGGGCAAAATAAGCACGGGTTAAATGAAGGCCATCAGATGAAAATTTGAGATGCCGAGAATTGCTGGTTCATCCAGATTTTATAGATCTGGCCGCAAAGAGACTTTACGGTGACTAAGCAGCTGCCCATTTAATAGAATATGTCAGCAATTGATCGGAAAAATGAAAATATCTACACACGTATCGAAATTTGCCGATGGACGCATTTAACAGGAGAATTTATGGTGAAAGTAATGGCGTGCAGAGAATTTTAACTCGTAAGCGGCTCTGCAAAGATAAAATGTCAGAGAAACCAGTGACTCATTCCAAATTTTTTTGAGGAATTAATGAGGCGCTCCCAGCAAGTGCACCAAAAAGATGAAGATATTTACTTACGTAGTGCCCATTTATGGAATATATCAGTGACCGACCAGAAAATGAAGATATTTACTTGCAGTTACAGATGGATGAGAATAATATCAGATCATGCCTTCTCCATTTATGGCAAGTAACTGCACTAAGATTTGCAGAGTGGTTAGGGTTTATTCAAAACTCTATTTTTAAAAGGGCTTATATTGTAAAACCCGAGGTAGTAAGGTTAAGAGGATAAAATTTAGGGTTTGAGAAGAAGATATTTTTGAAAATATCAGGGTCTGTCCTGAGTCTATAAATACTTCTTCTGAATGTAAATTTGGGAGGCGAAAACTTAGAAATACAAGCTATTGGAGCAATTTCCTGCAAATCTTGTTTGAATGCTTTGTTCTGGACTTAGAGTTGGTGTGACTTTCGTTTTCTGTGATAGCGTGGCCAGGAGCCTAATCTCTTTCAGATTGTGATAAGTTCATCTTCTTTTGTTTCCGTTTCATTAAGGTTTATTTAATTTATGTTGTAGATCTGTGTTACCAGGATTGGATATGTTGTTAGGCTTCATTTTCTTTATTGTATGTTAGGGAAAATTACAGATTTAAGGTTTAGGCCTGTTCTAATTGCTCTGTCCTCACTGTGCGAGCTAGGCCGCTGGTGAGAGATACCAATTTTAACCGACTTCCCTTCTGTTTGTGATTTTCTTTTAGATCTCGTTGTTGTCTTTGTCTTATGCTCTTAGTGGAAGGTGATCTTAGAAAGTCGGACACTTTCCTCTTTGATTTTGTTCTATTTTGAAGCTAACCAGGATAACTAAAATTGGTAGTTTTGGTTTTGCAACTAAGTTAGATAAATTTCTCTTTCGCCTCTACCCTACTCTCTCTCGTTCCACCGATTGAATGATCCATTTTTATTTTCTTTTACATTTGTCTTTTATTTAAATCTGCTAACACATAAAGAGCTAGATCAAAGAACCGATTGTAAATCTGAGTGTCCACAAAGATAACCAATTCCAAAAACATTATTGAACTAAGTCCGGAGCCCATTGTAAGGTAATGCATAATCCACTTGAAACTATTCCGAAGCGAAAAAGAGTGAATAGACATTCAACCCAACTCTGTAACTCACACCTTGGATATCCAGCAAGATCCTAAAGTGAGTGGGATTTATCCCGTATAAGTGTTATCGGTATTTTATGCTCATTCTTCACATGGTGTGTATAAAACTCGAACCAACAGGGTTATCTTTGACCCAAATTTTACCCTACCAAATATGCTTCTTTCCCCTCAAATATTATATCATTGGATTGGGATCGAAAAGCGATTTCCAATCATATATGATTTATCTCATTTTGACTCCATTTGATCCTCCAAAGTGCATTAAAACTGCATAGGGGTCTTGTTGTGAAATCGTGGTCCACTTTTGAGGGGTGCGATTTCACATTCCTAAGGTTTTCTAGCTATTGTGAAATCACGATCGACCCTTATGAGGTGCAATTTTGCATTTCTAGGGTTTTCTCTTAAGGAAACCCTAATTTTCAAAGTTGACATCATTTTACGTCGGCTTGTCTTGGTTTTTCCCACCCATTCCTATTTCAAATATGCTATAAAAGGAGGGTTTGAAGTATTTTTTCATCCATAAGTGACAAGGAATTTTCTTTAAAGAAGTTCTCAAGTGGGTTCTATGCAAGTTTTTTAAGTGATCTATTTTCTTCTTTTGTAAGCAAGCTAACTCGCAAGTGTGAAATGTAATCTTTTGAAGCTCTATTTTTTACTACATTGGATTACGTGTCATGGATCTTTGATGGAAAAGTATTGAATCTCTAAGGAGAGATCAACTATTTGGATATATTAACCTTTCTACCTAGTTTTACGTTATTTTATAGGTGTTTTCACTTATCTACCTTTGCATTTTAATTAATTTTTATTATGTATTTGTTAATTCATATTTTTTGGATTTTTATATTTGCTTCTACAAAATCGCACCCAGTCATTTCAAGGCATGATTTCATCGATCTATGAAATCACGATCGCTCCGATTGGGTCATGATTTTACACAAACCATATTTGGGGGTAGCCTACTACCTCAAAACCCTAGATCTACATTTTACATTACATTCAGGCAATATTAGTGCATTATGTGCTCTATTTTATCAATTTGTTCTATTTCATTTCATTGTGCATGTTCATCTTTCGAAGGTCAACTTTCACTTCTATTTTTAAAGGTTAGCTAAAAAACCTAGGGGTATTGATTAATATACCTCCAAGCATTTTTGTATAGTGGCCTAAGTAGGCCCCCTAATGCTAATCATATTTTTCAAGTAACTATCAAGTTATTTTGCAGGAATAGAGATTATTGGATATTGTTGGATGAAAGATAAAGTTAGGATCAACCACCGGATGAGATAAGTGCCCTAATAATTATTTAGGTTGTTTGTTGTGTGATTTCTATTTTTTTCATAACCCTAGATCATAAATAAAAAGGGTAAATATTTCATTTAAGCTTCTAGGCATTGAAAGGACAAAAGCATATAGTGTGCACTTAGGGTTTTAAAATTTTTTTGTCCATGGATGAGCCAGAGCAATTGACCAATTTGTTAAAATAATTTCAAGATACTTTTGCTTGGTCATATGATGACATGATAGGGCTTGATCCCTCCCTTGTTATGCATTGTTTGGTAGCTAAGCCTAGAGCTAATCCTGTTAAAAAAAAAACATAGGAATATGCATCCTAAGGTCACCTTTTTGGTCAGGGAGGAGCTCCAAAAACTCCTTGACGTCGGTTTTATAAAATCCATCGACTATTCTAATTTGATCTCCAATATCATTCTTGTAGATAATAAGGAAGTAACAATTAGAATATATACTAATTTTTAGGACATTAACTTAGCATGTCCCAAGGATGATTTTACCTTACCCAACATAGATCAAATTGTAGATTTCACCATCAAATGTGGGATGCTTTCAATCATGGATGTTTTCTCTATATACAATCAAATTTTGATTGCCCCTGAAGATCAAGGTAAGACAACATTCATCACTCCATGAGGTACCTTTTATTGTAAATTTATACCTTTTCTCTTGAAAAATGTAGGAGTTACCTATCAGCAGGCCATGACTTATATTTTCCATGACATGATGCATGATATTCTCCATGATTATGTGGACAATATTTTAGGTCACTCCATAGAATGAAAGGATCATGTCCATGATTTAATATGGATATTTGAAAGGCTTTGGCATTTCAAGGTTTGTCTAAACCCTCTAAATATGTGTTTGGAGTCGCATTTGGCAAGTTGTTAGGCTTCATAGTTTCTAGGTGAGGCATTGAGGTGGACCCTACTAAGATAGCGGCTATTATTGACATGCCTCCTCCCCACACCCTGATCGAATTGTGTAGCCTACAAGGTAAGCTTCAGGTTATTCATCGATTCATTACGTAGTTAGCCAATAAGTGTCATCATGTCCTTAGACTTTTTAAGAAATATATGATCTTCTAGTGGGATTCTAAGTGTCCAAAAACTTTTGATAACCTCAAGTAGTATCTCACTTCCCTACTTGTCTTAGTTACCATTGTGCCTAATACGCATTTAATGCTTTCCATAGTAGGCACTACTCATGCTTTGGGATCCATGTTGGACCAACATGATGATCAAAACAAAGAGTGAGCCATCTACTATATCAATAGAACTTTGGTTAGCTATAAAACTAGGTACACTCCCTTAGAGAAGCTTTGCCTTGTCATAGTGTTCATTTTCTAGAAGTTAAAACACTACATGCTTAGCCATAAAACATTAGCAATTGTAAATTTTGACCCTTTACGCTATTTGATGTCTACGCACCATATTTTAGGTCGAGTTTCTAAGTGGGTGTTGGCCCTTTATGATTTTGACATAACTTTCATAGGTCATAAGGCTATCAAGGGTCAAGTAAATTTTGATCAGTTAGCCTCTACTCCTCTAGAAGTTACCCATACTTTAGTCATTGAGTTTCTTGATGAGTGCTTCAATGTTGAAGTTGAAGAGCTAGAGTCTTGGGCTTTATTTTTATATGGAGCCCGATGCATGAAGGGTTCTGGTGCTAGAGATGTTCTAGTCACCCCATAAAAACAACTCATCCCATTGTCCTTCAAACTTTGTTTCTCTTGCATAAACAATACTGTAGAGTATGAAGCTTTGATCCTTGGCCTTAGAGCAGCCTTAGCTTTGCAAGTTAGGGTCCTTTAAATATTTGGTGACTCTCAAATTATGGTCAATCATATCAATGATGTTTATCAGACTTAGAATGATAAACTTAAGCCCTACAAGGAGATTGTCACCAAGTCATTATCCTTATTCGATCGAGTAACCATAGAGTCTATCCCTAGATCCTCAAACCGCCATGCAAATGTCATGGTCACTGCTACATCCTTATTCCATTTAGATTTGGAATATGATCAAGTGTTGATTATCATTAGATAACTCTAGAAGCCCTCATTGCTTGGTTATTGTTTTGCTTCGTTAGATTGTTTGACCATTGAAGATTCCCCATATGAGCCATGGTATATTAACATCTTTAATTTCCTTAAGGATGGTTCACTACCTGATGGTTTAGATCGTAATAAATGTAATATTTTATGCAAAAGAGCATGTCAATTCATAATAATTAGTAATACTTTGTATCAACGTTCTTTTGAAGGAATCCTCTTGTGATGTCTTAACTCTGATGAAGCCCGAATTTCTCTTAGTGAGCCTCACAAGGTTCATGTGGAGGTCATTTTAGTAGCAATGCTATTACCAAAAAGCTTCTTCGAATGGAATACTATTGGTCTTACATGGAGAAAGATGCGTACTATAGACACCAAAATCTAGGCATTTGTATTTCATCACACAATTTTGCATAATAATATGTCTAAGTCTAAACTTAGGCATATAATTCCTACACATCATTCACCCACATTGCACATCATAATTTTGCATAATAATATATGCCTAAGTCTAAAATTAGGCATATAATTCCTGCACATTATTCATCCACATTGCACATTTCAGTTCTGCATAACATTATGTGCCTAAGTTTTGACTTAGGTATAAAATCCTGCACATACTTATATTTTCAAGATTTTATTAAATCTGGGAAATATCCTCCTAGGATATCCTCTCTTCTCACTTGACATGTGTCCTAGCCACATCACCATCACCCTTTTTCCACCTCTCATACACCCTTGTCCCCTTTTTTCCTTCACATGGTGTAACCCTCTACACATCACTTCCACCTACCCACTTGCCACATCTCACACCTCACTCCACACATCACTCCACTTCCAACTACCCACTTGCCACATCTTCCCAGTTAAGTGAGACACTTCTAGTGACTCACTGCAACTACCTAGGATAGGTAGCTACCCATTCCGTGCCACTTGGAAGCCCTGGCTTACCACCTATCCTTCCCTCTAAAACCCTCAAATGCCTATAAAGGCACCATCACATGACCAAAAAAATATGAGAGAAATGCTAATATTATGTTTCTCGGATTGTCTCATGTAAGCAATAATAATAATCATCTTCTTTCATTTTCATTTTGCATTAGTCATTTTATCATAATCATTGTAAACAGGTGCTACTAACATCTTTCTTGCTTCCATGTGTGCAGGTATACAACTCAACTCAAGGTGCAAAGCTCATTTCAACGGTGGTCACAACTCACAAACCCACCTCCAACCTCGATTGTAGCATGAAGAGACGAAGACACCATGTTTTATTTGTAAAAGGGATTACCCCCTTGTGGATATCTTATTGTAAAATGCACCCTCAAAGGTTCAATTTGTATCCCAAGGGACCACTTTCTCAAACATAATACAATGATTCATTTTTTATTGCAATGGTGTTGTTTTTTTATGTTACATAATACAATGATTCATTTTTATAGCATTTTAGTTTTCAACTATGCTTTCAAAACAAAAATAAAAATAAAAATAAAGAGCATTTCAGTTTTCAACTATGCTTTCAAAACAAAAAATAAATAACAATAAAGGGCATTTTAGTTCTCAATTATGTTTTCAAAATAAAAAATATATATAAGGGTCATTTCATTTTTCAATTTTGCAAAACAAAAAACATAAAAAACTGTTGTTCAAAAATAGTCAACAAATACTTATCAAAATCATGTCAAAAATAAATTGTCAAAAAAGTTGTTAAAACATGCAAATGAAAATTGTCAAAGCACATCAAAACATGTCAAAAAAAAAAGTGTCAAAAAATATAAAAAAATGTCAAAACAAAATTATCAAAAACTAAGTCAACTTTACATTTTTGTATGCTTTTCTATGTTTGGTGTGCGTTTGATTGCATTTTTAGGCATCCAAAATCAAATTGCATCCTAGATTGCATTGTATCTTGCTTTACAAAAACAATAATAAACAAAAACCTTCACACACTTGAACATTTTAAAATAACATTGGTAAGTGTTGTGGCTGATCCACAACGTATCCCAAAATTGGGGACCCACATTTTTTGCATGTTTTCCAAGAAGACCGAAGTGGCCCATATGCTAAAGATCAAAGAAAAAGTAAAACACCACAAGGAGAAAAAGTGTCGCGATATCGCGACATGTTGCATTTTCACGGTCCAAAGCAAAGGGAGAGGCCAAAAGAGAAAAAGTGTCACGATATCGCCACATGTTGCACCATCATGGCCAAAAGAGAAAAAGTGTCGCAATATCATGACATGTTGCACCATCACGGCCAAAAGAGAAAAAGTGTCACGATATCACGACATGTTGCACCATCGCGGCCAAAAGAGAAAAAGTGTCACAATATCGCGACATGTTGCACCATTGCGGCCAAAAGAGAAAAAGTGTCGCAATATCGCGACATGTTGCACCATCGCAGCTAAAAGAGAAAAAGTGTCGCGATATCGTGACATGTTGCATTTTCGCGACCAAAACAGAAGAAATAAAAAGTGTCGCGATATCGCGACATGTTGCATCATCGCGGCCAAAATAGAAAAAGTATCGCGATATCATGACATGTTGCATTTTTGCGGCTAGAACAGAAGAAAGAAAAATTGTCGCGATATCGCGACATGTTGCATCGTCGCGGCCAAATAGAAAAAGTGTCGCGCTATCGTGACATGTTGCATCGACGCGGTCAAAGGAAGAAAAAGTGTCGCAATATTGCGACATGTTGCATTTTCGCGGCCAAAACAGAAGAAAGAAAAAGTGTCGCGATATCGCGACATGTTACATTTTCATGGCTAAAAGCAACAAAAGACGGAAGGGGCCAAAAGTGTCACGATATCGCGACATGTTACATTTTCACGATTCAAAAGGGGCAGGCAAACAGAGAAACAAGAAGCATCGCGATATCGCGACATGTTCCATTTTCGCCAAGGTAACAGACCTGCATAGTGACATGGACATAAGGAAAAAATCTAGTAAATAAGACAAAACATTACATAAGGAAGGAAATCATTTAAGATGGTCATTACACACAGAAGGAAACGAACGCAAGCCCATGTGGAGAAAATGAAACGAAGGGCCACAAAATAGAAACGAAAAGTTTCTTGGAAGCCGAAGCACACGCATGCAGGGAAGATGAAACGAACAGCCATTGGCAAATGAAACGAACCGTCAGGGAAGGAGAAACAATGTTTTCACAAGTTTAAATACGCCATTCACAGAGGCCAGGAGAGGTGGAAAACTGTTGCAAGTAGCGTTGCAGGTTTGAAGGCAAGATAGCCATTCTGGACCTAGTTGGGTTGTTTTTCTTTCGTAGACTGGTTTTTTCTTCTTCATGGACATGGGTTGGAAATTGTTGCGAGCAGAGTTGCAGACTTGAAGGCGATGAGGCCATTCTGGACCTGTTTGAGTCGTTTTTCTTCCATGGATTGGTTTGGGAAAACCAAAAAATTTTGTTATTGTAAAATGACATATTTTTAATGCAGAAGTCTTCAAAAATTTACATCTTGTGGGCAAGAAAGAAGGATATTTTCTTTGCATGCTATGGATTTAATGTTTATTCTTTCATTTTTTCAAATTTCAAATTTATAGATAATGTTAATGCCATTTTTTTTGGGTTACATTAGGCGAATATTTGAAATCTGAATTTTATTTTGTACCCTAGGAACCAACACTTAGTCTATGGGGATTGTGCTTGTTTTGCAAGTCCAATAGGTTAGGTTGCATGCACGGAGACCTCACATCTTCGGTTTTGTCAAAATATGATAGCATCATACTGAATGCATTTTATTTTCAGTTTTCTGTATTTCATTTTCATTTTTTATGCATTTTTTATTTTTTATTTTTCCAAAAATTTTAACTTTTCAAGGCAAGAAAATAAACATTTAAAAAATTTCAAAATCCAAAAAAACAATGAACAATCACTAAAGTTTCATGGTGAAATAAATCGACATTGCCCCTTGTTTACAATTACTTGCAATCACTAAGGTGTTCCAAGCATTTAAATTGAATATCTTTATTTGAGATTACTAATACACATATGCAAATGCTAGTACAACGGAGACCTTGGAGAAGTTGTTTGTTTAACTTCTTTGCAAGAGGGGATTTGAAACCCAAATCCTAAAGGAGAGTGTACTTTCACAACTAGGTGAAAACACCACTCAACATATTGGCGCTAGAAGGAGGGCCTAAATTGTTTTATTTCAGTATGATTTAAATGCTATAGGGATTTAAATTTTGAATATTTCATGCCCTATTGGTTATTATCTTTAGCCCTCTTTTAACAATACAACCTTGTAGTGTTAAAATGAGGACACGAATTGCTATGCATTTTTCTAACACTTTTTGATTGTTCATACAGGAATAATGTGTCTTGATTTGATTTAAATATATATATATATATATATATATATATATATATATATATATATATATATATATATATATATATATATCTTGACTAACGAGGTTTTCTCCATGCAATTACTTTCATTCGATTTTAATGGATACACCTCTTGGTTGATGCTAACATGATTATTCATACGTTACATGTTTGATATTTGCTAGTCATTTTATGCTTATTTGTAAGGAATTATTTTGTCTAAAATGTATTTGTTGTCGGTATTATGCTCTTCACCTGCGCGTAATGCGATCTTGTGAATCAGAAAGCCTACAACACTAGGAGTATGCTCTTCACTCTCGCATATGCGATCTGGTGAATCAGAAACTAATTTACATTTTTAGAATACTGCTTTGTCAAGGTTCCTTCTTTCATGACTAACAAATTGATTTTGAGGTTATTCTTTGAATTTCATTAATTACAGGATTTTCTGTGTGTCGCAGGTTTTCTTTGAGGTACTGAGAGTTTTGTCAGGTTCTTGTAGGGTTATCATCATCGATTTTGAATAAAATGGCCCAACATCCACCAGATCCTTGGTACGGAGCCCATAACATTCCTTTGAATATTGCAGGGGATATTCATGAGATCCCTAGGAATATAGAGAGATTTTTGCCCAAATACAAACCGAATGGCCCAAGGACCGCAGAAGAACATATTCAGGCCTATAGGGATGTTTTGATAAGATTGCAAGTTCAACATGAAGATGTGCCTTGTAGACTCTTCCCCATGAGCCTAGACCCAACCCCATTACAGGATAAGCTTCATGGCCATTTTAGTAGGTCATGACATACATCCGAGCAGGTAATTACCCCATAGCAGTGACTAGTGAGTAACCACCCATAGTGGGTCACGTTCCATCATTTGATCATTTCAGCGAGCAACCACCTATAGTGGGTCATGCTCCATAATTTTATCCTTTGTCCATATTAGCAAGTGCTACACCCATAGTGGGTTTTCACTCCACATTTGGCCATCCTTTTTAGCATAACACCCTTCATCCAAGGTTTTCGACCAGTTTCTCTTACTTTCTATCTCGTTGACCTTATTTGGAGATGTTTTAATTATTCTTCTTCTCTCCTCTTCTCTTCTTCTTTCTTTCCCTTTCTTCTATTCATCCTTGCATTTCATATTAGATAGATTGCATTTCATGCTAGCTACATTAGATTCATGTTGTACCCAGTAATCCTTGCCATGTTGTTTGTTTGCTTGTATTTTCTTGTGTTTCTATGTTTTGCTTTCTTTCCTTGTATTTTTTGAGTTTCCTAAGAAATTTTTCATTCCTTATAAAACTCAAGGAGGCATTCCTAGCCTTAGAGGTATTAATGGAAGTAATGCCTCACCTTGTATGCAAAATTATAGAGTATCTATTGTAATACCCCTTTTGGACCTCCCCCTTTGCCCAAACCTGGCCTCCTCTTTTTGGTTCTTATTTCTTTCTTGCCCATAGGAGCCTACATATTTATTTGATGCATTTACTTGACCTTAAATTCATCAAAGATGGGGTAGAATATAGACACAAAAAATTGACCCACTGAGGTGAGTCATTTTCCCTAGATCTCTTGTTTTCACCTTGGAAAAGAAAGGTCATATTTGACCTAAATGTTTTCCTCTCAATTATTCTTCTTTCTCCTCAAATATTATATCATTTAATTAGTCTCAGAAAGATATTTCCAACCATATATTATTTATCCTATTTTGACTCTATTTGGCCCTCCAAAGTGCATTAAAACTGCACAGGGATCTTGTTGTTGTGAAATCATGATCCACTTTTGAGGGGTGTGATTTCATATTCCTAAGGTTTTCTAGCTGTTGTGAAATCACGATCAGTCCTTACAGGGCATTATTTTACATTTTTAGGGTTTTCTCTTAAGTAACCCTAATTTTCAAAGTTGACATCATTTTATGTTGGCTTATCTTGATTTTTCCCACTCATTGCTCTTTCAAATCTGCTATAAAAGGAGGGTTTGAAGTCTTCTTTTCACCCAGAAATGACCAAGAAATTTCTTTCAAAGAATTTCTCAAGTGGGTTCTATGCAAGTTCTCTAAGTGATCTATTTTCTTCTTCTACAAGCAAGCTAACTTGCAAGTGTGAAATATAATTTGTTGAAGCTTTTTTTTCTACTAAATTGGATTGTGTGTCATGGATATTTGGTGGACAAGTATTGAAGCCTTAAAGAGAGATCAACTATTTGGAGGTATTAACCCTTATGCCTACTTTTACACTATCTACTAGGTTTTTTTGCTTGTCTATCTCTACATTTTAATTAATTTTTATTACGCATCTGCTAATTCCTATTTTTGGTTTTTTCTCTTCACTTATGCAAAATCAGGTCTGGTTATTTCCAGGCATGATTTCATCGGTCTACAAAATTATGGTCACTCCAGGCGGGGTGCAAATTTTGCATAGACCACATTTGGGGGTAACCTACTACCCCCAAACCCTAGATCTACATTGTACATTGTATTTAGGTCATATTAGTGCATTATGTACTCTATTTTATCAATATTTTCTATTTTATTTCATTGTGCATGTTCATCTTTTGAAGGTCAACTTTCACTTCTATTTTTAAAGGTCGACTAAAATGACCTAGGGGGATTGACTACTGAACCTAAAAGCATTTTTGTATAATGGACTAAGTAGGCCTCCTAATGCTAATCATATTTTTCAAGTATTTTCCAAGTTATTTTGTAGGAATAGAGATCATTGGATATTGTTGTATGAAATATAAAGCCAGGATCAGTCATCGAATGAGATGAGTGCCCTAATAATTCATTAGGTTAGTTATTGTGTGATTTCTATTTTTGTTATAACCCTAGATCATAAATAAAAGGGGTAAATATTTCTATTAAGCTTCTAGGCATTGAAAGGACAAAAGCATATAGTGTGCACTTAGGATTTTAAAATTTTTTGTGCATCTTCTCTTGAACCCTTGCTCAAAGGATTTTATTTTGCAACCCTAGGTTAGAAATCATTCAAGTAAAGAATCATTCTAGGGTTAGCTCTTATATTATTGTATTCTATATTTTCTACATTGTCCTTTATCTTTCATAGCATAAGATCTAGAAAGACCAAACATAGGTGATTATCTTGAACTAAATACATCAAACATTCTTAAACCCCCAAACTTGGAGTGAGTCTTTAAACTATTCTTGGTGAACCCTTATCTCCCCTTTTACATCAAGGTATAGAGAACAACATACCCCCACGATCACCTTGGCTTTCTTTTGTGGATACAACCAAGAATCGTATGTGGTAGGGTAGTTTTCTCCCTCTACATAGTCCTTGTGGATCCTTAGGTTGGAATCATGCAAATGATAGGATCAACGAGAAAATTTTTACTTTGTAGCAATAGTACACAAGGTGTCATTTTTAGTATCACAATGACATTGAGAGGGGGGGTGAATCAGTGTATCTCTTGTTACTTAAATCTTCAACTCTTAAAACCGAAACAATGAAAACTTAAAACCAAATAAAGCAAATATAACAAGATAACATCACACAACATAAGATGTATCGAGGTTCATCTATTTGGCTACTCCTCAAAATGACTGTTTGGACTCCCATCCAAATCCAACCTTTGCAAAGCACCAACTTTACAATCAATTTACCAACACCCACTAGAAGGAGCATCAACCCCTGATTTACCAAAGCACCAACTGGAAGGAGCACCAATCCCTGATGCCAAGCACCAACTTGGACTTCAATTTTGAAACTAGAATATTGACATAAAAATGCCTTCACTTTTACAAGACCCTGACTGGTCTATTGCTTACCCAATTTCTACCACAATTCACAAAACACACACACTTATCGCACGCCAAAAATTCTCCAAGCAACACTCCTTTTATAACAATATTTTCTCTTTGTAACTCCTTCTTTTGTAACTTCCATATTCTCACATGCCACCTATCAATTGTAACTCCTTATTTTGTAACTTCCATATTCTCATATACCACTTGTCAATTGTAACTTCTTTATGTAACTCCTTTATGACACAATATTCTCCTATGCCACTTGTCAATTGTAACTCCCTTTTTTATATTTTCAACCTAGTCCATATTTTCTACAGTCACTGCTGGTTACATCTTACTTTCAACTATTCAAATCTGGAGAAGACATTTCGTCAAACATTTCACGGCCAACTACAGTGCACCTTACTCAAACTCATACTTCTGGACCTCAGATTGGCATGGTTCAAAAAGTGAAGTTGCTCATCTTGATGAGCTAAACATGAATCCATAATCAGACTTCAATATTTATCAATTTACCACTATCACATAAAACTGTCCAAAACTGAAAAAAAATTCTTTGAAAAAATTTTGTTTCTCCTTCCATGACTGTTCGTTTTCTCCTTCCATGACTGTTCATTTTCTCCTTCCCTTGTGCATGCATGTGTTTTGGCTTCTAAAAAGGCTTTTCATTTCTATTTTGTGGCCCTTTGTTTTCTTTTCTCCACATGGGCATGCATTCGCTTCTTTCCATGTGTAATGACCATCTTAAATGATTTCAAATCATTAAAGATTCCTTATGTAACATTTTGTCTTATTCATTGAATTTTGTCCTTATGTGATAAATTACCTTATTCAATCTTTGATTTATTCCTTATAGGTCCACGTCACTATGCAGTCTTCAGTTTCACTATCCTGGTGTTCATCACTAATATCAGACGCACTATCAACTACTCTGTTCCTTTGGCGAAAATGCAACATGTCGCGATATTGCGACACATTTTTCTCCTTGCTCTTTCTCTTTGCTTTGGACCGCGAAAATGCAACATGTCGCGATATTGCGACACTTTTTCCTTCTTGCTCTTTCTATTTGCTTTGGACCGCGAAAATGCAACATGTTGCGATATCGCGACACTTTTTTCTCCTTGCATTTTCTCTTTGCTTTGGACCGCAAAAATGCAACATGTCACGACACTTTTTTCTCCTTGCATTTTCTCTTTGCTTTGGACCGCAAAAATGCAACATGTCGCGATATCATGACATTTTTTTCTCCTTGCATTTTCTCTTTGCTTTGGACCACAAAAATGCAACATGTCGCGATATCGCGACACTTTTTTCTCCTTGCATTTTCTCTTTGCTTTGGACCGCAAAAATGCAACATGTCGCGATATCGTGACACTTTTTTCTCCTTGCATTTTCTCTTTGCTTTGGACCGCGAAAATGCAACATGTCGTGATATCGCGACACTTTTTATTTCTCTTCTCTTTTGCCGTGAAAATGCAACATGTCGCGATATCGCAACACTTTTTTGTCTTTGCGGTGTTTTGCTTTTTCTTTGATCTTTAGCATATGGGCCACTTCGGTCTTCTTGGAAAATATGCAAAAAGGTGGGTCCCCAATTTTGGGGTACGTTGTGGAGCAGCCACAACATGATGATTTTTTTCAACTTTGCACAAAAAACCTATAACAACTTCACCCAAACATCAAAAACATCCTCATAAGCATTTAACATCACTGTACATACTCTGAATAACCTCTGAACTCCTGTCCACTGCATCAACCGATCTATCTGACTATGTTGACAACAATGACAATACTATCGATGCACCTTGCTCAACATTCATCATTACTAAACATAAAATTTGTTTAATATTTGAGATGTGAATGGTCCAAGAAGGAACTCAATTCAATGAGAGGAAGCCTAAAATTGCATTAAAATGTGATGATGTCTGATAAAGGTTGATTGGATCAACTAGGAATGGTTGAATAACATAAAATACTTCTAGTACCAAGCAATCTATAAATAGGATTGAATTAGATGTTATGATAGTTCGTGCGAATGTAGTATATGCTTATGAACTATTTGCAAAACATAAAGATGTATGTGTGCAAAATAAGTGATAATGCATTTGGACAAATAACAACGCTATGCTTCAATATATGATTGTGATACAAACATACAATGTATGTGAATGATAACAATGGTGTGTGACAAACATATCCTTGATTTATTATGCCAAGTGGGATTGGTCAACACGTATTCACATATCCAAAAAATTACCAAATTAGCACATTTGGAGTCTTATTATGTATGTGCATGAATGTGTAATGATGAAGATGAAAACGAATGATGAGAGGAAAAGGAATGTAGATGGGAGGAAGTGAAACAAGGAGGGAAGAATTAGAAAGAATAGAAAGGACCGGTCAAAGGTATTTAACCGCTCGTACATGAACATACAACATTGACATGGGACCTCAAAAAATAATGAGGAAGAGAAAGAGAATGAAGTAAAAAAGGAAAAATAGAGAGAAGAAAGAATGAGAAACAAAAAAATATAAAAGAAATAGGATCATTCAAAGGTATATAGCCACTCATACATGACCATACAACATTGATGGGGAGCCTTAGAAGAGAAGGGAAAATAAGTAAAAAATTTGAAGAAAGTGTTGGAAATATGAGCAAGTTTTGTTGTCATTGATGTCAAGAAGATGATGACCAATTTTATTGTCATCCAGGTATTCATGTTCAAGTTTTGTTGGCAAGGTTGATGTTCAAGTTTCATTAATATTCTCCAATGGTTTTTCCAAAAAGGCAAAGAAGCAGGTTTAATATTATAATACTTAATATTATAATATTTAAGGATACATGTTGGGTTTATGAAAAATAAATGCCAAGGAGTTGTCACATTTTAAATCTCCTAAAAAACCCATATGACAGATTTGTGGATTAAGGGTTTAATTATTTAATTTTAAATATTTTAACCCTAAGGTTAAAATTTAAAATTAAATAATAATATTATTCAAGGCACCTAAGTTAAAATATATAATTCGAATTTAAAAATTTGAATTCCAAATAACCCACCGATGTTGTGAAGCACATTGAAAACATTATAAATAAGCCAAAGTTTTTGGTTAGAAGGCATCCATGCAATAATTCGTGAATCCAAAGGAAAAATCGTGCACTATGGTGATAGAAAGGGAAGAAGGAAATTCATGTGATTTAAACCCTTTGGAGGGCAAGCTAAAGTGTAAATGCATGAGGCACGTGTCTAGCGTATCCAAAGTGCTAGTTAGAAAAGTTGGAAACTAAGGCAGAGTTAAGATGTTTTTCATGGTAAGAGGTTGGGTTTTGAATCCCCAAGAGGACATTTTGAGGAAGGTTTGTTTCATTTTTTGAGCACCGAGTCTTGCAGATATTGTTTAGTGAGAAGCCTATACCTTTAGACTCATGTTGGTGTGTGGCCCAACAGCTTCTAGAGCACAGCGATAGCAGCGATGTCGTGGGTTTGATGTGCTTCCAAAGCACGCACCATTCGTTTTTGCATGTGGGCCAAAGGAACTAAGGTAAGCATTAATTTTTGGTTTAATTAATTTTTGCACCAAGGTTTGGGGAGCATGTTAGGCCACATGAATAATAGAGTGCTTTGGAAAGTAGGGAGTTATAAGGTGTTTAGAGTTTATATTAATTTTTGGGTATGGAGTGATAAGGATATTAAGGTTTTAATTTCTAAATATTATTTTGAAATTATAAAGGAACTTTTCTTCTATTGATTGATTTGGAGTTATTAAAGAAGATTGATGTTTGTGTGTTGAAAAGTAATTGAACAAGGTTGGAGATAATAAGGTGTATTTGAGTTTTGTTAATTTATGTAAGGGTGAATTTATTTTGAGGAAATCATTTGAGTAAGAATATTTGAGTGAAGGTATTTGCTATCTAACCTTTGATATTGGCAAAGAGGTTTATTGTGATTGAGACAGGTTTTAAATTTATTTCTCCATCAAGAAAAATGTATGGGCACATCTTCCTTGTGAGTGAAATATTGTTGGGTTGGATGTTGTGAATGCTAAGTTGGAGTGAAAAGGTTTTTTTTCTAAGCATTTTTGAGTAAGATTTCATGTGCATGATTGGTGAATGTTTGTGAGAACATTTGAGTGAGAGATTGAGAACTATCTTGAACTAGGGTTTGTGAAAGATCATGAGTATCATTGTTATGTGAGATTGTTTGATATGCATTGTTGAAAATATTTGAGTAAACATTCATATGCTTGATTAGGGTTTGTGAAAATGCTATGAGTATCATTGTTATGTGAATTTAGAATCATCTTGATTCAAGGTTAAGTTCCATAGTGTGAGTTATTGAAAGCATTATGATATATTTGGTTAAGGCTTGTAAGCAAGTTATGTTTCATTAAGTGATTGGTTGAGTGGAGTTGAATGAGCACTAATGATTGGAAGTGTTGGAGTGATAGTTCAAGTTCTGTGAAACAAATTTTTCTTTATTCTTAATTGATTTAAAGAGAGTTTGGAAGTGATTGAGTGTTTGTGAGAGTGAAACATATTGAGTCTCTAACCATTCTCCATATGTTTCTGTGGTTAAACATGAGATTTTGAAAGTGATTGAGCATTGTTGTGAGATTGAAACATATTGAGTCTCTAACCATTCTCTATATGTTTTTGTAAGTTAAACAAGATTCTGTTTGAAATTTTTTTGTGTGATTGAAGAGGTTTTCTATGATAGATTGATTTGAGTTGAATAAGATTTTGTGAAAGCTTGTAAGTAGATTTGAATTAAGTCCTGGAGTGTACTTAAGGACTGAGTTGAGTAAGCTTTTGTGGAAGCTTACAATACATATTTGAGGTAAGTCTTTTTGAAGACTTGAGAGAAGTTTGAGAAAGTTCTAGAGAGGACTTGTGGATAGATTTGAGGTAATTCTTGGTGAAGACTTGAGAGCAATTTGAGCAAGTTCTATAGAGGACTTGTGGACACATTTGAGGTAATTATTTGAGAAGACTTGTGAGTAGAGTTGATTGATTAATTTTTTCAAACCTTGAATTAATATTTGAGGTATATCTAGCAGAGTTGATTTGTTATTGGATCAAGCTTTGTGTTAGGGCCTGAGGATAGATTTGAGGACAAATTTTGGTACAAATTTAAGGATAGGTTTGTTCCAGACTAGAGATAGAGATTGATTAGATTTGGTCTAGATCGAAGGACTATGTTTAGTGAATATTTGAGACAGATATTGAGCATATTTGTGCTAGATCGAAGGACTGTGTTTAGTGCATATTTGAGATAGAGATTGAGCAGATTTGTGCTAGACTAAAGGATTGTTTTTAGTGCAAATTTGAGATAGAGGTTGAGTAGATTTGTGCTATACTAAAGGACTATGTTTAGTGTAGATTTGATACAGAGGTTGAGAAGGTTTATGCTAGACCGAAGGACTATGTTTAGTATAGATTTGATATAGATATTGAGCATATTTATGCTAGACCAAAGGATTGTGTTTAGTGCAGATTTTATAGAGCTGAGATCAATATTTGGAGGTGATAGAGTAGAGGACAATAGTCTCCAGTGGATATAGATCGATTAGCTAGGGCAGTGAGAACAGAGGTCTTCTAAGTGAGGATAGGAGTCTTCAGTGGAGAGAGATCCACAAGCCAGTGTAGTGAAGGTAGTAGTATTCTATAGGATCACCAACCAAATCAAAGGAGAAGGAGTTCTCCTATGGATAGAGATCCATGAACCAGCTAAGGAGATTGGTGTCTCATGTGGGTTGGTGCCCAAAAACTAGATTAGGGGATTGGTGTCTCCTTTGGACAGAGGTCCATAAATATTATAATAGGGAAGGATTCCCAAGAGATTTGTTGAGAAAATTTTAGTAAAATATATGTCTCCATGGAGTAGCCCACATTGGGTGAACCATGTTAAATTGGTGTCTCTATTGTGTGTGATGATTTGTGCATTGCTTTGGTTACTGATGTTGATATTGCCATTGATAATATTGGATAATATTGTTTGGGAAAGAAAAGTAAAAAGTGATCTTATATTGTTCACCCCCCTCTCAATATAAACTTGTGTTCTTCAATTGGTATCAGAGTTGGTTCTTTCGGAAAAGGTTTAACAACTTGAAGAAAGATCTTACAAGAACACACATGGTAAAGAAAGGCAAAAGTAGAACCATGAGACCCAAAAGGAAAAGAACACACATGGTCATAAAAGAAAAGGAATATGAATTTGATTTTGTTTTCAAAGAGATTGTTTCTCTAAGAGGATAAGTGGAAATAGATTCAAGATATGAATCAAGCAGTGGATAAGAGATTAAATTGATAAAATTATATACCATATGTAGGAAGATAGGTCACCATGCAACTTATTGTCCACAAGATGGTGAAGAATGTTTTGTTTGTGGTCAACTCAATCATGATGTAGGTTATTGCAATGGGTTTAGTAGTAGTGAAGATGAAATGAAACTCAAGGAAAACAAGCACAATAAAAATAGGTATGAAGAAGAAACTCTACTTTTGATAATAGAATAAAATGCTCCTATTGAAGACCAAAGAAAAGAGAAAATTTTAGAAAAAGAAGAGGAAGCCACTCTTAAGTAACTTGTTGAGTTGAAGAGAGAACTTAGAATTAAAGGCTCAAATACAAGAGGATGAGAAATGTAAGACAAATATTCTACAAGATCTCTCTAACTTGAAAGATAAAGTTGAAAAGGTAAGGAAAGTTGAAAAATATATGGTTGAACAGTCAAAAGTAAAAGAGCTAGCAAATGAAAGACTTATTGTTATCTTGAAGAATTAAAAAGGGAGAACTCAGTATTAAGGGTTCAAACTCAAGAAGATGAGAAAGCAAAAGCAAAGTTTCTACAAGAGCTCACTAACTTCAAAATTAAAATTGAAGAAGCAAGGAAAATTGAAGAAGGTATGGCTGAAAAATTAAAGACAAAAGATCTAGAGTGTGAAAGATTAGAACATGATATAGTTTCACTAAGGATGGAAGTGAAAGACTCTAAGGACAAGCTACACAATTTTGAGAAAAATACAAAGTCCTTGGACAAGATTATAAATGCACAAAGATCATCAATCACCAAAACAAGACTTAGTTTTGAAGAAGAACAAGGGAAATAGGAAATAAAAAAAGGAGAGTCAAGCTCAAGCACCAAAGAATAAAAGCTTCAAAAAAAGAGAGTAAAAGAAAGAGTGAGACTTCTGAGGATAAGTTAGACAATATAAAGTTCAATAATGAAAGTAACAATGCATAAATAAGGAATAGATGGAATAGGAAACAACACAAGGAAGATGAGACTAAAATACCAATGGGGTTAAGGTAAGGTTTCTTCAATGGATGTTGCTTCTCATGTCACAGGTTTGGGCACAAGGCTACATAGTGTATGACACATGAAAGACAGGAATATGGAAAATTTGGAAATAGGCATCTCTTTCAAGGGTATTTCTACTCTTGTAATCAGTTTGGTCATAAGGTAGTAAATTGCAGAGTTCATGATAGGAATGGATATGGCTTCACTAGGAGGAACTTCAATACATTTACACCTTCAAGGAATCACAACATTAAGTGTTATAAGTGCAATAATGTTGGGCATATAGCCAAGTGATGTAGAGCAAAATTTTAGAACCTCCAAGGAAAGGCAAGAAAGAGGATACTCAAAAGGTTCAAAAAGGTATGGCATCAAAGGTATGGAAGAAGAAGGTGGACAAAGGTAAATATCAGTGCATGTTGGGAGTAGAGATACTCCCACCCCAGAATTAACCACCTCAAGAGGAGGTGGGGGAGGGGCTAAGCTAAGAGTCTCATTCTTATCCCCAAGCCCCAAAGGTGACCCTTTACCATTGATGTCAAAGGAGGAGAGAATTGAGTTAGGGGGAGAGCATTCAGTCAGAGGGAGCAGTTTCTCAGAAGGAGCAGAAGATAAAAAGGTAAAGGAAATGGTAAAAGGAAAATGGGTTGCCATCAATGACAAAGGAGGATATTGTTGGAAATATGAGTAATTTTTGTTGTCATTGATATCAAGAAGATGATGACCAAGTTTATTGTCATCCAAGTATTCATGTCCAAGTTTTGTTGGCATGTTTGAGTTCAAGTTTCACTAATATTCTCCGGTGGTTTTTCCAAAATGGCAAAGAAGCAGGTTTAATATTATAATACTTAATATTATAATATTTAAGGATACAGGTTGGGTTTAATAAAAATAAATGCCAAGGAGTTGTCACATTTTAAATCTCTTTAAAAACCCATATGACAGTTTGTGGATTAAGGGTTTAATTATTTAATTTTAAATATTTTAACCCTAAGGTTAAAATTTAAAATTAAATAATAATATTATTCAAGGCACCTAAGTTAAAATATATAATTCGAATTTAAAAATTCAAATTCCAAATAACCCATCGACATTGTGAAGCACATTGAAAACATTATAAATAAGCCAAAGTTTTTGGTTAGAAGGCATCCATGCAATAATTTGTGAATCCAAAGGAAAAATCGTGCACTGTGGTGATAGAAAGGGAAGAAGGAAATTCATGTAATTTAAACCCTTTGGAGGGTAAGCTAAAGTGTAAATGCATGAGGCGTGTGTCTAGCATATCCAAAGTGCTAGTTAGCGCAGTTGGCAACTGAGGCAGAGTTAAGGTATTTTTTGTGGCAAAAGGTTGGGGTTTCGAATCCCTACAAGGACATTTTGAGGAAGGTCTATTTCATTTTTTGAGCACCGAGTCTTGCAGAGATTGTTTAGTGAGGAGCCTACACCTTTAGACTCATGTGGGCATGTGGCCCAATAGCTACTAGAGCACAGAGGCAGTAGCGAGGTCGTGGGTTCAAGGCGCTACCAAAGCATATGCCATTTGTTTTTGCACATGGGCCAAAGGAACTAAGGTAAGCATTAATTTTTGGTTTAATTAATTTTTGTGCCAAGGTTTGGGGAGTGTGTTAGGCCACGTGAATAATAGAGTGCTTTGGAAAGTAGGGAGTTATAAGGTGTTTAGAGTTTATATTAATTTTTGGGCATTTAAAATTAATTAAGGTTGGAGTGATAAGGATATTAAGGTTTTAATTTCTAAATATTATTTTGAAATTATAAAGGAACTTTTCTTCTATTGATTGATTTGGAGTTATTAAAGAAGATTGATGTTTGTGTGTTGAAAAGTAATTGAACAAGGTTGGAGATAATAAGGTGTATTTGAGTTTTGTTAATTTATGTAAGGGTGAATTTATTTTGAGGAAATCATTTGAGTAAGAATATTTGAGTGAAGGTATTTGCTATCTAACCTTTGAGATTGGCAAAGAGGTTGATTGTGATTGAGACAGGTTTTAAGGTTATTTATCCATCAAGAAAAAGGTATGGGCACATCTTCCTTGTGAGTGAAATATTGTTGGGTTGGATGTTGTGAATGCTAAGTTAGAGTGACAATACTTGTTTGATAAGAATTGTTGAGTAAGCTTTCATGTGCATGATTGGTGAATGTTTGTGAGAACATTTGAGTGAGAAATTGAGAACTATATTGAACTAGGATTTATGAAAGATTGTGAGTATCATTGTTATGTGAGATTTTTTTATAAGAATTGTTGGAAATATTTGAGTAAACCTTCATATGCTTGATTAGGGTTTGTGAAAAGACTATGAGTATCATTGCTATGTGAATTTGGAATCATCTTGAGTCAAGGTTGAGTTCCATAGTGTGATTTGTTGAAAGCATTGTGAAACATTTGGTTAAGGCTTGTAAGCAAGTTGTGTTTCATTAAGTGATTGGTTGAGTGGAGTTGGATGAGCATTAATGATTGGAAGTGTTGGAGTGATAGTTCAAGTTCTATGAAACAAATTTTTCTTTATTCTTAATTTATTTGAAGAGAGTTAGGAAGTGATTGAGTGTTGTGTGAGAGTGAAATATATCAAGTCTCTAACCATTCTCCATATTTTTATGTGGTTAAACAAGAGAGTTTGAAAGTGATTGAGCATTGTTGTGAGAGTGAAACATATTGAGTCTCTAACCATTCTCTATATGTTTCTGTAAGTTAAACAAGATTCTGTTTGAAACTTGTTTGTGTGATTGAAGAGGTTTTCTATGATAGATTGAGTTTAGTTGAATAAGCTTTTGTGAAAGCTTGTAAGTAGATTTGAAGTAAGTCCTAGAGTGGACTTAAGGACTGAGTTGAGTAAGCTTTTATGGAAGCTTACAATGCAGATTTAAGGTAAGTCTTTGTGAAAACTTGAGAGTAGTTTAAGAAAGTTCTAGAGAGGACTTGTGGATAGATTTGAGGTAAGTCTTGGTGAAGACTTGAGAGTAGTTTGAGCAAGTTCTAGAGAGGACTTGTGGATAGATTTGAGGTAATTCTTTGAGAAGACTTGTGAGCAGATTTGATTGATTTATTTATTCAAACCTTGAGTTAAGGTTTGGGGAAGATCTAGCAGAGTTTATTTGTGATTGGATCAAGCTTTGTGTTAAGGCTCGAGGATAGATTTGAGGACAGATTTGAAGATATATTTTGGTGCATATTTGAGGATAGGTTTGTGCCAGACCAGAGACAAATATTGAGCAAATTTGTGCTAAATCGAAGGACTATGTTTAGTGCATATTTGAGATAGAGGTTGAGCATATTTGTTCTATACTGAAGGACTATGTTTAGTGCATATTTGAGATAGAGGTTGATCATATTTGTGCTAAACTGAAGGACTATATTTAGTTCAAATTTGAGACAAAGGTTGAGTATATTTGTTCTAGACCGAAGGACTATGTTTAGTGTAAATTTGTGATAGAGATTGAGTAGATTTATGCTAGATCGAAGGGCTGTGTTTAGTGTAGATTTTATAGAGCTGAGATCAAGCTTTGGAGGTGACAAAGAAGAGGATAGAAGTCTCTAGTGGATAGAAATATATTAGCCAGGATAGTGAGGATAGAGGTATTATGAGTGAGTACAAGAGTTTGTAGACACCAAAATAGCACCAATCCGATTATGTGACTACAAGCACTGACCGAATTGGCATACATACCCCTTAAGGCAGCCTCCAGAGGTTAAACAGTGGTCCTAACCACTCCCAAATTGTTTTTGGAAGGTCAAAGGTTATTTTTTCACCTTTTAAGCACTTTTCTCCCTATTCGTCCCACCCTGGGATAATTAGAATCCTATTCATCCCACCCTGGGACAATTAGCAACAATTACTCCAGGGTGGGATGATTAGCAGGTTTGATTGGCAAAAATTCAAACCTTGACAAATGGCAGCCCAAATCCGCCACCTAACTCCGCCTTCAAGGCATGGGATTGCGAGGGAAGGTTTCAAATTAGAGAGGCTTCAATCAAGCCTACCCTAATCATGGAGGCCTCAATCAAGGAGGCCCTAATCAGGGAGGAATCTTCTCTCCCCCAAAAATGCATAATGAGCCAAGTGGCACCCTCGCATGCACATTCAAAGGAGACCCTTAGGTCTATAAAAATGTGAGCCTCCTCACCCCAAAAAAAGAGAACAAAGTTGGAGCATTTGGAGCAATGAAGTGCTACCAAACTATACCCCCATTCCTCTTTGTGCTTTCTACATCCTTAATCTCTCTCTTCTGGAAGAGAGGTTATCGGGTGAACACTAGGAACGCAATATAGATCCAAAAACCCAATAAATCAGCCATAATACCACCCCAAACTCATCAACACAACCCCCTAGGAATTTTTGGACCCATCCCACTTGGATTGGTGTCAAAACTAGGCCCTAAACGGTGGGCATACCACCCCGGGTGCCCCCTAAACTATTGTAGTCCTAATCACCCCACCCCGGAGTGATTATAAATATGTGTATGGTTTTGCTACTATTCTTTTTGCATTCTTTTATATCTAATGTACTTATGTTGTTGTCCAAATTTCATTGCTTTCTGACATGATTTGACCTGGTTTCTATCATTTTATGTGTCTACTAACCTACAGGGAGCGCCTTCGGATACAAGATAACTTGGGTAGAATATACCAAATATGACCTTCTGGGTCATCTCAAAATGCTATTTTTAGTCTAACCACAAGTTTTTAGGAGTTTTGGAGGCCTTTGGGTGGGACATTTGCAAGGTCACTTTTTCAGGTTTTACCATAGTCCCCAGTGTCCCACCCTAGAGCGATTAGAAATATGTGCATGATTTCCTTACTGCTCCTTTTGCAATATGTCCCAGATGGTTTTAACTCATTCTGACATGATTTGACAATCTTTTTATTATTTTATGTATTAACTAGCTTGTAGGGCACCCCTGTCACATACAAGAGAATCTGGGTAGGATATGCAAATTCTAAGCATCTGGGTAGTCTTATAATTACATATAATGCCTAACCCATGAGTTTCAGGTGATTTGGATAATCATGGGTGAGACATTGGAGCTCTCACTTTGGAGAGGCCCCCAACGGACAAACGAGCATAACGGGGTCGTCCAACTCCTCTTCGATGTAATATCAGGTGATACCAATTCTAGAAGTTGTCCTTTACATTTATATATCATTTTGTAATTGATTTATCAATCTTATCACTGATATACCACAAGTGCCCGCTGGAGACCTTGGGGATTGCATGTTTCTCTAGATACGCATATGCTATTAACGATTTGTTGTCTTTCTATGCACAGGATCTCACCACCAGGAATCCTAGAGGGGCAAAAAGGAATGACAAACACATAGACACAAGTGGTGGAAAATTTTAGCCCACCCACTTCGAATGTGGGCACGCAGAAGACGTTGGAAGCGTACCGTCCGATCTTGGAAGTGCGGCTTCTTTCGGGCATCCATTAATGTAACAAATTGTATCAAATGTTTTGATACCTAGAGGGGGGATGTATTGTAATCATATTAAAAGCAATATCAATAAATGAGACCTCGCTTTGTTTGCTCACATCTCGTTTCTACATCATTTCCTTCATGCATTGGTCATCGCATTCATAGGACTTAGCATCTATATCTATTTTTGTTTGCATAATATTGGTACACTGTATTTCTACAATTATTTCAGTGGTGATCATGGTGGGACCCTGTACCCTGCTGTTAGGATCAACTTTCTGATCCAAATCTTGTGGTTTTTCTTTGCAGGTGTTACTCATTTGGGCACTGGATTGCTACTCGTGCCACCCCGGGACGAATACGTATTCATCCCACCCTATGACAAATGTAGACCTGCTATTCGTCCCACCCCGATATGATTAGAGCTCTATGCATTTTCTGAGCAGAAACTCAAAGGCATCTGGTTTAGATAAAGAGGAGGTAGGCCTTATGAACATCCTCTGTGTTTTTCTACTTTCTATTTCTGCAATTTTCTATTTTCTTTGCTTTATTTTTAGACACTTGCATAGAAAGGTTAAGTAGTTTTTTTTCCTTTCTTGAAATAAAAATAAAAACATATTAAATGGAAGGAACTTGATTAGGAATGCATTTTTCTCTGGTTTGCATGCATGATACTTGCACAAATGGCAAGTCCTCATTATAGGTTTCAGTTCTAGTTAGGTTTTGTGATTTCCTTTTTGCTACTAATTGTCTCTAAAAGATAAAATGTACTTTAAAGCATGGCATTAGTGAAAATCATCTTTTGTTGTATGTTTTATTTCTTTACACAATTAAAATGAACCACACACACCACCTAATAAAATTAACATCAAGGAGTTGGTCTTAATACCCCAACACTTGATCAAGACCAACGGTGGGTTTCATCACCACCTTAGATTGGATTTTGCATACATATACCCTGATCGTGACTATTTCTAGACGTAAATCCTGACGAAATCTGACCAAGTGTAGCGGGGATGGTTCCTCGTGCACGAGGATAAGTCTTCTACGGTAGGTGTCAAAAATAGAGCGATCCCCCTTCCATACCATCTATGTTCCACTTACTGTTCTGCTCTCGCATACCAATAGTTTCCCTCACGTAAGGGTGGGTATATTGAGAGGTTCGGTATAACGGCCTGGCAATGGTATATTTAAGGGGCGACCATTTTGGAGATACAAGAGCCCTCATTATGCATGTATAACAAATTTTTCTTTACAAGATTTACATAACAAAAATCAAACACATCGAACCAGATCTAGGACACACATTTAATCTGTAAACAAGATAATCATCTCTTTGTTTGTGTTGTCCCCTTTTGTTTGGTATAGCATAAAAATTGTAAAGGAGATAAAAATATACATATCTTTTTATAAAAACCACCACCATGGTGTATACCCGTATCCAAGCCCAATCACAGGCAGAAGTTGTAGAAATTATGCAATGAGGCACAAGTCGCCTCCGTTATAGCCCCAAGGACTTGGTTATACCACCTTGGTAGCCTGACCCACAACATAGTCCACACTATACCACTATAGAATAGGACTATAGAGGCACCCCTTTGAGGGGCACTCCCATTCAACACAGACCCTCTCAGGAGGAGTACACACATGGGAAGGCCCCCTTAGACACTCATTATGAGTGGCCACTATGCGATGAAGCGCTAGAGCAGCATAGGGTTCATAAGGAGGGCCCACATGATTATATCATTCCCCCTCCACCCCTCATTACTATTAGAACTAATAGGCCAAATCTAGAGCACAAGGCTCTTTAGATAGGGCGAGCCAACTCTACCCATCCCTTTCACATGTACGAAAGGGAGCACGAGGAAAACCAGTATATTCCTCAAGAGCAATACACCATGTGGGGGCAATGCGCCTCCACACCTGTTGATTATCAAGATCACCTATTGAGGCCAGAGCCTCGGGTGAATGTTGCTAACCTCGACAGAGGAAAGTGACCCATAGAGATCTCGGATCACCACGATCGAGATAGATATGTAGGGGAGGCATCTAGGCCTCCTAGACCTAGGACGACGAAACAAATCGACTTGGCATTTGCCAAACATGTCACCCGCCAAGTGCAAATCACGTAGCTTAGGCAAGATCAGCAGCAGTTAGAACAACTATATCATCTTAACAAAGAGCGCATTCAATGCCAAATAGATGAGTTGTTCTAGAACACTATGCATGAGAGGATTCCAACCCCTCGCACGCATAGGACAGAAATTTATGAGAGGCACAACCCCTTAGTATGAGACAGGTCTCCACGACCTTATCAAGCGTTGCCTCCAAGACCTCCTAGACTTGAGCGGGAGGCCACTCCTAGAACCAATGATGGGCACCTTCCTCGGGAACCCGTCCATGTTTATAGGTCACGCCCATAAACTCCTCAAGAGGCCTATGAGGAATTTGAGCGAGAAGAAGAGCGGGCTGAAACGCCCTACCAAGGCAGGGGGCGCTATCCGGCTACCCCTCCATAGGCCTCAAGTTCCTTGCAATTCACAACGAGAACAAACCAAAGAAGAGGAAATCAAATCCTCTAATGCATACAAAGCACTGCTAGAGCACTTAGATTCTATGGAGACTAAGACTTCGAGGCCCCAAAATCCCACCTTACGCCAGCTCCGCAGTCACCCTGTGCATCCTTCAGTTCTGGCACCCCCATACCCCGACCACTTCAAAGTGCCTCAATTGGCAATTTTTAGAGGGGATGAGGATGCCCAAGAGCACGTAACAAGGTTCTTGAGTCAATGCTTTGGCATTCAGGACAATGATGCATTGCTTCTAAGAACATTTATAACCACGTTCGTAGGCCCTGCCTCGGATTGGTTTACCCAGTTTTCGAAGCATAGCATCAATAATCTAGACCAGCTAGTGGACGCGTTCCTTGAACATTTTGCCTTCAACACCAAGAAGAAGGCATCCTTAAGTGACCTAGCTGGCCTTAAGCAGTATGATGATGAGACCATGGCTACTTATGGGAATCGATGGAGGACATTGCTTTCAAAGCTACCTTACCTCCCTCCCATGGCCGACATGACTCAAATGTTTTCAAAGAGTTGCTTAAGGTCGATCTCCATGCTATTGCATCTGCAGCAATATGCCACCCTCGAAGAAGCCCTGGTGCAAGCCAAGATAATTGAGGAGATCAAAATACAAGAAGACAAGATTGCCAAGTCGTGCAAGAAAGAGTGGCCCAAAAATGCTAAAATTGGGCCCACGCAACCGAAACCCGCCACGATCAATCAGGTTGCCATAACTATACCAAAGCCTGCACAAATGACACAACCCCCAAAGGCTAATTATCAGGAAGTTCCTCTTGATAACTATGAAAAGGAAAATCATAAACAAGAGAAAAATCAGCAGCATCGCCCTAGGCGACAATTCACACAATTCACGGAGTCTAGAGACTCCTTGTTTGATCGCTTGTTCATGGTAAACTTGATAAACTTGCCGAAAAGTCGACCCATAGACCCCAACACGCCAAAACCCAAGGGCTATAGGGAAGACTTATATTGTAGATTTCACCGATAGAAAGGACACGAAATCTCCACTTGTTGGAAATTCAAACACTTAGTGCAGGACTTGATAGACAACAAAACACTCGTGGTAGATAGTCCCGTAGCGCTGAGCAACCAACAAATGGAGGTCTTCAAAGACCCCCTGCCTTCCCATGATGCGCAGGCAAAGACTTTACAAGTGAATGAGGTAACACAAAACTGCCCCATGCAAGGATACGTAGGGATGATAAGCATCGTGACACGGAACAAAAGATACCCAAACATGGTTGCACCCACTGCAGCTACAAGAGATGTTCCGTCAATGTCACAACCTCCACAACACCCTACGCAACCTCCCCCACCTAGACCAGTGGCCACGATTTGGACTAAACTTACTCAAATTTTAAGGACCACGTCGGCTAGGCTCTCCATTTATGAGCTCATCCAACAATCACCGCCCCATCGGGAGGCTCTGATGGAGATACTCAAAGCCATTGAGCTACAACCCCACGAAGCCAATTCTTTCAACAATTTTATGGGACATGTGAGACAATGCACAGAACCAGTCATAACCTTCAGGGAAGACGAACTAAAACTAGTGACTGGTGATATGGTGGATCCACCCCTGCACGTCATTACGTGGGTCAACGAGATTCCATTCAAGAGGGTGTTGTTGGACACTGGCTCGTCCAACAACATAATCACGACAATGGCATTAAAACACCTTAAGTTGCTAGCATCCCACATTGTGGCGTCCACTTACACTCTTCGAGCATTCAACGACGTGTTATGCTCGACGGTTGGCACAATTGTCCTACCCATCCAAGTAGGACAAAAGACCATTCCTACGTTGTGTCACATCCTTGAGGGTGAGATGGCCTACAATATCTTGCTAGGCCGGCCTTGGATCAGGGACATGAAGTGTGTCCCTTCGATAGCCCATCAATGCCTCAAATACACATACAAAGGGCAAGTACATGTAGTCCCAATGGACTTAGAGCCCTTTAAGTTTTGCAATGCGATGTAGCTGATGCCACAATCGACCCTCCCATCGACACATTTGGACTTTCAATTGAATCCATCCACACAGGGTCCGATTCCGCCTACATCCTCGCTGTTGAGTCCCTCAACTCACCAACTTGGCCCATCTTCGTCGTTTTTTCCTTCACCAACGATGCCACCTATGGTGGCCACATCGAAGGACAATGGGAAGAAGCCCCTAGAGGAGGTACCACCATTAGTCTCAACCATCTCTATCGAAGAGGTGCCCAACCGAATGGAAGTCGAGACACCTGGTTCACCCAACATGGAGTGGACTCAGGGAGAACTCCCATTCCCTCCCCCTCAACCGCCGACGATTACCATTGAGATGGCCAATACAGGCCTGGGGGAGTACCTAGTGCGGAACGTTGTGGCAACACCCACACTCGAATCCATGCAAGACATGGGGAGACCTCGCCTCCCCATCGGCACTATCGTCCCTTTAGGCTACCCGCCAAATCAGACCAATTTTGTATATGGGGGCCTCGAGAACGGCATTGAACCCTACCTATAAGAGGAAGAGGATGAAGAGCCATTTGCTGAGAATGTTGACTATCTATCCAACCCGGACTTCGCCTTGAAATACCTAGACCAATGTAATTGGCATGGATATGGATTGGGCAGATACGAACAAGGAATGCGCATTCTTTGTCAACCGAGATACCAGATGCAATATGATAAATCAAGAGTAGGGTTCAACCACCCTTTTCCCCTCGACATCTTGGTAGAAACCATGCAAGGCCTAGGTCTAGGCAACAGGGATGGGTTGGCACAAGATCCATATGCCAATCCCAACACAACATACACATTGGGGGATTATCTCCCATTGTTAACAAAAAACCTTGTTGACCTCAACAACCCCTCCCCTTTGATCAAGGAAGGGGAAAGTTCAAGAAGTAACCTCCAAGAGGGATATGAACAAATCAAGGGGGGTCTTCTGAAGATGAGTCATATTATGAGGTAGCACCTTGGGACCCTTTTGAGTCCGATAGCAATCACTCGTAGGTGACACCCATTGACGACTATCAGGAGAACTTCATGGCAATGTTCCCCTTTAATGTTCCAATTGGGAAATTGCTACCTCCAAAGAATCCAGCCCTCCCACAGAGAGCGAAACAACCCAGAAGGGACCAAATCAACTTGCTCAAACAAAATGAGCCTCCCATGCTGGCCATAAGGCCAAGTGATCCACCGGAGGAAGAAGATCCAAATATCTTCTTCAACATCGACTACCTGCGTGCCAGATTTTTGATTTTCGTAGAGAGTGAGGATAGTGATCAAGAAACGCCTAGTGGGAGGCTATACCAACTAGAGGGGCACATAGTTGTCAAAGCCAATGAAGGCCTATGGATCTTCGATAGCGACTATGAGGATGAGACTAAGATGACATATCTCAACCATATGAGGCAACAGGAATACCCCATAGACATCGATGATATGTTTGAACATCTAAATATGGGACCAAGGCATAGGTGGCATTTAAACCAAGTACAGTTAAACCAAGTGCTTCATCCACCACTTCGGGCATACAGGGAGCACCTCCCACCTAGAGACCCTATAGGGCCATCAGTGCCAAGGGCAGACCCTATCCTTCTATCCGCACATAGGGCCGATCCTTTTGTGCCAGTACCCACAGAGCCAGATCTGGGGTACAAGGATCACCAAGGATGTCTGAATCAACACCCACATCACAATGGAGACCAAATTCATTCCATCAACATGATTTCCATTGATTTAACCGCCCCCATCCGTAATCCAGCCGATCTAACATGACCATTGTATCTAGACCTAGATGCCATAGACTGGGATCGTGCTGACTCACCACCATCCCCATCGAGTACTGGCCTTGCGGTGAGATGTTTCATTTCACCCCAAGAAAGACTCAGGATATCTTCCATGTTGAAGAGGAACCCGACGTTCCCAACGTAGATCTAAATTCAGCAAATTATATCCACTCGATCCCAACTCCACACTAGTTGGAGGACGGATCCCACATGTCAGTCAAAGAAATGATTGACGTAGACATCGGTTCTGATCCAATGAATCCACAAATCATCAAGTTGGGGGTAATTTTATCCCCCGAAGAGCAAGTCAATTACATTGCCCTTCTCAAAGAGAAGAAGGAGGTTTTTGCATGGTCCTACAAAGACATGTCGGGGCTAGACCCGTAGCTAGTCACGCATAATCTAACACTTGATCCGATAGTCAAGCCAATCAAGCAAAATCTACGTAAGATGCACCCAAAAATGGCCTTAATGGTCAAATACGAGCTACAAAATATGTTGGATGCATAGTTTGTCATATGCATAGATTACCCACCATGGTTGTCCAACATGGTACCCATCAAAAAGCCTGACGGGAGGATTCGCATATGCATCAATTTTCAAGATTTAAACAAAGTGAGTCCCAAGGATGATTTCCCCTTGCCTAGCATCGACGCATTGGTAGATGCTACAGCAGGCCATGAAATGCTTTCCCTCATGGATGGTTTCTTAGGATACAACCATATTCGTATCAATCCCGATGATCAACTAAAAATGGCATTCACGATGCCTTGGGGGACATTTTGTTATAAGGTCATGCCCTTTGGCCTTAAAAATGTTGGTGCCACCTACCAACATGCTATGACATACATCTTCCACGATCACATGCATAAAAATTTGGAAGATTATATGGATGATTTGTTGGCCAAATCTCTTTTGCATCAAAATCATCTCGATGACTTACGCAAGATCCTTGATCGCCTCATCGAACACAAGGTTAGGCTAAACCCCAAGAAGTGCGTATTTGGCGTCACATCTGGAAAACTCTTGGGTTTCATAGTCTCAAAATGAGGCATCGAGGTAGATCCAAATAAATTCAAGGCAATCCTTGAAATGCTTCCCCCAACCACCATCAGGCATCTCAAAAGCTTGTAGGGTAAGGTCGCATCGATCAAGCGCTTCATAGCATAGTTATCTAACAAGTGCCGACCCATGAATAAATTATTACACAAGGGGGTAGCATTTCATTGGGATGATGAGTGCCAGTTAGCCTTCGACGACATCAAACAATACTTGGCTTTGTTGCCAGTATTGGCACCACCTAGACCAAGAGTGTCATTCTATTTATACATCTCAGCTACTGAGGTGGCATTGGGCGCCATGCTAGCCCAGAAAAATGAATTACATAAAGAACATGCTAATTATTATCTTAGCCGCACCCTGGTCAGTTATGAACTTAACTATGCATACATTGAGAAGCTATGCTTGGTGGTGGTATTTGCCACCAAAAAGCTACGCCATTACATGTTGAGCAATACGATGTATGTTGTGTCTAAGGAGAATCCATTACGGTACATGATGAGTCATACTTATCACAGTAGTCACACGGTGAAATGGATCATGTTGTTGATGGAGTTTGACATCGAATTCATTGGATAAAAGTCCATCAAAGGTCAAGTCATCGTCGATCAACTAGCAGAGGCTCCTCTCGAAGACGATCAACCTCTGACCGTAGAGTTGCCCGATGATGGGGTCTTCCATGTCTCAAAATCGCCAGATTTTGATGAGCCTGAGTCACAGGCCGACATAACCTTATTTTTTTATGGTTCTAAATGTGAGCAAGGGGGTGGCACGGGAATCATGTTTTTCACATCGCAAGGGGCTCCAATGCCTTTATCATTTAAACTTGATTTCCCATGCACCAATAACAATGTTGAATACGAAGCCTTGCTCATAGGTCTTCAGACGACCATCACCATGAACATCAAATGCTTGAATATCTTTTGTGATTCACTGTTAATTTTCAACCAAGTGAAAGGGGTATTCCAATGCAAATGCCCAATTCTATAGGCCTACAAAGCCCTTGTGGATAAATTCCTGGCAAAGCTTGAATGGTACGACATCGAGGCACTCCCTCGATCATCGAATCATTTTGTGGACACTATGGCCTCCTTGGGGTCACTAATCCCATAAGACATTTCTGGTGAGATGACAACCATTCAAGTCAAAATGTTATCGCAATCCGTGATGGAGCGTGCAAGCTCTGACATAACACCAGGAATCCACCTGATCCAGATTGAACCATCTCAAGATAGGTTCTCTCAAATCCATGATAGTCTGAATCACGCCAACTGGGGGTCTTTGTTCTCTCCAACCCCTCTTAATAGCAACACAACACTATTTTTACAAGTTCTTTCCCGCTCAACTTTTGCTAGGGACAAACTTCAAGAGGGATCGATCGTTCATACCATCGAGGTTTCTGATCAGTAGGATTGGTACACACCCATAAGAGACTATCTCAAGTTAGGTAGCCTCCCACTTGGATTATCGCACACCACAAAAAGATCATTCAAATAGAAAGTGGAAAAACATGTCTTGCTAGGAGACATTTTATACCGTCGAAGCTACGAAGGAATCCTCCTCCATTACTTGGACCAGTAGGAGTCCACTTGGGCGATCACCCAAGCGCACAATGGTACATGTGATGGCCACTTTAATGGTATGGCCATCACAAAGCACATTCTTCACATGGGCTATTATTGGCCATCTTTAGAGTGAGATTGTTTTGCATATGTGCGAAAGTGCGTGAAGTGTCAACACCATGCTAACTTGACACATGTACCTTCTCAGGCCTTGCAGTCGATCCAATCGGCTTGGCCATTTTTGCAGTGGGGCTTAGATCTCATCGGAAAGATCTCCCCTACGTTGTCAGGTCATCACACATTTATCATAACGACCATAGAGTACTTCACTAAGTGGGTGGAAGCAATTCTGATTACCTCTACGACTGGGCCCCGCATTATGGAGTTCATTTTACATAACATCATATGTCATTTTGGTATTCCATCCAAGATCATCTCGGATAATGGGACATCATTTAAGAACAAATATGTGCGTGCTTTGACAACAAAGTACAAAATTTAGCACAGTTTTTTGACACCTTATTATCCACAAGCAAATGGGCAAGCAGAGGCGTCAAACAAAATGCTAGTTGCCATCCTTAAAAATATGGTCACAGATAGTCATAAGGATTGGCACATCCAAATACCACTTGCCCTATGGGCTTATCGCACTAGCATTCGGACGCCCACTGGGCAACTCCATTTTTGCTAGTGTATGGCTCCGAGGTAGTCATGCCTCTCGAGTTGTAAATACACTCAATTCAGGGAGAGCTAGCCCTATTTAGGGATCGTTGTGAATCCCTCATTAGGGATAAAGGTGGTGTCATTCGATATTCTCTCCCAAAACCCTAGGATATGGTGATGATCACTATTCTTTAATATTTCACCTTGGATAGTCCTGGTGCTATCCTTCAAAGGTATCTACCTAATCCCTTTGGTCAAACCAAAAGCTCCAAGGATTCTCGCCACCGCTTGGTCACCCAAAATGCCCCAAAGGTATCTATAATCCCTTTGGTCAAAACCTCTAAGGATCCGTAAGAATCACTTGGTCCACACCCATTCGGGTTAAACCGTCCATAACGAATATTCAAAAATAACAGATAATCAAAAATAACAAAAAAATTGCATCTCACTTTCATGCATAATCTTAAAAATCAAAACACAAAAAAAAAAAAAAAACTGCATTAGGCATCGCATACATACATTGCATATTTGTTGGTCATACATGTCAAACGCACCATAGACTGTAATTACTCGACAATTCCATCATTTTCCACATTTATCCATTTTGTAAATGATCCAACAAGAATAACGCCATTCGCATTTTTGCCATATCATAGTCAATTGTCTTCTAATGTCTTTAGGGTTTTCGTCATTCAATTGTCTTTAGATTTCTAGCCAAATGTTGTACAAAGTCAGACCGATTTTTACAAGGTAGAGTTTTACTTGGATCATGCCTTGTTACATAGCATCCCAACACAAGCTTAAAACACATAAAAATTCCCAAGTTGTGTGAACGAAAGACGAAACCTGCATAGTGGTCTAGGATGCCATAAGTGAAACATTATCTCGCTCATCCCCCTGTGCGAATGACCCCAAGAATGCTGAGAATTGGCAAAAGGACAAGAAAACTTCCTTCAATTCCCCAAAATAAACAGTCGTTTTTACCACTACAAAGAATTCCAACTCCAAACATGAATATCAAAAGTGCACAAATCAAAAAGCACAAGAAATAGCGATTCTAATCACTGCTCAAAATCCCAAGCTCAAACAAAATAAACAGTGATTATCATCACTACTGAGCAAATATCCCATTAAAATAGAGGGAGTAACTATTGAATCCCTAGAATTCTCAACATTCGAAAGGTCATAAGGTGATCCTCAGTCCCGGTTTGGTGGATAGCCTGCTGGTCACTAGTGGCAAACCTCCCGCATGACGATATATCTATCGCATTAGTTGTTGGGCATATGTACAGATCAATGTTTGCATGTGGATGAGCTAGCTTATGGTATCCTAGATAGTGGTCTAGGATGCCATAAGTGAAACGTTATCTCGCTCATCCCCCTATGCGAATGACCCTAAGAATGCTGAGAATTGGCAAAAGGACAAGAAAACTTCCTTCAATTCCCCAAAATAAATAGTGGTTTTCACCACTACAAAGAATTCAAACTCCAAACATCAATCTCAAAAGTGCACAAATCAAAAAGCACAAGAACATAGTGATTCTAATCATCGATCAAAATCCCAAGCTCAAACAAAATAAATAGTGATTATCATCACTACTGAGAAAATATCCCACTAAAAGAGAGGGAGTAACTATTGAATCCCTGGAATTATCGCATTCGAAAGGTCATAAGGTGATCCTTAGTCCTAGTTTGGTGGATAGCCTGTTGGTCACTAGTGGCAAACCTCTCGCATGACGATATAGTTGTCGCATTAGTTGTTGGGCATATGTACATATCAATGTTTGCATGTGGATGAGCTAGCTTATGGTATCCTAGATAGCGGTCTAGGATGCCATAAGTGAAACGTTATCTCGCTCATCCCCCTGTGCGAATGACCCTAAGAATGCTGAGAATTGGCAAAAGGACAAGAAAACTTCCTTCAATTCCCCAAAATAAATAGTGGTTTTCACCACTACAAAGAATTCAAACTCCAAACATCAATCTCAAAAGTGCACAAATCAAAAAGCACAAGAACACAGTGATTCTAATCACTGATCAAAATCCCAAGCTCAAACAAAATAAACAGTGATTATCATCACTACTGAGCAAATATCCCACTAAAAGAGAGGGAGTAACTATTGAATCCCTGGAATTCTTAGCATTCGAAAGGTCATAAGGTGATCCTCAGTCTCGGTTTGGTGGATAACCTGTTGGTCACTAGTGGCAAACCTCCCGCATGATGATATATCTGTCGCATTAGTTTTTGGGCATATGTACAGATCAATGTTTGCATGTGGATGAGCTAGCTTATGGTATCCTAGATTGCGTCGTAGATTAATCCTACTAAATGCAACAAAGGAGTTAGTGGAGCTAATTAGGTGATCCTCAGTACAGGTTTGGTGGATAGCCTACCTGGCACTGACGGTATCCTTATGAATACCACATAAACAAACTCAATCGCACACACAGGGATGTGAAATAACTTGGTCAAACTCAAGTCTGATTCATACCTTGTTCGAAAGTCTTGTAAGATAATGTACAGTCTTGACTAGTTAGTTAAAGCATCTAAGTCTCAGAAAAACCTTAACTACATTCTAAAACAATTGTTGTACATTTCATTACTTACATCACCATCAGAAAATACAAAACAAAAATTACAAATGCAAAGTTATTTCATAAAGCAATCACATAGTACAGAAAGCCAATAAATCTTGTACAGTCTATGGTGCCACCACCTATATACCAACAAATCATTCCATCCATTCCATATGCATACATCTATATCATATAGTTAAAATCATCCATAGTCATAATAGCATATGCATACATCAACATAAATAAATGTGCATAAAGAACAATAAACCATGACAAGTATATAATCAAACAAAAAAAGAGTCATGTATATATATCAAGTCAAAATGCCCTCAAGGTACAATAAGAAGGTCCTCTGACCTCACAAAAACCAAAAACTCAAAATCCCCAAAGCCTAGGGAGTCGGCCACCATGATCACATAGGATCGGTGCAATTGGAACTACCCCTAGTAGTATGGGTCCTATGGGACCTCTCAGGGCGGCTACTACCAGCCCTTGCACCCTGCCCACCAACACTACCCTCACCTAGCCACCTATGATGATGTTATGTAGACTACTCAGTATCACTGCCTCTCGTACGACGTGACGAACCACCTCCATCAAGCACAAGCAACTATCCACCGAGGTGGACAACCTCTGTCTCTAACTCTATCCGGTACCGACCCCACTCCATATCTCATTGGTGATACACAGCCAATGCACTATCCCACTGTGCCAACTGAGTCCACAGGAGATCCCTCTCCTGCGTTACCTCCACCAAAGCATCTCTATGCTCCTCCTCCCATATCCGTAGGAGACCCTCCAATCATGCTATCTCAGCATGAAGCCCAACCTCCACATCCCCTGAGATAGCCTGAGGCATGGGCACCTCCAGGATGGCCTACTGCTCTAGCACCCACTACTCCGAGACATCTTGTACATTTGATTGCTCCAAAACCCCCAAATCATCTCCATCATTGGTGAATTCATCGACCTCCACCATGTCAACATCATCAAGCGAAGCCCCCCAACCCTCCATCGGTGCCTCTACACCCCCACCTCCTGCTGCTGCAGTATCCATGCCTCCTAGAGGCCCCTCACTCTGCCATCACCGCATAATCCACCACCGGTCATACTCTGTAGTCACCCCAACATTGTCCATGTTGGGTACATAAATAACTACATCGGACCCCTCGCCCAACTGCTCAATGGTAGGCCAGACTAGAGTCTTCTTGTCACTGCGATGCCGATAGATCAAGGGATCACCAAGAAATCCTTGGCACACCCCAAACTGTCGTGTCACCCGGACATATGGGAAGTACTCCTACTCTGTCCCATGTCGCCCAATCAACCATCTACCCCTACACACATGCCGGAGCCACTCTCCAGCCTCAAGGCTAGGCTATACAGTCTTGGTACGGCCGCTAGAACACCTGCCCTGGCACTAGATGAGAGAAGGCATAAGTATAGTGACCTACATCACCTGCCCACCATCGACTCTATCCATGCTCCTCTAACCTTTGCCATAAATTGACATATCCAATTTCTCGATCCACCATCTCACCTCGGGTGGTCCAAGGCAAACCCTGCGGTCGCCCCACAGCTATGTGCTATGACCCCCATCACTACAAGAGATAGCTACACCCGATCCCCTTTCGCTTCCGATAGCGGACCTCGTATAGCTCATCGTACAACTATGCCAATAACGTCTGACCCCATCTCATAATAAGTGGAGCTGATGTAGGACACCCCACCAATGTGAAAACCAACTCAAGTAGGTTCCAAGGGAACCTCGCACCTGAGGAGTCAGGAAGTAGCATATTGGAGATGAGGGTCATGATCAAAGCATGCCTCACCCCTAATATGCCCTTCTCTAGCCACCACCGCACCAGAATACCGCCTATCTGGAAATCAGCCTCTACCCTCTCCACAACCCTCTCCACCCCCCTCTCCACCGCCGGACCAAAACACCGTGTCAATATCGTTGTTCGCTGGTCACGGTGGGTCATCCGGATAGGCAGTCCATCTATTAGAATCCATAGAATCCGATACACATCCTCCAGAGTAATAGTCATCTCCCCTGTTGGGAGATGAAAAGTGTTGGTACGGGGATCCCATAGATTGATCAGGGTAGTCAAATATGCTCGATCCCCCACCACAGGCTCCAGATGCGTCAGGTGCTTGAGCCCAAGGGCATCAAGCCACTCCCAATCCACAACTGTCAGGGCATCCCGGGCATCAAAGAAAACAGTCGACTGGCGGTACCGACTCTTCACAACCTAAAACAACAAAATAAAACAAAAAAAGATATTAAGTACATACTTAATATAAACAAAAACATTAAAATAAAACTGTACAATAGAAGTACAGACTACAATTTACAATTGTACAACAAAAGTATAGCATAAGAAGTACAATAAAACAAATGTACAACGAAAGTACATAATCATTAAAATAAAACTATACAACAACGACAACATACATGAAAATAACTGTATAATCAACAAAAAACAACAAAAAAATATATATTAGGGTTTCAACCTTAATATGGAAAAAATAAAAACGAAATAAAAAATATTAGGGTTTCAACCTTAATATGGCAAAAACAAAAACAACAAAATAAAACAAAAACATGTTGGGTTATTTTAACCTAATATGAAAAAAAAAAAACAAAGCAAATAAAGTTCCTATATTAGGTTTTCAACTTGATATACGAATAAAATCAAACCAACACACACAAAAACAAAATAAAGCGAACAAACATTTTATATGTGAGTTTTAAACTTCATATAAAACACGCACGAATAACAGGCAGAGAGAAGGAACATCATACCGGTCTCGACTCAGCTCCTCCACTCAAAGATCCGGTTCTCGCACTCATGATGTCCACAAAATTTTAGCAGTGCTCCACTACGCACACTCGCACTCCTCCTCACTGCTCCAAATTGCCAAGAAAAAAATATTGCAAATGAGCCCAAAACCTAGTTTTGGTCCTTATATAGGCTATTAGGCCTATAATCGTTCCACCTTGGGATGAGCGCTCTAGTTAGTGCTCGTACCACCCTAGGACGATTACAAAATTGGTATTCATCCCACCCTAGGATGATTACAGAGCAAGAAATAAAGCAACAAAAACTGCATCCAAAAAATGCACCAAAAATAGCAATAAATCTGCCGAACAAAGGTGCCTTTGCACTTGACATTCATGGCATGAAAAACCATCATTAGGGTCACAAATACTCACTATCCTACTCCCTAAGAATGCTAGCATAGCCGGATCGCTCCACGGGAAGGAGGATTTTCGATAATTTCTACCCCAATAGGCGTAAAAAAAAAGGGGTCAAAACCCACCAAAAATAGGTCCGATGGTTGGAAAAGTTGCAATAAGCGTTCAACGAAAACAACTGAAGGCACCCTTACAAATGTCATCTTGGGTCAAGCGACTCGTCACTTTTCTCATTTTTGGTCATTCCCTCATTGATTCGTCGCTTGAGGGGGTAGTCACACTTAGTCACCAATCAACAAATACACACCCAATCAAGGAAATGGCATGCATTCAAAGAATCATTGACAAAGACAATCATGCTCTTGATTGGGGCAGCAAACAAGCAATAATCATAGGCTAAACAAAAACTTGGCATTTTGGAAGCATGAAGAAAAGGTTCCTCATACAAAAGGTTGTGCCCTTTGCCTATTCATGTCTGAACAATGTCCAAGATCAAGTACACCTCACTGAAAAAGGTTACACTTGAGTTAAGCTCCTTAGCTCGTCAGAAGCAAGGATTCAAGAATGCGTGCCCTTTCCATACTTGGGGCATCAAAATTTGGTTAGGTTATTGAGAAACCCTAATCATTAAGTGCTTTGGTCATCTATTTTTGCTCAACACTGTGCCACACACAGTGCATCCCAAAAAGGGGCATCTGTAGACACCAAAACAACACCAATCCGATTATGTGACTACAAGAACTGATCGAATTGGCATACATACCCCCTAGGGCAGCCTCCAAAGGTTAAAAAGTGGTCCTAACCACTCCCAAATCAGTTTTGGAAGGTCAGAGGTCAGTTTTGCACCTTTTAAGCACTTTGCTCCCTATTCGTCCCACCCTGGGACGATTAGAATCCTATTCGTCCCACCCCAAGATGATTAGCAGCAATCGCTCTAGGGTGGGATGATTAGCATGTTTGACTGGAAAAAAGTCAAACCTTGACAAATGGCAGCCCAAATCCACAACCTAACTCCACCTTCAAGGCATGGGATTGCGAGGGAAGGTTTCAAATCAGAGAGGCTTCAATCAAGCCTGCCTCGATCATGGAGGCCTCAATCAAGGAGGCCCTAATCAGGGAGGAATCTTCTCTCCCCCAAAAAGGCATAATGAGCCAAGTGGCACCCTCGCATGCGCATTCAAAGGAGACCCTTAGGTCTATAAAAATGTGAGCCTCCTCACCCCAAAAATAGAAGGAGAGTTGGAGCATTTGGAGCAACGAAGTGCTGCCAAACTATACCCCCATTCCTCTTTGTGCTTCCTACATCCCTAATATCTCTCTTCTGGAAGAGAGGTTATCGAGTGAACACTAGGAATGCAATCCAGATCCAAAAACCTAAGCAATCGGCCACAATCCCACCCCAAACTTGTCGACACAACCCCCTAGGAAGTTTTGGACCCATCCCACTTGGATTGGTGTCAAAACTAGGCCCTAAACGATGGGCGTCCCACCCCTGGGCGCCCCCCAAACTATTGCAGTCCTAATCGCCCCACCCCAGAGTGATTAGAAATGGTTTTGCTACTATTCTTTTTGCATTCTTTTATATCTAATGTACTTATGTTGTTGTCCAAATTTCATTGCTTTTTGACATGATTTGACATGGTTTCTGTCATTTTATGCGTCTACTAACCTACAGGGAGTGCCTTCGGATACAAGATAACCTGGGTAGAATCTGCCAAATCTGACCTTCTGGGTCATCTCAAAATGTTTTTTTTAGTCTAACCACAAGTTTTCATGAGTTTTGGAGGCCTCTGGGCAGGACATTTGCAAGGTCACTTTTTGCAAGTTTTACGACAGTCCCCAGCGTCCCACCCCAGAGTGATTAGAAATTTGTGCATGATTTCCTTATTTTTACTTTTGCAATATGTCCCAGATGATATCCTAATGCCTCTATTAAAGTTTGAACTCATTCTGACATGATTTGACGATCGTTTTATTATTTTATGTATTAACTAGCTCATAGGGCACCCTTGTCACATACAAGAGAATATGGGTAGGATATGCAAATTTTGAGCATCTGGGTAGTCTTAGAATTACATATAATGCCTAAACTATGAGTTTTAGGTGATTTGGATAAGCATAGGTGGGACATTGGAGCGCTCGCTTTGGAGAGGCCCTCGACGAACAAACGAGCATAACGGGGCCGTTCGACTCCACTTCGATGCAAAATTAGGTGATACCAATTCTAGAAGTTTTCCTTTACATTTATATATCATTCTATAATCAATTTATCAATCTTATCATTTGATATCCCACAAGCGCCCACTGGAGGCCTTGGGGATTGCATGTTTCTCTAGATACGCATATGCTATTAATGATTTGTTGTCTTTCTGTGCACGGGATCTCGCCGCTAGGAATACTAGAGGGGCATCAAGGAATGATGAACACACAGACACAAGCAGCGGTAACTTTTAGCCCGCCCACTTCGAATGTGGGCATGCAAAAGACGCTGGAAGCGTACCGTCCGATCTTGGAAGCATGGCTTCTTTCGGGCATCCATTAATGTAACAAATTGTATCAAATGTTTTGAGCCCTAGAGGGGGGACGTATTGTAATAATATTAAAAGCAATATCAATAAAGGAGGCCCCGCTTTGTTTGCTCACATCTCGTTTATGTGTCATTTCCTTCATGCATTGCTCATCGCATTCGTAGGACTTAGCATCTATATCTATTTTTGTTTGCATCATATCGGTATGTCATATTTCTATAATTATTTTAGAGTCTTCAGTGGAGAGAGATCCACAAGCCAGTGTAATGGAGGTAGTAGTCTTCTAGAGGATCACCAGCCAGAGCAGAGGAGAAGGAGTTATCCTATGGATAGAGATCCACAAACCAGCTAAGGAGATTGGTGTCTCCTATGGGTTGGTGCCCACAAATCAGATTAGGGGATTGGTGTCTCCTTTGGATAGAGGTCTATAAACATTGTAATAGGGAAGGATTCCCAATATATTTGTTGAGAAAAATTTAGTGAAATATTTTCTCCGTGGAGTAGCCCACATTGGGTGAACCACGTTAAATTGGTGTCTCTATTATGTGTGATGATTTGTGCATTTCTTTGGTTACTATTTTTTATATTACCATTGATAATATTGGATAATATTGTTTGAAAAAGAAAAGTAAAAAGTGATCTTATATTGGTCATCCCCTCTCAGTATAAGCTTGTGTTCTTCAGAAATATGGAAAGATGAGAAATGGAATATAAGTAATGAGCCAATTGAATTTTGAACTCTTGATGCACTTGCAATAAGTGGCTGAATAAATAATTGAAATAATGGTTTGCAGCATTATCGTTGAATGTGCTTTTGTTATTTATGTTTTTACTATTGTTGTTATTGGTTTTCTATTTTTGTTGTTTAGAATAAGAAAGTACAAGAATTTGAGAGCTTTGTGTGATAATATTAGATGTAAAAATCATAGATGTGGATGACATTAAGGGGTTTAATTTCCTCTATTCCTTCAATATTAGCAAGCCTGTAAGCTCCAAAACCATTTTTTGCTGGATAATATAAGGTCCTAGCCAATTAGGAGCAAATTCATCCCTCAAGTGGCATGGTTTATTTGAATTCTATTGATTTTCCTTTAGTACTAGGTCCCCAAATTGGAATTTATGTTCATGTACTTTTTTGTTGTATGCACATCGAACATGATCTTGATAAACATAAATATGTTCAATGGCATTGGTTCGGTATTCATCAAGAAGGGTAAGTTGATCTAAATGAGCTTGGCATGGAGTGTCGTTGTCAATGAATTCTTGGAGAAAAATTTGCAAATAAGGGATTTCTAACTCTAGGGACATAATGGCCTCAACACCATAAAAAAATGAAAATGGATTTGTCCCAGTGGGTGTGCAAATGCTTGTTTTTTATGCCCATAGTGCTGAATGAATTTGATTATGCCAATAACGATGAGAATATACAACCATATTGTGAAGGATGGTATTATTGGAGTATATTATATTATTTGGTACATGCTAATGTACCACCTTGGGTACATCTTTAGATTAGATGTGTCTTAGAATAGAGTGTGAGTATATATTTTATGCAATGTAATAAATGCACAAATATTATTAGAGTGTGCAAAGTATTTAATAATGTAAATGTGCATATTATTCCATGTGCACATGTGTCCTTAGAGTAGGAAAGTGAAGAGTCTCAAGAAGAGTGAAGGCCAATAGTACTCCTTATGAAGAGTCACGTCCCATTATATATGTGTCTATGTGTGTGTTTAGAAGATACAATGTAGAGTGAGAGTGTGTGGAAGTATGGTGTATTTGAGATCTTTATTCTATATCAAGATACTATTTTCATGAGCATTTGTTAATGGTAATTTTATTATTTGTTGTAGAAGTTATTTATGAGTTTTATATGATTTTAATATTGTCATTATCTTATATTTAATATAGCAACTTTATTTTAAATCTTGTGGTTATTTTTTTTGATGAAAAGCTAAATTATATTAATAATAAAGTTTAACATGAAAAAAGTGGCGGGTGGCAATGATCACACCCCTGGAAGAAACAAACCAACCCTAACCACGGGTTGGGAAACCACAAACCAGAGCTCACTACAAACTAGGCAACATCAATCAAACAGGCAATGAAACTTGCATGCAATCAGAAAGTTTGTGGCTGCACGTCTACGTTGGAGTCCCATGGAATGGCCAAGGTATGCGGTAATCCATCTGTGTGTCCCTGATCCTCATGAACATTTGAATCTCCCCAGCCCTATCCTTGAGATCTAGCAAGCTAGAGATTATGTGCACTTATATCCCCTGCATTCCAGGCACGATCCTGTGTGCCACCATTAACTTCCACCAGCTCATCCCAGGCACCTTTGGGTGATCTTGTGGTTATTTTACTTTAAATTTTAAGCATCAAAAGCTAACAGTGATATCAGAACCACAAGGGATATTAATAGGAGATAGGGAGAGCCAAAAGGGAGATTGAGAGGATATAGGAAGATTTCATTTACAAAATTTGTAAGTTGTTATTTGGCTAAATTCTTTCCACAGGTTTGCAGAAAAACTTGTGAAGAGTAGGATTCAACATATATTTCTTTCCACTATATTGAATAATAACTAGTGAAGTTTATTGATTTCATAATTCTAGAGATTTGGATGTATTTTGTTGCTACTATCTAAGTTTTTGTTGAAAAAAATTAGTTCTCAAAATTTGATAAGCTTACTACAGTAGATAGAAAAGAATTTCACCTTTGAATGCCCAAAGTCCATGTTTTCCTCGTGCGTGGATTAATTTTGAGTTGCAGCAAAAGAGTAGACATTGAATATTGAAGATTTAATTTTAAGGAGGAGACCCAAGATAAGAGGTCCCCATTGAAAATTTGAGAAAGGATATAGAATATTAAGGAAATTGGAAACACAAGAGAATAGGTTTCAAGAAAATTTGGAAGGAGAAAAAAGGAGAATAGAGAATCCCCATTGAGAAATTGAAGAAGTGGTCATTAGAGAATATTTGAAGAAAGTTTAAGATAGGAGATTGCAAGAAGAAGAAACTCCTAAAAATAGGTAATCACATAAAAATTGGAAAAATTATTGTCATCTAACAACAAGCCCAAAAGGATTTGTGAAACTGATTCAAGGAGAAGATTTTTGGCAAGAAGTTTGCCAAATTTGAGAAAGTATTTTTGAAAACTTCAAGACATTTAGATTCTTTAAGAAGAGGCTAGCAAAGAGGCTAAATTTGAAGATAGAATTCATCGGAAGCTAAGGAGGAGAAATAAGATTTAAATAGGCCACAAATTGATATTTTTGGAGATAGTCATTAAAGTTTTGAAGGCTGAATTTTGAAGAAGAAGATTGTAGATTTTTGGGGTAGACTTTGAAGAGTTTTAGGATAGCAATATAGTGGAGAAGAAATCAGAATTTGGGAGTAGCATTTGAAGATTTTATGGCTACAAATTTGGGTAGCATTAGAAGGATATAGAAGAGCTATAAATTGGAAGAAGTTTTGGGAAGATTTGGAAATATTTTTGGATAGTTGTTTGAAGGAGGGATTGATAGCAATTTAAGGCAGAGAATTGAAGGAGATAGAGGTAGTTTTTAGATATAAAAAAGATAGTGTATTGGCATCATTTGGATCTGCAAAAAAATGGATTTTGTGAACAGCAAAAAGGTAGCAATTTGAAGGAGATAGAGCTATATTTTAGATAGCATTTGAAAAAGAAGTTGAGCTACAAATTTCAGAGTCTTTTGGTGGTATTTTTGGAAGGATAAAAAGCGCTAGATAACATATTTTGGATAAATAAGAAGCTATTTTTTGATAGCATAATTGAAAGGAGAGAAAATTTTTTTTAAGAATAATTTGAAGGAGAGGAGAAAGAAGAGTTTGGGCAGCAACTAAAGCAAACAAATTACAACACATTTGAAATTTTTGTGCATCAAAATAGTGAAGGAAATAAGCAAGTAAAATGTAGCAAAAGAAGGAGATGTAGTTCTAAGAGCTTGCTATCACCAAAGAACCAGCATTATACCTATAAAATAATAGCAAGTTAGTTTGAGAAGAAGCAAGAAATAATAAATAACAAAGCTAGTAAGTTGTAGAGAAGATAAGGCAACAAGGAAGGAGGAGAACAAGTTGGTTGAAAGATAAGATAACAAGGTAGAGTTGCAGTCATAGCACAAGGGGGCAAGTACCCAAGAGTTTCCAATATTAAGAGCAAAGCCACCGAGTAAGCAAAGGAGGAGCCACCACATAGAGGAGAAAATCCATCGAGTGAGCAAAGGAGGAGCCATTATGTAGAGAAGCAAATTTATCGAACGAGCAAAGAAGAAGCCACCAAACAAGCTAAGGAAGAGGTGCATTATTTTAGTTAGCCATCGAAGGTTGGAGGAGCCACCAGAAGCTCCATTCTAAGTAGAGGAATCATCACCTATGTACATTGGAAAGTGTGCAATCAAATAGCTTTCGATTGGATGTTGAAAGGGAGTGGAAAATACAATCGGTTCATTTGGCATTGTAACAGTCAAAGAGGAGGCAAACGTTGGCTTTCATAACTACCAACATGTTATAGAGCACATGGAATTTGGTGCATGGTGAGGTAAATGAATTGCACAGTCAATTGAGAGTTATTTTTGAAATAATTCACAGGATTTTAAGTGCAACCTGAGTGTTACTAGAGAATGATCATTGATTTTTGAAAGGATTCGTAGGATTTCGAGTGCAATATGAGCATTACTAGAGAACAACCATTGCAAAGGAGATAAAGATCCCTTTGTAAGGTGATTGAAGAGAAATTTTTCCACTTGTAATGATGAATTAGGAACACCAAGGGCCATTGGTGTAAGAAATAATGCATTATGAACTGCATTTAATGCATTGAAGTAAAATATGTTGAGTGCAAGTTTGAAGAGTGGAGCGCTTGAAGGAGAGCACTATTTTGGAGCGTAGAGAAGCTCATACATGGAGAGTGAGGAAGTAAAATTTATTTCTAAGTCTGGAGAAGCTATTTTTAAAGGAAACCAAATGGTTTGGAGCCCAAACATGGAGGAAGTTGAAATATTTAAAGCCCATATGTGGACGAAGTCTTGTTGAGAACAAAGGAGATGAAGACTTCATGGAGCATCAGGTCTAAGTGTGGTAGAGTAGAGAGAAGTGTCATATATGTGGTAAAGGAGTGAGATTTTATGGAAGAGCACCATTCAAGGGTAGGTCAAACATTTTGACCAAATATTTTACGCCTCAAGTTGGGAGGTAAAGCAAGTTATTTAAAATTCGATTATTTATCCAAGTTAGGAGTTATAAGTCTGGGTAATGTTATTATTTTTCTAAGATTGAAGAAAAATTAATCTAGTTTCTTATAATATTAATTTAATTATTAGAGAGATAAGACATAAAACCAAAATTTGAAACCTTAGAGACTTTAATAATTATTATTGGAAATTTTTTAGAAGCCTTGAAATATTTTTGATAATCCATTTCAAGCTTTGAGAAATTTTGTAATTGAATTATTGAATCATTTTTAATATTTGCAAATATTTTGAGATTTGGAGAATAAGGTTTCCTACATCAAATTATGAATAATATTTTTGCAAATGCATTTTACTAAAGTTCTAAATTTCTACTTTTTGAGTTATAAGGAATTCAACATCAAATTAGGTTTTTTGAAATTTAGAAACCATATTATTGAAATTTGAGAGATAAAAGGAATTCCACCTAGAGTTTTGAAGAATTAAAATCTTTGTCAAAACTATTGTTTGATCATTATCCAAACATTAGACAATACAAGGTATTCATCTTAAAAAGTAGAAATTGAAGATTATATTGAAATTGTTATTTAAAATATTAGGGAGATATAAGGTAGTATACAAGTGTTATCATGACAACAAAAAAAAAAACTTTCTTTCAAAATCCCAACTTCTTAAATGTCCTAATTACATTTTGTGAAAAAATAAAGTGAGGTCAATATTGATAGTAGAGAAGCTTTGGGATATTGTTAAAGGAGCTAAAACTAAACCTACTGAAGATGCTAGAGAAATTCAAAAGTATGAAGAAGATGAAGCAAAAGCACTCATGATAATAACATTTGCAATTATAGATATACATCCATACATTAGTTCATCAATAACTTCTACAAAATCCTAGAACACTTTAGCCAAGATGTTTTAAGGAAATAATAAAGCCACTATCTTGAATCTTCAAACCCAATTGAATTCTCTAAAAGTTAATAGTGGTGAAAGTATAGAATTATTTCTAATAAAAGTGGAAGATATAAAATAAAAATTATTAACCTTAGGAGAAAAGGTAGAAGACAAGTTTCTTGTTCAAGTGATTTTAAGAGCACTTCCAAAAAGCTACAAGCATTTAGTCATATATTTACAAATTCTAAGTAAAGATACATTGTTTGATGAGTTAGTTAATATGCTACAATAGTATGAGGGAGAATTCAGTCAAAGATGAAATTACTAACAATGCATTAGTCTCAAAAGATAATCCACAAGGAAATATTACTTAATTCTCAAGGAATATATTAAAATGGAATAATAGCTATTGTCAAGTATGCAAGGAAAAAGGACGTAGTACAAATTATTGTATATTCAATTCAATAAATTAGTATCAAGTGAATCAAACAAATTTTGGAAGCCAATCAAATAGGTCATTTCAACCAAGACAATATTATAATCAATATAGACCACATCAACAACAATTTCAATGTCAATACAATCAACCTCAACTACAATATAGAGAAGGAAATCAAAAGGGGCACTTAGTTCAAGAGATTCAAAAAATTCAAGAACTAGAAGAACCTACTAGAGAACATAAAGTTAAATAATTTCAACAAAGATAGTATTTTATGAAGATACTAATTATTTACTTGATCATGATACAGACAGGGAGCAGAATGAATAAAGTAGAAAATAAGAGCATAGGTACTATTAGATTTTGATGGTGTATACCAAGGGAGAATGCAATCATAGGATGCAGAATATGCAGAAATGTAAGATTCTAAAATATGCTATTAATGGAAAGTGAAGAAAATGATACAATGCATAGTAGAGGAAATGAACACTCCAAAACTAATGCTAAATAACTACATTGTATTCATCACCAATCTATATGGTGATCTACCCAGTATACCTACTACTACCTACAACAATATTTTATCACTCACTATGAGGCCCTTTATATAGAAATATGGATTGCTTGGCCAACACTCTACCTAGCTATACAAGGGGACACCTTGCACATTTACAACTTGCACATAGACACTTGTGTATTTATTATATTACTTGAAGTAACTAGCTAACTACCCCCTAAAGTAATTTACTACTCTAGTTATGTACCAAGGGTGGTACATTTACATAATCCAAATGATGTAATATAAATTAACACCCCCTTGTATTACATTATTTGGGTATTGAAGACTTTAGTCTTCAATATGGGTCTTATTCTCTTTTTCTTGTATCTTGTACAAGCAAGTAGTTAGTGTCTTCATACCCTTTTTGTAAGAGCTTTGACTTCTTGATCATCTATCGTAGCTTCTAGTTCTTCAATTTCTTCAATATTCTGAGCTAGATGTCCTTTTTTATTCTCTTTTCGATTGTGGATAATAGTTTTGATGCTGAGATTATTGCTATCGGGTATTATTTTGATATTGCCTTGGTTGGAATACCTTATTTGGTTGGCTTCCATAGTTCATATGATTTCCTTGATTCTAATTTCTTGGATTGAATCTACAATATTAGATGTTATACCCTTTTCTCTTGCATATCTTATAATATTTGTTATTCCATGGTCTTTATACTTTTGATTATGAATTAATTTTTCCCTATGAATTACCTTTTGAGACCAATGCATTGTTAGTCATTTCATATTTCATTGTATTTTCTATCTCAAGGTTACTTGAACAAGGAATTTATCTTCAACCTTTTCTCCCAGGGTTAGTAATTTTCCTTTGATATCTACTATCTTCCTTAAGAATAATTCTAAGCTTTTACCATTGTTAATTTTTAGGTAATGTAATGAGTTTGAATATTTAAGATAGTGGCTTTATTTTTTCCTTCAAATATTTTCTCTAATGTTTTCCAAGCATCTGTAGATGTACCTGTTGAGCTAATTTAAGCTTGTATTTTATCTATGATGGCAAATGTTATTATCATTAATGCCTTAGCATCACTTTCTTCAAACTTCTAAATCTTTGTTTCTCCCTGAGCTGGTTTAATTTTTTCTCCTTTGACAATATTCCAAAGTTTTTCAAATATCAAAATAGCTCTCACTTTGTTTTTCCATGAGAAGTAATTTGGGCCCTTTAGTAGTTGAGATTCTATAAGGATGAATTTGTTTGTGGTCATGATGACTCTCTAGTTATAAAACCTTTCTTGGCTTTAGGTTTTGTAGGCTTCCTTATATCTCCCTAATAATTAGAGTATGCTTAGTTCACCTTCTAAGTTGATTTTGTAATATTTTGAGAATAGTCAATCTTCTAATTTTGCCTTATATTTACCAATGAAGTATGTTATAACGGTTGGATTTATTTTTATCTCCTTAGAATTATTATGAGATAATTTTTACCAATTAATTCCAACTCTATATGTAGGCAATTGATTTGCTTCTCTTTACAATGGATTAATTTTCTAAATTCTAATTATATGTATATAATTTGAAGTAGTATGCCTTATATCTCCCTACTTTTTGTATTATTAGAAAAAATGGTATTTGCAATTTAATAATTATTTAATCTAGGTTGACAACCTTATATCTCCTACTTGGTTAACCGCAAAAATGAATATTCAATACCTTGAAATAAGCTTGCTTGATAATTACTAATGTTTGATAAGTTTATTCCAATGCAATAGTCTATATCACCTTATTACTCTGATTTAATTATAGCAAGTAAATTTAATCTTTACCTTAGTAAGGCTTGATGCTCTACATATCCTTGAGTAGCTCCACGTACTTTGATGGTTGGTTGGTACGTATCTCCAATGTTGTATTAATGCTACTTTGACCTTGTTGTCCAACGAAGGGCTTGCATGCTCTTTCTTCGAACTTTGCACTTCCACAATACCTATTTTGGCTTGGTCTTCTCCTTAACGGGTACTTATCACCATGAGAATTTAATTTTGGTGTTATGATATTTCTTGTTGCCTCCTTTGACTCTAATTTCAATATGCTCTTACGCACTCGAACATTGTAATTTTGCTCCAATTTTGCTTCACTTCTTTAACTTAGAGTTGAATGCTTATATAGCTATGTGGCACGTGCACCTTGAGTAACATCTGAGATGGTTTTTTATTATTCTTTGAGAGATATCCAAGTGGTTTCTGAGATTCAACGTGTATGGGGCTTCTTTACATAACGCTTGAGGCTGGTTTCAATGCCTTCTTGAGTAATGCTCATGGTTGGAATTAATGCTTTCTCCAAGTGGCTTATGAGCTTCGATCATAGGTGAAACTACTGTAACGCTCCTTCCTATCAAATATGCTTTGTAATATTCTAAAATTTAGGTGCTTGCTTATGATATGAGTGTTTCTTATCAATGGTGACAAGTGGCAAATTGCATGTATTTTCCCTCCAACGCTTTCTCTTCTTCTATATACTCCCTTTGCCAACGTAAATCCAATTGTTTCTTGTTCTTCAATGCTTCTTCTAGGCAAGCGTAGGTTGGATCTTGATTCTATGGAGGTCTTAGGAGCTTAGAGATGGTTCTATGGTGATCCAAGGGCTAGTTTTAATGTTGCTTCTCAATGGATGTTTTCTCCAAGAAAGAGCTTGGGTATTGATTCTTTTGCTCTATGTTGTTGCTTTCAATATGCTAGTTTGAATGCTCCCTTTGCAATGTACAATAGATGATGGTCAACGTAGATGGACAATGACCCTTTTTTGATATCTTGTGCTTTAGGTTGATTTTTGAGATTGCATGCTTTCATGGCTATAAGGGTGTTTTAAGATATCGTAATAAGAGCTCTTTGTTAGCTCTTCTCTCTTGTTTCGGATAGTGCTCCTCTATGGTCACGTGTATGATGTTCCTCACTTGTGGAGAATGTGTCTCTAAGACACTCAAATTTTATCCTCTTTCCTACATAGGACAAGATGCTATGGTGTAAAATAATGTAAATAGATTTGTAATACAATACCTTTATTTTGCACCTTCTCTTTTGTAAGCTTCTTTTATTGGTTTTAATGGTAGTTTATTTGTACCATTTCATGTAGGCAAGGGTTGATTGATGTTATCTTCTCTTCTATACAACTCTCTCCTTCGATTGGTTAATCTAGTAATGAACCCAAGCTAATAATAATGTAGATAATATACCCTTGAAGGAGTAATTTTTGCACTAATCTGTAAGTGCACCTTGAATCTCAGACTCACCAAGTCTCAATTTTTGGCTTCTTTTTAAGGATATTAATGGTGGATTTCTTCTCCACTCCTTGGAGGAATATTATCATATTTGGTGGTTTCTCTAGGCCACAATATCTTTTGAGTATTGAGTTTTGAATAGTGTCTTTAGACACTTTGATATTTGCAGATTTTTGTGTCCTTGATCTTAACAATCAATACACAAAATAACCCTTTGAGAGTAACTAGTTTAATGAACAACTAGTATAGTGCAATGAACCAATAATATTTCTAACTCAATGTACTTTAATAATATCACCTTATTGCTCTTTTTAATAATCTCTCAAAGTAGTTTCAAATGCACTAATGATCACTGCAAATTCCTTAATGTAGTCCTCTTCTCAATAATTAGATAATAGGAAGAATGTATCTAACTCCTTTAAATTTGCAGGTAATGAACCTTAATAGAAACTATCTTTTGCACTTTCTTTGAGGACTTTAAAATGTAACCTTCTATTTTGCAACTTCTGAATTCTAATAAGGTGCTTAATGAAGTTAAGTAGTAATCTGAATTAAGTGTTCAATTAATGAATCTTTTGCACCTAAGTTGCTTACATTTGATGGTGCATATCTTGATGAGTTGATTCATCAAATTTCTTGTCTAGAATGGTGGTTTCTCATAGTTGTGAATGCTTCTAGTCTGCTACTCTAAAATTGTAGTAGATGATTTCAAATTCTCCTTCATGATCTGGCCTGGAACTCTAAATTCTTATAGCTAGTAATGTTATCTTGATTGTTGCCCTTTAGTAGTCAATCTATTCACTAAAATATTATCCTTCAAGAACCCTTTTAGTATTTTGTTGTGAATCCAACAAATCTCTATCTTTGAAATGTACATTCTTTAGATATGAAGGGCAATCTCCAAATCTTCTTGGATTTGGTAGGTTTCTTCTATTTGAATTCTAACTTCAAATAGGGCTTTCTTCTCAAGAATATAAAGGTCTTCGTGAATCTTCTCTCTGAAGTTTAACAATTTTTTTACCAAATATTTCTCCTTTGGGCTTGTTGTCGGATGGCAATAATTATCCCAAGTTTTTCCACTATCTTTTGTAGTGAATTTCTCTAATGAGTTCTCCTAGGAAATATTTTGATGGGTTCTCCAATTTTTGCAATGAGGCTCTCCAAGCCTTCTCCTTGTTTCTCCTTGAGACCTCTTAAAGGTCTTTATTCTTATAGCTTCTCTAGTCTTCTTTATGAGACATTTATTTCAACCTTCAACTATAGAAGTGTTGGCAATGACATATTCTTCACGAATCTCTAGAATGGGATGTTTTGATAGTCCTCTATCTCTTCCAGAGATGGAAGTTCTTCAATGATACCTTTTACGAATCTCTTTAGCTTCTTCTAGAGGAAGTCTTCAATCAACAAAGGATAACACCAATCTCATATCTTTCACAGACTCTTCTCTGAAGTCTTCTTCAGGTTCAAGTCTTTTATGGCCTTTTGTTCTGGATCAAGGCTTTTGTGGCCTTTTCTTATGGATCAAGCTTTTGTGGTCTTTTTTTCTAGATCAAGGATTTTGTGGTCTTTTCATCTAGATCAAGGCTTATATGGCCTTTTTATCTTTAATGTGTTGGTTTGCAACATGGCTTCCCTTAGTTTCCTTTTCCTGCAAGAAAGTATTAGTAAGTTGATTCTAAATCTTGTCAATGATGAATCTTCACTAGTTGATTTGTCAATCTAGTGAAATGAATGTTGAGTCCTAGTCTTCATGAGTTTTTCTACAACTTTGTGAAAATACTCTAGTCAAATGTAATCTCATAAATTCTAGAACTGATATTTACTTCTTCTCTCAATATTTCTTGTGAATTTCCTATTCCTATTGACCTATTGTGGCTCTCTCTATTCATATTGATCTACTATGGCTCTGATACCACTGTTATATTTTGATGGTGTAAGCCAAGGGAGAATTCAATAATAGGATGCAAAATATGCATAAATGTAAGATGTTAAAATATGCTATTAATGGAAAGTGATAAAAATGATACAATGCAAAATGGAGGAAATTAACACTCCAGAACTGATGTTGAAGATTATATTGTATCCATCACCAATCTCTATGGTGATCTATCCAGTATACCTACTACTACCTACAGCGATATATTATCACTCACTATGAGGCCCTTTATATAGAAATATGGATTGCTTGGTGTTGTTGCCATCGCACAATGTACCCCAAATTTGGGGACCCACTTGAAATTTTGATGTTAATATGATTTTTTTTGCTTGCATTAAAGGGTTTTGATGGTTATTTTTTTATCAAACAGTTTTGCAATGTGAATTGCAGAAGTTAAATTACATGTCAAGGTTTCAAGGTATTCGAGTAGAGTTTTAGTTCATGATGTCAAAATGAGGTCTGAAGGTTCACCATGGTCATGATTTTAGCATTAATATTTTTATAGTTGATCTCTTTGTCAAACCTTAGGAAACTCAAGTTTAAATCCTTGTAGGAGAAGTTCCTCATAAAGCTCAATGGGTTAAATTCTATAATATTTGAGGAAGATATCAAAGTTTAAGTCTTGTTGAACCATTATTTTTAATGAGAAATTTTGATCCATACCTTAAACATTTTGAATTGCAATTCTAAGTTTCTTGATTATCTACATATTTTCATACATTAATAAAAGATAAAAAAAATTAATAAAAATAATAATTACAAATAATACAAAATATATAATAAAATAAAGTCACTTTTAAATATTTTTTTTCTCATATTATGAATTCGTATAAAGCGATTTTGAATCATTTTTTTATGTTTATGCAGGTTTCCAAAAAGAACAATGCGATAACAATATTTTTGAAATGAACCTCGACCTTGCCAACCAACAAATGTAGCACGCAAGCACGGTGAACATGGCGATGCATATTCCAAGGTGTCACCAAGTGGTAGCACAATTTTTGAGGTAAACTCCCAACCTGATAAGCTAGTGGATGTAGCATTAGAGAGTAGTCAATGCGAAGGCACAAATACCAAGGTACCTCTCAATGGCGTAGTTGACATGTTGATAATTGCAGGTCTTTGTTGATAAATATCACATTGTGCTATCCCCACAAGCATGTGTGATTAAAGCTACATAGCTGAAATAGCTCCAGTTTTTGTTTCTAATTTGGTTTTGACTCCCACTTTGAATAAAAATAAATTAAGAAGCAAAACAATAAGTCGTATACCATTAGAAGTTGTGAAGAGCGTTCACTATCATGACATTCTAAAGATGAAATTCTAGAATAGAATGAAGCTTTTAGCACAAGCAAATTTTTAGTTGGAAAATGAGGCACGTATATGTCTCATTTAAAAGGGTACATTGTGAATACCCAAGCAAATTTTGATATGTAGGAAACATTGTGATAGTTATGGGAGCCCACTAGGCATAGAACAGTGAATATTTGATAGCACAAGTAGAAAGCAACATAAAATTTAAGTTCGAGCGGGTAGCAATAGTGAGCATCTCAGTCGATGCATTCCATGTTGGCAGACTACCTAAAATCAAAACTTTCACTATTTTGTAGGATTTTATGCCCACCAAAGTTTATGAGGAATAGAGAATTCAATACAATTATTGTAGACGGGTTCAGAAAGAACACAATATTGGGATATTGTGATGTGGACAGAGATGGCTTCCGTACGTAAATTGATGAGTGAATTCAACTAAAAATTCTTTGAATGTCATGTTGTTAGTGATTTTAAAAAGGATCGCATGTGGATTTCGGTCATTGCCAGTGTTATCTTTAACATTGTGAGAGAGTTGCTACTGTTGGATAGTGGGAGTTTCGGTGGAGGATCGATTCTAGTCAAACGATGTCATATTTTAATCAATAATTCAATGGGCTACATAATCAAATGAGCATGCAAGGGATGATTATCATAGAGTAAAGCAGACATCATTAAATGTGTAATATCGTATTGAACAAGCAAAGTTGTACTCAGTCAAGGCTCTAGGAAAAGTTATAATTTATGTAATTAAATTTTATGTTATTCTCCCTAAAATTGAAGAAAGGTACAACAAGTAATTTGTATAACATCGTCAAATAAAACCAACATGCTTTCCTCAGTGGTATACGAAGCCTCTAGATTGTATTATAGTGAAAAAATTGTGAGTACATTAGGTTCTCAACATTAATGGATGTCATCACACATTCACAGAGGGAGGTGGGATGGATTTATATACACAAAATATTATATATTAGGATTCTAAACCATAAGATAACAAATCAAAATGTCTTGTATCCCATATGAAAGAGTAGCAAGTTTTCGCAATTTGTTCATTGTGTGTCCAGTGTACGATATTTGGTGCAATGATGGACAAAATTATTCCCAGCGCCAAAAATATTTTGTTATCATTCTCTTGTGTAAAAAGGATTTATTTACTTATTTTCAAATAAAATGCCTTTAGCTCCTTCATTTGGAGGACCACCGAAGTTCATGGATGGTTTTCTAGAGCAGTTCTACAGATATTTTCTTCCAAGCAAAGGTGGAGAGCATTACCGATTCTACATGTATAATCTCACAAAGACCTGCACTTTAAAGTTTAAGTAAGATGTAGAGGCTCATCATCAAATTCGGTGTATGTTCTTATTTTAAGAAACAGGTATTGTAAAGGAAATATAAAATACCGCATCGAGTAGGACAGTGTGCCCATCATTCACAGGTATCTAGTCGAATAATGCTACTATTCAACTAAAAGTAACCATTCATTTTTTTTTCTTTTTTATCCACTTTCCAGATTATTATATCAGATATCAGTATGTGTTTGCTTTGATTAATATAGCTAAAACACTCAAGCAAGTTTAGATACATAGTATTTTGTCATGGTGTTCTTATGTCGGTGCTGACCGAGCTGAAGAAAAGCCTAGATGGGAGCTGATAAAGCCAATACTTTTAGCTATTACAAAACTTGTCCACATAAATTATGTAGGAGGAGTATAGAAGTGAATGAATCTTTCTGATGATGAATCCACTAAATCACATAGTGGAAAGTTTAAGATCAAAATCATCATAGAATCATGCTAGAACATTTGTAGTTTAATATATGAATAATTATAGAATCACATAAAACATGGAATAGGAGGATTGCTAAATGAGCTTCTGGATAGAACAAAAACTCCCATTGAAATCGTTAGATATGTTTCCTTCAGTGTACGATGAGGAATTGAGCGTTATTCTTGGATGAATGGGTTTTATGTAAAACAAAAGGGATGATCAATCAAATGTGCTCGGTACGAGATATAATGGTTAAATGGATTAGGACCTGCAAAATGAAATTATAATTCCTGACCCGATATGTGTGTTAAATATGTGGTAAAATTTTCCAAACATTATGGCAAAATCATTATCGAAATAAATGGAAATAATTATGCAATGGTTATAAGTGGAGGAGAAGAAAGCGTTAGGAAACCAAACAAGCAGAAAAGTAAGTGAAGAGTTTTTTTTTTTAATTTTAAATACCCATTGAAACTCATGAAGAAGTGTTAGAGAAAATTGGTAGCAAGTGCATGTTGGAAATTGAATTTTATTGAGCATCTCCTCCCTGGTTGCTGGACTGCACCAAATTTCACCCATTGTAATCAATTTAAGCAAGGTATTTTGAAGGAACATGAATTCAATATCTTCCATTTTGGCAATGTATTGGAATTTTTAATAAGTTATATGCATGTGAATGGTATACTTATTCATTTTTTTTAATATATTATGTTATTCCCTTAGAATATTAAATCACATTAATTCTAGGTTGTGTGAATATTGGCCGATTTAATGTTGATTTTAGTTCATAATATTTGTTTATGTAGATTCAGGTTGAAATTTTAGAAGCTACAGCGACTTGTTCTTTTCATTTTATTTTCTCAAACCCTAGATTTTACATTTTTTTTTTAATTTCATCAAATAAAAAAAAAATTAAAACCCCAAAAAGAAATACATCGGTTTCAAGAATTTAAAATTCCCACTTTCATGTTTACATAAATTCACATTTGTTTTAATGAAAATTTGGAGTGTTAAACTTTGCATAGTTTTTAAATAATCATTTAATATCATTTTATGTAAAATTGAAATTTAAAATTTTCATTAAATTGAATAATTAATATGATATTCTAAATTTTTTGCATTGCAAAGTTAGATTCAATCACTTCATTTTCATTCTCAAACAAATCTTAAAAATCGAAGATAAAATTGGCTTAACAATCAAAGATAAAATTTGATTAACAATTGAAGATAAAATTTGATTAACAATCGAAGATAAAATTTGATTAACAATCAAAGATAAAATTTGATTAACAATCGAAGATAAAATTTGATTAACAATCGAAGATAAAATTTGATTAACAATTTGAGATAAAATCAATTAAAATAAAATTTTCAAAGGTTAAAATCAAATATTTATCAAATTTTGAAGGTTGTTAGTTGATCAATAATTTCACATTTTCATAAATTCCATGAACAACAAAATCATTGTAAATCAAATCAACCCAAAATAGGCCCCTTGTTAACAAGCATATGCAACACTGAGGTATCCAATTAAATTTTGACATTTCATAGTTTTCACTAAGCATTGCAAGCAAATTAACACATTAAACAAAAACTTGGGGAAATCACAAATGTTTCCTTGCAAGAGAGGATATCTGGGCAGAATTGTGACTATGAGTATATTCTTGTGATTGGACAAAAATATCACTCAACACTTGCCCAACACTCTACCTAGTTATACAAGGGACACCTTGCACATTTACAACTTGCACATAGACACTTGTGCATTTATTATATTACTTGAAGTAACTAGTTACCTACCCCCTAAAGTAATTCAATACTCTAGTTATATACCAAGGGTGCTACATTTACATGACCCAAATAATATAATATACTCTAACAGGTACCAAAACCAATACGAATATCATATTGAAGACTAAAGTATTCAATAACCAAATAATGTAATACAGAGGGGGTTGGAGTCTATTACATTATTTAGTACATGCTAATATACCACCTTGAGTACATATTTAGATTAGGAGTGTGTCCTAGAATAGAGTGTGAGCATTTACTTTATGCAATGTAATAAATTCATAAGTATTATTAAAGTGTGCAAAGTATGTTGGACATTTTGAATCCCTAAGCTGAAATGTCGTCATTGTTGTCATGATGTCAATTGAGCATTTTGAGCAAGTCCAAGAGAGGACTTATTGAGCATATTTGAGCAATTCCAAGAGAGGACTTATTGAGCAGATTTGAGCAAGTCCTAGACAGGATTTATTGAGCAGATTTAGACAGGTTTTGTGTGAACCTGTTGAGAAGATTTAGACAGGTTTTTGGGTGAACCTGTTGAGTATATTTGAGCAGGTTCTGAGTGAACCTGTTGAGCAAAATTGTACTAGATCGACTGTATTGTGTTTAGTTCACGAGATTGAGCAGAACTATGCTAGATCAATTGAACTGTGTTTGGTACAGTATTGAGATAGAGCTTTAGAGGTGATAGATTATAGAGGACAAAGTCTCAATGGATAGAGATCCAACATCTAAGACAATTGAAGACAAGATCTGAGTGAGAAGTCTTCAAGTGGAGAGAGATCCACTAGTCAGTGCAGCATAGAGATAGAGTCTTCTAGAAGATCACTAGCCAGAGCAGAAGGGGAGAGAGTTCTCCTATGGAAGAGATTCATGAACTTGATATTAAGGGATCAGCATCTCTTTTGGACCGAGTTCCATAAACATTGTAATTTGGGAAGGATTCCCAAGAGATCATTTGAGAAATATTTAGAAGAAATATTTTCTCTGTGGAGGTAGCCCACATTGGGTGAACCACATTAAATCTGTGTCTTTATTATGTGTGGTGTTTTATCCATTGCTTTGATAACTGCTATTGATACTGCTATCTATACATTGTATAATATTGATTTGAGAAGAAAAGTAATAAGTGGTCTTATACTATTCACCCCCCTCTCATTATAAGCTTGTGTTCTTCAATTTGTATCATAGCAGGTTCCTTCAGAAGAGTTTGACTGCTTGAAGGAAAAATGGTCTAAGAACACAATGGATCAAAAGGATCAAAATAATGAGGCCTTCAATAATACAATACCAGTATTTGATGGAAGTGACTTCCTATATTGGTGTGTGCTGATGATATTTCACCTGATGGCACTTGGCAATGAAGTTTGGGATGTAGTGGAATTTGGGTACAATTTAGAAATTAATCCTCCTACAGATAAGGAAGGTAGGTTTCTCATGCATGCAAATTCAAGAGCTATGAATGCAATTATAAGAGTATTACGTAGATCATAATCTATGAAGGTGATGGAATGCAAAACAGCAAAAGATGTGTGGGAACTCTTGCAAACCATATATGAAGGAGATAAAAGTGTCAGGAAAGTAAAGATCATAAATCTCAAAGGAGAATTTGATAATCTAAGAATGAGGGATGATGAAAGCATTCATGACTATCTCAACAAGGTTGATGAACTTATACATGAGATGAAAGGTCTTGGAATGAAGGTTGATGAATATGATGCTTGCGACAAGATCTTGAGGACTCTTCCAAAAAGGTATAGTGAAAAAGTTTCTACCATAGAAACATCAATTGATAGTGATAATCTAACAATAAATGCTTTGCTTGGTATGCTTACAACTTTTGAGATAAGAACAAAAGATCCTATTCCTCCAAAATAAGTTGCATTCAAAGTGGACAGTAATAAAAAGGGTAAGAAGACAGAATCAAGCAATGAATCTTCTAGTGATGAAGAAGCTAACTATGGTAGAAGATATAAAGGGTTCAAAAGACCAATAGATATGAGATTTTTCAAATGCTTTAATTGTGGCAAGTTTGAACATTTTGCAATAGAATTCAAAGAGCCAAAGATCAACATTGATGAAGAAAAATAGAATCACAGGTACAGGGAATCTAAAAATTACAGGTACCAAAATAAAAATAGGGATGGACAAAACAGGCAAGGGAAGAAGTTCTTTCAAAGGCAAAAGAGAAGCTACTATGCGGATAATCCAAGTAAGTACCAAATTGATATTGATGCTAGCTTTTCAGATAATAATAGAGATGAAGTCTTATTCATGGTTAAGTAAAAATATCAAGTTAAGAAAAATACTCCAATTATTCTCAAGTGTTTTAGATGTGGTAAATTTGGACATCTTGAATATGATTGCACAAGAGATGGTTATAGTTTTAGTGATGATGATTTTGAAGATGCACTTGATAGATCAAATGAGAATCTTCTAATGGCTTTAGAAGATAAAGAATTAAGTGATCCTATAGAAATCAAGTCAAAAGAAATAAATGATATGGACAAAGGCAAACAAATAGAGGACTACTCAATAGAGAATGGTTATGATCTCAAAGATGAACTTATCTATACTCTTGACACAGTGAAGAAGGTAATGAAGCAAAACTCTAAGTTTGAAATTCATTTTCAATAATGTGATGAAGAAAAATTATTGCTCATAGAGGACTTAGAGAAGTCAAAGGCCAATGCAAGTAAGTTCTGAGAAAAGTTAGAAGCAAAAATCTTGGAATGTGAGAAGTTAGCACAAGAAGTGGCTACTCTAAAGAAATATTTACAGGACTCCAAGATCAAGATAAATATTTTCACAAATAGCTCTAAGAACTTGGATAAGTTCATTTGTGGACAACAAAGAACATCATGTTCAACAGGTCTAGGTTTTGGAAAGAAATGGGAAAAGGTAAAGTCTACTTCAAGCCTTGAAGAAGAAGAAACAACATCATAAGAAGATACTTCAGAAGAGGTATTCTCATATGTAAGTGAAAGTGAAACTTCTAAGGATGAGTCATATTGCAGTGGATCCAACAGGGACAATGGGCAAAGAAGATACATATGGAACAACAATCAGAACAGGAGACCAATGAGGTCTAGGCAAGGAAGCTTCAATGGGAGATGCTTCTCATGTCACAGGTTTGGGCACATGGCTTCATAGTGCAGGACATATGAAAGATATGTATATGGAAGAGAACAACTTTTCCAAGGATATTGTTATTCATGTAATGAGTTTGGTCATAAGGCAATAAATTGCAGGATTCATGATAGAAGAAGATATGGCTTCACCAGGAGAAATCCTAAGACTATTGCACATCCAAGGAATAATAACATTAAGTGTTATAAGTACAATAATTATGGTCACATAGCAAGATGGTGTTGAGAAAATATTCGAGAAACATGTATGAACAGGAGTAGGAATATGAACATGAACAGGAACAGGAATATGAACATGAACAGGAACAGGAATATGAATAGGAACAAGAACAAGAACAGGAACAGAAACAATAATATGAACAGGAACAAAGACTCAGAAAAGAAAAGAGACTCAGAAAAGAATGAGAATAAGAACAGGTACAAGAATAGGAACATGGATGAAAACAAGAATGAGAACAAGAATAGGTACAAGAATAGGAACATGGATGAGAATAAGAACAGGAACAAGAACAGGGATGATGACTCGGAAAGAAATAGTGAGAGAATTCAGCAAAAAGAAAAATGAAAAGACAAAGGCAAAGAATAGTGCTTTCGGGGAGTAGAAATACTCCCACCCCAGAATTAACCACCTCATGTGGAGGTGGGGGAGAGGCTAAGCTAAGAGGCTTAATTCTTAGCCTCGAGTCCCAAAGGTGACCCTTTGCCATTGATGTCAAAGGGGGAGATATTTGTGTATTATGGGAAGATTTTTTGGATATGAGGAGGGATTTTATATCTAAGAGAGCATTGAGCTAGGGGGAGCAAAGCCCCAAGGGTAACAGAAAAGAATGTTAGAATTTAGTAAAAGGATTTGGGTTGCCATCAATGACAAAGGGAAATATTGTTGGACATTTTGAGTCCCTAAGCTGAAATGTTGTCATTGATGTCAATAGAGAAATAAATGTCATAAGGATCTATGAAGAGTTTTTATGAAAACCAAGGCAGGGAAATAAAAGGTTTTATTTAAAACCATAGACAACAGATTTGATTTTGGTTTTTTTTAAAACCCACATTGGGCTTTCGTTTCATCGAAAAATGTGCCCTGGTGATGGAGTTATTTGAGTTTTAATGTTTGGTAAATTTAAATTCAAATTTTAATTATTTAAAATTTAAATTCAAATTTAAATGGAAAGTTTCTCACCGACGTCATCATGCAAATACAATTTTAATATTTCTACCAATGTCTTCAAAGTGTTATTAAACACTATATAAAGGGGTGGCAATTAAACCAAATAATCATCCTTGCTCTTGTGTGTTACTTGCCTTGGAATTCAAAAGAGCTCGTGCAAATTGTTGAAAAGGAAGCAAAGAAGAAAGTGCAACGATTTGGAAATCTCAAACGTGGTATGAGGCATGGCGCATTGGTGTATCGATTTTGCTAAGACTGTGGGCAGCACAAATATCAGGGATCAAGTCTCCTTTATGGTAGTGTGTGGGAAGCACTTTGGCGCTTTGTCCTTCGTGGCATGCAGAGAAATATTAAAGGCCCTTTTGGCCTTTGCTTTTCCAATGAGCGCTTTGGCTCGGTTGGAATCTTAGCCGAAGCTAAGATGCTCATGGTGTATGGCGGACGGGGGTTCGAATCCCCTTGAGAGGTATTTACGTTTTTGCCTTTAATAATTTTTATTAGCCCTTAAGTTTAGAGTTATAAGGTATTTAATGGAAATTAAATTTAATCATCGGGGCTGTGATTATTATTGCAAAAGCATATTTGATTTATATTTTATTTTTATGAAAATGGAGAATTGATTTTAGGAGAAATAAGGAGTTGTTGTTAAAGTTATTTTGAGAGATTTATTGTGGGTTATTCTTAATAAGGTTTTTTATTAAAATAGACTTTGGTGGATATGTTTATGAATTTGGAGTGAAAAGGGTGTATACTAAGTTATGCTTTTATTGTGATTATTTAAAAGACCACTAACCCTTATTAATATTGAAAAGGAAAGTTGTGATTAAGTGTGGCAGATTTTGTGGATAAATTATTGGCATCAAAAAGGTATGGGCAGATTCTCCTATTGGTTGTTTGTGGTGGTTGATTTCTAAAATATCATTGGAGAGAAAAGGATTTATTATGATTTCCTTTGTGAAGATGGTTGGTTGAATGCTTCAAGGTTTTTCTGATTTGTGAGTTGTATTTAAACCTTGTTTCATTGGCATTGTTGTTGAAGCCCATTGATTATGAAATGAACTTGAACATGATCTAGAAAATAACATGAGTATCATTTTTATGTGAGACTTGAGATAAATCATTGTTGGAAACATTTTGAGTTGGTTGATACATGTTTGAACTAGGGTTTGTGAGAAAGGATTGCTGCTTGATGTGATTGGTTGAGTTGATTTGGTTAAGCCTAGTCAAGTGAATGTGTGAAATGGTTGTTCAAGTTCCATAAAATAAACTATTCTATATTCTTATTTGATTTGAGATTGAGATTGAAGAATAGGACATATTGAGTCTCTAACAATTCTCTTTATGCTTCTATTGAGTTGAGATTGGGATTTGAGTATAGAACATATAGAGTCTCTAACAATTCTCTTTATGCTTCTATGAGATTGATTTGAGTTGAGATTGAGATTTAAGAATAGGACATATTGAGTCTCTAACAATTCTCTTTATGCTTCTATTAAGTTGAGATTGGGATTTTAGTATAGAACATATAGAGTCTCTAAAAATTCTCTTTATGCTTCTATGAGATTGAATTGAGATATTGATTGTACTTTGAGTGTAGAACATATTGAGTCTCTAACAATTATCTTTATGATTCTATGAGATTGAACAAGTTATGTGTGAGCTTGTTAAGCAAATTTGAGATAAGTCTTTGAGAAGGCTTATGGACTGTATTGAGTTAAGCTTTTGTGAAAGCTTACTAAACAGACTTGAGCAAGTCCAAGAGATGACTTATTGAGCATATTTGAGAAATTCCAAGAGAGGACTTATTGAGCAGATTTGAGCAAGTCCAAGAGAGGACTTATTGAGCAAATTTGAGCAAGTCCTAGAGAGGATTTATTGAGCATATTTAGATAGGTTTTGTGTGAACCTGTTGAGAAAATTTAGATAGGTTTTTGGGTGAACCTGTTGAGCAGATTTAAGCAGGTTTTGAGTGAACCTATTGAGCATAATTGTACTAGACCGATTGTATTGTGTTTAGTGCAAGAGATTGACCAGAATTGTGCTAGACCGATTGAACTGTATTTGGTACAGTATTGAGATAGAGCTTTGGAGGTGACAGAGTATAGAGGACAAAGTCTCAATGGATATAGATCCAGTAGCCAGGACAATTGAATACAAGATCTGAGTGAGAAGTCTTTAAGTGGAGAGAGATCCACCACTCAGTGCAATATATAGACAAAGTCTTCTAGAAGATCACTAGCCAGAGCAAAAGGGGAAAGAGTTCTCTTGTGGAAGAGATCCATGAACTTGATATTAGGGGATCAGCATCTCTTTTAGACTGAGGTCCATAAACATTGTAATTTGGGAAGGATTCCCAAGAGATCATTTGAGAAATATCTAGAAGAAATAGTTTCTCTGTGGAGGTAGCCCACATTGAGTGAACCACATTAAATTTGTGTCTTTATTGTGTGTGGTGTTTTGTGCATTGCTTTGATAACTACTATTGATACTGCTATCTATACATTGCATAATATTTATTTGAGAAGAAAAGTAAAAAATGGTCTTATACTATTCACCACCCCCTCTCAGTATAAGCTTGTATTCTTCAAAGTATTTAATAATGTAAATGTGCATATTAGTCCATATGCACATGTGTCCTTAGAGTAGGAAAGTGAAAAGTCTCAAGAAGAATGAATTCGAGAGTACTCCATATGAAGAGTCACATCCTATTATATATGTATTTGTGTGTGTGTTTGGAAGATACAATGTAGAGTGAGAGTGTCTGGAAGTATGGTGTTATTGAGATCTTTAATTTATATCAAGATACAATTTTCATGAGCATTTGTTAATGGCAATTTTATGAGTTATTGCAGAAGTTATTTATGAGTTTTATATGATTAGAATATTATCATTATCTTATATTAAATATAGAAACTTTATTTTAGATATTGTGGTTATTTTACTTTAAGTTTTAAGCACCAAAAGCTAACAAGCATAAATGGTTTTGCTAGTGGATTTAGCTTGGTCGTTGCCTTGAGGATAATAAGGAGTCGAGAAGTTATGTCGAATATGGTATTTGTTGTAAATTTCTAGAACATCCTTATTCTTGAAGCACATATAATTGTTGAAGATGATTTTAGAGGGAATACCAAAATAACAGATAATGTGATGTATGTTGAATTCATCAACTTTAAGTCCTATCATTTGGATTAGAGGAATTACCTTGACCCACTTGGTGAATTCCTCCATTGTTGTGATGATAAACTTGTATTTTCCTAATAAAGCGGTGTTGAGTGATAATTTTTCCCAAATGTAAAACCACCATCATAGTCAGGGTATTGTTAGAAAACCCTCTCTTACAAAGAAATTTAAAATTTCTCCAACGTTCTTAATTGCTTTATGTGTACTTGAATGCTTGTGAAAATATGTAAAATGTATTGAAATACCTTAGAGGTGCAAGTAACTGTTAACAAGGGGTATGTGGTTTGGTATTACTTTGATTTGCTATGCTCTTTATTGTTCATGAAATTTGAAAAGAAAATAAAATGTGATGTGATTGGTCCTCATATGACCATCCTGGAACGGTGATTTAATTCATTTTATCTTGAAGTGTTTTAAGTAGATTTTATCTTCTTTTGTTAAGCAAATTTTAACAAATTTTATCTTCCTTTGTTAAAATTTTCTTTGAGCATAAAAGAAAAGACTAAAATCTAACTTTGAAATGTGAATCCAGAATGGTGATTTAATTCATTTTATCTTGTTTTTGTGAACGGATTTTATCTTGCTTTGTTAACAAGTTTTATCTTCTTTTGTTAAGATTTGCTTTGAGAATAAAATAAAATGACTAAATCTAAATTTGAAATGAATTAAATCACCATTATGGGATTCACATTTCAAATTTAGATTTAGTCATTTTATTTTATGCTCAAAGAAAAGCTTAACAAAAGAAGATAAAACTTGTTAACAAAGCAAGATAAAATTCGTTCACAAAGCAAGATAAAATGAATTAAATCACCATTTTGGATTCACATTTCAAAGTTAGATTTTTAGTATTTTATTTTATGCTCAAAGCAAATTTTAACAAAGGAAGATAAAATTTGTTAAAATTTGCTTAACAAAAGAAGATAAAATCTACTTAAAACACTTCAAGATAAAATGAATTAAATCACCATTCCAAGATGGTCATATGAGGACCAATCACATCACATTTTCTTTCCTTTTCAAATTTCATGAACAATAAAGAGCATAGTAAATCAAATTAATACCAAACCATAGACCCCTTGTTAACAATTACTTGCACCTCTAAGGTATTTTAGTAATTTTGCATATTTTCACAAGCATTCAAGTACACATAAAGCAAATAATAACCTTGGAGAAATTTTGAATTTATTTGCAAGAGAGGGTTTTCTAACAATACCTTTACTGTGATGGTGGTTTTACAATTGGGCAAAATTATCACTCAACAAGCAGGAGTGATTTTGCCTATAAGTTCAATACCCCACTGGGAAAATGGCCACATGGATCTAATGGTCTGCAAATCTTGTGATGGTAAATGAGTTAAATTATCATGTTGTTGGCATTTAATGCATTTCTTAACATATGCAAAATTATCTCGTTTCATGGTGGGATAATAATAACCCATGTGCAAGATGCGATTAGTGATGGTCATTCCACTAAAGTGACCACCACAAGTACTATCATGAGCTACAGAGATGGTGTGGTTGGCTTCATGTGGTTTTAAGTAGTGAACGAGGATACCATCATAGTTGTGCCTATAGAGGATGTCCCCTAAGAGGGTGTACCTCACAAATTTATGCTTAAAGGTTCACTTATCAACATGAGGTAAATCAGGGGAAAGTGTGCTAAGCTTAAGATAATCCTTAATTTGGAGAAACCAAGAATTATCAGGATCTTCTTGAACAAAATTAATGTTCATGTCATCTGGAGAGGTATTCTGTGAAATCAAAGACTTGTGGAGGGTTGTTACAAATACATGAGTTACTCTATCATGTAGGTTTTGAGGGATAAGGGAGCTGAGAGAGGCCATGGTGTTTGCAAAGTGATTGTCGGATCTTGGTGAGGCTTCAATGCTATAACACTCTAATTGTGATAACAAGTCTTCTACAATTTTATTATATTTTTGTAGTACTTCACATCTACATTGATATATTCCCTTAACTTGATAGATAATTAGAAGAGAATCACCAATGATTTGAAGTCACTTGATGCACATTAAAACGGTAGTTTTGAGGCCAAGAATAAGAGCTTCATATTCAATGTTGTTGTCGGTGCATAAGAAGTCGAGTTTGAAAGGAAACAAGAGTGGAACCCCTTGAGGTGTGAAGAAAACTACTCCAACACCTTCCCCTTGCTCACACTAGGAACCATCAATAAAGAGAGTTAGGTTTACATTGTCTTTTGGTTCGACATAATCTTCAAGTTCAATAACATAGAAGACAAATTCATCGGGAAGCTCAATGATGAGAGGTTTGTCATATTTGAGTGGATATTTTGCAAGTTGGTCTACAATGACCTAAACTTTGATGGAATTTTGATTGATGAATTTGAGATCAAATTATGTTAGAGGCATGATCCATTTGGCAGTTTTTTTTTATTATAGGACCTACCCATCATGTTTTTGGAATATATTACATTATTTGGTACATAATAATATACCATCTTGGGTACATCTTTAGATTAGGAGAGTGTCTTAGACTAGGGTTTGACTATTTACTTAATGCAATGTAATAAATGCACAAGTATTACTAGAATGTGCAATGATTTAAATATGCATGTTGTTCATGTGTACATGAGTCTAGAATAGGAATATAGTGAGTCATAGGAATATGGAAGGCCAAGATTCATACTCCATTATATATTGATCTTTGTAGTAGAGAGAAATGAGTTGAGTGAGTTAGAGAGAGTGCATGAGCACATTAGAGTAGAGTAGTGCTCAAGTTAGTCACAATGTAGAGCATGAATGAAGAATGGAGCATTTGAGATCTCCATATTTTGTATGAAGATCTCATTTTCGTGAGCTTTCATTAATGGTTATTTTATGAGTATTTTCAGAATTTTCTCATGCTATTTACATGCTTAAGATATTGCCATTATCATATAGTTAATATTGCATGCTCATTTTATACCTTGTGGTTGCATTTTCTTAAGTATATAGTATCAAAAGCTAATAGTGGTATCAAAACACAAGGTAGATTGATAGGAAATAGAGAGCTACAAGAATATTGAGAGGAGATAGGGAGATCTCATTTTTAGAATTTTTAATATTACTTCTTGCTTACATTCTTTCCATACAGTTGCAGGAAAACTCATGAATATCGAGACTCAGTATAGATCTCTTTTCCACTAGATTGAAGGATAACTAGTGATGTTTATTGATTTATAGATATCTAGAGATTTGCATGGATTTGCTTGCTACTATCTAAATTTTTTACTATAGAAAATTAGTTCTCAAAATTTGAGAAGCTTCCTACAATGGATAAAGAATAATTTCATCTTCAATTTCCTGAAAGTCTATGTGCTTTCCTCGTGTAGGGATTGGTTCTTTATTACAAAAAAAATAGAGATTGAAGAAAGAGGAGACTCAAGGAAAAAGTCCCCATTGGAGATAGGATATTAAGGAGACCCAAGAAGGAGGTCCCTATAGAATATTGAAGACTATAAATCAAGGAGGAGGTCCAAGAAAGAAGGCCCCATTGGATATTGAAGGTAAAATATTGAAGAGACCCAAGAAGGAGGTCCCCATTGAAGCTTGAAGATTGAAGACTTCAAAGTGAAGAAAGAAGAAAGTAGCTCTAGGAGGAGACCCAAGAAAGAAGTCCAATTGGTGAACTTATATATTTGGAAGATACAAGATTAAATTTTGAAGATAGAAGAGGACTAAGAAAAGTCCTATTAAAATTTTGATAAGCTGCATAAATTGAAGACCCAAGAGAAGAGGTCTTAAGAAAAACTTGAAAGGATGAAAAAGAAGAAGGCTATAGAAGCCCTATTGAAGAAATTAGAGAAGTGGTCATTAGAGAAGATATGAAGATATATCAAGGTAGAAGAGTGCAAGTGTAGCGACCCTGGGAAGCACGCACCTCTACTCTACTTGCAATATTATACCGAAATGAAATGAAAGACCATGAAATGCATATAACATAGAAATAACAAAGGGAGATCCTTTTATTTATATTAAAACCCGATTACATATCGATACCTCTGAGGGATACCCATTTCAATACAATGAAGTACAAGTGAGTAAAATATCCCCCTAAAAAGGGGTGGTGCACCTTTGCAGGCTTCACAGTTCCATACACGAACTTGTTTGAGGGCTCACAAATGCCTCCTCCTTCTCTCGTCTCAGAGGGATCTTGTGCTTCGAATTTCTTGATCTAGTCTTGTAAACCTATAGATCTGCATACATGGAAATAACAAAGCATCCTTAGTAGTACGAGTCACCTCTCTAGAAGCTCTTATTAGAAAATATGATAATATGGATAAATAAGCATAATTTGTATTGAAATATACCAGATCTGGGTAATATGCATATGAAAATAAGAAATATTAATCTAAATGTAATGAAGGATTCAGATATATGCTAAAGAAATGTAAATAAAATAATAATAAATGCATATCTATTTCTAAGAATGGAGGAACGACCATATTAAAACCTAGATATACTTATGGGCTGCTATCAAAGACATCGACCTTTAACTAATAGGTTACCTCAGGTCTTATGGGTTGTAATTAATCACTCCTTTTCTCGAATTGATGTTCAAGGGTCACCAGGTGTGTCTCCTACACTAATTGGTGGTTAGAACGATCGATCTGAATACTGATGCGTGGATGTAGCTCAACTAGACGGTGCTCCAATGCTCCTCAAAGGGGCATAGATTGGCTCTCCATGTTGATAGGGCTCCACTACACACAATTTGAACTCTCTGTATATCTAATTTGGCAGGGCTTCATTGCATAAGATTTGAACATCTATCTCCCCTTTGCCTTACTCGAAATATGCATATATAGAATTCTAGGTTTCAAGTTTATATCTAGGGCTTGGCTTCCTGGGGAAGCCAAGCTCCAGATCTGCATGCCAATTGACTGTCCCAAAGGGAATGTTTAGTCTTAACTTGGTATGGAAGGGGTAGTTAGGAGGAACTCTACGAGTTCCTTGTCGAGATCCCTTTGAAATGCATGTAAACTACCATTACCTCCTGTTATTTGGGTAATCCTTCATGGTAGTTCATGTTTTAGGACTAGCCGCTATCATCAGTAGTGGCTAGATGTGGCCTCTCTAGCCTACAGCGGCCAAGATTGTTGGTCACTCTAGTCTATAGATGTTAGTTGGCCGCTCTAGTCTAGAGCAGCCAAGATTGTTGGCTGCTCTAGTCTACAACTGTGAGCTAGCCACTCTAGTCTATAGCAGCCAAGATTGCTTGCCACTCTACTCTACAGCTGCTAGCTGGCCGCTCTAGTCTACAGCTGCTAGCTGGCCGCTCTAGTCTACAGCTGCTAAGATTAAATGGGCTAAAACTACCATTTTGAGTGGTTATGACAACTTCTTGCTCTTGGAAAGGTCCAATATTGGTCATATGGTCTACGGATGTGCCCATATGAGTAGTCTTCTAAACATGACACATTTTAGGCATCTATAGATACCTCTTTTTGTGATGCGTTGTGAGCCAAACACAACGCGGAGCAAAAAAAAAGTAGACCACCTAGGACCATATTGTAGAGTGTGTGATGATCATTGATCTGATCAACATTGGATGCCCCAAGTCATGGGCCTGAGGGGCATTTTGTGATTTGACCAAAGGGCTTATTATGCCTTTGGGGCTTTTGTGATTTGACCAAAGTGCTTATGCTAACTTTGGGGCGTTTTGGGTTTACCAAAGGGCTTATCCCCTTTGGGACATTTTGGTTTGACCAAAGGGCTTATGCTACCTTTGGGGAATTTTGGGTTTACCAAAGGGCTTATCCCCTTTGGGGTATTTTGGTTTGACCAAAGGGCTTATGCTACCTTTGGGGCATTTTGATTTGACCAAAGATATTATCCCATTTGGGGCATTTTGGTTTGACCAAAGGGCTTATGCTACCTTTGGGGCATTTTTTTGTGACCAAAGGGCATATCCCCTTTGGGGAATTTTGGTTTGACCAAAGGGTGTATCCCCTTTGGGGCATTTTGGTTTGACCAAAGGGCTTATCCCCTTTGGTTCATTCTGGTTTAACCAAAGGGCTTATCCCCTCTGGGGCTTTTTGGTTTGACCAAAGGGCTTAGTCCTTTGGGGCATTATGGTTTGACCAAAGGGCTTATCCCCTTTGGGGCTTTTTGGATTTATTGTTGATCAGGGGAGGTATGGCACCAATAATGCCCCAGTTGATGTTTAGCAAATATTTTTGTTTTGATTGTATGTTATGGATGCAATGATGGATGTTATGCCTAGATAATTATTTGATTTTTCTATATGTATGTAATGTGTTGGTGACATGTGCTAGCTAGATGATAGATGTGTTATTAGATGCCATTATCTAGATGTATAGATGCACTATGGTGTTGTATGTATTTATGGATGCAGTGCTTATTTGTTAAATACATGTTTAATTTTGATTTAATTGTATGCATCTAACTTATATTGTTATGATATGATAAATGAAATGTGTGAAATGCATTATGATGGTGATCTAATGTACATGAACCTATATGCTTTAAGCACTTTTAAAACATAAGGAATGAATGTAATATGAGTCTAACAATATAATGGATGACACCACATAATGTATAACAATCATGAATGTAAACAATAACTCTTAGCATAAGAATTAATCATTTAAGCATTCAAAATGTGAAATGTTATGATATGATATGTATGATTTACCTTGATGGAATGATTTGTTGCTATAAAGGGATTTTTGAGGATTTCCATGAGACTCAAACACCCTAATTACTCGATCAAAAATTGTATACTGACCATACATAGTTTTTGAAGGATAAAGTTCTGTTATGAAGACCTAGATATTCATTATCCCTATGTGCAAATGAATATATTAGATAGAACATAAGCACACCCCAGTGCCAGGTGGGATTCATTTAGCCCATTGTTGTATTGGGGATCCTCAAATGTTTATCATGATCATAAGTTGGACTTAGTTGGATTAGACCACTAGGCAATACAGGACACCTAAGGCTAGCTCTCCCACATGCAAACATTGGTCTATACCTGTTGGCATTTTTGCCACATTTTTTTTGTTGTTGTTCATGCAAAATAACGCACAAATTGTAGAGATACTCACTCCTCTGTTTGGCCCTCCAAGCACCTCGAAAGGGATAATTAGTAAAAAAAAAAAATCTCTACAAGTTTTGTGCCAAAGCAAAGTAAGTTAAAAATGTCGCAAAATTGCGACATGTCACATTTTCGCATCCTGTTGCGGTTTCGTGCTAGAAAGCAGCAAAAGGGAGCAGTAAAGGCAAAGTTGTCGCGACATCGCGACATGTCACATTTTCATGATCTATCACATTTTCATGGTAGATAGTGGCAAGAAAGCAAAGTGATATGCGGCATGTCACATTTTTGCACAATACAACAGCAAAGGGGAGCGCCAAGGATGGACTGACGCGATATCGCGACCTATCACGTTTTCACGATAGGAAAGCGAGGAAGGAGCAAGATGGTATGGAATGTCACGATTTCGTGACACGTCGAGTTTTTGCAACGAAGGCGGCAATGAAGGAGAAGACAGAAAAATGTCGTGATTTCGTGACATGTCGCGATTTCGTGACTTGTCACGATTTCGCGACTTGTCGCGTTTTCGCGGGGAGAAAGCAGAAAAGTACAAGGTGGGAGAAAAATGTCACGATTTTGTGACATGTCGTGATTTCATGACATGTCACGATTTCATGACTTATCACATTTTCACGGGGAGAAAGAAGAAAAGTACAAGGCGGGAGAAAAATGTCAAGATTTTGCGACATGTCGCGATTTGTCACATTTTCACAGGGAGAAAGCAGAAAAGTACAAGGCGAGAGAAAAATGTCACGATTTCATGACATGTCATGATTTCGTGACTTGTTGTGTTTTCACGGGGAGAAAGCAGAAAAGTACAAGGCGGGAGAAAAATGTCACGATTTCGCGACTTGTCACGTTTTCGCGAGGAGAAAGAAGAAAAGTACAAGGCAGGATAAAATTGTCGCAAAATCGTGACATGGTGCGTTTTCACTGGGAGTCTTGTTTTCACGGTGAGAAAGTGGAAAGGACAGCGCCAGGTATGGAATGATGCAAAATTGTGACTTGTCACATTTTCGTGACAAGGAGCAGCAAAGGAACAAAACGAAGGCAGATTGTCACGATTTCGTGACTTGTCACGTTTTCACGAAAGTGCATGAAGATGAAAGCCAAGCGAGAGGAGGATGTCATGATTTTGTGACATGTCACGATTTCATAAAAGTGCATGAAGATGAAAGCCAAGCGAGAGGAGGATGTCACAATTTCATGACACGTCGCGTTTTTGCGACTGGTAGCAACAGGAGAAAGCAGCAAGGGAAAAATGTCACAATTTCGTGACATATCGCATTTTCGCAATAGAAGCGACAAAAAAGGCCCAATAAAGTTATGTCTGCATTTTTCTTCATATTTCATAGGAGAACGTAAGGAGAAAATGAGGATCGAACGAAGTAATTTTTTAAAAGCTCTTCAATTGGTTTTGAGATTGAGGTCAAAGAGACTCCAAAATTAAATATTTCGCTATTTACCTTTGTGCGCAATATGGGAGAACGTGTTAAATCATGCAGTTTTCAAAGCCACAAAAATTAAAAATGCCTCCGGTATTAAAAGCTCTTGTTCGTGATCTCCTAACACTTCAAGCATGCCCCGAGAACAGTCATTTAATGAAGAAATGTGGTCCCTTGTTTTCGTTCGATTTTCAAATTTGATCCATAAAAACAGGGAATGTGATTTCTTTGAGGCAGATTTAGGGGGATTGTTTCTCTTTTCAAGTGCATATTTTGTGGATCTCCTCTTCAAAATTTGTTTTATATTTTAAATGTTGTGATTCATAATATCACAGACGAAGATGTCATGATAAAATTGCTCGTGCTATCACTCCGTGGTAAGTTGTTGTGCTGGTATAGATCCTTGTCTCCCAACTCCATAAACTCATGGGATCAATTAGCAGAGATGCTAATAAAAGGGTTCAATGAGCAAGCGGACCCATTTTCTTTGTTGCATCAATTTACTAATATCAAGAGGCATCCTCAAGAGGAGATAGTGGATTTCAATGTTAGGTTTGCCCAAATTTGGCAGAGAGTTCCTGATGGTCTTCGCCCTACTAATGACCAAGCGGCATTTTACTATCTTAGGGATTTCCACTCAAATATTAGTATGAACATTAGGATGTCCAACGTTCAAACATTTTTTGCACTATATTCCCAGGCATAGAAGGCTAAGGCCGATCTGATTGCCATTGGGAAATTGCCTCTGAAAATGACTATGCCCATTTTTCCTGAGCTTTCACAATACCAGCTTATAGGTGCAGCCTCCACATATTACATTGCTCCATCCATGTACCCTTCAACTTCATGGAATCCTCCCACAACTTTGGTACCTATGATTCCCATTCCACAGTTAACCTCTCCAGTTCCAACTCCTGCATTACCTTCTCCACCAGTTCCATTACCTCTACCAGCACCACCTGTGTCCTCAAGCCCAGATCCTCAATTGGCTATTTTGCAAGAAATTCAGTTGGCCATGAGAGCCCTCACTAACAATATGACATCTATGGAGCGGAGAGAGATGGAAAGTAACTTTCAGCCACGAATATTTATTTCGGCGGTAACTAGAGAGCAAGTTGCTTCTAGCAAGGTTATAGAGAAAGTACCTGAGAGGAACTCAACGATCCTGGTAAGTGAAGAGGTTGGCCCCTCTAAAGTTTCACATGAGCCATCTTACTAGTGTTCTTCATGCAACAACCCACATGATGAGTCCACTTGCATGGTCCACCAAAATTATTTACAAGTTCTTATGGGGAGTCGTATAAACATGATTCGAGAGGTGGATCATAATATCACGATGTGCAGCAGCAAGAAACCAATGGTGGTAGATTCGGCTAAGATGGAGCCATTGAAAGTGCCTCCTGCACAAGAAACAAAGCAAAAAATACCCATAAAGACTCATGATCCTCCAGCCCCGCAACAAGACCCACATGTTTTGTCGAAGGATTTGCTTCCACCACAAGCAAAAGAGAGGTTGCAAGCTAAGGCTTCTACCTCCCAACCGCAAGCGAAAACGAAGGAACAAGCTAGAGAGACGTTGTGGTATCCATCATTGACTAAACGGTAGTGAGTGGAGGCCACCCAACAATATAGAAGCAAATTTGAATCTGCTAGTGGAGGGAGAGAGCCAATTTCGATGGAGTACAACATCGTCGAAGAACTCAAAAGGATACCAGCCAAGGTAAGTCTGTATGACACCTTGCAGTTGCCTAGATAGGTGAATCTCTTATAGGAATCCTTGAAGACCACACAAAGTAAGGGGAAGGCTCCAACCCAGGTAGTTATGGCTCAAACTCTGACCTCTTCAATCACCAGAAAAAATAGACCACCACCTTTTTATCTTTCATTGAGAATGGAGGGACATGTGGTGCATAATTTCCTCATTGACTCAGGAGCAGCTACTATTGTCATGCCTAAGGCAGTATGTGATGTCATAGGCATGGAATATACAAGGACTAGCATGGGATTTTTGTAGCTAGATGTTACCTCGATAAATATGGTGGGCGTAATTAAGGATGTTCCTATCTCCCTGCATGCCATGCCTCAGATTACTGTGATCCAGGAGATCATAGTAGTGGATCTAGAGCCATGTTTTGGTATGTGTCTCTCTCGAGATTTCACGGCTAAACTCGGGGGTTACCTTTCTTTGGATTTTACTCATTTGGAGGTGATCCATAAAGGTAAAAAGGTGAAAATTTTCAATGAGAAGCCTTCCACATTTCATGTGGAGAGAATAGATAAAATGGACAGGTTAGCAAATTCAGTGCACATGATATCTGAAGAATTTGGCGAGCTTGACTTAATGGAAGAAGCTTTGGAAGAGCTCCTCCCAGAAAATGAATTTTCCATGGCCAATTTCAATGCCATGATGGAAATTGACTTGGGGTGTTACTCCATTTTTAAGCCTAAAAAGGCTAAAGAAAAGAATTATGAAAGTCAAGACCAGCTCTGGAAGCTCTATTTCTATGGAGCACGATGTAGAAATGGCGTTGGAGCTAGGATTGTTCTAGTATTACCTTCTGGGATTCAATGATCCTATTCATATTGTTTGACCTGGAGCTGCACAAATAATGCAGCAGAATATGAGGCTTTATGCCTAGGCCTCAAGAAGGTTGAGAAACTTGGAGCGTGACAATTGCAAATCTTTGGTGACTCCGAGCTGATTTTCAATCAGGTGACCAATAAGTGTGTGTCCAAGCACCACTATCTCAAGAACTATCGCAACAAGGTCTAGGACCTGTTCGAATCGTTCTCTGCTCTCAGCATGCGTTTCATTCCATGAGAATAAAATAGACATGCTGACCTGCTGGCTTCCTTGGGAGCAAATTTTTCACCAATCGAGCAGGTGGTGATGTAGCACCCTAAAATTGGCACAGTGAAATTGTAATAATTACATTCATCCTAGTAAATAATTTAAATTCAAATTTTAACCTCCCAAACCGCCCGTTAACCGTCGGGTAATCCGTTTCCCCCTTTTTCATGCCATTTTTAGAGGTTGTTTTGACCGTTTGACGATATCGTCGCCGATCAGACGATATCGCCCCAGATCTGACGATTTCATCTGGGCTAGGACGTCCAGACGATCTTGTCGCAAAACTAATTTTGCACAATTAGCTTCTGTTCCAACGGGTCTCTAATCCGGGCAGAAGCGTGTCTACGCCATTAGGGACCCTCCCCCATTGGAGATCTCCCAAATAGGGATGATCTCCAACCTCCTAACTACTCCCCTAAGCCTATTTAATCCTTAGGACCTTCCCTTCCCAACCCCTGGCTGAATTTCCCTGTAACTTGATTTTGCGTGCATTAGAATACCTAGAGCATCATTTTGTATTTGTTATTTTGAAGTTTTCTTGCAGGGACCTCATTGATTTTTAGCCGGAGCAAGCTCAGATCGTCGTAGACGATCTCGTTCAAATCTTGGATGATCCTATCATAATTCGAGATGATTTCATTGCTTCCAGATGATTTCGACTGCAATCTGCATTGGGGGCAATCAGTGCCCAGAGTTTGCGCTTTCTCTTATACCTTTTGCTATTTTATTCTGCATTTAAGTTAGTTTTTTCCTTATTTCTTATTATTTTGCATTTGGAGTTCACCCATATAGTTTAGGTTGCATGATAAGATCATAATTTCTCATTAGAATATCATAATTTGTTTGAATTTCTATTCATAACTATTGTTTAGTATTCATATTGTCATTTTGTGTTGTTTCCCTCTGTTATCACAGTGGCATTCTTTGTATTTTGCATTTGTTTTTCTGTTTGCGGGTCTCTGACGAATTCGTCAGATCTCGAACGATCTTGTCCGATCTCAGACGATCATGTCAAATCAGAGGCGATCCCGACTGCTTCAAACATCAAAATCTCCATCAGACATCCGGATCAGGTATTCTTCTTTTATTTCTCTATTTTCTGTCTTAATTTTGTTTTCTGCATTCATTAAATCTGCACTTTCATATAGATTAATTTAGATTCATTTGGCCAAACCTAGGATATGAATGCTTAAGGCTAAAAACGAACACATAAAAACACATTCCAAACCTAGGCATGGAAACTGCCATTAAATGTTTCCTGGTGAACCCACCATCCGTCGAAAAATCATCAAAATACACCTCCCTTGAGAGGCGGGACCTTCGCAAGTCCTCTCAGTCCGAGGTACCGCGACATCCTTTTCCCATCCTCCTTCGGGCACGGATCCTATAGCTTGAAGGTAAGGATGCGAAAAATTTGGAGCGATACATTTTGGTGAACCCGACGTGAATGCATTATAAACCTTTTGAAAACAAAAACAAAGAAAAATATAGAACAACTAAGACACAGATGCATTTTAAATCATTTAAGTTTAATATCATGTTTAGATGGTAGCTCCTAAGAAAATATTAGCAGTTACTATAAATGTAGAAAACCAATTGGCAGCCATAGAAGTCAATTCTGTACTTAGTGTGCCTGAAACAGATAGAAATCAACTCTTGTGGGACGAACTTGATAGGAGACTTAGTGTCATTTCATCTAGGTCAACAGAACTTAAACAAATCAAGAGGTCAGTCCTAGATAGAATCCTGGATCCTCATCAACTAGTCTTTTATCATGAACTTCAGAGAGCCTGCCATAGATGGTTAGCCTATAGGAGAGCTCTTGTATCTTCAGAATTGTTCACCTTCGAGGAATACCTCGAGAACGCAGCCATTGTACACCAGTTCCTAGGTTGTGTAGAAGACCAAGAGGTTGTTCTTACAGATAGGGAAAGATGGAATAGAGTTCCTCGAGCTGTGTTATATCGAGAGTATTGCCACGAGCTTTACTTCTATCAACCAGCATCTGAGACTAGATAATATCACTATAGCTCTTTTCATTAAATTTTTAAAAGAAAACTTTCAATTTGAAGAAGAACACTTCATGACTCCTGAACAACTCGAGCCTATTAATGATATTTATAAATTGTTTATAGAAAACTAGATTATTACTTTCAGTCTTATTTTCTTGCATTTATTTGTGTTATTTGTTGTCTTTACAATATTATTTCAAAAACAAAAACTAAAACTAAAAAAAAAAAAACTAAAAACATAGCAAAAACTTAAACATTTCATTTCAAATATTGTAGTAGGTATATAGTAAATATATACCTCTTAATCTTGTTGCATATATATATATATATATATATATATATATATATATATTTTTTTTTGCTCAAATCAAAATTAAAGCACCATGACTAAACTTAGGAATGGTAAAGAAACTTTAGGAGAAGAAGAAGATTGGTTACAAGATACAACTAGAGACCCAAATGTCCTTCCTGGAGATCCAATTCCGAAAGGAAAAACTCTAGATCAATCAGAACATGACCTAGGTGAAGATAATGAACAAGAAGGAAGTATTAAAGAGGATGGATCCTCATCCCCTAGAGTAGCTCCAGATGGAACTATTGCTTTTGACAACATAGATCATTTCAAGAAATTTCTTGATGATAACATTGACGCCCTTAATATGGCAGTTCGTATTGATAAAGGGAAAATTAGTAACACTCAAGCAGCCATGGAATATATGTATGATGTGCGCACTAATCCCTTGTCTTTCATTGACCAAGAAAGTGACAAGGCTGGGCCATCCAATACAGACATGGTCACTATGATTCAAAACATGTCAAAACAACAGGTTACCCAACCTCCTAAGGAACCTGTTATTCAACCTAAAATCATTCCCACACAAAAGAAACCTTCCTTCACTACTTTATTTCGCCAAACTATTGAGCAATATGCTTCAAGTAAACAAAAACCTAAAACGAAGCCAAATACCAATTTTCAACAATCTGGAATACATCATAATACAACTTCAAAGTTCCTTCATAACACTTTTCCTACCAACAATTTACACAATAGTAACATGGCATCTAATCTTCATGTCCCTCCATCATATGCCCATAAAACCCATGTCAATGCCCTACCAAACCAATATGGGGGGCAAACTAGTAATCTGGAAGCCATGGTGAAACAATTAGCTTCGCGTATGGACCGAGATAGATCCCTACCGTCCCTCGTATAATTATCGAGAGATATGTAGTCAACCTTTGGATCCCATAGTTGTAGCTCAACCATACCCTAAGCATTTTCCCATGCCTATCTTGCCTATATATAAAGGAACCGAAGATCCCATAGAGCATCTTCGCATGTTTAGGATAGCATGTCATGATATATCGCATGATGACTTGCTATTACTAAAAATGTTCCCAAAAAGTTTAGGTGGAATGGCATTAGAGTGGTACTATCAATTGCCCACTCATTCTTTGAGAAACTTTGAAGAAACAGTTGAATCATTTGTCCATCAATTTAGTGCCTACATCGAGCGGCATGTAACCATTAAAGATTTATACAACTTAAAACAAGACAAAGATGAATGTTTTGCCGATTTCTTAGCTAGATGGAGGCAATTGATAGGAAAACTGCACTTTGTGCTACCTTATAGGGAAATGTTGGACATTTTTATCAATAATTTACAAGAACAAATATCTTATGAGCTATCAATCTGCTACTTTAACTACCTTCGATCAAGCTATAGATTTAGCTCGAAGAGTAGAAGATGCCCTCATTAGGAGAGGCCAACTTAGGAAGAAGGATGATGAGAAAACATCCAAAAATCAATATAAAAACAAACAAGTTGTCGGTGATGGAGTCACTGATAGCAGAAATGTTGCTAATATCAATGCAACGAAGACAACAGAAAAATTTATATTAAAACCTCCTGATAAGCCTCCTCGAGAATTTACTAGATTAAATCAACCCTTATCAACTATTTTACCTCAATTACTCGAAAGAGGTTTGATCCAATTACCAGCTATCCAGGAACCTGATCCAACTATACCCGGATACAGAGTTGACTTACACTATGATTTCCATAGAGGACCTGGACACTCTACCAATGCTTGTAAAAGGTTGAAACATAAAATACAGGATTTGATTGATAATAATGAAATGGAAGTGCAAGCCTTCCAACCTAAACAAAACCCTCCTAATAATACTCAAAAGACCGTTCCCCAAAATCAAAATCAAAATGCTAATCAAACATTAGACATATTTCAACACCCTTTACCAAGACATGGTAAAGAGGTAGCCAATCAAATCGAACATCATAATGTTCCGCCTCCTACCCGATATGTAGGAACCATTAGCGGACAATTACCTGTTCAGGATCCTCAAAAATTTGACACAACCTTATCCCTGGTTACGACCAGGCCCTTACATAATTTTCAAACTTTTGATTCTAGTGATGTAGAATCAGATAGTGAAAGTGAACTAGACATTACTTCAAACCAATCGAATAGTTCTGAAAATGAATCAGATCCTATTCAACCCGTCACAGATGCCATGGTTCCAGAAGAACCATTTCCTAGAAGAGTTACTACTCGACCCTCTTCTAATCAATTCCTTCCTAATGAACAAGCCATAAATGCTAGACCGAGGCCAGTTCAACGTCCTCAATATAACATTGTAGGTACCATTGGAGTTGTTACCCGACAACAGGCTCAAAATTCTCAAAAAGAACCAAATCAGAACGATGGATCGGCTCCATTCGCTTTGAAAAATCCCAATAAAGGGAATCATGCTCCTAATGTTCAACCTAAACCCCCTTACAATATTAATGAGCAATTGTCCAATACTACAGCCAGAATTTCCCTTTTGGATTTATTAAGATCTTCTCCTACCCATAGGGATGAGTTGATGCTTACATTAAGCCAAATGATGGTACCTCAAAACATTCAACCTGAAGCTATGGCCAATACTATCATCACTCGAGAGGTTGATTGTATTGACTTTCGGGATAAAGATATCCCACAACACAGTTTACATAAGGACAATCCCTTATACATTACTGCTCTAATTGGAGATGTAGCTATCAAACGAGTCTTGATTGATAATGGCTCATCTCTAAACATTTGCACTTTTGACTTCTACCAAAGATTTGGCTTTAGAAGTGATGAAATGAAGAAAACGGATATGATTATCAAAGCTTTCAATGACGAAACACAAGAAACGTGTGGAGTTATTACCATCCCCTTGCAAGTTGGTCCCAGAACCCTAGAAACAACCGTGTTTATTGTACATTGCCCAGCATCGTACAATATACTTTTGGGTCGCCCTTGGATCAATGCGATGCGGGCTGTCCCATCGACTTTACACCAATGTGTTAAATTCGAATTTAAAAATCAGTTGGTCACTATCCATGGTGACCCTAGACCCTTTGATATGTGTGCTTTGGCAGAACCTGTTGGAGTGCAATTTTTCCCCGCTCTGTCATCCACACATCCTAGTTCTTATTTTTCATCTAAACGTGTGAAACACACACCCATAACTTCACCTATTTCCCCTCCATTAATTTCATCCTCCTATTTAGATCAACAATCCTCTACACAAATCACTCTAGAACCTCAAAAAGATCTTAAATCTACAACCAATCCTTCAAGTTCTATCCCTATAATTTCGAAACCCACAGAAACAACTATCATACCTTCCACATCTCAAAATATAGGAAATAATCCTTCTACATCTTATGCCCTTTCCGATGAACTTTTACCAGATTTATCCACAACCTTAATATCAGAAAAGACAAATGCTTTCATGCGAGATTCCATTCTTTTAAATAACTTGCCGCCATCTCCTCGTACTTTGGGCCTCCCACAACCTATGGGAAGTACTTACCAAGTCGGGAGTTGTGCCTTCATTTATAAAGGATATGACTGGGGAAGAATCCCTCGGAATATCAAAACTCATCATGAGGGATACGCTCGGTGTTATTTTACCAATGAATATATTAAAGCTAAACCCATGATGCTTAAAATGGGATATAAAGGGAAAGGCTTGGGACCTTTCCAAAATGGCATGAAAGAACCTTTCGAGGTAGAACCGTGGCCTGCCCGATGTGGTGTGGGCCTATTTCCTAGTAAGGGTCAACCCTTTCCTTTTGAAGATGATGATCATCTCATATGTTATCAAGATTATTTGGATAGGCATGTTGGTTTGCCTCTTAAAAATCAGTCGTTTTCATGTAACATGCTATCCATAGCTTATCCTAAAATGATTGCTGACCCTGATGAAGAGTTGGAAGGAGATATCTTCCATGATGTCTCCGTTGAAGAGATGTTACACAATGGATTTTATTTTGATGGTTCTATACCAACTATAGCCCAACTTGAGACTACTAATCCTCAGGATGAATTATCCAAATTAACCTTACAAGAATTACAAGAATTGGGTGTTTCACCCGCCCCACCTAATTTTGAAAGAGACCTACACATGGAGGTAGAAAACGTCATTAAAATTAATATTGGAACTGAGGATAATCCTCACATAATCAATATTGGATCCGAATTAAGTCAAGAAAAACAAGAACAATACATTGCATTCCTTAAGGAGTATGAAGATGTTTTCGCTTGGACATATGAAGATATGCCAGGTCTAGACCCTTCTATAGTCATGCATCATCTAGTGGTCCATCCGGATGCTAAACCTGTTAAACAAAAACTTAGAAAAATGCATCCCAAAGTGGCTCTGCTAGTCAAAGGGGAGTTAGAAAAACTCCTGAATGTTGTTTTTATACAAGCTATTGATTATGCTTGAATGGATCTCAAACGTAGTTCCAGTCACCAAGAAAGAAGCTACCAAAGTTAGGGTTTGCACAGATTTTAGAGATATTAACGTTGCATGCCCTAAAGATGACTTTCCTCTTCCAAACATGGATCAAATCATTGACTTCACTGTCGGGAGTGGGATGATGTCCTTAATGGATGGATTCTCCGGTTATAATCAGATCAGGATAGCTCCTGAAGATCAGGCTAAAACAACCTTTATTACCCCCTGGGGTACTTTTTGTTGGAAAGTGATGCCATTTGGCTTAAAGAACGCAGGTGCAACCTATCAACGAGCTATGACCTATATTTTTCATGATATGATGCATGATATCCTACATGATTATGTAGATGATATTATAGCTCGCTCTATTTTGCAAGATAATCATTTAGACGATTTGAGAAAAGTTTTTAATCGATTACGAGAATATCTTATTCGATTAAATCCAGCAAAATGCATATTCGGAGTTAAGTCCGGCAAACTATTAGGGGTTTTAGTTTCTTTACGTGGTATCAAAATCGACCCTCTCAAAATTGCGGCTATCACTGATATGCCCGCACCTACTAATATATCTGAATTATGAAGTTTACAAGGTAAGCTTCAAGCTATCCGTCGCTTCATCGATAAGCTGGCGGACAAAACTGGTCCCTTTCTTAAACTCCTTAAAAAGGATGTCCCTTTTAATTGGGACAACGAATGTCGAGAAGCTTTTGAACTTCTCAAACAATACCTCCTTAATCCACCTGTGCTTTCACCGCCTAAACCTGATCGCCCATTCCTCCTATATATTTTAGCTTCAGATTCTACCTTAGGGGCTATGTTAGCTCAGCTTGATGATGAAAAGAGAGAACGTGCTAATTATTATATTAGCCAAACCTTCATCAGTTATGAAACCCGCTACACAACATTAGAAAAACTATGTCTAGCAATCATTTTTGCTATGCAAAAATTATGACATTATATGCTTAGTCAAAAAACTTATGTCATTGCTAAATACGATCCCTTAAGGTATCTCATGAGTCGACCTTATTTATCGATTCGCACAGCCAAGTGGGTTCTTGCTCTAAGCGAGTTTGATCTCACATTCATAGGAAAAAAGTCCGTTAAGGGTCAAATCATAGCGAGATCAATTAGTTGCTGCACCCTTAGCGTCTACCCATCCCATCATCATCGAGTTTTCGGATGAATGCCTTCAATTAGAGGCAGACCATATTGAACAATGGTCCTTATACTTTGATGGAGCCCGATGCATGAGTGGGGCTGGTGCGGGTATTATTTTAATATCCCCACAAAAACATCTTATTCCTCTGTCCTCCAAATTGACATTTGCTTGCACCAACAATACTGCTGAGTATGAAGCTCTAATCCTTGGATTACGAGCTGCCCTGGCGCTAAAAATTAAACATCTATTAGTTTTTGGTGATTCTCAACTGGTTATAAACCAAATTAATGAAGTTTATCAGACCAGAGATGATAAACTGTGCCCATATAAGGCCTATGTTTTACAATTAATGTCTCTATTTGATCAAGTTACCTTGGAAGCTATTCCTCGAACTAGCAACCGTGCAGCTGATGCTATGGCCGTAGTTGCATCTCTCCTGCCCTTGGAGTTAGATGACGAATATGCCACTATCATTATTCGTCGACTCCAAGAACCCGCTTCACATAAATCATGCTCAGAGCCTTTGGATGTGTTTCTAATCAATGAAACTACTCCTGAACCTTGGTATACGGACATATTTGATTTTCTCCAAAATGGGACTTTCCCTGCCAATTCTAATAGCAACCAGCGTCGGTTATTACGTAGACGAGCAAGTCGATTTGTAATAATTGGCAATACCTTGTATAGGAGATCTTTTGAAGGTATCCTATTAAGATGTTTAAACTTAGAAGAGTCTAAATCAGCCTTGAGTGAAGCCCACGATGGATCTTGTGGAGGACACTTCAGTGGTAGTGTCATTGCTAAAAAGCTCCTTCGGATAGGATACTTTTGGCCTACCATGGAAACGGATGCACATGAGTATGTGCGCCATTGTGACAAGTGCCAGAAACATGCTGACCTTGTCCATGCGCCTGCACAAGAGCTGTAGGCTATTTCATCTCCTTGGCCCTTTTCCAAATGGGGTTTAGACATTATTGGCAAAATCAATCCTGTGTCATCTGATGGACACAAGTTCATCATAACCGCCACTGAGTATTTCACGAAGTGGGTTGAAGCTATGCCTTTAGCTTCTTGCACTGGCACACAAGTCTCTAAATTTATTTTTAATCAAATCATTTGCAGGTTCGGAATTCTTGCAAATCTCATCTTTGACAATGGAACTTGTTTCAAAAATAAAGATGTTAAAAAATTATGCCAAAAATATAAGATTCAACACCGTTGGTCCACTCCCTATTATCCTCAGGGTAACGGTCAAGCATAAGCATCTAACAAAACCTTAATCAAAATTCTCAAAATATTGGTCAACAAAACTGGTCATGACTGGCACATTCAGTTATATCCAGCCTTGTGGGCCTATCGAACTAGTGTTCGAACCCCCACGGGAACTTCACCATTTGTTTTGGTTTATGGTGTTGAAGCAGTTTTTCCCTTTGAATTAGAAGTTCCTTCTTTGGCTCTACTACTTCAAGATACTAAAGTAGGAGATGAATATCGAGCTGGCAGACTCAGTCAGCTGGAACTCCTAGATGAAAAATGCATCAATGCTTTGGAGCATCTCCGTGCCTACCAAAATAAGCTTAAAAGATCATATGCTAAAAAAGTGCGTCATCGATCCTTTGAGATCGGCGACCTTGTTTTAAAAGAAAATCAAAAAAATACTAATGCAACTAAGGACCTTAAAGGCAAATTTGAGCCCAACTGGCTTGGACCATACATTATTACTTGCTAAATTCGAATCGGGAGCATACAAATTGTCTACCTTAGATGGTAAAGAACTTAAAGAACCCATGAATATTTTGCATCTTAAACGTTACTATGTATAAATTTGGTCATTTCATCCATGTATATATTTGTTCAAAATCACTATCTTGTATTTCTTTCAAATTTATAAATTCAAAAACACCAAAAACATTCATAATCATCAAAATCTTCAAAACTATTTGTTGCATTTATTTATGGCACTTGTTAAATTTTTTGTTCAAAAACAAAAATAAAACCAAAAAAACAAAATAATGATAAAAATATAAAAACAACAATATGCTTGACTCTTTCGAAACCAAAACAATATAAACCATAGTAAGTTGTCGTACGATTCGACCAAGAATCGTCGCCTAAAAATGGGAATAATTTTTGCTTTCTCATAGATCGAGAAGAACTCATCTTTAACGCATTTTCTTCAAAAAATTCGCTAAAGAGGGGGCAAAATGTAGCACCCTAAAATTGGCGCAGTGAAATTGTAATAATTACATTCATCCTAGTAAATAATTTAAATTCAAAATTTAACCTCCCAAACCGCCCGTTAATCGCTGGGTAATCCGTTTCCCCCTTTTCCGTGCCATTTTTAGAGATTGTTTTGACCGTTTGATGATATCATCGCCGATCAGATGATATCGCCCCAGATCTAACGATTTCGTCTGGGCTAGGACGTCCAGACGATCTTGTGCAAAACTGATTTTGCAAAATTAGCTTATGTTCCAACGGGTCTCTAATCCAGGCAGAAGCGTGTCTGCGCCATTAGGGACCCTCCCCCATTGGAGATCTCCCAAATAGGGATGATCTCCAACCTCCTAACTACTCCCCTAAGCCTATTTAATCCTTAGGACCTTCCCTTCCCAACCCCCGGCTGAATTTCCCTGTAACTTGATTTTGCGTGCATTAGAATACCTAGAGCGTCATTTTGTATTTGTTATTTTGAAGTTTTCTTGCAGGGACCTCATTGATTTTCAGCCAGAGCAAGCTCAAATCGTCACAGACGATCTCGTTCAAATCTCGGACGATCCTGTCACAATTCGAGAAGATTTCATTGCTTCTAGATGATTTCGACTGCAATCTGCATTGTGGGCAATCAGTGCCCAGAGTTTGCGCTTTCTCTTATACCTTTTGCTGTTTTATTCTGCATTTAAGTTAGTTTTTTCCTTATTTCTTATTATTTTGCATTTGGAGTTCACCCATATAGTTTAGGTTGCATGATAAGATCATAATTTCTCATTAGAATATCATAATTTGTTTGAATTTCTATTCATAACTATTGTTTAGTATTCATATTGTCATTTTGTGTTGTTTCCCTCTGTTATCACAGTGGCATTCTTTGTATTTTGCATTTGTTTGTCTTTTTGTAGGTCTATGACGAATTCTTCTGAAGAATTCGTCAGATCTCAGATGATCTTGTATGATCTCAGACGATCATGTCAAATCAGAGGCGATCCTGACTGCTTCAAACATCAGAATCTCCATCAGACATCCGGATCAGGTATTCTTCTTTTATTTCTCTGTTTTTTGTCTTAATTTTGTTTTCTGCATTCATTAAATCTGCACTTTCATATAGATTAATTTAGATTCATTTGGCCAAACCTAGGATATGAATGCTTAAGACTAAAAATGAACACATAAAAACACATTCCAAACCTAGGCGTGGAAACTGCCATTAAATGTTTCCTGGTGAACCCACCATCCGTCGAAAAATCATCAATATACACCTCCCTTGAGAGGCGGGACCTTCGCAAGTCCTCTCAGTCCGAGGTACTGCGACATCCTTTTCCCATCCTCCTTCCGGGCACGGATCCTATAGCTTGAAGGTAAGGATGCAAAAAATTTGGAGCGATACAGGTGAGAAGGCCAAAAATAGTGAGAATGGTGTATAGGCCCTTTGTCCCAGACAAGGACACCTTTTGGCAAGTCTTCGATAGCGATGAGCAAATTGTTATCTTTTTGGTTCAAGAAGCTACCACCATCAAGGGAAGGACCTTGGAGCATGAAGAAACTGAAGGCCTGGTTCTGTTGTGGAATAAGCACATTTCTAAAGGCCTCATTACTCTATAAATCTTGTTTGATCAGAATGATCGGTCCAAGAAGCATCGGATCGAGGTCGACAAGAAAGAGTACATGGAGCTTCAGTTGGAGGCTGATAAGGTCATCAAAATTGGGATTGATTCTACTCTCGCTGAATTGCAAGAGATCAGACAATTGTGTCAAGAATTTTCTGACATCGTGGCCTGGAGCTACGAGGATCTAAGGGGATATGATAAAGAGATCATTCAGCACACTATCGAGCTAGAATAAGGAGTCAAACCCTTCAGGCAGAAGCAGAGACTAGTGAACCCAAATATTGAAGCCCTCATGAAGGCCAAACTTACGAAGATGTTGCAGGCCAATATTATATATCCGATTAAGCACTCGACTTGGGTTGCTAATTTGGTTTCGGTCCGTAAGAAAAATGGAGATATACGGCTGTGTGTGGATTTTCAAAACTTGAACCAAGCATCCTTGAAGGATCACTACCCATTGCCTCGCATTGATAAGATCCTTCACATTATTGCTGGGGCTCAGCACTTTTCATTGCTAGATGGATTCTCTGGATACAATCAAATTTGGGTCAGGGATGAGGATCAGCACAAAACCGCGTTCACATCCAAGTGGGGTACCTTTGCCTATCAGCGCATGCCCTTCGGATTGTCCAATGTTGGGGTTATGTTTCAAAGGGCCATGGAAATCGCATGTGGGGAGCTTTTAAATAAGATCATGGTCATATATCTCGCTGATATGATTGTCTTTTCGCACAAACGAGAAGAACACTGTTCTCATTTGAGGCAGATATTTGAGAAATGTCGGGAGTTTGGCATTTCCATCAACCCAAAGAAGTCCATTTTCACAGTAAAGGAAGGTAAGCTCTTGGGACATGTCATCTCATAGAAAGGTTTGGCAATTGATCCAACGAGAGTTGAAGCTTTGAAGAAACCATCGCTCCCTGCCAATAAGAAAGAGTTGCAATCTTTCTTCGGGCAAATCAATTTTTTCAGAAAATTTATTTTCGACTTTGCCCGAGTAGTCAAGCCCATGACTGAGCTATTAAAGAAATATGTGGATTTCAAGTGGAAAACTCAAAGGAAAGACGCATTTCAGGAGATTAAATATAGAATTGCACAAGCCCCTGTGTTGATCAATCCGGATTATTCTAAGGACTTCATTCTGTACGTAGTTGGAGAGGATGAAAGCTATGCTGCAGTGCTTACACAGAAAGGAGATGATGGGGATGAAAGACCCATTACTTTCCTTAGCCAGATTATCTTACCCCATGAGGAGAGATACAATTTCATTGAGAAGTAGGTCTATACTATCATGAAGTCTCTCAAGAAGTTCAAGCACTTCGTATCTCAGAGCAATACGATCGTCTACGTCATCCAACCCGATGTAATGAACTTCATCATTCATCGTGAGATGGGTGATAAGCGTGTCGATTGGGTCACCAAAATTCAAGAGTTTGATGTTGAGATCCATCCAACCAAGTTGGTGTAGGGTAAGGCCTTATGCCATCAATTAGCAACAACTGCAGCCTCTGAGATAGTTGATCATCAAGTGAATGACCCTGTTGAAGAAAGGAATCTAGTGAACATCTTTGCACAAGGCCAAGATTGGGCAGATGACCTTGTTAAGTATTTTTCAACGGGTAGATGTCCCCCATAATTAAATTCTTCACAACGAAAAAGGTTTCACCTACAATCTCTTAGGTATGTATCATTGCCCGAGGGATTGTTCTTCAAAAACATTGATGGAGTTCTCCTAAGGTGCGTTAAGGAACTCGAGAAAGCTAGATTCCTGGAGGAGTTTCATTCTAGCATGTCGGGAGGACATTACGCTAGTAGGCCTATGGCCTTAAATATTATTTGGGCTGGTTACTATTGGCCAACTTTGTTCGTGGATACTTTCAAGATTGCTCAAGCTTGCGACAAATGCCAAAGGTATATGGGACGGATCAGAAATGCACCATTGCCCCTACATCCAATTCAAGTAGAAGCACCTTTTCAGCAGTGGGGGCTGGACTTTATTGGGATCATTGATCCAAACTCTTTAGCCGGACACAAGTACAGCTTGACGGCTACTGATTATTTTACAAGATGGTTTGAGGCTATTCCAACCAAGGTTGTAAATCAGGATGTGGTAATCACTTTCATTGAAGGACTGATCACGCATTTTGGCATTCCTGACGCCATTATCATAGACAACAAAACTCCATTCATTGGAGCCAAGCTAGGAGAATTTGCAAACAAGTACGATATTTTTTTGAAGACATCCTCTAATTATTACCCTCGGGAGAATGGCTTGGCAGAATCTACAAATAATAACTTGTTACAGATTTTAAAGAGATCCTTGGGGGATAATAAGATATCTTGGCACCTTTTGTTGAATCAGGCCTTATCGGCAGATAGAATTTTGATCAAGAAGTATATCAAGACTTCACCATACACCCTGGTATATGGTAAAGAGGCAAGATTTCCTATTCATTTAGAACTGCCTGCCTTACAGCAATTGAAGGAATTCTCGGACGATGAAGAAAATATGGATCCTATGAACATACGATTGGCTTAGTTGTTGCAGTTGGAAGAGCAATGTTCTTTGGCCTATGATGAGTTTGCTAAGCATTCACAGGCAGTTTCAAAATGGTTTCACAAAGGTTCTACTGACCGCACTTTCAAATTGGGTGATTTAGTCTTAAAGTGGAACGAAACGAATGCCAAGCCAGGGATGCACAAGAAATTTGACGCTCTGTGGGAGGGTCCATTCCGGATTTCCAGTACAAGTGTAGCAAATTCATTTTATCTTGAGGACTCGGAAAGTAATTCACTTCCTATCTCAGTGAACGGCTTTCATTTGAAAGCCTACATTTCATGATGTGAAAACACAATGTTAAAAAAAAAAAAAAAAAAAGCACCACTTGTAGGAGTCCCCCTTTGTACAAAATTCGTCAACTTCAGCTCCTTTCTACTCCCCTCTCTGATGTTCCCGTTTCTTCACTTCCCCTTTCTTCCAATCCTTTGTCTTTTGAGCACTTCTCCACAGTTCCCACCGCTTTCTCCATCCCATCTACTTCCATTTAATTATCTGTTTTCATGGAATCCCAGCAGCTGGTAGCACAGTAGCGCCCTCTTTAGTTGTTGTATCTACCGGTTCTACTCCTCCATCTTCCACCATTCCATCATTCACCATTCTTGTTCCATAGCCTGCACATATGCCGGTCATCAACCCATTCATTCATGTTTTTGCAACCCAGGTGCTTCTCACCACTACCATGGAGACCCTTTCACAGCACCTGGTGATTACCCAGCTCAACCGAGCTAGGCAAAATGCAGTAGTTAAAGGAAGAAGGGAAGTTCTGCTATTCCACAAATTTTTGCTGAAAGTCCTATTTTAAGTGTCGAGCGCCAGCAAGAGCTTGTTGCAACAGCCCGCAGAAACATCCAACATCAACCAACACTCACTTCTTCTGCTCCTCCAGCTTCTTGACTCTGTTGCCCAATGAATAAAGGCCTGGGGTTCGTGCATACAGCAGAACTGTATACCCCGAGAGCCGCCAAGAATGTTGGCATTTTTACCATATTTTTTTTGTTGTTGTTCATGCAAAATAATGCACAAATTGTAGAGATACTCCTCTATTTGTCCCTCCAAGAACCTCGAAAGGGATAATTAGTAAAAAACAAAAATCTCTACAAGTTTTGTGCCAAAGCAAAGTAAGTTAAAAATGTCGTGAAATCATGACATGTCGCATTTTCACGACTTGTTGCGGTTTCGCGCTAGAAAGCAACAAAAGGGAACAGTAAAGGTAAAGTTGTCGCAACATCGCGACATGTCGCATTTTCATGATCTGTCACATTTTTGTGGCAGACAGTGGCAAGAAAGCAAAGTGATAGGCGACATGTCACATTTTCACGCAATACAGCAGCAAAGGGGAGCGCCAAGGATGGACTGACGTGATATCATGACCTGTCAAGTTTTCACGGTAGGAAAGCGAGGAAGGAACAAGCTGGTACAGAATGTCACAATTTTGTGACATGTCGAGTTTTTGCAACAGAGGCGGCAACGAAGGAGAAGACAGAAAAATGTCACGATTTCGCGACATGTCGTGATTTCACGACAAGTCACGTTTTTGAGACAAGTCGTGTTTTCGCGGGGAGAAAGCAGAAAAGTACAAGGCGGGAGAAAAATGTCGCGATTTCACGACTTGTCGCGTTTTCACGGGGAGAAAGCAAAAAAGTACAAGGCGGGAGAAAAATGTCACGATTTCGTGACTTGTCACATTTTTGCGGGGAGAAAGCGAGAAAAGTACAATGCGGGAAAAAATGTCACAATTTTGCGACTTGTCACGTTTTTGCGGGGAGAAAGCAGAAAAGTACAAGGCGGGAGAAAATGTCACAATTTCGCGACATGTCACGATTTCGCGACTTGTCGTGTTTTTGCGGGGAGAAAGCAAAAAAGTACAAGGTGGGAGAAAATTGTCGCGAAATCGTGACATGGCGTGTTTTCACTGGGAGTCTTGTTTTCGCAGTGAGAAAGCAGAAAGGACAGTGCCAAGTATAGAATGATGCGAAATCGTGACTTGTCACATTTTCGCGACAAGGAGCAGCGAAGGAACAAAACGAAGGTAGATTGTCGCGATTTCGTGACATGTCACGATTTTGTGACTTGTCATGTTTTCATGGAAGTGCATGAAGACGAAAGCCAAGTGAGAGGAGGATGTCACGATTTCGTGACATGTCACGATTTCGTGACTTGTCGTGATTTTGCAACTTGTCGCGTTTTTGCAAAAGTGCATGAAGACGAAAGCCAAGCAAGAGGAGGATGTCGTGATTTCATGACACGTCACGTTTTCGTGACTGGTAGAAATAGGAGAAAGCAGCGAGGAAAAAATGTCACGATTTCGCGACATGTCGCATTTTCACGATAGAAGCGACAACAAAGGCCCAATAAAGTTTTGTCCGCATTTTTCTTCATATTGCATAGGAGAACGTAAGGATAAAATGAGGATCGAACGAAGTAATGTTTTAAAAGCTCTCCAATTGGTTTTGAGATCGAGGTCAAAGAGACTCCAAAATTAAATGTTTCACTATTTACCTTTGTGCGCAATATGGGAGAACGTGTTAAATCATGCAGTTTTTGAAGCCACCAAAATTAAAGATGCCTTCGGTATTAAAAGATCTTGTTTGTGATCTCCTAACACTTCAAGCATGCCCCGAGAATAGTCATTTAATGAAGAAATGTGGTCCCTTGTTTCCGTTTGATTTTCAAATTTGATCCATAAAAGCAGGGAATGTGATTTCTCCGAGGAAGATTTAGGGGGATTGTTTCTCTTTTCAAGTACATATTTTGTGGATCTCCTCTTCAAAATCTGTTTTATGTTTTAAATGTTGCGTTTTGAATGGGAGAGGGAAGACCTCTATAAATACTAATGTACATCTCAAGAAAAGGGGAGGACCTTTTGCAAAAATTGAAGCAAAAATCCTAAACGCATTTTGCTCTATTCTTAGAGTCTTTTGAGTTGGTGATCCAAACTGATGTTCATGTGATGTTTTCTGTGTAATTCACTTATGCTTAGTCAAGTGCTAAAATATAAGTTGAATTTTGTTGTTCTGAATTTGGCTATGTTTTCATTTGAACATTTGAAGTATAATTGAAGGCAAACTTATGGTCAATGTTTGATCCAATTTATGTATGTGCATTCTAAGAATCGGTTGTTGCTTATCTTCGGGATTTAGTCTAAGGTTATTTCCTATCTGAGGTTGTTCTCCCTATCAACTATCGGCTTCAACCATATTTCCATATCTTTCTATTATTTCTAACCCTAAACCTTGAAATCAGTTTAGATTAGTTTGGGAGCCAGCCCTCTCTAGAGATTGGCTCGGGAGACTTCTCTTTCTCTCGGCCTTTCAATGTTGGTCGGGTCTAGGGCACATTTTATATGACTAGGCAGATTTGTGACCAACAATACCAAAGAAATATGCCAATGTGATAGACATATCATCATGCATAAGGCTCATTCACACTGAGAATTCCAAGGATTCAAGTTCAATACTCCCTTCTTTTCTTCACATTTATTAGGGATACTTGCTCATGTTTTAGTGATGAAAATCACTGTTTATTTTGAATTTTTGTTTTTCCTTTTGAGCAAGGGATTTATGTGGTGATGATCATCACTATTTATTTGTACTTTTGAATTATTTTGAACTTTGAACTTTGATTTGTTTGGGGAATTTTGTAGTGATGATAATCACTTGTTTTTGTTTTTTTGCTTTGTTCAGGATTTTTGCTTGTTTCGATCAAAGCAAGGGATTTCTTTGGGTAGGGGTGAACTTGTCCTTCTGCCAATTCTCAGCATTTTCAAATTTGCTGCACAGGGGGATGAGCAAGATAAACCTTTTTCACCTTAGGATACCTAGTATTGCTTCGTAGCGTTCATATTTCCCTTGTTTCAACTAGGATTTTAGTGTTTTTATTAGTGATAGGATTCTAAGATATACCAGGTACTATAAAACTAAACCTCACTTATCAAAAGCTAAGATAACTTTCTACAAAGTTTGATAAAACCACTAGGTATGGTTACGTGACCATAAAAACCCTAGTATATTCCTTATAGCAATAGGAGGGGTTGTGTTGAAAAACACAGTTACACACATGGGTGATGGATGGCGATGGATTTTGATGATGCATGATTGAGGTACAAACATGATGTCATTTGTAAGATTGCAAACACAATTATTTTTTAAGGCAAAACCAATGGATGCAATACCTATATGCAATGCAACTATATGAATGAAAATATGAAATGCAAATATTTTTTGTATTTTTGATGTTTTCCATTGTTTATTGAACTTTGATTGTTTTGAATGTTTTTGAATTTTTTATGTTTGAATTGTTTTTGAACTTTGATTGTTTTGAATGTTTTTGAATTTTTTATTTTTGAATTGTTGACCAAAGGGCTTATGGTGTCATTGGGGCCTTGTGTGATCTGACCAAATGGCGTGAAGATGCCTCTGGAGCCTTTTGGTGGTTTGACCAAACGACTTGGAGATGCCTTTGGAGCTTTTTGGTGGTTTGACCAAACGACTTTGAGATGCCTTTGGAGCCTTTTGATGATTTGACCAAATGGCTTGGAGATGCCTTTGGAGCCTTTTGACAATTTGTTTTTGATTTTCATGTTTTTCGATTTATTTGGATTTTTATGATTTCTATTGTTTTTAAAATTTTGAAATTTATGAATGTTTTTGATATTTTGTTGGTTTCATAGGGGGAAGGTATGATATCTTAAGTGCCCCTAGTGTGCATGTTTCCTACTAAAACGTAGTCATTTTGCTTAGGAAGAGTGACAGAAATCAACTCTCCCAATTGGGGCATTAACCTTTGTGGGGTGCTCCTGTCTTGGTGGGGATAAATGAGTGAATCGTCTTCACGGAGCTCATTTCATTCTAAAAGGTCTTGGACCACCTTCCGGAATGATTGGCAATTGTGGATGTCATGCCCCTGTATACGATGATACATACAGAAGAGGCTTTCATCAGTGGATCCATGCTTGGGCTCTCTTTGCTTGACCTTGGGCAACATAAATGCATTTGCCTCGTACAACTTTTGAAATAAAGTTGCAGTAGTCATTTCAAATGTGACCACTCATTGAGGTGGCTTGCTTAGCCTACGAGGTTGTGACTGACCTTGGGGTCTCAACTAGGATGATGTAGCCTCTATTTTGGTAGGTTGGGGTTCTGTGGATGAACCATTTATGGGGAATTCCCCCTATCTATGAGATCATGAACTACATGTCTGAATACTTGGCAATCATGAATGCCATGGCCCTGCACTCGATGATAGAGACAATAATGGTCCTCCCTATAACCCTTAGGTTTAGCTCTATTTGTATCTAAAGGTTTTATGTCAGGTAAGGTGATGACCTTAACTTCCTACAAATTTTGTAAGATGTCTGACATAGACTCGTTTAAAGGAGTCCAAATGCATTGCTATTGTTTTGAGCGTTTAGCCCACTCTGGTCTAGCCTGGTAACCATATTGAGCCATAGGCATTTTGATTGTTGGATTAGGGGGATCCTCTTGCTTTTTGGGTGCAAGGGGTGGATTACTGACTATGGTCACTTATTGGTTGATAATTTGAAGTTGCTTTTTGTTGAGCATGTTGTGTACTATGGCTTTGAAATCTCGACATGATTGAATATCATGTCCATTTTGTCTATGATATAAATGGTTTGACTTTTCCTCATATCGGGGTTTAGGATGATTTGCATCTAAAGGTTGCACCTCCAATAGGGTGATGGCATTTGTGGCAATTAACCAATTGAAAATTGATAATGCAGGCTCAAGAAATAAAGGATGCTTGCTAGGTTTTTGAGGTGGTCGATTTGGTGCTTTCTCTGGTTGAGGCTTTTTTTATGGATGCACAAGAGGTGGTTTGATCTCAGATGAGGGTGGCTTCCATAATTCCAGGATCTCAAGTTGGTTCATGATAAAGTGCAATGCCTCATTTTTTTTATCCATTTGGGCCTCTATATTATAGAGGTGATTTTGCATATGCTCCAATACTGATAAGGCTCCCATGTGTATTTCTAGTGATTGGTTTGAAATACCATTGTTTACTGAAGAAGGCAAAAGAGCAGGTGTTAAATATCTACCAGGTAACTCTAAGTCACTGATTTCCTTCATTTGAGTCGATGTGGAGGATTCATGATGACCTATTTCGATAGTGGCATCCACATGCTCATTTTTATGACTCAGTTCATGTTTTTTTCATTGAACTGTGTCAACTTTGGTACCTCTAGTCTGATGTGGGGGAAACACCTATTCTTTTTCTTGAGGAGGCGTCATGAGAAGTGAGTCAGGGGTGACTAAATCCAATGGTTTTGATCCCTTTAATGGGGAAGCAACATCTGATTACTCCACATCTTATTTTATCTGCTTTAGAGTCACTTGGTCCTCTGCCTTGCTATTGACCATTACCACAAACTCCTGAGAAGGCACTTTTTCTTGTGTCTCATAAGCCTTCTTGTAATACTTGAATGGCTCAAGGTCATGGGGGACCACATACACTTGTCCTTGGTGTATGAATTTTATGTTTTGATGCACTATGGAAGGTATGCATTCCATATCTCTCATCCATGGTCTGCCTAGCAATATGTTATACCGCCTCTCACCCCCCAGAATATGGCACAATGTAGGTATTGTCTTTACCGCAACCTGTATAGGTAGGATTACTGTGCCAATTGTTGAGTAAGTGGCATCATTGAAGACTCTCAATGTGAATGTTGAGTCCGTAATGATTGAAGATGGCAAATTTAAATGCTTCAAGGCTACAATTGTGATGATGTTGATAGATGACCTAGTGTCAATCAAGACTCTCTTGTATGGAATCTGATTTATGCTTGCTATGATGTGTAGCGGAGTATCGGATTCATCCTGAGAGATTGGCTTAATCTCCGATCTATAAAAGGTAATCACAGGGTCCTTTTGTAAGTGAATTGAACTCACTATTGGTGTGGACCATGATATATTATTAGCTTTAGTTGATATCTTCGGTATGTGGGCATGATCAGGGCATATTTTTCTTCCTATTGTAGTATTGATCATACCAATAAAACCCTCATTAAGCGGGGCTAAATGCACCTTGTTAACCTGCTCAACTTGATTGTTGTTGGCCCCATGATTGGGAAGATAATTTTTGAATATGTCTATGTTCTACAATTCATTCTTATCCAACATATTTTGCACTACATTCTTTAATGCAACACAATCCTAGATATCATGGCCATTTTACCGATGATAAACATAATAGAGATCTTTCTTATACCCCTTAATTAGGATCCAAGATGTGCTCCTTAGGCAATTTTAGAACCTTGGCCTCACAAAGGTGGTTGAAAATTGATGCCAAATATTAAGGTAATAGAGTATAGTTATGAGGAGGTTGTTTCTATTTTCCCTACCTTTATTTTTGTTGCATTGGTTGTAATGCATAGCAGGAGGTTGATCCTGATAGTTTTCTTATTGTTTGCTCTATGTTGCTTTTGGAATGTTTAACACAATCTGGTTGATGTGCACAGATTTGGTCTATTGTGGTTGATGTTGCATGCTATCATTCCATTCTTTCTCACTATGGAGCTTTAGGTCTCCTTCTTCCAGCTTTATATCTTCAATAAGCTTGGCTTGATCCAAGGCTTCTTCGAATGTATCAAACTGTTGTAGTTGTAATAGTAACGAGATGTGCTTGGTACAACTTTTTATGAACATTTGGATTAGCTCTTCGATCAGGATGAAAAATGATAACTTTGCCATGATTTTTCTCCATCTATCCCCATAGTCCATAATTGGCTCATCATCATACTACTTTAGGTTGGCGAAGTCTAAGAGATTCACCTTCTTATTAGCACCAAAAGAGAAACATTTTAAGAATGCATTTACTAGTTGTTCAAAATTGGATATGTTGTGCTTGGGTAGTTGGTTGAACCATTGAGTGGCAACACCTAAAAATGTCATAATAAAGGTTCTTAACATAAGAGCATCGTTGTCTTCAAGATGAAAACATGCATTGATGAAGTTGGTAACATGCCCTTGTGCATCCTCTTCACCCTTAAATTTTTCTAACCTAGGCATTTCAAAGTGCTTAGAATATGCGGGGCTAGGGACTAATGGGCACAATGGTTGGTTGTGTATTTTACTCAGTGTGGGTTGGTGCCCAACTGTATCTTGCTTCTCAAAGGATTTGATCTTTTTAGCGAGTGCCTAGAATGCCTTTGAGGCAAGGAGTTCCTCTTCTTGCAGACCCACTCATGGTGGTAATGGAGGTAACCCTTTATCCACTTGACTTGTTCTATTCTCTTCCCTCATAAGAGGGGATTCAGGATGTGTCTGATACGAATCTACTATATTTTCCCTTTCCCCACCAAGTTTATTTTTTCATGGTTTGAGTGGTGGTTTCATTGTGGGCTAATGTGAGTGTTCTCATCTTCTTGCCTAGTGCGCATTTCTTTTGGTGAGCCAGCGCATTTATCTCTTTGGTGATCATTATTATTTGCTTGTACATTGATATGAGCTAGCTGCTTAGCTTTTTTTCTTAAACACTACTCATATTGGCACAAAAGTCTCTCTTTTTTTGTCATGCTCGAGAGCTTCCACTAGCTCTCACTCTTTGTGCAATATATTTTCTAACCTTCGCATGCAGTCAGATTGTGTTGTTAAAGAAGGTTCATATCTATCTGATTCTGTTCATGTAGTTTTGATTCGTAGGTCCCTCAAAGAGGTTTCCACTATTTCTCTACTTTGGCTAGCTAGTGTAACTTGCTCTATGTATTTTGTATGTTGATAAGTGTCCCTATAGTCGGACGCTATATGTGAACTATAGGGTTTCTTTGAAGCTTCCCTAGATTGAGTGGTACGTTTAGAAGTTACACATTGTGAGCTTCCAGATGCAGAATGTTTAGTGGCTATGGTTCTAGGAGTCAACCTCGAATAAATTTGATCCAACTCCTCCAATTGATCTTGGAGCATTTGTTCTCTCTGAATTACATGTGACCCATGTGATCGATTTGATCAATTTGTTATGTTGGGTCTATGACTCCCCAACTTTGTGCGAGGGTTCTTGTCTACTTCAAATTGTGCAACAAGGTTGGAAAATATATTCCCTCTATATTACCCCTCATTGGGCTGATTTGAACTCTCAGTGTAATGAGATGTGGTGGGTATGTAACTTGATTCCCTCTCTAGATTGAAGGTCTTGCTCACCATAATTTTTGTTATAAAAATTTTGACTTCCAAAAAAGGTTGTGGATGTCATATATCAAAGTGATCAGTGCGTTGCGCTGATCACAATGAGCTATAACTCCAAAATTTGACTTTTGGGTCAAAAAATTGTATTTTTGAAATAATCGGCCAACCGGGGTCCATGGGGATATGCCCACTTTTAGTAATTTTTAGGAATTTTTGAACCGTGAAGATTTAGGACTCCAAATTTTTAGGAGAGGTGCCCCAGGAGATAACTAAGACAACAAAACAAATTTGGCAGTTTTTGGAGTTGTCTAGCCCACTTTATGATTATTTAAGTGCAATTTTTCCCTATTTTCAGCTTTGAAAATAGAGTAAAAATAAAACCAAAATAACTTTTTTGTTATAGCTCCGATTTGCACGATTCTCGATCCGTTGGATGAAAAATCAAAAAGTAGCTTTTTTTCAATAAATTTCCCTAAAAATTAGGGTTAGGTTTTGGTCCCAAATAACAAAGAAACACACAAAGTAGATAATATGATTATCTCTTTTATGGATTAAATGTGTGTCCTAAAACTGGTTTCAGTGTGTTTAGATGTGTTGTTGCTCTTGCTTTCTTGCTCTTGTTTTGGATTTAGAATGAGAGGACTCATCCATAGTGGAAACCAAGAACACCCATGCCAAACATAATTTTCTTAACAAGAGACTAGGGTACACTACTTAAATCTCAATGGGGGGGTTCGCCTGGCTCTTCCACTCTAAACCAATGATTGTTCCAATAGTGGGAGACAGCTTGAACACGAGTAACTTAGTACCACTATAAATAAGTGCCTTATTCCATTATAGGAAAATCTAGGGGGCAAGTCGGTGGAAGGAGATGAATGCCAACATCACCGAACTGAATTGAGGGTTGGTGATGAAATCCAACTCCCCAATGTTTAAAATATATGTGCGTGTGTGGGTTTCATTTTTAATTTGCATAAAATAAAATACATCATATAGCAAAAATGCAACTTTCCTATATGCCTAATATAAATGATGTTTCAATTTTCAAAAATATGCATAAACTAATATGAGCTTCATGCATGCACTCTACTTTGTGCAAATATGGCCTTTAGCAGGGCCTCAAAGCAAGCAAACCAACACATGATTTCTAGCACGTTGGATTCTAGGGTGGAATTTACAAGCATAAGTCATTGTTCCTAGCAATGCCTAGTGGAAATCTAAGAAAAACCCTAAAATATGCAAGATGCAAGTTCTTTCCTTTCCATTCCTTAGTTTCCAAATCAAAATATGTCTTAATTTCACTATTTTAGGAGAATAGAAGGAGACAGAGGATCATTAAAAATTAGAAAAATTGTACCAACCTCTAATCTAGCTTAGAGAACAGAGATTTTGTTCTCTGTTGCACTCCAGTTCTGATCGTTGTTGACCAGAACGGTTGATTTTTGGCCGTTATTAGCAGGAGCGGCTAAGACTGTGGGTCATTGTAGACCAAAGCGACTAAACCTGCACACAAAAACTCGAATCAGTAAATCGATAAAAAATAAAAACTTGGTGGGGTCCCACTGTGATCGCCGTCTGTAGCGACCTTGGGAAGCATGCACCTCTACTCTACTTTCAATATTATACCGAAATGAAATGAAAGACCATGATATGCATATAACATGAAAATAACAAAGGGAGATCCTTTTATTTATATTAAAACCTGGTTACATGTCGGTCCCTTTGAGCGATAACCATTTTGATACAATGAAGTACAAGTGAGTAAAATCTCCCCTTGCAAAGGGGTGGTGCACCTTCGCAGGCTTCCTAGTTCCATACACGAACTTTTTTGAGGGCTCACAGATGCCTCCTTCTCCTTATCTCATCCAGGAGGGATCTCGTGCTCTAAATGTCTTGATATGGTCATGTAAACCTATAGATCTGCATACATGGAAACAGCAAAGTACACTTAGTAGTACAGGCCACCTCTCTGAAAGAGGCTCTTGTTGAGTGTATATTTTGCCCAATTGCAAAATACCACCACATGTAGAGTATTGAATAGAAAAATCTCTCTTGAAAAGAAACCAAATGACAAACATTCAACTTCTCCAAGGTTTTGGTAAAATATCTAAAAGATTACAATAGTGCCAGAAATAATTCAATAATGCATGTGACCATAAACAAGGGGCCTTTACTAGTTCTAAACAATACTTAGTGATTTGAAAGATCTAACTAAAAATAAAAATAGTTCTTTTTAGGGTTTTTTTAAATTAGTGCTACCTGAATCCCTATTAGTAGAGTATTTTATCTTCATTTAAAAGGTTTCAAATGACAAAATGTGGAATTGTCCACCTTATTTTAATGTTCGTGTCTTTAAGATGAAGTAAATTTTAGATAGTTGGGTTCATTTTATCTTCCTTATGTTGATGTCACTACCCTAATAGTGGTTAGTAGAAGTTAGCATGTTAGCAATGTTAGCAAAGTTAGCTTTCATTTCTTATCTTAGTTTAATGTGAAATAGTAGGTTAGTATCCCTCCTAAACCATGTGTTTTATTTGAAAGCTTTAGATTAATGAAACTTGGAGGTGCAAAAATTCTAGAAAATGACCAGAATGGAAATAACTTGAAAGCTTAACAATTTTGGAAATGGACCAGAAAAAATGAAACTAACAGGAAATTAGCAAAAATTTTGGAAAAGGACCAGAATGAAAATGAAAGAAACTAAAATTCTAGATGGACCAGATTGGAATGCTTAAATGCTTGAAATAAAACTTTGAGAACAGTAAATGAAATAAACATGTAAATTTGGTTAGCTGAAAAATTCAAATTCTGAATTAGTTTAGCAAGCTCCTCCCTGCAAAATCCCAAGTTATGAGGTAATCATAAAACAACCTGAATCAATGGACTTGCAACATAAGCACAATACCATTAAATCAAGTGCGAGACTCAAAGGAAACATAAAGAAACTGCATAATCTTGACCTTCACCTATTGCAACCCATTTCATGGCATAAGATAATGGCTAGAAGTCACTAAAATGCAAAAATGATAAGACACTAAAAATGTTAGTTTTATGATAAAAACCCTCCTTTTGATTTTGCTCATATAAGTTTGCTACCCTCTCAAAATCTGAAAAATGCTCTTTCTTTATTGTTTTCTTGAAATGTTACGTCATTTCCAGCCCCCCTTGAAAAAGGTAGGATAGCAAGGTATAAATAATGCTTAAAACCTTTCGCTTCATCTTCTCTCACAACAAAAATAATGAATGGATATAAGAAAATAATCCATCATCATTTTATGTGATTTAATAAACATAACACTTCTAAATGTTATTTATTTTTTAAAAAAACTAACAAAAACATAACCCTACATGACTCCTTATATCTCCCATTTATCTTATAAGCATTCTACCCAAGAATACCCCTTTACATCCATCAAACGAATGATAAAAGCATTAACTATACCTTATAACCCCTACAATTTTAGACCTCCTTTAAAACATTGAACGTGATCAAACCACATTCACATTAACTAAAATAATACAAGCCAATCTTATTCAGCGAAACTTTCATTGTCACTTTTTGAGGCCGAGACCCAATGGTATTTCTCCTAAGACATACCAATGTGTTCAAGGACTAGGATGGCATTCCCCCATCCTGGGCACTTTGGTTTCCACATAACCAAATGAAACCATCATACTACCTACACAGCCATGGCACTGTCCAACTTACGTAGCCATAGCGCTGCCAACGACATAGCCATGGTGCTACCAAGGCTATGTAGCCATAGCGCTACCATCGATGTTGTGGCACTACCAAAACTACGTAGCCATAGTGCTACTATCATCATCATGGCATTTCCAAACCTACGCATCCATTGATGCTACCATCGACGTAGTGGTGCTGCCAAACCTACGCAGCCATCGATGATGCCAAACCTACTCAGCCATCGACGCTGCCATCGACATCGTAGTGCTATCAAACCTACATAGCCATGGCACTGTTCAACTCCCTACTCTCACACTCACACTGCCATAGTGTAATGAAATAGATGCAACACTAAAACCTTTCATTCTCTTTGAGGTCGGCCTTTAACTCCATCAATTGGCATCACAGGTTACCCTAATAATGCTTCTTCCTTGTTTTATGGCATGCCTTTGCCTCTCGGCCATTTCATTGACAACTCCAATGCCTTTCATGTTGTTCTTCTGAAACCCTAACACCATCTTGGACCGCCTCTTCTTTGTCAGCGTTGCTCCATGAAGCTTCGTTGCCATAGCGCTGAACGTTCTTGCACTAGCCACTCATGTATTCTAATGTTTTTGAATAGCCATCGTCGCCTTATCTGCAATCAAAGGAAATGACGTTAAACTTTACCTTATCGTAAATATTATTATCACGTCTTTTATAAAGTACATTATAATAATATTATTATAATAATAACATTTTAGAAGAATATAATCACAAAAATATTATTATAATAATAACATTATAATATAATCATAATAATATTATTATAATCATAACAGTTTAGAACCTTATAACATAATCTTAAAAATATTACTATTATGTACATAATATAGTTAATGCATTTATATTAGGTAGATAATAACATATTGGCTTCTATCTCAATTTCTTTGTACCTTTTGTATCCTCTTTTTTGTTTTAGGTCAGGTCTTGCTTTGTTAAACATATTCCATCACCTTAGATAGTATGAAGAACATTAAACTCCTATTCATCAAAATGGATTTTAATTAATCTAAGCATTAATGCCTAGATTAATTAATCATTAAATATCAAATAACCAAAGCAATTAAAATCATTAAAACAAAACGGTCAAACATCCCTATTCTTACAAACCAAAGAAAACCAAAAACCTTTCATATCAAAATATGACAAGTGGGTCCCCAAGAATTTTGGGGTGGTTGTAGAAACTCCACAACAAATGGTGACTCTGCTAGGAAATGCTCCTGAGCATTTTGGTGAGAACCCAAAAAGAAAATCTGAAAACACACTCCATACCAGAAAGCAACAAGCATCAGCAAATGAATGAATAATGTCAATATACTTATAAGAACAGTAAAATATTAGAATCATGCAATATTAGCTCTGGGTATGTGTAGCACTCCACACCTTATTTTTTTTGTAACTTTTTCACATTGCATCATCAATTTTACTTGACTATAATTATGGCAATGGATATGGAGAGCTTTGAGGGTAAAATTTTTTATAGCATGAGCAACACATTCTATGGTGGCTTGAGCAAACACCTCAAAAATTTCTAACCATATTAGGATCAACTGTGTGTGCGATGAATTCATTGACTAGATCTAGGGCTTGGTTATGAGTCGTCATCATCAAGTACCAGTGTGTGCAAGTGTACCTTAGAGATTTGGGGAATCGGATTCTCAACCAAGGTGTGATGAGAATATAGCTCTATCCTTTACTGCTCTCATCTTTGACCAAAATAATTAAACTGGTTATGGATGAGGTCATCAGATTAATCTATCCTCATGGCGGCCATAAATCTCAACCTTACGAGAGTCATGTCACTAGGCATGAGTGTACTCCACTGCCATTCAAGCATTTATAGCCTCGATGGAGGTTAACTCCATAGTCCATGATTTTGCTCTTGACTTCTTGAATCTTGGGATGACTACCCATCCTTCTGAGGGACACGTAGTACTATTCTTACAACCCAATAGTCAATGGTGTGATGGAAACGGAGTGGTGAACATTTTGTTTTGAATTTCTTGAATCTTGGGATGACTACCCATCCTTCTGAGGGACACATAGTATGATCCTTACAACCCAATGATCCATGGTGTGATGGAGGCAAAATCAAAGCTTTGGGGAATCATATTCTTAACCTAAGCATGATGATAATTTGACCCTATCCTTACTACTCTAATTTTGGGCTTTCAAGTATTGCAAAAGTGGTAAAAACCACTATTTTATGGACTATGTGTAGGGCGGGATAGACCAAAATTATCTTTTCACCTCACATCCCCATCCAAGTATGGTTTCATATTATTTTACCCAAGATGTTGTACATGGACAGAAATGTGATAGACCTAAGGCAACTTCGGCAATAGCTTCTAAACCTAAGATCTTCTTAGTGTTCTTTGTGCCTTTGATCCCAAGATAATTGGACATCACTTTCAGTGTTTGGGTTTAGCATATGATGTTTATGTAATAAGAATATGCCTTTGAGACATGGGTGGATGATATGCAAGATCAACAACTTCATGCTTCATGAGCTACAAATAATATTTCACATGTTCAAGCCTTTTGCCATATGATTCCAATTTTTCACATCCTTTTAGTCTTGGTTGACATTCATATACACATAGGCTGACCTCTTACTCCTACAATCAAATCCAAAACTGGACCACTTTGACATACTAAAGACTTCTGAAATCAAAGAAACAAGATCAAATAAACAGGAAATAAAACTGATAAGACAAACAATTAAGCAAGTTGATTAGTGTACATATAATACAATGACTCTACCGATAGGCCTGGAAATAATGCTTTAAATGAAGGCCATTGATGGGTAAGGCCAAATATTTTCCATCCAAGGTTTTTAATTTGAAACTATTTTCACCTAGGACTTCGGATATTAGATAGGGTCCCAGCGACAAGCAATCAAACTTTTCATGTTCTCCTTTTTTTTCATGTCTTTTATCCCACAACAAAACTAAATCTGAAACTTTAAAGACCTTAATTTTGGACCTTTTATCAAACCACCTTTTGATTATGTCTTGATGTTTGCTAAAATGAAGCATGGCTTCCTCCCTTTTCTCATCAATATGCATTAATTGGGTTAATCTAGTTTCAAGTTTATCATCAGTCCCAACATAATCTTTTATAAAATGTAAAGTTTGCAATTTCATATTAGTAGGAAAAATAGGGTCTTGCCCATAGACTAAATGATAAGGAGATGTCTCAATTGACTCCTTGCTTCTGGTCCTATCTACCCAAAGGGTAAATTTTAACTTACTATGCCAATCTCTAGGGTTCTTTTCAAGTAATTTTTTGATTATGTATAATAAATTTTAATTTGATGATTCTGCCAAACCATTGCCTTGGGGGTAATAATTGGAAGAGAATTTTAGACTCACCTTATTTTTGTATGCCCAATTTGCAATTTCTAAATATGAAAATGCAGAACCATTGTCACTTACTATGGAGTTAGGCATTCCAAAATGAGTGACTATGTTTTCCTCTAGAAATCTAATCACAACCTTGGAGGTGGCATTATTAGTAGGTATAGCCTCTGTCCACCTTGTGCAGTAATCAGTAGCGGTAAGGATGAACTTATGGGAATTAGACGAGTTAGGATTTATCACCCCAATAAAGTCTAATCTCATTGTGCAAATGGTCTCGTCTCTACCACTGACTGCAATGACATTGCTACATTTTGCTCTTTGTTGGTTGTAACTTGGCATATGTGACATGTTCTTACATGTGCATGTGCGTCTTTAAACAAGTGGGGCCAATAATACCCAGCTCTAAGAATTTGGTGTGTTGTCGCATTTGCTGACCCATGTCTAGTTCCATACTTACCAGGTAAGTCTTTGAGTACTTGGGTTGCTTCCTCTTGAGTAATGCAACGAAGGAAAATTCCTTCGTGATTCTTCCTGTACAACACACCAGATTTAATCAAAAATCTAGCTGATTTTAAATGCAGTGCCTTGCACTGAGTGGAATTCAAATGATAAGGGCACTTACCATGCAACAAAAAATATACAATATCTATGTACCATTCCTCTGTAGTGATATCATTAACCTCTTAGTTTTGGCATGTTATTAAAGGGTCAATTTCTACGATAGCCTTGACCAAACCTTTTCCACGCACTATCTTCATGGGTTTTATCTCTAAGTCAAATTCTTGAAGGGTGGAAAGCCATTTCCCCTTCTTTCACCTAGCTCACTCTGTAAGAACATGGACTTTACTACCGGGTCAGGAACTATAGAAAAAACTTTACTATGCACAATGTAATGCTTGAATTTTTTTACAGTTTTAAACAAGGCATACATTTGCTTGTCTAGTACAGAATACCTTAGTTTCGCGTCCTTCGAAGGAGAACTTAGAAAGGCTATAGGATTTTCAATGTTGTCTTCACTTTTTTGAGTTAACACACTTGCAAAAGAATGATCTAAAGCAAATGTGTAAATATAAAATGGTTTAGCATAGTCTAGACTAATGAGAATAGGGGATTTGGAAATAGCATCCTTGATGCTTGTGAAGGCATCCCTATTCTCACTGGTCTACTTAATCTGAACATATTTTTTCAGCATGTCATTTAGGGGCTTGGCGATTTCAACAAAACTTGAAATGAATTTTCTCACAAAGTTAATCTTATCGAAAAAGGACCTAAGCTCATTTTTGCTATTGGGATGAGGAATATCCTAGATAGTGGCTATCCGCTCTGGGTCTATAGAAATCCCATATTTCAAAATGACATGTCCTAACAACTTACCCTTCGTTACCCCAAAGATGCACTTTTTTGGATTTAGGGAAATTCCATGTTCCCTGCACCTTTGGAGTATTTTCCTCAAGTCTCTAACATGATCTTCCCTCTTCTTGGAGAATATAGGAATATCATACACATAGAAAATAATGCACTTACCACTTAGCCCCTTGAATACAAAATCCATGGCTCTTTGGAAAGTGGCTCCAGCGTTCAACAAACCAAACGACATCCTTCGATAGGCAAATGTTCCCCACTTCGTGGTGAAGGTCGTCTTCATCCTATCATTTTAATGTATGAGAATTTGATTATATCCCGAGTATCCATCCAAGAATGACATCATTTCAGACCCATTTACCTTTTGGAGTATCTTTTCAATGGTGGGTAATGGGTAATTGTATTTTTGGTAAGCTTTGTTCAAATTTCTAAAATCTATGCACAACCGAATCTCTCCACTCTTCTTCCTAACATGGACAAGATTAGCCACCCATGTGGAATGCCTAACAGGGAAGATGATTTTGGCTTCCAGCAACCTCTTCACTTCCTTCTCTATCAGGGGAGGATTGGGTTAACCATTCTTTACCTCTGTCCAAAAGGCTTGGAATCAGGCTTCAGAGGAATAGTATGCATGATTACATTCGGGTCATAAGTTTTCAGCTCTTCATAGCTCCAAGATATGTAGTCAATGTATTATCCTAAAACCTTAGCTATTGATTCCTTCTCTCATTGTGTGCATGCCTTTGCAAAGAACACTTCACGTGGATCTACTACACTCCCTAAATTGACTGAATTACATGATTCCTTGGGGGATGGTATTTTTCTTTCTTTTTTCTTTTGATATCCAATATCAAACAACTTTTCTAGAGAGGCCCTATCACTTGGCATCTCGTTCCATACTTATGGTTGTTCCTACTTCTACTTGCCTCCTCTCTTCTTCGTCTATAACCTGATTTTCAAATATACCAGAATTAGTGACAAAACTAAAAATGTGTCTATCACTATCAAAGACCTGTAAGTTCGTGACATTGTCTAGTATGGAGGGCCAAGGCACTAACTCAATGGAAAAAAATTTACATTTTTTATGGTCGAAAATCGAAAGCATGTTGGCCGCTATGGCTAATGAATCAGTCATTTTATTATTTTTTCTTGAGATGAGGGAAATATTGAAAGCATCAAACTCATTAATTAATTCCCTCACTCTGGTTTTATAGAGGTTCAACCTCTTATCTCTACAAGTATATTGCTCCTTGACCTGTTTGACTGCTAACTCTAAGTCTCTCGATGCCTTAAGGAATTTTACCTTTTATCTTAGGGCCAACTGAAGTCCAAAAATTAGGGCTTCATACTCTACCACATTATTGGTGGTCGGGAACTGTAATATGTATGCAACAAGCAAAGGCTTACTACTAGGACATGTGAGCTCTACCCCAGCTCCCACTCACCCTCTTGTTTTCTTCTGAAGTACACTGGTAAATATTATCATTTTGGGACCCTTCGGCTATGTCCTCTATGTCAAAATTGTAAACCCCTAATTCTATTTTAGTAAACTGAATCTCATTGGTTTTATTATATTTTGTAATCATTTCCCTAGGTATGGGCTCTCTATCTACCCAGATTTGGTTTGCAACTCCTCTCCATGGCAACCACATATGGGATGAATCAGTCACCACATAACCATTGAGATTTCTTCTCTAATCCCTGCCCAACACCAGGCCATACTTGGCAGCAATATTTAGCACAAGGATATCCGTGTAATGTTGAACCCTAGGCTCTGAGTTGATCTGAACTAGGACATATTTTACAACACCTATTACATCCACCATAGATATTTCTAATTTTACCACTTTGCTATTCGAATGAACAGGCTTAAGTCCTATATTTTGGCTTATCTCAAGAGGCATTATGTTGGCCGAGGCACCAAAATCAATCAAACAGTTGTGCAAATTCTTGCCTGCGATCCTAACAGTTATGAGAAAAGGAGGTACCTCTGGTTTCTCTTTCATCATAGCAAGTTGGGGTTCTACAAATTTAACCTCATGAATTTGACTCGGGGAATTTAATATCTTCCCCATGATTTTATCCTGCCCCAACAATAGAGAGACCTCATACATTGAGATATTGGCCTTGGTCCTTTTCATATCTTCTTCCAAGTCATGAGTGGATGTTCCAAAATTTGACATTTTTGGCATTGTCCTAGGTGCTTCCAAAAATGGAGGTGGTGGATTCACATCACCTTTTGTATCAGGAGGAACTAAAGGGTTTTTTGGGGGAGTAGAGGAGGTTTTGGGATACTTAGAACTCCTAGTAAAATACTTGTGATTAGCTTTCCAAAACATTTAGCGGCCTGGGCTTCCAAAGCTTCATCCTCTTCCTCTCCTAACACATTCATATCTTCTTCCATCTCATCATTTTCTAAATAATGAATTACTTCAGACACCAAAGAGTCTAACTTTTTATGGCAATAGTGATACATTTCCTCATCACATGACTTTGACTCATCACAATCTCCTAACGCATCAGTTTGATTGGCTATCGGATTGGATACGTGCCCATTATTAGGTTGTATATTGTACGGTCCTGTTCTCCTATGGTCGTGGTTTCTATTGGGCATGTAATTTTGGGAAACTTGTTTATGTAACTGAATTATGTCATTGCCTTTTTTGATGGTCATTCTCTTGAGCTCTTCCATCTTAGAATTGGGTCCTTGTGGCTGGGGCATGACAGCCCCAGATCCACTGACATTTTTGACATTAGCAACCTCTATATTAGGCACTAAGGTTTGACTCTGGGTGTTTTTGGCCCACTATGGACCCTTGGCCTGAAGAGGCATAACCATGGTATAGGCATTTGAGGATTTATTACTACTCACCTCAAATCCTGGCAAGGTTATCTGATTAGCAGCCATCATTTTTGGAGTGGGTGGAATGGCAGCACTAGGGTATGTCAAAAAATACATAAGCATGGGAGCGAATGGGTATGACTGATGATATGGAAAAGCATTCATCATGGGCATTTGAGGTGTCATAGCTTTATTCATCATGGCAAATTGATTGTAAGGGCCATATTGCCCTAACATGGTAAATTGAGGCATAGTGCCACCTTGCGGTGTCATTTGTTGCTCAACAGTCATGGCTTCAACATATGCTAAGGCCGACGTTGTAACTTGAGGATTTCTCTTGGTAAACATGGTTGTCATTGGATCTAAGGTTGCGAGGTATAATTGCAATTCCATAGCAGCGTCTATTGCAAAGTGACGAGTCATTTTTGTGTAAATCTTTTAGAATCTAGCATTAAATTTTTTGATAGGTTCATTAGGATACCTCTTGTATGACAAGAATTTCTTATACATGATGGTAGGATCTAGCAATGACCTAAATTGATTAACAAAGGTAGCTTCCAACTGGGCCAAAGATGTAATGGACCCTACAGGAAGATTCATGTACCATTCATGAGTCATTTGGTCAAAGCTATTAGGAAAGAGTCGACAAGCGACGTCTTCATGACCGACTCCCAACCTAATCATATGGTCCTTGTAAATTTGAATGTGCTCTTCAACTGAAATGGGACCATCATGGATAAACTTAGGGATAGACCTCTCAAGGTGCCTAGGTATGTCATGGACATTCCTAGGTATACTTAACGAAGAACTTTGGGTACCAAACCATGGAATTAGTTGTTGTTGTTGCTGCTGTTGTTGGGCCATATTAACCAAAGGTAATGACCCTACTAAAGCAGTTGATACACTCAGGATGATGGAGATGGGTAAACTTGATGTAGCTCTTGTGATATAACTAATGGGTGCACATCCACTGAAGGTATTTAGATTCAGAGGTCTGAGAGCTAACCTTTCTAAATCTTGGTAAAGCATCTCTAAACCTAACGTATCAGAAAGCTCGGACGAGATTTTAATCTCCTAGATTTTGTACCTCGGTTTCCTAGTTTTGGGAGAAAGACTTTGAAAAATGGTTTCCTCAGTGGTTTTAGACCTAGTAGCAATGCATCTAGGTGGGTCCAACTTGGGAAAACTCAAATCTATTCTATTAAGGCTTCTCACAAACTAGTCAAGAGTAAAATGTTGCACCTGCAAACACAATATTGTTGAACCAAAAATGACCACATTAGCATTAGAAAAAAACTAAATCATAAAGCATAAAAGAAGGTCCTCCTTCTAGCGCCAAAGATGTTGAGTGTATATTTTTCCCAATTGTAAAATACCACCACATGCAGAGTATTGAATAGAAAACTCTCTCTTGAAAAGAAACCAAATGACAAACATTCAACTTCTCAAAGGTTCTAGTAAAATATCTAAAAGATTACAATAGTGCCAGAAATAATTCAATAATGCATGTGACCATAAACAAGGGGCCTTTACTGGTTCTAAACAATGCTTAGTGATTTCAAATATCTAACTAAAAAAAAAGCAGTTCTTTTTAGGGTTTTTTTAAATTGGTGCTACCCTGAATCCCTGTTAGTAGAGTATTTTATCTTCATTTAAAAGGTTTCAAATGACAAAATGTGGAATTTTCCACCTCATTTTAATGCTCGTACCTTTAAGATGAAGTAAATTTTAGATAGTTGGGTTCATTTTATCTTCCTTATGTTGATGTCACTACCCTAATAGTGGTTAGTAGAAGTTAGCATGTTAGCAATGTTAGCAAAGTTAACAAAGTTAGCTTTCATTTCTTATCTTAGTTTAATGTGAAATAGTAGGTTAGTATCCCTCCTAAACCATGTGTTTTATCTTAAAGTTTTATATTAATGAAACTTGAAGGTGCAAAAATTCTAGAAAATGACCAAAATAGAAATAAATTGAAAGCTTAACAATTCTGGAAATGGACTAGAAAAAATGAAACTAACAAGAAATTAGCAAAAATTTTAGAAAAGGACTAGAATGGAAATGAAAGAAACTAAAATTCTGGATGGACCAGAATGGAATGCTTGAAATAAAACTTTGAGAACAGTAAATGAAATAAACATGTAAATTTGGTTAGCTGAAAAAGTCAAATTCTGAATTAGTTTAGCAAGCTCCTCCCTACAAAATCCCAAGTTATGAGGTAATCATAAAACAACCTAAATCAATGGACCTGCAACATAAGCACAATACCATTAAATCAAGTGCGAGACTCAAAGGAAACATAAAGAAATTGCATAATCTTGACCTTCGCCTATTGCAACCCATTTCATGGCATAAGATAATGGCTAGAAGTCACTAAAATGCAGAAATGATAAGACACTAAAAACGTTAGTTTTATGATAAAAACCCTCCTTTTGATTTTTCTCACAGAAGTTTGCTACCCTCTCAAAATATGAAAAATGCTATTTCTTTATTGCTTTCTCAAAATGTTACATCATTTCCAGCTCCCCTTGAAAAAGGTAGGATAGCAAGGTATAAATAATGCTTAGAAGTCCTTTCGCTTCATCTTCTCTCACAACCAAAATAATGAATGGATATAAGAAAATAATCCATCATCATTTTATGTGATTTAATAAACATAACACTTCTAAACGTTATTTATTTTTAAAAAAAACTAACAATAAAAACATAACCCTGCATGACTCCTTATATCTCCCCTTTCTCTTATAAGCATTCTACCCAAGAATACCCCTTTACATCCATCAAACGAATGATAAAAGCATTAACTATACCTTATAACCCCTACGATTTTAGACCTCCTTTAAAACATTGAACGTGATCAAACCACATTCACATTAACTAAAATAATACAGGCCAATCTTATTCAGCAAAACTTTCATTGTCACTTTTTGAGGTCGAGACCCGATGGTATTTCTCCTAAGCCATACCAATGTGCCCAAGGACTGGGATGGCATTCCCCCATCCTGGGAACTTTGGTTTCCATGTAACCAAACGAAACCATCACACTGCCTATGCAGCCATGGTACTGTCCAACTTACGCAGCCATAGCACTGCCAACAACACAGCCATGGTGCTGCCAAGGCTATGTAGCCATAGTATTGCCATCGATGTCATGGCATTGCAAAACCTACGTAGCCATGGCGGTGCCAAGACTACGAAGCCATAGCACTGCCATCGTCATCGTGGCATTGCCAAACCTATGCAACCATTGACATTGCCATCGATTTTGTGGTGCTGCCAAACCTACGTAGCCATCAATGCTACCAAACCTACGTAGCCATCGATGTTGCCATCGATGTCATGGTGCTATCAAACCTATGCAGCCATGGCACTGTTCAACTCCCTACTCTCACACTCATGCTTCCATAGCGTAATGAAATAGATGCAACACTAAAACCTTCCATGCTCTTCGAGGTCGACCTTTAACTTCGTCAATTGGCATCACAGGTTACCCTAATAAGGCTTCTTCCTTCCTTGTTCGATGGCATGCCTCTGCCTCTCGGCCATTTCACTGACAACTCCGACGTCTTTCATGCTGTTCTTCTAAAACCCTAACACCATCTTGGACCGCCTCTTCTTTGTCGACGTTGCTCCACGAAGCTTCACTACTATAGCGTTGAACGTTCTTGGACTAGCCACTCATGTCTTCGAATGTTTTTGAATAGCCACCGTCGCCTTATCTGCAATAAAAAAAAATGACGTTAAAATTTACCTCATCGTAAATATTATTATCACGTCTTTTATAAAATACATTATAAAAATATTATTATATACAATATAATAATATTATTATAATAATAACATTTTAGAAGAATATAATCACAAAAATATTATTATAATAATAACATTATAATATAATCATAATAATATTATTATAATGATAACATTTTAGAACCTTATAACATAATCTTAAAAATATTACTATTATGTACATAATATAGTTAATGCAATTATATTAGGTAGATAATAGAATATTGGCTTCTATCTCAATTTCTTTGTACCTTTTGTATCCTCTTTTTTGTTTTAGGTCAGGCCTTGCTTTGTTAAACACATTCCATCACCTTAGATAGTATGAAGAACATTAAACTCCTATTCATCAAAATGGATTTTAATTAATCTAAGCATTAATGCCTAGATTAATTAATCATTAAATATCAAATAACCAAAGCAATTAAAATCATTAAAACAAAACGGTCAAACATCCCTATTCTTACAAACCAAATAAAATCAAAAACCTTTCATATCAAAATATGACAAGTGGGTCTCCAAGAATTTTGGGGTGGTTGTGGAAACTCCACAAAAAATGGCGACTTTGCAGGGAAATGCTCCTGAGCATTTCGATGAGAACCCAAAAATAAAATCTGAAAACACACTCCATACCAAAAAGCAGCAAGCATCAGCAAATAAATGAATAATGTCAATAGACTTATAAGAACAGTAAATTATTAGAATCATGCAATATTAGCTCTGGGTGTGTGTAGCACTCCACACCTTATTTTTTTTGTAACTTTTCTGCATTGCATCATCAATTTTACCTGACTAGAATTATGGCAATGGATATGGAGAGCTTTGAGGGTAAAAAATTTTATAGCATGAGCAGCACATTCTATGGTGGCTTGAGAAAACACCTCAAAAATATCTAACCATCTTAGGATAAACTGTGTGTGCGATGAATTCATTGACTAGATCTAGGGCTTGGTTATGAGTCGTCATCATCAAGGATCAGTGTGTGGAAGTGTACCTTAGAGCTTGGGGGAATTGGATTCTCAACCAAGGTGTGATGAGGAGAATGGATATGAAGAAAGTGATGATGATGCGCAACTTGGTTTAGCCTACCAGGGGCCTCACTATTTACAAATATTTACATGGTCTATCCATGATGAGAGTGGATATACATCAGATGAAACTGACTATGAATTAGGAGACTCAACAAAAAGAGGCTACTTAGGCCTAAGTCATAAACCTCTGACTTTGGTATAAGAGACAAATGCAAATGGATTCTTCATAAGTGATGAAGAATATGAATATGAAACAAAGATGGCCTACTTGGGGTCAAGACATGAGACCCTTGTATTAGGGCCGCATACTATACTAATGGTTTTTAGATAAGTGATGATGACTTTGAAGATGAGACTGATATGGCTTATCTTGGACCTCACCACTTGCGACAAGTGAACGAGCCAGTAGAGAGAGAGGCGGCACTCTACGCCATAGACCCTCATCTACAATTTTTGGAAAGACCTATTGACCTAGCTACCATTCATCGAATGGTCAATTCCCCATCACCCACATTCAAAGAGAAATTAGAATCCAATAATCCTTTTATCCGCCCTAATCATGGGCTAGATCCAAAAATTCCCATTCCTCCAGAACCTCATCGCGAGTATGGAAGGGAAACCCCTGAGACAAGATTGCACACATGTGGTCCTGGAGACTTCATTCCATCCATCAACATGATCTCCATTGATTTGACCACTCCACTTCATAATCTGGCAGATCCTACCAATTCATTACATCTTTATATAGAGGCTATTGATTGGGATCATGCTAATTCACCCATAGATCTGAAAGACCTCTTCCCCAACGAAGAGATGTTACAGTCATTCTATTTTGCATCAAGTTATGCATATGACGTCTTCCATGTTGGTTTGGAACCTGAGTCACTAGGTCCTATAAATCCCACCAATGACATTCATTTGATACCCATGCCTCATCAGCTAGAGGATGGGTCACATATGGCTATAGAAGCAACTTTTGAGGTGGACATTAGCGATGATCCTACCCAACCAAGAAAATTCAAGTTCGAAGAAAGTCTATATCCAGAGGAACAAGCCATCCTAATTCCTATCCTCAAAGAGAGGCCAAATATTTTTGCTTGGACTTACAAAGACATGCCAGGGATAGATCCAAAGTTAGTTTTTCACAACCTTTCATTGGATCCCATGAAGAAGCTAGTCAAGCAAAAGCTGAGGAAAATGCATCCAACCGTCGCTTTGATGGTGAAGAACGAATTGCAAAAACTATTGGATGCAGTATTCATAGTTCCTATTGACTACCCTGAGTGGGTGTCAAACATGGTACCTATGGGGAAACCTAACAGAAGAGTTTGTATCTGCATGGATTTCAGATATTTAAATAGGGCAACACCAAAGGATTCATTCATGTTGCCAAACATAGATGCTCTTGTAGATGCAACCACAGGTCATGAAATGCTCTTCCTAATGGATGGTTTTTTTGGATACAAATAGATCCGGATTAAGCCTAAAGATCAACATAAAATTGCTTTCATTACTCCATGGGGAACATTCTGTTACAAAGTGATGCCATTCGGTCTCAAGAATGTTGATGCCACCTATCAACGAGCCATGACATACATATTCTATGACTATATGCATAAGATCTTGGAAGATTACATGGATGACCTACTGTCCAAGTCCCTATTGTGGCAAGAGCATGCCAAAGTCCTTAGACAAGTCTTTGATCACCTCATAGAACATAACATCTGATTGAATCCTAAGAAGTGTGTATTTTGCGTAACTTTCGACAAGCTTTTGGGATTCATCGTATCCAAAAGAGGCATCGAAGTAGATCCTGCAAAGGTAAATGCTATACTGGAAATGGCCACCCCTAAAAACATTAGGAAGTTGTGGAGCCTACAAAGCAAGATAACATCCATCAAAATATTCATTGTGAAATTATCAGACAAATGCAGACCTATGAATCAGTGGCTATGCAAGGAAGTTCCCTTTCATTGGGACGAAGAATGCCATCAAGCCTTTGTAGAGATCAAGACTTATCTAGCAATGCCGCTAGTATCGGCTCCACTAAGGCTATACATACCATTTTTACTATATATATAGGCTACCGATTTTGCATTGGGCACCATGTTAGACCAAAAGAATGCACATGACAAAGAGCAAGCCATTTATTACATTAGTCGCACGTTGGTGAGTTATGAGCTAGGATATGCGTATGTCAGGAAATTGTGTTTAGTAGTGGTCTTTGCAACTCGAAATTTGTGACACTACTTGTTAAGCCATACGACCTACGTCATATCAAAACAAAATCCTTTGTAGTACATGATGAGCAAGACATATCCCAATACACGTACCGTAAAGTGGATCATGCTACTGACAAAATTTGATCTAGAGTTCGTAAGCCAAAATTCCATCAAGAGACAAGTCATAGCAGATCAATTAGCAGAGGTTCCTCTTTAGGACAATAAGCCCATAGAATTGCTTGATGATGCGGTCTTTGCATTATCAGATCCACCAGAACTCAAATATCCTAAGAAAGAAAGAGACATGTCATTGTTCTTCGATGGTTCAAAGTGTGAACAAGGAGGCAGAGTAGAGATTGTCTTTATCATACTGCAGGGCGCTCCATTTCCCTTATCATTCAAACTAGACTTCTCGTGCACAAAAAACAATACAGAATATGAAGCATTGATCCTGGGACTCCAAATAGCAGTAGCAATGGGTATTAAAAATTTGAATATCTTTGGTGACTCCTTGCTCATAGTAAACCAGGTCAAATTACTATTCCAATGCAGGTGTCCACTCCTGAAGACTTACAAGGAACTTTTTGACACCTACCTAACCCAGCTGGAATGGTACGACATCGAGGCAATCCCTCGTATGTCGAATAGATTTGCAGACACTATGGCCTCTTTGGGATCCTTAATCCCTTAGAATCCATCTACTAATTTTACAACCGTTCATGTGAAAGTGATTTCACACTCAACAATACACCGTGAAGCTTTTGACAATCAAGAATTAGTCAACATGATCAACATCGAGCTAAATTAGGATTGGTCCTTCATAGCCAAATATTTCTTGCAAATGACACCTTGGGGGTCGTTGATCTCCCAAGGACCTGTGGAGTGTGGTGCAACCATACACCATAGAGTTGTTCCTCAATCCGTGTTCACTAGCTCAAAAATGCAAGAAAAGCAAGTTGTCTTTTCTATAGAAGTCATGGCTTATCAAGATCGGCTTTCCCAACTGTGGGACTTCTTGAAGATTAGAATAGTACCTCAAGGTTTTTCGTATACTAAAAAGTGAACATTCAAACAGAGAGCAACAAGATACATCTTGCTAGGAGAAATCCTCTACAGATGAGGATATGATGGAATATTACTTCGTTGTCTTGAACCCCATGAAGCATCCTGGGCAATTTCACAAGCTCACAACGGAACATGTGGAGGCCATTTCAGTGGCATGGCCATCGTTAAGCGCATCTTGAGAATGGGTTACTATTGGCCCACCATGAAAAAGGACTACTGCAAGTATGTCAAGAAATGTAGTAAGTGCTAGCATCATGCGAATCTAATGCACTCACCATCGTAAGCTTTGCAGTCAATCCAGGCAGCATGGCCATTCTCACAGTGGGGACTAGACTTGATTGGGAAGATCTCACCCCCGTCCTCAAGCCGACACACATTCATCATAACAACCACAGAATACTTCACTAAATGGGTAGAAGCGATCCCCTTAACATCAACAACTAGACCAAGGATTGTGGAGTTTATACTCCACAATATCATAAGTCATTTTGGGGCCCCTTCAAAGATAATATTGGATAATGGGCCATCTTTCAAAAACAAAAATGTGTGTGCTTTAATGAACAAATACCATATTTAGCATAGTTTTTCAATGCCTTATTATCCACAAGCAAACGGGCAAGCAGAAGCCTTGAACAAAATAATAGTCTCCATTTTGAGGAAGATAGTGCAAGACAATCACAAGGATTGGCACATGCAGTTGCATCTTGCACTATGGGCATACAGGACTAGTATACGAACGCCCACTAGGGCAACACCGTTTTCACTAGTATATGGCATCGAGGCCATCATGCCACTAGAGTTGGAAATTCTGACTCTACGCATAGCATTCAAGGAATTCATAGATGATGATGCTACACGACAAGGTTGCCTTGATCAGTTGATGCTTCTTGATGAACGTCGAGTCAATGCTTTAGAGCATCTTTGTGTTTACCAAGATCACCTTGCATGAGCTTACAATAGTAAAGTCCACCTAAGGGAATTCAAGATTGGAGATCTAGTGCTCAAAGAAAACCAGCAGAATTTGAATCTGTCGCCGCATCTACGAGATAAGTTTGTGGAAAATTGGATAGGTCATACATGATTTTAGAGAGAGTTGGGCCTGGAGCATATCGCCTTATATCATTTTATGGTGTTGAGGAGCCTGAGCCTCTCAATATCATTCACTTAAAGTCATTTTACACATAAAAAACAAAAACATTCAAATATGTCATAAAAAGCAAAAACATTCAAATATGTCATAAAATTCAAAAACATTCAAATATGTCATAAAATTCAAAAACATTCAAATATGTCATAAAAATAAAAACATTCAAAAAATTCATAAAAAATAAAAAACATTCAAATATGCCAAAAACAAAACAAAACATAAAAACATAAAATTTCAAAAATACAATCAAAGGCTCCAAGGGTAATTCATATCGCTTGGTCAAAATCAATCAAAAGCTCCAAGGGTAAATTCAAGCCACTTGGTCAATATCAATTTAAAAGGCTCCAAGGGTAATTCAAGTCGTTTGGTCAAAATCAATCAAAAGCTCCAAGGGTAAATTCAAGCCGCTTGGTCAACATCAATTCAAATGCTCCAAGGGTAATTCAAACCACTTGGTCAAAATCAATCAAAAGCTCCAAGGGTAAATTTAAACCGTTTGGTCAAACATCAATTCAAAAGCTCTAAGGGTAATTCAAACTGCTTGGTCAAAATCAACCAAAAGCTCCAAAGGTAATTCAAGCCGCTTGGTCAAAATCAACCAAAAGCTCCAAGGGTAATTCAATCCACTTGGTCAAAATCAATTCAAAAATGCTCCAAGGGTAATTCAAACCGCTTGGTCAGAATCAATACCAAAATTTCCAAAGGCATAATAAGCCCTTTGGTCAAATTAATCAAAAATACAAAAACAACATAAAATAAAAAATACAAAAACAATTGCATTTCACGTTTTGCATCCACATCATTGCATTACATTTTTATATCCACTACAATTGCTTATGTCATGAGAGCTTTAAAAGTGATACCACAGTTTGTCGCACAAATCATTCAAATCTGTACCTCTATTAATACATGTGTGTAATTGTGTTTTTCAACACAACCATCATTTGTTGCTATACATAATATACTAAGGTTTTGTGGTTAATCAACCACACCTAGTGATCTTATCAACTTTTGAGGAAAACAAATTTGATTAGTAGAAGGTAAGGTCTAGCTATGATAATTCCTTGGATATTCAAGATCCCATCACTAACTGAAAAAACTAAAATCCTAGCTAGTACAAGGAAAATATGAAAGTTGCAAAGCGGTCTAGGTTACCTTAAGTGAAAAGGATTTTCCTTTCTTATCCCCCTGTGCAACCAGTTTAAAGGTGCTGAGAAATGGCAAAAGGACAAGCTTTACCCTATCCAAATCCCTTGCTTAAATCAAAATAAGCAAAATCCCAAAGCAAAGTACATATTCAAAAGGCCAAGCATACAGTCCAGATTTCAAAGCAATAATCCGATATAAAATCTTAAATGCAAAAAACTCAAAGCTCAAAAAAATCAATCAAAAATAAACAGTGATTTTCATCACTACATATGAGCAAAATAAACGGTGATTATCATCACTACAAAAAATCATAGCTCAAAGAAAAAATCAATCAAAATAAAAAGTGATTTTCATCACTACATATGAGCAAACATCCAAAGCCAAAAAGAAGCCAAAAAGAAGGGAATAAAGCTTGAATCCCTAGAATTCTCAGCATTGTACAAAACTGGAAGGATAAATCCTTACGCATGACGATATGTCTACCACAATTGCTTCATGCATTTGTGTAGACAATGTTTGAATGTGGATGAGCTAGCTTAGGTAACCCAATATTGCCTAGTGGTATAGTCCAACTAAGTCCAACATAAGGATGAGATGAACACTTGAGGAACCCTGATCTTAGCAATGGGCTGAAAGAATCTCGCCTGACATTGAAGGAAATGCTTGAATTCTATCTCAAAATATACAATCACATGCACACACAGGGATCATGAAAAACTAGGTCCATGGTAAAAACCTTACTTTTCAAAATTCTAAGTGGTAAGTAGACAGTTGTTGATAGGGTAACTAGAGTGTTTGAATATCCGAAAAGCCCCAAAAATTCTTAAATAGCAACAAAATATAACATCATTCACACCATCACTTTCTTTATAATATTTATAAATTAGGGGGTATCAACATAGTAGGACATATACCACATATATATTAGAAATAGTATATAGAAGGCCACTGACTGCTTTATATCTTTTAATTTACAGGAACTTATTAAGAAAATATACACACCATTACATCTCATAAATGAATACTTAATCAATTCTTATGATAAGAGTGATTATTTAAATTCATGATTATTTTTTTACTTTTTGTGGTATCACCCATTAAGATTATCAAATGTCATATGCATTCCGTATGTTTTAAGTGATTAGAGCATACAGGTTCGTTTATACCATTCCACCACATAAGTTAGATGCATATAATTAAAGAAAAGTTAAAACATGCATTTAGCAACAATATCGCATCCACAAACACAATTCATTAATCATTCATCATCATCCATAAACCACATCATAAAACATATAGGCAATATACATTTGCATACAATCATAAATTCATCATTCATAATCAAAATACATCGCATCATATCATCAAATTATATAACCATCGACACATCCATCTAAGCATCTTCAAATATCATCTATCATATAACATATTCATCAAATCATCATAATACCATCATCAGATCATATCATAAAATAAAATAACAACAGAAACATGAGCAATAAACGATACACATAATAAGTCATAATGCAAAGATATCATAAAAGTATGTGTGTCAAGTCCAATGGATGTACAAAAATGCCCATGGGCTGCAGTCATATAGATCAGTCGACCTTAAAAATGGATCAAGGACCAAGTAAAGTATCAATCAGGTACCAGGCCTGAGCCCCCTGCATCACCTCCTCTAGTGCCACCTCCTCCTGTGGCGGTGTCGTGAGTCAAATGATGTGAGCGTGTCGATCGCTTTATTCGAGTTTGGTTCCTCTGGCTAGGACGGGCAGAATACTGCCCCGAGGTGGAGTACCCATTGACCTACAAACCACTCGCACCTGTTGGATCCTTAGGTACAATCCCATGCCTCCTGAGCTGCATCTGAAGAATGATGACATGATCCACAAGTCCCCAAATCCACTCCTCATGCTTATCCAACAAATACTGAAGTTGTCCCACATAAACTCCTAGACCTGCCACTGAAACCTCCTATGGTGTAGAAGGAGGAACAAAAAACTGCATCATGGCATCACCATCCCTAATAGTAGCTTGTATAACCTGTATCTGTGTTGAGAGCTACTCAATGGTAGCATCATGCCATTGTACTTGAATCTTAGTGTCCTGAATCTCAACCTCGACCTCATGTAGCTATGCTCTCAGAGGAGAGTCTCTCTCCTCGGGCTCTAACTCCTCCTCCTCCTCAAGAATATCAGGATCCTCCACTACCACCTGCTCTATTGGTTGACCCCATACCTCGATTATGGCTCAGACTCTACGTCCTATCAGATCTGCACCATCACCCCTACCATCATCCTCACACCCTAGGCTGTCGATGCCATGCCACATACGATCACCCCACCACTGAGTGTAGGCATCTGTAACTCCCCCAACAACTCTAGGATCAACAATTGGTGCATCCTCCTTGTTTGAAAGCTCTGTTATCTACCATGGAGATAGGTCCCTCTCTGCTATGAGGCCCCTATACAAGAATGGTACCAAGGGCTCATCCTGCTGCAACCCGTACTGACAAAGAACTCATGAGTAGAATAAATACTCTCGGATGGCAACCTTACAGCCAACGAGCCATCGCTCATGCTGTGTCCTGGCAATAAACCTAGCTAGATCATCCCAAGTCGGACACTCATAGTAAGGCCACCACACAAAATCTCTGACCAAAAGTCTAGTGAAAGCATCAGTGTAGTGGGACAGCTCCCCTATGAAAGTGTGGCTCTTACGCTCCTCATGCTCTCGAGCCCATCTAGCAGCATAGCACTATGTTCGAGCATCGACCATCGTGATCTCGATCGGGAGCCCCTTAGGGCGATCTACCATAATATGCTCCCATCCCCAAACCTGTAGGAGCAAGCTATAGGTAATGCTGACACATCTTCATCGACGGATGTCTTACAACTCATCATAGCACTGAGCCAATATAGATCTACCCCATGCATAGATGATAGGCTCCTCGCTATCCAATAAATCCTGCACCATTGCCAGAAGGTTCCATGGGAACCTCAAATCCGAGCAGTCCGGGATAAGAACATTTTTTATCACCATTAGCAATATGGCATGCCTCACTGTAAAGACGCCCTCCCCATGCCAGCGGCTGATGGACACTCCTCCAGACTTAGTGTCCTTGAGAGCATCCGTAGAGTGCCCTCTAAACACTCGAGTGAAGACAACCACCTAATCATTAGTAGTCGAAGATACAATGACCACCCCATGAAATGGAATCTGAAAGATCCTATAAACATCCTTCGGCATAATGGTCATCTTATCGGTCAGGAGGTGGAAGGTATTAGTCCGCGGGTCCCAGCGATGGGCCAGAGCTGTAAGGTAAGCCTAATCTACCATGATGTAAGGCAGCCTGATGACATACTGCAACCCGTGGGTCTTGAACCATGCCTAGTCTATATCATCAAAGCTAGGAAGCAAGTCAAGTAGGAGCTTCGGGTCTCGAGCCCGAGCAGTAAGGATCTAAGAAAAGCAAAAGAAAGACAAAATATAACTACAGTGCATCTAAGGCATAATTCACAATAAATATGAAAAGGGTGCAAAATAGTATGGACTATTCTAAGTCTAAGCAAAAAGGATAAGATTACACCTAATCAAACAAATCAAAAATTCCAAAATTCCAAAAAAATAAAAAATGTCATAAAAATCCAACAAAAATGCAAGAAAACATGGCTAAAGCTCTAGCCGCTGTCAACTACAGCGGCCGAAACCTGGCCGCTGGAGGCAGCAGCGGCCAAGACCCAACGATCAAAAATTTGACTGTTGGGGTTCAAGCTTGGCTGCTCTGAGCGACAACGACTCAGAACCGTCTGCTTTGAGCGACAACGGCCAAGGGGCGACACAGCAAACCCGTGAACCCTTGGCCAAAAAATCGAAAAAAAATTGCAAAATTACAAAATAACTTAAATAGATCAAAAGAGGGAGGGAAAACAAACAAAATGGAAAGCAAATATTCCCAACCAAGCATTAAAAATTAAGCTAAGTTCAAAAATGCTCAAAATGGCGGTAGTAGGTGAATAACGGAAAAATTCAAAAACCCTAGGCTAAAGCCACTAACAAAAAATAAAATTGGGGACTAATACACCATAACAAAGGGTAAGCTAAGCCTAACTATGGAGTTTGTTCATTGCCAATAGGTTTAGTGAGGTTCATTTTGCCCATTACTTAGTGAGGTTCAATTTTACGCAGATAAAGAAAAGACAGCTAGGAATACCCAAGAAGCTCCGGCTCCTCCAGTAGCTGATATCTCACCCTGTGCAGCCATGTCCTCAACGCCAGCAAAACTCCAAAGTCACAACTATCGTCGTCACACCAGAGCTCCCAAAGTGAATCTTCAAACAATGAAAGTGAAAGGTCAAACCCTATAAATACAAATTTTATATTTCCTTAATTATGCCTTGGTCGCTGCTGACATCAGCGGCCTGAACTTCTTGGCCACTTAAGACGACAATGACCACAGGAAAAAACTTAGAGGTCATTGGACCTAACATCGGCAGATCCACAAATCAAAATAAGGGATTTTCTCCTTGAGGGATCCCACAAAAACAACAAATAAACACACTTTGATGGTTTAAGATTATCAGAATGTTCAAAATAAAAAAAAAATCACATAAAAGCACAATCTCAGGTAGGCCTCGTACCCAGTCACCTACTCTATCCACTCGACGATTGCAGCGAGTTGCACTCCATGTATTTCTGTGAGATGAGTAGATAACCATAAGGTCACTTGGGGAAAAAACAACTCATTTTGGAATTGCGATGTGCCACCCTTCAATCCCGAAGAAGACCAAGATGGTCGGACTACTCCACGGGTGCAAAAGGATCTTCCTAATTCCCCTATGATACCAAAAACATTAAGTCAAAGTGATACGATCTAAACATAAATAGATTCACTCATCCTAACTCCCTAAGAAGGCTATTGATAGCCGGACCACTCCTTGGGATATGGATAGATGATTATCATAAGCAATTGGAATCACACTTGGATGTGGGATTGCCCATTAACAAGCAACAAATGCTAGAAAGGAACCAGATTGGTCATATTGATCAAGCGACTTGTCACTTCATTCATTGTCATTTCTTCACCAATCCATTGTGTGAGGAAGTAGTTCAAAACTTCAACATAATCATAATCAAAATCAACAAAAGATCACTCGATCATAGCAAAATTGTGTTCGTCCTATGAATCATTGCATACAACAATCACAAATTTCCCTTATTTGCTGGGAACGTAAGCAGACATGACATCTTCAATTGTAGCTCTCCTACCGATCGGAATTGTTGTAGAAGCTGAAGCTACCCGATTGATTTTGAGGAATGAGTGCAATTTAACATGCAAAAGCCACTAAGCTAAGTCCTTCGAACGTTGAGGCAATGATTCAAGGGATGCGCGCCATCGTGCATGATTAGGCCATCCGGCGATGATCAAATCATTGATCACCATACACCCTACAAATAGATCAATCTACATTTTTGCTCAGCATTGTGTTTTCCACATAGTGCATCGCAAAAAGGGGCATATGTAGACACCTAAATCGTGTCATTCTTAGGGGAGCTGCTCACATAGACACACTCATAATATCATAAGACATAATATTGGACTTTCCAAGCATCAACAGTGGTTCTCACCACTCATTTGGGGATTTTTCAAGTTGTCCAAGCCTAGCCGCTCAAGCCAAGAGCGGCCAAATCCTAGCCGCTCAAACCTAGAGCGGCCAGACCTTAGTTGCTACAGATGACAGCGGCCAGATCTTAGCCACTGCAAACGATAGCAGCTAAGCCATAAGAAGTAGTTTGCTGATAAATAGACCTAATCACAGGCGGAAGTGGCAGTCTGCATGCAATAAAGGTGAGCAGGAGTAATTTTGTATTTCTTTTCACGACCAATTCATATAGGAGACTTGAGTTTGCATTTTAACTTTAGTTAACTAACCTCCAAGCATAAACAAAGGACAAAAGCTTCTCATGCTAACGATGAGTTCATATAGAAGACTCAAGTGGGCACTTAGATTTTATTTAACTGGCCTTCAAACATAGACAAAGGACAAAAGCTTCTCATGCTAACTTACACTACGCATGAGAAATTCATTTCTAGGGCTTAGACATAGACCTAGGGTTTCACACTATAAAAGGTGCAAGCCTAAGAGCACCAAGAGGGAGAGATCACAAGAGAGCATAGGAGATCATACCAAAGAGAGAGTTCTCTTTGAGATCACGTGTACGGTGAAGCTCTGACGAATTGAAGAGCACAACACCTATTATTTCAACATCAGATATAGGCTTTGACCCATAGCTTTGGGGTAAAGAGAGAAAGGTTTACCTTAGCGGTCATTGTCTTGGATAGTGGCCCATAGGCTTAGCTTAGGTTTTAGACATAGCTTCTTTTATTCTGTTTCTTCATGTTTTCATATCATTAGCATAGATTTACATTATTTCATGACATAGTTTCATCATATTTCCATCACGTTCTTTTATTACTAACAACCTCATCCGGGGAGGCAATCCTAGACACCTAAGCGTGTGTTATTGTTTCATTGCTTGTAGGGCCACAGGTTCATCGGAAAAATTTTACAACATACGAGAGCAAAAGGGATCCCTCTAGGAAACAGACCTGGAGAAGGAGACATCTGTAAGCCCTCATACATTTCTGTGTGCAAAATCGAGAAGCTTTTATAAGCGTACCACCTCTTTGCGAAAGGGGCACTCTTTGCCTATTTGTAACTTATTGTATCAAAATGGGTATCCCTAAGAGGGACCAACATATAACCAAGTTTCAATATCAATAAAGAGATCTATATTTGTTATTTCGTTTTATATGCTTTTTCTTTGTGTCTTCCATTTCATCTCGGGTTTTTAATAATATTGCAAGTAGGTTTAAAAAAAAGGGCGGTACGTGCGTCCCGTGGTCGCTACATGATGACTGTCTGTATGTAGTACAACTTCGACCTAACATCGTATGAGTTTGGATGATTATTATCTGGGATGTCCTACTGCTACGGAGTCTAGATCTATGAGATCATGTGGCTCTAGATCATTGTTTGGATTTTTTGGATCTATCAGATCTAGATCAGTTTTACTAGATCTGGTTTGGATCTGAACACCTACACATAAGTACACTATAAATTCATTAGTAATATCTTTCAAGCCTCCCAAAGTGAGGCCCAGATCTAAAAAGGAGAGAAACCAAAATGCAGGAAATTGATGCAGATATGTAAACAATGATGTGTGATCACAAATAAATAAGTGTTATCTCTCCTTATTGCCATTGTTATTGTTATTGTTGTTGTGTTGTATTATCGTTGTGCTATGTCTAGAAGTCTTGCATGTGGGTTGGATGCCAATCATCTAGATTTTCATGACCACAAACTGAGACTATTCAACGTTATACGGTTGTGGGATATGGTGTCATGTTGCTGCCAAAAGCACGATTCAAGCCTACAAAATACTACGATCGATGTTTGGCACAAGACAAAGATGGTTGCATGTGATTTTCTTGGATGTTTGGATGCGAAGTGGGCTCAAGATTTCAATAACACTTTAATGCATATACCATCCTCATCATAATGAGATAAAAGGGGGTGCATTTATAGAAATTCTAGGGAGGAATGGATGAGGTGGTGGCTCAACCAATTAAGTGGTGTAACTGGAAGTCTTGTCTTTGCCTTGATGTTATCATAGAGAGTGCATGCTTGCATAGGAAGATAAACTTACCTTGTGATTATCACCATATGTGCACACCTCATAGTTATCATCAAAATATGCATGCAATTTGAAAAAACATATTCCTTAGAATTTTTACTAGACATGTATGCAGAGTTAATTGAACGTGCATAGTGAACTAAGTGTGTAGACTGAACTGAATGTGCAATTTGGATTGGATGTGCAAACTAGAACTAGATGTTCAAAATATAACTGGATGTGTGTTCGAGAACTAGATGTGTAAACTAGAACTAGGTGTGCAATCTGAACTGGATGTGCAAACAAGAACTGGATGTGCAAACTGGAACTGGGTGTATAATATTGGAAGAGGGTAATCCTTTTCTTGTGCATGACTAGAATGAGGGATGTGAGGTGGAACTAGAGTGAGGTGGAGGTGACATGGAAGGGGAGCCTAGGTAATAATTAACCAACTATTTAATTAATTAATTTAATACTTAGGCACATGAGTATTTAATTTAATATTAATTAATTTAATTAATATTAAACATACTAATTAATTGTGATTAATTAATTAGCATTTAAGATGCTTGATTTTGGTGTCTACAAATGTATTCAACGTCGATGGGCTTAATGGCTACTATAGGAATGATTGCAAGATAGGTGGAGGAGAGCATATGTTTGATTGTGTGGATTAACGATGAAGGGAAGGATGCGAGAGGACACTTCTTTAGAGTTGGTAGAAGTGATCGAGAGATCATCAAAGTTCTCATTGAGCTCATAATCAGAAGTGTTTGTGGAAGTGATGTTTATTGAGGAAACTTGGAAAACATTGGGGGGAATGTCCACTATGAATTGAGGAGAGAGGGTCCCACTAAGAGGGTCATACTCGGGATCAATATCAAAATTGTCCTTTATAGCATTGAGGGTGAGGTGTTGGAGTTTATCCTCAAGAATGTCTACATGGTCATGGCAATAGCCTAGGCTAGATTTATCTTTAGGTCATTTGTAAGGTGGATCAATAAGGTTCCTAGAGTCCTAATCATAGCACCCAAGACTAAACCCTTGTCAATTGAAGCATTGAAAATACCTTATGGTAAAGGACAAGTTATTTATGTAATCGAGATTTATGTAGAATTGGGTCTTTTGCTCTTTAGGCTTAGGTTTTTTGAATAGGTGTCAATGCTTCCATATATAAAACTTGTTTGATTGGTTAGGGGACCAATGCGGATAATGACATCTATAGTTAATGGTACATCTTGAGGATGACCAAAATCACAGATGGAAAAAACACTAGGAGAGGAGATACAAGCATTATGTACATTGTACTCCCTTAAACTAGGACTAGTCATAAGTATAGATACATGGGGTATCTTTTGACATGCTTATTGTGACAAAGACCCCTAGATTTCATGGTTTGAATGAGAAGAAGAGGATGATGAGATTCATGAGGGAGGTTTATGGGAAGCAAGACAAATGGATGGAGTAGGTATAGTAACTTGAGATTCATATTGAGCAACATGTCACTTCCAAGAGTGGCACTCTCCAATAGTGGGCAAGATAGCATGGGTGGCATGTGTGAATTGCAGGGTAAGTCAAGAAGGATTATCATAAAGGGGAGGATGAGGGCTAAAGGATCTTGGGAATGAATACGAGTTAGGAGAGAAATTTTGGAAATTTGAGTTATTTTACGTTGGCATTGATGTCACATGGACCATTGATGTCACATTGAGTTTTGGTGGCAAAAGCACTTCATAGATAATCTATGATATTTTGGATAGCATGGATATATACAGGGTTTTTATGAAAACCAAGGCAAGAAAAATAAAATTTTTTATTTAAAACCATGGTGGGCTTATGTGGAAAGGGCTTTTCTTAAAAGCCAAGGTGGAATTTTGTTTCATTGAAAAAGGACCTCCGGTGATGAAGCTATTAAAATTCAAAGTTTAAGTTTAAATTAATGGAGGGTCGACCTATGTGCAATTAATGGAGGTTGGTATATATATATGTAAAGGTTTCAATTTATTTCGAAAAGGAGGAATATTATATATCGTCGAAAAGCTTATTTTGAGGGCTATTTGACTAACATATTTAGAAGGAGAAATAAGGTGTGTGTAAAGAGATATTTCTGATTTTGCAAAGGGGTTCCAAAAGTGAAGTTTGCCTTGTTCTTTTTCAAGAGGATTAATTCTTTCATGAGGTGACAAGGTATGCAATATTGTGATTTATTTTAATTTATGGTATAAGTGGTTTTGGGAGTGAAAATGTTATGCAATGTTTTAATTTATTTTATTTTATGGTACAATTGGTTTTATGAGAGATAAGGAAGTTGTGCAATTAAAGGCCTTAGTGATGATTATTGAAAAGTGGAGTAATATTGATTATTTTGTGATCTACTAACCCTTGTGAAGATTGGCAAAATAATTTTGTGATTGTGGCAGATTTACAAAGAGGTTTTTTCATATTCATAAAAGGTATGGGCACATTCTCCTATTGATTGTTTATGGTGGTTGATTTCTGAAATATCATTGGAGGGAAAAGGATTGTTTGTGGTTTCCTTTTCGAAAGTGGTTGGTTGAATGCTTCAAGGTTTTCTAAATTGAGAGTTGTGTCTAAACCTTGTTTGATAAGCACAGTTGTTGAAGCCCATTGGTTGTGAAAGAACTTGAGTTATAAAAGAACATGACTATCATTGTTATGTGAGATTTGTGGTTGAGCATTGTTGGAAACATTTGAGTTGGTTGATACATACTTGGACTAGGATTGTGTGAGAGAGAGTTGTCCCTTGTGATGATTAGTTGAGTTGAGTTGATTGAGCCTATTCAAGTGATGTGTGAAGTGATTGTTCAAGTTCTATAAAACAAACTATTCCATCATTCTATGTTGAGTTGAGATTGAGGTTAGAACATATTGAGTCTCTAACAATTCTTTGTATGGTTCTATAAGACTTTAATTGAGTTGAGGTTGATTTGAGTTGAGAGTGAGATTATAACATATTGAGTCTCTAACAATTATATTTATGCTTCTATGAGATTGACTTGAGTTGAGTTGAGTTGAGTTGAGATAAGAACATATTGAGTCTCTAACAATTCTCTTTATGCTTCTATGAGTTGAGTTGAGTTGAGATCATTGTGGATCATTTTTGTCATCCATTTAAGAGTACATTGTCATTCATTGTTGAGTTCATCTTTGAGATTTGCCTTGATAGATTTGTGGATGAGATTTGAGTGCTACTTGAGCATGATTGATTGAGCCTTTGGTAAGGCCCTTGTGGATAGTTTTGGGACAGATTTATGGATAAATTTGGTACAAGTTCTTAGTGAGTGTGCTAGAGCAAATTTGGGCAAGTTCTTGGTGAGCTTGCTAGAGCATATTTGGACAAGTTATTGGTAATATTGCTAGAGCATATTTGGGCAAGTTCTTGGTGAGCTTGGTAGAGCATGATTGGGCAAGTTCATGGTGAGCTTGCTAGAGCATATTTGGGCATGTTCGTGGTGAGCTTGCTTGAGCAGATTTGGACAAGTTCTGTGTGAGCTTGTTAAGCATATTTGACAAGTTCTATGTGAGCTTGTTAAGCAGATTCTGTGTGAGCCTATTGAGCAGGTTATTACTGAGCCTATTGACAGATATTTAGAGGTGACAAAGTATAGAGGACAAAGTCTTAGTGGATAGAGATCTAGCAGCCAGCACAGTTGAAGACAGATCTGAGTGAGGAGTCTTCAAGTGGAGAGAGTTCCACCAGTCAGTGCAACAAAGAGATAAAGTCTTCTAGAAGATCACATAGCCAGAGCAGAATGGGAAAGAGTTCTCCTGTGGAAGAGATCCACGAACTTGAGATTAGGGGATCAGCATCTCCTTTGGACAAAGATCCATAAACATTGTAATTGGGAGTGATTCCCAAAGAGATTGATTGAGAAATTTTTAGTAAAAGATTTTCTTCATGGAGTAGCCCACATTGGGTGAACCACGTAAATTGTGATGTCTCTATTGTGTATGGTTTATGTGCATTGCTTTGATTACTACTATTGATACTGCTATCTTTACACAACATAATATTGAATTGGAAGAAAAAGTAAAAAGTGGTCTTATACTGTTCACCGTCCCTCCCAGTATAAGCTTGTGTTCTTCAAGTGGTATTAGAGCGGTTTCCTTCGAAAAGGCTAAAAATTTGAGGGAAGATTCTACAAGAACACACATGGCAAAGAAAGGTAAAATAAGAATCATGAGATCTAAGAAGAAAATTGAATCCTATCTTGAAGCTCTAAGAAGGGAAGAAGAAAAATCAGTAAGATGTCTTGAGTGTGGTAAGCTTGGTCACATGGCATTTTATTGTCCACAAAATGGGTATAGCAGCAATAGAAAAGAAATGGAACTTGATTGGATTTTCAAATATATTGTTTCTCAAAAGGAAACATTCAAGGTTTCAAAAGAAGAATATTCTGCTTGTGGTCAATTCGATCATGTATCAGGTTACTGCAATGGCTTCAGTGATAGTGAAGATGAAATGGAACTCAAGGAAGACAGGCCCAATCAAAATAGTGAAGATGAATGCAAGAATAAAAAAGAAAAGGAAAACATGTATAAACAAGGCAGACATGACAAGAAGAGCTTGTATATGGAAGAAGCAATCAGTGCTTCTAGTAGCAATAATGAAAGTCTCTGAATTAGTAAAAATGAAGAAGCTCCTACTGAATATCAAAAGTAGGAATCTCAAGTAAGAATTTATCATGAAGAGAAAAATAGGCACAGTTATGATCATGAAGAAAATAAAGTGTTAGAACAATATTTTGAAGAAATGAAAAGAGAAAACTCAAGACTAAAGGCTCAAGCACAAGAGGATGAGAAGATAAAGGTAAAGCTCCTACAATATCTCATTGATCTAAAAATCACGGTTGAAGAGGCAAAGAAAATTGAAGAATATATGCTTGAACAATTAAAGGTAAGGAAGCAATAATGTGAAAGATTAGAACATGAAGTTGTTCCTTATGGTTGGAAGTGAAAGACTCCAAGGATAAGTTGCATAAGTTTTGGAAAGGTTTCAAAGCACCAAAGGTCCTATTTTAGGTTTGGGGAATCACACTCAAAAGGAAATGAAGTGCTAAAATATGAAAGCAAGGAAGCACCTAAGATTTGTGAGGAAAGTTCCAAAGTTTCTATGGCTCCAAATATTTAGTTTGGTTCTTGTTTTGAGATAGGTGAATCAAGTTCAAAGGGAAAATAAATTATTGAATAGAAATGCAAGGAATAAACTAAGGAAGAGGTTTTAGATGCTACAAAGAAGGTTTAAGAATGCAATGCACAAGTTGAAGATGATCATAAGGATAATGGTCAAGAAAGGTATGAGGAACCAAGGCATGAACAAAGGGCTTTTCAAGGATATTGTTTTTCTTGTAATGGGACATAGGGCTATACATTGAAGGATTCATGGATCAAAGAAGTTTGATTTTGCTAGAAGAAACTTCAAAGGAAGAAGGTATGATTTTCAAGGACATTGCTTCTCATGTAACAGGATTGGTCATAAAGCTTTTCAGTGCAAATGAAATGAGCAACATGGTTTTGGTTTTAGAGCTACACAATTCAGAAGTCATGGTCATAATGGTCATGAAAATAGAGCTTCACGATACAGGGTTCAGGAAAGGAATGGATATGAAAATTATTTTAAGAATAATATCAGGACATGGGCACCAACCAAAGGCTACAATATTAAGTGTTTTAATTGCAATAACTTCGGGCATATTGCAAGATGGTGTAGGACTCAATTCCAAACAGGTTCAAGGCAAGAAGGTCAAAAAGGTTCTAGACAAGAAGATAAAATAATTCATCAAGAGAAGGATATCAAAAAAACATGGAAGGAAGTTGATAGAGAAAGAAACAAAGTGAGATGGGAGTAAAAGTACTCCCACCCCAAAATTAATCACCTCAAAAGAAAAGGGGGTGAGGGGGCTAAGCTTAAGAGTCATATATTTTAGCCCCATAGGTGTCCCTTTTGCCATTGATGTCAAAGGGGAAGATATTTGAGTTAGGGGGAGCAGCCTCCAAAGAGAGCATTGAGTTAGGGGGAGTAGCCTCCATAGAGAGTATTGAGTCAGGGGGAGCAACTTTGATTCTCATAGATGGCTTTTGCAGTGATTGTAGTGATTTGCATTAGAGGTGTTTCCATCAATGACAAAGGGGAAGATTATTGAAAATTTGAGTTATTTTATGTTGTCATTGATGTCACATGGATCATTGATGTCACATTGAGTTTTGGTGGCAAAATCACTTCATAGATAATCATCTATGATATTTTGGAGAGCATGGATATATACAAGGTTTTTATGAAAACCAAGGCAGGAAAAATAAAAGGTTTTATTTAAAACCATGGTGGGCTTATGTGGAAAGGGCTTTTCTTAAAAGCCAAGGTGGAATTTTGTTTCATCGAAAAAGGACCTCCGGTGATGAAGATATTAAAGTTTAAAGTTTAAGTTTAAATTAATGGAGGGCCGACCTATGTGCAATTAATGGAGGTTGGTATATATATATATATAAAGGTTTCAATTTATTTCGAAAAGTATCGTCGGAAAGCTTATTTCGAGGGCTATTTGACAAACTTATTTAGAAGGAGAAATAATGTGCATGTAAAGAGATATTTCTGATTTTGCAAAGGGGTTCCAAAAGTGAAATTTGTCTTGTTCTTTTTCAAGAGGATTAATTCTTTCATGAGGTGACAATGTATGCAATATTGTGATTTATTTTATTTTATGGCATAAGTGGTTTTGGGAGTGAAAAGGTTATGCAATTTTTTATTTATTTTATTTTATGGTATAAGTGGTTTTAGGAGATATAAGGAAGTTGTGCAATTAAAGGCCTTGGTGATGATTATTGAAAAGTGGAGTAATGTTGATTATTTTGTGATCTACTAACCCTTGTGAATATTGGCAAAATAATTTTGTGATTGTGGCAGATTTACAAAGAGGTTTTTTCATCTTCATAAAAGGTATGGGCACATTCTCCTATTGATTGTTTATGGTGGTTTATTTCTGAAATATCATTGGAGGGAAAAATGATTGTTTGTGGTTTCCTTTTCGAAAGTGGTTGGATGAATGCTTCAAGGTTTTCTGAATTGAGAGTTGTGTCTAAACCTTATTTGATAAGCATAGTTGTTGAAGCCCATTGGTTGTAAAAGAACTTGAGTTAGAAAAGAACATGAGTATCATTGTTATGTGAGATTTGTGGTTGAGCATTGTTGGAAACATTTGAGTTGGTTGATACATACTTGGACTAGGATTGTGTGAGAGAGAGTTGTCCCTTATGATGATTGGTTGAGTTTAGTTTATTGATCCTAGTCAAGTTATGTGTGAAGTGATTGTTCAAGTTCTATAAAACGAACTATTCCATCATTCTATGTTGAGTTGAGATTGAGGTTAGAACATATTGAGTCTCTAAAAATTCTTTGTATGGTTCTATAAGACTTGAATTGAGTTGAGGTTGATTTGAGTTGAGAGTGAGATTAGAACATATTGAGTCTCTAACAATTATCTTTATGCTTCTATGAGATTGACTTGAGTTGAGTTGAGATTGATTTGAGTTGAGTTGAGTTGAGATTGATTTGAGTTGAGTTGAGTTGAGATTGAGATTAGAACATATTGAGTCTCTAACAATTCTCTTTATGCTTCTATGAGTTGAGTTGAGTTGAGATCATTGTGGATCATTGTTGTCATCCATTGAAGAGTACATTGCCATTCATTTTTGAGTTCATATTTGAGCTTTGCCTTGATATATTTGTGGATGATATTTGAGTGCTACTTGAGCATGATTGATTGAGCCTTTGGGAAGGCCCTTGTGGATAGTTTTGGGATAGATTTGTGGACAAATTTATGGATAGATTTGGGACAAGTTCTTGGTGAGCTTGCTAGAGCAGATTTGGGCAAGTTCTTGGTGAGCTTGCTAGAGCATATTTGGGCAAGTTCTTGGTGATCTTGCTAGAGAAAATTTGGGCAAGTTCTTGGTGAGCTTGCTAGAGCAGAATTGGGCAAGTTCTTGGTGAGCTTGCTAGAGCATATTTGGGCAAGTTCTTGGTGAGCTTTCTTGAGCAGATTTGGACAAGTTCTGTGTGAGCTTGTTAAGTAGATTTGACAAGTTATGTGTGAGCTTGTTAAGTAGGTTTTGTGTGAGCCTATTGAGCAGGTTCTTAGTAAGCCTATTGACATAGCTTTGGAGGTGACAGAGTACAGAGGACAGGTTCTTAATGGATAGATATCTAGCAGCTAGCACAGTTGAAGATAGATCTGAGTGAGGAGTCTTCAAGTGGAGAGAGGTCCACCAGTCAGTGCAACAAAGAGATAGAGTCTTCTAAAAGATCACATAGCCAAAGCAGAAGGGAAAAGAGTTCTCCTGTGAAGATCCACAAACTTGAGATTAGGGGATCAACATCTCCTTTGGATAGAGATCCATAAACATTGTAATTTGGAGTGATTCCCAAAGATATTGATTGAGAATTTTTTAGTAAAAGATGTTCTCCGTGGAGTAGCCCACATTGGGTGAACCACGTAAATTGTGGTGTCTCTATTGTGTATGGTTTATGTGCGTTGCTTTGATTACTGCTATTGATACTGCTATCTTTACACAACATAATATTGAATTGGAAGAAAAAAGTAAAAAGTGGTCTTATACTGTTCACCACCCCCCTCAGTATAAGCTTGTGTTCTTCAAGAAAGTGGAAGGAGTAGGAAGGATGGGAGCATTAAAGGTGGTGTTGTGAGAAGGTCATGGTCTAAGAGGAAGGTGAGCTGAATATAAGGGTGGTGGTGGAGGTTTTGTATAATAAGAAGAGAAGAAGATAGGTGGTGGTTGTAAGCTAGGTCATGAGAGAGTAACTAGTTGGGGAGGACTCATTGAATAAGCTATATGATGAGAAGGGGTCACCACTGAAGGGCACAGTTGGTTTACAGATGAATGGACTAATTGAGTGGGTGTGTTAGGTTGAACCACTAGAGGTAAAGTGAGTATAGAAGAGGGGTGAAGCCTATGGTAGAGTGACCATATCGAAAAATTTGAAGGGATCATCATTAGTTGGAATGCAATGCTTTTTTTTATCATGAATATACTTCAAATAATGATGAAGAGTGGAAGGTACACATTGCATGTCCCTAATGCATGGCCTCCCTATAAGAATATTATATTGCATGTCCCCTTAAATGATATGGCATAAGGTGGGTATTGTTTTGACACCTACCTAGATAGATAGGATAATTGTACCCAATTTAGAGCACAGCGTGCCATTAAAGGCCTACAAATCAAGGGTTTGGGGTGGTGATATGGCTAGGTGGGAGGTTTAGGTGTTGGAGGACAACGATAGAGATTATATTGATAGATGAAGATCCATTTGAACGTTATACCATCCACGTACATCAAGATGTGCATAGAGGGATCGACCCCTAATCCCTCAATAATTATCATCTCATGATCATTAAAGACAATAGAGGGTTGTATGCAGGTTCTTACGCTACCCACAAAACTAGAAAAGGTACTAGCATCATTGGTTTTAAGATCTATTGACCATAAAATATCATTAAGTGGCTTATAATGAGGTTAGGATTGTTGTAGAAAGTTGTAGATCGATAATTTTGCCAACACCATTCGAAGTTGATGCATGAGGCTACTCTTGAGAGTTACAACATGTCTTGGAGAAGGAGCATCCAGTGTCAATGGAGCAATGGAAGAGGGTAGTATGATAGGAGGGTTTGGTTGTTGGGTAGGCCGCGTAGGGTACTGTTGGTTCTTAGTGATAATATTTATCATTTCCATAGAACCTTGATGAGAAGGGATGTTATTTATATGATTTATTTATCGAGGTGTGGGTTGTGATGTCAAGGCATCGACTTATAATTATTGTGTCACATGGTCAGGAAAATGATTTCTATAAATATCTAGGATTTGATTTGGAGGGGCCATGGGATTGTCAACTTGTAATGCTTCATGATCGAGCAAGTCTTGAACCAGGTGTATGAATTAGCAAAAACTATTAAATATCATGCCCTTGCTATCAATGGTATTCACAAAAGATATGCCCAATATATCCTTTCAATTTTGGATGATTTGAATCAACTGGTCTAATATCTAGCAACGCGATGTGGCTTACATCATACAACTTTTAAAAAATGTTAGCCAATAGCTCGAAAAGAGGAGTCTAGTTGCATGGTGGACGAGGAGGGTGTGACTAATGAGCAATATTTTGATTAGGTGGTGGAGGAGAAAATGCCTATCCAAGGTGTTGATAATCTTGACATCATGGTTGAGTTTTTGGTTAACGTGGAGCTATTGTCATACTTAGCATGACTTGATTTATTTGAGGAGCCTTAGGCAAGTTTGGGTTGGTACCACCCTTGGTGAAATTTTTGGTGGTGGGGTAATTAGTATTTTATGAAATATGACTTCCCCCTCTTATACCTTGATATATTTTATCACTTTGGCTTGAGCAATGGTGTCCTTGAAGGAGCGGTGTTGTATTTGTAAAATTGTAGAGATATGCTTTGTGCAACTTTTAGCGAACATTATCACCAACTCTATGTGGGGAATTGGAAAGGTCAAATCATTTATCACCCTATGCCATCTGGAAACATAGTTATTAATAACCTCATCATAAAATTTTCATATATTTTAAAGGTTTAGTATCTACATTTTCTTTTTTACATTGATGGAGAAATATTTTAGAAAGAGGTTTTCCAACTACTCAAATGAATACATGTTGTGTTGGGTAGGTTGATGTACTAGTCTAAAGCTTGTCCCCCAAGGGAAAAAGGAAATATCCTAAGAATTAATAAATCATTATCATTAGTATGATGACAAACAAACTTGTAGTTGCTTAGATGCTTCTTAGGATCTTCCTTTGCTTTGTCTCAAATTTAGGGAACTCAAATTTGTACAAATATGGATGTATGGGAACTGATAGGTTGATAGTATCATTGCAAAGTTAGTTGTAAGTGGATTTTTGGTACCCATGGCCACTTTTCTATAATTCCAAATGCTTGAGTTGGACCCTCATTATTTGTATTTCATCAAGAGGTGTTTGGGGGGCCTGGACAAGATTTGGGCTTATATGGGGAGGTTTAGGGTAATAGGAGTAGGGGTAATGGTAATTATAAGGTGGTGGAGGTGGATAATATGAGTGAGGAGCTTGTAGGTAAGAAGTTTTAGGATTCATCGAAGATAAAGTAGGTGGTGGTTGAGGATGTTGGGAATAAGAAGGGTAAGAAGAATAAGAGGATGGAGGCAATTGATATTGTTGTTGGACAACCCATTTATTAGGTTGGAATATATGAGGTTTATTTGGAAATTGGTCCTGATTGGGAACTTGAGTGGGTATCTTATGAGAAGCTTGTTGATTATGAGCTTGTTTGAAAGCTTGAAGTGGAACTTGTTGTTGAGGAACTAATTGAGTGGGAGCTTGGTTAAAATCTTGAAGGGGAACTTGTTGTTGAGAAACTTGTTGAATGGGAGTGTGTGATTGTGAAGGAGGCTGCTCATAAGGAGAGGATGGAAGAGATCAAAAAGGTTGATCAGTAGGTGGGGTAGAAGTTCAAGAAGATAATTGAAGAAAGAGGTTTGAGTAGACTGAGGGTGGAGAGGAGGTTGAGTGGAGAAAGAGGCTTGACCATAAGAAGGAGAGGAGAAATTATTAAGTTGCGAATAAGGAGGTAGACGAAGTTTGAAAGAGTTAGGTTGCACATATTGTGAAGAAGAATAGAAAGAAGGGTTTTGAAGATAAGGTGGATATTGGAGATTGATTGACGATTAAGGAATAGAAGGAGAGAAATGAAAATGAGGAGATGATGAAATATTTAAAGAGGAAGGTGGTAAAGTAGTTTGAAAAGGATTTGTAGGAGGATAATTTGAAAAGGAAGGAGTGATATTGAGAAGATTAGACTCGAGAAGAGGAGTAGGTTGATAACAAGTTATAGGTGGGACATAAGAACTAGAATAATAAGGGACCCCTGTACGTGGATCAGGAAAGGTGATAAGATTTGGAAAGATGGACAAGGGAGGTGGTTGAGAGGGATTTTATGATGAAGAGACAAGATTTGAAGAAGCATCATCTAAGTTAGGAGGAATAGGAGTGGTTGAGACCATGTTGATGATTTGGTATGTAATGTTAGAGTGAGTCTTATTTTGAGACAATGGATGATAGTTATTATTAGGGATTTGAAGAGGGAACAAAAAAAATTGAGGTCAGTTTTATTGCGAGTGATTAGAAGAATGTGAAGAATGATCATTATAAGAGACAAAAGGTAAGGAACTTTTGGACATAAAATATACAATATTCAGGTCCTTTCAAGACACTCTAATGGCAAATTATGAGTAACTTGTTGTGCAATACCTTGATCATGGTGCGAAGTCCCAAGTTGGGACATGTAACTCATGTTTTGGCTATACGAGGATTTTTAGAGGGAGTGAGGAGGAGCTGGTTGAGGGAGGAGGAGTTACTCTAGAGGCCTCCATGGCTAAATATTCTTGCTCCCACGCTTGGTTGTGGGTAAGAACCATGATGGAAGAGAAAAAGGTATGTGGATGGTTGTGAAAAGGAATTGTAATTGGTTTGGATCAAGAATTACTACCTAAGAAACTCTGGATGGGATTGTATCTGTCTATGAAGTTTTAAATTCAATCGTACTTATCCATATGATCAAATTTAACTATACATGTTCATATGATTCTACAAAGAAGCAAGTTACAAAGATAGAATGATGGTAAAAATAGAAAATAAGAATTTGGAAATTGTTTTCAGGATTATTTTTCTATTTTTTTGATAGTTTTCAGTGAAACTACCCAATCAAACAAGTGGTTTAGCAAACAACAAACAAGTTTGTATGTGGTGTTTTGAACGTACTTGTGTGTTGATTTGTTTGAATTGGATTAGATAGTTATTGGATGTGTTTTTTTTAAGTTTTTGTTTATTTTGCTTATATTTTTAGATGTGTTTTCTATTTTTGAAGACCTTTAAAACAAAATTGAAGGGGTTATGGATGGAATCTATGAAGGTGTGTTAATACACGTTTTCCAATATACCCAAAGGCACATAAAGAAATGCGATGCACTAACAAAAAAATGACTTCCTATGATGGGGATGGTTCGAGGTAATAAAAAAGAGAGAATATAAACCTCTCGTGCAAGGGGTGATATTGTCTACGACTCGTATAGGCTAGTCGGCTCTTGCTTCACCCTCGGGTGGGCTTAGTCAATGATGATAGTTGCACACTCACTAATTATGTATAGCCTTATGAGCAGGGGCATCTATCCTAACCTACCCTAGGATAACCCCAACGGTAGTGAGCATTTTGGTGATGAAGTTCAAAAAACTACTTGAGGGGGTTACTATGGTGGCTAGGGGGTGAGTCAATAGTTGGAGATGAATGCCAATATCATTGATCTCAATTGGTGGTTGGTGATGAAATCCAACTTCACCAATGTGTAATGATACGTGTAAGTGTGTGGTGTTGACTTACTTTAGAAATTGAAATGCAAGAAGGAAACTATATTATGGAAGCAAAGAAAATCATTTTTTTTGTAAATTACTTTGTAGAAAAAGAAGTCTACGCTAAGCAAATAAGGAGAACAATGTTTTGAAATTAGAAATCTTATGCTAAGCAAATGAAGGCGATGTATTGTTGATGTGAGCAATTCCTATGCTAAGATTTTCTTGATCACAAATCTATCTATTATGATCAAGATATGCCTTTTATGGTTATGACTAGTTGTCTTTTTAGAGCCTTATGCATGAGACAAATTGAAATTTAAAGACAAATAAATTGGAGGCTTTCTTCAAACCTTGTGCCAGATGCTTATCCTATGCTAATTGAAAAAAATATATACAAGGAAATAATTTGAAATGCGATCACTCTTGGAAATAAAGTTATGCTAATGCTTATAAAAGAAAGGAAAGTAAATTTGTGGTTTGACCAAAGCAATTTGGAGCCTTTTGTAAAGCAAGGAAAAGAATATTTAAGGGTGACCAAATCAAATTTGGTGCATTTTTGTAAAACAAGAAAGTAAAATTAAGAGTGACCAAAGCAATTTGGTGAATTTTGTAAAGCTAGATAATAAATTTGAGAATAACCAAAGCATTTTGGTGCTTTTTAAAATGAAATTTATAAAGAAATTTGCGATTTTGAAGCAATATTTGATAAAAAAAATAGTGCAAAAAGTGTTTACCTGTAATCCTAAGCTGTTGAAATGTTTTCTAGAATGTTTGACAAGCTCTAGAATGTGGATTTTTGGTGTTTGTGCTTCGACCAGAAGGGTCCCTGCAATTAGATTTGACTGGACCTATCTATACGATTAACAACAAGGCTACTTTTTGAAAGCTTTTGCTACTGTTGGTGGTCTATCTGTTATAGAAAGTTGGTTTTGTGAAAACTTCCTATAAAATAAGACATAAACTCAAATTTATTTGAAAATATGTAATGAAAGATAAATAAAACTAAGCTATTGAATAAAATTTGCATGATGGAAAGCAACCGAGTTTGCAACACTAAAAAAGGGTTGAAACGTGAACAATTATATCTTGGGATGCTATTTGTAAGGCAGTTTATAGTCTAAGGAGGCAAGGTGGCAAGTGAGATAGCAATCTCAATGGGAAAACCTATCTCCAACTTATCAGCAATAGTTGTATCATGGTGGTGGCTATGCAGGAATTCATACCTCCCTATTGGGCTTAGTTTCTAGAGTGCTTTGGTCAATCGTATGGACTCGTATGGTTGGTTTGACCATACCCCCCATACAATCCTAGCTCGTAGACTAAAAAGGCTTATATCTTGAACCTGAGTTGGTGTACCAAGGTTTTGAGGGGTTTGTGTTGGTTTTGTGGCACCTATAACACAGAAAAATGACAACAATGTTAGTTGGATGCTAAAAAGTTAGCAAAAAACATTAAAAAGTGGGTTTAGGGTCCCACCATGATCGCAAAAATGTAGCTATTAAAAACATGCCATTTCATTAATTCCAAAAGAAGTGTTACAATTTCAATACATATTTCCCCTTGGGCTACAATTAGGGTCTTCTAGTGAAGAAACCCTTTTATAAGTAATAGTTCATGGCATTTTGAATCAAGTGGCATTAGCTCCACCGGTTAAATTCCTCAACATTTAAGGAGGAGACCAAGATTTGAATCTTGCCAAGCGATACATGGATAATATCCAAGTTTTGTTATAATACTGCTATGTGGTGATGATGTAATATGTATGGGGTCCACTTCAATCCTGTATAACCAATTGAAAAAAAATAGTTCATGAAATTTTATGTCTTCTATGGTCACCTAAGGGGGAGTGGGCTTACTACATGTGGGTCACTACTAGCTGCATAGGTCCTCTAAACCTACACAAACCAATAAAAAATGTTAATAGTAAATGGGGTCTGTCTCAATCAGATCCCTTATGATGAAAGATAAATGTAAATAAAATCTAGACCATTACATTAAAAAAGTATTATAAATGATTGCAAAATGGTTCAAAATAGTGTTACTTGATTTGGTGGCTTGTTGCTATGTTCCAACTTGAAACAGGTCCCTCAAAGGAACTATACCCTTGGATATGGTCCAATCTGACCGTACCTATCCATACGATCAACTATATGTTATCTAGACAACAAATTCTTTAATGAGGAGGGTTCTACTAGAACTCTCGCCCAAATTTGGTGGTCTTCTATACTTGTGACTAAGAGGAGTCTACAATACAAAAGGAGATACCAAGGGACACATGTAGGCATCCATGGTGATTTATGGCAAGTAAGGGTGTGAGGGTGTGAGCGTGATGGTGTCTATAGTCTACAGAGTCTAGGTATGCAAGTGTATAATTCTTCTAAATGATAAAAATGACCTTCTATTTATACACTTGGCCAAGGTTATGGGGTGTTGAGATGTTTAGTGGGGTGTCTCCTGAGGTGGCATGGTGTGCCATACCTCATAAATGGGTTTGGGTGGAGGAAAGTCCTCACCCATCCACATGCAATAAATGGGCATGGGTGCACCATGCCTCATAAATGCATGGGGGATGAAAGTCTTCATCCATTATGGCATGGTGGATGATGACTCATCAATGCCTTTAATGCCTTGAATAAGAAAGTCTTCAAATGTCATTTATGGCATTGAATGTGCATAGGGATGTGGGGGAGCAAGAGTTAAGGTTGACTAGGGTTAGGTTGACCATGGGTTTTAGCTAGAGTAAGCTAGGCTTAGGTGGAAGTTAGGCTAGTCAAAGGGTAGACTAGGGTGAGGTTGACCATGGGTTTAGGGTTGACCAAGGGTTAGGTTTACCATGGTTAAGCTAGAGTAGGCTAGGCTTAGGTAGAAGCTAGACTAGTCAAAGGGTAGACTAGGGTGATTTGAAATCTAGGCTAGGCTTAAGGGGTGGTATCATGGTTACCAGGGGCTAAGCATAGGAGAGGGCTTATGAGAAAAATGGGCTTAAGCAGGATTAATTGTATTTTTAGGTAAATTATGCAAATTTTAAGGGCTTTACAATCTGATCACTATTTAGAACTACACAAGGATAAATGTGATATTTTTAGGTGTCTACAAAGACTTTTCTCTTTTTCCATTATCATATCGAAAGTAGGTCTTATTATTCTATGCCTCAATATTCTTCCACAACTTTCCTTTTCATTAGATTTATACTCTCCTAACTCTACTAAGGAAGCTTTTAACTTATCCTACTTATTTCCTTATTAATGGTAAAGGTATTAACATCTAATACTACATTTTCTCTACCACTTTCCTTCTCTTGAATGGTTCATGGTACTTCAAGAGAGTCTTCAAAATATAATGAGGCACATTCCTTAGGTTTAGCAAGAATGTTCATCCCAAAATCAGGATCATACCTAGTAGATGATTCCTTGTTAATGTTTTGATCGTGTTGTACCATATCCTTTAAGCTTTGATCTACATTTTCTTCATAGGCTAAAGCCTTAAAATAATTGGTATTTCTTCATATATCCTCATTGGTCTTCGTTTTTTATTTACTTTCATAAGTTTAGACCTATTTTTTGGAAGTTGAAAACCATCCTCATCTATATGCATTTATAACTTTCTCTTGAGATTTTCTATATATATTTCTGCTAGAATTTTCTTAGGGCATGGTCTCTTAATATGCCCCACCTCATGACATTTTCTACATTTGAAAGAAATGTTTTCATAATCCATGGATTAGGTCTGCAACTTATCCCATACTTAAGAATGATTGATTCTAGTAAATATTTACTGATATCAGTCATGATTGGTATAAAAACATAGATAGCCAAGACTCTTGGGATGGTCACAAGCCTTTGATAACTCAGTTTCCCGATTGGAGGCCTTGGATGGAGGAGCTTCACCGAGCTAATTGGATAAAGGTGGCTAATTACTATCGATACCATACTGGGTAATTCAAAGGTTGGTAGATATTGGATCCCTATTGAGGACTGGCCTATTCAAATCCCAGAAATGCAAAGACAAGATATCCAAGGCATCCTTCATATGATATCCCTCTCTTGGTCCCATGAAAATGATTGTTTTGGATGGAACAACACTACTAAGGGTGAGTATTCAATTGCTCAAGGTTATTTGACCTTATGCCATAATAATCCCAACCATTCTTTTGACATCTTTTCTCGATTGTGGGCTCAAAAGCTCTAGCCTAAGGTGAGGTTCTTTAATTGGTTGTTATTGCATCGTAGGGTGCTTACTGGTGAGCAACTTATGAAGCGTGGTTTTCATGGCCATTTTAGATGTGAAATGTGTGAAGAGAATGTAGAAAATATCAACCATATTTTTATTGAGTGTACTTTAGCCTCTGAGTTGTGGAGGAGAATGGCCACTTTACTTGGCTTAATGTGGTCCAATTTTTTTACTTTTGAACAGCTTTGGAGAGATTGGCCTAATCAAGAGGGTGTTGATAATTTTAGTAGGCAGTTAGTTTGGATGGGTTCTACCATTCTTCTTTGGAATATTTGGAATGAAAGGAATAACCAAATTTTTAATCAAGATAGGAAGGATATTCACTATATTTGGCAAAAGACCATAGCCAACTTAGTTGAATCGGTCCATCATCTCCTTAATCACCCCCAAAAATCCCACCAAATATGGGATCAAGTGATGCAAAGATTGAATATTAAACCTTCTAAGAGCAACCAAATTAAAGGGAATGTGAGTATTAGTAAGATGGATAGGAATAGAAATTGGCAACCTCCTCCTAAGGATTTTGGAAAATTCAATATTGATGGAGCCTCTAGAGGGAACCCTGGAAAAGCCAGTACGGGAGGAATTGGTAGACTTTCATATGGCTCCCTGGTTTTTACTTTTGCTGAGAATTTGGGTATTCTTTCCAATAACCTTACTGAGGGGTATGGTATCCTCGGAGGCCTTCAGGGAGGCTACTAAGGTTGGATGGGAAAAGGTGTTAGTTGAGTCGACTCTCAACTTATGATTAATATCTTGAAGAATCCTTCTAAGAATCATAAGGTGGATTGGAGAATAAAAAGAATTATTGAGAAGATTCAGTTAATCCAGAAGGGATTTTTGAAAGTTGATTACAATCATGTGGTCAGAGATCAAAACAAGAGTGTTGATGCTTTAGCTAATTGGGCTTTGGAAAAAGGTGATCTCACTTGTTATGGCCACCCTCCTATATGGTGGGCTTCTCAAATTAGGGAAGCTCTTCTTTCTATCATTTCTTTGGATGGCTCCAGTTCTGAAGGTACCTAGTTTCTTCTTGTTTTTTTTTTTTTTTTGCTTCTCTTTGGTTCATTCAGATTTTTTTAGTTCCCTAGCTCATTCTATTATTTATTTTGTTTCCTCTGTTGATACTTGCCTTCATAGTCTTCTGGTCTAGATAGGTAATTGTTTTGTTCATTTTTTATTTATTTTTTATTTTTTCTTTTTTTTGTTTAGTTTTTTAAGGTGGGTGGGTTTTTTTTTTTTTGTTCTTTGTGTTGTTTTTTGTTGTTCTTGTGTTTTTGTTGTTTTGTTTTTTTTTATGTTTTTTGTTATTGTTCTTGTGTTTTTTTCGTTCTTGTTCTTGGGTTTCTCTTTGTTTGTGTTATTTTGTATTTTTATGTGTGAGTGTTTTCTATGTTTTTTGTTTTTGTTTATTGCCTGTTGTTGGTTGTTTTTTATTTTTATTTTTATTTTATTTTTTAATTTTTTAGGTTTTGGTTGTGTTTATTTTTCATGTTTTTTTTGGGTTATGTCTTTGTAGTGTTTTGTTGTTTTTGTCTTGTTTGTGTTTTGTTATATGGTTCTTGTGTTTTTCTATGTGGTTTGTGTTGTGGTTTCTTTTATCTTATTGTGCGTGTTTGGTTGTGCTTTTGTTTTTGACACACTCAAGGAGCATGTTTTTTATTTTTATTTTTTATTTTTGTTGTTATTTACTTATTTTTAAATTGGTTTTGTGTGTTTGTTTGCTCCTTGATTATGTCAAAGGTGGTAGGCCAGGTCCGAGTCCTGGGCATTTTTGGCGGAATGGATACCCCTGCCTCCTTGGGTCTTACCTAAAAGTGGCATCCCTTTTGGGATGTTTTCCACACAAAAAAAAAGACTCTATATTTTGTAATTTTTAAAATTTCAAAAACTTATCTTAGAGTGTTTCCTATTGCCTTGAAGGTATCCATTTCCCAAAATTCAATGGACATCCATACATCCTAACCTAGACTGGTACTACAGATAGATTTATATTTTTAGGTGCAAAGCCTTCATACCAGTAGGCAAGGAAAAGTCTCACTCTTCCCATAAACCCAGGACCACCTTATAGGATTCTCTTTTTCCTCCATGGAACAAAAAAAAACTATAAAAAAACCTTTGGAAAGAAAGTATAGACTCACTCCTAGAGACTTGCATATCCTATCAGTCCATTTTCTTAGATCCAAAGCCCTTAGCCAAGACATATTAAATTTACCAATGACTACCTTATCTTTTAGCAACGAGGATCAGTGCTCTATGAGGTCCTCCCTAACCTCTACTACTATGGATAACTTAGGATTTAACTGTAAATTGGTCCATGGAAAGGAAACTATAACTTGATATCTACTAATATTTACCAATATATCTTATAGCAATTATATTATTTGAAAATAAAACTACAATAATCTGACTTGAAAACTCATCATTGCCCTTGTTCCAGATGACCAACTTTATAGGGTTGTATCTTCCTCAATATTGTTGAAATTCCTTCATATGACCACTCATTTTAAAACTCTTCAAATTATGCACAAATTGGTCCAAGAATAATCTAAATCAAACAACCCTTCACAAATATATGACTTCTAAAATATGAGATTTCATTTTTAAATGTTTGTCATAATACTACATTGTTCTGAATAACTATCTTCACATGGTCGCATCTCCCTCAATACTACTTTTATTCTTTTGTATTACTACTTATTTTAAAAACACTTCAAATTCCATACAAAATAACACAATAATTATGCCCCCAAGGGCTAGGTGGATTGGTAGTTGTCATCTGGCCAGACACTTACCAAGAAGATACCTATGCTCAAACCTTGGGGGTATGCTTGTTGCAAAGGTAGTAGTGTGATATGAATCCTCTAAGTGCGTGTTAGATCGATGATGATGGTACAAATCTCAAGCAATCGATGGTCCCACTCCTGCCAAATCAACAATAATGAGATGGTATAGGCTTGTTGGGAGCAATCCATATGGTTTAAACCCTGCACTTGGCAGTTACTAAAAATAGTGTGAATGTAACCAACTCTCCTATGTAAAAAAACACAATAATTGTCTAAACTAAAAAACTCTATGCAAACATGACTCTTAAAATATAAAAAATATTCTTATCAAATAATAAAAAATAAAAATAAAAAATTATTTAAATACATTTTACATTAAAAATGGTTTACATATATATAAAAAATTCTATTTCCCATATGACAGAAATTAAAAACTCCCCTACGTTTATATCTTCCAAAGAATTAGGCAGGTCACCGAAATAGGAGTTCGCAATATCGCAGCATTTAGTTAGCAGAGGAACAACGACAATAGCATCTGCATCAACATCAGTGCAACATCAGCGCAGTTTATAGTTTGCAAGGGAGGATCATTGAGCAAGCAGATTACCTCTCACTTAAAGACATCCATTTGTGTCCTGGTGCTTTATCTGCTACTTCACTGCTACGATTTCTTACATTCTGTAAAATATTACGAATCAGTTTCTCAGTCGGTAGTGAACGCGAGCCAACCAAAGTGAGTGTAGCTGATAGCGAGGGTGAACACGAGCTAGGAGTGAGTACAGCTGGTAGTGAACGTGAGCTGGCAAAAAATGCTACCAGTAGCGAGTGCAAGCACAAGCAGTGCAGCCAGTAGTGAGTGCAAAAAAAATAGGTAGCATGGAAAGAAGGTCATTTGTGAAGGTGCTTACTAAAAGTGTGAATGACCAAGTTGAAAGTTTGGATGCCCTACCTATCAATAAGAAGAAGAGATAATCTATGGAAAACCTAGTCTAGGTAGCAGATTCTATGCCAAAAGTGATTATCAAGGATAAGATGATTGAGCATCATATAATGATTCTTAAAACCATAGGGTTGATTTGTAAGTTTCATGGATATTGGCCAGGTTTTTCTGAGATTCAAAATTGGATTAAGTGGAAATGGGGATTGAATTCAAATTACTCCATGAAATTTCTTCCATAAATATTTTTTCTCATTATTTTCTCTAGTTTAGAAATAAGGGATAAAACAATGGATGGAGGCCCATGGTTTAGGGGTAAATACATTATATTTAAGACCTTGGAGTGAGAATTTTTCTATGGACATAGAAACTATTAAAAGACTTCCAGTATGGATTAGGCTTTTTGGACTTCCTTATCAACTCATCAATAAGCAGATTTTAAAGAATAGTGGTAATACCCTAGGTGAATTCATCCAAGAGGGACTAACTACTAAAGAGAAAAGACATGTTATATACACTCGAATATGTGTTGCCATGGATATTTCTAATCCTTTATCGCAATCGATTAGGATTAAATCTGAATAAAGAGAATGGGATCAGCAAGTAGATTATGAAAAAATTACATTCAGATGTCGCAAATGTCATGAAACTGGATACATGGCAAGGGACTGCAAAGTGAGAATGGAGGAAGAGATAGAATTTTTTGGGCATGAGGATAGTTTCAATTTGAAAGAAGGAGACCATATCATAGGAGAAGCTAGGTCAAATCAAGGATTTTCCACTCCTAAGAAAGTGGCTAGAAAAATCCCTCTACATCATCAGATGGTAAAGGCCATTAGTTCACTCGAATCAGTCATTAGAAGGAAATAATGATATGGGAGATGAGGAAGTACAATGCACAAGTTCAAATATAAAAGAAGCTAAAGGTGCAAAGGAATAGGGGAAGATAGATTGTAATATAAAGAAGATGGGAAGACAAATTTTAAAGCAAATGATGCGAAGGAGGTCAAGCTTAATCTAGGTGAATCACCTTTATTATCCTCAAGTAGCTTTAAATATTCTCCTTACAAAAAAATGAAAGTAATACAAAGTGTATTCCTTGCACTTTAGGATTTCAAGAGCAGTATAGTAAAGAAAATCTTGTAGAGGATATCCAAGGAAATTTAGGTATTTCAGTACAACATAAGAAAGTAATGACTATGGAGGATCATCTATGCAATTTAGATTTTTCAAGGCAACATAAAGAAGAAAATGTTATTAAGGCTATTCCTTGCACTTTCGACTCTTTAGAGCAACATAAATCTTTAGAAGATAAGTCCCATTTTGAACAATATGAAAAAATGAAAGAGATTGATGAAGATGAGAGTGGTGGCAAGAATGGAATAAGGAGAGGAATGCTATCACAAAAAGGAACTCAAAAGGATATTGACCTGGGAAGCCAAATAAAAATATCACAGGGGCTAACAAGAAGTGGTGTTAATCCCACTAATAAAAATAAAAAATGTTGATTATGAAAATGATTTCATGGAATATTAGGGGTATGAATAAAACCCCTAAAAAAAGATTTATTAAGGAATTAATAGGTTGTTATAGTTGTGAGTTTATTTTGATACAAGAAATAAAATTACGTAGTGAGGAATGTAAGGATGCTTTTAAGAAGATTTGAAAGACAAGTGATTGTTTAGCATTTTCTTCTATAGGAGCTTCAGGCAGTATTACAATAATATGGGACAAAGGCAAATGGGATGTACAACTATTAGAAGCAAAAAGTAATTGGGTTGTTGGATTATTTTGTAGGAAAGTAGAAAACATCAAAGTTGGGGTTATAAATGTATATGCTCCAACTATAGTTACTCCTCGTGAAAGATGTTGGAAGGACCTTAGTATATTTTTGTCAAATACAATGATGATTCATTGTGATCTATGGATTCTTGGGGGTAATTTTAAAATTGTTATATCTCCTTTGGAAAATAAGGGTGGAATTCTAGGATGGTCTAAATCAATGCAATATTTTGCTTCATTTGTCAAATAAAATGACCTTTGGGATGTTAGTCCCTCAAGCTTTCACTACACATGGGATAATAGACACATTGGGAAAAATTATATAGAAGAAAGACTAGATAGATTTTTGTTATCCAATAAATGGTTGCAAAAAAATATATAATCTCTTCAAATATTTTATTGCGAGCATGATCAGATCACAAACCCATTCTTTTGACTTGTGAGTCACCTAACAATGGTCATCCAAAGCCATTTTGCTTCCAGTCTATGTGGCTCCAAGACCCTGATTTTTCTATATGGTTATGTTATGGGGGGATGAGTCAAAATTTGAAGGATCATTTATGTATAGGTTTGTTCAAAAATTTAATTATTTAAAGGAGAAAATAAAGATATGGAATGTCAAATATTTTGGTAACATTTTTAAAGAAAAAAAGAAACTGAATCCAAGCTCAAAAATTTACAAGAGATAGTAGAAATTAATGGAATGGACCAGGATTCTTATGTGAAAGAAAAATAATTACTTTATGATTATCATAATGCATTGAAGGAGTCATATTGGTTCCAAAAATCTAGAGAGAAATGGCTCAAGGAAGGAGATAGAAATACAAAAAAAAATCATGCTACAACAAAAACAAAATTTTATGTTCATCATATTAAAAATATTATAACTCCAAATGGAAGAAATATTAAGGATGAAGAAGATATAAGGAAGGAAGCAATTAATTATTTCAAACATATTTTGTCAGATTCTAGGTAAGATAAGGAGGCACAAGAAAAAATTTGCAAAGTATTCCATCACTTATCACTCAGGGATAAAATGAAAGCTTGATGAAGAAGATTTCTATGGAGGAGCTCCATGAAGTAGTTTTCTATTTCCATCCTAACAAGGCCCCGATGGATTTCCTGCACTTTTTTTTCAAAAAATTTAGAATTTATTGAAGAGTGATATGTTAGATGCAATTGATGAGGCTCGAAAAATAAAGGCTATAATAAGTGAGATCAATGCTACTTTTATTACCTTGGTTCTTTTTGGCATTTCTGCAACATTGTGTATATTTTGCTATGCCTGTTTTTTCTCCTTCCTTGGAGCTCTTTTCCTTATACAAATATTTTTTATCTTTCCTGCCTTCTCTGTCAAAATTTGTCAGTTGCGCCCAAGGGCTGGCGCAATTTTTCTGTTCATCTATCATGCAGAGCATTCATCTTTCAGAAGGCGTAAGTCATTTTTTGGGTAGGGTTAAAGCGTAAAACCATTTTTGGTTAGCCAACAACAATACCCACCTTTGAGCAAGAAAATGTAGGTGTGCCCCGGTTGTTTGTGCCCTGTTTGTAAGATGCAATCCCCTTTATGGGGTCTAAATTGGGCGAGATTGCTTTCAAATTGTTTGAAGCTGTAAATTTTAGCACAAGTGTGGGGTCCAATCTGTTTCACATTGGTGGTTGAGCGTAAGGCAAATTTGCAGCTAACAGGGAGCGCAAGGTCTGTTGACTTTTCAAAGCAAAGTAGCAGTTTTAATGAAAAAATCACTAAGTGTTGCAAGGCTGTTGCGCTCCACTTTTCAGGCGCAAGGCCATTTCACACCTAATAACTACACTTTGTCCTTTGATCGTTCAAACATCAGCACACCTTCCTAGGCCAGGCAATTTCACTCTATATACCAAGTGCAAAGCATTTTCGAAGAAGGGAGCAGTGCATTCCCCATTGACTTTTCAGACACCTACACCCCTCCCGATACTACAGCTTGTTGCACTCCACTTCCCAATGAAGGGTGCTTGTGCTCCAAATTAGCAACATTTTGGTTGTTGACTTTTCAACGTCGGTGCTCCTCCCGATGCCCCAGGAAGCTACACTCCAATTTTCAGGTGTAAGGCATTTGCACTCCACTCCACTGCGCTTTGGTCATTGACTTTTCAATGCCAGTACTGTCTTCAAGATGCCAAGCGGTTGCGCTCCATTTTCAAGCGCCGAGCAGATTCGGGGCAAGTTAACTGCGCTTCCACCTTTGACTTTTCAACCTTGGCACCCCATCCGATGCAACAAGACATTTTGCTCAGGCTTTTGAGCGTAGAGCAATTTTGGCCTAAGGGAGTAGCGCTTTGCACCTTGAATTTTCAATGTTTGCACTATGTTCAAGGCAACAAGTTGTTTTGCTATAATTTTTTGAAGTGCCAACCTATTTTGGACTAGGAAGCGGTAAAACGTAGCAGCTAGGGCTGCATCTAGCACCTGTTTTCTGTCTAGCCCCCTTGCCTCAGCCAAAATTCCACAGAGGTGCTTCTCCTCAGCCGGACGAAGTGCATCCTTATCCATCTAAGCGTAGTCGATATGAGAAGCTTCCAGACTTTAAATTTTTAGATTTCAGAATCTTATCTTTCATCAGGGCGGTTCCAACAAGCAAGGAGACGGTGCCACCGATTGAACCTGTCAGAGCATTGAAGGGGTGCAACTACATTTCGAGGAGTCATCGGTTTCGGCCCATGCCTGGTTACTGTTTCATAAGTATTTTTCCCTGCAAATCTTATCTTCTTTGCCACCGCGATGTTTTGTGGGTGTGCATTAAATATTTCAAGCGGCAGAATTCTCTATATAAATCTGGCAATTTTATTGTAAAATGATGGACGTTTGCTAGAAAGCTTGCTGTAACTTGAATTTTGCTATCAATACAGATAATGTTTGGCTCTAACTCTGGACTTCTATTCATGTGTATGTCTTCTATTGCTTATTTTCTATTAAATTCTCTGCTCTGTATGTGAGTTATTATTCTAATATCTGGATTTGACTCTCGATAGAGGGTGAATGCTAGAATAGCCCTAGAGATTACACATGTTAGATACCTGGTTTTAATTTCTGTTAGTTTTCTATGTTGAGTGCTATTGATTCGACGTATAGTTAAGTTATCGTGTTGTTAGTTCATCACCCCTATTCTATCTGGCCTATGGCCATATTTCCCATCCCTTTCAGTCATTTGTTAATTTCTTTCCTGTTCTCTAATCTAAATCCCCCTAGTTAGAATAGCAAGGGAACCAGCCCATCTCTGGAGATTGGCACGGGAGGCATTTCTTCCTCTCGGCATTTCAATGTTGGTTGGGTCTAGGGTGCATGAATAGATCATTTCATACCTAAGGCAGATTTTTGACCAACAGTTTCTGGCATGCCCGATGGGACGCAAACGTTCCACTTCAAAAGTAGTATTAAGAAGTTGATGTTCATCTTGATTATTGTCGAATTCAAACATCTAGCGACTCAACTAAACTCAGAAACCTTCGAATCTCGAAGACCAATTTAAAATATCACACCTTCATGCACACGAGATGGAGAGCTAAAAATACAAAAGAAGAAGTCGAGTTCTTCGAGCTTGACATCGACGCTTTGGGAGAACATCCTAGAGTGGTCCGATCAAATATCCCATTAGATGGGACATCTTCACAAGTAGTTGTTGTTGCTTCACAGACTCCAACTCCTGCCAGCACAACAACTAGCTTGCCCTCGAATCCACCAAATTCTCCAGTTCAACGGAACCCTCCAGTACAAGCAAGCGTTTAGAATCCTTTGGTTCAACCGAGCATTTCGAATGTTCTAGTCCAACCTATTCTATCGGCTCCTTCGATTCAATTGACTCTGCCAATCTAGATGATGCAGCAAGCTACCCCCAAGGCAGTTCCCTGCATGGAATCATTCGGGACCTCTATCTTTGATAGCTCAGAACCAAGTGTCACCTGCAGTGTTGAAAGCTCTACCTACATTCGACGACACAGGGAAGACGACCTATGAGCACGTCCAAGATGTTGCTACACTGGCGACCATCCACCACATCACGAAGGAGGATATAATGGTGAGACTGCTAGTTCTGTCACTTAGAGGTAAGCTCCTCTACTGGTACTAGTTATTGTCGGTCGACACTATCACTTCCTAGGACCAGTTAGTAGAGCAACTGATTAAAGGGTTCAATGAGGTAGCAGATCCATTCTCACTGTTGCATCAATTCACCACCATCCAGAGACATCCTCAAGAGGAGATAGTTGACTTTAACGTCAGGTTCGCTCGAACCTAGCAGAGAGTCACTGCCGGCCTTCGACCCACTCCAGAGCAAGCGATGTTCTATTACTTGAGAGCTTTCCATTCTGACATTAGCATGAGCATCCAGCATGCTAACGTCAACACTTTCCTTGCCTTGTATGAGCAAGCGCAGAATGCCGAGGCTGACCTGGTAGCTATCAGAAAGTTACCTCCAAAGATGACCATGTCGATTTATCTGGATTTCCCTCAGAACATGTATCCCAGTGCATCTGCTCCACCTACATCTTCGATGTACCCCAATCAACCATGGAACCCCAATCCACAAAATCAGGTGGTATCTACACCATAGTATCAAACACCCATTGTTCCTCAGCTCCCAGCTCCTATCCCATTTCCCGCATTGCCTGCACCATTGGCGCCATTGCCATTACCCATGCCTCAGGCAACCTTAAATGCGGACCAGGTCAAAGAGTTGCAGGATTTACGTGCATCTGTGAAAATGATTGTGAATGAGATGACCATCATGAGGAGGCAAAATGATCAAAGCTATCATCCAAGGAGATTTCCTCCCCCAATCACTAGGGAGCAAGTTGCTCCCACCGGTAGGGCTCCTGAGAGGAACTTGACGATGTTGGAAAGCGAAGAAGTTGGTTCATCCGACAGAGCTTACTAGTGCTCCACCTGCAATGACCCGCATGATGAAGAGACTTGCATGGTTCATCTGAACTATGTACATACACTTACAGACATCGTCCCCAATGGACAGGTAAATATGATAAGGGAAATTGACCATAATTTTATGATTCCCCTTGTCGAGCAGGTCTTCGTTCTGATGAGGATGGGCAAGAAGCTAATCGAGGTCGATCCAGTTCAGATGGAACCATTGAAGGTGCCTGCCAATCCCAAGCTACCAAGTGAGAAGGCACCCCCACCACCAGAAAATGAGCCTATTCAAGTGTCAGAGTCGGCAGATTCCACTCGATTAAGAGATTACCTACCTCCAAGAGAAAAAGGGAGGATCCCTCAACCGCAAGCTTCACCCTCTCAACCCTAAATCGAAGCGAGGGATCATGCGAGAGAAAAACTTAGATACCCCTCGTTGACCAAATGCTAGAGAGTTGAGGTGACACAGCAATACCGAATCTGATACAAAACTGCTAAGGAGGGAGGTGAGTCTGGTACAGGAGCTTACAACATCGTTGAAGAGTTAAGGAAGACTCCAACTAAGGTAAGCCTCTTCGACGCACTTCAACTGCCTGGTCAAGTCGACCTGTTGTAGGAATCCCTCAAGTCTGTCAAGGGCAAGGGGAGGCCAACTCAGACCGTCTTGACACAGTCGTTGACTACCTCCACCATCGGGAAGAATAGGTCGTCGCCATTTTATCTGTCCCTCAGGATGGAGGGATGGGTCGTGCATAATTGCATGGTCGATTCTGGTGCTGCCACTACTGTAATGCCCAAGGTAGTTTGTGAGATTATGGGTATGGAGTACACCAGGAGTAGTCCTGGAGTGCTTCAACTGGATGGAACTCTAGTCAAAATAGTGGGGGTCATCAAGGACATCCCGATCATGCTGCACAAGATGCCATAGATCACAGTAATTCAAGAAGTTGTGGTAGTAGACTTAGAGCCCTATTTTAGCATGTGCTTATCAAGGGAATTCACTGCCAAGCTTGGAGGCTATCTGTCTCTCGATTATTCGCACCTGGAGATCCCCTTCAGAGGAAGGAGGATCAAAATTTTTAATGAAAAGCCCTCCACCTTTCACATTGAAAGGATCCAGGATGCGGAAAAACCAATGGACTCAGTCAACATCGTTGACGAAGTAGAGGAAGTAGAAGAAAAGGTAGAGTTGATGGAGGAAGCTCTGGATGAGCTCCGCATAGAGGATGAGTTCTCTATGCATGATTTTAATGCCATGATCGAATCTGACATCGGGTGTTACTCGATTACCAAGCCCAAAAAGGCTAAGGTACCGAGCGACGAAGACCCCATGGACGATCAACTATGGAAGCTCTTCTTCGACGATGCCTGATGCAAGAATGGCGCTGGAGTAGGAGTTGTCCTCGTCTCCCCATCTGAAAATCAGAAGACTTACTCGTACAGGCTCGCATGGAGTTGTACAAACAATGCCGCTGAGTATGAAGCCCTGTGTTTGGGGTTACGAAAGGCAAAGAAACTTGGAATAAAATAGTTGTAGATCTTCGATGATTCAGAGCTTATCTGTAACTAGGTAACTAATAAGTGTGTTGCAAAGCAACACTATCTGAAGGCATACCATAATAAGGTATGGGACCTGCTAGAGTCTTTCTCGGCTCTAAACATCTAGTCTATTTTGCAGGAGTGAAACAAGCACGCAGATGTCTTGGCATCTATTGGAGCCAGATGCTCCCCCATCAAGAATGTAATGCAAAATTCGAAGGCAGTGAGGGTAATTTACCGGCCTTCGGTACCTGACAAAGACATCCATTGGCAGGTTTTTGACAGTGATGAGCAGATCATCAATTTTTTGATAGACGAAGCAGGCAACATTGAAGACCGAACCCTCGATGATGAAGAATATGAAGGGTTAATTCAGTTGAAGAACAACCACATCCCAAAGGGTTTAATCACCCTTGAAAGCTTATTTGACCAGGACGACAGGTCCCTCACCCACAAGATAAAGGTGGACGCAAGAGAATACGAGGAGCTGGAGCTAGAATCTGGGAAAACTATCAAGGTGGGAACTGATTGCACCCCATTGGAAATTGAGCAAATCAGAACCCTCTGTAGAGAATATCCGGATATCATCGCCTGGAGCTACCGGGACTTAAAGGGGTATGACAAGTCCATCTTCCAGCACACCATTGAACTGCAGGAAGGGGTCAAACCTTTCCAGCAGAAGCAAAGGCCTGTTAACCCAAAAATAGAAGTCTTGATGAAGGCCAAACTCTTAAAAATGCTGGAGGCCAAAATCATATACCCAATCAAGCACTCTTCCTGGGTGGCCAACCTAGTCCCGATCCGAAAGAAGAATGGGGACATCCGCCTGTGTGTCGACTTCTGAAATCTCAACCAGGCATCATTGAAGGACCACTACCCATTGCCCCAAATCGACCAGATTCTCCACGTAGTAGTGGGAGCGCAGAGATTTTCTCTGCTAGATGGCTTCTTCGGGTACAACCAGATATGGGTGAAGGATGAAGACCAGTTCAAGACAACCTTCACCACCAAGTGGGGCACTTTCACCTACCAGCATGTCGTTCGACCTCTCAAATGTCGGGGTAACTTTCCAGAGAGCGATGGACTTAGCCTTTGGTGAGTTACTCAATCACATCATTGTGATTTATCTTGATGATATGACTATTTTCTCCCACAAAAGGGAGGAACACGACCTACATTTGCGCCAAGTGTTTGAGAAGTGTCGGGAATTCGGAATCTCCATCAACCCGAAAAAATCCATTTTCACGGTTAAAGAAGGCAAGCTCCTGGGCCACGTGATATCAGAGAAGGGACTAGCTGTAGACCCTACCAGGGTGGAAGCCCTCCACAAGCTACCACTGCCAGCAAACAAGAAGGGCCTCCAATCCTTCTTTGGGTAGATTAATTTTGTTCAAAAATTTATTTTTGACTTCGCCCAGGTAGTCAAGCCGATGACCGAGCTCCTAAAGAAGGATGTCGAGTTCCAGTGGACCGAGGAGAGAAGGCGGGCATTCAAAGAGATAAAAGAGATAATCGCCCAGGCCCTCATTCTAGTGAACCCCGACTACTCCAAGGATTTTATCCTTTATGCTGTCGGAGAATCGAAGAGATACGCAATTGTCCTTACCTAGAAAAATGAGGATGGGGATGAGCACCCTATAGCATTCCTGAGTCAAGTCATCCACCCGCATGAGGAAAAGTACAATTTCATTGAAAGACAAGTCCATGCGGTGATGCGATCACTGAAGAAGTTTCATCATTTCGTCTCCTAGAGTAAGACGATAGTGTACGTGGTACACCCGGACGTTAGAAACTTCATCATCCAAGGCAAACTCGACAATAAGAGGGCAGGTTGGATCTCCAAGATCCAAGAGTTTGATATAGAGGTCCGACCCACTAAACTGGTCCGTGGTCGAGCCTTATGCCAAGAGCTTGCCCGAAGTGTCACCTCAGAGGTGATGGCTTGCCAGTGGGATGATCCAGCACAGGAGAGTAATTGTACAAATCGGTCTTCATCTAGCAGAGATTGGATGGAAGACCTGGTGGAGTACTTCAGTACTGGATGGTGCCCTTCTAACCTCAACTCTTCGCAGAGGAGGAGGTTCAGGCTTCAAGCCTGCAGATATGTGTTGCTACCAAGTGGGTTGTTCTACAAGAATATTGATGGTGTCCTCCTGAGATGTGTCAGGGGGACGAAAAAGAGAAAATCCTGGATGAGTTCCATTCTGGAATGTTCGGGGGCCATTTTTTGGGAAGGCCTATGGCCTTGAAAATAATAAAAGTAGGCTATTATTGGCCTACAATTTTTGCTGATACCTTCAGTGTTAGCCAGAAGTGCGACAAATGTCAAAGGTATGTCGATCGCACTAGGAATGCTTCTCTACCCTTGCACCCGATTCAGGTCGAGGCTCCATTTCAGTAGTGGGGCTTAGACTTCATCGGGGTGATAGATCCAAATTCATCAATAGGGCATAAGTATATCCTAACGACCACAAACTACTTTACCCGGTGGGCAGAAGCAGTGCCCACCAAGCAGGCTAACCAGGACGTGGTCATCGCCTTCTTGGAAGGGCTGATAACTCGTTTTGGGATACCAGATGTGATAGTAACTGACAATGGCTCCCATTTCACAGGAGCCAAAATGTGCGCATTCGCCAGTAAGTATGGTATTTACCTAAAAACTTCGTCTAATTATTACCCGTAGGGCAATGGTTTGGCGGAGTCTACAAATAAAAACTTACTCCGGATCCTGAAGAGAACATTGGAAGACAACAAGCGGAGTTGGCATCTGCTTCTGGACTTTGCGTTATGGGCTGACCGAATTTCCATTAAGAAATCCATCAAGACGTCCCCATATTCCTTGGTGTACGGGAAGGAAGCAGTGCTCCCCACGCATATTGAATTGCCCGCGTTGCAGTCTCTCCGATCGTTGGATGGTGAGGATGAAGAGTTTGACCCTATCAACATCAGAATAGCCCAACTATTGCAGTTGGAGGAGGAAAGAGAAAAAGCCTACGAGGCTTTCATGAAACATGCCGTCACCACAAAAATTGGTTTGACAAAAGGACCTCTGATCGGACCTTCCAGGTTGGCGATTTAGTGCTAAAATGGAATGAGAAAAAGTCCAAGCCCAAAAATCATGATAAATTTGATGCATTCTGGGAGGGTCCGTTTCGAATTTTTGAGGTCCATCAGGTTAACTCCTTCACCCTGCAAGATTTGAACAGGTTTACTCTTCCATTATCAGTTAATGGCCTTCATCTGAAGGCGTACTACCAGTGAGAGGTAGTATGAAAATTTTTATCAGGCTATATATATTTTTTATTTTCCTTGTTTGCTTGTACATATTTGTTTTTCTAGAGTTTAGGTCTCTTCGCCCCCTCTCGCACTATCAGTAGCACGGTTTTTGGCCAAAGGTCTAGCTGGCAGGGAGGGTTTCCAAGGGGCCTATGATTTTTTTTTATTTTCAGTTCGATTTGTGCGAGCCAAGAGTAAGAGAGAACAAGCAGTTTCAAGAACCAAAAAATTTAGCTAAGGAATATCAATTTTGCAAAGTTATCATCACCTGGCGAGAGTAGTTCGATACTTGGAAAAGGTGCCCTACCGTCTGACAAAAGAGAGTTTATCTATCTCCTAGGAAGCAAAAATGTGTTTTAGTGCTCTAAGGAGTAGAAGTGAAAAACAAAGGTGAAGCAAAGGCCAACACATCCCCAAGCAATCAAAGTCAAAGTTAATTTTGGGGATATGTTAAGCGCCAGGTCTTTGCACTCCAGAAAAGCAGTGAAAGCCCATTTCGAGCCTTATCTAGGTGAAGCCACTTTTGGAGTAAAAGGGTCAAATCCAGTCAAAGGTGCTTTCACCCTGCCTAAGGAGCGCAAGGTATTTTTGCACCAAGAAATAGCGCTTAGACATTTGACTTTTCCACCATCACGCAACTCCCAATGCGACAAGGCCTAGGTAGTTTCACTCTGTTTTTAGGGTGCAAGCCATTTGCGCTCCAAGTTAGCTACGCTTTGGTTGTTGACTTTTCAACTCCAACGTTGTCTTCGAGGCTTCAGGGTGTTTTGCTCTGCAATACCTGCACTTTATCCTTTCGAGGGTTAGGTAAGGCGAAAATGCCTTTGACTTTTCTCGCCCCGACGTCACTCCCAAGGCGGCCTTTCACTCTGGTTTATTAAGCGCAAGGTGATTTCAGGAATTTCATGAGCGAACGGGCTTTGCGCTCCCCTTACTGAGCGAAGTCCATTCTTGAGCCCCGAGGCAACAATTAAAACATGTTTAAAGTGCTAGGAAGGTTGCGCTTTCTCCAACAATGCAGGCTTGTAGTCTAAGATAGTGCCAGCAAGCACACGCCCCGAGGAAGGTAGTTAAGCCTAAAAATTGTGCATAGGGATTTAAAAAGGGGTGGCACTTTGCATTTCTCCAAGTAGATTTCAGCCTCGTGCACCAATTCTTCATTGGGAGGTGCACTCAGTACTCAGAGTAGCGCACCCAAGATCCTCCACTACGCCGCTATCACCCCCAATATTTACTCGCCCTCAACACCATTAATATGGCAGGTAAATGGCTAGGCTATAAAGAAATAGGGCCAACACTGTGCTTTAATTTAACTCAAAGAAATTACTGGAGATTTTGTTGTAGCATTATTTACTAGAATTAAAGTAAAAATTACTAATAAAATACTACGTTAAGCAACAGTGAGGCACTGTTTCTATCATATTTAGGTCAAGTGTTCGGGCAATTGCTGAATCAAAATGGGAAAGAAGACTGTTGAGCCTAAGAAAGAGAAGGCCTCAAAGAAAGAAAGGGCCCCAAAGATGGTGAAGGGCGAGAAAAAGGAGAAGAAGGAGAAACCACCACCGCCCCCACCTGAGGACAGACTGAGCAAAATCTGGGACTACGTTCTCACCAGAACGACCGTTGAGAAGCTGTGTGAGAACATTGAGCTCATGCTCACAAAGGTATCTACTAAAAATAAGTGAATAGCCACTTATTATTCCCACTTGTACTGGTACTTGTGCACGCCTGTGCACCACTACCCAGAGTTAATTTGCACCATTGCCAAATTCTATGACCCTATGACCAAAACGGTCCGTAATGCTGAAAAAGAGAAGTTGTTCTCTATATCTACTGAGGCTATCCAGGAGGCTTTTGCCTATGGGGAAAATCCCCCTAAGGACTTTATAGTCAAAAGAATCAACTGTACTGAGCATACTGAGAGGTACACCAACTCAGAGCAAATGCGCCAATTCATGGGATCGATACTGAGGGAAAAGCTGAAATTGCCCAGATTATTGCCCAACTTGCTACGTATCCTTGAGGGTATTTAAGCACCTTGGCTTATTCTCAATGTTGGCATGGGTTATGGGGTTGGCTACAGATGCGACAGTGCATAAGTGGTAGGCTGCACTTATCGAGTGCATCTCGCATGGCGAGTTCTACGCACCCGCCACCATGCCGTCGGGGACCAAGCCCATATATTTTGACTGGGCAGAATGGGTGGCGTGGTTAATACACTTCCAACTCACTGATGTACAAAGTAGAAGGGACATGATGTTCCAGCCCTACTCTTTTCTGGCATGGTATTTCTTCTACCACATGCACAATAAATTTACTTTCATTGACATTGCCCGCACAAATACAAAAGGCAAGGTGCTCCCTGTTTACCAATGGACTCAGAGTCTGTCAAGACGCGAGTCCTATTATAACTTCAACAGGATGTTCCTTGGTCCGACCCTGGAGCTTATTTACGGCACCTACGAGCGAGTGCCAAGATAGATGAGGGATCAAGTAGTGCAGGTGGACCTCGATGATGTTTTCCAGCTCACCCAAGGCCTCGTTGTCAGAATCTACGGGTTCACTGGAAAACCCTTCCTACTCCCATACTATACAATGGAATACTTGTTTACCCTCGAAGTCACCTAGCAGTGCGATTTCACTGATGACATGTATGGGCATGGGAGGAAGAAGCCACACACCTGCCCTTGGCCCCTGCAACTTGGCGACATCAAGGTCATAGATAATGGGCAGAATGCTTTTCTAGCTGCAATGTTGTACAATTTTTGCTTGGTTGAGCTTCCCCAATGTTGGAAGTATGACCCGCACGACATTTTCAAGGAGAATATTGGGGTGAAGAACTTTCATAGCTGTCCGCGCCCCGATATTGTGGCCCAGCGCAACAATCCGTTAGGACTCGATTTGGAGTGGCACGTGGAGAGGATGATGTCATTCCCCCCATGGCATGACTTCTATACAATGGAAGCAGAGTATGACCCCTCATCCAACCCAATGCATGAACCTAATGATGATCTGTTCAAATCGGTGAAGGACAAGCGACCCGATTGGATAGAAGAGAAAATTTCCAACTGGTGGGTCATGAGGGTTCACAACAAGAAAGAGACGTCTGATTTAGGGCTTGTCATGGACGAGAATTTCTCCCAGGCCTACGATGCAAATTGCAACACTTGGCAACCTACCCTGTTTTCTAACATCGTGCCTAGGAGTACACAAAGCCCTAGCAGGGTGGAAGGTGCGTTAGAAGTACAACAACAAAGTATAGCACAAGACCCACTTGTTGGAAGGGGCAAGCAATCGCTCCTTGAAGAAGAAGTCACTCCAAAGAAGAGTGTTGTTGTAGTGCTTTTGCCCACCAACATCATGAAGAAGCCGTGGACTGGTACCACCCGTCCCTTTGGTGCGAACCTCCTCGCAACATCGATAGTAATGGGAGAAAGTGCCATAGAGGTTCCTATGCAATTGCAGTTGGTGCAACAAGTGCAAGCACAACTGGCACAGTAGGAGATCAAATTCATTGACCTAGAGGCAGAGGCGTCAGATGAAAAAAAAGAATGAGTCCAATCACGCAATAGTTTACCACTTCGGATCTGGCATTTACCGACCCTACAAGTGCACTCTCTCACTCTCTCTCTCCCTCTCTCTTCTGTTCCTCTAGCAACTTTCCATGTTGAAGCCCCAGTCTTCACCCAAGTCTCATTCGACGTCCCCGTCTCGGTCGCTCCTTTCCTGGAGTCTCAATCGTTGGCCCCATCATCTTTACCCCTTATTTCTTAGATGTTTGATGTGTTTACGTCTGTATCCAATGCCTTTGCATTTCCTGTATCTTCCGCCCCTGTCCCTGAAGATTCTGTCCACCCGGTTGTTGTTTCTACTATTGTAGTCAGTCTTAGCCTATTCTCACCCCCGTGCACCTCCTCAGTAGCAACAATGGTGCCTCTAGATATCTCAGCCCCAGACCCTATTGCTTCAGTACCCGTTGTACAAACCCCGACATCCCCCAAGGTCGCCATAGTCGCCTCCCCGACTGTCCCTAGATCCCCTTCTGAAGTTGCTCCGCAGCCAACTTTGTTCCCTTTCGCGCCGCTCTTTGGCGTAGAGGAACCAATGGAGATGGAGTTGGAGGTTATTCAGGAGGACCCGATGGCAGAAAGCCTGTGCTAGGCGCAACAGAGCTCCTCACGCTGGCTCAAGGGTCAGAAAAGAAGAAAGGCGCAGGCTCCAGCCCAGATAGAAAGGAGGGTCATATTTGATCCAGAAAATATGCGGCTCCACCGAATAGAAAAGGTGCCCAAGGTGCAGAAGCCCCTGGAGGAAATGACGTCGGTGGATTATACCTTTCGACGTATAGTTGAAGACATGAAAACCATCAGTGTAGCTGACAAGATCGAGAACATTGGGGTTGAAATGGGCACCATCTACTTTCACAGTGAGCACTACAAGACTCGCTTCTACGAGGCTGAGTCTAAAAATGCAGGGCTGGAGGAGACTTTGGCGCACACCAGAGCGCAATTAGAAGAATCTCAAAATAGGTCCGAGCAGTTGCAATAACGCATCACTAGCCTGGAGTAGGAAGTAGAGAACATCAGAAAAGAGTCTGAGTAGCGCTTCCAAGCACTTACAAAAAAGGAATGCCAGTTGCAGGCTTCTAATGATTAGGTACAGGACCTACAGGCTCAGTTGACAGAAAGGGCAGCGCAAATGGAGGTCTTCACAAAAGACCGCATCAAAGAGATTCGTCACCACTTCCTATCAAATTTTAGAATCAGGGCACGCAAGGCAATAGCAGTCCTCATATTTGTTTCGAAGGCCAAGCAGAAGGTTTCTAGCGGTGGGCCTATTGTGGAGGATGTTGAGAGGCATATTGAGCAATGGCTAGAGTTGGCAATGAGCGCCCAAGCTCTAGAAAAATCAGAATTCCAACTTGCTCCTATGTGCCTGCTTGCTCGGTCTTGGGCAACTACGAAAATGACATTGCGGGCCTTCTTCACAAAGCAGAAAAGAGCCCGAGAGGCAAGAAAGTTGTTGGATGCGTTCGAGCAGGAAAGGCGCATCTCTCAGATGTATTTTGATGCCCTCGCAGAGCTTGGTTTCCCTAGCTTCACTGGCGAAGATGAGACCATTTTGACAAAGGAAGACCTTGGCCCAGTGTGGGATGCCTATGAGGGTGATACTTCGGAGATTGATGGTTGGAGCGAGCCTATTTCACAAGCTCAGGTACTCCAGTTGATGGCAAGGTTCGTGTGGATCAAGTCCTATTTGGTGGACCTTAGCTAGAGGGCTAACTTTGCTGATGCAGATCAACTTGAAACCTTTGAGTACCTGGTTAAGGAGCTCCAAGACCATGCTCCATTCCAAGAAGAAGCCTAGGCCAATGTTGAAGCCACCTGTGACTCCATCCGTGAGCACCTCCAATCGGCGTAGCCTCCCCAACAACATGAGGGCCAAGAAGAGGAAGGAGGCCAAGGAGAAGAAGAGGGTCGTGAGCCCCAAAAGGAAGAGGAGGAAGCAGAAAGAGAAGGGTTGGAGGAAGAGTCTACTGCTAGCAGTGAGCACTCTGAAGAGGACAGCGATGATGACTCTGAGCCCAATAGATAAGGCCTGGGATGTCGACATTGAGGTGAGCTCAATTTCCCCATGAGCCGCCAGAGATGTTGGCATTTCTGCAACATTGTGTATATTTTGCTATGCTGTATTTTCTCCTTCCCTGAAGCTCTCTTCCTTGTACAAATGTTTTTTATCTTTCCTGCTTTCTCTGTCAAAATTTGTCAGTTGCGCCCAAGGGCTGGCGTAGTTTTTCTGTTCATCTATCATGCAGAGCATTCATATTTTTGAATGCGTAAGTCAGTTTTCGGGCAGGGTTAAAGCACAAAACCATTTTTGGCTGGCCAACAACAACACCCACCTTTGAGCGAGAAAACGTAGGTGTGCCCCGGTTGTTTGTGCCCTGTCTGTAAGGCGCAATCCCCTTTCCGGGGCCTAAACTAGGCGAGATTACTTTCAAACTGTCCGAAGCTGTCAATTTTAGCACAAGTGTGGGGCCCAGTCTGTTTTGCACTGGTGGTTGAGCGCAAGGCAAATTCGTAGCTAACAAGGAGCGCAAGGTCTGTTGACTTTTCAAGGTTGTTGCGCTCCATTTTTCAGGCACAAGGCCATTTCACACCTAATAACTGCGCTTTGTCCTTTGATCATTCAAACATCAACACATCTTCCTAGGCTAGGCAGTTTCGCTCTATATGCCAAGCGCAAAGTATTTTTGGAGAAGGGAGCAGCGCATTCCCCGTTGACTTTTCAAACACCTGCACCCCTCCCAAGACTGCAGCTTGTTGCGCTCCACTTCCCAACGAAGGGCACTTGCGCTCCAAATTAGTAGTGCTTTGGTTGTTGACTTTTCAACACTGGTGCTCCTCCCGATGCCCCAAGCAATAGTTCTCCAATTTTTAGGTGCAAGGCATTTGCGCTCCACTCCATTGCACTTTGGCCATTGACTTTTCAATGCCAGCGCTGTCTTCAAGATGCCAAGTGGTTGTGCTCCATTTTTTAGTGTTGGGCATATTTAGGGAAAGTTAATTGTGCTTTCACCTTTGACTTTTCAACCTTGGCATCCCATTTGATGCAGTAAGACATTTCGCTTAGGATTTTGAGCGTAGAGCAATTTTGGCCTAAGGGAGTAGCGCTTTGCATCTTGACTTTTCAACGTTTGCACTACGTTCAAGGCAGCAAGTTGTTTTGCTGCAATTTTCTAAAGCGCCAGCCCATTTCGGGCCAGAAAGTGACAAAACATAGCAGCTAGGGTTGCATCTAGTGCCTATTTTCTATCTAGCCCCCTTGCCTCAACCAGAATTCCATAGAAGCACTTCTCCTCAATTAGACGAAGTGCATCCTTATCCATCTAAGCGCAGTCGGTCTGAGAAGCTTCCAAACTGGACATTTTTGGATTTCAAAATCATATCTTTCATCAGGATGATTCCAACAAGCAAGGAGACGGTGCCATCGACTGAACCTGTCAGAGCATTGAAGGGGTGCAACTGCATTTCGAGGAGTCATCGATTTCGGCCCATGCCTGGTTACTGTTTCATAAGTATTTTTCCCTCTAACTCTTATCTTCTTTGCCACCACGATGTTTTGTGGGTGTGCATTAAATATTTCAAGTGACAGAATTCTCTATAAAAGTCGACAATTTTATTGTAAAATGATGGATGTTTGCTAGAAAGCTTGCTATAACTTGAATTCTGCTATCAATACAGATAATGTTTGGCTCTAACTCTGGACTTCTATTCATGTGTATGTCTTCTATTGCTTATTTTCTATTAAATTCTTCGCTCTATATGTGAGTTATTATTCTAATATCTAGATTTGACTCCCGATAGAGGGTGAACGCTGGAATAGCCCTAGAGATTACACATGTTAGATGCCTGGTTTTAATTTATGTTAGTTTTCTGTATTGAGTGCTATTGATTCGATGTATAGTTAAGTTATCGTGTTGTTAGTTCATCACCCCTGTTCTATCTGGCCTGTGGCCATATTTCCCATCCCTTTCAATCATTTGTTAATTTCTTTCCTGTTCTCTAATCTAAATCCCCCAAGTTAGAATAGCAAGGGAACCAACCCATCTCTGGAGATTGGCACGTGAGGCATTTCTTCCTCTCGACCTTTCAATGTTGGTCGGGTCTAAGGCGCATGAATAGATCATTTCATACCTAAGGCAGATTCTTGACCAACAGTTTCTAAGAAAGATGACACAAAATATTTTGATAATTTTCGTCCAATAATCCTTTGTAATATGATTTATAAGATCATTTTAAAAACTATGACAAACATGTTAAAGGGCATTCTAGGGTGTCTTATCTCAGAGGAACAAGGTGGCTTTGTTCACGGTAAATAAATTCTTGATGGTATAATTATTGCACAAGAGGCCATACATTCTCTTTCATTCTATGAAAAACATGTATGCTTTGAAATTAGAAATGAACAAAGCATATGATAGGGTTTATTGGAATTTTCTACATGCTATTCTCATAAAGTTTGGCTGTGATTATAGCTGGTGTGAGTGGATTAAATATTGTTATAGCACTGCAAAATTTTATATTTTGATCAATGGTTCTCCTGCTGGGTACTTCAAGTCATCTTGTGGACTTCGTCAAGGCGATCCTCTTTTCCTTATCTATTCATTATTCTGGTAGAAGCATTAGGGAGAGCCTTTTCAAAGGCAAAAATGAAAGAAAAATCAAGGGTATTCAAGTTGCAAAAAAAGGTCCCTTTGAATCCCATATCCAATTTGTTAGTGATACTTTTCTTTTAGGTCATCCCTCAGTCAATGAGGCCATGGAGTTCAAATCAATATTCTAATGTTATGAGAAGGCTACTGGACAAATACTTCAAAATCTAGGATATTTTTCATTGATATTGCCCTAGATTTACAACAAATTATTGTGAATATTTTAGGGTTCAAATTTGAAAATTTTCCTTTGTCTGATAAAGGGAATAAAAAGGAGCTTCGAATCTCTTTTTTGGATAGAATGAAAGCTTGCTTGGCAGGTTGCAAAGGTAAGTTCTTAACCATGACAGGAAGGCTACAACTCATAAAGACTACTTTACAGTCCATTCCTATTTATATGATGTCACTTTCAAGACTACCAACAGGTATTGCAACATAAATGAATAAAATTCAAAGAGACTTCCTATGAAAAGGTTGTGAGGAAAAATTTAGGTTTCCTATTTGTAAGTGAGATAGGGTTTGCAAAGAAAAGAAAATTGGAGGAGCAGGCTTGCCAAATTGTAGACTTATGAATTTGGCATTATGAGCAAAGCTTGGGTGGAGACTATTCAGAGATCAAAAAAATATTTGGGCAAAAATATTACTTCAAAAATATATAGGTTCTCTTGATGCAATGGAATTGTTTAGGAAAAGAACTCTACCCAAAGGATTGTTAACATGGAACTTCATATCAAAGAGTTTGCATTTGATAAAGAAACATATTAGATGGTCGGTCAATGAGGGGAGTTATGCAAATTTTTGGTCTGATGCTTGGTTGAAGCCTTATCCTCTTATCTTTGACTCAAAATGGAAACCATTGGCTCAAGCGTGCATAACATGTAAAGGTCCAAAGGTCAAAGATTATATTATTATGAGCAAAAACTCTAGAACATGGATTTCTTTTAGTAACCTAGTCGAAGGAGAGGAACTCCAACAAATTGCAGATGAAATTCAAAATATGCTTCAAGAGTTTTATTTACCAATTTTTATTCGAAAGGATGAGTTGGTTTGGAATTTATCAAAGGATGGTGGATACTCAGTCAAGTTGGGATATGAGGATTTAGAACAATCAAAATTTCCTTCTCCCATTGATTTTCCTTGGAAGAACGTTTGGTCATTAGAGGCTCTCCCTAAGGCCTCAACATTTCTTTGGTTAACAATTCAATGCAAGATTCTTACTGGAGAGAGTCTACAAAGAAGAGGATATTATGGACCCTTCAGATGTGCCTTATGTGATAAGGATTTAGATATGTCAGACTACTTACTTCATGTTTGCTCACATCATTTGGGGTTATTTTAAAAAAAATATGAAACTATATTGGGTAGCTCCATCAACATTGAAAGAGTTGATAAAATGTTGGATAAATTATAATAAAACTAAAGCATTATGTATTATTTGGAGGATTGGCCTTGCCATTATTTGTTGGAATTTATGGCTTGAAAGGAATAATAGAATTTTTAAAAATAAATACCAAAATCATGCCCAAGTTTGGAACCGTATTAGTGCCTCTCTTGCAGAATGTCTAAAAATATGGTGCTCATCATGGGAAGTCTCAATTGCAGAAAAAGAAAAAGAGGTGCTAATAACTTGGCTACAAGATTTGCACATACATGGAAGAGTCATCTGCGATAAAATAATTAAAACAAAGGATCTACTTTGATCTATGGTAAAATGGAAATGTCTAGAAATTAGATTTTTCAAAATTAATTTTGATGGTGCTTCTAAATGAAATCAAGGAAAAGCTGGTGGAGGTGTTTTTAGAAATAGTGAAGGCAAAATTCTCCTCACTTATTCAAAATCATATGGAACTTCAACTAATAACTATGCAGAGGCTATGGCACTTCTTACATGGATTAAAATTGCAACAAAAAAAAGATGGAAAAATATTTCAATTGAGGGGGACTCACAAATTATCATCAATGCTATTAACAAAAATGGATGTGGAGACTGGATAAAAGATAGTATTATTGCTGATGTTCATTGTCTATTTTTTTTTTTTTAGTTAAATAGGAGATTTGGTCACAACCACACTATTTTTAGTAACTGACAAGTGCAGGGTTCAAACCATAGGGGTTGCTTCCACCAAATCTATTCCTTTTCGTTATTGTTGACTTGACATGAAGGAGACCACAGGTCGCTCAGGATTCGTACTGTCATTGTCGGTCTGGCGCACACTAAGAAGATTCAGATCAGACTACTACCTTTGCAAATAAGCTGCCCCCTAGGTTTGAACCTAGGTGTCTTCTTGGTAAATGCCTAGCCAGACAAGCACTTACCAATCCACCTAGCTCCTCGAGTATGCTAATGTTCATTGTCTATTACTAGAGGCAATCTTCTGGCATTGTGAACATATATCAAGTAGAAGATAAATTAGTGAATTATGGTGTTAATCTTCATCCCAGTGAAATTCAAATTTTAGAAGGCAATTGACCAAGTGAGATTTAATGTCTTTATTAAAATAATGTCAAATAGAAAATATATTTAAAAAAAAAAGAAATAAAAAAATTATGATAAAATGTATATTTTTTTTTTTGAAAAAATGAAAACTTGTATTAAAACAAGAACCAAATACAGCGGGAGAGAACACATCCCGAGCCAGAGCCACAAGCTAAACAACAAGGAAGGCGCACCAAGGCAAAGCTAGGTACCGCAAGGCATAGAGAACGGAAGGCACGAAACGACGAACGAGTCGCGAAACGCGACATGTCGCGAAATCGCGACAGGAAAACCCGTCACGGCCACTTTGGCACCAACAGGCGCGATAACGCGACATGTCGCGGAATCGCGACAGGAATGGCCCTCGACAGCCACCCGCAGAAAGCGTCGCGACAGCGCGACAGAAACAGAAAGCAACATTCAAGCCTCATGAAGGTCGCGATATCGCGACGGAAAACCACCCAGTCACAAAGGAGCCAAACATGCCGCGAAATCGCGCAAGAAAAACGCCAGAGACCAGGAGGGCACAACCCTGTCGCGAAATCGCGACAAAAACCAGCTCGAAGTTGCATCATCACTACAGGTCGCGATATCGCGACAGTTATCCAACCAGCCGCCTAATTGCCAAAAGTGTCACGAAATCGCGACAGAAGAACCATGCAGCTTCCAAAACTCAAACTTGTCGTGAAAACACGACGAAATATTAACATTTCTATTCAACTTCAAGAAGGGAATGAGAGCGCGGTAAAAACACCATTCGAACCTGGAAAGCGGGACCTGTCGCGATATCGCAACGTGTCGAGGAATCGCGAGGCATGAAAACGCGACATGTCGCGATATCGCAACAAGACGCGGGATCGCGTCACGCGATAACGCGACATGTCGCGATATCGCGACAGAAACCAGCCGGAGACTGCAGAGGCTCAACCTGTCGCGATATCGCGACAGTAACCAGCCAACGGCCGCGACAGGGCAACATGTCGCGAAATCGCGACAGAAAGGACCCTTAGCAAAAAAAACTTTGCACATTATTTCGGGGAATTGTTCAAGGCCTTGTCTGATCTCGAAATTCTCCACAGACAAATTGCTATGCAGATGAATCCCAACCTCTCTCTCAGCACCCATCTTAGCAAGGAAATCGGCCGCTTTATTGAGAGATCTACTAGCATAAACAGGAATCACATCCTCAATTTCTTTCCAAAGCTCTAAAATTTGGGCGACCAAAATCCGGAGCCTCCAAGCTTTTAAGGCAAAGTTCCGCATGCAATCAAGAGCACCAACCAAGATTTGGGAATCAGACTCAATGATTATCTTTCTGTGACCATGCTTGACGGCCCAGATGGAAGCAGATTTAATAGCAAAGGCCTCAGCTTCATTGTTTGTGGCATATCCCAGACCTTGCAATTCCCAATATAGCACGAGTCCCGAGCATGATCACGGCAAATAACACCACTTGCCCGACATTGCCGGATTACCTTTAGCGACTCCATCGGTATTGATTTTGACCCGACCTTACGGGGAGGTTTCCAACAACTTCTTACCTGTCTCTCCGGATCGAGCACCTCTCCCACTCAAAGGCTTAGCAGACAGGTGGTTTTCCTTCTCGGACATAGATGGCAACGGTTTCCACAACTTTGCTCCGGATGATCCGCCAAATCCCCTCCACCGAAGAGAAGGTTTCACGAAAAATACGAGCATTTCTTTCCAACCAAACCTGCCACCAAATAAAAAGGAAACCGATCTCCCGGCCCGGTACGAAGAGCTTTAGAAATAAATCTACCTCTCTTCCGGCTTTCCCATAAATTGGTCCGGGACGAGATCTCCAAGCACTCGAAGTTTAAAGTGGGAGAACCAACGTTGCCAAATCTGCTTGTGTGAAAGAGCAATCAAACGAGAAGATGGTTCACGGTTTCCTCATTCCTATAACATAAAACACACTTGGGAAGGACCAATGATGCCTCTAATTCTAAGGTTGTCAAAGGTCAAGATACCATTATGCATCGGTTGCCAAGCAAAAAGTTCACTTTCGGCCAGCCCTTGGGATGCCAAATCTTCCTCCATTCATGAACAGGGAAAAGAGTGTGGGGGGGCTCGGGTAGGATCGAAGCATAGCCCTCCTTCACAGAATAAACCCCAAGGTTCCCGAAGCCCCAAGCAAGCTCATCCTCCTCATCTCTCCCAGAAAGAAACCTTTCAGCCAAAAGTTTTTCCAGAATTGGGGCCTGCTCCGGAGGGATTGGAATAGGCCATTCACCCAGCCGCTTAAATTTTTTAACCTTATACTCCCCCAGAAGGCTGGTAGTGAAGTAGGTCTGAATATGAATCCAACCTTTGTCTTCAAGAGCTGTTTTTAGCGGAAGCAGATCGGGAAACACAACAAGAATAGGAGGATGCTGATCCCAAGAGTCAGTCCAGAACCGGGCCTTCTCCCCTCTCCCAACTTTCCAGAACAATTGATCTTTGATAATGCAAGAACCAAGCTTGAGCGCCTGCCACACAAGAGAACCATTACCTTCCAGAGGATAGCGGCCCAAGTCATTGGGAGGAACAGGACCCAAGTATTTACTAGAAAGGATTACTGCACGAGAGGGACGAAGGTGAGAAATCCACCTCCAAGTACAATTTCCCGACCCGGGGCCCGATTGTTAAACTTGGAGCTTCTCAAGCCCGACCCACCTTTTTCCTTGGGGTGGGTGACCTTATCCCAACCAACCAAGGCCCATTTCCTCTCTCCATTGGCACCTTCCCAAAGAAAACTTCTAGCCGCTTTGTCCAACTCTTTCCAGATTGAGGGAGGGGCGGCGGAATTGAGAATTTGTAAATAGGCATAGCTCTGAATAACGAGACTTGAGAAAAGTTAGTCGGCCCCCATAGCTTAACCATCTATGAGACCAATGATTCATTCTCTCTTTGATGCCATCTAGCAGGTCCTTCCAAAAATTAGCTGTCAATTTTTTGAAATGCGGAGGAACCCCCAAATAAACAACGGGAAGGGAGGTCCGAGTGAAACCCAGAATCTCCATAACTCTCTCTTGCGACCTTTGATCAAGGTTGAAGAAGACCACTTTTGATTTTGAATCATTGATGGCTTGATTAGAAGCCCGAAGGTAGACGTTAAGAGTATCTTTGATTCCTCTTGCTTCTCTGAGGCTGGCAACCCCCACCAAGCCCGTATCATCCACAAACTGTAAATGAGTCAAAACTTCGGCTCCGATTTTAATTCCTGTAATCTGTCCTTGACGTCTTCTTCTCAGGAAGAGTCTGCCAAGACCTTCGACCAAGATAAGAAAGAGATAAGGAGAACATGGATCTCCTTGACGGAGACCCCAGAGAGGCTCCAAAAGGTGGCGAGGGAAGCCCCTTAATTAAAACAGAGTATGAAGGCGTAGAGATACGGCTCATGACCCGGGCAATCCGAGTCTGAGAAAAACCAAAGGCTGCCAACATCTTGACCAAGAAACCCCACTCTACTCTGTCATAAGCCTTAGACATATCCAATTTGATGAACATTCCTTTGTTACCCGAATTATGCATAGAATGGATAGCCTCCCGAGCCAAGATCACTCCATCCAAGATCTGTCTTCCTTCAACAAAACCCCCTTGCTCGGGGGAAATTAAATTTTGAAGAAGGGGTTTTAGTCTTTCGGCCATAAGTTTAGAAATAATTTTGTAGATCACATTACATAAAGCAATAGGTCCGAAATCGAGAAATGAGAGCCCCCCCCTCTCCTTTCGGAATTAAAGTGATAAAGGTATGATTTAGAGCCTTGAGCATTCTTTTGTTAATTCGGGATTCCTCAATGACAACCAACACGTCCTCCTCCAAGATGTCCCAGAAGGCCCGAAAGAACTCAATAGGGAAACCGTCCGGACCGAGGCGACTTTCCTGTGCACATCCCAAAGACCACCTTCTTGAGTTCATCACGATCAATGGGCTTAAGGAGGGACTGATTCTCTTCATGAGAAATAATAGAGGGAATTCCGTCAATGACTTCATTTTGAGCTTCCACATCATGCTGCAAACTTTCCTTGAAGAGGTTTGAGAAGTACTCCATAGAAAGGGAATGCATGTCAGGAAGAGTGTCAAAAGAATTTCCAAACTCATCTTGGAGGAACTCCATGTTATTCAATTGCCTTCTAGCACAGGCAGAGCGATGGAAAAATTTAGTATTTCTGTCTCCTTCTAATAGCCAAGTATTTACGGCTCTCTTGTCTCCGAGTAGATCTCTTCTTGATTATCAATGTCCTCAATCGCTTTGCGTAAGGCGTCATCCTCAAATTTAAGATGCTCCGAAATAATTCCTTCTCTGAATTGTTTTTGCACCTCATTCCATCTGTCCAGCAAGGGGGCTCGTTGGAGTTGGAAATCAGATTTGTTAGTTTGCTTCCACTGTTTCAGTTTACTCTTAACATAGAGGAGTTGTTTGTGAATTTTGAACATAGCTGTTCCAAAAGGGGGACGGCCTTCTTCCCACCACTGTGGAATTTTCCTTCGTAGGTCCTCTTTTTGCAACCAAAAATTTTCAAATTTAAAAGGTTTGTAATACTTTCCTGACATAGTCCCTCCCTCCAGCAAAATGGGAGAGTGATCAAAAACTGGGCCCTCCAAGATCTGGAATTTGATATTCCATCTAACATAAGCTTCCTCCGAGACCAAAAACCTGTCAAGCTTAACCCTCCTCTTGTATGGCTCTCTTCTCTTATTAGTCCAGGTAAAGTTTGTACCGGGGCCTTTGATGTCAACAAGGTTAAAGGCACGAACGTGGGCAATAAACGACCTATCCCCCGTATCCGAACAGGGGATGCCACCTTCTCGATCTCTAGCGGATAATTTAGCATTGAAGTCCCCAACTAAAATCCAATCAAGATCTTCTCGGGAGGACCTCATGTTTTGAACAGCTTTCCATTGAGACCGCTGACCTTCGGTATTCTGAACCCCATAGAAATTTGTAATTAAGACTTGTTCAGCTGTAACTATATTCTTGAAAAGAGATGTTAGGACCCCTCTCCAGGCTATATGATCTACTGCTATCCACGCCAAAGGATTCCAAAGAGTAGCAATCCCTCCCGAGGCACCAAGAGCGACCATCGCCATATGGCCGACACCCCTCCGATTCGGCCGACGGTTTTACTCATGAGGTCTAATGACATTTTTGTTTCCTGAATGAGCGAGAAAGTCTGTTTTACTTCCTTCTAACGGTCTTTGAGCAGTAGATTGATGGGTTCTCTTGTTTAAACCCCTCACATTCCAAGATTGTATAATCATTGGAAACCTTGGGAGCAATATGAATCAATTGTTCTTGCCAATCCTCCATTGATTAGCTTATCCCCTTGCATTGCGATTAGATCCTTATTGGATTTCCTGCCCACCCCTTGGGAATTACTATTTTTCGATCTCTTCTCCACAGGGAAATTCCAAGAGCTGGTCTTTCTCTCGAGCTTTTCTGCAATTCCCATAGAAACATCTTTAATAACGGGTCAGGTGGGCGTGGATAACCGGAGTCCCGGGGTTTTCATGGTGCAAAGTCTCGGAGGAATCAAAAGCTCTGTTCAAGGACGGGGGTTGAGGAAGGAGGAGCATGAGTAAGGATAATATTATCCTCAAGGATCCCATCTGCTCCTTCCATAGGTTGGTCTTCTTGATCCACAAGAGATTTGAAGATTTCATACCGATTTGTTGGCTTGGGGAGAGCTTGCTCCTTACCATTTCTCTTTTTGTTTCTTCTCCTCTTCTGCTGTTCAAAGCCATCATTCTGGCCCTCGGACCCGGTGGGAATGACGGATGGTTCCTTGGCCGAAGTGGACTTACCTCCTCGGGAGCGATTTGACATTCCCTGTGTAGCATCCGCATTGGTGCTCAAGATATTTGGGCGAGAACCTTGCCAAATGGCCATGCAAATGACGAGACTCTACAACGGAAAGGTAGGGCTTCATAGTCTAGTCGTTGTACCCAAGAATGTCCTGCTAGCTCCAATTCCATCTCAGTGGTAGCGATTGACTAATATCCAATTCTACACAGATTCTTGCATAAACGGCAGTATTTCCTTCAATGGTATCCTTAGAAACTCCCAAAAATCTACCTAAAGAGTTGCCTATCAATTCAAGAATCCGCTCACCCCAAAACTCCATCGGGAGAGCATACAGACGGATCCAAACCGGGACAGCCGTGGGTTCAATGCGAGGGTCGAAACCCGCTCTCCACGCTGGACAAATAACCTGCCGGGCCATGGCTCCTCTTCTCCGATTCAAATGCTCTGTTTCTATCCGGTAGGGAAGAAAAACTAATAATGAAATACCCATTGCTAATGGGCCATAAGGAGTACTCACCGATTGGCTCCCGGTTTTGTCTCACCCGGGGAATGCAAAAAGTGCGGGGGTGGGTCGAATGCCCATGAACTTGCAAATCGGATCATGCGTGGTCCGGTAGTTTATCGTGTCTTCAACCGGCTCCGGTTCGATGACTATTTTCGGTCTTGATGCGGTTGCGGGAGACAACCATTAATTCTGTGCCCTGGAGAGCCCTTGCCCACATTCTTGGCTAGCATATGGAAGGCATTGCGTTGAGCTTCAGCAGAGGAAGACGCAGGATTATCTCGAAGAATCTCCGCATAAGAGGTCTTTTTTCCTTCGCGAGAACCAGGAAGAGACCCCATTGGGCCCTCCCGGGAGACCGAAAGATCCTAGTCCAGAGGCCTGCAACAGACCCCAAACACGCTGAAGGAGGTTTCCGAACTGAAACCCTAGAGCCACGGCCGTCGACAGTGCAGAAGGATTCCCGCCAAAACGCCAGAGCTCAAAAAATCAGCCTTCCCTATATATCAATATCGAGATTGTCATGATAAAATGTATATTACAACATGTAATATTTTGATATTGTGATGGAGTGACCAATAGAAACTACATCACCTATTCCAAAAAAAAAAAAAAACTCTAGTTTTAAATGATAGGCTAAGACACAACTCCAATTTCTTTGTGATTCATGGGTCATGGTCAAATACCAGGCCTGGCGAGCCAATAGTAGTTCATCTTTCCTTCGCATACTTCGTAAAGACAATAGCATGTCCTCAAAATCAGGGTAGAAATTAATTGATCCGGCAGACGTTGCTGTAAACGTTGTTTTCTAAATATTTGAAATTTGAAGGAACATGGAAAAAACGCAGCAGGAGCAGCAGAATGTGATCTTACAGACAGTTTCTCAGGCTTTTGCTCACAGGCTTATGCTCTATGCCTCTTCTCCTGCTCTCTCTGTAAGTATGTAGGTATTCACTTATTCTTCCATTTACAGAATTGGGTCTTTTCTAATTTCAGACCACTCCGATTTTAACCGGGGCGGAGAACTTACAAATCCTAAGAAAACATGCAACCTCACATATAGCAACTCGTAGATTATTTGTGAGTGTGCATAGCTGTAGAGTTGTAAAAAAAAAAAAAAAAACTAATGACGATGCCCTAGTTTTTAAGGCAAATTTTGGTGGACAACATGTTATAAGGGCATTGATTCCTGCCGTCCTTTCTTTGTTGAATGTGTGATTGCCGAATTAATGCTTGTACCGGAACTGTTTCTGTTTTTTTTTTTTCTCACATTCGGAGCTTCAATTCAATAAAAAATAACTGAATCTTATTTGTTCCACTTTATATACAAGAAAGACTGTGCGGTCTAGAGGTTTTTTTTTTTTTCAACCGTACTTCCTTTGTAACTGGTGTAGATGGTCATTTGCATTGCAGGCTTTCCCCCGAGAAAACAGCTTTTGTGACAGTGCTGAGGAATTGGGTTCTGTGGAATCAGAATACAACGGGCCATGTTTGGTGCTCTTACGGAATTGCAAAGTACCGGCTCAAGAGCTTTTGGAGCATGTCCTAAGTACTTTCCTTCGAGGGTGAGTGCAGCTTTTCAGTTTATAATAGCACTTGGAGCCTTCGTATACCTGTTTGGGCTTTTATTGAGGATCCATATATATGAATACATGATTAAGAGTTCAATTTAATTCTATGCTTGACAATGAGAGTTTACTCCGTTTTGATGTGCATTTTTAAATTTATTTTTAAATATCTTACTTTGCATCAACCCATATATATATATATATATATATTATTATTTTTAATTAGTTATAAGGGATTGAATTGGGTTCCATCCGCATTACATTGTGATCATATAGTGGTTTTACAACAGCTTGACAGACATATATATTGCTTGGGAAGTTTCGAACCTAGGTATCCTCCTTGGAAGTTGAGGAATTTAGTCAATTGTCATTATATATAATTTTCCTATGCGTTCTTTCTTTTTTGATTGCAAGGGGCCTCAGCGGCATTACATTGTGACCACAAATAGTATTACAACAGCTTGACAAATAAGTATGTATTGCTTGAGAAGATTTGAACTTAGATCTCATCCTTGAAAGTTGAGGAATTAAGTTGATTGAGATAATGCCATTTGATTAAAATGTAAAGGTTCACCCATGAAATTTGAACCTTGGTTTAGATGTGAAACCTTCACTCTTAACCAATTGCTCTGAACTCCATAGGCATATTCTTCTGCATTCTTAACAAAGGTTTGAACTTGTTTTTTTAATTGTAACGCTTTTGTAGTGGTTTTCATTTGACTGTGCCTTCTAGTTTCTGAACATCTTTCAATATATATATATTATTATTTTTAATTAGTTATAAGGGATTGAATTGGGTTCCATCCGCATTACATTGTGATCATATAGTGGTTTTACAACAGCTTGACAGACATATATATTGCTTGGGAAGTTTCGAACCTAGGTATCCTCCTTGGAAGTTGAGGAATTTAGTCAATTGTCATTATATATAATTTTCCTATGCGTTCTTTTTTTTTTGATTGCAAGGGGCCTCACCGGCATTACATTGTGACCACAAATAGTATTACAACAGCTTGACAAATAAGTATGTATTGCTTGAGAAGATTTGAACTTAGGTCTCATCCTTGAAAGTTGAGGAATTAAGTTGATTGAGATAATGCCATTTGATTAAAATGTTAAGGTTCACCCATGAAATTTGAACCTTGGTTTAGATGTGAAACCTTCACTCTTAACCAATTGCTCTGAACTCCATAGGCATATTCTTCTGCATTCTTAACAAAGGTTTGAACTTGTTTTTTTAATTGTAACGCTTTTGTAGTGGTTTTCATTTGACTGTGCCTTCTAGTTTCTGAACATCTTTCAATATATATATATATATATATATTATTATTTTTAATTAGATATAAGGGATTGAATTGGGTTCCATCCGCATTACATTGTGATCATATAGTGGTTTTACAACAGCTTGACAGATATATATATTGCTTGGGAAGTTTCGAACCTAGGTATCCTCCTTGGAAGTTGAGGAATTTAGTCAATTGTCATTATATATAATTTTCCTATGCGTTCTTTTTTTTTTGACTGCAACGGGCCTCACCTGCATTACATTGTGACCACAAATAGTATTACAACAGCAATAAGTATGTATTGCTTGAGAAGATTTGAACTTAGGTCTCATCCTTGAAAGTTGAGGAATTAAGTTGATTGAGATAATGCCATTTGATTAAAATGTTAAGGTTCACCCATGAAATTTGAACCTTGGTTTAGATGTGAAACCTTCATTCTTAACCAATTGCTCTGAACTCCATAGGCATATTCCTGTGCATTCTTAACAAAGGTTTGAACTTGTTTTTTTAATTGTAACGCTTTTGTAGTGGTTTTCATTTGACTGTGCCTTCTAGTTTCTGAACATCTTTCAATATATATATATATATAATTATTTTTAATTAGTTATAAGGGATTGAATTGGGTTCCATCCGCATTACATTGTGATCATATAGTGGTTTTACAACAGCTTGACAGACATATATATTGCTTGGGAAGTTTCGAACCTAGGTATCCTCCTTGGAAGTTGAGGAATTTAGTCAATTGTCATTATATATAATTTTCGTATGCGTTCTTTTTTTTTTGATTGCAAGGGGCCTCACCGGCATTACATTGTGACCACAAATAGTATTACAACAGCTTGACAAATAAGTATGTATTGCTTGAGAATATTTGAACTCAGGTCTCATCCTTGAAAGTTGAGGAATTAAGTTGATTGAGATAATGCCATTTGATTAAAATGTTAAGGTTCACCCATGAAATTTGAACCTTGGTTTAGATGTGAAACCTTCACTCTTAACCAATTGCTCTGAACTCCATAGGCATATTCTTCTGCATTCTTAACAAAGGTTTGAACTTGTTTTTTTAATTGTAACGCTTTTGTAGTGGTTTTCATTTGACTGTGCCTTCTAGTTTCTGAACATCTTTCAAAATATATATATATATATATATATATATATATATTATTATTTTTAATTAGTTATAAGGGATTGAATTGGGTTCCATCCGCATTACATTGTGATCATATAGTGGTTTTACAACAGCTTGACAGACATATATATTACTTGGGAAGTTTCGAACCTAGGTATCCTCCTTGGAAGTTGAGGAATTTAGTCAGTTGTCATTATATATAATTTTCCTATGCGTTCTTTTTTTTTTGATTGCAAGGGGCCTCACCGGCATTACATTGTGACCACAAATAGTATTACAACAGCTTGACAAATAAGTATGTATTGCTTGAGAAGATTTGAACTTAGGTCTCATCCTTGAAAGTTGAGGAATTAAGTTGATTGAGATAATGCCATTTGATTAAAATGTTAAGGTTCACCCATGAAATTTGAACCTTGGTTTAGATGTGAAACCTTCACTCTTAACCAATTGCTCTGAACTCCATAGGCATATTCTTCTGCATTCTTAACAAAGGTTTGAACTTGTTTTTTTAATTGTAACGCTTTTGTAGTGGTTTTCATTTGACTGTGCCTTCTAGTTTCTGAACATCTTTCAAAAAAAAAAAATATATATATATATATATATATATATTATTATTTTTAATTAGTTATAAGGGATTGAATTGGGTTCCATCCGCATTACATTGTGATCATATAGTGGTTTTACAACAGCTTGACAGACATATATATTGCTTGGGAAGTTTCGAACCTAGGTATCCTCCTTGGAAGTTGAGGAATTTAGTCAGTTGTCATTATATATAATTTTCCTATGCGTTCTTTTTTTTTTGATTGCAAGGGGCCTCACCGGCATTACATTGTGACCACAAATAGTATTACAACAGCTTGACAAATAAGTATGTATTGCTTGAGAAGATTTGAACTCAGGTCTCATCCTTGAAAGTTGAGGAATTAAGTTGATTGAGATAATGCCATTTGATTAAAATGTTAAGGTTCACCCATGAAATTTGAACCTTGGTTTAGATGTGAAACCTTCACTCTTAACCAATTGCTCTGAACTCCATAGGCATATTCTTCTGCATTCTTAACAAAGGTTTGAACTTGTTTTTTTAATTGTAACGCTTTTGTAGTGGTTTTCATTTGACTGTGCCTTCTAGTTTCTGAACATCTTTCAAAATCTCACATGCCATTTCTTTGTCTCTTGAAATTGTAGATTGACCCCAGCCTTTTGTGGTTTGTATCTTCACTAATCATCACATGCTTGGTCCTATGGGGTCAATTGCAAGCATATGACAAACAAGGTTAAGCACTAGAGAGTGGATTGCTTTTGTTTCAAGGACTGCAGTTCCTTCTATTGCCTATAGATGGTTGCTCCCATTTTTTTAATTAGATTGACAACTCAGGTTTGCAACGTTTTGGCTTTTTGATTGTCTTTGCTCTCTGCTTTTGTCCAGGTACATTGTGAGAATATACTGGTGCCAACATAATGTCTCTAGCAAAATTCAAATGATCTCACACATCAGGTCATTGGTAGAATGTCTAAGGCATAGACCTAAACCTTCTACATGCAGCAATGAATTTCAAAATGGTATGCTAAGAAGTTCTTACAAGAGGAGTCAGGCTTTTTATACAAAAGGGAGTGGGGAATCAGGGGTAGAAATATGATATTACAGCTAATGAATGCATTTAGAAGAATAGAAAATATTACAGCTAATGAATGCATTTAGAAGAATAGAAAATGTGTTCTCCTTTTCTTCTATCATGGAATATTAGTGAAGTTAGATTCAAGTAATAATTATGTTCCTTCATGTACTGCAGATGAAAAGAATCAGCAAAACAATTTATCTAGGCAAGGCATTGTATTTGATGCTTGGAATGATACTAAACTAAAATTCAGACTTCAAACACATCCCAGAGAACTTGCAGAATCATTATTGGATGAGCTTCCAGAACTTGACTGCAGCCTTCATGGCTTTTCATACAGTATGTATGTGGTTGAGGTTGATGGTATTCTTCACTATGGAATAGGAGTTGGCTCAAGTATGTATCTTCCATCTTCCAATAGGGAGGCTCTCTCAAAAGGCTGTGTATCCCGAGCATCCACCAAAATAGAGGAGGCTTTGCATGTTGCTGACTTGAAGCTACACAAAAGCATGCTTGGTAAGCTTGTTTTTCTTGTCGTATTAGCTTCTGTTTGATTAGAGATCTATGAGTGAGATTCTTGGGACTGCCTGATGAGATTATGGTGCTTTGGATAATAATGTGCATTCCATTTCATAGTTTTCAATATTTTAAATATGAATTCTCTTTTCAAGAAGTTTTTATGTTGGACATTCTATGGAATATTATCATTCTCTGGAGTATCTCATGTGCTTAGGTGCTCTCTTATCCTTTGAGGTTGTCTGTTCAAGCTTCCCTTTTTTCATATTTACTTGGTACAACTGTTATGGATTGTCCTTCTCCATCTTAAACCCATTAAGACAAGGAACTTGCAATAAGGGGAGCATGAATGTAGATCCAATTCAAGCATGTACTATGCTAATGCTCGTTGAAGCAACATGGACCAGCCAAGACTTGAATTGAGGACCTTCTAGCAACATTCCAAGTGCCACAAGTTGAGAAACATGCCCGTCCCGCAAGCCACACTTTAGGGGTTCACCTAGCCTGGATCTAATATCATATTGAAGTAGAATGGACCATCTAGGATTTGAACCCATAATGTTCTACCAATGCTCTAAGTGCCATAGGTTGAGTAATGAGTGTGAATTGACACAAAATCTAGTTGGTCATGGACCAACATGTTGAAGAAGCATAGACCAGCTAGGAATTGAATCTAGGACCCCCATTAATGCTCCAAGAGCCATAGGTTGAACAAGGAGTGTGGATTGGTACAAGCTCCAACACCCCCTCCCTTCAAGCCATACCTAAGAGGTTCATCTACTTTGGCGTTGATACCATGTTGAAGAAGCAAGGACCGACTATGTAGATTGATACAATCTTCAATAATGTCTAGCATTGTCAATAAAAGGGACAATTTTTGTGCTTATGGAAAACAAGGTTTGGTTGAACATGGCCCAAGTTTGTTCCAGTCCAGTCTTTTCAGATGGCTTGAATTGGTTTGGACATGACTTCTTAGTGATGCTCCAAGTGACATAACTTGAGTAATAACTGTGGATTGACACAAGCTCCATCAATGTTTAGCACTCCCAATAGAAGGGAAAATTCTTGTGCTTATGGCCACAAGTTTTGGTAGGACTTGGACTAGGTTCAGTCCAATTCGAACTTTTTGAATGGCTTAAATTTGTTTTAATTTTTTTTTAAAGCTATGTTTGGCTTCTATTGGTGGCTACTACGATCAAAATAATGAAATATTTCCTTTGCTGTTAAGTCAATTAGACCATATCCTGCGTGCCTTTCTATCAAAGATATTTTTTTATCTTCCTTTCTATCAAAGATATTCTTCATTTCTTCATGTATTTTTTAAGGATGTCAAGGAAAGTGAAAGAGACTTTAGAAAGACTACAATTTTTTTTCTTATGGGATGGCATTGAATGCAAAAAATGTATACATCTGGTAGCCTGGGATACCTGCTGCCAGCCTTTACAGAATGGGGGTCTTGGATTGAGGAAGTTGAGAGATCTAAATAGAGCCCTTCTAGCTAAACATGGTTGGTGGTTACATTCATAGGGTGGGTGATTTTCAGGAGTGGAAAATCTTGCAAGAAGATATGCAAGGCCCAGGGGTAAAGATCTGCAAAACCTTTTAAGGAGTTATTATTTAGGCAGAGTTTCAAAGGAGGATCAAATAATTTGGGGAAGAAACCAGCAAGGCCAGTACTTGGTGAAGGATGGATATAGAGTCTTGGGCAAAGTAACCTCAAAGAAACCCGACCTTAAAAGAATTTGGAAGCTAAAAATCATCCCTGATGTTGCTATGTTTATCTGGACTGCCATTCTCAATAAGATCCTCATGAAACACAATATATTCAAAAGAGGGATTGTGGTTCCAACTGTTTGTGTGTTGTGTAACAAAGAGGATGAGTGCGTGGACCACCTGTTTGGAACTTGTGATTTTTTTCGTGATTTCCTAAATATGTTTTTGAGAGAAGTTAATGTTGCTTGGGTCATTCCAGATTCTCTAAACAGGATTTGGGAATAGTGGCACTTAGGAAGAAGTATTTTTTGGCGAAAATGCATTCCACATATTTGTTGGGGGATTTGGTTGGAAAGAAATAGACGAGTGTTCAAAAATAAAACTAGAGGAATAATTGGGGTTTATGCCAGGATAAAAACAACCCTCTTGGAGGATTGTATTAAAAACATTGTCGGCCAGGAAAATCTTGCAATGATCCTCTCTAGAGAAAATAATATCTTAAATATGGAAAAAATCAATAAGGTGAGACTAGATACTAGATGGGAACGTCCTCACAAAGACTGGGTAAAAATTAACTTCGATGGGGCTGCGAAAGGCAACCCGGATCATGCTTGAGGTGGGGGCCTTATCAGGAATGACAGAGGTCAGGTAGTGGCTGCATATGCCGAGGATCTAGGAATTACCACAAATCACCAAGTTGAAGCAAGGGCGATGCTTACGGGCCTCCGAATTGCGGTGAATTTGGGTTTTAGGAGAATTGTTCTCGAGGGGGATTCCAAGAATATTATAACTTCCCTTCAAAAAGGGGAGCTAAATAATTCTAGCATTTTCCAAATAATTACATATGTGAGGACTATTTTGGGAAACCTAGAAGAAAGTCAAATTAAACATATTTATAGAGAGGGAAACAAAGTTACCGATAAAATGGCGAATATGGCAGTTAGATCTGAGAATTTCAAGGTTTGGTCATACGCCCCCATGGAATTGAAAGAGATTATAAGAATTGATAATGAAGCTAACAGATAAAGAAGGTAGAGCAAAGCAAAATACTTATTGGGATCATGCGATGAAGGATTTGAGCACACTAAATTTCATTGCTGTCGGCGGTTTCTTTATCAGTTATGTAAAGCATTGAGCACTGCATAAGCCTTCTCAAATAGAAGTATAGCAGGAGGGATATTATTTCAGCTTCTCCATCAACAGGTTTAGCTCAGGTTTGTTTGTTTTACTAAGATAGGGCTATCTTGCATTTGTTTGATCTTCTTTTGTTTTTTCATGTACATCTTTTGAGCTCTTTGTAAAGGGTTGGGGCCCTTCAACCCCCTTTTTTATCAATACCAAAAAAAAAAGATATTCTTCATTTTCCTCAAAGTGCTATACATCTTCAATTAACTCCTTGATAGCGTTTTCATTAAGAGATAAAATGTCTCTCGTCAATTGCCTCCTAAAATTTGAACTTCACCAAGTGAAGATCAACATCACCATTGGCTAGATTTTTTTTTTACCCTATTTCCTTCTCTAACATGTTGTCATTTCCAAGATACTATTTCAACAATAGCTGATGGACGTAAAAAATAATGCCATTTTTGATCCAATCCCAACATCCATTTTTCTTGATAGCATATATATATATAAAAGAAAAGGAGTTATATATTGATACTAAAGTTTGCAAAGAACAAAGTTTATCCAACAAGCAGCTTGGAGGTCACAAGATTGCTGCCCAAAAGGAGGGACAAGCAACAAAGCAAAATAAAAAACTGCACTGGAATACAAAGGGCGTCGGAAACCCAAAAACAAAAGGTGCCAAAAATACAAAGGGTGCCATAATCACCGAGAAAACCTAAACCACCAAAAGCTCTAGAATCACCCAGTGTTCCAAGGTTGTCTAGAGGCGTGGAATCTCCAAGGGCGTCGGAATCTTCAAAGGCTCTGGAATCTCCAAAGATGTTAGAATCTTCAAAATATCTAGAATCTCCAAAGGTGCCGAAAACACCAAATGCTTTGGAATCGCCATATGCTTCCTATCATCTGTGCCACTCATGTTGTCTGCTTTTCTTTTTCCTTATTACTCTGAGATGCAAATAGGCTATGTTTATGGCCTCATTTGCAAGGCGATCAGCCACCATATTGTGCGTCCTTCCAATGTGGAAGTATTGTATATATTCAAACTTTTGTTCTAGTTCTCTTAGTCTTCTCTGAACTATTCGAAGTTGGACTGATGAGAATTCCTTCCCCTTAGATAGGGCAGAGATCACAAGTCTCGAATCACCATACACATGGAGTTGTTTAATGCCTTGTTCCTGAGCCAATTTTTGTCCCATTTCATAGCCTATCAATTCTACAACATTATTGGTTGTTTTCCCCAAATTGATTTTGAACTGAAGCATTTCATGGTGTGGTGCCACTAGTATTACTCCACCAGCTGTTGCACGGCCTGGGTTTGATTTAGAGGCTCCATCAAAGAAAAGTGCAGGGAACTTTATCTCTGGAGGTCTGATTGTTCTAACCTGTGGCCCAGAATTCAGGAGATTTTGGAGTTCCATTTGGTATAACAGTTGTATCTCCCTTTTTCTTAATCTCCTGATGTCTTGTTGTTTATGATATAGAGCTTTTGTGTTCAAGACTATCTCCCTTAACACTTTGTTGGTTAAAAATTGGTTCTTTTGTCATAAAAAATTATCCTGTTTCTTTCCTTCCAGACGTGCCAAATGATGAATATTGGCATTGAATACCAAATCTGCCTTATAAGGTGCTTATCCTTCAGTCCCCATTTGTACATTTGGCCCCAATTGGTTAGGCAATTTTCTGAGTTGAAGGTTCTTGAGATTGCTGATCCTAGCTGTTGGGTTATTCCAATCTAGATTTTAACTGCTTTGTACACTAAAAGAACGTATGTGATGCTGTTTCATTGTTCTTGAGACACCTGTGGCAATTTTGAGGCCCCATGATATTCCTCTTGATGAGGTTGTCTCCAGTAAGAATCTTGTTTTGGAGCACCAACCAGAGAAAGGCTTGAAGTTTGGGGGGAACCTTGTAATTCCATACCTTGGCTATGGTTGAGTTCTTCTGACCCTGTTGCTGTAATAACACCCCTTGGCTGACTGTGTAAACACTTGGCCCACTAATAGAGCCCCATACAATCTGATCTGGAATTTGGGGAGAGAGTTTAATCCCTTCAGTTTGGATGTGCAGCTGTCTCCATGAGTCTTGGTCAAGATGTGGCAGGGGAGGATCGCCCACCCATTCAATTAAACTTGCAAGAGAGTTAACACCTGACTGTTGTAGGTCCACTTTTAATTCTGGGGAACAATTCTTAATGATTGGAGGTCCTCCCAAGACCGGATCGTCCCATATATTAATTTGTTTACCATCCCCTGGAAGCCAGGAGGTATGATTTAATATAATGTCTTTAGCTTCCACAATATGTTTCCAAATTGAGGAGGAGCCTGCTATGCTTTTCACACTCTTTAGGAGTTGGATCCCATTAGAGTTGTTTAGATATTTGCATTTTAGGATTTGCTTCCATGGAGAGTCTGGCAGAGTGAGCAGATTCCAGAGCAACTTAGCACTTAGTGCCTTGCTAACAATCATTGTTTTCCTGATTCCTAGGCCTCCCTGCTCCTTTGGCTTGGTAATGGTCTCCCAATTGACCAAATGGAACTTTTTCCTATCCGATTGCCTCCCCCCTTGCCAAAGGAAAGTTCTTAGCATTGCATCTGACTTTTGCAAGATATATAAGGGTGCATGATACACCAACAGTTGATATATGGGAAGACTTGCTAGTATTGATTTGATTAAAATAATTCTTCCAGCCAAGCTCAACCAACCATTGCTATACTATTGTATTCTCCTTGACATCTTTTCTAGAATTACATTCCAAGTTTCTTGTTTTTTTGGATGGAAGCCCATAGGAACACCTAGGTAGTTGAAGGTATCACTACCTTTGTGAAATCCCAAAATCTGAGAGAAACCTCTTTCTTCTGCTGCTGAAGTATTTATAGTGTAAAATCTGCTCTTCTGGGTGTTTATCTCTGCCCCTGTGGCTGAAGAGAAGCAATCTAAAACTTCTTTGATCATCCTGACATTTAGTTTTGTGGCTTCCCCCAATAAAATGGTGTCATCTGCAAATTGAGCATGAGTGATTGTTCTATATCCTATAGCTGCTCTAATTCCCAGGATTTCTTTCCTTCTTCTCAATTTGGTCAGGGTCCTCCCTAAAGTTTCAGCTAGAAGGATATAAAGGTAAGGGGAGAGAGGACACCCTTGCCTTAATCCTCTAGTGGCTTTAAAGAAGTTAGTAGGTTCCCCATTGATTAGAGGGGCTATCCAAGGTCCCTCTATGCAAGCTCCTATCCAGTCTATCATTTGAACTGGAAATCCAAATTTGGCTAACACCTGTTTTAGAAAGCTAGTATCTACTCTATCAAAGGCATTGGCCATATCAAGTTTAATGGCTATTCTTTTCTTTTTGGACTTGGCACTTGAGTGTAGGGCTTCATGAATCATTATAATGTTGTCATATATTTGTTTCCTTGGAATAAAACCCCCTTGTTCTGGCTCTATCAAATCATTAATCTTCCTTTTAATTCTATTTGTTATTATTTTAGTCATTATCTTATAAGAGCAATTGCAAAGAGAGATAGGTCTGAATCTGTCAAAGGTAACTACATTTTTTTTTTTTGGAATTAAAGCTAAGAAAGTGGAGTTGATCACCCCAGATAGCTTACCTCTTATCCTTGTCTCTTCTATCATTGCCAACAGGTCATCTCCTATGATTTCATAAAACTGTTGATAAAAATTGTTGGTGAAGCCATCTGGTCCTGGAGCTTTGTCCTTGGGCAATGAACGTATAACTTCTTCCAACTCTTCTCTAGTTACCATTGAAGAGAGCTCTTCTCTGTCTCCTTTTATCAAAGGAGGGATGTTGTTCAAGAGAGTGGCCTGAGCCTGCTGATTTACTGCTGTCTTTGTGAGAAGGGTCGAGTAATGATCTCTTGCTAGCTCCTTTATGACTGCCTGATCAGAATAAATTTCTCCAGCTTTGTGAATTTCTCTGATTGTGTTTCGTTGGTAGCGCTGCATTGTTTTCAGATGAAAGTACTTTGTATTTTGTCTCCTTTCTTGAGCCAGATCATTCTTGATCAAAGTCTCCAATGCTCCTCTTCTTCTTTGAAAGCTTGATCCATTTCTCGGTTCAGCTGGAGTCTTCTCTCTTCCTATTGAGGGGTTGGAGGTTGATCACCTATCTCTTGCTCTGCTTCCTCCATCTGTTGCAACAATATGCTTGACCTATTTTGAACTTCAGTCTTATTGGCAATCCAATCCCTAATGGCTTTCTTGAGATTGGAAATTTTTATTTTCCATACCTCCTGGGGACTGTTTGCACGGACATGTTGCTTCTAGATACTTTCTACTAATGGTGCAAACTCCTCATGCTCCATCCATTCTGGGTTGTATTTGAAAGGAATCTTCCTTTTCCCAAGAGCACTATCGCCCGTATCCAAATAGATAGGCTTGTGATCTGAGACTGAACTTTGAATTATGCCACTTGATACAAGTGGATACTTGAATAATATATCTTCTTGTATCAGGAATCTATCTAATCTTTCTGCAATGAATTTAACCCCAACTCTTCTGTTTGTCCATGTAAATTTTCCATTTTTGGGGATTATGTCTTGAAGTTTTTGCTCAGTTATAATTTGCATAACCAGGTCCTTAGAAGGATATTTTGAGGGAATGCCTCCTTTTTTCTCCCATTGGGCTAAAGTCACATTCAGGTCCCTTGATATGATTAAATTTGGGGGTCTTTCTTAATGAATCCAATGCTGAAGACTTTTCCAAGCCTCCTGTTTTAAGACTATGTTATTTGGTCCATAGAAATTGACTATGGTCCAAGTCTGTCCCTTTGGAGAGGAGAAAGAAGCTGCTATCCAATTTGAGTGTCTTGTTCTGTTAATACATGTTAGGGCCTGTGGATCCCATGCAAGGAGAAGCCTCCCCTCGAGGCTCCTGACAAATCTATTGCTTCTAGGTCTGAGGATCTCCATATGTTTTTCCATTCTATTCTTGTTGACTGCTCTATCATTTTAGTTTCTTGAATGCAGATAACCATTGGCTTCTGCTGGGCTATTAAGTGACTTAGGTAGTTTTTCTTTAGGGGACTACCCAATCCCCTTCCATTCCATGATAGAACCTTCATTTCTTAAGTGGCTTCTTAGCCTTGCTGAAGTCTAAGGTTGTCTGTGCTTTCTTTTGAATCTCTATATTTGCTTGTTCTATCCTTACCTCTTGATTTGATTTCCTCCCTCTAGTAGAAGATCTGGTGGTTGGGGTGCCTCCTGGAATCATTGTTGCTGCTAACTGAGTCTCTTCTATTTCTTCAATCTCCTCTTCCTGAAGGTTTTCTTTGGTAGCCTGAGTTTCCTCCACTTTGTCTTTTGATTCAGGATCTGATGGATCTTCCCCTTTTTTAGATGGCCCTGGATGTTCCTCTTTGTCATTTTGTGATAAAACAAAGAACTTATTATTATTTTGTCTTTCTGGCTGTGGTTGAGGCCTCCTACTTCTAGATCTTCTCTGCTGTTTTCTTCTTACTGGTTGGAAGTCTTGATCTTCCTCCTTTGTCTCTTGTTGTACCTTAGTGGGATAGTTCCTTGAGAAATGACCATATTGATGACAGGTAATACATTTAAAGGGAATGTGCTCATAATCCAGCGGCTGGGTATGGATCTAGTCCAGGACTTTGATACCTATGTTTTCAGGAAGCCCTTTTTTTAGATTGACTTGAACACAACCTAGCACAAGTTGCATTATTGGCCTTCGGAGGAGCCCAGTCTACAAATGTGCCAATAGAGTTACCTATCATCTCAAGAGTCGGTTTATTCCATAGATGTAGAGGTAAAAATGACAGTCTTACCCAAATTGAGACTTCTTCTAGTTCTTCCACTTGTGGGTCGAAACTGGCTGACCAGGGGGTCATGTAGAGAGGGCTTGATCCAAGGAACTAGGGCCCTCCTTGAAATATTGCATCTCTTTCCTCTACGGAGGAGAAAATAACTATGAAATATCCTTTGCCTTCCATCATGATAAATTTAATCCCAAGAAGAGGTGATCCATCTTTGAATGGCTGTTGGGCTCGGCCAAATACCCACAAATTTGCAAGCAAGAGCTCTCTTAGTTAGGGTGAGGATCAGGCTTTGAATATAGTCCGAAGGGATCACCACTAGAGTATCATCCAACTTGGGAACAAAGGAGCCTTTGTTACTTGGTTGGGACTATTGTGGCCTCCTCGCCTTCAGAGCTTTGGTCATATTTTCTAGTTTTGATTAGTCAAACAGAGGAGGTAGCAAGAACAAGGAAAACGAGCCATGGTCAGCGTTCTTGAATATGGAGGCAGTTGTGTTGCTTCATAGCTATTAGGTGAGTTGACATTCTCCACCTATACACTAGCCACAAAATCTCCTTCATCCGTTGGTGGTGATGCTTGCATTGCATCGACTATAGTTTGTATTTTTTCATCAGCATCTACAACCACTATTGGTTCCTTTGCTTGTTGCTGAGTAGTCCTCCCTTTTGGCTCTTTTGGGTTGTGCTATCCTCTCTGAACCTTGCTTCTTGCGCAATAGGCTTCTTTGGCTGGTGTCCAGCTACGAAAGCCCTATCTGAAGTCATTCCTTTGGTACCTGGACTGGTACTTGTAGTATCTCCTTGCATAACCTGACTCCCTAGTTGTGTAGGAACTTCTCTTTGCACTGCCTCTTGTGACGTTCCATGCTTCTCGCTCTGACCATTAACCACCTTATGTGCACTGCCACCATCTGTTATCCCTGTTGTGACCTGTTGTGGGGTCCTCTTTTTAACGGCTGTTGTTGTCGGGGTTGCGGTTGGGCTCCCCTTCACTGTTGCTCCAACCTTCTTTCCCTTTTCTCGCTTCGGACCAGCTCCTCGACATGTGGTTGCTCCTTAGTTCCATCCGACTCCTCACTTCCCTCATCTCCTGAAGCTTCTTGTGCCTTCCTCTTCTTCAAGGCACTCTTCTTATTTCCCGGAGAGCCTGACTTCATCAGTGGACCCACAGTGATCCATCTGAATATCGTTGGTGCATGCTCTGGAATAACTTGAGGGGGGTTCAGTCCTGGGAATTGAAGCTTCTCATGAGACATAACATTCAACATCAAAGCAATGGTGCGGAAAGCCATTGAAAATTCCTTTTGTACTGCATCAGAAAATTCTGGATGTGGTTTGACAAAAATGATGCCCAATTATATGGCACTCCTGCCATAAATCCCTTCATATACGGTGTGAGCCAAGTGGGCATCTTCGAGGCTTATTGGTCACTGGATAGTCTTGACATTATTGCGTTCATAGTACACTGCAGCTCCTTCGACTTCAACTGCTACATCTTTAGTCTGCGGCTCCCATTCTTCATCAATTTGGCCACTTCCTACGGACTAAGATTAGTAATTTTATCCACCAAATTCCTCCACCGGTAATTATCTAGTCCTTCCTTCTTCACTGGTCTATCTAAATTTAGGAATTTGAAAGTCCTTCAAAAATTACTTTGGGAGAATATCACACAAATCTCCTTGTTACCAATTGCTACTTTGCTCAAAGTGTGATTAGGATCATATGTTTGCAACATCTGGAATAGAAACGGTTTGAAATAATCCTTGTCGAAGCTTGGTACCGGCAAAATGTGGTGTACTACATTCTTGAACGCGGTCTTCAATGGGTGCTCTAGTGGATCCATCCACCAGTTTCTATAGAATTCTTCGGCTGGTGTTACCCATGTCAATTTCTCCAAGGGGATCCACATCCTTTCCTTCCCCTTGCATTTCTCCTCCTCCTAGGGTGAAGCTACCGTTTCTCTTTCATGATTGTCCCTCAGGATTGCTACTCCTTGGCCGTGATCTTGACTCTCGTCCGTGTTGCCTCATTCTATCTTGCTTTGCCTCCATGCTACGATCCCTTTCTCTCACACGCAGGTGGTCGATTAGGTCTCTCCCGAAGCCAACTTTGACACCTTTTCCTTGTGATTGAGGTTCTCCTTGCAACACTGCCTTAGGTGGAATCTTCTCCCGTTGGCCCACCCACCGAATTCATTCTGAATTCCTTAACCTTCTTTACATAACGCGTGCAGTCAATATTTACTTCTAGCAACCCTCGAACATATGACTCTTCAGCGTACGATTGCTTCCCTTTGCTGTATGGTCCCTTGCAGTATGACGCTTGCCGTATGATCCTCCTACGTACGACGTTCTACCGTATGAGTCACCCTGCGAGTGCCTATCGTACGCCTTATGCTGTATGGCCTTCTCTTGCCATAGGACTTGCTTAGATGGGACAATTTGTGAATAGGATGGTCTGCCCTTTTCCAGATTGCTACCACCCACTGGGCTACCTTCTCTGTTGCACTCACCCCATACCTTATGGCCTCCTCGACAACCCAATTTTGCACAATCCTCCGTACGACAATCTCTGCAACTTTCAATCAACCCGCGCCCCCTCTGCAACTTCAAATTTCTTCTCTTTGCAACAGTCTATACGATTCAAAAAAATTTCAGCAACCTTCCATACAAACCCTTCTTCAGTAGCTTCAATCTCTCGTTTGCAATGCCTTCCTTCTCCTAATTGTCTCGCTTCTGGCACCATAGTTTCCTCTTCAGGGCATCTTCGTACAGTTCTACAATTTCTTTTTTGTACATTGGTTGGTTCTTCCTCTCTCTCTACCTTAGGCGCTAAACGTTTGAATGCTCATGGCCACCCTCCAACGTGTAGTTAGATGGAGGTGGGAGTGGGGAGGACAACTGTTTTACATGCGTTAATTGCCTCCCAACTACCACTTTGCCACCTTGCATGTAACTGTACGTTGTGCTTTTTTCCCTTTTTTTAAAATGATGCGTCATCCATACGATGGTCTAGACATCCAATCGGATTGTTTGTTTTGCCAACGCTGACTCTTCCTCATTTTCCTCTCGACGGCATCCATCTTCGATGGTGTTGTACGACGTCTTGCCGTTTGACGATTTGCCATACAACATTCTATCGTATGCCCATCCTTTGTATGATATTCTGTCGTAGGGTGTTGTGTTGTACAACGTTTTGCCATACAACGTTCCACTATATGTCGTTTTGTCATAGACCCTTGCCTTTTATGACATCTTGCAATACGACATTCCATCGTACAACGTTTTGCCAGACCTTCCTATCCTGTGCAACATCTTGCTGTACAACCTACCCTTTTACGATATTGTGCCTTATGGTGTTGTGTTGTACGGTGTTCTGCTGTATCTTCTTGCCTATCCACCTGCTGTCTAGGCTTGTTGTGCTTTGTACGACCTGGGTGGCCTGACTGCTCACCACCCCTCCTTGGTCGTCTTCTTCATCGCCGTTTCCTTCGCCATGGTCTTCCAAACTTAGACACATTTATTTCTTTGTTTTCTCCTTTCAAACATCCTTTAGTGATTTGTGACGCTCTGATCCTCAATTTGGACTATCCGAGAACCGTTTGCGGTCTCGTACTGTCTCCTTGACAACCAGGGGATGCTCTTGATGAGCCACCCTGCTAGTTGTACATCATTGGTCGGGTTCTTGAAAGGCTAGGGGGTGGTCTTGATGGGCCACCCTGCTAGCCTCATGGCCTAGGGGCAGTTTGAGGGAAAAACCTTCCCCTTAGGCAATTGAGAAAGAGGCCAACTTAGACGACCTAGGGAACCTAATGGTCCTCCTAGACTGCTTGATTTTCCTGATTTGTATACATGCCTTGGGTTGTTTGGTAGTCCTTGCGAACTCCTTCGACTTTCTAAGGAACCTTTCAGATTAGTGGTAGATCATAACTCCTCCCATTCGTCTGCCTATCTATCTCAGAGGCATTTTGGTTCTGGTTTGCTTGCTGATGTTCATCCACACTAACTGTCGGTTGGGCAACTTGTTGTCTCCTTGGTGTCCCTCTTGTGACTCTTCTCCCGAGTTCTAAGCCTAAGCTCTCACTGCTCCAGTGCTCATTACTGCTTGAACTTGTCAAGGACACACTGCTGGATTCTTGATTCAAGTTCCCATCTTCCACTCTGCTTGGCAATGACACTTCATGGATGTCTCTCCATCCCACTTTGGTTGCTTGAGTTCTACTCCTTGCTTGGATATCATCCTGCAGCCTTAATATCTCTTGTGTACATTGTCTCCTTTTTTGCATCATGATAAAGGGTCTGCCACCTTAGCCCTGCCAGAAGCACCTTCCTCGCTATCGCATTTGGTCCCATGTGCCCTCCTGCTAGCCCTTCATGAGCTTCCTTTAGTGTTGAGTTCACTTCCTCATCCATTACACCTCCTCAAAACTCCATCTAGTTTGATTTTGTACAATAATCTAACTATCAATTGGAATGGTGTTGATTTGATTATGATTTTCATTTTCTCGGCTGTCGTCAACTCTTGTGGCAGCTACCCTGTTGACATGTATTCCCCATCCATTATACCTCCTCAGAACTCCATCCAGTCTGATTTTGTACAATGATCTAGCTATCAATTGGAATGGTGCTGATTTAATGATGATTTTCTTTTTCTCGGCTGCCGTCAACTCGTGGCAGCTCCCCTGTTGAAAAGTATTCCCCCATGTACTTGTATCACGATGGTAGTGCAGTTATTGCAAATAAATGAGTGTTTGGAGATTCATTTGACACTTCTCCCTCTGTAGGTTTTCTTGAGCAAATCCTTGATAGTTGATCCACTATTACGTGTTTCTTTGACCTCACCATTACACGAAACACGAACCTTCAACATGATGAATCATTTGCTAACTCATTTGTGAATGGTCAGTTTGTTGATCAAGTACAACAATGCTTGATGATCTACGTAGAAGGCGAAGGGATTGGCAAGCAGATAATGGCTGAATTTTTGTATTGCATATACCATTCCCTATGCCTCCCGCGATGTTGTGCTTTAATTCTTCTTTGCTCGTGATAACAACCAACTTGAAAAGTATATGGGTTGGTCTAGCCCAAATTGCTCCTCTTGGGCCAATCCGCATCCAATTGCAAAATTGGATGTGTCTACATGGACGTGAAACTCTTTCTCCCAATCTGGAAACTCTAGAATGGGCATGTAAACCAACTTCGCCTTGAACTCCTTGAAGGCCTTTTGATGCTCCGTCCATCGAAAAGGAACTTTCTTGCATTTCAGCATGTCTAATGGGTGTGATACTTGTGCAAACTTCTTGATAAAATGTAGATAGTACACAACGTGTCCCAAAAACAACTTTAGCGAACTTATGTCGTGGTTCCTCTATGCTCATTACGACTCATCTTGTCGAGGTCAGTCTTCAAACCTTCTTTGCACACTATGTGTTCAAGGAACTTCCCGTACGACACCAACAACTTGCATTTCTTCGGGTTCAAGGATAATCGAGCATTCATACACAACTTCATGCATTCCTCCAATGCTTTTAGATGCTCGTCCTTCTCGTACAATGACCAATCATCCAGAAAAACTTTAAACTTGCCAGTGGACATCTGCTAAAAAATGTACAAAATTATTCTTTGAAATGTGGTTGGGGCATTGCACAAACCAAAGGGCATTCGATTATATGCATAAATGCCATTCTCAACTACAAAAGTGGTCTTCAATTTATCCTCCTCAATGATACTGATTTGATTGTAGCCTGAGAATCCATCCAAGAATGAATAGATTTTATGTCCGACTACTTCATAATCACATCGGTAAAAGGTATTGGGAAGGGATCTTTAATAGTCACTGTGTTCAAACTTTGGAAATTGACACAGATGGGTATATGATTGCTCTCCTTCTTCAAGCTGATCACAAGTGGTGAGACTCACTTGCTCACAGTCACCTTGAAGACTATTCTAGCACAAACATCTTTTCGATCTTTGTATTGACCAAGACCGCATATTTCAGGTTCATTCTATATGGCCTTCTACGTACTAGCTTTGCTTTTGATACCAATGGAAGCCAATGCACACACAGTTCTAGCGGGATCCCCTTCAAGTCTTTGTATGTCCAAGTGAAGACCTCCTTGTATTGCATGAAAATTTTGAAAGTTGTCGCTTTCAACATTGGGTCCCAATCGTCCCTGCAATGGATCATCTTCTCTTTGTCAACTTCGCTGAGATTGACCTGTACCATCTTTGGTCCTTCGTATTGTATGGTATCAGGTTCACTTGCCACTTTAGCCACATCGAATGGGTGTGCTGGTTTCTCATCAATCACAACATCACCAACACTATATTCTACAAAGTTCTTTGGAAAGGTCCACTTTTCCTCCTCTTTGGTTGTAGACTTCGTATTTTGACAACAATTCCCGATCTCGTACACACTCAATCTTGGTTCATCATGGTCGTCTTCTTCTGCATGAATACACATGTAGTTTGGCTGGAAGACTTTATAGTCTTCCATCTGCCAATGGAGAAGTCTGCTATCTGAGTGCTCCTCATCTTCTGTGCACTCCTCCAACTCCAACATGCCATCTTCATTTGGTTCTTGTCCATTCTCATCTTCCGATGATGAACTCCCCAACTCATTAGATGTCGCCAAGTCTTCACTAATGGACTGGTTCTTCAAGTTGATCATGTATTTGTGCTGGCCTTTCTTGAATGTTAGATGATCCTTCTCCCAATTGTGGTTCACCTTCGCCATGTGCAACCATTTGTGTCCCAACAACGCATCATAGGCAAGCTTTTGCATTCCTAGGATGAATTCTTGATTAGCAATCTTCACCTTTTGTGCAGTCAAGACTCCTTTCATTTCTATGCCATATTGGTCTGCACCATACAATCTGAAATTTGGAGACCATAGAAATGGCGCCCCCAAATCTCTCCATGTCTTCTCCACAAGACATTCATGCTCGATCCTCCATCAATAATCACTTGCATCAACTTATGATTAAGCAACTCCGTGCGGATTAGTGCTGGCTTCTTTCCAGCATCAATCATCAAAATTGTTGGATCAATGAACTGATCCCATCTTATTCTCGTTCCTTCTTGTTGGAATCACGACTCCTCTACTCTCCTTGTCCACGTCATCTGACCTATCGTTGCATACGGCTTCGGTATTGCACACAATAGATTGGGTACCTTTACTTCAACACTTGTATTACTGGGTACCTTTACTTCAACACTTGTATTTAATACTTGTGCAACCAATTTTTGTGTTGATGTCTCCTCTTCTTCACTTGTGATTGGTTTCTTCAGCTTTTTCTTGTAGCAATTTTTCTTGATTGGTCTTCCACATTTCTTCTTCTATTTGAACATGTGCTTCCTACCATCTCTCCCTCTCCTTGGCAGGATCTAGGTACTGCTCAACCTTCTTTGCTTGTGCCCGTGTAACTGCTAGCACATGTTTTTCCTTTTGTTGCTGGTCCTTTGGAGGCTCTTCAATATCAATAAAATTGACATTCTGTGAGTTGCTTGAACTCGCCTTCTTCAGGCAATTTGCCTCCCTATGATTGCCTGGTCTGCACCATCGACACATCATCCCGTTGTTGTTTCTAGCATTTCCTGCAACTGGCCCATTCTGACAGTTGTGTGTGAAGTGTCCCCATTCTTGACACCTTCGACATTGGATGATTGGTTTGCTGTCTGAATTGTATTGTAATCGACCTTGTCCTCTTGTTGGCTGATTTCCTTGTTGGGGCTTTCTACCTTGGCGGTTGTTCTTGTAACCACCACTCGTTGCTCCTTGTCCACTTTTGGAAGTACTTGGCTTTTCTTCCTTGGTCTCATACTGCACCATTAAGGTTTGATGTTTGGTGCTTCTAAGGTTGAACGGACAATCAACAACGACATGCCCTGCAACTTCGCATATGTTGCAAAATGCGTTCTTCGGATAGTTGACATTTGTGTGTCCTGATTTGCAGTCAGAACACCAAATGTCCTTTTCTTTCTTTTTCTCTCCCTTCACATCGTTTATCATTCGTTCCAGGTCCTTCCTCATGGCCTGGATTGTAGCATTCAAGTCATCTCTGTCACTATCCAAATCATCATCTTGGTAGTGACTTCCTCCTGTTGCGGTTGTCTTCATCTCGCTCTCCAAGTTGAGCACTCTATCGAAAGCTTCCTGATAGGTAGTTGGTGGAACTACCTTCATCTTCTTATACCATGGTAGTAATCCATCTAGGAACCATCTTTTCTACAACCCATCTGTTGGTTTTGCCTCCATTTTATCGATTAGTTCCTTTAACCGTTGATTGTATGACTTGATGTTTTCATCTTTCCTTTGCTTTGTGGAATATATCTCGTCGATGATCTTCGTATCATCGTGAAGCAATCTAAATTCCTTGCTGAATTCAGCCTTCAATTCATCCCACGTTGTGAAAGGATGCACTCTCTTCAGATGCCAATCCTTTGCGATCCCTCACAATGTAGCTGAAAACAATCTCACACATGACCCTTCATCATCCACTCTATTTGCTCGCCATATTGTTTCACAACTTCCAATATGACTTTCTGGGTCCTCCTTCCTGTTGCCCAGAAATTTCGGGCACTTCTGCTTGCTTGCTGCTGCAGCAATATTTTCCATAGGTGGCTGCTCTTCGTCACTTGACGACTCTACATTTGCAAACAATTGTCGATTGCTTCCTTGTGTGCCTACACTTTGTGACCTTTGCAAATACACGAGCTTTGGTTTTGGTCTTTGCACACTCTCCTACAATTGCCCTTGTGCTTGACTCCCGTCCTCTACACCTCTAGGCACTCTCCCCTACACTTGTACCGGTGTCACCAGTTATACCTCGTTTTATTGTGCACACTTGACGTTGGCGCCTTCTTCACCACTTGCACAAACCTTCTCCTTGGCTTGATGCTCGTTTGCTCGATGTGCCTTGACTTGAGCTTCCTCCTCCGTTAGCAAAAACATTTGCCACTTTTGACTTTCTTCATCTAAACTATCCTCAAAATGAGGACTCTACACTCGTTCAACTTTTGGTACTTCAAATTCTGTCAATCTTCTTTGCAGTCCTTCATCAACATTGTTCAAATCTTCTTTGTTCGCAACACTTTGACGTTGTTGTTGTTGGCACTAAGCATGTTGTACACTTGCAAGTCCTAGGTACAACGTTTGGACATTATTGTAATATGTAATTTCCTAGGAAAATATTAAATAATGTAATGTTGTATGGGTCCATGATCCCCTTATGGACCCTTGGAAATATTCCCTGGACACTTGGCAAAGGTTGTAAGAGCATTAAGAAAAAGCAAGCAAAAAAAAAAAAACCAAAAAGATAAAAGAAAAAAGAAAAAAGAAAAAAACACAATTGTTTTTATTCTTTTTGTTTGGGTGGTTATTTTTTGGAGTTACATTCTAATTGGGATGCCCATGTTGGACTACGGCCCATGGTTTTGATGAGACCACAAATGGTTTCATGTTAGCAAAACTCTATTAAAGGCTTGGGCTAGTGGTTGCATAAACACAAGCTTTGGAGGAGCATTCGGCCAACGTTTGAGAGGAAGGAGACAGTTGCTACGGATGATATTGGGGTGCAATACAATATTTGGAGTTTAATGAAAAATTAATACAAGTGCTGCTCCTTTTTCTGTTGTGGGTTTTTCTTGAAAGGGTTTTCCCAGGGTACATACTATCTCATCTTCTTCTGCTTTTTCATTGTTGTTGTTCTATTTCTCTATTTCAGTTTTCTTTACACACTAAGATCAGCCATTAAAGGATTTAGATCAGATTTATAAGACTTGTTGAATGCTCCTAATCAGACTAATTAACCCCTAGATCTCTACAGTTGTGCAATTCTTTGACTTCTTATTGGCTGATTTTTGACTCTTCTGCATCCATGTCTCCCATGTCCTCGCAGCAAGTTATCTGTCATTTACCTCTCCAGACTTCACATGGTGCTGGTTCAAACTTCTAAACGACGACGCCAAATGTAGCACGGTGAGAGTTTTCCACCCTTGGAGGAACAATTTGATATGACAGATTTAATGATCAACTATGACTGCATTCATCTCAATAATCAGCACTTCAGTTTGCGAATAGGAAAGTCTATCCTCTTCTAGACTGCTAACCTTTAGTGTACAAACTTATCTCTCCACGCTGTATGACAATCTCCACTATACGGCAATCTCAGTACAACAATCTCAGTATGATACTGATTGCATGTCAATGACAGTATGACAATTATTGTACGATAATGATTGTACGTCAATCATTGTACAACAATTAGCAATGTACGGTGTTTGGGCAATGCATTGTACAAAAATTCTTGTACGACTTCAATATATAATAGCTGTACTATATGACAACTCTCATACTGCAACTTAAAACCTGCATACATAACTTGGAAGGAACAACTACAAATCTATCTACTGCAACAATAAACAATGACAACACATACAGGAAACATACAATGGCAATAGATGAAGGATGAATATGAGTAGATATTGCATTAACTTTTGCTTGTACGATGGAATCCGTACAACACTTGTCGTACACAGTCTACGAGCCAATGTAGAGTATATCTTCCAAAACAATGTCTGTGCAAATGTATCTATTCTCTCTACAATACCAAGGTGTCTAAGGTACAAGGTTCAAGGTTACGATACCCGCTCAATTGAATGAGGGGGCCTATTTATCTTTGGGGGCTGGTAGTTAACAACTACCACCCTGGACAACTCACCTCTAACTAGGTGATAACTACCCTACGTTCACACATAACACATGATTACATGCATTTCATCATACAACTTTATTTACATTACAAACTTTGGAATATCAAAATGCTTACGTCACAACTTATGACGTCAAAACAAATAATACAAAATTACATTACATTGTGCACACTTGACTTCAACGCACTTATTTGACTTTTCTACTTCTTTGACTGAAGCATGTTAGAACTAGTGCCTACATGAACTTCTTCCATTTCACTCTCTTTTCCCTACAAATAGTCAAAGATGTTACCAAAAACTTTTTAATTCCATTCCTTTAGATTTAATTTCACCCTAAGCAATTTCCAAGCTAATTTGTACATTCCAGATTCCCTAGCTTTGTCCACCATTTTTGCACTACGGTTGGAAGTCATTCATCTCTTAGCCACATTAGTTCAATTTTAAATGGCAAGCCTTTAGGAAGTTGGAAGAGGTTGCAGGTCAAGTTGATTAATATGTGATTAGATCTTGCAACTTTTAGAATCTCTAGTTTAAAAAGATGTTCTTGCAATAACCAAGGGCTCTTCAATAAGAAACGATCAAGCCTTTTTGCTATTTAACCAAAACCTCTCCTGTGATTAGACTATGTATATCTACAAGACTTCAAGGTAGGGTCTCATAAACCCTCAGATAGAAAATTCCGAAAATCCCCTTGAGAGATAGGAGCTCAATGGCCACCCCTTATCTCCCAAGCATGTAACATGGAGCTATAGTCCCCTCGTAGGTGGATACTACAATTTGGAATTTGACTAATACAGGTAGAAATATCTTCCCAACAACGACGTTTTAGGGTATAAATAAGGAGAGCGTAAATATTTATACATATAAATCTCATACCAAAAGGTCTGTTTGAAACCTCAACAACACGCCAAATTTGTTTATCTTCCAAGTACCTCTTGATGCCCTTTCAACAAATCTCACCTAAGTAATCTTTGCTAGTCTTACGAATCACCTCTTCCTTACCCAAATCAAATGGCTTTGATTCCTGAACTAGGGCAAGTCTCTATTCTAATCAAACCAATTGCCTTTTTAGCAACCCTTGTTTCTTAGAGGCATTGAGGCCCAAAAGATTCCATGAAAGGACCCCCATTTCTTCCTAGAAGGTTTCGCCCACTTCCTCCGACCAAAACTTGAGTGATTTTTCTTTGTTTACCCCCATTAATCTCTCGTCAAAGAATTTCTGCCTCCATCGGCCTTCCTTTTTTCTTTTTGTTTGTTGCCTTGGATCCAAGACCGTGCATTCCATCATTCCATGACTTTGCTTTGTGATTCCTCCAACATTGGACCATTCTCCTTAACTTTTAAAGGTTCTTTGGTATTCAAAATGAGCGGACTTGGGGAAACCGCAATTTTCTTGTTTTTGGATCACCTCAAGACCATCATTCTTTATAATCTTTGCATCAATATATTGAGGTATTGCTGTCAATGGCACTATAGAGATGTCTTCAAAAAGGTTGACTTCCTGGTCTAGGGGACTGTCATTTGTTTATTGTGGATCCAAGATGCAAAACACCACCAGGAGCTGAAGTGTGGAAAACCCTTCTTGATTTCTGATGTGTATGCCTTGGTCTACCCCATGTAGGTTCATTTTGCGGCAAAGGCCTAGACGTGGGACAATCTCGATGAAGATGGCCGACCTTATGAGAACCTTTGCATTGACATGGAAGATTCTCATAATCTACCATTTGCCACCACTCTATATCAAACCTATCTAGGATAATTTCCTTAGGCAAGGGAATATTCAAGTTTATCAGCACACATGCATTCGCATAAGTCCCTACCATTGTGGATGCCTATATTCTTAAACAAATAAGTCTACCCAAGGCATTTACAATCTCACGAAGAGTTTCCTCCTCTGAAAACAGCCTTGACAAGCCATGTAGATTTACCCACAGTAGAGCCACAACTTCCTTCTCTCTTTCCGAGTTCTCAACAGAACTTGGAACCCAAAGTTGGAGGGAAAGACATGCATTTCTAAAAAAACATTACGCACCCACCAAAGCTGCTTGGTGTGCTTCCAGAGAGAAGACCACAATCAAGAAAATACCCTTGGTCATCAGCAAATCCCTAGAACCAGGATTAAAAGACCAATGCTTTATGGCCCATTCCAAAAGATCCTCCATAGGCAGCCAGGTTCCATAAAAACGCGCAATAAGAGCCATGGTCTCTAATACTTCCTTCCTCTTCTGAATTGGACCATCTAAGAGGTTAATGCGACCATGTTCTTCTGTAGTAGGTAAGCAGCCAGATTTCTTGTTCTCATCCATAAAAATAAAAACTCAATGGATGACTCAAGGAATATGAATATGCTCTTTGCTAAACAGATAGATATTGATAGCATACATTTTTAACAACTTGAGCTCTCTATCACAGGATTTGCCAAATTTCGGAATGAAGGTTGAAAATTTACAATTTTGATAACCCGAATAAAGTCCTTGAAATTCTGGATATAAATTCTTTGGAACCAGTTCCCTTTGTAAAACCCTATATTTTTTATATGCGGTGGAGCAAGGCCCTCCGTATTTTCTATATTGTTTTTGTTTTATTTATTTTCATTTGATTTCTTTTTAATAGTTATAAGTCTCAAGCCTTTAGATATTTTTAACTATAGTTTTGATGAGCTTGCTTTTACCAAGTGTAGGGGTCTTTTTAAATAAATAGATTTTTAAAATTTATATAGTATTTTATTTATTTATTTATTTTTTTGAATTTACATGGTGGAATCGGTAGCCGCCACAAATCCGGGCAGGCTGTCCGGCTTTTATGGCCGCCACAGTATTCTGCGCTGTCCGCCCCGAAAGCCGCCACACAGATCTTCGCGCAGTCCGCTCCTATAACCACCATGCCACAATCATTTTAAACCTTTTACGCTGCTGAAAGCACTAGGAAAGGGACAAGCGTTCAGTCCGGCGATTTATTTAGTATTTTTAATTACTATTATTTAATAATTATATACAAAATTATTTTTTATTTGTTGGAGAACAAGGTGTTGTACTTGGGTCCCTCATTTTTGACAAATCACAGCTCTCTCCTTGAGAGCTTGAGAGTTTACAAATAGATTTAACTCTCATCTCAATTGAGTTGCTATAGCTAGATACCTACATCATTTTTCATAAAATGTCTGAATTCTTGATTTTCATTTTCTAAATCTTCTTCAATTGAAACATATATAAAGTTATTAAATACTATTAAAATTAAAATTATATATATACATGCACACTTATGTCAAACTTTATTCCCCTTTTTTCCTTTCAAATTTGCTCCAAATTTCATACTTAACGAATTCGAACCTGAACTCGAACCTTGTGACATTGCTTGAGCTAATGCCATTTGATTTTTAAAATTTTAAAATTGATGTATGTTATATAAATATGTTTTAATTATATATAATTTTAAATTTCAAATTATTTGTATATTTCCAAAACAAATTCAACCTTCTAAAAACTCCTAATTTTCAAACTTATTTGGCTTCCTGTTCAAACCAAATTTCCCAAATTTCCTGCACCTTGTAATTGTGCTTTTGCTTAATGGAAAAATGTCTATGGTTATTCAAATCCTCAGGGAGACGCTTCTATGTGTAGGCAACAGTTCCAATGTGGTGCTAGCTCAAGCACCACCTCGACAATGAGTTGCCAAGTGCATGTGTATGACATGTGCGAGCTTCTTGATTATATAGGCTATAGTTATGATACTTGATTTATGTAGGTTGTCGAATGCGAGTGCGTGACACCATTTTGTAAAGTAAGGGATTTAATTTTTGTTTTTGTATATGGATACAAGCGGGTAGTTAGACCATTACCTAACTACCTTCTGCTCATTCCTTACTATATATACATCGCTTGTTTTTATTGTGGGTATTGTTGGTAGCTCATAGTTTGGAGAGTATTATCTGATATTGTTATGATTGTACTAGATGTTGCGAATGTTTAGTGTATAATTCTTTGGTAATACAATTTACTTTGTGCGTGTACGAATGGATTAATATTGTTAATGTTAGCGTTTGTATTTGAGTATTTCTTTCTTGCATATTACTTCCTTTACTTGCATATGGAATACAAAAACTGCTGTACTACATTTGGCGTTGTTGCTATAAGGAGTTTGGATTGGGTGCTGTGGTGACAAGGGAAGGTGATAGAATTTAATATGTAGACATGGAGATGGACAATGATGAGTGAGAGAAAGCTGATATGAAGGTCTGAACGAATTTAGCAGTGAATGATTTAACCAAACAATGAACATGGTGAAGACAATGTGCAGGGGAAATGTAAAGGGGTATGATGCAACCACGAGAGGCCCTTCGACGGAAAAAAGTGTAGAAGGTGAACGTTCGACACAACCCCCTTGGGATGAGGGAAAGACAAGATGTGCAAACATGAGTGCCTATTATGTTATAGTGGACTAGAACTTATCATTGCAGACTCCATTCAACTAGTGGGACGACCTGTAATGAGACTTTGAAAAGGAATTTAAACTTTTCCACGATGACACAAAGATCATCGGTGAAATTTATATTACCAAACAAAAGAAGGATGAAGACGTCAAGTTCTACAACCGTTGTCTTAAGGACATTATTGGTAAAATGGAAAAAGCAACCTATCGACGGACTCCAAAAATGGTGGTTCATGGATGAACTTCTTTCGAAGTTTTGGAAGAAGATGAAGGTTGTACCCTAGACATCATAATAGGAGGCTTTTGATCAAGTCTAAAATCTGGAGAGCGAGAAGAAGACAACGATGGCGGGAAGTTGGAGCAAAATTGACAGTAGCTCCAACAAAAATGATGGTGCTTGAAAGACAGGTGCATCCTATCAAGCGCTCATAAAGGATGGCTCGAGAATAATGCACAAGATGAAGGAAGAAAAGAAAGAAAAAGACAAACAAGATATTGATGTTCAAAGTGTCGGACGAAAGGAAACACTAAGACCAGTTGCCTGAAACATTTTACAAGTTACACAACATTCATTGTTAGAATGTTCGTTTAATATGAAAGTAAGAAACATCAGACTTTGGCACTTGAGAAAGAATCCAAGGAGAAGCCAAGTACCTCAAATTGTGGAACTGGTGCAATAAGAGGAAACTCCAGGAAAAACCAATAAGGGAGGAGAAATGGAAGTCAGACTAGCAACTAATCTAGTACAAGGAATTGAGACAATTGCATGCTATATGATACATCTAGGAGGTCAACCATATATTATAGGAAATGTCAAGGGTAGGGACTTTTCATGTGCAACTATACAAATACCATAAGATCTCGCAAGGTACATACATTTGTTGCCTGAATGTTCTTTTAATCTTTTGACAAAAAAGCCAAGGCCCTTAAAAGGTGGAGTTGAGACAACAAGTGGCGACTACTAGAACAACTGTCAAGGGAGGAGAAATGGCAGTCAGACTGGTAACTAATATGGCACAAGAGATGTGGACAACTACATGCAATATGATATAATGGTAGGCTGATTATATAGTGTAGGAAATTTCAGCAGTGGGGATATTGTGTGCAATTGTACAAACACGATAATTTCCAAAGCCTGCCATTGTGTGCAATTGTACAAACGTGATAATTTCATGTGCGTGTAGGCACTGGTTTAACCAAAACCTTAGTGTACATAGTCATAGTAATAAGTCTAATGCACATGAAATCTAATGAAAGTCAATATATGCATGAAATGTAATCTCAATTAGAACGTCCAAGAAAGGTAACATTATTATTAATATTTTGTAATAGTCTAAAGTGCATAAAGTTTATGTCATGGATGTGCGGGAGAGAAACAGTTATGCGTTGAGGTGGCCAACAAACAGTTGTTGGCAATGGCCCAGGCCCAACCATAAATAGGTACCCCTTCATTCGTTTGAGACACCTTGGTACACCTTAGTAGATCATGAGCAAGAGAGCATATGTGCATACCAGCATCCTGTTACAAGAGTGACAGAGGGATTGTATGGTAGAACCCTGTAATGCCGTACATATGATAAATACAATGATGAATGACCTTTTGCCTATAATCTGTATGTTGTTATTGCTGTTAGCAGATTGGTAGTGCGCATATTGAGTCTCTGGTATAAGCATTGCAGTCGGGATAGATACGAGTGTTGCAGTCAGAACAGACACAAAGGTTGCATTCCGAAATGTGAGACGGAGTTGGAATAGATAAGAGTGTTGCAGTCAGAACAGACACAAAGGTTGCAGTCTGAAATATGAGACGGAGCTTGCCGTGCGAGAGGAATATGTGCAAGTGCCGTTCCAGTGAAGCCGTTCTAGTGAGTTGCTGACTGCTCTTTGCCGTTCTAGTGAGATGCCGACTGCTGTTCTAGTGCTTGGCATTCAAGTGAGGAACGGACTGCCTTTCAAGTGATCGCTAATGCTGTACAAGACAAGTGCTGTTCAAGCCTACAATATGTGTATGGTTGCATTGGCAATGACTGCAGTCCGTGTTGGCTTCTAGGATCTGTTATTCAATTGTTTCTCCAACTGTGAAATACTCACCACTGTGCTACAGTGTGGATGGTGCGAATTGGGCAACCATGGGGAAGAGAACTGCCCTAAGAAGTTAGGGGGCAGTCAACATGTAAACTTGCTAGACATTGAGAAAAACATTGCGGGGATGAAACTTGCTAGACAATGCAGTCAAGTTGTTTTTGGATTCTGCATTTTTACTTTTATACGTAGGCTCTTAAGGTAATCACATAGAAAGATAATTACAGAGTCTGCCATTTGCAAGTAGTTTGTGTATTGTGTAAGCTGAAATTATGATATTGCACCCCTTTAACTGTAATCAATTACTGTTCTTTGTCATGTCTCATGTGCATCTTACTTGGATTCATCTGGAATTTGCCTAATGTCTTTTGGCTGTCAAATTGCAATCAGACTTTTGATGATCCCTTTGCAGTCTATCATAGGGTCAGTTGCTACCAGGATTTTTGAAATGGAACATACTGAGTCCCTCACATGGTACAAAGTGTGGGTCTATGAAATTATGGGTATTGCTGCTATCAACTGGGGCTATTCTTGTTCTTCTCTTCGCTTTACTGTTGATCCTTATATTGAGTGATTCCTGGCATGGTTAAGATTTCTCTCTCTTGGTAGTCTACCTTATGCATATTTTGCTCCATTTGTACGATTTTGTCATGATCAGTTTGATTATCTCCTTGTATTTTAACCCCGCATGAACTTCATTATATGGATCCTTCAAAGGGGCCTGGCAGCTCTGTCTTGGATCAAATCTTCTTTTAACTAAAATAAGGTATTTTCTAGTGTAAATCGACAATTGTAGAAAAAAATACTATTCTTTCTTTTGACTTGACAACACTGGAAACAAAGAGATGAATTTGATTTTCAATTACCTTTTTTACCTTTTGCTTTTCCTTTGGATTAGTTTTGGAATGTCGTCCTTAAGATGCCTCCTAACAACTTCTGAATATGCAGCTTGTTGAATGTCAACCTCAAGAGTAGCTGGCTTCAAAGCCTTGACATTCCTCCTCTAATGTACAACAACAGTCACCCACCAAGGGGAAACATGTTCTATTATAAGCCATCTCGGTTATATTCTCTTAAACAATGTCATGATGCCTCTATGTTTCATTTCTTAAGCATCAAGGAGGGAGTATTCTGAACTTTAAGAGTTTAACTCCTATAGTTATAGTAGAATACAGTCACAAGTTTGTTCGAATTATTGGTTTCTAGCTCATTGGCCCTCTTCCTATTCTCAAACAATCATTTGCTGCTATTTAGATGTTGTTGGTCATTCAAGAATCAAAGTGGCAAATTGGGTTGCCTTTTTCTTTAAAAAGGGAAAGATGCTACGTTCCATGGAAATGCCTCTTAGAATTTGGAGGCCATCTTGGACACGAGTCTTGCCATCATAAAAATGTGTCCTGTCATCCCGGAAACGTTTCCTGTCATCCCAAAAAGCCATCTTGCTATCAAATATTTACTTCAACATACAAAAGATTTATAACAGCTGTACAATATGATTACACGGATAGTCCCTTCCTATAGAGGCAATCAAAGATAACACCTTGGCCTTCTCTCCAATGGGCAAGGACTTATCTTTTCCTTACAAGACTTTTTAGGACCAGGATTGAGTTAGTTTGTGTGTGTGTTTGTGAATAATCCCACATTAACCGTTTTGTGGGACTTGAGTGGTTTATAAACCCCAACACTTGCCATACTCTTTGCCAATGGGGTAGCAGGTTTAAAGGTGTAAGTCCTTGGTCCCACTATGTGGGATTCCTCATGGAATTTCGTTCCACGTTAATACCCATCTCCAAACATTGCCTTACATCTTCCTTACAAGACTATTTAAGACCAGGATTGAGTTATCCTTTCCAAACATTGCCTTATCTCCTTTTCAGCAAAATGGCCAATGCTGCCGATTGAAATATTGGCCATAAACAGTTGTAACTGCCCTCCATCAATGAAGAATCAATAAGTACTGCCCCAAGAAACGAATGCCATAAATACGAAGTTGAATTCTTCCCATAACCGTGTTCAAAAATTTATAGCAGATTTCGATTTCTTTCTCCAAAAGAGATGGAGAGTGGTCTGATAACTTCATTGAGAATGCAAAATGAATTTAGAGAGGCTTGTAAAGATGTGATTTATTAGCTAGCCCAAGGTGAAGTGTAAGCCAAACCCTAAATTTTGAGATGAAAGAAATTTCTCTCTTTCTAGATGAACCGATTTTTCATCACACTTCTAGATCATCATTCACTTTAGGTATATGTAGTGATGCGGATCTTAGCATGCTTTTTTGCATTGTAACAAGGGTTGAACCCTAACTTTCTATATTAGGTTTAGCATAAACCAAATTAGGCTGCCACCTCACGAAATTCTTGCACAGGATAAGGATAATCATTCCACTTCACGACATTCATGCATATGATAAGGAGAACTTTGCCACCTCATGGCATGATCACCTGTGGGTGAAATTTTGCACCCTTCACCCACTCTTCCCTTTAGGAAGTGATTCCCTTTGTTCAAAAGGAGTTCACCAAATTTTGAGAACATTGATGGACGGGCAAAAGATATCAATTGGTGGTAGCAACAGTGATGGGTGGCCTAAAGAAGCGGGCGTATGGCGGATTGAATTAAGGGGGATGATAGATTGGGTGGACGATTCCTCCTTTGCCTTGGGCGAAACTTCCGACAAATGTCCGCCCTCCTCCCTGATGTCTCCATGGGCGGAAAGAAGGACAAAGAAAGCACCCGCTTGACGTGCAAAGCTCCTGCCATCGACCGAAATTCACACAAAAGACGTACTCACTGCCACAACTCTCCAGTACCAGGTGCTCGTACGTAGAAGTGACAGATTTGAGGCGTGCTACTCCCAAGGTGATTAATGCCAGTCATGCGCCACCTAACCAGGGGATCGCTGGACGAGTAAAAGGACGAGGTAGATGAGAATTAATGAATTGGGCAGAAATGTCAGAAGTTTCAATGGCCCATATCGAACCAGATGCATCTACCTCCTTCTAGAATATCAACGCCATCCCGCCGACCTCCATCGAACCAGATGCATGTACCAGCTGAGCGTCTGTCAGCTTCAAGGGCTGTCTTCCTGCCAACGGCCATTAATGTTCAAATTTTGAATTTAATGTAAAAATGCCTATAAATAGTGGAATGTTGGTCATTCCCAAGGGCGGCTCTTTAGCCATTACAATTCATATGTAAGGTTTCTTCACCACTGTGTAAATATAGATTCATCACTATTTGGTCTCCGATTTTGCCTTCATGTTTTTATTGAATGTATGAATGCTTATTTTTGCTTTGGTCATTTGAGTGGTCTCATATTATTCTGCAGTCTGGATTTCGTGGGATTTGCTTAGTGACTCGAGAGTGTGCATTTATAAATACGGGTTGGGGGTTTATTTCTGCTAAAGCTAGTCGGATAAGAGCGCTCTAATTCTGCATCCTGGATTTCATGCACCTATTTGCTAGTTCTGGAATTCTCCCTCCGCCCACCACTTCAAAGAGCTTGAATGAAGGTATCATAGGCTGATCTGTTAGGTGCTGGGTTTCTGCTTCCGTCGGTTGTGCCGTGCCTGCATGTGTCTTGATGCGGCTATACCCGTCCTTGTGAGTTCCAGCTACGGCCATTTTCCCATCTCTTTCCCCCCATTTTTTTATCCCTTTTCCCACTTTGCGGCATAGATAGCTAGAACCACCCTTGAGGAACTGGCCTCCTCCAGAGATTGACCGCCTCGTCCCGGCTCGGCGGGCGTTCGATGTTGGCGCTGGTCCACCCCCGCCCTCCGTGCAGTGCCGGATTGACGACCAGCACCACCTACATGTCGTTTTAAGCATCTTGTAATGCCAGGGGTCCTGTTTCTTACGAAGTTGAAAGTTATAATAGTGCTGTGTATTCTAATTTAGGATATTGTAATGTTATAAATTGAGCTTTATGCTTCTACTCTAAAGTATCAGAGTTTGTACTTCTGTTTGCCATATCATTGGTTATCAAAGCCCCTTTAATTCTTAGGGATCTTCTGGAAGATCTCTGTAATATTCTTGGCAGTTTTGCAATCATTATAGTTCCATAATGCACTTCGAGATACGAAGGTCCTTTTGCTTGTTTGAGTTTTGTGACAGTTGTCTCCTATAAGGATTCATTTACTGTTGTCACCTTTTCCTTAGGTTCCAGGGATTTTGCTGATTGTGGCTCAGTTGATGGCTGCAAGGCTTCATTTTAGACTAGAGCCTTTCCTTAGTATTGAAGGGTCTTATTCTAATTGGACTTTTGCACGTGTCAGCTCTTGATCCTCCAATAGCACGAACACTTTGCAGTTTGGCTGCACTCATTAAAAAATCCACATCCTTTTTGGCATTTATCTTCTTCATGGTGACATTCTGTTCCCACAACATGGCCAATTTGGTGTAAATGTGGGCTTTTCTTGATTGATTAGTGTCCTTTTCGACGCAGATATGATTGAGAAGATTATTTATCCTTCTTGACATCTCACCTTCTAACATCCCATCTGTTGGTGATTCCTTGGTCTCTTCTTTTATCTGTTGGTGGCTAAGCTTGATAGTGCATTCTCAATGCTGTTGGTATATTATATGAACAGACTAGTTCAACTTACATGTGGACACTGGTAAATAATTCGTGTGATTTCTTGAGAGGAGTGTCTATTTTTGAATTCATCAACATAAAAACACCTAGTATTTTGTCTTAAAAAACCTAGACATTTTCGGAGTGTTTCATGGGTGCAATTATATCAAGTTTCCTGGATATTGTGCCAACTCAAGGCATTAATCCTTAGGGGATTTTGCCCACTGCAATTGGTTGTTCACAGTTTGAAACCAAACGGTCCACTGTACGAGTAAGGATCAGAGGCATTTGTTGATGAAAGTGCTTCTAGCGTTGTGTGAGCCCAGGACCACATTACCATTGCTGTTTCATTCTCATGCCAGGTGCTTTCACATTTGACTCTCATGAAGCATTCAACATCCAAATAACTCTCAATCGTGGTTCTCCTAACTGTTTCATGACAAGTGCTGCCAAGTTGCCAACCAATGTTTAAATCCTTTTTTACCTCCACTAATTAACAACTCCTTACCATCACTCCTTGATGTTACATGCAATGCAAGAGATGTTCACTGCCCACGTGACATTTTCAATATATAAGAAATAAAAACCATAATGCATGCTTCTTGGCAGGTTGTTTGCAAATTTGAGGTATTTATCCTATGTTTACTGCATGCAAATAATTTGTCATTGCCCATAGTGTTGCGTGCATCTAGGGCCATGTTTCAATTGACAACACCCTTTTGTCTTGGTTCATTTGACATCATTAACTTCACACATAATACTTGTGCTTGTGGCTGTTTTGATTTTCATCTTTATTTTTCTCAACTATTGCGTTCTATGAGGTGCCATCAGGCAGTGTTCCACTCCCCCACCTATCTCAATATTTACAAGAATAGATTTGGCCGTGAAAAATTACTAGCATCCCCCACTTGTCCTTAACGTGCCATAATTTCTCTCCATTTTGGCGAGAATGCATTTTGCGACTAGGATCTATACTATAGTTCTTTTATAGCCTTATATTCTATCTCCCGACAATCATCGCATCCAACTTGAATTCCATGCCATGATGACCTACCATTAGTTGCTTTGCAATTGGAGATTAATAGGGAGAATTGGCATCAAATTCCAAAGTTCTTTTTGGTGATCACTTTCTTCAGCGTTCCTTCTCTTCCACAACGACTAACGTGTTCGTTCGTTGAGGTCTGTGTTTTATTGTTGGGTGGTGCTTACCATTTACTACCTTGGCCCTCAAAGCATGAATCATTCCTTTCAATGACCCTCTTCCCTTATTTCAGTTTCTTTTGGGATCTTGGGTCTGGATTTGGGTTTTTGTTTCCAATTTGTTGAACTTTTTGGGTTTAAATGCTCAATATGGGTACTTCGTCATTAGAAGTTGTAGTTGCCTCTCAAACATTTTTCTGCTTGTTTCTCTGTAAGGTCCACTTATGTTTTTGATTTGTTGGCCGTTTCTTGTGGGATCACAATAAGGTGTGCCAATCATTGGATTGACATTGCTTTGGTCACATCTCCTTTTCAGGATATCTTTATAACTACTTTGTGAACACAAATTAAAGCTGCATTGCTTTCCCTCGTTGCTGATTGCGTTTTTGACATGCCAACTCTTCGCATTCCACATAAGGCTTGTTGGCTGTCTTCGCATGAGTCATCTCTCGTTGTTCCTTCTCTTCTATAAATTTGGGAAGACAAAGCTTCTATTGTTGGAAGGAATGATGAGGATGTTAGGAATCACACACGGCTTACAGGAAATATTAGTTTAAAATGCTTAGAACTGTCTTGTTTGTTTTGCATACAACCTGGCATCCTTGTTAAATGCTGGAAATATTTTCTCATGTTTCCCTGGGTGCTTGATGCAAGGAATCTCAGAAAATGCATCTCGTGCCCATTGAACTCATCTTGGAATGTCACTGAAAATACTATGTTGCTTGTGCAATTTGAGAATAGATGTTGGAGGAGAAATGAAATCAGCCTAGACTAGTAACGTATTCCCTTCTTCATGGACTGGTGTTCGTTTCTGGTCATAATAATTTTTAATTCAAACATCATGCAATGATGAAATAAGAATTCCCAGGGCAGATGTAGTAGACCGACTGGTTTCGCCTGAGTGTTTGTCAGTTTGAGGTTGGTGGTTCCAATCCTGAGCCCCTCCAGGTCCTCCTCACTCAGAGTAAACATTTAAAGAGGTGGGGAGAGGGTTATTCCCCTGTAATAGAAAAAAGGAAAGAAAAAAGAAGAAGAAATAAGCATTCCCTGGGCATGATAGTTTCAATAATTGTTAATTATGTAGCCATTAAGACCAACTATTTACAATTCAGTTTGATTAGTGCAATTATTTCATTTAGAGCTGGCTTCTTGGTAGCACATTGTGAGTTATATCTGTAAAGAACGCATGTTCATTATCTTCAACATCGGTTGTTTTATTGCTGATGAGACTAGGAGCATGTCTTGAAATGTTGAGTTTTATTTTAAATTTCCTACACAGGCTGATTCCTATCATTTCTTTATAATTTTTGGTTCACTTACTATTTATTGTGGTTAAGCTTGTTCATCAGTTACCTTTAGATACGATTTAGGCATGTATCTGCATTATGGACATATAGCCTTTGTTTGTTTATTGATTTTTTTCTTCACATACAAGAGACAAGTACCTTAACAAAATTGTGGAAAAGTTTGATATCAAGGTATATGCAATGCATATATATCCTTTTTGGTTCTATAAGATTTGCTTTTCTAAAATTGAATGAAAGTAATATTCCATTTACTTTGCATGTGGTACATCTTGAAGTTTTTGCTTTGTGCAGTTACCAGTCCTCTTTCTTGCATATAAAGTAAAGTTTATTGAATTTTTTTCCCCTTATTTTTTTATTTTTTCCCCTTTCACATCTGATATGTAGTATTCTTGTGAATCCTTTGTTTTCTTTTGTTGCATTCACTACTACCGAGATGCATAGTGTTTTCTTTTGTTGCATTCACTACTGGCCAGGATGCATAGTGAGCATAACAAATTGGATAATTTTGCTTTGATTTTGTATTACTTGTCATGTAGTTCTTGATGTAGGAGCAGCACCGGGTGCATGGACAGAATACCTAAGTCGGTATACAAAGAGTATTTTAGCAGTAGATCCTGGCAAGCTTTGTTCTGGAGCCCAGAGGTCAAATGTTAGTCATATTTGCAAAAAGGTTTGGCACTAGTTTTGTATTTAATAGGTTAAAGTTCAATTTTTTAAACTATGATTGCTTTATGATTCAACTGTTTGAATGCTTCATATTTATAATATACTTTGCTCTAGCAATCAATTCAAAATAGAAATAACCTAGCTGGTTCCCCCCTGCGACCCTCCTCGGCGCACTCGACGCATACGAACGATTCCCCCTTGCGACCCCCCTCGGACGCCCGACGCATACGAATTTTCAAACCTTTTTCACTCATATGTCCTAGGCGTTGATGCCAAAGCATTACTGCATCCTGAGCATTTCTTGAAGTTGCTGCAGCAACATGGTTTGTCACTATATCACCGCACAAACGATATAGGGTCCCATAAGATTCTCCTTTTGCTACTACAAGGGATCCTTTGGTAATTTTACAATAATTGTTACCGAAAGTGATAAAATACCCTAGCTTATCCATCATCTTGATTCAGAGCAAATTCTTCTGCAAATCAGACACATGTCGTACATCACATAACATCCTTTGTCTACCATCGTCCAGCCTGATCATGATGTCCCCTCTTCCTACAACTTCTAAAGGATGATCATCATCCAAGTAGACCATCCCACCACTATGTGGCTGATATTTAACAAACCAATATTTATGAGGATGTGGAAAGATCCACCCGAGTCTAAAACCCAGGTATATAAAACAGATCTGTTGTTGCTGATACAAAAAGCCTCACATGTTGCCACCTCTCCTGAATCTACTGTAATGGCCTCAATTGATGGCTGATTTTGCTTTTCACCATTATTTTCCTTTTTTAGATGCCAACAATCCTTCTTTGAGTGCCCTGGCTTCCCATAATGCCAAAACTTCCCTTTCAACTTGCGTCCTTTAGACTTAGATTTGGATTGTGATCTACCTTGTTGACTCCTCTCGAAAGATCGACCTCTCATAGCTAGGGCTTCATTGGTTGAGGGTTCCAAAGACGTTTTCCGCCTCAACTCTTCTGCCAACAAAGCAACTACCACATCATCAAAAGTTAGAGCTCCTGATGATGAATTGCTGATGGTCATCACCAAATGATCCCAGGTGTCCGGGAGGGAACAAAGTAGGGTGATAGCTCTGTCCTCATCCTCCATCTTCACATTAATTGAGACCAGTTTACTGATTAGGGTATTAAAATCATTCAGATGATCTGCCACAGATGAACCCTCCTTCATCCTCAAGCTATAAAGCTGTATTTTCAGAATAAACTTATTTGTTGCTGATTTCGTCTCATACAACTTTTCAAGCTTCTTCCAAAGGGCTTCTGTGGTCTTTTCTTTAGCAACATTGAAAAAGACAGAGTCTGCTAGGCAGAGATGGATTGTAGAAAACGCCTTCCTGTCCAGCGTTTCCCACTCCTCATCTTTCATGCTGCTTGGTTTACTCGTGACCCCTTTCAAGGCTAGGGCTTGGTCGTTTTGAACCAACAAATCCTCCACCTTCATCTTCCATAGGGTAAAGTTCCTGCCATCAAACTTCTCAATCTTGAACTTGGTTACACCTCTTGGCATTGTTGCAGCTCCCACTTGCATAAAACCTGAAGCTCTGATACCAAATGTTAGAAAAAACAGGTCTTACGAGCAAGCAAAACAATAACACATAAACAAAACAGTAACCCAAATTTTTATGTGGAAACCTTGCAGTGTGCAGGTAAAACCACGGGGCAATGGCAAATTCTTATTTTATTGATTTTTGGCAAACTTTTACATTCTTTAACCTTTTACATGCAAGGGGTCATTCCCCTTTTATAGAAAAACAAAGGAAGACTCCAAAAACTGTTCGTTTCCTCTCCCAAAGGAAGACTCCAAAAAATTGTTCGTTTCCTCTCCGAAAGGAAGACTCCAAAAACTGTTCGTTTCCTCTCCCAAAGTACGGTTGTACTGCGTGTGGGGAAGGATCACTATAAAATGCACCACCATGCACCTCTTTGCTGAAGAACTGCAAGAGGAATTGAAAGGTCATGATATTGACTTCGCCTCCTAACACCTATTTATTGATGGATTGCAAGAGGAATTGAAAGGTCATGTGGAATCTCTTCAACCAACAAACCTTGACAAAGCCATATCATAAGCACAAGCTTATAAATAAATGCTCAAAGCCAGAGCAAAGGGAAAAGTGTCCCTGCTGCTCCAATGGTATAGAATAATCCTTTTAAGGAAGCCACATTAAATTGGGAGAAACGTTCCCTGAAGAACAACTTTAATCCAAATAAGATAGCTCTAGAAGACCTTCATAAGCATGGATGTTGTTTTTCATATAAGGAGTTGTTGGCAATTTTGCCACATTAAATCTTTTGATAAATTTTGGCCTAAGTATGGAGCTTTAAAGCGGTAAAGAGCATGCTGAGGTGTTCGGGTTTTCGCAGGCCATAAACGGGGTCGATAAAATGGACAAAATGAGCTCTGGATATTTTATCATTGCAGATCTTCTCGCCAGCTTTCCAACGATATATTATAATAGGCGATCGGGTTAGCGGATCAAAAGTTATGGCCCCGGGAAGCAGAACCAGGAAACCCAGTTTTTGGTGCGAAGTCCGACTGCGCCCTTCTTCCTGAGCGCACTTGGAAACAGTCTGGCAGAGAAATTGACTAAGTGTTGGAGCGCAACCCGACTTCGCAGCGAAGTCGGACTGCGCTCCCTTGTCCGTGCGAAGTCCGAACAGCGGTGAGAATCAGCAAGTGCCGGTGCGCAACCCGACTTCGCAGCGAAGTCGGACTGCGCCCTTTGACCGGTGCGCAGTAGGGAAATAGGCCAACCCGACTGCGCTGTTTTTCACCTGCGCAACCCGTTAGCGCTCCTATCCTGGGCGAAGTTGGATAGACTGCCTTTCAAGGCAAACACGTGTCAAGCGTCAGCATCCGACAAGTGTCCAACTTCGGGATTTGAGCCGGGACATGACCGAGGAAAGGACAAGCATGGGCTGCACTATTTATGCCAACTGCCTCATTTAAGGCTGATGTGAGTTTCCACCTGCCTCAGCTACCCGCATTCTTGTCAATGTGAAGTTCTACCTAGCGCGCTGCCACGTAGTCTGTTCAACCTTCGGGAGACCATGCCGAGAGTACAGCCCAGCCCGATTGTCGATGCAGCTCCGCGGCTGCTTTTGTCAGCTAATGTTTGACTGGGATTTTGTGCCCATAAATGTAATCGGGGGTTCTCAGGCTATAAATAGCCACCACATTTTCATTGTAAAGTGGTGGAAGGGGAATGTCTGTTAGGGAACCATTGTAGCCGTGCTTCTGCCTTTTAATATAATACATACACTTGGTGCTGTTTTACTGTTTTTATTTTGTATGCTGCCTCTCCTTGACATTTATGCCTTACGTTTTCCTGTGTCATGGCTTGTTGATTCACTTCAGCATTTGGTGGTCAGGTATTCCTAAGGTGCATAAATTAAAGGATACATAGGGCAAACGATTAGTGGCAGTTTTCTGGTTATGTTTTGTGTTATAGTGTTGTTAGTAGTGGTGATTGATGCGTTGCCGTACTGTTAGTTCCTTGGAGGGAATGTCTGTTAGGGAACCATTGTAGCTGTGCTTCTGGCTCTTAACACAAAACATATACCGGATTCTGTTCTACTGATTGGTGACAACATCCATAGTGGTGTGTTATGGTTATATTGGTGTTAGTAGTGGTGATTGATGCGTTGCCGTACTGTTAGTTCCCCCCACCCAACTCCAATCTAATTTGGAATCCCTTTCGCATTTTTATCTCTTTCCTTGCACTCTTATCTTGAACCTCAAAACCCCAAAGGAAGCCGGCCTTCTCCGGAGATTGGCCCGGAAGGCATTCCTTCCTTCCGGCCTTTCAATGTTGGTTTGCGGGTCCTAGGGCGCAATAGCAACAAATCCTTTCCTCATGGCGGATTCGTGACCAACAATTTTTGGCATGCCCGGTGGGACCCTTGGTCCCACATTTGGAAGATCTCAAGCTCATCCTCACTCGGGCTGACAGTTTCTTTCTGAATACTCGGTGGGACAAGGAAGTTTCCCACCCCCGAACAGAATCGAAGCACTGGTGCTCGCTTCATTGCTGTTCAAAATCAGAGCACCTGGCGACTCTGCACGTTCATATTCTCTGAGTCCAAAAGACCGGTCCTAACGCCTTCGTGCAAACAAGAAGGTGGCGAGCAAGGAACCCGGGAAACCTGCCTGACTTCTCCAGGCGAGCGCGTCAGGCTGGCTGATTACCAAGCTCGCATAGACGAATCCGTGAGGTGAGACGATCAGTCTCCATATTTTAAGGAAGCCCGAGTTGGTGAATCTTTGGCTTGCCTTCATCTGGAAAAATCACCTGGCGACTCTGACTGAGCTGAAGATCCAGATTTCTTGATTGCAGACGCCCTTTTTTAAGCTAATAGAAGACACCCCGGAGGAATCAAGGTTTGGTGAGCAGCCTTGACCTCACAAGCGGAGAAATGAATGTTCACCTACAGTCTCCACCGTGGTGGTATTGGCTCCAACCATCATCGCAACCGGTACCCGAAGAGGGCTCCCGTCTGACAAATCTCCTTGTCACATTGTTCATCAATTGTACGGGTACCGGCATGAATGACAATCTGCCACGTTGCACCATGTTCGCGACCTGACAAACTTTGGGAGGCCAACCGGACTTCAAAGATCATCTGAAGTACAATCAGATCTGGTCCGGACACTGCAGGTTCACCGGATAGGCAACCAAAGCTAGATTTGTGTTGGCGGCATGCCAATAATGCCGCAAAATTTTGTATAAATAAGCCGGCTAGTATTCAAAGTTTTAGTTGTTTTCTTAGTTTAGGTTGTGCAGTGTTTTCTTTTCAGTATTCCAAGAGTGCCGTGGGTGCCAAGGGTTTCAGAAAGAGGTTGCTGCTGGCAGTGAGTATCAAGAGGACAGCGAGGGTGACTCTGTTGCCCAATGGATAAAGGCCTGGGTCCTCACATCGAGGCGAGCTCAATGCCCCGTGAGCCGCCAAGAATGTTGGCAATTTTGCCACATTAAATCTTTTGATAAATTTTGGCCTAAGTATGGAGCTTTAAAGCGGTAAAGAGCATGCTGAGGTGTTCGGGTTTTCGCGGGCCATAAACGGGGGCGATAAAATGGACAAAATGAGCTCTGGATATTTTATCATTGCAGATCTTCTCGCTAGCTTTCCAACAATATATTATAATAGGCGATCAGGTTAGCGGATCAAAAGTTATGGCCCCGGGAAGCAGAACCAAGAAACACAGTTTTTGGTGCGAAGTCCGACTGCGCCCAATTTTTGGTGCGAAGTCCGACTGCGCCCTTCTTCCTGAGCGCACTTGGAAACAGTCTGGCAGAGAAATTGACTAAGTGTTGGAGCGCAACCCGACTTCGCAGCGAAGTCGGACTGCGCTCCCTTGTCCGTGCGAAGTCCGAACAGCGGTGAGAATCAGCAAGTGCCGGTGCGCAACCCGACTTCGCAGCGAAGTCGGACTGCGCCCTTTGACCGGTGCGCAGTAGGGAAATAGGCCAACCCGACTGCGCTGTTTTTCACCTGCGCAACCCGTTAGCGCTCCTATCCTGGGCGAAGTTGGATAGACTGCCTTTCAAGGCAGACACGTGTCAAGCGTCAGCATCCGACAAGTGTCCAACTTCGGGATTTGAGCCGGGACATGACCGAGGAAAGGACAAGCATGGGCTGCACTATTTATGCCAACTGCCTCATTTAAGGCTGATGTGAGTTTCCACCTGCCTCAGCTACCCGCATTCCTGTCAATGTGAAGTTCTACCTAGCGCGCTGCCACGTAGCTGTTCAACCTTCAGGGAGACCATGCCGAGAGTACAGTCCAGCCCGACAGAAGTCAGCATCAGCAGTTCCGCAGCTGCTTTTGTCAGCTAATGTTTGATCGGGACTTTGTGCCCATAAATGTAATCGGGGGGTTCTCAGGCTATAAATAGCCACCACGTTTTCATTGTAAAGTGGTGGAAGGGGAATGTCTGTTAGGGAACCATTGTAGCTGTGCTTCTGCCTTTTAATATAATACATACACTTGGTGCTGTTTTACTGTTTTTATTTTGTATGCTGCCTCTCCTTGACATTTCTGCCTTACGTTTTCCTGTGTCATGGCTTGTTGATTCATTTCAGCATTTGGTGGTCAGGTATTCCTAAGGTGCATAAATTAAAGGATACATAGGGCAAACGATTAGTGGCAGTTTTCTGGTTATGTTTTGTGTTATAGTGTTGTTAGTAGTGGTGATTGATGCGTTGCCGTACTGTTAGTTCCTTGGAGGGAATGTCTGTTAGGGAACCATTGTAGCTGTGCTTCTGGCTCTTAACACAAAACATATACCGGATTCTGTTCTACTGATTGGTGACAACATCCATAGTGGTGTGTTATGGTTATATTGGTGTTAGTAGTGGTGATTGATGCGTTGCCGCATTGTTAGTTCCCCCCACCCAACTCCAATCTAATTTGGAATCCCTTTCTGCATTTTTATCTCTTTCCCTGCACTCTTATCTTGAACCTCAAAACCCCAAAGGAAGCCGGCCTTCTCCGGAGATTGGCCCGGAAGGCATTCCTTCCTTTCGGCCTTTCAATGTTGGTTTGCGGGTCCCAGGGCGCAATAGCAACAAATCCTTTCCTCATGGCGGATTCGTGACCAACAGGAGTCATGGCTTTCAGGCCATAGATGTGCTAATAAAAGTGAAGGATTCAATTGGTTGATGATTCTCCACACCTGAAGATGAGGAAGAATAGATTTTGCAATACCATTATTGGAATATGTGCCTGAAATGGACAATTCCCAGCAACCCACTGCATCATTGGCAGCTATGAAAGGTATATCTGTTCACTCTACCTTACGTGTGGAAGGCTTTACAAAATGTAGGTGGTCATGGTATTAATTGATTTTGGAAGTCTTATAACTTCCCATATTCAAAACTATAACATGCCCTCTCTTTGACATTAATATTGCTGACGGTTCAAAACTCTAATGTACTATATGCATCAAAGAACTCACCATTTTTATATTGTGCCATTGGGTGGTGCTGATGTAATTCTAGGAATCTTGTGGTTGAAACTACTTGGCAATGTTAACATGAATTTTCAGGATCTGTCCGTGAACTTTATGCAAGATTCAATAGAGCACCAAATTGAAGGGTTTGGATCTCCAAAGAGTAAGCTGATTTCAGCACATAAAATGCGAAAGAGATCAGAAAAGGCACCCGTGGTTGTAATTTCCAATGCGACAGCTTTAAGGGACTACATCAATAAAACAAATCAACAAAAGTTGTGCATGCAGAGGATGTATGTGGCAATTTACATCAATTTGCAGATGTGTTAGGAGAACTTCCTAAGGGATTACCACCAAATGGGGGTCATGAACATATCATACAACTGGAGAAGAGCATCAAACCAATAATGATTCCACCTTACTGACACTCAAAGTATTCAAGGATGAAATTGAAAAGGTGATTCAAGAACTGTAAAAAATGGGACACGTCATGCTTAGTAAATGCCCATTTGCTGCCCCTGTGGTACTAGTGCCCAAAAAAGATGGATCCTTTTGCATGTCCTTTGACTATTGCTCTCTTAACATCCACACAATTAAGAACTGGTTTGCAATCCTCCAGGTTGAGGAGTTGATTGATGACATCCATGGCACAATTATCTTCTCCAAAATTGACCTAAGATCAAGGTATCATCAAATTCATATGCAGACAGAAGACATGCACAACTGCCTTTTGAACACATCATGGCCACCACAGGCAAGGATTGTATTTGTGTGGAAGTTGATAGATTGATCAACTACTCTCATTTCATTGCCATTGATTTTTCTATCAAAGCACATCAGCTTGCGGGTACTTTTATGGAAAACATTTGCAAACTACATGGATTGTCAAGAAACATAATTGTGATTCAAAGAATACCAACAAATTTTGGAAGAAATTGTTTAAACCTCCTGACACCATGTTGTCCATAAACTAATAGTCAGCCGAAAATTTCGAATAAGACCCTTGAAGGTTATCTTCGTAGTTATGTAGCTGATTTGCAAAATGCTTGGCCCAGATGGTTGCTTTTGGCCAAGAAATAGTACAACACCACCTACCAAATGTCTATAGGTATGACTCCATTCAAGGTACTTTATGGTTGTAACCCACCTTCATTGATTACTTGGGATCTATAGAAAACCAAAGTACTAGCAATATGAGATTCCATTTTGGAGAGACAACAAATTGTGCATGCTACGAAGGAAAGTTTGAAGACAGCAAAGGATCCAATGAAAAGCCAAGCCTATCAGCACTGCTTTGAAAGAGAAATTGAGGTTGGACATCAACTCTTCCTCAAGCTTCAGCCCTACATGCAAACTTCCCTTAAGAAAAAGGCTTCTGAAAATTGTCACCCAAATATTATGGACCATTCATGGTTCTTTCAAAGATTGGGTCAGTTGCCTACAAACTGTTAGAAAAATAGCAAAATTCTGTGCAAGCAGAAAAACACAATAACACAGGAAAAAACAGTAACACAGATTTTACGTGGAAAACCTGCAATGTGCAGGAAAAACCACGGGGCAATGGCAGCTTGATCTTTTATTGTTTTTGGGAGAATTACATACAATCATCGTTTACATACAAGGGGTCATTCCCCTTTTATAGAAAAAACAAAAACTGTTCGTTTCCTCTTCCAAAGGAAGAGTCCAAAAACTGTTCGTTTCCTCTTCTGAAGGAAGAGTCCAAAAACTGTTCGTTTCCTCTTCCAAAGGAAGAGTCCAAAAAACTGTTTGTTTCCTCTCCCAAAGGAAGACTACAAAATACTGTTTGTTTCCTCTTTATAAGCTGCACCACCATGCACCTCTCTGCTGAAGAACATTGGAGATCTGGATATTGACTTCACCTCCTAACATTCTCCCACTTGAAGTTGATATACAGGAATTCTTTGCCTATGTTTTTCCATCCAAGTGCCAATTGCCCAATGCTGCCCTTATCACATTTTCAGCAAGCCCGGAGAAGTTCTGCACCACTCAAACTTCTCTGTCTTGACCGGCTTAGTAAGCATATCTGCAGGATTCACTTCGATGTCGATTTTCTGCAACAGGATCCTACCTTATTCCACCACATTTGTTATAAAGTGGTACTTGACATCAATGTGTTTCGTGCGATCATGGAATGTTGGGGTCTTCACTAGCTGAATAGCACTTTGGCTATCACAATGCAACGTAATTTTCCCCTGCATTACCTTGAAGTCACCCAACAATCGCTCTAGCCAAATTGCCTCTTTGCTGGCATGAGTCGCTGCAATATGTTTTGCTTCAATGGTTGATAAAGCTACCACAGACTGCAACTTAGAAGCCCAAGTCACAGCTCCACCAGCAAGAGTGAAAGTAATCCTGTAGTGGACTTTCTCCCATCTCTATCTCCACCATAATCAGAATCCACAAAACCTTTAACTTGCAAACTATCCGATCCCTAGTAAATAACAACATCTGAAGTGCCTCTTAAATATCTAAATATCCACTTCACCACATTCCAATGCTCCTTACCAGGATTTGCCATGTACCGGCTAACTACTCCCACTGATTGGGCAATATCCGGTCTGGTGCTAACCATGGCATACATGAGGCTTCCTACTGCTGATGAATACGGTACACGAGACATGCTTGTCTTCTCTGCTTTTGTTCTAGGACACTGGTTGGAAGACAATTTTAAGTGTGAAAAGAAGTGGGGTACTAACTGGTTTTGCATTCTGCATATTGAAGCGCTGCAGAATATTTTCTATATATGACTTTTGACTTAACCAGATATTTCTTCATTTTCTGTCCCTATGTATCTTCATCCCTAAAATTTGGTTTGTTGCTCCTAAATCCTTCATTTCAAATGTCCTAGCCAACTGAGCCTTAAGATCAATGATTTTCTTCATGTCGGGGCTTGCAACCAGCATATCATCAACATACAACAGCAAAATAATAAAATTGCCATCATCAAACCTCTTATAGTATCCACAATGGTCAGCTTCACTCCTGATGAAACCTTGGCTCTTCATGAAGGTGTCAAATTTCCTGTACCACATCCTTGGCGCTTGTTTCAACTCGTACAGAGATTTCTTCAGTCTGCAAACCAGATGCTCTTTGCCTCTTTCCTCATAGCCCTCAGGCTGATCCATATAAATCTCCTCCTCAAGATCACCATGCAAGAAAGCAGTCTTTACATCAAGCTGCTCCAGTTCTAAATCCTGTGCAGCTACAAGTGCAAGTAGAACTCTAATAGTTGTCATCTTCACAACTGGAGTGAAAATTTCATTAAAGTCAATACCTGACTTCTGCACATAGCCTTTTGCCACCAAGCAAGTTTTATAACGTTCCAACAGCCCATCGCTGTTCTTCTTCACTTTGTACAACCACTTGTTTGCAACAGTCTTTCTTCTAGGTGGGAGATCCACAAGTTCCCACGTTTTATTCTTGCGAAGTGCCTCGATTTCCTCCTCCATGGATTTCCTCCACTTTTTTGCATTCTCAGACTCTCTAGCTTCCTGAAATGAACTAGGATCACCATCATCAGTTAACAAAGCAAAACAGGACTGATAAACATGAGAGTACCTTTCTGGACACTTTTGTGGACGTGTAGATCTTCTAACCCAATGATCTGTTGATTGTGGCTCTTGGTGTTGTGACTGTTGTTGCTGCTCTACTTGCTGTTCTACTTGCTGTTCTGCATGCTGTTCAAAAATTTCAGCATGTTGATTTTCATTCTCATCTTCGTTCATGTCTACTTCAACTGGTACAACATTAGGTGTTTTCTGTACCTCCTTCCTTTGCATGGATTTTTCATCAAAAATAACATCTCGGCTAATAATTACCTTGTGGGCTGTAGGATCCCACTGTCTATACCCCTTTACTGCATCTCCATAGCTGAGAAAAACACATTTGCTTGACTTCGGGTCAAGTTTGGACCTTTTTTCTTTAGGCACATGAGCAAATGCATCTCAGCCAAAGGTACACAAATGAGAGTAATCAAATGGCTTACCACACCAAACCTCCTCTGGAATCTGTCCATCCAACGCAGCTGTAGGTGACTTGTTAATGAGGTAAACAACTGTATTAACAGCCTCTGCCCAGAACCTTTTATCCAACATGGATGCGCTGAGCATGCTTCTTTCACGTTTCATGATTGTGCGATTCATCGACTTAGCCACACCATTTTGTTGTGGAGTATATGGTACAGTCTTCTGGTGCTTAATTCCTTCCTGCGTACAAAATTTATCAAATTCCTTGGAGTAATATTCACCCCCATTATCTGACCTAAGACATAAAACAGGCTTGCCGAAACTTTTCTCTACTCGAGTTTTGAACTCTTTAAATTTCTGCAAAGCTTCCGACTTCTTCTTCAGAAAATAAACCCACACTCTCCTAGAATAATCATCTATAAAAGTCAGAAAATAGATGGCACCATTTAAGGACTGAGTGGGGACTGGTCCAAATATATCCGAATGTATAAGTTGCAGAAAATCAGAACTCTTACCAGGGCTTGCAATAAACCAAACCCTCTTTTGTTTACCAAAAATACAGTGCTCACACAAGTCTAAATTGCAAGACTTAATCCCAGAAAGCATACCTCTGTCATGCAGAATTTTCAGACCTTTTTCACTCATATGGCCTAGGCGTTGATGCCATAGCATTACTGCATCTTGAACTGAAGTTGTTGCTGCTGCATGGTTTGTCACCGTATCACCGCATAAACGATATAGGGTCCCATAAGATTCTCCCTTTGCTACTACAATAGCATCTCTGGTAATTTTGCAATAGTTGTTACCAAAAGTGACAGAATACCCTAGCTTATCCATCATCTTGATTGAGAGCAAATTCTTCCGCAAATCTGGCACATGTCGCACATCACATAACATCCTTTCTCTACCATCGTCCATCTTGATCCTTATGTCCCCTCTTCCCACAATTTCTAAAGGGTGATCATCACCCAAGTAGACCTTCCCACCACTATATGGCTGATATTTGTCAAACCAGTCTCTGTGAGGAGACATGTGGAAAGATGCACCCGAGTCCAAAACCCAGGTATATAAAACAGATCTGCTATTGCTGACACAAAAAGCCTCACATGTTGCCGTATCTCGAGAATTTACTGTACTGGCCTCAGCTGAAGGCTGAAATTGCTTTTCACCATTTTTTTGCTTTTTTAACTGCCAACAATCCTTCTTTGAGTGCCCTGGCTTCCCATAATGCCAACACTTCCCTTTTAGCTTGCGTCCTTTAGACTTAGATCTGGACTGTGATCTACTTTGTTGACTCTTCTCGAAAGATCGACCTCTTACAGCTAGGGCTTCATTGGTTGATGGTTCTAGAGACGTTTTTCGCCTCAACTCTTCTGCCAACAAAGCGGCTCCCACATCATCAAAAGTTAGAGCTCGTGATGATGAATTGCTGATGGTCATAACCAAATGATCCCAAGTCTCTGGGAGGGAACAAAGTAGGGTGATAGCTCTATCCTCATCCTCCATCTTCACATTAACTGAAACCAGTTTACTGATAAGGGTATTAAACTCATTCAAGTGATTTGCCACAGATGAACCCTCCTTCATCCTTAGGCTGTAAAGCTGTTTTTTTCAGAAAAACCTTATTTGTTGCAGATTTCGTCTCATACAACTTTTCAAGCTTCTTCCAAAGGGCTTTCGCAGTCTTTTCTTCAACAACATTGAACAAGACGGAGTCCGCTAGGCATAGACGGATTGTAGAAACCGCCTTCCTATCCAGCGTTGCCCACTCCTCATCTTTCATGCTGCTTGGTTTACTTGCGACCCCTTTCAAGGCTAGGGCTTGGTCATTTTGAACCAACAAATCCTTCACCTTCATCTTCCATAGGGCGAAGTTCCTGCCATCAAACTTTTCAATCTCAAACTTGGTTACACTTCCAGTCATTGTTGCAACTGCCACTCACACAAAACCCTAGGCTCTGATACCAGATGTTAGAAAAATAGCAAAATTCTGTGTAAGCAGAAAAACACAATAACACAGGAAAAAATAGTAACACAGATTTTACATGGAAAACTTGCAATGTGCAGGAAAAACCACGGGGCAATGGCAGCTTGATCTTTTATTGATTTTGGCAAAATTACATACAATCATCATTTACATACAAGGGGTCATTTCCCTTTTATAGAAAAAACAAAAACTGTTCGTTTCCTCTCCCAAAGGAAGACTCCAAAAAACTGTTCGTTTCCTCTTCCAAAGGAAGACTCCAAAAAATTGTTCGTTTCCTCTCCCAAAGGAAGACTCCAGAAAACTGTTTGTTTCCTCTCCATAAGTTGCACCACCATGCACCTCTCTGCTGAAGAACATTGGAGATCTGGATATTGACTTCACCTCCTAACACTTCGAAGTTCAAACATTAATAGCTGAAAAATGGGCTTGCATAAATAAACCCTTAATCAGCCGCAACCAAAAAAAAAAAAAGAAAAACAGATTTTTTGAAAAAATCTGCAAAAAATTGGCTATGCGGATTTTTTCAAGAAATATTTGCATCTCCGAGAGTTTGCTGATTGCATTGGCATTTTAGAAAATCGGGATTCTGCAGATTTTTTGCAGATTTTCTCAACTATGGTGCTGACTTTATTATTTTCTTCTCTATTGCCAACAACTCCTTAGGTAGATCATCTATCGACAAGTATTCTCCCATGTACTTATACCACGACAACAATGTAGTGATTGAAAACAAGTGAGTGTCTGGAAATTCATCTGACACATTTTTCCTTCTGTAGGTTCTAGCGAATTCTTGATAGCTAATCTGCTATGATGTGTTCCCATGCTTGACTATCACCCGAAACACAAACTCCTAAAACGTAATAAGCCGCTTGCGAACTTGACCATGAATGGTTATCTTATTGATCAGTTACAAAAATGCCTAATGATCAACATAGAAAGAAAAAAGGTTTTACGAGTAGATGATGTCTGAATTTTTGCACCGTGTACACCATCCCTAATGCTTTCCGCTTTGTCATGCTATAATTCTTCTCCACCTTGGACAACAACTAACTTGAAAAGTATATGGGCTGATACAACCCATATTGTTCTTCCTACGCAAGTCAACATCCAATTGCAAAATTGGACGCATCTACATGAACATGAAACTCCTCTCAATTTGGAAACACTAGAACGGGAGCACAAACCAACTTCACCTTCAACTCCTCAAAGGGCTTTTGGTGCTCCTTCCTTTATCTGAAGGGAACACCTTTGCACTTCAACATGTCCAACGGGGGCAACATTTGCGCAAATTTTTTATGAAATGGTGACGGTACTCAATTTTTTCCTCCATGCTCATCACGGCATGAATCTTTGTTGGGGTCGGTCTTCAATCCCTCCTTACACACCACATGACCTAGCAACTTCCTGTATGGTACTAGCAACTTGCAAATTTTCAGATTCAAGGACAACCTAGCATTCATGCATGACCTCATGCATTCTTCCTACGCCTTTAGATTCTTGTCCTTCTTCTTGTATGACAACAAATCATCAAGGGATATTGTGAATTTGCCTATAGACATTTGCTCAAAAATGTATAGAATGATCCTCTAAATGTGGTAGGGGCATAGGAAGAATGATAAACCGAAGAGCATTCGGTTGCATGCATAAATGCCATTCTCAACAACAAACGTTGTCTTCATGCGGTCCTTAGTAATATTGATTTGACTATATGAAGCAGAGTTGCATTAAACAAACACATACAATCCAGAAAAGATAGATAAAATCACAAATGAGCCAAAGCTTTCTTGCATTCTATTCCACAAAGATAGAGCTTTTAGAGACTAACCCCTTACAAATTCGAAATTTCCCCTTTTTGAACCCGTTTTCCCTTTTTCCCACCTAAAACCATCAAAATTCAAATTTGAATTTTGGGGGCATCTTGCCGAGGTCATAACTCCGAGCTCGTTGATCCGATTGACTATTACAGCATGTTTTCGGAAAGGGCACGAGACGAGCTAAGCGAAGCAGTCGTTGGCTCTTCGCGCCAAGGCCCGCGTCTAGCCGAAAATCCTCAAATTCGACCTCTAAGACCTTCAAAAATCTCCTGCAAGTTTTACTAGTTTTACAAAATTAAACAATTACAATTTATTTTTGGGTGATGCAAGATCACTCTTACACCACTGGATGCTCCTGCATCACTATAGCATGAAAATCCATCCAAAAATGAATAGATTTCATGCCCTAATACCTCCTCTAAGATTGAATTAGTAAACGAGGGAAAGGGATCCGTGATTGTCATCACGTTTTGACTCAGAAAGCCGATACAAATACTGATCTGATTACTCTCCTTCAGGATGATAACGATAGGCGACACCCATTCGCTCACCATTCCCTTGAATATTATGCCCGTATCCAACATCTTCTCAATCTCTACGTTGACTAAGGTTGCGTAGTTCAGGTTCATCCTGTATGACCTTCTCATAGGTTGCATGCTTGGAATCAAAGGAATCTGATGCACACACAAGTCTAGTGAATTTTCTTGCAAATCCTTGTATGTCAATGCAAAGACCTTGTACTACATGAAAATTTTAGAAGTTGTAGCTTTTAAAATTGGATCCCACTTGTCCTTGCAATGGATCATTTTCTCTTTGTCGCCTTCACTAAGATTTTCCTGCATCATCTTCGGTCGTTCATACTTTATGGTGTCAGGTTCTTCCCCCACTTTTGCCACATCAAAGGAATGTGTGGAATTTTCATTAATCTACGCATCACCAACGTTGTACTCCATAAAGTTTGGTGGGAAAGGCATCTTCTCTTCTTCTTCAACTTTCATGGCTGGTTTTGCACTTCAATTGCTCTCACCAACTTCGTGTAGACTACAAAGTCCATCATCCTAGTTTTCATCCTCTGTGCTAGTACACATGCAACTTGGCTGAAAAACTTCACTCTTCCATCTGCTAGTGGAGTTTCCGTTGTCCAAGTGCCCTTTGTCCTTTGTGCACTCTTCCAACTCCAGCACGCTTTCATTCAATCCTCATCCACCCATCCGATCATCTAACGACGCGTCGCTAGATTCATTAGATGTTGCCAACTCCTCACCTATGGACTAGTTCTTCAAATTGATCACATATTTGTGCTAGCCTTTCTTGAATATGAAGTGGTCCTTTTCCCAATTTTGGTTTACCTTTGTTGTGCATAACTACCCATGTCCCAGTAGTGCGTTGTAGGTTGGCTTTTGCATGGAAATGACTACAAAATATAGGATAGACATTTGATCGACAATATTCACTTTTTGTGTAGTCAAGACACCTTTCATCTTGATGCCAATACTGATCTTTGCCATATAGTCAAAAATTGGGTGACCAAAAAATGGTCTCCCCAAGTCTCTCCATGTCTTAGGGAACATGTTCACACTTAACAGGTCCACAATCACTTGCATCAACTTGTGATCGAGCAACTCTATATGGATCAATGTTGGATTCTTCCTTGCATCATTTGTCAACATTATTGGGTCAAGGTACTGATCTTTTAAAATTTTCCTTACTTCTAGTTGGCGATGCGTTTTTGCTGTCTTCTTCATCTGCATCATTTCTCCAACTGTCGAATAGAGCTCTGGTATTGCACGAAGTAAATTGGACATTTTGATTGCAACACTCGTGTCCAGTACTTGTGCCACCAACTACTTGGTTGATGTCTCCTCTTCTTTAATGACAACGGGTTCCTTCCTTTTCTTCTCATTGCTGGTCTTTGTCATTTCTTCTCCCAATTGCACATGTGCCTCCTTCCATTTCTCCTCCTTGGTAGGGTTCATATACTTCTCCATCTTCTTTGCTTGTCTGTATTACTGCCAACACATGTTTCTCCTTATCCGTTTGTTGGTCCATTTGAGGCTCTTTGATGTCAATAATATTTACATTTTGCGAGTTATTGATACTTGCCTTCTTCAAATAGTTAGCCTCGTGGTTGCCAAGTCCGCACCATTTGCACATCATTGTTGTATTGTTCCCACTTCCTCCCACTAGTGTGTTTGTGCAATTTTATGCTGTCTCTACTTTTGACATCTTCAACATCTAATGATTGGTCTTCCTTCAAGAGTCGTATTGCAACCTTCCTTCCTCGTCGCATCCATCGGACCAGTTTCTCAATTGCGGTTGTCTTCTACCTTGGTGGTTGTTCCAGAATCTGCCAGTGGTCACTCCTTGTTTGCTCTTACAAGTGCTCAGTTTCTCCTCTTTCCCCCCTTGCATCATCAACGTTTGGTGCCTCGCACTTTGTAAGTTAAATGGACATTTTGCAATCGCATGTCCCTCAACTTCACAAATGTTACAAAATGCCTTCTTTAGACAATTCACATTTGTGCCCTTTGGGCTTGTAGTCCGAACAACAAATGTCCTTTTCTTTCTTGTTTGCATGCACATTGTTGATCATTTGTTCTAGGTACTCCCGCATTGCCTGAATTGTTGTGTTGAGGTCATCTCGCTCACTATCAAAGTCATCGTCCCAATCATGACTCATGCTCACGCCGCCTGCTGCTGTCATCTTCATTTCACTTTCTAGGTTCAATGCGTGGTCAAACGCTTCTTGGTATGTAGTTGGTGGGACCACTTTTATCTTCTTCTTATATCTCGACAACATCCCATCTAGGAACCATTGCTTTTGCAACTTGTTAGTAGGTTTCACCTCCATTTTGCCGATTAGCTCCTTTAGACAACAATTTTATGACTTGATATTCTTGTCTTCCTTTTGCTTCACAGAATAGATTTTGCCAATAATTTTCGTGTCATCATGAAGCGTTTGGAACTCCTTATTAAAGTCTTGGTTTAACTCAGCCTAATATGTAAAGGTGTTTTTTCACTTCAAGTACCAATCAATTGTCATGCCACGCAATGTCGTTAGGAATAGTTGCAACCATGTATCCTTATTAGTTACTCCATTTGCCTTCCATATTGTTTCACATGTATCGATATGCTATTTGAGATCCTCGTTTCCTCTGAACTTTGGGCACTTTTGTTGCAACCATCTTTACCGTTGGTGGTGGTTGTTCATCGGTTTCCTCCTTGCTCAGTGAACCTTCTGTTCATGACTGGTCTTCTTCAAACAATCGTCGGTCGTTCCCTAGTGCACATATGCTCCGCGATCTCCTTCGTGGATACACGAGCGTTGGCTATGGTCTTTCGAGCACACTCGTGCGGTTGCCTTCGTGCTTGACTCCCATCCTTTGCAGCTCTAGGCACTCTCCCCAGCACTTGTGCTAGAGTTACCAGTTGCTTCGCCTCGTGTGCATGCTTCACATTGGCACTTCCTTCACCACTTGCATGAATGTTCTTGTTGGTTTGATCCTCATGTGTACCTTGAACCTTCACTTGCGCATCGTCCTCTACCATAAACAATGTTTGTCACCTTTGTACTTGTTATTCGTCTGAATTGCCCTCCTCTCGAGGGTTCCACACATGTTTCACTTTTGGTGTGCATATCTTGTCGCCAACAAGTACCGTTAGCACTTCAATAGTTTGTGTATCGCCAACTTTGTCGTTATGCAATTCCTCTTCGTTGCATAACTCACTGTCACATAACTTGCTGTCGCATGATTCTTTGCCACTGTCACTCAATTCTCCGCCGTCATGCAACTCATCGCCGTCAACATGCAACTCTTTGCTGTTGTTAGGCTACTCTCTACCACCGTCACACAACTCTTTGTCATCGTCATGTAACTTTGCGTTTGTTACACATCTAGAATTTCTTTGCACTTGCTGTTGCACAATCCTCCAACTTCTTGTCGACTATTTGCCCATTCTTGCGCATGTGCGTCTCCCATGTCCTTGCATCCGGTTGTTTGTCATTCTCTTTATCTAGTCTTCAATGTCCATGTGCTCACTGATTCGAACTTTAGATGAAAACGACGCCAAATGTAGCATAGCAATGGTATATCGCAATTCAAGGAATAAAGAATAATGAATGATAGGAAAAATGAGCAATACACAACATTTCACCAAGTACGAGAAAGAAATATTAGATTTGGAAATAGAACAAAACAACAACAAATAACTTGTGCTATGCTTAGACGACCATGCACATTCTTGTACAACAACATTGCACTTGTTCATAGGCACATGCAATTACATTCACAACACAACCATACTCCGCATTTATGACTCCTTTGGAAGGATTGTATTAATGTTATTACAATGAATTTTTTCTTGTATTTGATTGAGGGAAGCAATATAATCTTCATATGTACAACATGAGTTGGCCTAATAGTTAAGACTTTGGAACTTTGAATAGGAGGTCCAAGGTTCAAATCCGAAGGGGGGTAGGGTTGTACACCATACTTAAGTATGGGTGGATAAGAGGGGTAGGGTTGTACACCATACTTCAGTATGGGTGGATAAACACTTAGATAACCACTTCGCCCCATATAGCCTACGACCTTGTGAACATTAAAAACTACTTTAGTTTTACTTGATTCTAATCCCCAAACGTAGTGGACATCATTTGGGACACCTAATATTTTTGGGGATGGTTGTCGGACATCGCAGATATCTCGAAGACACCTAGATGTCCCTAGGACATCACGACATCTCCATGACATCTTGAGTGCATGGAGATGTCCCAAGAGAATGTTATGGGGATGTCTTAGAGAAAGGTACCCGGGACGTTCATGGGACACTTAGGCGTGCTAGGTCAAGGACGTCCCCACAACATGCTGGGGACCTCTTGTTATCCTAGAGACACCGTCCTAGGACAACACCATTGTGGGGATAGCTCGGGGATGCCTTGGGATGTTTTGGGGGTGGTTCCCCCAAATCCTTGATGTGTGAACGTCTCGAGGATTTTTTCATCCTTGTCCCTACATCCCTGAAGTGTTGCAGATGGTGAAATGGGGCCTCAGGGAGGTGTGACGTGTCGTCGTGTAACATAGTTCCTTATTGAGTTATATTTGTTAATATTTGATGAGTTTAAGCCTAATTTAATTGGGTATTAGATCACCTTCATTCTATAGTGAGGTAGATCTGTTAGAATTTGATGTAGTTCAAAGAAGTGTGATAGAGGGGAAAATTATCTTTGGGTGGTTCTTTATTTTTGTTTTTTTTTAAATCAATTTTTTTCATGAGAGCCATTTTATATATTCAACCCATTGTTGGGCTTGTGCACCGCCCTATGTAATAATTCTGTTTATGATTAATACAATTTGGTACTTCTTGGCCAAGGTCACGGAGTACCTTTGGATCATTACTCAAAAGTATGTATTTTAAACAGAATTCTACTTCTTATAAACCGAGGGGATTGTTGTTATTACCACATTTTATAATATACACACATCTATAATTACAATTCATTAGATTGTTTTCGGTTATATTTAATCATATAGAGTCTGTCCATATTTATTTAATATTCACAGTTTTAATTATAAACACCCTCTTATTCTCTTGGGGTTAAGGCATATAACAAGGACTTAGACAAAAGGGAATGATATATTATGTACCTTTAATTCACACATAAAAGCTCGACTGCCTTTCCTTCATTGTCATACTTTCTTTGCTAGGTTATGCACAAACAAGAAATTTGGTATATTTATTGTTGCTTAGATTTGTAAGATGCTTTAGATGGATTAGTCACATAAAGAGCATGGCTATTATAGTTTTGTTTTTTTGGACTTCAGGTGGAAGATGCACATGGTGAACTTCGTGATTGGACAACAACGAGATGCTTTGATCTTTTAGTTTGTGATATTAATAAGCATCCTGTTGAATCTGCAAAAATAGTTACTCCCTTACTGCCATATTTGAAATCAGGCGGCAGCCTTATCTTGACATTAAAATTCCATGGACGTGGCAAGTATGTATGCTTCTACTCCTATTAAACTTTAAATAGCAAAATTTATTTTTGTGCATTGCTTCAATAATTCTTTTTGTTATTTTCACTTCTACTTTTTCAAATAGAACATATATTTTAAATTGAATAGTAATACCACTCCTTTCTTTAACCTTTATTGTAATGTACACAAAATCGTTAACTTTTGTTGTTCCTTATGGCTTCCTCTTATCTCAGTTTTTGTATAGCCACTTATTCACCTCAGAATATTTTATTTCCTGCTTGGAGTTTGTATGTGTTGTACTCACTCGTGGTAATCATCTAAAGCTTTGTTCGCATTTGAACTCCTAACTGTGAATTGTGTCCTAAAATTTGCAAGTTCATCATCAATATTCAAATTACCATAATTGGGTGGGATCATATGCACATCAATGATTCTAATGTGATCATTTTGTGGATGTGAGTTTGAATATATATTTTGGGAGGAGGATGTTATCTATTAATTATGTTTTTGATGAATCCCTAACTCGCTTGTTTGAGTACCTAGAGGTTGCAGGACAACAATTCAAACTAACTCATAGAATCATTGATGCATGACTAGTTCCTAGGGGAAGAGATTCATGTAAGCACATTTGCAAACTCTGGATACACTATCCCTAGCAATTCATCCGTATTGCTCATGTACCAACTTCCCTTGAGAACTTAACTATCTAGTGCCTTGCTTCATCTCTTACTAGACTCCATAAACTTGGTGTAATGAAAAGTATGAAGGTAATAATACCTTCCTGTAGGTGCTATTCCTGACGTGCATCAATCGAAGAAATAGAAAAGTCAAATTCAATTGTGCACAATGTAATTTTGTATCATTGGTTTTGACGTCATAAGTTGTGACGTAATAAATTTGATAGTCCAAAGTTTTGTAATGTAAATAAAGTTGTACAATGTAATGCATGTAATCATGTGTTAAGTGCAAACGTAGGGTAGTTATCACCCAGTTAGAGGTGAGGTGTCCAAGGTGGTAGTTGCTGTTAACTACCAACCCCCAAAGATAAATAGGCCCCCTCATTCATTTGAGTGGGTACTGTGCATCATATTGTACCTTGTATATTGCATAGGAGGATACTGGTTATTGTACCTTGTATACTTTATTTATCCTTCCCTTATGCAAGTTTTGTTCATTAGCAGCCAACATAATTCACCATTCAAATTCTTCTAGCTGTTAGGTATGAAGGCAGTATACAGGTCAGCTAGACGTCTGACCTGCTAGACGTTTGACCTGCTAGACGTCTGGGTCAGACGTCTAGGCAACAGGTCAGACGTCTGACCTGCTAGAGTCTAGGCCAGATGTTTGGATTGCCAGACGTCTGGGCCAGACGTCTGGTCTGGCAGACGTCTAGGCCAGACGTCTGGGTTGGCAGACGTCTAGGCCAGACGTCATTCCCAGGAGACATCATGCAGTGGACGCCTAGGTAGACGACAAAACGTGGAAGACGAACAGTCTTGGGAGCGGAAGACGAAGAGTCTTTGGAAGCTGAAATGAACAGTTTTTTGGAGGCTTCCGTTGGAAGATGAAACGAACAGTTTGGAGTCTTCCTCTGCTCTATAAAAGGGATGTGATCCCTTGCATAATGTTAGAGAGCGTGAAGTTGTTGGAAAACGTCAAAGGACGTGAATGTAATCTTTGCTGAAAATAATAAAAGAAGAAGTTGCCATTGCCCCGTGGTTTTTCCTGCACATTGCAGGTTTCCACGTAAAATCTTTGTGTCCTTGTGTTACTGTTTCCGTGTTCTATATTTTTGTTATTGTGCTTCCTCTTGCAGGTGTGAAATCTGAAGATTTTTCCTAACATCTGGTATCAGAGCTAAGGTTTTGTGCTAGTGGGAGCTGCAACAATGACAAAAGTTGTAACCAAGTTCGAGATTGAGAAATTTGATGGCAGGAACTTCTCTCTATGGAAGATGAAGGTGGAGGATTTGCTGGTTCAGAATCACCAAGCGCAAGCCTTGAAAGGGGTCGCGAGTAAACCGAGCAGCATGAAAGATGAGGAGCGGGTAACGCTTGACAGGAAGGCGGTTTCTACAATCTGTCTTTGCCTAGCGGACTCCGTCTTGTTCAATGTAGCTGAAGAAAAGACCGCGGCAGCCTTTTGGCAAAAGCTTGAAAAGTTGTATGAAACAAAATCAGCAACTAACAAGGTTTTTCTGAAAAAGCAGCTTTATAGCTTGAGGATGAAGGAAAGTTCATCCGTGGTAGATCATTTGAATGAGTTTAATACTCTGATCAGTAAACTGGTTTCAGCTAATATGAAGATGGACGATGAAGATAGAGCTATCACCCTACTTTGTTCCCTCTCGGACACTTGGATCATATGGTGATGACCATCAGTAATTCATCATCAGGAACTCTCAATTTTGATGATGTGGTAGCCGCTTTGTTGGTAGAAGAGTTGAGGCGAAAAACGTCTTTGGAACCCTCAACCAATGAAGCCCTATTTGTGAGAGGTCGATCGTTCGAGGGGAGTAAACAAGGTAGAAAGCAGTCCAGATCTAAGTCTAAAGGACATAAGCAGAAGGGAAGTGCTGGCATTGTGGGAAGCCAGGACACTCCAAGAAGGATTGTTGGCAATTAAAGAATGGTGAAAAGCAAAATCAGCCATCAGCTGAAGCCAGTGCAGCAGATTCAGGAGAGACGGCAACATGTGAAGCCTTCTGTATCAGTAACATCAGATCAATTTTATATATACTGTGGTGGAAAGGTCTATTTGGGTGATGATCACCCTTTAGAAATTGTGGGAAGAGGGGATATAAGGATCAGCCTGGACGATGGTAGGGAAAGGATGCTATGTGATGTGCGACATGTGCCCGATTTGAGGAAGAATTTGCTATCAATAAAAATGATGGATAAGCTAGGATATTCTGTCACCTTCTGTACCAACTACTGCAAGATTACCAGAGGAGCTCTTGTAGTAGCAAAGGGAGAATCTTATAGGACCTTATACCGTTTATGCGGTGATACGGTGACAAACCATGCAGCAACAACAACTTCGTTTAGGATGCAGTAATGCTATGGCATCAACGCCTAGGCCATATGAGTGAAAAAGGCCTGAAAATTCTGCATGACAGAGGTATGCTTTCCGGGATTAAGTCTTGCAATTTAGACTTATGTGAGCACTCGTATTTTTGGTAAACGAGAAGAGGGTTCGGTTTACTGCAAGTCCCGGTAAGAGTTCTGATTTTTTGCAACTTATACATTCGGATATATTTGGACCTGTCCCCACTCAGTCCTTGAATGACGCCATCTATTTTCTGACTTTTATAGATGATTATTCTAGGAGAGTGTGGGTTTATTTTCTGAAGAAGAAGTCGGAAGCTTTGCAGAAATTTAAAGAGTTCAAAGCACGGGTAGAAAAGAGTTTGGGCAAGTCAATTTTGTGTCTTAGGTCAGATAATGGGGGTGAATATTGCTCCAAGGATTTTGATAAATGTTGTATGCAGGAAGGTATTAAGCACCAGAAGACTGTACCATACACTCCACAACAAAATGGTGTGGCTGAGCGGATGAATCGCACAATCATGGAACGTACAAGAAGCATGCTTAGCGCAACCATGTTGGAGAAAAAGTTCCAGGCGGAGGCTGTTAATACAACTGTTTATCTTATTAACAGGTCACCTACACTCGCATTGGATGGACAGATTCCGAGAGGAGGTTTGGTGTTGTAAGCCGCTTGATTACTCTCATTTGTGCACTTTTGGTCGTGGATGCGTTTGCTCATGTACCCAAAGAAAAAGGTCCAAGCTTGACCCGAAGTCAAGCAAATGTGTTTTTCTCGGCTATGGAGATATAGTGAAGGGGTATAGACTGTGGGATCCTACTACCCACAAGGTAATTATTAGCCGGGATGTAATTGTTGATGAAAAATCTATGCAAAGGAGGTACAGCAAAATCCTAATGTTGTACCTGTTGAAGTAGAATTGAGTGAAGATGACTATGAAGATGAACATGCTGAAGTTTTTGATCAGCATGCAGAACAACAAGTAGAACAGGAAGTAGAGCAGCCACAACGGTCACAAGACCAAGAGCCAGAACCGACAGATCATTGGGTTACAAGATCTACATGTCCACAAAAGTGTCCGGAAAGGTATTCTCATGTGTATCAGTCCTCTTTTGCTTTGTTAACTGATGATGGTGAACCTAGTTCATTTCAGGAAGCTAGAGTCTGAGAATGCAGCAAAGTGGAGGAAATCGAGGCACTTCGAAAGAATAAAACTTGGGAACTTGTGGATCTCCCACCTGGAAGAAAGACTGTTGGAAACAAGTGGGTGTACAAAGTGAAGAAGAAGAACAACGGGCTGTTGGAACGCTATAAAGCTCGCTTGGTGGCAAAGGGCTATGTGTAGAAGTCAGGTATTGACTTTAATGAAATTTTCTCTCGAGTTGTGAAGATGACTACTATCGTAGTTCTACTTGCACTTGTAGCTGCACAGGTTTTGGAACTGGAGCAGCTTGATGTAAAGACTACTTTCTTGCATGGTGATCTCGAGGAAGAGATATATATGGATCAACCTGAGGGCTATGAAGAAAGAGGCAAAGAGCATTTGGTTTGAAGACTGAAGAAATCACTGTACGGGTTGAAACAGGCGCCAAGGATGTGGTACAGGAAATTTGACACCTTCATGAAGAGCCAAGGTTTTAGCAGGAGTGAAGCTGACCATTGTGCATACTACAAGAGGTTTGACGATGGCAGTTTTATTATTTTGTTGTTGTATGTTGATGATATGTTGGTTGCAGGCCCCAACATGAAGAAAATCATTGATCTTAAGGCTGAGTTGGCTAGGACATTTGAAATGAAGGATTTAGGAGCAGCAAACCAAATTTTAGGGATGAAGATACACAGGGACAGAAAAGGAAGAAATATTTGGTTAAGTCAAAAGTCATATGTGGAAAATATTCTGCAGCGCTTCAATATGCAAAATGCTAAACCAGTTAGTACCCCACTTCTTCCACACTTAAAGTTGTCTTCCAACCAATGTCCTAGAACGGAAGCAAAGAAGACAAGCATGTCTCGTGTACCGTATTCATCAGCGAGTAGGAAGCCTCATGTATGCCATGGTGAGCACCAGACCATATATTGCCCAAGCAGTGGGAGTAGTCAGCCGAGACATGGCAAATCCTGGTAAGGAGCATTGGAATGCGGTGAAGTGGATATTCAGATATTGAAGAGCCACTTCAGATGTTGCCATTTACTTTGGATCGACAGATTTGCATGTTACAGGTTTTGTGGATTCTGATTATGGTGGAGATAGAGATGGGAGAAAATCCACTACAAGATATACCTTCACCCTTGTTGGAGGAGTGGTGAGTTGGGCTTCTAAGTTGCAGTCTGTTGTGGCCTTATCAACCATCGAAGCTAGAATACATTGCAGCAACTCATGCCAGCAAAGAGGCAATTTGGCTAGAGCGATTGTTGGGTGACTTCAAGGTAATGTAGGAGAAAATTATGTTGCATTGTGATAGCCATAGTGCTATTCAATTAGTGAAGAATCCAACATTCCATGATCACACGAAACACATTGATGTCAAGTACCACTTTATCAGAAATGTGGTGGAAGAAGGTAGGATCCTGTTGCAGAAAATCGACACTAAAGTGAATCCTGCAGATATGCTTACAAAGCCGGTCAAGTTAGAGAAGTTTGAGTGGTGCAGAACTTCTCTGGGCTTGCTGGAATCGTAACAAGGGCAGCATTGGGCAATTGGCACTGGATGAAATCTTTTGGCAGAAGAATTCCCGAATATTGACTTCAAGTGGGAGAATGTTAGGTATGAAGGTAGTATATAGGTCAGCTAGACTTCTGACCTGCTAGACGTCTGGGTCAAACGTCTGACCTGCTAGACATCTGGTCTGGTAGACGTCTGGGCCAGACATCTAGGTTGCCAGACGTATGGTCTGGCAGACGTCTAGGCCAGACGTCTAGGCTGCCAGACGTCTGGGTTGGTAGACGTCTAGGCCAGACGTCATGCCCAGTAGATGTCATGCAGTGGACGTCTAGGTAGACGACAAAACGCGGAAGACGAATAGTCTTGGGAGCGGAAGACGAAGAGTCTTTGGAAGCTGAAATGAACAGTTTTTTGGAGGCTTCCGTTGGAAGATGAAACGAACAGTTTGGAGTCTTCCTCTGCTCTATAAAAGGGATGTGATCCCTTGCATAATGTTAGAGAGCGTGAAGTTGTTGGAAAACGTCAAAGGACGTTAATGTAATCTTTGCTGAAAATAATAAAATAAGAAGTTGCCATTGCCCCGTGGTTTGTCCTGCACATTGCAGGTTTCCACGTAAAATCTCTGTGTCCTTGTGTTATTGTTTCCGTGTTCTATATTTTTGTTACTGTGCTTCCTCTTGCAGGTGTGAAATCTGAAGATTTTTCCTAAAACTAGCTTGTTCAAGGTTGAACTAACCTTTTACACTCATCTAGGAATGGCTTCAAAGAGTAGTTATTCTTAACTTGAAAACCATTCATTTGTTCATGAGTTTTGTGTATTTCAAACTAGGGCATGTTTGGAAGCAAACAACCATTCATATCTTCCAAGCTAGGGCACATTCTAAAGCAGTCAACCATTCATTCATGTATCCCAAGCCAGGGCATGCTATAAAAGCATCAATTATTCATGCATTTTAGCTAGGGCAAGTTCTTAAGAAATCAATCATTCCTAAATTCCAGCTAGGGCACATTTTTAAGGAGTCAAACATTCATGTTTTGTAATTTCAAAATCCTTCTATTCCCTTGTGGTTCAGTCAGTACCATGCACTCAAAAAACAGAAACATTTCGATGGTATCACAGCCAGCAAATCAAAACCAGAACCCAAATATCCATCTCTTATTTTCATATTTTAAACAAAGCCCATTTCCCAAGAACAGACAAAGTTATTAAATATGTAGCAAATCGATTTCCTAAAACCCTTCCTAGGTTTCTCCCTTATTCACTCTAGTACAATATTTACAAAAGGAGAAAGACCATCATGCTATGTTCCCATTTATGCAAGCAAGGGACAAGCAGACAGTACGTTTATTTTTTGCTGCAGATTTCCTAGAGAGAAGATTTCCTAGAGAGAAGACCAAGATGAAGATTCTTTAGCCAATGCCCATGAGCCAGCCGTTCCAATAGTTCAAACCTCCAATATTGCAAGACTCCAATTTGGTTGACTAACTCCCTCCTCCTATTGCAGAGCACCCCAGGTTTTAATGACTTTAACAAGTACACATTTGCCTCTCAGTCTATGCAACCAAAATAGGTAAATCCTAAGATACCTAATGCTACAAATGGATCTTATCCAAGAATAGGTTGAAATGGAAGAATGTTGCTATTTTCAGGATTTCCATTGTTTAATGGGTGTATTGAGTTCCCCTACTAACAGTTCTCCTTTCTTTCTTGGCTCACATGCCAAAATTGAGGTGCTTCCAAGAGATTTAGGGTTTTATGTGAGCCTTTTTGCGGGTTTTGGTGCCAAGCACCTACTTTCCCTTTGAGTAAGGTTAGGGAATGTATTTTATTTTATTTCAAACTTGTGCCATGGAATTGTCTCCTTGGACCTGCCATTTTTCAAACTTTAAAAAGATGCCTTGGAGCCTAGGAAAAGAAGGTCTCTCATGGTATCAAAAGGGATGTCTCAAATTTAACTCACTCCTTACGACTTTTGTTTTCATTTAACCCTCATGGAAAGGGCTTCATTGGTCAAACATTTTGTCTTTGCAAGTAGTTGGTTATTATGCAAGAACCATGCCTATGTAAGCACTCAACCATCAAGCAAGTTCAGACCAATTTAAGCACTCAACGATCATGCAAGTCTACTTATGCAATATATTTCAATGCAATTCCATTTTTCATCTTGAAATAGCAACCCTGCAATTATGCCTAAACACAATGCAACGACGTGCATGATTTTCGTTCCTTGGTCTTGCTGCTATTCCAACATCTGCAATTACTCTCTGTGATGATGCTCTTCCTCTTGCATTCGGCCTAGGGCAGCCCCTGTCAATCACTCCAACCAAATAAATGTAGTCTGGTTGTGCCATTTTAACAATAAATTCAGCTTTCATATTAATTGGAAGGAATCATGAACTCATCTAACTATTCTATCAAAATCTAAATGCATATACATCATATAACAAAAATCATCAACTGCTAGGTCACTATGGCCATGTGTCATCACAATTTGATCACATGTCAAAATTAAATTGCTATAAATAAATTAACTAAATTCACATTGTGACAACCCTATGCAAGTGCCTTATACTCTCAAAATAGGCACTCGTATAGGAGTGGAGACGTACATAGTGTTATTCTATCCATATAAATATTTTTTCTGTACCCTATGCAAATGCCTTATACTCTCTCAAAAGAAAATTTTGATGAAGAGCATATTTGGCAGTTTCTATGGTCTGTAGAATTTGTATACATATAATCTAAGGATATTATAATCCACCATAATGCACCACTCTGCCTACCTTCTTGACCCATTTCTACATTCCAATGGCATTTTGGGAGGAGGATTCCCAGTATCCAATTGGATGGCTGGACCTATGAACAAATCGAAGAAATCCTTGTATTTGTACCTATATTTTCCTTTTCTAATATATGAGTCCAAGCAAGAACATGACTTCATTCCTTGGTTGACAACTAACCTCATATCTAGAATGATTCAGCAGCTTGATGCAAGTGCAATGTCAAATAAAACAGGTAAGCAAAGTACTTGAACTTTTTGTCATGATCAGAGGTCTTCAATTGTAAAACGTCTTCTGAAATGAGCTCAGAATACCTGAATATGACTGGTCCTTTGTAGATGGCCGGTGTACAAGACAAATCAGCCAAGCATGCAGTCCTACACAAAGTCATTCTTGCCCCTTGCAAAAATGAATGCCATAGCTGAAAAACAATTTCTTTCCTCACACATAGAATATAGGCTCACAGGGCTCGTATTCTGTCAAACTATGCCCAGATTCTAGGATATCACGAAGGACATATGACTCCTTTACAAGCGCCGACTAGAGAACTTATTGGCTTGATTTTTCAAGTTCAGATTTATATCTCCCTTGGGCAATTGTAATATCCTATCTATGGTTTCAGGGGTGACATTATAACTTTATGGATTCTTCAATGGCAACAAGCCACTTTCTAAGATTGTCATCTTGGGCATACAATTCAATTAACTCTGGACATTCCTTAGTCTCATGTATGAGAACTTGAGGGAGGCTACACTCCCATGTTCTGACCTGAGTAGTTTCAAGTGGGACTTTCTCTGCCCTGCTGTGGCATGCATTTCTAATCTCTTTGATCTGTTTTTTGCAGATTATAAGGTCATGCATATTGAACAAAACATTGACCAATGCTGGCATCGGCTTAATTTCATGCAATTCTTACACTTTGATCTGGCATGTATCATTCTACTGAGTAGAAGTGGAAGACAACTTGGGAGATGGCGTTTGTTTCGGCTGACCCTTTCTTCCGAGTTTCTGGTGCTTTTGGTGCCATTGTAATAAACAACGGAGAAAACAGAAGCTGAAAATAATATCAAGGATTTTGATACTAGTGGTGTACAATTATATGTTGCTTATGGGTTCTAAATGTTGTAAAACACTATTTTTAAAGGTTGATGCAGTTTGTCATTCGTATGACAATATCCCACTAGTCTGGGTTTTACTGTTTGCATTTTGAAGTTTCCATCGAACAAAAAGATTTCACATGTCTCTCTCTAGGCATGCACACCCATGGCTGAGCTCATATTATGTTTTATTCTCACAAAGCCATTAATCCACTCTTGGTCATCAATTTTATTTATCTCAATGGCATGCATCAGACCCTGGTCTTCATTGGGGCTTTAAGGAGTACATCTGAATAATTTCCCAAGGACAACTGTTGTCCATCCATGTGGATAACTTCAATGGCTGTAATCTATATTTGGGTAATTATGCTATGCTTGCTATCATCAATGAACAAATCGGAGCCATTAATCTCAAGCAAGTGTATGACCCATATTCATCCCTGCTACTTCCTCTGTACTAGAAAACATGGGATAGAAACCCTTGGAATTTATGTACATTACCTATGTTGCAAAATCCTATGCCACTTGGTTGTTTAGACATCTATTAAAACAATCATAAGTGGCATTATATGGAAAACACAAGCCGATCATAGTCATCCATCATTCATCAGGGACCCTCGTTTCTTCCCCTTTTTATGGCTATAAGGGAGAGACTATTTTTAGAAATGCAGCCTGATAGTTCTTGTCATGGCTTGTTGGCAATGTCTCATAATTCTTGTCATGTGTATCCTCATGATTGGGCCTTTGAAACTTGGAACATCATTTGAAATTATCCCTTATGAACCAAAAATATGTGAACTAATGAGGAATAACCAATGACCGAACATGATAGCTAGGATCCATTATGTTTTAGCCAGATGTCCCTTTTACATTTGCCCTTGGGCATTTTTGGTCTTTAAGCTTGCATCCTTGCTTCATAGACCCAAAATTAGCAAGGGCTGTTGATCATATCTGATCAATCAATTGAGATGGGACTTCCAATTGTCAAACCGATTGTTAGGGGGCAACAAATATACGTTGCATGCCTTCATGCAATTGGCCCATGAGAAATCAATCCACTTTACATCCCTAGTTCCCTTTTATACCCTAAAATGATATAGGCCATTGCTGACATTTAAATGGCTGGTCATATTCAAATTGAGCCTTTCATAATAAGAATCAGTGGTAGCCCATGTCCAACACACGTTTCTTTGACTTTGGTAATTTCATCTGTCATATCTCTCCTCAAATCCAAACACCAACAAGAGCCATTGCTTGCAATTAATTGAATGGCCAATATGGATGCTTGGGACATCAGACTAATGACCAAGGCTGATATATGTTTGCAATGTGTTTTCCTTTGACTTGTTTTTGTAGACTTCAAATTTTATTTTTATTATCTTATCATTTGAGGCTTGACAGTGAAAAAGGAAACAATAAACAACTATTGGGGTGGTGGCAATGTTGAGAAATGAGGCAAATACGTGCATGGTATTGAAAGTGGGCATGACATAAAACAAAATTGTGGCAGGGATTTGAACGGGCCAAATCTTGACTGAAAATTTTAACATAGGAATCTGGTTAATATAACCTTAAGTTACATAGGGTTGCAAACCCCGTACTCTAGGGTATGCGTCTCCTGGGGATGACGTCCCCCAGTCATTCCCTCACTGCCGTATCCCTGCGTTTTTAGTGGGCTTGGGGACGCCAAGGAGATACCTTTGCGTCCCTTGTGGTGGGTCCCATAGGCCTAAAAAATCATTAGAAAAACAAACCAGCAAACGCCTTTGGATCCTCCTCCCAGCATGCTCTAGGACCGAACTCCTCAATGCCCCCCTCCTAGCATGCTCCAGCAGTGAACGCCTCTGCGGCCCCCGTCCCAACGTGCTCTGGTAGTGAATGCCAGCATTGATGATGGCAGCAGGGATCCACTGCAAGTTTTAACATTGACCCTCACCTGTGATGTGAATCATCACCTGCAGCCTGTGTTATAGTATTCGGTGAATATTAACCATTATATTAGAAAATCGTTGAATTTGAAAGAAGCTCAAACAAATTCATTAAAGTCCGCATGTTCTATTCGTCTCAAATCCAAACACCATTATCTGCATAATATCATGATTAAAAACATTTATGATAATCTGTTAAATTATTTTCCTGGTTTGGCCATCGTTGCTATAGGGGAGTGCACGAGATAATAAATTTGTATCCATAATGCAGATGTCCAAAAATTGTTTCATTAGCTTAAAAAACAGCCCTGTGCTGTTGTTTTCACTTCTCTTCCCCTCCTAGGCACATCTTCAGTAGAACCATTTACAACAGCCAATGAAACAGGATTTTCTTGTAATGGTGTTGTTCACTTTTTTGCTCCCACTTCTTTGTATTCATCCCCATTTTCAGCGTTTGTGTTCCAGTTATTAGTTGCAGTGTGCAGATGCGTTATTTGCAGGAATTGAGCTGATAACCAAGCAGCCTTTTTGGTTAGCTGTTATTCTTAGCTTGATCAAAATGTCAAGGAGGGATCGATTATTAGTATTGCTCATAGAAAATTTGGCTGTTATTTTTTTTTTTGGAGCTTAAGAGCACCCTTACTTTTTTAATTCATGTTTGTTTGATCTCGTGAAAACGTTATGTGCATTACGTGTAGCTACATATGGTTCAACATGAATGATTTGTTCTTTGCCTTGGGGTCTCTGTTGAGAATATTTTTCAAAATAAAATCTAGTTAAAAAGCAGTTGTTAGAATTAATTAGGAACATAGAAAAGTAGAAATTATAGATTTAATATATATATATATATTTATTTTAATAGGTTAAAAATGAGTTTACACAGGTTTTTAGAGGGGTCCTGGTCCCCTCATACTAAGTGGGACCTCTCAAAGAGAGGCCAAAGCCCTTACCACTGCAGTAAGCTTGCAGCTGTCTCTCCATTGAATTACAAATATATTTGTTTAATTTTAAAATCTTGAATTTAATGTCAAATTTTATTATAAATTTTTTCCCAGAATGAAATTATTTTGAATTTTAGTCTTACCAAACTCAACCTTGAATCTAGTGACACTGCCTGCACCTGTGACGTTGACCTATTGGTATATATATTTTTTTTCTTTTTTGTTTTTTTTTCCTGCTCAGGCCAGAGGAGATGGTGCTGTTTTCAGTCTTTGATGCACCTGTGCTGGAGGAGACCCTGTTTAGTTTTTTAGTTCTCTCTCTCTATATATATATTAGTTTTTTATTTTTCTTTTTATTGCCATCTCCTCCCCATCCCCCTTTTTGCATCCTTGCATTTTCCCCTCCTTGCCAAAAGGCGGCTCCTAATAACTTTGGATATAATAGAGATTTCATAGACAATCATCAATTAGTGAATACATCCATGGATATTAACATATAAGGATTTTGCATAAGGGCATTTATCTATATAGAAAACATCAATGCGAATGCTATCCATGTTGACGTCAGTTCTGAAAAGACATGATTCGTATTCATAAATGCAGGAAAACAATCCTTCTATGTATGCAAGTCAGTGAAGAGAAAGGGATTGATGTACACACGACTTATTAAATGGTGATGACATCAAAATTTGCATACAATTCTGGCATGAGAGTTTTAGCTCGTAGATGACACATCTACAATTTAGGTCAGAAATTGTTGAAGGTCAAAAGAGAGAATCCTCACTCTAATGATACTAAAATGCTTTGGGCATCGATTGTTATTTGCAATGTCCATAAATGCTCATAATCCGTTCAAACAACATCAACATGTTGAAGTCTGAAAACTTGAGCAGGATGCTAGTTTTTATGTGGCTTGTAGCACCCTAAGTCTTTTGTGTGGGGGTAAAGATGCGCTGTTTTAATCTAATTCTTGTTCAAATTTTGCCATTATCTAAACATATCCTTTTTAAGTATATTCAGGTATTATGACATATTGATCCATCAATTTATGCATACATTTTCTCCTTATAGCTCCCTAATATTAATTTTATAATAAAATTTTTCATTAAACATTGTCAAACACCAATCTCTTCATAGAGTTACACATTCTGTATCATCAACTCCACAAATGATCATGTGACCAACATGAGCATTCCCCAAGGGCAGATATTTCAGCATGGTCAAACCATATGCATGGCACAATATTGAGGTTATTTATTACAGCCACACGGAAGAATAACCGGTCATGGAGAAAAAAATTATATTGAAAATTAAATTAGAAATATGAGTACTTATCCAAGCAATTATTGCAGGGGCATCTCAGTACCCTGTGGCCTCTAATTTGTTCCACCTATAGAGTTCCCATTGTTCATGCTTTCATATCACCTATTGGCAAATTAGTTCCAAGTCTGGATGGGCTGAGACTGTTGTCGAGGATGGCTTATTCCCACTCTGGTGTGGTCTCTTGCTTGTCCTTTAAGGTATTTATTTATAGTACAAAATGTTGTATTAGTTTGTGTTGATTAGGTAAGGGTCTTAGGGCACTAAAAATTGTCAGCAAGAACGTTCATCTTCTAATGGACATTGTTAATTAAAATTGTATTTTTGTGTCTTTCTTGTAGGACTGAAGGACAACTTGCATTGACATTTGTTTTATTCATAGAGATGAATCATACTAATAATATTGCAAGAGATGCATGAAGTTTTATTGTCAAATTTCTTAACAATTCTTGCAGACTCAAGAATGCCAAGGTCAATGAGATCTTCGATATCTTTCATGCCAGCTTGACAGAGATGGAATGTGTTTGGCTCATGGCAAACAGCATATATGAAAGAACATTATTTGGCAAGAGGCCATAATGTAATGTCATAAATGGAATGCATTTATTCTCAATTGCAAAAATCATTTGTCCTTCCCCGGAACTTCAATGCACTCATGCTGATGTGATGGTATTGTTTATTCACATACAATTTAATGATAAGCTCAATGGTGTACCAAATTGGAGAGGAGCATGTTAGTATGATTAATCATTTTGTTTTCTGCTTGTAATTTCTGTTTTTCAAGCAATTATTTTGGTATTTAAACTTTTATTACACATCTGTTTTCACACACAACTGAGCAAGCAGACTGATTGATTTGATGAAAAATGAAACAAGGTGCATAAAAGCTTGTAGATTCCAGAATTCTTTAGCTGATCTGTGATCTGTATGACAATATCAAATGTGGAAAATGACTGAGATTTCAAAATTCAATACACTGGTAACATTGATGTTAGGTCCTATATTGTTTTTTTATATGCTTCTTGTGGATTTAGTTAGTGCATAACCTTTCATTTGCTATCTATCTATCTATCTATATATATATATCGTGCAGTACAACAATGAGAAGTTTGTTCACTACGATTCCAAGTTTGCAATATTTGATATTAGTGTGATTGCTTCTAGGCCATTCTAGAGGTAAGATCGATGGACTTAAAGATCCATTTGAGGTTGAAGATTTGTTTGTTGCAGTTGAAGACTTCCGTGGCCATTCAAGGAAGAAGATTTGATTATTGTGATTATGAGGAGTGAAGAGCACCAACAATATCCTTGTTCATGATCGTGAAAAGAGAAGAATAGGATGTCCAACGTCCAACTTGCGAATTTTATGATTTAAGTATGCTACATAAGGAAAATTTTTGTAGTTTAGTTTTTGTCTGTTATTCTTGTTTTAACAAATACGAAGTGCGTTGAATGAGAACAAGTTTGAAGTGGAATGATATTACATTAAATGAATATGCCACTGGAAACAACTTGTAGAAGAAGATAAGACTTGATGTTAATAGCAACGAGGAATCCACATAAGCAGGACTGAGGGCTTGCACCTCTAAGCTTGCTATCCCATTGGCAAACAGTTTGGCAAGTGGTGGGGCTTATAAACTTCTTTGGTCCCACAACCGGATCAATGTGGAATTACTAACATATGCACACACCACACTAACTAAAGAGAACCATTGAAGTGGAATGGTATTCCATCATAGGAATATGCCACTAGATATAACTTGTATAAAAAGGAAAGCATCATAATGAACCAATTAGAAAGCAAGAGGGCCAACTATCCCCCTTACATGTCGCAACTTGATGTCAATAGGGGTAAGGAATCCCACAGAAGTGGGACCAAGGGCTTACACTGCTTCTAAGCTTGCTACCCCATTGGTAGAGAGTTTGACAAGTGGTAGGGCTCATAAATAACTCAAGTCGCACAATTGGATTAATGTGGGAGTATTAACACATGTATACACTACACTAAGAACACATTAAAGTGAAACAAAATTCCTCATTGGAATATATCAACATTCTAAGACTAGTGTTCGAAAAAAAGGATGTATTTTGGTGCAACTATTTTCATTGCAGGGCTAAATTCAATTGCCTAGGCATGGAGTAACAAACGGTGTAGTTGAAGAAAGATGTTTCATTGAAGGTTATATGACAACACATTGAGGAAGAAGGGAGAGAGTGTCTTGCACGTTAAATTGGAGAAAGTCGTCTATTTTTCTACACTTTGAAGGAAAGACCTTGACGATTAGTTGTGTGAAGAGTTGGTTTGTTTGTCTAGTTGGCGACAGTTGGAGAGGGTCGTCTAGTAAGGGGTTGTCTTGCCAAAGTTTGTGTTGAAAAGGAAACGTTGTCTAGTGAGGACCGTGTAGTAAGTGTTGACAAGAGTTGTTGTCAAGTGAGTTGTCCTCTACACTTGCCATCTAGAGGAGTCCTTAAGTGAGAAGAAAAAGGTCGTTTGAGGAGAAGCAAAGCTCGATTGTCCATAGAACACAACTTGAATGTTAGATTTGGAGAGAAGGGTTATTCAGAGTTATTTGTGTTGAGACACTTTGTTGGTTGAAAGACAGTCAAAATCATGGACAAATTGGAGAGGGCATGAGTGGACCATTTTATCCTTGTTGGTAGAACATCTGAGAAGCCATGATATTTTGTTGTAGGTCATTGGAGATAACTTGAAGTATTTTGAATGTCTGAAATGAACATGCTAAAATAATTTATGGTAAGTTTACTTGATAGAAGTTTGAAGAAATCCTAATAGATGCTTTTACAATTAATTTTGGTGACATCCTAGGCCATTCTGGTGTTTGGTCAGTGGCAACTACTCCGCATAGAAATTGAAAAATATAAGCACAAATAAATTGGTGATGGGATAAGCATGTTGAAAAGCAATGACAAGGCCAACGACTAGGAATGGAAAGATAAGGTTTTTCAAAAAAAAAAAAAGCCAATTTACCAGTAGTAGAAGGATAAAGAAACTGCTAATTTTTTCTATTTTATAAAAAGCTTATTCCGTTTTTTCAATTCTCCCTCTATACACAACTTTGTACATATTTTGGCTTGTAAATGAAAAAGACGTAGTTGTTTTTAAGTTTCGACTCATACCATGAATGTAAAACTAATTTAGACATCTTGTTGTAGATATGAGTATAGATGCAATTGTTTTTCTTTTTTCTCCTGAAGCAGATCTATGGTTTCTTTTGTTGTTGAAGGTTATTGCAGGTGTTGTGCAATGATGTTGCAGGTGTTTTTGCAATGGTACAACAAGTATGGTATTTTTTTTGTGCAGAAGAGAAGAGGTGTCCATGCATGAGAGGTTTAATTTTCTAGCTAGTATTCTTCTTGTTTTAGTGTGTTGTGTAGATCTGAAACCTCAGATCTGTGTTTTGCAATTAACAGTTAATCTCCCACATGGAGACTACTCCGACCAAGGTTGTATTCCTACCTTGCCTTGATACTAGTAAATTTTCGTGCGTCCAATGGCTTGGTCAATGCATCTGCAACATTTCTTTGTGTTTTCACCTTGAGTAGCTCCACCTCTCCTAATTCCACCACTTCTCTAATGAAGTGAAACCTCACTCTAATGTGTTTTGTCCTAGAGTGAAACTTGGGGTTCATTGTAAGATCAATTGCACTTTGGTTGTCACACCAAAGAGGTATTGGTCCTTGTTCAAATCCCACATCCTCACATAGCAAATGCAACCATACTTCTTTGGAGGCCTCCGCAACAACAATATACTCAACTTATTTTGTAGATTGTGCAACCACTTCCTGCTTCTTACTCCTCTAACTAACTACACCACCAAATAATATGAACATATATGCACCTGTGGACTTACCCTTATCCACATCTCCAAATTTGAATCAACAAATCCCTGTAATTGTTTGTTTTCCTGTTGCACCATAACATATTGCATAGTCTTTTGTCCTTTGTAGATACCTTAATATCCTCTTAACGACAACCCAATGTTGCTTATCTGCATTGGACATGAATCTATTTATAACACCCACTGCATGGGCTAAATCAGGTCTTGTACACACCATTGCATACATGAGCTTTCCAACTGCACTAAAATGTGGTACACTTGTAATTTCCTCTTCCTGCTTGTTCTTTGGACTCATTTCATTTGAGAATGCCACTCCCACGTGATATGGAGTGTTCATAGGAGTGCACTTGTCCATTCTAAAGAGGTATATTCTTTGGCTTATCCAAAGCCTTCTTGTCATGCGGTCTCTTTTAACTTCAATTCCCAAAAAATAATGCAATGGACCCAAGTATTTCATGTCAAATTCTCTTGAAAATTCAGACTTTGTCCTTTTTACCAACTCCTTTGAGTCACTAAGCAAAAGAATATCATCAACATACAAGACCAAAATAATGAAGTGATTTACCTTTTTCATGAAGTAGATGCAATGATCTCCATCACTTCTTGTCAAACCATGCCCAATCACATGCCTATCAAACTTGTGGTACCATTGTTTTGGGGATTGCTTCAAGCCATAGTGTGATTTCTTGAACTTGCACCCCAAATCACTACTCCCACTTGCTACAAACCCTTCTTGTTGGATATAAATGTCTTCTTTGAGCTCTCCATGAAGAAAAGTTGTCTTCACATCCATTTGCTCAATTTCCCAAACATAAGCTACTGCCATTGACAATAATAATCTAATTGAAGCAAGTTTTGCCATTGGAGAGAAGGTTTCGTTGAAGTTTATTCCCTCTACTTGAGTATATCCTTTTGCCACCAGCCTTGCGTTATATCTTTCTATTGAACCATCAACTTTGTACTTCCTCTTAAAATTCCATTTACAATCAACTGCTTTCCTATCCTTAAGCAATGGTTGCAAATACCAAGTTTGATTTTGTTCAAGTGACCTCATTTCTTCTTCCATAGCCTTTTTTCAATGAATTGCTTCATCACTATTAAGAGCCTCTTTCACATTTCTTGGCTGATCACACATGTAAGACAATGCAAAAAAACTAAAATCACTTGGTTCATAGCCATACGTAATAGGTGCTCTTCTTTGTTAAAGATGACTCCTTGTCACTTGATCACTTTGTTCAACTTTTGATCCTTTGAGTTCTATCTCATTTTCCAACTTGTACTTCATCATGAATAGGCTGATTACTCTCATGATTACTCTCCATAGTAGTCTCTTCTTGCTGTTGTACTTGCCTTTCATCATTAGACTCACTTACAAGCGGTTGCACCTCACGTAATGGATTTGAAATAGGAGTGACACTTGTATTTGGCAACACCTGCTGATAATTTCTAGCCTGCTGATTTTTTATTTCAGAAATTATTTTTGGTTGTTCCTCATTTCCTTGAGTATCCAGATTTGCTTGCTTTCCACCAACAAACTCTTCCTTGAAGATGACATCTTGGCTATATGCATGGCAGTGTTATGATTGTTAGCATAGCTTATATTATTACATTATAGCGCATAATATTTGTTAGCGCCTAGGTGGTTATTTGGTTAGGGGAGGAGTTCGTTGGACGAACTATAAGTTCGTTGTTCTCACATTGTATATATTGGCATCTTGATTATTTCAATGTTAATGCTCTTTTACACTTTTATGGTATCAGAGTACTGATTTGACTGGGCGAGTGAAAGGAGAAGAATGGGCTAAGGGAGTGAGAAGAACGGGCAATTTGCTTTGCACATTTCCCAAGACAATCTTGCACGTTTCTCGAGCATGTAGATCGAGGATCGTCTTTGCACGCAGATCGAGATTGCAGATAGACGGTTGCTGACGTGGCATCCAACATGGTGGCTGTTGTGGCAAGGTAGGTGCTGACGTGGCGGACTCCTAACAACACGCGGATCAAGGCGAGCAGACACCTGATGGCTGATGTGGCGCAGACACGTGGACCATGTTGTGGTAGAAGTTCGTTGGTTTAATCTTGGACTGACGTGGCTTGTTGGATTACGTGGACCTCCAGGCATACATGGCAAACATTTGTTGGATAGGCGGTGTCAAAACAAGTTCTTTCCAACTGCCCGAAGGCAGTCAAATAACTCAATGCACATGGTCTTTTTTAAACCCACGCCAGTGCAGCCATTGGCTACATGTGGGATAATATCCTTGAAATTAAAAAAAAAAATTTGTCGACAGGCATCTATAAGATTACTATGGCGCTTTGAAGTTTTCATCTGCGCCCGTAGCAGACTTGGTCGGGCGGCCTTTGCGAAGGCACTTGGTGAATGGGCGCAAGTTCAAATCCCACGGAGTCCATATTTTTGCCAAGCGGGAGACATAAGTCCATTTTGTTCTAGAAACCAACAAAGAAGGGGTGCACATAAGGAATTTTCTTAATACCTTAGGTTTTGTTTTTTGCAAATTCAATTTTTTTTTTTGCAATTTCAAACCTAATTCAGCAAGAAACACAAAACAACATTGTCATTTTTTTTAAACCTAGTGCATTTTTTTTGTCATGGAGGGATAAGAAAGTCATATTTGCACTTCGTTCATTTTGACAATTGAAAGGGTATTCCAAAATTTTCACCTTGTTCATTTTGCAACCAAAAAGGGGGGATAAAAGCATTATTTTCTTTTGCAAAATTCTAAGACAAAGGGGGGAAAATTGTGGTTTTGAATATCATTTTTGCAAAAAAAACCTCAAACATTTTGCAAAAATCATTGTAACAAAGATGCATTTTCGATGGAAACTGACATCTTGAAAACAAAACTGACATTAAAATAGGTGCATTTTCGATGGAAATCGACACCTAAAGTTAAAATTTGTGGGCACTTGTGATTGTTTTTGCATTTAATTTTCTGTTTTTTGCATTTCAATCATAAGTTAAAATAAAAAAAAAAACAAGCAAAAAAAAGACCCCAAATTTTACACCTATTTGTGCAATTTATTGCACCGTAGTGTTGGGCTACTGTATCTGCCGCCTAACATAGCTGCAATAACGACGTCTGAGCTGTTGTTCTCTATAAATCGTCGGGGAGAAATAAAGACAACCAATTTTTATTGATATTCACTCCATTTTATACCCTAATTCATTCTGATTGTTTTGGCTTAAACTCCAACTCATTATCCTTTTTCGAAAGGGTTTTGAGGCAGGTGCCATCAATTTGATTGAATTCCCTTTCACGTATACTTTGAAATATAAAGAAAGTGGACCATTTGGTGATATAAGGAACCTTCACAATGACCCCTGTTCACAAATATCTGTCAGATTCACAATTGCTCTAAGGTTCTAATTTTGCACCATGGAAAACAAAGATGAGAGCTATTCTTCAAGTTGAAGATTTGTGGGATGTAGTGATTGGCACTACAAAATGTCCTAATTCACCAAGGTGAGATCGAGGCATTTGATAAGAAGGACAGAAGGTCTCATGTTTATTTTGCTTGCTACTACATATGAGGTACAACCTCATATTTGTGATGCTACAACTGGTAAACAAGCGTGGGATGCTTTGTTTACCATTTATAAAGGGAAGAATCAGGCCACTATTCTTAACCTTCAATCTCAACTACATACACTCAGTATGAAATCTGGTGAGACATTTGAACTGTTCCTATGCAAAGTGGCAGAATTGAAAGCCAAATCGAATGTTATGGGAGAAGCAGTGGAAGATAAGCTCTTGACTTCAATCATTTTGAGAGCTTGTCTAGAATCCTACAAGGTATTGATCACATCTCTTCAAGTGTCTGGTAGACAAGTTACTTTTGTGGAGTTGGTAAATTTGCTTCAAACTGAGGAAGCAAATCAATTTCAAAGAGATGAAGTGACAGATAATGCACTTTACTCAAAACAAGGGGGAAAGAAGCAAGGTAACTTTCAGAAAGGAGGATCTTCATCCAAAGGAAAATGGAAACAACTTCAACAAAAAGAAAAGAAATACTGCAAAATATGTGATATAGATAACCATGACACCAATAGGTGTTGGTTCAAGAATAAACAACCCAATGACCAAGATCACAAGAAAAAGAGAAAGGAAAAATACAAACCACAGGAGAAGAATAAGCAACCCAAGGGACATGTTGCTTATGAGGAATTAGACTCAGACTTTGAGAGCACACAAAGTGCTCATGACCCACACATCTTCTTAGCAGAAGAATCCTATGTGGTATATTGATTACGGTGCCAATAAACACGATTGGTGATAGATCGTGGTTTGAAACTTTTGAGGCAAAGGAAGGCAAACCAGTGACAATTGCTGACGATAAGACCTACCGAGTCCAGGGTGGAGATGTTTCAGTCACTCTCCCAGATGGACATTGTCAGATTGAGAAAGTTCTCTATGTTCCTGGATTGGCAAACAATTTGTTGTTAGTTCCTCAAATCTTGGATAAAAACATGGATGTTGTTTTCAGAGTTGAGGATGGCAGGAAGCGATGCTTCATCACCAAAAAGGGAAAGCATGTAGCAACAAGTTCATACAAGCATGGCTTGTTTATCTTAGATGTGATTTCTATGCCTCATGTTGCCATGGCGACAAACACAAAGGAGGTCACTTCTCTTTGGCACAAGAGATATGGGCATCTGAGTTTAGGATATTTGTTTGAGTTGAGTAAATATGAGATGGTGCAAGGTCTTCCCAATATTTCATCCACTTTGCCAGTTTGCTCGGATTGCTTAGTAGGGAAGCAACACCGAGTACCATTTGAGGTGAGCTCTTCACGAGCTAAGAAACCTTTGGAGTTGGTACACACCGATTTGTGTGGTCCTATGCCAAACAATTGTTTGTTGATGATTACTCACGGAAGATGTGGGTTTTCTTTCTACAATTGAAGTCAGAGGCCTTTTTGTACTTTCAGCAGTTCAAGAAGAATGTTGAGTCAGGATGTTCCATTAAGACCCTCCGATCAGATCAAGGGGGGGAATATACCTCCAAAGAATTTTCATCATTTCTAAATTTACATGGGATTAAGAGACAACTGACAACAACCTATACTCCACAACAAAATGGAGTTGCTGAGAGGAGGAACCTTTCCATCATGGAAATGGTTTGTTGTATGCTTAAGGGAGCACATCTTGAGCAACAGTATTGGGCAGAAGTAGTGAATACATCAACGTACCTCTTGAATAGAGCACCCACAAAAGCTCTACAGGGTATGACTCCACAAGAAGCATGGAGTGGTAGAAACCCTCTATTTCTCATCTAAGGATTTTTGAGTGTAAGACATTCATGCACATTCCAAAAAAAAAGAGAAAGAAGTTAGATGAGAAAACCTTACAGTGTATTTTTCTTGGTTATGATGAGCATTCCAAAGGATATCAGTTTATAGATCCTAAAACCAAGAAAACTCACATAAGTAGAGATGTGGTATTTGATGAAGCTTTGACATCATATTACGCATCTTCAGCTGTATACTTGGATGAAGAGGAGCCTAAGAAAGAGACTCCACCTGCACGGAAAAAGGTTCCAAAATGGTATACTAGCACATTGAGAGATTCAAAGTTGACTTCACTTCCAGATATAACTCTAGATCGACCTTGCACACACAACATGACTCAACAAATGAGAGCAGAGGCATCAACTTCAGAGGTTGATGAGCTTTGCCAACAGTTTGATGAACTGTCTGTAGATGCAGAGGAAGATAGAGAAGCAGATATGGATGATGAAAGGGTTTATATGTCTGCATTGGATGAGAATGAACCCACAACAATTCAAGATGCACTTAGTGAGCCTCAGTGGAAGGCTGCTATGGATGCTGAACATTCATCTCTCATTAAAAATAACACATGGAAGCTAGTTGATCTGCCTTATGGAAAGAAACCCATTGGCTGCAAATGGGTGTTTAAAGTAAAGTATAAGGTAGATGGAACTATTGATAAGCATAAGGTCCGTCTTGTTGCAAAGGGCTATGCTCAGAAAGAAGGTATTGATTATGAAGAGACTTTTGCATCCACAACAATAATGACTACCATTAGTGTACTTTGTGCTATGGCAGCTCAGTTTGGATGGAAGTTACATCAGATGGATGTCAAAAGTGCCTTCTTGAATGGTGACTTGCAAGATGACTTGCAAGAAGTGTATATCACCCAACCAGAAGGATTTGTGGTTGAAGGTCGAGAGCAGAAAGTTTGCAAGTTGGTTAAATCCTTGTATGGGTTAAAACAAACTCCACAAGCTTGGTACATCAAAATGGACAGTCACCTATTGTAGCATGCATTCAAAAGAAGTCCTTCAGATGCTAATCTCTATATCAGTGATTCTAGTACTAAGTTCGTTGTTCTCACATTGTATATATTGGCATCTTGATTATTTCAATGTTAATGCTCGTTTAAACTTCCATAGCTTGTATCCTTTGATTCCTTCACCATGCCCAATGAAAATGCATTTCACTAACTTGTTATTAAGTTTTCTATTCTCCTTGGGAACATGCACGTAGGCTTCATATAAAGACTCTTAGATGTGCTATTGTGGGATTTTTGCCACTCCAAGCCTGCTCTGGTGTCTTTCCACTCAAAATAGAGCTAGGAGACAAATTGTTCACAAAACTTGTTGTATGTAAAGCTTTAGCCCAAAACATTTTGCTTTAGTGTGCATCCTCTCTCATGCTCCTTGCCTTCTCCACTAAGGTTCTATTTAATATTTTTGCAACACCAATTTTTTGTGGGGAGTATGGTGTAGTTTTCTACCTTGCAATACCATGCAACCTACAAAATGCATCAAACTCCTTGGAGAAATACTCACCTCCATTATCAGTCCTTAGTGTTTTTACCTTCTTCCCAGTTTGTCTTTCAACTTTAGCCACAAAGACTTTGAACATATCCAAAGCACTACTCTTCTATCTCATTAACTATACCCATGACTTCCTTGAGAAGTCATCAATGAAGGTGATTAAATATTTGGACCCTCCTATGAAAGCCACTTCCATTGGTTCACATATATCAGAATGTATTATTTCAAGAATTTCTTTGCTCCTATATTCACTTGAGTTAAATGAAACTCTTGTTTTCTCATAACACATGCTTCACAAAAATAAAATGAACCAAACTTCATACCTTCCAAACCTCGAACAATTTTCTTGTTGCACATCTCACGTAGGCTCTTCTCTCCAAGATGTGCCATCCTTCTATGTCATAACATCATTTTTGACATCTTTGTTGTTTTTATGGATTTGCCACTCTCCATTGAGCTTGTATTTGCACTATCAATGTCAACAGAAATTGCATATAACTTTTACAAGGTTCTATGCCTTATACCTCTAGATAAGACCATGGCTCCACAAACTAACTTACACCCATCTTTGCTACAATCATAGTGTCCCATGAATTTGGTAAGCTACAATCAAATTCCTCCCATCTAGGTAATATTGTTCTATGCTTCCACAAATTGCTACAATCAAATTGTCCCATGAGTCTGGTAAAGCTACATAGCAAACAAATACATTGTTTCTCTTTTTTTATCCCATCACTAGTTGATTTTAGCAGATTTATAAGAGTATTGAAGGTATTTAAATATTCAACCACATTTCCTCCATCAACCATTTTAGTGCATACAATTTCTTTCTAAGAAATATTAAATGCATAGGTGACTTTGATTCATAGAGCTTACCAAGATTATCCCAAAGCTATTTTGTTGACTTGGCTTCAATTAAATTCATACATATTGAATCTGCAATATTTAAACCAATAAAGGCAATAACTTTATCATTCATCTTGTCCTAGTCATCTTGACTAATTGCACTTAACTTTGTATTCTTCATGATAGTCTCCTTCAAATCTCTTTCTACAAGGAGATATTCCATTTTCAGCTTCCACAAGTTGAAATTTTACCCACTGAACTTTTCAATGGAAGACTTGCTATGGTCCATTCTCTGCTCCAAAATTGGTTACCACATAATACCTAGGCAGGATTCCAAATCAATCCCTCACACTTCCAGAGTTTCCTTAGCAAAGCAACAATTCCAATTTTGCCTTAGCTTTGATACCAATTAACATATGGGACTACCAAGATGTGTGATGTTTTGGAAGCAAGCGTCAAGGTTGGGCACCTAATGAGCCTATGCACTCTGTCACCTCAAAGAAAAAGGTTGTTCAAACGACATTTCATGCCACATGCCAACTTTGCCTTTGGAGGGAGACATTTTGTTGTATAACAACATTACTGTAATTTCAAATATGTTGAATCACGTTTTGTCAATGTTGGTGAGATGTAACATTAACACTTTTCAATTTTAGACCTCTCATCTATGCTAAGATTAGGTAATATGGGAAAGAGGGCATTTTTATTGATGGGGAAAATTGCTTGGACATGTTTTTCATAAACCTAACATTTAAAAAATTTATCGTTCTAAAATAAACTTTGGTCGAAGATGCATTTTTGAAGGAGAAATACAAAGAACACACTTTATGTCACATGCTTTGTGGGAGAGTCTCCAATTAAAAAAATGAAATTACTTTGTAAGGTTTTGTTGGTGGATTGAAAAGCACATGGAGACTATATGATTTTATTAGATTATCTTTTTTGTGATCATAAGCATGTAAACAATGGTTGGAAAGCTCTTTTAAGGCCTGTTTCAATATACATGCATTTTTGAAGTATTTGGTAGTAATACCATGGCTATTAACACCCCAGAGGTTTTGTTGCCCAATTTTTAGTTGCTGAAGGGAGACAACCAATTGGAAGATGAAATTGAAAATTCATCTTGAGTTCAAGGATTTGTGAGACATGGTCTTAGGATCTACATAGATACATCTATTTATCTCAATGAACAAATGAAGGTCATTAAGGTGAATTAGAAAATTTGACTAATCACAATGTTCAAAGTATTAAATGCGATACAACCATGCATTCGTGATGCCTTGACAAGCAAATCCACATCATATAAACTCAACATGGTGTTTGAATTAAAAAACAAGAACGAGATTCTACACTAGCGTAGCTTTTTTTTTTGAGTGATACTTCTTATACACATCTACCATGGGGATTGAACCCGAGTCACATCACCGATAATGAAAGTGGCATCCTTGCCGATAGACCACACTCACGTGGATACACTAGCATAGTTAGTTACATTGTTCAAACATTAAAAATGGTGAGAAGGTGGAATGTATTGTGAGGAGGATTGCAGAGTTGTAGGCCTTGCTTCAAGTGTTAGGTGAAACCATGAATGATGATGTGCTAATACCCATTGTATTGCAAGCTTTGTCACTAGCATTTAATGGTTTTGTGATGATCTTGAAGGCTACTAATTAGAGTCTAATTTTTGAGACTATGAATTTGCTTGAATAAAAGGAAGCAATTCATGAATCAAAGACAAAGATGAATGGGTCCTAGTATCATTAGAAAGGCAGGAAGCTTATGTAGTTGAAAGAAAGGTGGTGGGTCCCTTGAGCCACAATAGAAAGGGCACAATCAACAACTGTAGCAAAGGAACTATTTATGTTCCAATGTATCTTGTTATATATGACAAAAGCTAGGGAATTGTTGACCATGCAAATGACACAGTCTGACTTCCCTCTACAACCAGCTTTGTTGGGCATGAAGAGGTCGAAGCCCCATCGTTGGTGTGTTAAGGGCAAGCCAACTTACTTGGAATAGAGCTTGTTCCCTCTTGAAAGGGAATTCATTTCTCCCAAGGTTCTGGTATGGCCAGGTCTTGGCCGCCATGGATAAACCCAAAGGTCAATGGTAGTTGTTACTTCAAGGGGCCTTTACTGGTACAAGTCTAAGAGATAGGCTTCCCAAGCATAATGTCCTAACCTTAAATGTACAACTATTGAAAAAATAATTCCACTTCAATGATATTATAACATATGTAAAATACCAATGGTTAACTTACTACCAAATGTTTGCAACTCTACAAACATGGAATAGGTATAAACACCAAACTTACAACTATGTGGAATTTAAATTGCACAAAGCAAAGGTGATTTTAAACCGTGCAAATTGTAATTTACCAAGAAATATCATTCATTGCATTCATATTATTATCATATACGACAATGATTTGCTTACAACTATATGGAATTTAAACTGTGCATAGCAAAAAGCCAGTTTTAATGTTTTAAACTGGACTTAATCTACACCTAATCTAAATGGGTTTACAGAAAAGTCAGGTTTAAGGGCAAGAGAAAAGAAAAGAAAATAAACAAGTCTATACTACCCTAAATTTAGTTCCAATCCAATAAAGTAGCAAATCCGATTTATACCAATCCCAACCCGACCAATATTCACATAGTCTAAGGTTCAAAATGGTGTGATATCTAGAGGAAAAATAGACTAAGAAATAAATTGAGCTCAACCACCATCATCATGCACAAATTGAACACAATTTTAAAGCCTTCTATTATTAAAGATATGACACAAAACATATACAACTTTAGATTCATCCATTTTAGTGAATTAGAAGAAGAAAGCCCAAGAGCTGCATAAGGCTTGGTTTAGAAAATCCATCCAACTAGAATAGAAAGCTAACAAATAATAGGCTAAGTCTAATGGGCTATCTAATGGATAATTTTCAACCCCTCTGGTTGTTTAGCGGGGCCCCTTATTTATACAATTTTTTTGGCTCTTCATATAACTTGACTTTTAAAAATTTTTAATCACTATTATATTCTTTCCAACGAGGCGTATCAAATCTTGGATTTTATCTTTAGTTCCTTTGCAATGTAATCTTATCGGGATCACCTTCATTCATCTCTCATTAAACTGCTATTTGCACAAAGTTTGGGATCACTTGTCTGATTGGCTAAATGCTCTAACAATTGATCTACCAATCCCAACAATTGGGCTAGGTATTAACTCCACTGAATTTAGACACCTTTCATGTTCTAACACCATTTGAGCATTGTTGATGTCACTACATTCGTCGTTTCAGGTCCTTTATGACACAAGCTTGTTGGGATTCACTTCTTGGCCATGCCTCATTATATTTTATCATCTACTAAATATGTTCATTGTATCTCCTACTTTAACACTTTGCATCCGCTTGTGCAACATTAAAACTATTGTCTGTGTTCACCATCGTTTGGGTCTTCAAGCTTACTGCCCTCTCAGTCCACTTGTAGTTGATCTAGCTTTCATCATGTTCTCCTTGAGCAACTGTAATCGTTAACTTGTGATGATGCGAAGTACCTTTTGTCCATGCCACATTAATTATTATCCTCGTGAGATTTGGAATTTCTTGAATATGACTGGTTTCCGATGATTTTAATTCACATTCCATTGGGTGCCACAAGTGGGTTGTGCATTAATTTTCGTCGATTTTGTACTCTACATCAACCTTGACAACTTCTAACATACCTTGGATCTTGAGCATTGATTAAGACTTGCCAAACTTATCCACGTTCTCCATTTTTTGCCAAATATTGTCTTGAGTAGTGATACCTAGTAACCTGTTAAAAATCATAGAAGGAATCACTAGTAAATGTAAATGAGAATCAATGGTGGAAGGAAGAGAAAACAAAATTAATTAATTTATTTTTTCTCTATGTTTCTCCTTTATTTTATCCTTCAATTTTTTATGTTTATTTTTGACATTCTATGTTTTTCTACAATTTTTGTGTTTTTTGGCAACACTTTGCATTTTTTAGTTTTAATGTTTTCTAGCAATTTTTTATTTTTGGCAACATTATTTACTTTTTGGCTTTTCTTGTGTTTTCTGACAATTTTCTATATTTATGGCCACATTCTACGTTTTCTAGTTTTTTTTGGCAACTTACATCTCTTTTTTCCCATAGCTATTGATTTGCTGAGATTAAAAGGTTGGTAGGGTTTCTCAATGTTTTACCATTCAATTGTCCTTGCAAACTGCGTGGGTCATTGCTTTGTCAAGATTGGACGATTGATGTGGTTTCTCAATGTTTACTATTTAACTCTCCTTGGAATCCATGTGGGCCATTGATTTACCAAGATCAAACAGTTTGTGTAGTTTAACAATGTTTTACTATTTGATTCTCTTTGCAAACTATGTGGGCCATTGATTTGCCAAGATCGGATGGTTGGCATGGTTTCTCAATGTTTTCTTTTTTAAATTTCCTTGGAATCTGCATGGGCTATTGATTTGTCGAGATAAAATAGTTGGCATGATTTCTCAATGTTTTACTATTTAATTCTCTTTGCAAACTGCGTGGGCCATTGATTTTTTAAGATCGAATGCTTGGCATGGTTTCTTAATGTTTTATTGTTTAATTTTGGTTGCAAAACGTGTGGGTCATTGATTTACCAAGATCAAAGGGTTTGTGCAGTTTCTCAATGTTTAACCATTTAATTCTCCTTATAAAGTGCATGGGCCATTGATTTGCAAAGATCGAACGCTTTGCACGACTTTCAATGTTTAACCAATTAATTCTCCTTGTAATCTGTGTGGGTCGTTGATTTGTCAAGATCAAACAATTGGTGCAGTTTGTCAATGTTTAACCATTTAATTCTCCTTCTAAATTGTGTGGGTCATTGGTTTGTTGAGATAGGATGGTTGACACAATTTCTCAAATGTTTAACCATTTAATTCTCCTTGCAAACCACATGGGCTGTTGATTTGATGAGATCAAATGGTTGGTGCATTTTATCAATGTTCAACCATATAATTCTCCTTGCAAATCGTGTAGGCCATTGACTTGTCAAGATTGGACAGTTGGCATGACACAGTTTCTTAATGTTTTAACTATTTAATTCTCCTTGCAAACTGTGTAGGCTGCTGATTTGCCAAGATCAGACTCTTGGCGCGGTTTATCAATGTTTAACCATCTAATTCTCCTTGCAAATTACATGGGTCGTTGATTTACCGAGATCGAATGGTTGGCGGGGTTTTGGGTGCAACAACTTGGACAACTTGTAGAAAATAAACAATTTTGAGTCTCAAATCTCGAAATATAGGTAAATTTATATTTTTTGGAAAGCTTTTTCATGTTGCATCCAATGGATGTGGTTTCGTGAATTTTTGTTGAGTATTGAGGAGATATGGTCCTCGAAAGTGACATCATCCTTGCTACCAAGGATGTTTACCCGATTTGCAATGCTGAATTTAAACCAATTTGGGGTGATATTGCTATGATAGGTGTATTTGTACTTGTTGGAAAGATCTTTTCAAGCCTGTTTCAACAAAATTGGTTGTTTCCATTCTAAGGGGATTATAATGCACAATTAAAACAATAAGCAATATGACAAATTTAGGGTCCACATAAATCAAACATCTACAATTGATAAGTCCCCACTGAGAAATAAAATTTATTTATTTTGAATGGTTGACTACTCATGTATGAGCAAAACAAAACAAAGTCTACAACTAAAACAAAAGTGGGTCCCCAATAAATGCATATTGGGGCATATTGTGCAAGCTCAACAACAAATGATGATTATGTTGGGAAATGCTCCTGATCATTTTGGGAATAGAACAAACCATTATTAAACAAATAAATCAGAGTACTAATAGAACCAAATATTTGACCGTTATCCAAGGTTTGGATTATGCAATTAATCTGAAAGCAATACTCTATTTTGTCTTATCTAAAATGTGTGGATATGAGTTCATTCCAATTCCTTAACTACTTGGAATTTTGCTATCATAATCCAACAATTAGGCAAGTTCACCCTTGAGCGAAGATTGGTCTACTAATGGTGAATGTTATTCACTGGTAGAGATGTCACAATTGCTAGAGATTACTCTGTTGCTAGTCGAATGTTCATAGCCCTGACAGAGTTATCTTTGATCCTACTCTAGACCTTGTTCTACTACCAATCGAGTGTTCATAGCCTTGATAGAGTTTTTCTGATTCACCCAAGTACTTGAGTTCCCTCTTCCTATTATTATTATTTTTATATATTTGAGCATGGATTTATTTTGCTCAATTTATAGGCACAAGGGGTCTGTTTTCTATATTGGGGATCACTATGGCAAATAGGAGGGAAAACATAAAAATGATTTTTACCTGATGACCAAACCATAATAACTTCATTCCTTTCAATCTAGAATCTTTTAAAATGTTTTTAGTGTGAAGATATGACATCCTCTTGTACTACTTCCAGATTGATTTGTTTCACCCCAAGACTTGGATTTATACCAGTTGACCAGTTCAATTGATTGTTACTCCTTTGAATCTAGAATAGGACTTTCTACTTCCAAAATATACGAGGACACTTCTTCATTGGAGAAACTTGAAGTCGGTTGGCCTTCACTGATTCGAGTCAAAAAAGTGAAAGCACAAGATAGGGCATAATTAAAGCCAAAATGCAAAAATAAAATAAAATGAAACAAGACCAACACACCAAAATATCAAATCAGCAAAACTATGTACAAGGCAACACTGAAAACTTTAGGCACTAAAACAGTGTTTGAGGAATTTCCCATTCACTAGTAATGTGACATCCTTTGCAATTAAACTCTTTAGCTTAAAGGTATTTTTCCCTAGGATATTTGATATCTGAAAGGGACCTAACCAAAAAAGGTCAAATTTTCAATGGTCTCCTTTCTTTTCATGGGGCTTATCCCAAAGTAACACCAAATATACAATCCTAAAGGATTTTATTTTGGCTCTCTTATCAAACCATCATTTTACAATTTCTTGGTATTTGTTGAAAATTGCATTGCATCATCTTGTTTCTCATCCAAACACATTAAATTAAATAATTTGGTTTTAATCCTAAAATCAGTTTCTAAGTAATCCTTCATAAATTGCAAGGTAAGAATCCCAAGGTTTGTAGGGAAGATAAGATCTTGACCATAAACTAAATGATAGGGGGATGTTCCTAACAAAGACTTAATTCATGCCCTATCTGACCACAATGTGTCCTTCAACTTATTGTGCCAGTCCTTGGGATTTTTATCTAAAATTTTCTTAGAAGGTTTTTGTTAGTTGATTTTGCTACTCCATTACCTTGAGGATATTAATTAGAAGAAAATTTCAAAGCTACCTTATTATCATAAGCCCACTCATTAAATTGTAAGGAAAAAAATAGGGCCATTGTCACATACTAGAGCATATGACATCCCAAACCTGGTTACCATGTTATCTTTGAGGAATTGGATCACGACCTCAACTGTGTTGTTTTTGGACGCTTGAGCTTCTGTCCAGTGGGTGTAGTAATTTGTGGCATACAAGAAGAATTTGTGGCTTGCTAATGAGTTAGGATCAATGACACCAACAAAATCCAATCACCACTATGCAAATGACAAACTTCAAGCATTGGTTGTAATGGCATTGAAGAATTCCTTTCTCGACGAGCTGTGATTTGGAAAACATGGTATGATTCGACATGTGCATGTGCATCTTTAAATACATGGGGCCAATAGTAACCAACTCGGTATCTAGTGTGTTGTGGCGTTTCTTTTGACAACTTCTTGTTGTTCAGACATCTCAAGTAGATTCCCTCATAGTTTATTCAGTACAAGATGCCTGATTTTATCATAAAGTTCATGCTTTTAAGGCACAACACTCTTCTTTGGGTGGAATTTAAGTGATCGAGACATACTCTTGTTAGTAAATAATAAAGCATGTCCCAATACCACTCATTGTTGGTAATTTCTTCCACAGAATAATATTGATATGAGATCTAAGAGTCAACTTCAACCAATGTTTTGCTTAGTTTCTGTCCTCTAAAAATTTTCATGGGCTAGGTCTCCAAATCAAACTCTTGCAAGATCGACACCCACTTACCTCTACATTCTAGACATTTATGGTAATGGCTTGTTGTAACACAAGCGACTTCACGCCCCTAATGAAAAGTGCCTATTGTGACACAAGTGATCTCATCACAAAGACAAATATAGTTGGTGATTGATGACTTGATTGTTATTGATAATAGTGGTGGCTACATAAAAGCTCCACAATTGCACTCTAAAAAGTTTTGATTCTTCTATATTTTCAAAATGATTCCAAATACAAAATATATAATGATCAATCAACCCTGATCATGCAAAAAAGCTAAAAAAAAATGCTAAAAACTAGCTTTAAAAAACAACTTATATTATGCCACTTTGCATGCTGTTTTTTATTTATTTATTTTTAAATTTAAAATTCTTAATTGGATGAATAAAGCACCCAATTTAAGATATTTTTGCATGTGCTTTATTTTAGTTACAACTCACATATTAATTTAATAATTATGGGTGAATTTTGACATCACCCTCAACAATCCCCCCTTTGATGTCAAAGGAAGAAATATCCAACATCTCTTTGAGTCTCCCATGAGTCACCTTCAACAACCCCTTTATGAGCATATCAACAACTTGATCCTCACTCTTAACATATTCAATGAATTTTTTTTTATCATGTACCGAGTCTCTGACAAAATGGTGCTTCAACTCAATGTGTTTGGTCCTTATATGGAAAATTAAATTTTTGGATAATTGTATTGCCCCACTATTATCACAAAATATTTTGGTAGGCTCATGTTGGGTCTCACCAAAATCCTTCAATATTCTTCTCAGCTAAATTCCTTGAGTACAAGCTAAAGCAAGGGTTTCATATTCAGCTTCAATGGAAGACAAAGCCACTGTACTTTGCTTCTTGGATGACCAAGAAATAAACCCACTTCCCAAGTTGAAATAATGCTTTGTAGTGGATCTTTGATCATCAATAGAACCTCCCCAATATGAATCAACACACCCAACCAACCTTAAAGATCTTGATGATCTGTAGTGTATTCCATGATCAAAGGTTCCCTTCACATATCTAAAGATTCATTTCACCGCTTGCATATGCCTTTGAGTTGGCAAGCTCATAAATCAAGAAACTAGTGAAACTGCAAAGGTAATATCAGGTACATCAATCCACCCACCGTACTTCTAAAAGTTTTCTCATAAAAAAGAGAACTCCCATCCTCTTTCATAAGCTTCTTCCCACTAGCAATAGGAGTATCAACCACCTTGTAGTCTAGAAATGAAAATTTCTTCAACATGTCTTGGGCATACTTGGCTTGGCATATGAAGATCTCATATTCCCTTTGTTGTACTTCCATGCCAAGAAAGTATTTCATTTTTCCAATATTAGACATCTCAAAATAACTTTTCATGCTCTCCTTAAAGTCTTTCATCATAGCTTTGGAATTTCCTATAAAAATGAGATCATCAACATTAAGACAAACATACATGTTAGTGTCAACAATTTTCATGTAAATAGTTGGCTCATTTTTGCTCCTTTCAAAGCCATTTTTAGAGAACCATCCATCTATCTTTGAGTACCAAGCTCTTGGAGCTTGTTTCAGCCCATAAAGTGCCTTTTCAACTTGTATACCCAATGCTCTTTACCCTTTATTTCATAACCTTGTGGTTGCTCCACATATACCTCTTCTTCAATGTCACCATTCAAGAATGCACTCTTGACATCCATTTTGTGAATTTACCATACTTTATTTATTTATTTTTTTGTATTTACATGGTGGAATCGGTAGCCGCCACGAATCCGGGCAGCCGTCCAGCTTTTATGGCCACCACAGTATTCTGCGATGTCCGCCCTGAAGCCGCCACACAGATCTTCGCGCAATCCACCCCTATAACCACCATGCCACAATCATTTTAAACCTTTTACGCCGCTGAAAGCACCAGGAAAGGGACAAGCGTTCAGTTCGACGAGGCCCGAGATTTGAACCTTGGACCTCCGCCCCCTTATGGGGTTTGGATGAACCAATTGGTCTACACCTCGGACCTATTTACCATACTTTATTAGTAGCAACCAAAAGCATCAATCTAATAGTATCGTGGCGAGCCACAACAGCAAAATTCTCCTCATAGTATACTCTATATATTTGTGAATACCCTTTTGCTACTAGTCTAACTTTGTATTTGTCTATTGTTCCATCACTATGGAACTTGGTCTTGTAGACCCATTTTGTACCAATGACATCAATGTCACTGTTGCCACATTTTGCACGGGGTGCCATGTCTTCATTTTTATGTAAGTATGCTGCTATCCCTTCCCTCCTCCTCCTTTCCCTTTCTCCACTATCCCATTTCTCCCCTTCTGTCAGTTTCATTCCCTTCATTTCCCCTTTTTTTCCTCTTTTAATTTCTTCGGTCAATTTCCCAAAAAAGAGCAAAATGCCCCTAATACAAGAGCGCAACCCGACTTTGTAGTGAAGTCGGGGTGCGCCCTTGAGTTTGAGTGCACTCGGGGATGCGAAGTGCGGAAAATAACCGAAATTTGGCTAAGTGCAAGAGCGCAACCCGACTTCGTAGCGAAGTCGGGGTGCGCTCTCATTTCTGAGCGCACTTGGGAAGCAGTGGACCCCTGAAATTTCTAAGTACCAGAGCACAACCCGACGTCGCAACGAAGTCAGGGTGCGCTCTCATCTTCATGCGCAGTCGTAGCGGTGAGCAAAATAAGCTAAGTGTTGGGTGCGCAACCCGACTTTGCAGTGAAGTCGGGCTGCGCCCTCTTACTTGTGTGCACTCGGGCAGGATGTTGCAAGCAGCCCAAAAATTGGCTAAGGCACGGAGGCCTCCCCAACTGTGCTAATTCCCCCTTATGCTGTTTAATTGCGATCCAATTTCGGGCGAAGTCGGACATGAAAGAGAGACTGTCTTTCAAGGCAGATTTGTCCCTTATCATATTTTGACAGGTGTCCAGCCTCGGGATTCGAGTCAAAGATGTGAAGGGGAAAGGGCAAGCGTGAGCCAAATTATTATACCGCAACTACCCTCATTCAAGCTGACTCAAAGTTTCATCTACCACAGCTACCCGCATTCAAGCTGACTCAAAGTTTCATCTACCGCACTGCCACGTAGCTGCCAAATTTTCATATGGACCTTGTTGCAAGTACAATCCATATCTGCAGAGGTCAACATCAGCAGCTTTTTTGCCGCTTTTGTCAGCTTTGTCAGCTATTGTCAGGTCTGGGATCCTGTGCCCAAAGGTGTAATTGCGAGGAAATTGCACTATAAATAGCTGCACCATATCATTGTAAAGGGGGAAGGGGAATATACTGCTAGGGAACCATTGTAGCTGTACGTTTGCTTCTGAATACAAGATACACTTGGCTCTATTGACTGTTCTTGTTCTTTATGCTGCCTTTATTTAGCATTTCTGCCTCATGTTGCTTATGTTATTGCTTACTGTATTCTGGTATCTGGATATCGGTATTTGATAATTAAGTATTCCTGGAATGCATAGTTAGAGGATACATAGAATGAATGACATTGGTAGTTTCTGTAATGTATTATGTATTTAGTTGTTGTTAGTAGTGGTGATTGATAGCTGCTGTGCTGCTTATTCTCCACACCCAACACAAATCACATTTATATTTCTTTATGCATTTATAATTTCTTTCCTGCACTCTGAGCTTAAAACCACTTGAGAAAACATATAGGAAGCCGACCTTCTTCGGAGATTGGCACGAAAGGCATTCCTTCCTTCCGGCATTTCAATCTGCTGGGTGAATCTAGGACGCATTGCACTAAATCCTATCCTAGTGGCAGATTCGTAACCAAGAATTTCTCTGGCACGCTCGGTGGGACCCGAAAAATTTTCCCACCCAAAACAGAATCGAAGTATCAGTGTTCGCTTCATTGCTGTTAAATCAGAACACCTGGCGACTCTGCAAGTACCTGAATATTCTCTAAGTCCGTGAGACCGGTCCAAGCGCCTTCATGCATACAAGAATATGGAGAGCAAGGAATTCGAGAAACCAGCCTGATCTCTACGAAATTGACATCAACGCTCTGGGAGAGCACGTAACGCTGGCTGACTACCAAGCTCGCATAGGCGAATCCAAAACTGAAGTCAAAGAGGCCAAAGTTGAGCAATCTACATCTTCGGACAACACCGATACCAAATACACGATCGAAGGGGAAGAAGACATGACTGCTCAGTAAAATGATGACGACCTCTTCCCAACGGTTGAATCCAAAGGACCCTTGGCCCTAGTCGGACAAGAGGCTGTGCCCCCCGTTGCCTTGAAGTCCATCCCTACTTACGATGGCTACGACAAAACGACATATGAGCACATCCAAGACATTCTGGCCTTGGCTGCGCTACACTATTACAAATGAGAGTGTCAAGACCCGTCTATTGGATCTTTCTCTGAGGGGGAAGCTGCTCTACTGGTGGAGATCTTTGCCAGAAGGATCTATCACGGGGTGGCCTCAGTTGGCAGGCAGACTTGTAAAAGGATGCAACGAGTCTGCTGACCCCTCTTCATTGTTGCATCAGTTTCAGAGTATCCAACGCCACCCACAAGAGGAGGTATTAGACTTCAACATAAGGTTTACGAGGTCCTGGAAAAGAGTATCTCGTGAACTACGACCTTCGACGAGTCAAGCGACACACTATTACCTGAGGTCTTTCAATTCAGATATCTGCCTACTTCTTAAGATAGCTCGAGTCGATACCTTCCCTGCCCTATATGAAGCCGCCCAACAAGCAGAATTAGACATAATCTCCATAGGCAGACTTCCACATAGAGTGCAGCCCCCCATTTATCCTGATTTTCCTCAGTCCCAGTATCCATCGGCCTCTGGTGTGATGCCATCCTCCTCAAGTCAGCACCCCCAACAACCATGGAATCCAAAACCAGTTATAAACCCCTACGGTCAGCCTTAGATTCATTATTCTAATCCACCACCTCCGCCTCTGCAGTATCTCGCACTCCCAGCTCCCCCTCATTACGCGACGTATTCTGTACCCCTGCCATTAGCTGCAATACCTCCGTCGGCCCGGATGGCGCCTGCAGATAATGATATTCAGAATAAAATCCTCCAAGAGGTATGGGCTCTGGCCTCTGGGTATCATACTATTTCCAACGATATGACGATAATGAAGAAGAAGCAAGCTCAGATGGAGTTCCTTCCAAGGAGACCATATCCTCCCCCGACACTAACAAAAGATCAAGCTGCACAAGCCCAAAGACACCCCCCGACAAGGAATGCTACCAATGAGGCTCAACCTGGCACTTCTGACCAGGTTAACTGGTGCTCCACGTGCAACGATCCACACTTAGAAGAGGGTTGCACGCTGCATCAACATTATCTTCAGACCCTTGCGGGCAGTGCCATAGAGGATGAGGCATACATGATCCTGGACGATGAAGGCAACTTTGCGGTCCCAGAAGAAGATCCTGCGTTGCTCTTGACCAAGGAAGGCAGAAAGCCCATTGAGGCTGCCATGGCCCAAGCAAAGCCGTTGAAAGTATACACCAGAAGAGAGAAGCCATAGCCTGCTGGGCTACCACCTGACTAGTCACCGTGGCCTCCTACAACCAAAGAAAGGTTCCCTATGCTCAAGGCTCCCGCGGTGAAAGCTCCCACAGCCCAACCTCTAGCCGAAACAAAGGAACAAGCTCAAGAGAAGCTGAGATATCCGTCGCTGACGAAGAGACAGAGAGTCGAAGCCACACAAAAGTACCAGACCAGGTATGAGCCAGGAAAATAAATAGAGGGAGCCAGCACTTCAACCTACAATATAGTTGATGAGCTAAAGAGGACCCCTTCGAAGATAAGTATGTACGGGGCTCTTCTGCTCCCAGGGCAAGTTGATCTACTACAGGATTCCTTGAAAAGCATAAAAGACGGAAAGTCGACGCAACTTGCTGTGTTAGCTCAGCCCTTGACAGTTTCTACCATCGGGAAAAATAGGCCACCTCCTTTCTAATTGTCATTGCGGATGGAAGGCTATATAGTACACAACTGCATGGTGGATTCTGGTGCGTCCATGACTGTCATGTCGAGAACCGTCTGCGAAGAGATCGGTATGGAATATACAAGGAGAAGCCAAGGTGTGCTGCAGCTAGATGACACCCCTGTCAAGACAGTTGGTGTCATCAAGGATATCCCGATCCGACTGCATAAAGCCCTCGACATAGTGGTCATCCAGGAAGTCGTTGTGGTTGACTTGGAACCCTACTTCGACATGTGTCTCTCCAGGGAGTTCACTGCAAAGCTGGGTGGATATCTGTCTCTGGATTACTCACATATGGAAGTGCCCTTCAAAGGAAGGAGATTAAAGATCTATAATGAAAAGCCTTCCACATTTTTAGTAGAGAAGATACCCGAAGAAGATCCACAGAACGACATGGTTCAGCTGACAACTGAAGAAATGATAGAGGTTGATATGATAGAAGAGGCCCTTGAGCTGTTACAAGTGGAGGATGAGTTCTCCTTGCTGGACTTCAATGCCATGATTGAGACTGAGCAAGGCTATTACTCCATCACCCAACCTGAAAGACTTGACCAGTCAGCAAGGAAAGAGGTTGGACCCGCACCAGAAAAGCTATGGAAGCTGTTCTTTGATGGCGCCCGATGCAAAAATGGCGTCAGTGCGGGTGTACTTCTGGTTTCCCCATTCGGAGTCCAGAAGGACTACACTTACCGGCTGGATTGGAGTTGTACTAATAACGCAGCAGAGTATGAGGCATTATGCTTGGGTTTGAGAAAGGCAGAGAGACTGGGGGTGAGACATTTGCAGATCTTTGGCGACTCAGAGCTAGTGTGCAACCAAATTATGAATAAGTGCGCCTCCAAGAAGCTTTACCTCAAGGCGTACCGTAACCGTGTCTAGGACTTGATGGAGTCATTCGACTCTTTGAATGTCAAAGCCATATCACATGAGAAGAATAAACATGCTGACATTCTAGCGTCTATTGGAGCCAGGTACGTTTCGACTGATGACACTGTCCAGAAGTCGAAGTCGATTCGTACCATCTACAGGCCTTCTGTGCCTGATAAAGACACCCACTGGCAGGTGTTTGACTATGACGAGGATATCGTCACTTTTTTGATAAACAAAGCAAGTACTATAGAAGGTAGAGACCCTGATGACGAGTAGTATGAGGGGTTGATACAGTTAAAAAACAATCATGTCCCAAAAGGACTGATTACCCTAGAGAGTCTCTTTGATCAAAACGATAGGGCAATATCCCACAGAATCAAAGTGGACCCCAAGCAGTACGTGGACCTGGAACTGGAACCTGAAAAAACAATCAAGGTCGGGACAGACTGCACTGAAAAGGAACTGGAGTAGATTAGATGTTTATGCGGAGAGTTCTGATATTGTGGCCTGTTGCTACCAGGACTTGAAGGGGTATGACAGAGAGATGATCCAAAGATACTATAGAGTTGGAAGATAATGCAAGACCTTTCCGGCAGAAGCAAAGGGCAGTGAACCCAAAAATTGAAGCTATGATGAAATCGGAGCTCCTAAAGATGCTCGAGGCGAAAATTATCTATCCAATCAAGCACTCATCCTGGGTCGCCAATTTGGTCCCCGTGAGGAAAAAGAATAGAGACATCCGCCTCGTGTGGATTTCGAAACCTCAATCAAGCTTCACTGAAGGATCATTATCCGCTTCCCCAAATTGATCAGATCCTCCACATCGTTGCTGGAGCACAGAGGTTCTCTCTCTTGCACGAATTCTCTGGATACAACCAAATATGGGTAAAGGACGAAGATCAACACAAGACAACGTTCACCACCAAATGGGGAATGTTTGCATATCAACGCATGCCCTTCGGCCTGTCTAATGCCGACACTACGTTTCAAAGAGCTATGGACTTGGCGTTCCGGGAGTTGCTCAACAAGGTCATTGTCATCTACTTGGAAGATATGACTGTATTTTCACATAAGAGAGAGGACCACGCTTCCCACTTGCAGAAAATTTTTAGAGGTGTCGTGAATTTGACATTTCCATCAACCCGAAGAAGTCAGTATTTGCGGTAAAGGAAGGTAAGCTGCTAGGACGTCATTTCTGAGAAAGGCCTTGCAGTGGATCCTGACAGAGCAGAAGCCCTTCTTCGCTTACCCATCCCAGTCGACAAGAAGGGGTTACAATCATTTTTCGACCAAATCAACTTCGTGAGGAAGTTCATACCGGACTTCGCACAAGTAATTAAGCCCATGACCAAACTCCTAAAAAAGAATGCCAAATTCTTGTGGACTGACGAAAGAAAGCAGACCTTCGAAGAGATCAAGGCCAGAATCGCACAAGCTCCGGTGTTGATAAATCTAGATTATTCCAAGGATTTCATCTTGTACGTGGTGGGAGAGCTCGAGAGTTACGCCGCAGTCCTGAATCAGAAGGGAGATGATGGCGAAGAATGCCCCATAGCGTTCTTAAGCCAGGTGATTTAGCCACATGAAGAAAAGTATAATTTTATTGAGCGATAGGCGCACGCAGTCATGAAATCCCTCAGGAAGTTTAGGCACTGTCTCCTAGAGCCGAATAACTATCTTGGTGATACATTCGGACGTCAGGAATTTCATTGTACAAGGGGAGCCAAGTCACAAGAGGGCAGGATGGATAGCCAAAATCCAAGAATTTGACATCGAGGTACGACCAACAAAGTTGATCAGAGGTCGAGCCTTGTGTCAAGAGCTGGCCCGAAGCGCTGCAGCTGAAATCTCTGCCTGCCAGTGGGAAGAACCGATAGCAGAAACTAACCTTGCCAACTCCTTATCAGAGGAAAGTGATTGGACGAATGACCTGGTGCGGTATTTTAGCACAGAGAGATGTCCAGATCATCTTAATGCCTCACAAAGAAGGAGGTTTAGGCTAAACGTCTCGAGATATGTACTACGCCCCGAGGGGCTGTATTTCAAAAACATTGATGACATCTTGTTGTGATGCGTTAGAGGAACGGATAAACCAAAGGTCCTCAGAGAATTCCACTCCGGGATGCCTGGGGGACATCATTCAGGGAGGTCTACGACCTTAAAAATTATCAGAGCTGAGTATTATTGACCCACTCTCTTAACAGACGCACATGCGGTCTGTGTTAAATGTGAAAAATGCCAAAGGTTCGCTGGCAGGAACAGAAAGGCACCCTTGCCCCTCTAGCCAATTCAAGCCGAGACTCCGTTTCAGCAGTGGGGTCTAGACTTCGTCGGGACCATCACGCCTAACTCTGTAGTGGGACATAAGTTCATCCTTACAACCACCGATTATTTCACTTGGTGGCAGAGGCGATCCCCACTAAGCACGCGGACCAAGAAATGGCCATTGGGTTCCTTGAGAGCCTCATCACCCGTTTCGGGGTCACAGAGGCAATAGTTACAGACAATGGTCCGGGGTTCGCAGGTGCTGTACTCACGGAGTTCACCAGCAAATATGACATCTATGACAAGATGCCCTCGAACTACTACCCGTAGGGGAATCTACTGAAGATTGTTAAAAAAATAGTAGAGAGGAACAAGAGGACGTGACACCTACTCCTGAATCGGGCGTTGTGGGTGGATCGCATATCTTTCAAGAAGTCTATCAAGACATCCATCTACGTGCTCGTGTATGGCAAGGAGGCAGTTCTGCCTACCCACATAGAGATGCCCGCACTCTGGATGTTAGATGAAGAGAAGGGCGATGAGGATCCAGTGGATGCCAGAATTTGCCAACTATTGTGGTTAGAAGAAGAAAGGGAGAAGGCATACCAAGCCTTTACTAAACATGCCGAGGTGACCCAGAGCTAGTTTGCGAAAGGAACCACCACCCGAGTTTTCAAAATCGGGGACCTAGTGCTAAAGTGGGACTCACTTAAAGCAAAGTTGGGCAACCATGACAAATTTGATGCCCTCTGGGAAGGTCCCTATCAGATCGCTCGGGTAAACCAATTCAACGCGTTCGTACTCAGGGACATGGAGGGGCAGCTTCTCCCCATTCCTGTCAATGGTTTCCACCTAAAAATTTACCACCACTGAAGGCACCCAAGGGGTCCTTCCTTGTACATATTCCTTTCCTGCATTTTAGTTTATGATAGAATGTACATATTTCTTTCAGTATTCAGCTTTTAGTTTTCAGAGCCGAAGTGAAGCATAGAGCAAACCTCGACTTCGCAGTGAAGTTAGGCATCGCTCCTTGAATTGTGCGACATCGGGAGTTTGACAGAAAACAACTAAAAAAAAAAAGCCTCGAAAAATGACTAAGTGCTAGGTGTGCAACCCGACTTCGCAGTGAAGTCGGACTGTGCACCATCTTAGGAGCGCAGTCGGGCAGCAGAGAGCGAAAATTGGCTAAGTGTTGAAGTCGGACTGCGCAACAAATTCCGGGCAAAGTCGGATGCGCACGTTTTCTGGATGAAGCCTGAGTGCACTCTCAATTTTGAGCGCACCTTGAACGACTTGTCAGGGAAAACAAGGGACATAATGGCGAAAAAATTTCTAAGTATGGGCCCAGGCTGCGCAATGAGCATAGCACGAAGTTAGGCTGCATCCCTCCTTAAAACCCTAGGCCAAAATCTCCCTCGAAGTGTGTTCCCAAGCGACGACTGTGACATCATTGGAAGCACAAGGTTCAATTTTTTTTAAAAAAATGATTGCACGTCTTTCAAAGTAGATGCCATTAAAAAAGCAAGCGCATTAGGACCAACCGCAACCAAGGTGTGCCTTCCAAGGAAAAGGCCCACGCACGGCCACCAAAGAATAACGATGTTTCCCAACTACTTCGAGCAAATCACTTTAACCCCCTCCCTCGAGCCATTAATGCTATGTTTTTTCCTAGAAAAGGGGCCTTGGTATACTCAGAACATTCGAATTATCAAACAAAGTTTGAGCTGCAAGGCGCAGAATTGAAGAACTAGTAACCAGAATCCCTGTCTCTGCCACCACAAGCAGAAAACATAAAATGGACAAGGGAAAAGCGCCAATGCAGACGCAGTTCAACGATACAGAGCGCAAAGCTGAGGAGCACATAGAATCCAGCGCTCATGAGAGCGAAGCGCCATGGGAGCGGACAAGGAGATCCAGGTCAAAGAGAAGCCAAGGGCAAGCTCCACCATCGCCCATCAACCGCCTGGCCGGGTATAGGGACGACGAGTACTCCATTAGCCTCACCAATTTGCGGCCAAATATAGCAAAGTGGGCAGGCAAAGTCTCGCCCTTGCACCATGTCAGAGCCGCATACAAGTCGAACCTGTACTGGTTCTTATGCCCTCCCGTCCACCATTGCCCAAAGTTGGTTGAGTCTATTGCGACATATTACAAACCAGCTACCCGACAAGTCTGCGACAACCAAGGAAGGGTGTTGTTCACCCTCTTCAAAGAGAGCGTCCGACCGACCTTCGCCCCGGGACTCCAGTACGACCCCAATGCCATTGTCAGAAGAATTAACTTGGATGAGCAGGCGGGCGATTCACTCGTAACGTAAGGATGAGGGAGTTTCTCGACTCAGAACTGAAGACCCCGCTACTAGCCGGACAGTGGCCGACAGGCCCTATACCCCTGGAGAGGTTCGAAAATAAATAAATAAATAAATAAATAAATAAATAAATAAATAAATAAATAAATATATATATATATATATATATATATATATATATATATATATATATATATATATATATTATCCTGGTATGGGTACTCGGCTGTGCCATGGATAGAATGGTGCACCCGTACCAACTGGCACTCGCGGAATGCATCTTGCATGTAGAGTTTTATGACTTCACTACGTAAAGGAGTGGAAGACGCCCTATTTTATTTGATTGGGCAGATTGGGTGGCGTACGCCATACATTCGAGTCTGGTCAGGATACAACAAAAGCAGACAACAAAGTTTCGACACTGCTCATTCCTCACATGGTTGTGCCTGTACCACACACACTACCGGATTAAGGTACCTGACCTAAAAAATGTAAATGAGAAGGGCGCGCCTCTGCCTGTGTATGAGTGGACAGAAGCCCTATACAGGAGAAGGTCTTACTACAATTTTAACTTCAAATTTCTAGGTATGACCTTGGCGCTATTCAACGACAAAGCATCTCGCCCTCCATTGGCCATGACAAACTACTTGAGGAAGTACCAATACGGATATACCTTTCGGTTGACTTAGGGCATTGTCATCAGAATATATGGATTCAAAGGGAAGTCGTTCTTGCTGCCCTATTTTTGCACTGAACATCAGTTCGGTATAGAAATATCGCGCCATATGGACTATGTAGAAGAGGAATTCGGCCAAGGAAAGAAGAGGGGCCATATTTTCAAGTATCCTATTACTTGGGCAAACATTCAAGTGCATGATATTGGGCAACATGTCTACCTCAAACAAGAAATCCTCAACATGGGTCTGATACAACTACCTCAACGCTGGAAATATGACCCGATTGGGGTCAGGGGAAAGTTTGTACATATCTACCCTCGAGTAGACATCATGGAGGAAAGGTGCAGACCTGGAATGGCACATTGAGCGAATGCAATCATGGCCACCATGGCAGGACTTTTACTGTGAAGAAGTGGAGTATGATCCGGAGCGTAATCCAGACCACAGGTTAGACTCAGTAGGCTTCAAAAAATTCCTCTCAAAGGTGACGCCCCTCAGCTGGGAAAAAGACAAAATTATTGAATGCTAGAAAATGAGGTGTCGCATGCAACACGATAAGTCTAATAGGAAAACATTGGCCGTAGATGATGAATTTTTGACCTTATATGATAAATACACTGGCAAATGGGAGCCGTTTGTGTTTCGAGATTGCGTTCCCCTAGGCAACAGAAAGAGATATAAAAGGAAGCCCCCATCCCAAAAATTTCCCATTCAAGAGACTCCCAGCGCGATACCAACAAGCAATTAGGTGGGCCCGATGTTGCCTCTAGCTCTTGAAGCGTTACCTCAAAAAGGACAGAAGCTAGAAAAGTCAACTAGTGAGGCGGCCCCCCAAAAGGAAAAGGCGCCATAAGAGTCAACCGATAGGCCGTTGACAACAAACATTCTTCCGTCAAAACCTAGGTACAAGTTCACCGTGGGAACACCGCTGCCAACCATGCCAACCTCCTCCGCCTCCTTCGAGCAGATTGCAACTCCGAAAGAAAAGAAGAGGAAAAGGAGCGAAAAGACCAATCGACCTAAGGAGTTTGCGCAGCAAACAACTACAACATGAACAGAGACAGCCGTGCCGAAAATCATCTCTTTGGACAATCTAGGGAAAGAAGCAGAAGTTTGGGCAGCAGGCGTCCTCCAATCAACGGCTCAGGCGGAGCCCGCAGGTATGTCCTCTTCCCCGGTTCCCCAGATCCCAGTTGGCCCTACCATAACACCGTCCCCCACTGTATCAGGGCAAGCCCTAGTTGCATCTTCCTTATCACATATCTCCCAATCCTTCCATAGTTCCCATTCTTTCGAACAGTTTTCCCAGGACCCAAATATTTTCCAAACCCTGAGTCAAACCCTAGACCCCTCGCCTGCGGCCAGTGCCGAAGCTGCACCTACATCGCTGTGCCGTTGACCTTCATTATTCAAGACCCCGCCTTCACCTCCCACTAATCCGCCCATTTCCCCTAGGACCCAGTCGCATTTGAAAGCAACCACACCTTTTGGGATATCTCCTGCTTCATTGTTTGCAGGAAGGATGCCGCAACAGGATTTAGCCTCGGCGTATCCTATGCTGGCAGAACTTGAATTCATGGGGGAGCAGCTGTATATTACAGACGATCAGCCTCTGGCAGCAAAGGCCGTAGGGTGTTCCGCCTCTTTCCTCTAGGGCGTCAAACGAAGAAGAGCTGAGGAAATAGCGCCCCGGTGAAGCGCAACAAGTTCAACTTGGACATGAGAGTGCTGCGAACTGAAAAATTGATCCCTAAAGTAAAGAAACCTCTCCGAGAAATGACTGAGGCTGACTATGAACACCGGGTAAAGGAGAAGAATTTTGATGACAAGCGAGGAATTCGAAATCAATGGTATTCGTCGCAGAACTGACAATCTCCTTGTTAAGCGACTCGAGAATCAAGAGAAGCTGTTTCAGCTTCAAAATGACTTGAGACAGCTGGAGGAAGATCTGGCCAAGGCCACCACACGGCTGGAGTCTGCCCAGCAGGAGATCAAGGACTTGAAAGCACAGCTTGCCGCCTCTCAGCAGGAGGCTACAACACAAAGAAGGATGACCGAACAACTGTTAGAAGAGAAGAGAGCGACATTGGAACATGTCTCTCAACTGCAAGATTTGTTAAGGCAGGCCCAATCTCAGTTGAAGTTTAAGGCGTCCTAGACGACGACATTTTTGAAAAATATGGTCAAAGAGATGCGGGCTGGTTTGTTGCAGGGATGCAGGGCTAATGTTGTTAGATCCCTGTCTGTCCTAGATTTCGCATCCATGATCCAAGAAGTATCTGCCCAGGGAAAGCCTATGGTAGAGGAGGCCGAACACCAAGCAAAGCAGTGGCTGGACTTGGCAATAAAAATTGAAGAGTTCATGCGCAAGGGCCTCCGATTTCCCCCCATGTCTCGAATTGCCCTAGATTGGGCAGATGCAAGGGTAACCTTGCTTAATTACTTCGAAAAAACAAAAAAAACAAGGGCCGCCAGGAAAATGCTGGACGCATTGAACCATGAAATGAATATTTGCCTGGCCCCCTTCAACACTCTTTTTGAGCTCAGATGCCCTAGCTTCATCAAGGATGAGGAGTTTCTACCCCTTGAACAAGTAAAGCTAGATTGGCTGTCTTTCGAGGTAGACACATAAGAAATTGACAGCTGGACCGAGCCAATCCAGGAAGCACAAGTAACTCAAATGGTGTCAAGATATTGCAAGATCAACACCTCCCTTTAGGAGTTGAGAGATATGACACCATCGACATACACATGATTTCAGCGTTTAGAGCAGCACTGAAGGATGTCAGCGATTTAGGGCCCTTCCAGGTAGCAGCTTGAGACCAGGCCAAGACTGCGTACAATCACGTTCGTGAGCGGGAGCTGCCAGCCAAGCGAGAAGGTGACAATGGTGAGCATTCAGATTCAGAAATAGGAGGAGAATTAGAAGAAGAAACTGCTAAAAGTGAATCCGAAGAGGAGCAGTTACCCAGAAAGGGGACGCAGGAGCAGCGGGGTGCAGGGGAAGGGAGTTCCTCTGTGCCCAAAGGATAAAGGCCTGGTTCTTTGCGTCAAGGCGAGCTCGACACCCCAGGAGCCGACAGGAATGTTGCCACATTTTGCACGGGTGCCATGTCTTCATTTTTATGTAAGTATCCTGTTATCCCTTCCCTCCTCCTCCTTTCCCTTTCTCCACTGTCCCATTTCTCCCCTTCTGTCAGTTTCATTCCATTCATTTCCCCTTTTTTTCCTCTTTTACTTTCTTCAGTCAATTTCCCAAAAAAGAGCAAAATGCCCCTAAAAATTCTAAGTACAAGAGCGCAACCCGACTTCGTAGCGAAGTCGGGGTGCGCCCTTGAGTTTGAGCGCACTCGGGGATGCAAAGTGCGGAAAATGACCAAAATTTGGCTAAGTGCAAGAGCGCAACCCGACTTTGCAGCGAAGTCGGGGTGCGCTCTCAGTTTTGAGGGCACTTGGGAAGCAGCGGACCCCTGAAATTTCTAAGTACCAGAGCGTAACCCGACTTCGCAGCTTGGGAAGCAAGCGGACCCCTGAAATTTCTAAGTACCAGAGTGCAACCTGACTTTGCAGTGAAGTCAGGGTGCGCTCTCATCTTCATGCGCAGTCGGAGCGGTGAGAAAAATAAGTTAAGTGTTGGGTGCGCAACCCGACTTCGCAGCGAAGTCGGGCTACACCCTCTTACTTGTGCGCACTCAGGCAGGATGTTGCAAGCAGCCCAAAAATTGGCTAAGGCACGAAGGCCTCCCCAACTGCGCTAATTCCCCCTTGCACTGTTTAATTGCGCTCCAATTCCGAGCGAAGTCGGACATGAAAGAGAGATTGTATTTCAAGGTAGATTCGTCCCTTATCAGATTTTAACATGTGTCCAGCCTCGGTATTTGAGTCAGAGATGTGATGGGGAAAGGGCAAGCGTAAGCCAAATTATTATACCACAGCTACCCTCATTCAAGCTGACTCAAAGTTTCATCTACCGCAGCTACCCGCATTCAAGCTGACTCAAAGTTTCATCTACCGCACTGCCACGTAGCTGCAAAATTTTTAGATGGACCTTGCTGCAAGTACAGTCCATATCTGCCGAGGTCAACATCAGCAGCTTTTTTACCACTTTTGTCAGCTTTGTCAGCTATTGTCAGGTCTGGGATCCTGTGCCCAGAGGTGTAATTGGGGGGAAATTGCGCTATAAATAGCTGCATCATATCATTGTAAAGGGGAAGGGGAATATACTGCTAAGGAACCATTGTAACTGTATGTTTGCTTATTAATACAAGATACACTTGGCTCTATTGACTGTTCTTGTTCTTTATGCTGCCTTTATTTAGCATTTTTGCCTCATGTTGCTTATGTTATTGCTTATTGTTATTCTGCTATCTGGATATCGGTATTTGATAATTAAGTATTCCTGGAATGCATAGTTAGAGGATACATAATATTATTGACATTGGTAGTTTCTGTAATGTATTATGTATTTAGTTGCTGTTAGTAGTGGTGATTGATAGTTGTTGTGCTGCTTATTCTCCCCACCCAACACAAATTACATTTATATTTCTTTCTGCATTTCTAATTTATTTCCTGCACTCTGAGCTTAAAACCACTTGAGAAAACATATAGGAAGCCAGCCTTCTCTAGAGATTTTCACGGAAGGCATTCCTTCCTTCCGGCCTTTCAATCTGCTGGGCGAATCTAGGGCGCATTGCACTAAATACTATCCTAGTGGCAGATTTGTAACCAACAGTCACTAGTAGGCTAAATGAGATTCCATGTCTCATTTCTTTCAACGACTTCCATCTCAACATTCATGGCCTCAACTCATTCTTTCCTTTGACTAGCCTCTACATAGTTCCTTGGTTCCCTAGAAATGCAAGATAAGGCATAGTAAGTCATTTTATATTTAATATATTCAATATTATTACCTGATTGAGCTTGAAGTCTTGTTGTTCTCCTCTCATAGTTATGATTCAACATCTAACTTGTTGGATATGAAAGCAACAACCTATTGTTATTCACTTGGGTTAAAGTTGGTGGCAAACTAGTCTCTTGGGAAGAACTAGTATTGTTTCTATTAACACTAGGAACTTGTGGAGTATCTTGATTGACCTCCATTTCTCCATCAAAATTTTCCCCCCTTCAATAATAACCTCTGCATTATTCTGGTTATGATCAACAAACACATCATTCTCAAAAAATTTACAATCCCTAGAAAAAACTATTTTTTTACTAACAGGATTGAGAAACTTGTAATCCTTACTACCATCACTATAACCTGTAAAAATGTGAGGCTCACTCTTGGGGTTAATTTTTTCCTTTTAGCATCATCAATGTGAAAAATGCTAAACAATAAAATACTCTAAGATGAGCTACCATGGGATTCTTACCATACCATGCTTCATAGGGTGTCTTGTTTTTCACCGCCATTGTGGGGCTTTTATTCAAGATGTAGGTTGTTTGCACTGCTTTGGCCTAAAACTTCATCTCCAACTTCTTGTTCTCCAACATCGTTCTTGTCGACTCCATTATTGTACTATTCTTTCTCTCTGTAACACCATTTTTTTGTGGTGTGTAGGGAGTAGTAAAATACCTTTTTTCCATGCAAAGAGCAAAAATGTAGAAATTCCTTGTGAACAGAATTCCCCACCTCTATCAGTTCTTAACACCTTGATAGAACAACCAGATTCCTTTTCAACCAATGCCTTGAATATCTTTCCTTTTCAGCCAATAATTTGAAGATTTTGAAGGTTGAGAATACCCCATATTTGGTCCTCAAGAAGAAAACCCACATTAGTCTGGTAGCATCATCAGTAAAGGAAAAAAATATAAATTTTTGCCTATGCTAGGACAAGACAGGCCCACACATATCTAAATGTACCAATTCCAATTTCTTGGTAGCTCTTCATTTACTGGTTATAAATATTTCTCTATGGTGTTTTCCAAGTATACATGCCTTGCATGCTTCCTTCAATTTGGAGTCAATCCTTGGAAGACCATCAACCATATTGTTCATAAAAAGAACATGCAAACTTCTAAAATTTAAACGACCATATCTAGAGTGCCACAACATGCTTGATTTATCAATGGTAGAAAAGCAAGATTTTTGATTTAACATATTTATTATCAATGGAAACATTCTATTTTTTGACATAATAGACTTCCCAATCAATTTGTTACCTTTCTTTTTGTCATATATCAAACACTCCATTGTCAAAAAGTAGCTTGAATCCTTTCTCTACTAGTTGTTCAACACTCATGAGACTGTGCTTCATGTTTGGAGCCAAATAAATATTGTTTATATCACCCTTCCCATGGTTTTTGGTGATAGGTATACTCCCTTTCCGTTCTACATGAATCACCTTCCCATCTCCTAAGTGAACTTGGCTCTTGAATGAACCATCTAACCTGTCAAAACAATCCTTAAAACATGACATATGGTTAGAACATCCTGAATCAAGAAACCACATATTATTTTTATCATCCAAACCTAAATTACATGAAAGAGAATAATTAATTTGATCATCATTATTCTTAGCTTGGTAAGCCTTTTTCTCACCCCCATTGTGGTTTGAATTTGTTTGATTTTTGCCTGCTGGTTTCCTGCAGTATTTTATCATCTGACATGGTTTCTTACAATAATGACAAGTGATGAACTTCTTACCCTTCCATTTTGAATTTGATTGGTTTTTCCCTTTCTGATCTGAACTTTGAGAAAAATTTACATTTTTATTTGAGGGCTTTGTATTTGGTTTCGAAACCCATACTTTGGACTCTAGTGCATGATTCAATTCATTTGAGTAAATTTTTATTTTATCCTCATGGGACAATAAAGAACCCACTAACTCTTCAACCTTAATTTGGTCCATATATTTACACTCCTAAATTGTAATGACAATATGCAACCACTTTGGAGTTAGGGTTCTCAAAATATTTCTTACTACTACTTTATCTTCCACGACTTCACCATACACTCTCATTCTATGTACTGTCATTTCTCCAACAATCTCATCATCATGCATTCTCATATTTTCAAAATTGATTCTTAATGTGGAGAGTTTTGTTGATCTTACCTTTTTTGAGTCTTGATATGGTGTCTCCAAGTTGTCCATGCCTCATGGAAATTCTTACAACCAATTATCCTTGGATAGATGCTTGGATCTATTGCACTTTGCAAGTAGAAAAAGCTTGAGCATCATTCTTTTCTTCTTCTTCTTCCAATGTCTTCTTTTGATCTTGAAGAAGATCTTTCCAATCATTAGGTGGAATATATGGTTGAACTATACTTTTTTTCAAACTCCCTTCCATACAAATATCCTTCTCATTTGATCTCTCCAGTACTCAAAGTTGTCTCCTTTGAATGTAGGCATATTTAAGGATGTGCTATTTGTTGCCCTGATATCAAATGAATAGCCACAAGTATTTCTAATCTGAACTCTTGTAAAGGATGTTAAGAATTAGAAATATTCACCCTCTTTTACTGTAGCTTCACCTGTAAATTTTAAAATCACATAAAAAACTCTGCTCTGATACCAAATGAAAGTTCTTGAGGTGGAGAGATAAAAAAATAAAAATAAAGCAATTTTGATCTAAGATAAAAAGAACATTAATGGAGCATGGATATCACCCAAAAATAGTCCAGGAGTGTTTAGTGATTAAACTAAACCAATTCTAAATACCAAATGATGAAATATCCTCAGCAAAAAGTTCTGATTTCAGCAAACTATGTTGTTAGTCCAAACCAGAAAATTTCATCTAGAATTGAAAAAACACACAAATATAAACCTTAAAAAAGCTCCACAATAGTGCACTATGAAAAATTCTCATTCTTATATATTTCAAAAGGAGTCCAATTACAAAATATATAATGATCAATCAACCTTGATCATGCAAAAAAGCTAAAAAAGCTAAAAACTAGCTTTTAAAAAAATAGCTTTTATTATGCCACTTTGCATGTTGTTTTTTATTTATTTATTTTTAAATTAACTAAAATTCTTAATTAGCATAAATAAAGCACCCAATAACATATTAATTTAATAATTATGGGTGACTGTTGACATCACCCTCAACACAAAGTTCATATTTCTACAGGTATTGAAAGCCATGTTGAAGAACAAGAGCTTGGGTACTTTGAAAAGCATACCAAAGAAATTGACTCCAGACTAATGAAACAAATGGGTTATAATGGCATAGGATTGGGCAAATATAGGAAGGCATAAGAAATATCATAATTCCAAGTATAAGGCCAAAGCATGAAGGCCTTGTCTATGATGGTCAAGCAGGAACTAATAACAATACGTTCATGAAATCAGAATCCCATGCAACTCCTAGAACCATATATGCTTGTTAGAATTAATGTGCACTTTGCCTTGTTGTGCATGTTATGACACTTATCATAATTTCATATAGGTTCTTATGTCTATATATGTACTCATTTTTATGTATAATAATATCATCTCTTTCAAGTTCTATCATTTGGTATCAGAGTAGGTTTTCCTATTTGGTAGGCTTGAGGGGGAATTGTATTTTTACCAAATTTCCCCTCCCCCATTGGTGGTGCACCTCCTCTATTTCCTTCTCCAAAATATTAGGGAGTATGCTCTCCACTTTTGTGGATAAAAAACCAGAATGCCAATGGAGAGGGAGAGGATTTCATGGCTGCCTCTGAAGCTTCAAGCTTGGAGCCATGAATTTGGGATGCACAAATGAGAATTTCCCAAGAGGTCACCCATCCCAGTCCTACTCCAGTCCTAACATGCTTGACTATGGAATTTTGATGGGATCTGTAGCCACCATATCTAGTTTCTAAGTTGGATATGAGAGTTTAGAAGTTTGTTGTATGGATTTGATGTTTATGTCCAGATATTCACCAGTTTTTGATCGCTAGAGAGATCATGATGTGCTCCAATGAATAGGCCTTTCTTTGTGAGGGAGTGATCCACTAGGAGCATGATCTTGAAGACCATTGAGGGCAGTAGAAAGCGACATAAGCTCTCTTGCGTTGGCTCTTCAAAGCTTGAATTTGACAATACCATAATTGTGATGTTGCACCGCCCCACCTCCACCTCTAGGCTCTACAACAACACTACCTTTATCAACTCCACGAACTCCATGTAGGGTGACTTTAGTAATACCACCAGAACACAACCCATTCTCATGGAAGAGCAACCACAAAAAAATAATAGTAGTAAAGCAACACAATACAACCAAGTCATTTATCCAAAATGGCCATAGATGGAGCACTCCCATCGAGAAAATAAATTCAAATTAATCAAATCTTTGGAATGTAGTGCAAATGAATGCAATGTGGTGAAGAAAAGTTCCCTTGGACCCCTTATAGAGTTGAGAACTGACAAAACAAACTCTAGATATTTTGATTTATATGATGGTAGTTTGAAGAACTATATTGGGAGTTGTAGCCCTTTATTTAATCTGGATCAGATCGCTTCTTTTGAGATCTATATGGACAATTTGAAGATTTGTCTGTCACATATTATTTCATTCATTTTAATCTTAAGTACACACAATTGTGCTTGAAAAAGCAACAACAAGCTCAAATATCAGATAGGTCATATGCTCATGGAAGTAGTTTGTTGAAGGACATGAGTGAGCTCATTTTGATAGGAAAACTGATGATGGAACACTTGTGCTAGGATGTTCTTCAACTAGGGGCTTGGCCCCATGGAGACTTATCCATCGCCCTCAAGTATTAAGTAGATGAAGTTGAGTGGGGCTCAATGATCCTATCTATTCCCACTGTAAGTTCTAGATTGGCCCATCACCAAACAAAAGCGTAGATCTATGTTCGAGTCCAAATTGATGCCACTACCAAAGGAGGTGCTGTTACTTGCATATCCTTCATAGAGCCTAGTGCACTTTTCATTGCACTCTATAGACCCTCATGCCAATTTTTGGTGATATGGAGCTGAAGCACTTTATACTTCAACAACCTATATCTCCAATTCTCCATGGGATGGTTCTTGAGGTGCCTTAAAAGACAAAAGGCTCACCCTTTTAATTGACCACCTACGATGGTCAAGGCCTCCCTAGGTGTTGCCTTGATGTGTTAGTGGGTGCCCACGCTACCACCATGTGACAGATAGATTATTCATGTTGACTACCAAGTGCACCTATTCCATTTTCAAAATAAAAGGGGTATTTACAAGGTTGACCTATTGAATTTTGGACCTATCACGAACCATTGACTTCTTGGGATCATTGACTTTCTCCCCAATTAAAAAAAAATGGTATTAGGCAAAATATTCTACTTCCAAATTGTAAGGGCTATGAGCCTCTTTTGTTTTTCTACTAGAGAGCCTAATTGTTTTCTTAATTTTTCAAGGCTCCATTTAGATCTAACTATAGCCTTATATATAGTCATTGGAAAGAATTTTCCAAGACGAACATATTGGAGGTGTCCATTTTTAGTTTTGAAACTATTTAATATGCTTTTATGTGGCTCAAAATTTATTATATTATGGAGTGCATTTTTTATTGAACCCAACACTCCTTGAAAAATATAAGTGAACCTATTACCTAGTGATATTATCTATAGCACCTGGTGGATTGTTAGGATCCTATCCTAACGCCATTTTGTAATTCTCATTTACTTATGTAATGACCCACTTCCAACGTGGGGGATCCCATTATGATATTATTTTGTAATACTTTGTAATGTATGTGGCAAGTGGTATTCCTAGCCAAGTGGCACCATCTCATGTAACCATTTTTTATCAAGATTGTAACCGATGGTAGGTAGGAGATTCTAGCTCGAGTGGCATTTTGCATGTAAGCCAACTCTTGAGCCTTTAGGTAGGGTTGCATGAAGTTTTTCTTTAAAATATATGAAGCCATGTACGAATTCATATTTTTGCAAGCTAATGAAATATTGAAGGAGGTTGCCCCCTCGAAGAGGCCTACGATTCTGTGTTATTGTGAGATTGTTCCATTTCTGCATTTAATTTTTGCATAGTGTTATTGAGTTATTTGATGTATTTGTGTTATTTTCTAGTATTTTGTGTGAGTGTGCTTATTTTTAATAGTGAGATCCTAACAAGTGGTATCAGAGCGCTTTCCAAGGTCGAGTTCTGCTGCAACTGAGATGATTTTTGCCAGCCATTCCATCTGTTAGGTATAAATTTTTGTGTGTTTTTTCATTTCTATTTTTCCTTTATTAAAAAATCCAAAAAAATACAGTCCTTTTTTTCGACCAAAAATCCAGAAAACACAAAAAAATAGTCTCTGTTTTAGTAGTTGTGTAGGTTAGAAACCCTGTGTCGGGGGTTTTAAAATATCATGAAGGAGTTGTCGTTATTGGCTAAGCTAGATAGCCCATAAAGCGTCTAGTGAAGTGAGGGGCGATCAGGCTCCAATACCCAGGCCTTAGACAACACTCGCGCACGGACTTGAGCTCCCACGCATCTTCGGGTGTATCGGGAGACAATCTAGGTTTAAACAAAATTTTATCCATTAGGAAGCTTTTTGGCCTTGTATTATCCATAGTCCATGGGACACAACATCCCAGACGATCACCCTCCCGTACTGTAGAGAGGCAGATAGTGTGCTCAAGGGTATGTGTGGAATCCTCCTTGGGTAGTGGCCTAAAATATTGGTCCGAGCACTATTGTTCGTCACTGCAGTATAACAGAGGGCCTATGGGTATTACATACTCCCTTGCTTAGCATACCCTGGTTCTACAAAACATAACTTCCACCTACAAATCAACACCATCCCTATTTTGTTAACCTGCATTCACAACCCCAAAAGTGAGCATACGGAGAAGGCATTCCTTATCACAGAAAACAAACTTGCATGCACCAACAGTCAGGACAGATCTTGCAAGTGTCTACAACAGCCTGTGGTCAAAAATAGAATAGTCAGGACAGTGACAGAAACAGTCTAGTCAGTAACAGAGGTAGTCAGGTCGACAGTAACAACCCTCTATAACAGTCCAAAATTACAGACTTCTAGTGTCAGAAACAATACTATCAATATCAGAGAATCCCCAGGGTCAGTGATAGGAACCGTGTTAGTAACCGCAATACAGGTGACAGAGGAAGGAACATGATAGTGACAGGGTGGTCAAGGTGCAGTCTACAGGTCAGAGACAGTTGATCCCAGGTCCCAAATTTTGAACTGTAACTCCAGATCAGAAAACGACACCCACACAACATAAAAAAATAGGGATATCTCTTCACACAGAGCTCAGATTGACTCCAAAATTTAGCAGATAATTCTACACTCTATTCCAAACAAAATTGTCCTTGGCAGCCCCTGGTCAAATTTTGCACCGATTTTCCAAAAATAGTAATTTTTTATTTTTCTTGCTAAGGCCATAACTTTTCAACGGTCAATCAAATTGATCCAAATTTTTGGGAATAGAAGCTACTTATTATTCTGCACCAAAGACTCTCAAGGACTCACTGGTGAAATTTTAAGTCCAAGGGGAAGAAATTACCTTCACATCGACTTGCAACCAATAGGAGATCACAAAAAGTCAAGAAATTCAGTATATCTCCTCATTGAGCGCTCAGATCAAACAACCACCGAAGTGGACCCTATCCTAAAATCAGAGTTGCAACACATTGCCCAAATTAAATTTTGGACCCTTACTAAAAATAGTAACTCCTAAAATCCCACATCTATTTTTAGTAACTGAGTAAAAGAGGGCCCACAATGGCGAGCGACACTCATGGACAAAAGGAGTTAGAAATTACCACATTATTGGCCGATATGCAAAAAGCCCTTGACTACTTGACCACTACAAACCACACCATAAGAGAAGAGATTCGAGAGCTCCGAACAGATCAGGATACCACTAGAATCCGCTTAGAAAAACAACTTACAGAGGTGGAGACACAATTGCAAGGTACTCTCACATCTGAACACCAAGCTGAAAACTCTGAACGAGGTCGAAGAAGGGAAACAGAAGACCGAAGAAGGGGAACCGAAGACACTCACTATGACCATGATCCGACCTTCAAAATGCCTAAATTAGATTTTCCTAAGTTCAGTGGAAAGGATGTCGATGGGTGGTTATGTCGGGTTGATCAATTCTTTAGACTCCACAATGTCCCTATATATCATCGGGTTCAGATGGCTTCCTTCAACTTAGAATCTGAAGCCTTACATTGGTTCCAATGGCTACGAGCCACTACCCTTGATCTATCTTGGGAGGACTTTGAGTCCCAACTACTCACCCGATTTGGCCCTAATGACTATGAAGACTTTACAGGAGCATTGACAAAGCTGAAACAAACTACCACAGTTCATGATTACCAGACACAATTTGAGAAATTGGCCAATAAGACAAGGGGCTTGAATGAGGGATTTTTTATGAGTTGTTTCATGAGTGGGTTGAAAGATGATCTACAAGCTGAAGTCAAGATGTTTAAACCACAAACCATGATGGAGGCTATCATTTTAGCCCGATTGGCCGAATCTAAACTCTCAGCTCAACGACGGACACCGTGATTTTCTCAAGCTCGGCCTCCCTTTCCTCCTCGGTTCCAAAATAATACTGATAATAAACCTCCTGCTCCTAAGCGATTGACTACAGTTGAAATGGATGCGCACCGCGCCCAAGGGCTATGTTATAATTGTGATGAAAATTTTGTAAAGGGGCATAGATGTGCAAATAAGAGATTGTTCTTAATAGATGCAGAGGAACCCGATAGCAGTGACCAGAGTGATGAGGAGAGTGACACAGCTGAAGCACCAACTCAATAGGAAGAGGAAACCCAAGACCCTAAAGCAGAAATTTCTGTCCATGCTCTTGTCGGGGTTACCACTCCACAAACCATGAGAGTTGTGGGTTTTTTCAAAGGCCAACGCCTTACTATTCTTATTGATTCAGGTAGTACACACAACTTCATTGATCCCCGAGTTGCTAAGCAGGCCAATTGCTATATACACACATGCAATTCCTTTGAAGTCATGGTGGCAAATGGAGGCACTTTACCTTGTAAAGGTAAATGTCGCAATGTTAAAATAAATATGGGGGATTATGAACTCAAGCAAGACATGTTTGCCCTCCAATTGGGAGGATGTGACATGGTGTTGGGATCCCAATGGTTGAGCACCTTGGGCACTGTCAACTGGAACTTTGCAGAACTATGGATGCAGTTTTCATAGCATGGAAAAACACACATCCTCCATGGTGCCAAAACAGGCCCTTCCCAAATTGTCAGTTCCAATCGTATGGAGAAATTGTTGAAAAATTCATCCCGTGGGGTCATTGCACAAATATTTTCAATTCAACCAAGCACTTCCATAGTGGATCAAATTCCAGCAGATTTGCAACTTGTTCTTACCAAGCACAATGGTGTTTTTTTAGAACCAACTACCCTGTCGCCTCGTCGCTCACATGACCATGCTATTCCACTACTACCAGGTAATGCACCACCCAACATCAGACCGTATCGGTATCCTCATGCTCTCAAGTCTAAAATTGAGCAGATGGTACAAGAATTGCTCAAAGTTGGTGTCATTCGACCGAGTACCAGCCCTTACTCTTCTCCAGTTTTACTAGTTCGCAAGAAGGATGGCTCATGGCGATTGTGTATAGACTACCGTGAGCTCAACAAAATTACCATCAAGGATAAATTCCCCATTCTGGTAGTGGATGAATTATTGGATGAATTACATGGAGCTATGTACTTCTCCAAGTTAGACCTTCGTTCTGGCTACCATCAAATCCGGCTCAAGGATGAGGATATCCCCAAAACTGCATTTCGTACTCATGAAGGTCACTATGAGTTCTTGGTAATGCCATTTGGTCTGACAAATGCTCCTTCCACATTTTAGAGCTTGATGAACAACATCTTTCACCCTTTCCTATGAAAGTTCATCCTGGTTTTCTTTGATGATATCTTGGTTTATAGTCGCTCGTGGGAAGAACACCTTATCCATGTGGATCAAACATTACAATTGTTGGCACAACATCAACTTTTTGCTAAGCGGTCCAAGTGTTCCTTTGGTCTAAATGAAGTGGAGTATCTAGGACACATTGTCTCCAAAGAGGGCGTCAAGGTCGACCCCAAGAAGATTCAGGTAGTTCAGGACTGGCCAAAACCTCGCACTCTCAAGGGACTTCGAGGATTCTTAGGGCTTACAGGTTACTACCACAAATTTATTTGTAATTATGGTAAAATAGCAACCCCCTCACATCCATGTTAAAGAAGGACTCTTTTACTTGGACGGGGCCCGCTGACCAAGCCTTCCTCGAATTGAAGCATGCTATGACCACAACACCAGTTCTAGCCATGCCAAATTTTTCCAAGCCTTTTGTCATTGAAAGTGATGCTTCCGGTCGTGGCATCGGGGCAGTGTTGATGCAAGAAGGGAGACCCTTGGCTTTCACTAGTAAGGCACTCTCTGATCGTAACTTGGGAAAGTCTACATATGCCAAGGAGATGTTGGCCATCTTACATGTTGTAACCCATTGGCGACCATATCTCATTGGGCATCATTTCTCCATTAAAACAGACCATCAGAGTCTCAAATACTTCTTGGAACAATGGGTTGCTACCCCAGAACAACAAAAATGGGTTTCTAAACTCATGGGATATGATTACGATATCACCTATAAAAAAGGCAAAGAGAATCTTGTGGCTGATGCTCTCTCTCGCCAATTTGAGGCCCTCAGTATGTTATGTGCCATTTCCTCACTTGTTCCTCAATGGATAGATTCCTTACGACAGGAGGTACTTCAGGATGCAGATTTGAAAGCTTTGGTGGCCTCGCTCCGTGATGATCCTACTTCATTCCCAGGCTACAATTGGGATGGCCATGACCTGCGTTATCGCCAACGCCTTGTTCTTCCTCGCACATCCCCACTCCGTGAGCTCTTCATGAAGGAACTACATACTGCTCCCTCTGCAGGCCATTCAGGATTTCTTAAAACATATGAATGCCTCAAGCGCACATTCTTCTGGAAAGGTATGAAACAGGATATCCATGATTTTGTCGCAGCTTGTGATACCTGCCAATGGATGAAAGGTGAAACGGTACGTTCTCCGGGTACTCTTCAACCCTTGCCCATTCCAGATCAGGTTTGGACTGACATTTCCATGGATTTTATAGAAGGGTTACCTAAATCTGGTGGTAAGTCTATTATTCTCATGGTAGTGGATCACCTTTCGAAGTATGCTCATTTTTGTTCCCTTGGCCACCCTTACACAACCTCCACCATTGCCCAAATATTTCTCGATTCTATTTTTTGCCTTCATGGTATGCCCACCTCCATTGTGTCTGATCGAGATCCCACCTTCACTAGTCATTTTTGGCAAGAATTGTTTAAGTTGCAAGGAACTCAGCTCAAAATGAGTTCAGCCTATCATCCGCAAACGGATGGTCAAACTGAGATTGTCAACAAATGTTTGGAGACCTATCTTCGTTGCTTTGCATCAGATCATCCTACTCAATGGGCGAAGTGGCTTCCTTTGGCTGAATGGTGGTACAACACTTCCTATCATACAACAACCAAACTCACCCCTTTTGAGGCCGTTTATGGGTGCCCTCCACTCACGCCTTCTTCATACATCCCAGGAAGCTCCAAGGTCCAGGCAGTTGACACTACTCTCAACCAACATACCGATGTTCTTCGCCAGCTGAAGCAAAATTTGGACATGGCTCAGAATCGGATGCGACAACAGGCTGACCAACATCGTTCTGAGCGTAGCTTTGATGTAGGTGATATGGTCTTCCTTCACTTGCAACCGTACAAACAATCATCCCTACAACTCCGCTGGTGCCAGAAACTTGTTGCAAAATACTATGGACCCTATCAAGTTCTTCAACGGATTGGTTCCACTGCTTACAAATTGGCTCTTCCGCCCACCTCCAAGCTCCATCCTATTTTCCATGTTTCCTCTCTCAAGAAAGTTGTGGGCACACAAGTACAGGTTCAGTCAGCATTACCGAATTGGATGAAGAAGGGTCCATATTACTCGAACCTGAACAATTGTTGGATCGTCGAACCCGCACTCTTCGCAACCGTACCATCACAGAAGTTCTTGTTCAGTGGCGTGGGCTCCAACCAGAAGATGCGACATGGGAGTCTCTCCATCAGCTCCAGCACCAGTTCCCTCATTTTCAGCTTTGAGGACAAAGCTTTTTGAAGGGGAAGGACATGTTAGGATCCTATCCTAACGCCATTTTGTAATTCTCATTTACTTATGTAATGACCCACTTCCAACGTGGGGGATCCCATTATGATATTATTTTGTAATACTTTGTAATGTATGTGGCAAGTGGTATTCCTAGCCAAGTGGCACCATCTCATGTAACCATTTTTTATCAAGATTGTAACCGATGGTAGGTAGGAGATTCTAGCTCGAGTGGCATTTTGCATGTAAGCCAACTCTTGAGCCTTTAGGTAGGGTTGCATGAAGTTTTTCTTTAAAAGATATGAAGCCATGTACGAATTCATATTTTTGCAAGCTAATGAAATATTGAAGGAGGTTGCCCCCTCGAAGAGGCCTGCGATTCTGTGTTATTGTGAGATTGTTCCATTTCTGCATTTAATTTCTGCATAGTGTTATTGAGTTATTTGATGTATTTGTGTTATTTTCTAGTATTTTGTGTGAGTGTGCTTATTTTTAATAGTGATATCCTAACATGGATTTAGTTACTGGTTATCTATGCATTATGGTAGGATGAGAAGACTACCATAAGGAAACATACATTTCTAGGGACTACAAAATCTTAACACCCTAGGCTCTATCCGAAGCTACGAAGTTTCATTTCACACTTCAGACATTGACTTCTAAATACTACAGACATATTTCTCCATCCTCAATTTTGGATTCTAGTCTATGGCTCATCATTTGTAATTTTTTGGAGTGCATTTTCGGTAGTTTTTGACACTCTCAAATGGCTCAATTTATTGTATAAAGGTGTATTTTCGGTAGAGATTGACACCTTCTAGATGAGTTTCACCATGAGGGGGAAAAACAATCATACAAATGGTGAACATAGTAAGTAGTGATCTATAGAGGCAACAAACCTAGAGGCTGACCTATAGAGGTGATAGACCCAAAGGAATAGGTTGACCCTGAGGCAACAAACCTGAAGGTTAACCTTGAGGCACAAAACAAAGGTTGACCTACAAAGGCAATAGACCTAGATATAAATCATGGATCTAGCAATATTATTCAAAGTAGAAGAGTCAAAGAGCAAGAGACAAAAATAAAATCCTATACATTATCCATTGTGTATTAGAAAAGTATATATTAAGGGGGGATGTTAGAATAAGTTAATGTGTACTTTGTATGCATGTTATGACACTTGTCATAATTTCATATAGGCTCTTTGTAGAGGAGGAAAACCACCATACTGTGTACGATTCTCAAGTTTGGATCTCCAAAAGTGAGAAGCCTTGAGGTGAACCACGAGGTCTATGTTGTTCTCTACACTCAATGCAAAAGAGGGGGGAAAGGTTCACCAGGAATGGTTTTAGGACTCGCTCCAAGTCCTCTAGTTTTCAAGAATGTTTGATGTATTTGATTCAAGATAATCACCTATGTTTGACCTTTCTAGATTTATGCTATGAAAGATAAAGGACAATGCATAAATATAGAATGCAATAATACAAGATCTAACATTAGAATGATTCTTTCTTTGAATGCTTTTCTAACCCTAGGGTTTTAAGATAGAAAACCTTTAAATAAGGGCTCAGGAGGAGATGCACAAATAATATTAACCCTAAGCGCACACTATATGTTTTTTATCCTTTAAATGCCTATAAATCAATTAACTGTATTTTATTTTAAATATGTTATAGGGTTTATAACAAAAATATAGGGCATTCAACAAAAAACTTAAAGATTAACTAGAACACTTATGTAATATGGTGGTTGATCCTTGCTTTTATCCTTTGTATAATGATACCAACAATTCATGTTCCTGCAAGATAACTTAAGAAACACTTGGAAAATATAATCAGCGTTAGGGGGCCTGCTTAGGCCACTGTACAATAATGCTTGGAGGCATAGCAGTCAAGCCCACTAGGCCATTTTAGTTGATCTTTTGAAAACATAAGCTAAAATTGACCTTTGGAAGAAAATAAACATATAACAATATAGCAAAATAAAATGATGAAACCATAGAACATAATGTAGTACTATGTCCTATGTGCAGCCTATGATGCAGATCTAAGGTTTGGCATAGTAATTTACCCCCAAATGCAATCTAGGTAAAATTATGCTCTGTAACAAGCGATCACGATTTTGCACAAGCGAAATCGTGCCCCGTAGAGACCCATGTGTGATTTTGTAGAAGTGAGGCGAAAAGCCTTAGATCAGTGTGAAATGACTAATGTGTGGTACAATGAATTAAAACATGCATGCAGAAGAGCAAAAACACCTAGTAGATTGTGTGGAAGAAGATAGAAGGTTTAAGACCTCCCGAATAGTTGATCTCTCCTTAAGGCTTCAACATAAATCCACCAAAGTGAGCAACAACAACAAATAATTTAATGTAGTAGAGAATAAATCACACTTCACAATTGTGAGCATGCTTGTGGGAGAAGAAAAATAATGTAGATCGAGCACTAAAGATTACTTATAATTCAAAATCATAATTTGTTGTCATAATTCATCGTGCTCTAAAAATGATTTCAAACCCTCCTTATATAGCGGATTTGAAGGTAAAATTGGTGGGAAACCCGAGGAGAGCCGATACCAAACATTCCACCTTCAAGAAATTAGGATTTTCTTAGAGAAAAAACCTAAAAGACAAAATCACGACCAGTTAGGGCCGACCACGATTTCGCCTTGTGCAAAATCGCATCCCATCAAGGGCAAGCGTGATTTTGCATAAAGAGGAAAAAAGGAAGAAAACAGAGGGGGGATGCCTAACCATTTCCCTAGGCAAGTCTAGGGGGTCTCCTAAGAGGACCCAGGAAGATTGCCCACTAAAGTGGATCAATATTTTGTGTCTACATTTTGCTCCCTCTTTGATGTATTTATGGCCTAATAAATGTGTCAAAGAAAGATGTAAACACTCACAAACAAAAGACATAAAGCGAAAAAGGGGTGGTTGATTTAGAAGAAAGTAGTGTGTAAAAATGATGTTGTTTTGAACACTTTCTTATTTTACACATAAATCAAGGCATTAGGGACATTAATACCCCTTAGGCGAGGGTATCCCTCGAGTTTTATGAGTGAGGACATATCCCTCATGAAAACTCGAAAAAATAGACGTAGAAGAAAATAGATTAAAAAAAATGAAAAAGAAGAAGAGACGAGAAAAAAACAAAGATAAATTTGAAAAAGGGGTAAAACCCTAATTCATTTTTATCGCGTAGAAGAGGAAAAAGAGCTCTGGAGAAAAACAGGTGATGGCGATACCAGTGCACCGTTCAGTGATCACGAGGGGTGAGGCTGACACAAAAACAGAATGGGTAGAGGTAAGATCGAAAACCTTCCCAACATTTGTCAATTTTTTAATTTTCATGCATTTTTGGGTCATTCCAAAATTGATGGCTTTTCCACGTACAACCTAGGTGTGATCTCACGACCCGATCATGATTTCACCCTGGGTAGTAGCGGTGAAATCGCACCTGGAAAAAAATATCAGGTTTAATTTTATGAAATTGCTCCTCGTGAGGATGAGGTACGATTTTGCCTCAAAAAAATCGTGGTCGTAAAAAACCAGGTGCAATTTTGTCAAAGAAGGAAAAAAAGAGAGGAAATAAAACAAGAGAAAGAAAAATAAAAAAGGAAAAAAGAGAAAAGAAAGAGGAAGGGAAGCAAGCAAGCTTACAACTCAAAATGTGAATGTCTAAGAAATTTTAAATTATAAATTTTAATGCAAATTTATTTATTTTGAATTAATGAAACTGATGCAAATTTTGTTATTTTTGTGAATGTAGCTTAGAGTAATTGAGAGTTGCGAGTGGTAGGTAGGCTCCTTGTAGGTGGAGCTAGAAGCACTCAAGCAGGCAGAGAAGGATACACTAGAGGTGGTAGGGCTAGATCAACTGACAAGGATACCTCAGGTTGAGGCAGATAGGGCACTACTGATGGCTTTGGTGGAGAGATGGTATCCAAAGTCATCTACCTTTCGGTTACTCGCAGGGGAGATGACCATCACACTGGAGGATGTGTGGCACATCTTGTGCATTTCCATCAGGGGAATGGTAGTTTCCAGAGTGGGAGGGTGATCAATGACCTTGCAACGATTTTCAGGAGGCTAGAACCATCGGGTGCAAGAGAGCACCATAGAAGTAGATGAACTAGTGGGGCGTTATGGGGTAAACCCATTGACAACCATGCTCAATGGGGTGGTAGTGGGATTACTGATGTACCACAACAGTGGGAAATATCTTCCATGGACGATGGTGGGTGTAGTAGTAGACATGCGACACTAGAGAGTTTGGTTCACATGGGGGTCATATGTGCTAGTTTGCTTGTACAAAACATTGTACAACATCGTGTACAAGTGGTATACAAGGATAGTTTGCACGATATTGCTCCAGGTATGGATCTGGGAGCACATAGCGATGCAAAGAACAAATGCACTACCAGGACCATTGCCCATCCTAGAGTGGCCAGCTACATACAAATGGTCCAGATCCCTATAGGTCATGAGGACATATGCTGAGAACCTGCCACTAGCGAGGCAGGTAACAAATGAACTAAGAGAGGCTAAGATTGTATGGCAACCCTGGTGTCTACACCCAGGATGGGCTGAGGATAGGATGGAGGTGTTTAAGGTTAGGAGGATTAGATGGCTGACCATGAAGAGAGGTGAGCGAGAGGTCTTCCATTTTGATAGAGTCCAGAGGTAGTTCGGGATCTTGCAAGGCATCCCAGACCTAGGAGATTACTAGTACTAGAGAGTATACTAGGATCGAGAAGGGGTTAGGGATGAGTTGGACTTGGCTAGGTGGGTAGAGAAGGACTTAGACAATCATCCTTACATGGATCCGAGGGTGGATAACATGAGGGTGGATTGACCTGGTGACAAAGACCACCAGTGCTGCAGGGACCAAGGAGGTAGGGGTATCTGGAGTTGCCCCCATAGAGTTTGGGGAACCACCATGCAGAGGATTGAGAGAGGCCTCTACATCAGTAGCAGCTAGCCGAGGCTAGGCCTCAGGATAAGGGGTGATGAGCATAAAAAATACTCATATTTTTGTATGAGTTTCTAACAATTGTGTGGCAGTATTATAAGAGTTGTATATTTTTATGAAATATTATGTATATATTTAATGAAATTATGTGCATTACCTAATTTGTGTGTGAAGTGTGTTTTGTGTAGATTTTTGCTGATTTTGTCATCTTCTGCCTAGTCAAGGTCCTACTTGGACCTGGCATGTTCTGCTTCAACAAACCCAAGGCATATATGGGAAGGTGCCTTGATATTCAAGAAGGCACCTTGATCCCATGTATGGGAAGGCACCTTGATCTACAAGAAGGCACCTTGATCCCATATATAGGAAGCACCTTGATCTTCAAGTAGGCACCTTGATGTCATGCATCAAGGGCGCCTTGATCTTCAAGTAGGCACCTTGATGTCATGCATCAAGGGCGCCTTGATCTTCAAGTAGGTGCCTTGATGTTTGTTGTGACTGTCGTACAACTAGCCCCAAAATTGGAGACCCACCTTTTTTTTTGTGTATTTGGGTGTTTCCATTTTGTTTTGAGTGTCTAATGCTTTGTTTTGTTTTGGGTTTGCAGTTTGCATCATTTTATTGTCAATGAGTTTTTGTCATCATTTTATTATTGATGATTTTTTATTGTCAATTTGTTGTCAAAGATATTTTTATTGTCAATTTTTTGTCGATGATATTTTTATCATCAATTTGTTGTCGATGATTTTTTATCGTCAATTAGTTATTGACAATATTTTTATCGTGAGTTTATTGTCGACGGTATTTTTATCATCACTTTGTCATCGATGATTCTTTTCGTCAAGTTTTGTTAGTAATTTTACTGTTAATTTTTTTTGTGTTTTCGTTCATTTGTGTGTTACAATAAATATAATTTATAAAATGAAAATAAAAAAGAAAATAAAATAATAGGTATATATATTCTTATATATATATGACATGATATAAAATATTTAATATATTTATTATTATTATTATTATTATTATTATGTGTTTTAAATATATAATAATAATACATATATTAAAATAAATAAATGATATATATTTTTTAAATTTATATGTTATATATATATATTTAATATCAAAATAAAATAAAGTTAATAAACAAAAAAAAAATTAATAAACAAACAAAAGTCACATCAATATTTGACTTCTTTCATTGAAGTTCCATATACCATATTTATTTGGGTGTCGCAGACGTAATTAAAACCTTTCATTTAATTTCATATGCTATGCTTCATATATTATCAAAATAATTGTTTTTAAAATCGTTTCTTATGAGTTGCATCGTGTTGTGTTCACAATTACATCGTGTTGTGTTCACAGGACATGAACTCCAGTCTTGGGCCATCTAGGCCAACATGTGCGAACGAGCTACACAAACGGGTACATTTTTTGAGAGCAAGGATGGACGTCGACCGTCGGATGAGATATACACATCGAAGAAAGCACCGAGATGAAGAGGACTTGGCAGGATTGACCCAAGTTGAACACCAGGCGAGTGATGGCCGAAGCTTGTGTGTATAGACGAATTTGACGTAGACCCCATGATTTGGATGAATAGCGTGGAGGATTGGCTACAATGTGAGTTGGCAGTTGAATATTCGGTGAGCAAAAAATGTGACGAAGGATAAAATTTGCACAACATGGAATACATTGCATGTTTCGAGGATTGCCAAAGTGGGTGAATTACGACGTTGAAGGAGAGTTTGAACTGGCAGTGAGGTATAGTCTGATGCATTATCGTTAAGCACATCATTAATTATCAATGAATTTGTCAATACATGGTAGTGTACAAGGCTATCTGCGGAAGGAGTGAATAGGGCTATAATTTAGGTCAATTGGGAGCAACAAGTTTTATTGGTAGGACCGATTGTGTGGGGGGTTTTAGGTCATTTCTACATCTAAATTGCATGGATTGAAATTTAATCTATTTGCAAAAATGAGAACTAATTGCTAATTGCAGAAATGAAACCTTAGTTACAGTTGCAAAATTGGAAACCTGATTACAATTGCAAAATAAAAGTCTATTTACTCTTGCAATAATGAAAAATGAAACGAAGCACAAAAAACTAGGTCCTGTCAATGCTCTGTAACATAAGGTTGCCAATATTTTGTGCAAGGGTTGACAGCAAAAACAACAATGCAAAAAAACTGCAAAAAATTGTAAATTGTTGGAAATGATAACCTACAATAAATTGGAAAGTTGTTGGGAATGAAAAGAATAACTAGATCTAGTACTAATCATATCACAAAAACATTCAGAACAAGAATTAAAAAACTAGGAATGTTAGTTGTGCAAAATAATGAAATTGACAAGTTTACAACTTATTATGCTGCAACAAAATCAAAATAAAACATGTCTGTTAGTCCTCCTCCTAGGTCTGGAAGTGGCCAACCTCCTTTTCCAAAAGAATGTATGAGTTCCTCTCTCTCTCTAAATCTTACTCACACTCAGACATAACAAAATAAATGGAAGAAACTGCACTTTTTATTGCTTTAGAAAATCATTACAATATTGCTGCTAAAATCTGTTACAGGATTGAAGTTACTATTCCTTACTTCTTACTTGCTTGCTTCTTGCCTACTTAGCTCGACCAAAAATGGGAGCTATCTTTTATAGATGCCTAAAATATATTTACAAACAAAAAATATACTATTCCTATCCTGCCGATCAATTCCTATTATCCTGCAGCATTTCCTGGTTTTTATCCTAGAAGAGGATCAATTGATCTTTTCCCATGAATGGTGGGTTTTGGATAACAAGGACGGTAAAGTCAGCCAGAGGATAGTTTCCCTTAACCTTCTCAACCTTATTTCCATTTTTCCACCATCAAAAAATAGTCAAAAAGCACTTTCTATTGTCAATATGAAGATAACTAGCTTAATCCGAAGAAACTACATTCGATCAATCCGAATATGTTTGCTCAATCCGAAGCTCTTTGTATTGACTAACTGTGCGGTCTTCAGGTGATCTCAGCTGCTTTTCTCAGGTGGGTTATCTCTCAGGAATTGATTGCAATAGCTTTTATCCTTCTCCATGTGTGAATTCCATGCTTGCCATTCATTGGCATTTGGCTGGAATTTACACAGCAAAACCAGTTTTTGCTGCATAGTAATAGTTTTCTTGCACCATTTGCTAAACTTAGATAAATAAATGCTTGAAAAACATCAAAACAAAACTAGTAAAGTGCTGCTATCAACCTAAGTATATTCCACATTTAGCAAGCCATGACAAAATAACATAAAACTATACAAAAAACTGTAAAAATCAGAATATAATATTCCTAACACATCAATCATGCAAACAGTTAATACACAACATATTAGATCAACTTAACTAGTATATAAGATAATTCACAAGAGTTTCTAGGCAATGTCACTGTTCAAAACATACTATGATGGAGGTATTTCCAGGCCTCATCATTTTCCCCCCAACTTATATTAATGCATGTCCTCATGCATTGTGTTGGGCTATGGAATCACATATATCCATATTCAAATTCCATGATCTATAGAACAATTTGGTGCCTATATAATATCCCCTGGTTTCCTGAAGGTTCCTGAGCCATTCTTTAAACTGATCATATGGTTGGGAATATTCTTCAAAATAGAAGGGAACTGGAGAAATGATGGTTGGAGACCTAAATCTGAGACCTATCCAGTGATGTTGCATAACCGTAATAATATGTACCACCCCTTCTGCTCTCCTTCTAGACCATTCCAGGTTGATGGGGGAGATAGACTCTCTTTTCTGCAAAGATATTGAAAGTTCTGCCCATCTGTTCCTACAAATTGATAAAGCAGGAATAAAATTAGCAACACAATAATCTTAGAATTTAGTCAAATAGTCCCTCAAGATATTTAAATACATTCTTTTAATGTTTTCCCTGTTCATCAAGTCAAAATGTTGTCTAGTAATAACTGGATGATTTGGTTGTACTACTCTGACTAACAACTTAGCTCTTAACTCAATCTCCTTATTTTGTGTCTTTTCCTGGTTCTAGTAAAGATGATTCTATAGGGTAGACATAAAAGCTCTTAACTGAAAATCTCCTATGCAAATCTGAGGGTGAAAATATACCTCCTCTGGAATGAAAAAGCTGTGTAGAAATAGCTCACATAGCAGATTTTTTTGTTCTGAAGGACTACTGAGGTAAGCTTCCAAAAACTCTTCAACAGTTTCTAATTTATAGGGGAGACCCGAGCTAATCCTCATGACCTGCCATCTAAGATATCTTTCCTTCAGAATGAGACTATAAAACCTGGCAGGTCATCTAAATTGGACTAAAAATTCAACAATGTGACATAGATCAGCCACCTGTTCCTTTAATTTATTGATTTTTGTGTCCTTTTCCTCCAACTGTTTTCCTACCAGTTTCAAATTTTCAACTTGTGTGGCAAGTTTCTCATATTTGATCACCCAATTAGCTATGTCTGTATTGTACTGATCCAAGGATATAGTATTGGGTGGTCTGATTACAGGTTGGAATATTGGCAATAGATCCACTTGTACCCCTTTTTCCTCTACTTCTACAGGTTGGGAATCTATCAACAGATCTACTTGTATCCCCTTTTCCTCTATCTCTACAGGTGGAGAATCTAACAAAATATCTACTTGTACCCCTTTGTCTTCTACTTCTACTGTAGGAATAATAGTTTCATAATTGGGCACAAAGATTTCATTCAAAGGAGTACTTACTTGATCATTCACATTTGATGCCCAAAGCTCTCCTGTGCTGGTGTTGTTTGTAGAAGAAACTGATGTGACTCTCCACTGATACTTTTTCCTATATTTTTGAGCAATTCTGGAGCATCTTCGGATTGAGAAGGTGTTGCTTCAGATTGAAAAGGCATTGCTTCAGAATGGGAGGGCACTGCTTTAGAATAAGCACCTGTATCTTTATTCAAAAGTTTAGATTCTTTAATCATGGGAAAATAATTACTTTCCTTAGAAAATCCAAACAATAATTGAACCAAATCCTCCTCATCATCTGATGTAGTTGACTGTTCTTCAAATTGTGACTGTCTACTCTTCAGTTTCTCTACTTCCTACTGCAGCTCTTCAATTCTCTTTTCATGTTTTTCAATAATATCTTCTCTTTCTTCAGTCCATTTTATTTGTGTTTTTATAATACTCTTGGCTGCTCTCAGTTGCTCTTTGATGTCCACCTCTTCCTCCTCTGATTCAAAAGCTGATGCAGACAAATTGTCTTCAATTTGTTGTTAAAAAATTATTTCATTTTCTGCTTTTTCTGCTTCAACCTCCTGTTCATTCTCTACTCCAACTTCCTATTCAATTTCTATTTCAACCTTGTTGATAAGCAACACACCCCCACTGAAAAATGAGATTCCATCCTTAGAAAATTCTGAACTTTCATTTTTTGCAGCAGGGACCCTCTTGATCTTTTCAGGTTTTAAATCCAAATTTGCTTGCCTCCTTTTTAAAGTTGTGCTTTTTCTTGCATTCTAGTTGTGTTATCCAAGAATTCACTTTTTACATGCTAGAATCATTCATGCACAAGCAAAATCTTGCACCGGTATCGAGAAAATCCAGAAAACAGTTACATAAATTCACTAAAAAATCAAACTTTCCATTTTTGGTAGTGTCGCGATATCGCGACACTTCCATTTTCGGAAATGTCGCGATATCGCGACAGGTAAGTCAAAATGCAGCTAAGTGCCAGAAAGGTCGCGATTTCGCGACATGTCGTGAAATCGCGACAGTTTTTTGACGAGAGAAGCAAGCTGTAAGGAGGGCACAATTTTGCGACATGTCGCAAAATCGCGACATGTCGTATTTTCGTGGCAGGAGAGAGAAAGTGGGCTGCAGGATGAAAAATCGGCTAAGTCAGAAACATGTTCCAAAATCGCGGTCAACGCGGTCAACGCATGCAGGTAAGGGAACTGTCGCGATATCGCGACGTGTTCTAGAATCGCGGCTGAAAATCGGGATGGCTGTACGGAGGCCAGGAGGGTCGCGATTTCGTGACATGTCGTGTTTTTGCGGCCGACGAGGGAGGAAGTTGCCGATGCTCTGGCAGGGTCGCGATTTCGCGACATGTCGCGAAATCGCGACATGTCGCAGAATCGCGGTAGGAGAGAGAAAGTCATAGTTGACCTGAAAGTGCATTCCGGCGGGAAACAGAAGGCTTCCTAGGGTAGCGACACGTGTCAAAGCGTGAATGGGACAAACAGAAGCCGACATGCAAGCTTATTTTGCGGTTTTTAATCTGTTTTAAATGTTTTAAGCTTATGATTTAATTAAAATGCTAATCTAATGCATCTTTTTGTCTTTCATGCAGGATTCCACCTGGCACTTGCGGGACAACCGGGAAAGACCATAAAGGCAAAGATAAAGTGCGGATTTAGTCAAGGACCGCCATGCTAGAGGAAAAGAAGCCGATAAATGCATTTAATGGAGATTTATTGCAGAATTGATAGCATGGAGACCATTTCAACTCAGAGATGGATTTGCGGAGATCAAATTGATGGAGAAGTGGTGACTCATCCGGCTCACCGAGCGAGAATTAATGGAGGCATTTATTTGCAGCTGCGGATGAATGCAAATTGCATTTGATTTTATCTTCTCCATTTATGGTAGCTAACTGCACTGATTTGCAGAAGGGTTAAGTTCTATCCGGACTTTGATTTTTAAATGGATTTTTATTGTAAAACCTGGGTCCTAGGGTTTAAGTGCGATAAGATTTAGGGTTTGAGCAAGATATTTTGGAAAAGATCAGGGTCTGTCCTGAGTCTATAAATACAAATTCTAAATGTAATCGCAGGAGGCGGAGACTTAGAAATAAAGGCTTATAAGCAATTTCTTGCAAATTTTGTGAAATCCTTTGTTTATGGACTTGGAGTTGATGTGCTTTAGCTTTTCTGTGATAGCATGGCCAGGAGCCTAATCTTTTGCAGAGTGTGAAAAGTGTATCTTCTTTTGTTATCCGTTCCATTTAAAGTTTGTTAGATATATGTTGTAAATCTGCCATTGTCAAGTTTAAATATGCTGTTAGGCTTCAGTTGTTCTATTGTCTGCTAGGGGAAATTACAGATTTGAGGTTAAGTTTGTTCTAATTGCTCTGTCTTCACTGTGCGAGCTAGGCTGCCGGTGAAAGATACCAGTTTTAACCAGCTGCCCTTGGATTTATGATTTTCTGCTAGATCTGTTTCACTCTGCCTTGTGCTCTTAGTTGAAAGTGATCTTAGATGATCTGGACACTTTCTTCTAGGATTTGTTCTTTGTGAAGTCGATAGCATAGATAAGATTGACAGTTTGGGTTTACAATTGATGTTTGATAAACTTCTCTTTTCTGCCCTACCCTACCCTCTCTTTGCTTACCGTTAATGATCCATTTTTATTTTCTTTATTTGCCTTTTATTTAAATCTGCTGACCCATGAGAGCTAGATCAAGAATTCAAGTTAAATCTGATTGTCAACAACTTTTGCAACTACTGAACAAGTTCAGGAACCCCCTGTAAGGTAACAGAGCAGTCCATATTGAAATCTATTCCAGAAGTGGAAAAGAGTGAATTGCCATTCGACCCAACTCTGTAACTCGCACCTTGGATAACCAGCTAGATCCTAAAGATGAGTGGGATCAGTCCCGTGGGTGTCTCCGGAGCTTTCCTTGCCTTCATCCTTTTTCCCGGGGTGTGCATGAAAGCCGAACCAACATCTAATTGGTGCTAGAAGGAGGGCCAAACATCTGTTCTTAGTGCACTTGAGTTGAGAAATCCGACTGTATGTGGAACTGTAAAGCTGTATTTTATCCAAAGTCTGGTAGCCAATTTTCCCCTCCTCCTCAGCCAACATCTAATTGGCGCTAGAAGGAGGGCCGAACTCAGTTCAAGTGTTGTAAGGGCATAACAACAACATTTGAAGGACCCACAGTGAACTCCGGACAGTTTTATAAATTGTCAGTACAGTTTTATAAATTGTCAGTACAGGTTTTAAATTGTCAGTGCAGTTTTTAAATTGTCAGTGCAGTTTTGTAAATTGTCAGTGCAGTTTTGAAAGTTGTCAGTGCAGTTTTGAAATTGCCAGAGAAGGCCTTAAGTTCAGTGGTTTGTTAAGAACAGTTCTATCATCACTTGCGGTTATCCAATTACAAATCAGAACATCACTGTCAGCCAAGTATTAATGGCAAATTGGTTGGGCTCCACAACTTTGAACATTCCGGGTATAGCCCATGACTTGCCCGAAGTCCGGGAAAGATACCTCCCTAGGTATAAACATGATGGGACAAGAACTGCAGAAGAACATCTGCTAGCTTTAAAAAATGCTCTAAGATTGTTGAATATACAACAAGAAGATGTTGCCTCGTAGATTGTTCCCGTTCACTCTCCAGGAGGGAGCTTATGACTGGTTTTTAAACCTCACCAGCAATTCCATTACTAGTTGGGATGATCTAGAGAAAGCTTTTATATCACAGTTCGGTGAAGTGATAGATCCCAGCATTTTATATCAGCAATTTTCCAGCATCAAGAAAGAGTCGGGAGAAACTGTCAGGTCTTTCAATATGAGGTTCCAAAGAGCTTACGATAGAATTACTGGCCATTACATCCCAAATGCAAATCTGGCCTTAGAAATCTACAAGAATGCATTGGATTCGGTGACCTCTATTTTTCTCAAGAGAGATATTAATATCACAACCCTGGCAGGGACTTATAAAGAAGCCTTAATTCTTGAAAGACAGTTAGGGCCTCAAATTTTGAGCAGCCCTTTGATATCCTATGTTACACGTGAACATGCCTGTTCCGAGACCCCATTCCACATCATGAGTTAGTGCCAACATGTCATGCTCTACCCAAGGAGACTACGTTAACTGTCACATCCACTCAGCATGTGCAAAATACAGAGAAAAGTTCTGACAAGTTCAAAGTGCAGGTGCTTGAACTGAACAGTTGTGATCTGACACCACCCAAATCTGAAGTTTTTCCTGGTGAGTTAAATTTTCCTAGAGATCAAAGAAATATTGATCTTTCTAGTTCACCCAAAAATAGTACAACCAGGGTTTCAGATTCTGTCACTTTTCCCGAAGAGACGAGAAAGTCTTGTACGGACTTCGTGGATGAAATGCAAGATTTTCAACAGTTCAAAATGGACGGTTATGACTTGAAATGTGAGAGTCCGGAACTTAATAATGATCCTTCCTCATCGGAGGATGATGAAACTGAGATTCAATCTCACTATGCGAAGTAAGCGAGGAGGATAGCATCATTGAGGATATGAGGGAACTTAAAGTCGACATCACCCTCTATGAACCGCCTCGATTGTTGGAAAAAACATTAACTTGATTGAGGCTTACTCTGGACCACCCGTTGAATTTCAAGAAAAGGAGGAAAAGATGGTAAATATGAATGTGGTCGGCCAACTTGGAATTGATGAAGCTGTCTCAACATAAGCTCGCAACTTCGAACATAATATCAAAGATAAGGCTATAAACCGTGTTGATGCGAGATATTGGAGTTTATGATTTGGCAAGCCGAAAAGGTGAGAACAATTATAGCCCTAATCAATAACAACAATGATGTTTGGACATTGCACATTGATGAGGTTAAGTCTAAGCAAGGCTCGGGTGAAAAGGAAAATTGTAAGCATTCTGCTAGAGGGATAAAAATTGAAGTCTTGGATATTGAAGTAGTGCAGCAACCACAAAATGTTCAAGTTGTTAAGAACCAGGGCATACAAATAAAACATGATTTCTTTCAGTTGTCACATCAATTTAAAAATGTGGTGGTCTGGGTCTGTCAAGGTTTTAAAGTATTTGATCCTGGGGGTTTTTTACATTCAGTCCTTTTGAAAGAACTATGCAAACCCTTTAATTAGAAGCATAAACATGTTATCATATGATTTGTTATTATATGATTTGTTTAATTTGAAGGAGTTGCAGATTTGTTTTTCAAATGGGACAGGGAAGACAGTAAACCCAAGTCTTTCCCAGATAGCAAATTTTTGAAGCACAGTCTTGAGTGCATTTCGTCAACAGGACCTGAAAGGTAATTTTTTTTAAATTACTTGCATGGTCAAAATTTTTTAAAGCACCATTTCTCTGCTTTCCCAACTGCTGCATTTTTTGAGTATGAAGGGAAGTTGTAACATATGTATGCATTGTAAATAAGCTTTGAAGTTTTTCAGTTTATTTCTTTGTCAGTGCAGTTTTTATTTCAATGTCTGTGCAGTTTTAATCTATTTCAGTTTAATTTTAATGCTCTGCAGTTTTAATTTATTTGTTTTTCGATTTATTTCTTTGTCGGTGCGGTTTTATTTTTAAATGTCCATACGATTTGCGATTTTCGGTTTTCTTTAGTTATTTTTCGAGTTTTAGCTTGTGCGGTTTATTTTTTTTGTCGAGTGCTTTTTATTTCCTTTCTTTGTCTTTTTATTTTAGCTTGCTTTTATTTTAGTCTGTATAGTCTTTTCTTTATTGCATTTCTTTTTCTTTGCTGTCTGTACAGTTGCAGTTTAATTTATTTCAGTTGCAGTTTTTATTTGCTTCAGTTCTTTTAGTTTATTTCTTTTATTGCCTGTACAGTTTTTATTTTCTTCCCTGCATTTCCTTTTCTTTGCAGTCTGTGCAGTTTTGATTCTGTTTTGCTTTAAAGCCTGTGCCTGTCCTTGGAAGCCTGTACAAAGTCCTTTGGCTTCTAAAATTCTATTTTTTAACCTCTGCCTGAGCAATCAATGAAAAGTCAGCCTGCTAAAAAATTGTTTATTCTAAGCTGATCAATCCAGTTTCCATCCAATGCCCATGCTGTTCACCATTCTAATTGAGATAGTCTGCTTACTCTGAACAGTAGAGCTATTTTGTTATTCATGACAAAGGCAGAGAGATGATTGGATCTTGTGTCTTACTTGCCACAGTTGTTTTAATAATAGAAAAACTGCTATGCTGTTTAGTTGGAGGAACTCCCGGGGAATCCAAGAAAAGCTGGTTATAAGAGGGGACTATGGTTCATGCAATTATTTGGGTGTCACCAGAGGCTATCAATGCCTAGACTGAAACAGTTCCAGATTGATCAAATATTAAAAGAAAATTGTAATTTCTCTAAGGTCTTCCAGATAGTGATATATTTCAAAAAGAAGAGAGATAAAAAAAAGAGAGATAAGAAAAGAAAAAAAGAAAAAAAGAAAAAAAGAGTTATATGATCAAAAGAGGCAGCCAATATTAGATTCTGCCCTACAGTTGTAAATTGGGTCGTGTAAATCTAAAGGGTAACTCTGTCTAGGCTGTAAAAAGCTAAACTAGTAAACAGAGCTCTACTCGGTTTCCCCATTTACAATCTAGAAAAGTTGATTAATCCAAGTTTATCATTCAATTCGGTCATCCTTGAAGAAAGTTCTATACCTTTGTAATTGCACATCCGAAATCTTCCTTGAAGTAATCCAACCTGATATGTCCTTGGAAAATTTTAACGAGTTAGCGGTTAGCGGTCAATTTATTGTGAAGAATGCCTGTGGCAAGGCATGATGCATGGTCTTTTTGTTTTGAAACCCGAGTCTTGGGTTCTAAAATAGTGCTACTATTTTACCCGCGAGATATCGCCATTTGTTGATAAGCAACACACCCCCACCGAAAAATGAGATTCCATCCTTAGAAAATTCTTAACTTTCATTTTTGCAGCGAGGACCCTCTTGATCTTTTCGGGTTTTAAATCCAAATTTGCTTGCCTCCTTTTTAAAGTTGTGCTTTTTCTTGCATTCTAGCTGTGTTATCCAAGAATTCACTTTTTACATGCTAGAATCATTCATGCACAAGCAAAATCTTGCACCGGTACCGAGAAAATCCAGAAAACAGTTGCATAAATTCACTAAAAAATCAAACTTTCCATTTTTGGTAGTGTCGCGATATCGCGACACTTCCATTTTCGGAAATGTCGCGATATCGCGACAGGTAAGTAAAATTGCGGCTAAGTGCCAGAAAGGTCGCGATTTCGCGACATGTCGCGAAATCGCGACAGTTTTTTGACGAGAGAAGCAAGCTGTAAGGAGGGCACGATTTTGCGACATGTCGCGAAATCGCGACATGTCGTATTTTTGCGGTAGGAGAGAGAAAGTGGGCTGCAGGATGAAAAATCGGCTAAGTCAGAAACATGTTCCAAAATCGCGGTCAACGCGGTCAACGCATGCAGATAAGGGAACTGTCGCGATATCGCGACGTGTTCTAGAATCGCGGCTGAAAATCGGGATGGCTGTACGGAGGCCAGGAGGGTCGCGATTTCGCTACATGTCGCGAAATCGCGACATGTCGCGTTTTTGCGGCCGACGAGGGAGGAAGTTGCCGATGCGCTGGCAGGGTCGCGATTTCGTGACATGTCACGAAATCGCGACATGTCGCAGAATCGCGGAGGAGAGAGAAAGTCATAGTTGACCTGAAAGTGCATTCCGGCGGGAAACAGAAGGCTTCCTAGGGTAGCGACACGTGTCAAAGCGTGAATGGGACAAACAGAAGCCGACATGCAAGCTTATTTTGCGGTTTTTAATCTGTTTTAAATGTTTTAAGCTTATGATTTAATTAAAATGCTAATCTAATGCATCTTTTTGTCTTTCATGTAGGATTCCACCTGGCACTTGCGGGACAACCGGGAAAGACCATAAAGGCAAAGATAAAGTGCGGATTTAGTCAAGGACCGCCATGCTAGAGGAAAAGAAGCCAGTAAATGCATTTAATGGAGATTTATTGCAGAATTGATAGCATGGAGACCATTTCAACTCAGAGATGGATTTGCGGAGATCAAATTGATGGAGAAGTGGTGACTCATCCGGCTCACCAGCTGAATTAATGGAGGCATTTATTTGCAGCTACGGATGAATGTAAATTGTATTTGATTTTATCTTCTCCATTTATGGCAGCTAACTGCACTGATTTGCAGAAGGGTTAAGTTATATCCGGACTTTGATTTTTAAATGGATTTTTATTGTAAAACCCGGGTCCTAGGGTTTAAGTGCGATAAGATTTAGGGTTTGATCAAGATATTTTGGAAAAGATCGGGAGTCATGTCCTGAGTCTATAAATACAAATTCTAAATGTAATCGCGGGAGGCGGAGACTTAGAAATAAAGGCTTATAAGCAATTTCTTGCAAATTTTGTGAAATCCTTTGTTTCTGGACTTGGAGTTGATGTGCTTTAGCTTTTCTGTGATAGCATGGCTAGGAGCCTAATCTTTTGCAGAGTGTGAAAAGTGTATCTTCTTTTGTTATCCGTTCCATTTAAAGTTTGTTAGATATATGCTGTAAATCTGCCATTGTCAAGTTTAAATATCTTGTTAGGCTTCAGTTGTTCTATTGTCTGCTAGGGGAAATTACAGATTTGAGGTTAAGTTTGTTCTAATTGCTCTGTCTTCACTGTGCGAGCTAGGCTGTCGGTGAAAGATACCAGTTTTAACCAGTTGCCCTTGGATTTATGATTTTCTGCTAGATCTGTTTCACTCTGCCTTGTGCTCTTAGTTGAAAGTGATCTTAGACTGACTGGACACTTTCTTCTGGGATTTGTTCTGTTGTGAAGCTGATAGCATAGATAAGATTGACAGTTTGGGTTTACAATTGATGTTTGATAAACTTCTCTTTTTTGCCCTACCCTACCCTCTCTTTGCTTACCGTTAATGATCCATTTTTATTTTCTTTATTTGCCTTTTATTTAAATCTGTGACCCATGAGAGCTAGATCAAGAATTCAAGTTAAATCTGATTGTCAACAACTTTTGCAACTACTGAACAAGTTCGAGGAACCCCCGTAAGGTAATGAGAGCGATCCATATTGAAATCTATTCCGAAGTGGAAAAGAGTGAATTGCCATTTGACCCAACTCTGTAACTCGCACCTTGGATAACCAGCTAGATCCTAAAGATGAGTGGGATCAGTCCCGTGGGTGTCTCCGGAGCTTTCCTTGCCTTCATCCTTTTTCCCGGGGTGTGCATGAAAGCCGGACCAACAAACCTCTTGTTCCTGCTCAGGGAATTCTAGAAAGTTTTCCATGATTGTATCTAGAATTATAGTGGCCTACTGTATTGTAGCAACTTCAGAGTTATCTTGCCTAGTCTCTTCCTCAACCATTTGTTCAAGGAATCCTAAAAAATCTTTCATGGTTGTATCTACAATTACAGTGGCTTGTTGTATTTCTGTAACATCAGGACTTCCTTGTCTGGTTTCCTCCTCAACCATCTGTTCTTTCATTTCTTTTTGGTGGAGTCTTTTAGATCTCCTAGTTCCTGTTGTATATTTTTTCTTTCTACCCTATTTTCTTGTGGTAACAAGGGTTGTAGGAACAGTTTCAGGCTCTGGTGGGAGTTATTCTTTTTCTCCTTCTGTTTCTTCCTCTGTTTGGCTGGGAATTTTACTCCCCTGTTCTGACAGTTCAATAATATTTTCAAAAAAATGGACCTTTTTCTGTTTTCCTTTTCTGCTGCCAGTCCCAGATCCTCTCTTCTTTTGTTTTTGAGGTCGTGAGGTTGAAGGTTCTAGGGAAAGGTGCTTTATTTCTTCCTCTACAGAAGCATATGTTTCCTCTTCTACAACAACATCTGTTTCCTCCTCTCCTTCATCTTCTTCCCCAAAAACTACATCAGTTAAGGCAGAGTAAAACCTATTAAAGCTTCTAGGGTTTCCCCTAAAATGATGTTGGCACACCAGTTTAATAAGACCATGGTGACGAGGGCTCCCTTTTCCCTCCTGATAATGTTTTGCCATGTTCTGCAGCTCTTGGTGTAGGTACAATGGAAAATTTACCCTAAATTCAGGTTGTTGCCTACCATGCCTAAGGTGATTTAAAATTCTGAAATGATGCCCTGACAAAACCACATACTACCCCTCACAGGTTAAAAATTTGATGACCCATGTGGCTACTTCATCCCAGGGCTCTTGCAGGCTGGTCCTTTTTACCCCCTTACACATGTTATTGTTTATCAAATATTCTGGCTTCCTATCATCTTCTTCCACAAACTGACTAACTACATTTGCTAATGTGTTTTTGCCACTTTTAGAAATTTGAAGACCTTGCAATGGAAGTTCAGTAATTTGACTCAGAACTTTAGGGGTTACCTTAATTGTCATGTCGTTGATGTGTGCCCGGTTATTTCTGAACGTCTGAGCAAATATGACAGCCAAATCTTCAGAGCATCCATTAAATTTATCCAAGAAAGGCATAAGCCCTCCATCTTCAAAAATCTACAACACTTCTAGATTTTCCCGAAGGAGAGTAGTATCTGCTGGCTCCATTTTTGTTTTTCACCCCATTGTTCTGTTCTGCTATTTTTGCACTAAGAATGCTTCTCACTTCTGCTGCCACACTCGTCTACTGGTTTCTACAAAAATAGGGTTTTTCTTTTGGGTTGCAATGTCTCTGTTTTTCTTCGAAAAGAGCTTCAATTCCTGTACCTCACCTCGTAATCATTTTGCTTTAGCAAATATGTCTTCGAAAGGAAAGGTGGCACGCCTTTCTATTTTTGCTCCGGATACTTGGCCGACGATGATTGGACAGACGTCCTTGCCATCAGATCTTCCTTACTATTTTTAGCGCATCCATCCGACACGTGAATCTACCACATGCGTGGTTATCAACAATGAACTATGGTGGCATGCTATTGGTCGTTCTCCCATGGTTCCCGTACTTCCTCAATGGGTGCAAATATGAGACAGATTACACCATGCAAGCCAACGGACACGTGTCAATTATCACATGTAGTCAAAAAATTTGTTGACCGTGTCTTTTCTCCCTCCTCGGATGCCACGTGGAAATATTCTACCGACGCCGTGTCTTTTTCGATTTTCACTTTTTTTCATTTCGAAGATAAATGCTCAATCCGAATATTATTCCTCATTCCGAAGATTATGCTTCATTCCGAAGACAATTCTTCATTTCGAAGACAATTCTTCATTCCAAAGACAAACAAAATTTCAAAACATACTCCCATCAATCCGAAGACAAAAATTTTCAATCCGAAGACAAAGCTGGCATTGTCATTCTTAATCCGAAGAAAAAGTTGGCATTGTCATTCCAAAGACAATTTTCAATCTGAAGATAAAATGAGACTATCATTCTGAAGACAACTTTTCAATCCGAAGACAAAACTGGTGTTGTCATTCCAAAGACACAACAGGCACTCATTCCGAAGATCAGGCAGAAACCAAAATTCTTCTTTTCTTAAAACATGTTTTGATTATGCCAACTCTTATGAACACCTTTATACTAATGGTTAATTGTCATATACTATATACCAAATATTTACAATGAGAAAAGTGCAAGAAATATATACCTGGTTAAAACAAGTTAATGCAAGTTTGGAAAGATGACTGCTTCTGTTGATGTTCTGCTGAGGCTTTCTGCAACACTTCAAAACAAGTGCAGTTGGTGAATTTGTACAATGGTGATACAGAGTGTCTTCAGGGCTATGCATGCCAGAAAACTGGTTTTCATGCACACCAATTCAGTAGCGCCTCAAAGAGGTTTTCACTGCTGAATTATTCATTTTTCTCTTTTTTTTTTATTTTTACCTTTCATTTTCTCTTTTTTTTTTTTTTTTTCACCTCTCCTTTTCTCTTTTTTTTTTTTTTTTCACCTCTCCTTTTCTCTTTTTTTTTTTTTTTTTTTTTCTTTTTTTGAAACTCCATTATCAGGCTGAATCTGTTGAAGTTGAGGTGGAAGAGGGAATCTCTTCCACCAGTTGTACATCCAAGCTATCAAGTTGTTGCAAGAACTCCTCTTTAGTCAGAGGTGTATGGTACACCCGAAGGCGATGTCCATTCACTACCAACTTTCTCCTTGACTCATCAATGGGAGAGATACGAGCTGCTCCATTGTCAAATACCTCTTCAATCTGGTAAGGTCCAAGCCATCTAGTCCTCAGCTTTCTAGGGAAGTCCTCATAGCGAGAATCAAATAACAAAGCCCAATCTCCTTGCTGAAATTTCCTCTACTGAATGTGATTGTCATGCCACAACTTCCTCTGCTCCTGAATTACTTCAGTTTGGTGTAGAGCATCCAACCAAAGTTCATCCAATGCATTCAGCTACAGAATCCTATTCGTCTATGCCTATGACAATTCAATCCCAATTTCCAATGCTGTGCGCAATGTTAGTAGCTCAAATTCAATAGGTAGGAGGGGCTTTTTACCAAAAACAAGTTCATAAGGTGTGAATCCAGTAGTGGATTTCCAAGTAGTATTGTAAGCCCAAACTACTTCAGGTAATTTATCTAGCCAGTTTCTCCTATGAAAAGCTACTATTTTTGTCAAGATCCATTCTAGTTCCTTGTTTGTTACCTCAACTTGGCCATTTTCTTGTGGGTGGTAAGGTGATGATTTCCTATGTTTGATTTCATACAATTTTGTAAAAGCCTCAATGACTTTAGATGCAAATTGGGGTCCCTGGTCTGTGGTGATAGACCGTGGAGCTCCAAATCTCTGAAAAATCTGAGTATACAAGAAATCAGCGACCTTCTCTTCATGAGCATGTTTGAAAGCACACACCTCTACCCACTTTGTCAGGTAATCAGTGCATACCAGAATATGCACCTTTCCTTGAGAAGGTGGATCAATAGGTCCCACAAAATCAAGCCCCCACCTCTCAAATGGCTCTAAAACTATTTGAGGCTGTAGTGGCATCTCATTTGTATGAGTGGGTTTCCCCATTCTTTGGCATGCATCACAATGCCTGATGTACTTTTTCACATCCTTGTGAAGAGATGGCCAATAATATCTTGTTCCTAAAATTTTTCTAATTGTGCTTTTTACATAATAGTGTCCACCAGAGGGTTCATCATGACAAGCCCTAAGGACATCATATACCTCATCCTTTTGGATGCACCTACGCAACACATGGTCAGGACTGCACTTAAAAAGCATACCCTTAATCCATTCAAAGGAAGAACTCTGTTTGATCAATTGTTTTCTCTGTTTTGAAGTGAAATGTGGGGGAACTTTCCCTGTGACCAAATAGTTGGCTATATCTGCAAACCAGGGTGATTGGACAGATATAGAAAATAATTTTTCATCAAGAAAAGTGTCCTCAACTAATTCCCCTTCCTCTGTGTTCTACAACCTGGACAAGAAATCTGCTACAACATTAGCTTTTCCTGGTTTGTTGATTATTGTGATATCAAATTCTTGTAGCAACAGTAACCAACGGATAATTCTTGCACTCACCATAGGCTTATTCATCAAATATTTAATGGTTGTGTGATCTGTGTGAATGAATATTTGATAACCTGTGATGTAATGCCTGAATTTGTTGATGGCATAAATCACTGCCAATAATTCCTTCTCAGTTGTGGTATAATTTTTCTCAGCTCCTGTCAAATTCTTGCTAGTGTAGTAGATGGCATAGTGTTCACCATTGTCAATTTGTCCTAATGCTGCTCCAATTGCAGTATTGGAAGCATCAGTCTGTATGTGAAATGGTAATGTCCAATTAGGTCCTCTTAACATAGGTGGAGTTACTAATTTCTCTTTTAGAGCTTCAAATGATTCCTGACACCTTGCAGTCCAGGAGAATTCAAAATATTTAGTCAATAGGGCAAACATGGGATTGGCTATTGTGCTAAAGCTAGGAATAAACCTACGGTAAAAACCAATGTGTCCTAGGAAGCTTCTGACATCAGTCTGAGTTTTAGGAGGAAGAAGATTCTTGATAATTTCCACCTTCTTTGGATCAACCTGGATCCCTTGAAGAGAGATGTGATGACCAAGAACTATTCCTTCCTCCATCATCATAAAATATTTGTCTGGATTTAAGGATAACTGGTATGTTTCACAGTGAGTTAAAACTTTGTTAAGGTGTTCCAATGTATAGTCAAAAGTCTATCCACATACTGTGAAATCATCCATGTATATTTCAACACTATTGGTAGTCAGATCAGAAAAAATTGCTAAGACTGCTCGCTGAAATGTTGTTGGGGCATTACACAAACCAAAAGGTAAGACCCTATAGGCAAATGTTCCCCATGGACAGGTAAAGGTTGTTTTCTCTTGATCTTCAAGTGCAACCTGAATTTGATTATACCCACTAAATCCATCAAGAAAACAAAAGTATTTCTTTCCAACAAGGGTATCTAACACCTGATCTATGAAAGGTAATGGAAAATGGTCTTTGTATGTCACTTTGTTCAGCTCTCTATAGTCTACACATACTCTCATTTTTCCATTTTTCTTAGGAACTATAACCAATGGAGAGACCCACCGGCTATCAAAAATTGGGTAAATGAATCCTACCTCTAGAAGTTTTTCAATTTCTTCTTTTACAATATCCCTCAAGGCAGGATTCAGTATTCTCTAGGGCTGTCTTACTGGCTTGACATCTTCAGTATAAATCCTGTGGGTGCATATATCAGGGTGAATCCCTGACATATCTTTGTAGTCCCAAGAAAAAGCATGGACATGCTTCTGCAAAATAGCTATCAGTTTTTCTTCCTCTTCCCTAGTAAGCCAGTTGTTAATGTTCAGAAATTTGCTTGGTTGGACTTCTATTTGTTTTGTATTTGGAAGGACTGAATTCACTTCTTCATACTTGGTGATTAGGGAGTTAAGAGGACAATGATGAGATGGGAGGAAATAAGAAGTTTCTGTTTCATTGATTTTTGATGGAAGCATATCCTGTATGGAACAGTGAGAAGGGAAGATCAGGTGATGGTGCCACCCATGTGGTAGTGAAACAGATGTTTCCTGTGATGGTATAGATGGCTTACCTTCAGAATTTTGATCCTCCTCACTCCCTAACAACTGATGGATATTTACTGCTTCCTCTTCTAACCCTTGTTCATGCAGAACATTCATTAGGATAGTTTCATTCTCTAAAGTTTCTATGTCATGGAGGTCTTCTGTGTGTTCCCTTACTACCAAGGTGGCTAGTGTGGAAATAACCTCTTCTGGTTCTTCATCTGAGTCAGGAAACCATAACTGACCTAAAAAATTGTTGGAGGGTCTTGCAGGAGGATACAGAGAAATCTATTTTAGATCAATACCATTTGAAATGGTCATTTTTCCAGATCTGCAGTCTATGAAGGCTGTTGCAGTTGCAAGCCAAGGTCTTCCCAAAATGATGGGATATCCATGTGTTGAATTCCTTGGCTGTAAAACCAAAAAATCTGTAGGGAATTCCCAAGAAGAGACTTCTATAGGGACATCTTCAATGATACCTTCAGGTTTTGCAACTGACCTATCAGCCATTTCTAAAATTGTAAATGTGGGGCTGAGATGTTTGAGCTGTAATTGTTCCATTATATCCTTGGTCATGACATTTATTGCAGCTCCTAGATCTACTAAGACATTTGATATTGGTACTGAGCCTATGGTAACTATGATAACTGGACTCCCTGGGTCACTATACTTTGGAGGTACTAGTTTTCCTGACAAGAGATTAACTATCTTTCCTTCAACCTGAACAGTTTTGGGAAATGCTTTCTTTTTTCTTCCTGCTCTTCTAATGCACAAATCTTGGATAGTACTTTTAATCATAGGTATATCCTTAATGGCTTGCAATAAGGGCAGTGATATAGTTAATTTTCTAAGTTCCTTGACCAGGTCTGACTCAAAATTTTCTGTTGTGGTATTGAATCTTTCAGGATATGGAATTATCCTTGATGAAGGTAATTGTTCTGCCTGTGGTTCTATTTTTTCTTCTTCTTTCTCTATTTTTGGTTTAACTCTAATTGGTTCCAAAGGTTCTTGCTTTTCATTTTCTTTGGTTTTAGTTGAAACAGGTTCAGGTACAACTTTTCCTGAATGAAGTTGGATGTTACTACAATCAAGAACATTTATTTCAGCATTTTCTTCAGCTTCAGCCACATAGACAGGGGATGCCTGTATCATGTTGTTTGGATTAGTGACTGGTTGAGCTGGAAGTTGAGGTTGTTTCACCTGTTGCATTTGTTGATTTTGTTTCCCTTGAAAATTTTGATTTGGTGCAGGCAACAAATTCTGATTTTGTCCTTGAGTTCTTTGCTGCCTTGGATAGGACTGGTATTGTTGTCCCCATTGTTGTTGATTTTGCATCCAAGGTGGAGTGTTTTGATTTTGATTCCAGGGTGGAGTATTCTGATTCTAGGAAGGATTGCTCCAACCTGTTTGTGGGCATTCTTGTGAAGTCCACTGAGAATAATTCCAAGGCTTTTGGGGTGGATCTGACTGTCCCCAAGACATGTTTCCATGGTTGTTTCCCCAATTTGTAGGAAAACGAGGGGTATTTTGATACTATTGAAAGTTTCCCCCTTGTCTTGGTCCCACATAATTGAGTTCTTCTGTTTGAATTTCTAGGATAGTTTTTAGTTGTGGTAGCAGATGACATTTGTCAGTCAAATGTCCTTTTGAACAAATACTACAAATGGCTGAAATGGATGTTTTGTTTAGAGGACATTCCTGTAAGGCATGTTTACTCCTGCATCTTGGGCAATAAATTGCTAGGGGTTCTATTGTTTTTGCCTTAGCAGACATTTCCCCTAGAGTTGTATTCAATTGCACCAAAATGTCAGTTTTAAAATTTGCAAATTCCTCTATTAGGTCCTTCACATCAGTGCCATTTACACTTCTCTTTCTTCTTCTCTGCCTAGTGTGAGAATAATTTCTATAGAGTTCCACAATCTCATCCATATTACGAGTACTTACATCCCCATTTCCCATTAAATCTAATACCTCTCTGGATTCATCTTGTAATCCCCTTAGAAAAATGGTTTTGCACAATTCTGGTTCTCCTAGTCCACACCTTCTTTGAACAAATACAAATCTATCAAGGTAATCTTCTAGAGTTTCATCATCCTCTTGTTTAATTCTGAACAACTCATCTTTCCTATTCCTAACATGATAATATTCTTGATATTTGTCCAAAAACATAGTCTCCATTTCATCCCAGGTTCGGACAGAATTTGGCTCTAAACTCATGAACCAACGTAATGTTGAGTCCTTGAGTGTTGAGGGAAAAACCTTGAGTTTCTGATTATCATTGATATAATCATAGGTTTGACACACTACTTTGAATTCAAACAAAAACTGATCAGGATCTTCAGATACAACACCTCGAAAGGTTGGAAGCACTGAAGGTGAGATGGTTTTCATGGGAGAGTTTTGTGTTGGATTCAAATGGATAGGATATTCAAATGTTCTAGAAGGTTGGGGCATATCTTGATCATCATCTTCATTATGGACATGGCCATGTTGGCCATCCCCATCTAGATTTCCTCTCTCTGCCATAGTTTCCTGTTCCTTAGGAATAGTTAAACCTATCCAAATTTCCTTCTCAAGAGGTCCAAAATCCTCTTTTGATGATGAGTCTGGTGATTTTTCTTTCTCAGGATGTTCTAATGATGATGAAGCTGGTGATTTTTGTTTCAGTATTTCTGGTAGTTCAAACATAGGTGATTCACCCCTTAGGCATGAAGATCTTCTTAATGGAACAAGCCAGGGATCACTTTGGATAATTCTACCTTTTTCATCCCTAGGCCTACTCATTCATAGTTACTCCTGAATGACATAAATTATAGGTCAATAGTTGTTACTTAACCAGCTGTTATATTCAGATTTTACCCTAAATTTTCATAGCTCAGCCTAATTAATAGCTATTGGACTATTGTCACCTTCTAGCAACACTATTCCTCGACAATGGTGCCAAAATGATGCATTGTCGTTAAGCACATCATTAATTCTTAATGAATTTGTCAATCCAGGGTAGTGTACAAGGCTATCTGCGAAAGGAGTGAATAGGGCTATAATTTAGGTCAATTGGGAGCAACAAGTCTTATTGGTAGGACCAATTGTGTGGGGGTTTTAGGTCATTTCTACCTCTAAATTGCATAAATTGAACTTTAATCTATTTGCAAAAATGAGAACTAATTGCTAATTGCATAAATGAAACCCTAGTTATAGTTGCAGAATTGGAAACCTGATTATAGTTGCAAAATGAAAGTCTATTTACTCTTGCAATAATGAAAACTGAAATGAAGCACATAAAACTAGGTCTTGTCAATGCTCTGTAATAGAAGGTTGTCAATCTTTTGTGCAGGGGTTGACAACAAAAATAACAATGCAGAAAAATTGTAGAAAACTATAAATTGTTGGAAATGAAAACCTATAGTAAATTGGAAAGTTGTTGGGAATGAAAATAATAACCAGATATACTACTAATCATATCACAAAAACATTTTGAACAAGAATTAAACAACTAGGAATGTTAGTTGTGCAAAAGAATGAAATTGACAAGTTTACAACTTATTCTGCTACAACAAAATCAGAATAAAACCTGTCTGTTAGTCCTCCTCCTAGGTCTGGAAGTGGCCAACCTCCTTTTCTAGAAGAAGGTATGAGTTCTCTCTCTCTCTAAATATTACTCACACTCAGACATAATAAAATAAATGGAAGAAACTGCACTTTTATTGCTTCAAAAAATCATTACAATATTGCTGCTAAAATCTGTTACAGGACTGAAGTTACTATTCTATTAGCTCTATTCCTTACTTCTTACTTGCTTGCTTCTTGCCTACTTAGCTCGACCAAAAATGGGAGCTATATTTTATAGATGCCTAAAATCTATTTACAAACAGAAAATATACTATTCCTATCCTACAGATCAATTCCTATTATGTTGTAGCATTTCCTGGTTTTTATCCTAGAAGAGGATCAATTGATATTTTCCCATGAATGGTGGCTTTTGGATGGCAAGGACGGCAAAGTCAGTTGGGGGATATTTTCCTTAACCTTCTCAACCTTCTTTCCCTTTTTCCACCATCAAAAAATAGTCAAAAATTCAAAAAGCACTTTTTGTTGTCAATCCGAAGATAACTGGCTCAATCCGAAGAAACTACATTCTGTCAATCCGAAGATGTCTGCTCAATCCGAAGCTCTTCGGATTGACTAACTATGTGGTCTTCAGGTGATCTCAGCTACTTTTCTCAGGTGGGTTATCTCTCAGGAACTGATTGCAATAGCTTTTATCCTTCTCCATGTGTGAATTCCATGCCTTGCCATTCATTGGCAGCTGGCTGGAATTTACACAACAAAACCAGTTTCTGCTGCACATAGTAATAGTCTTCTTGCACCATTTGCTAAACTTAGATAAATAAATGCTTGAAAAACATCAAAACAAAACTAGTAAAGTGTTGCTATCAACCTAAGCATATTCCTCATTTAGCAAGCCATGACAAAATAACATAAAACTATACAAAAAACTATAAAAATCAGAATATAATATTCCTAACACATCAATCATGCAAACAGTTAATACACAACATATTAGATCAACTTAACTAGCATATAAGATAATTCACAAGAGTTTTTAGGCAATTTCAATGTTCAAAACATACTATGATGGAGGCATTTCCAGGCCTCATCATAGTCTACCCGACGGTATTAAAGAGATGGTTTGAAATGTAGGGCATCGTTGATGTTAGGAAACATTCATGGGAGAGCAGCAGGCAGAAAACACTGCCACAACACAAAGGCAACAAACGACATCAATGTATACAACATTATGATAACCCAATGCCAAAGCAAGTTGAACAAAAGATGAGCATCTGTAGCCATGGCTCAACGATAGGGGCCTTAGACGATGATCGGGGATGGCCACTGTTTTCCCATTATCGTGGTGGGGGTAAATGAAATCATCATTGGTGAAGATAGTTAGGCGAAGTTAGACACAACACTATATTGGGATTGACCAATAATGGATTGAAGTTGAAACAAAATTTGCAATGGTAGACAGTGTAAATGAAGGCCGAAATAGGTGGATGATGATGTGTATATCGGAGGGTTTGAAGCATTGATGGTAGTCTATTCGATGACATAGCCAGTGCCCACAAGATTGAATGATCCTGAATGATGTATACGACGACAACAATATCTGGTCGAGCGGTATTGTGGGATATCAAAGGATAGTTTTATGGTAGATTCACAGGATTCAACGAACAGGTGATGTATCCAACAAAAGAAACACATGACAATAGGTGGTATGCTACATGATGACAAGAAGCGTATTCTTGGATAGCATAAAGACCCGGCTGCAAATAACAAAAATATAGAAAACAATGATTGGAAGGTAGACGCCATGGTGTCTTGAAATTAACGATCTCCGTGGTAGACAACAGGTGATCGAATCACGATTGCATGATGAGCATGTAAAACACAACAGGTTTGGAAGAGATGCATAAGTGGCATCCGACAAAGGAGGTGGATGCTGACTTTTCTGAGCAACTGAAAGTGTCATGACACAATTGCGTGGCTTCATTGTCCCTGAGCTTCTTTCAGGATGAAGCATATTTTGAGCAGAGGGAGTAAAGCTACCCACATTAATGTAGCCATGTTGGCACTGACATCTGTATTAAAATTCTAATAAAAGCATTACACACTCAAGTGGGGCAGCCCCACGTGGAGAGAAGTGGTCGATGGGATAGTGGATGATTTGTCACCACACATAGATGACGTGAGGTGAATAATGTGGACTACAACAACAAAGGGAATATAGGAGGTATCACAAACACTCTAAACTTCCCTACCGTGAGGGCATCACCATTGGGAGCATAGAGTTGGCAGTGGTGTTGAGGCGAGCTTGGTAGGAAACAACGACGTCACAGAGATGGAAAGTTGACCAACGATTTATCCCACATAAAAGCGATGGGTATTAAGTGAATATGTGTTCCCAAAGGCCTTAGATACTAATTTAGTGGGGTTGATATAAAGTGAATGTTATCATAGGGTAAAGGGATAAATCAAATGCATGGTTATCCTTTTATAATAAAAGGTAGCATAAAAGTCGGACGTTCTAACAAATGGAGGCTCATGCTAAATTGAAAAGGCGTTACAAATGAAGATTGGACAAATGGAAGCAGAGTGTTTTAAAGAAAAATAAATAGATGAAACAAAGAGCCAAACCTAAAGAAGGAAAATGAAACAAAGTCAAAAGAGAGGAATATGAAGTAGAGGAAGGGAAACGTTGGAAAATGAAAATAATGTATTGAGAAATGAAACAAAGTTTTCTAAAATTGTTAAATACATCAAATTAAAAAAATATGGGGTTGGTTCTTCTTTGGAAGACCAATGCTGTTGAAAAGCAATGTAAAAAAGGAAATGAGATTTTAATGCAAGAGCTTTTTTCAGAAATATGGATTTTGTTAGCAAAATAGGAGGAGAATTTTTTGCATGCTTGGATTTAAATTTTTCATCTTTCCCTTGTTCAGGTTTTGGACTTATATGTGATGTTTGATGCATTTTAATGGTCACATTATGGAATGTTTAAACCCTGAAATTTATTTTCTGTGTTCCTAGGAGCTAGCACTTAATTTATTTTAATTGTGAAAATGCTAGTTAAAATAGACTAGGTTTCATGCAAGAGTTTCTCACATCTTCGGTTTTACATGACGGGATTCTATCAAACTGATAAAGCTTTGCATGTCTACATTTTCAGCATTCAAGTTATTTCAGATTTTCATTTTTTATTTTTCTAACTTTTATTTTGCATATTTTTTTTTAACTTTGAGGATTAAAATAAAAAATAAAAATAAAAAATAAAATAAAATGACAAAAATAATTACATGGGTGTGAAGAATGAGATACAATCTATCATATGAAACAAATTTGAGCTCATTTTGAAGTCATTTCGATTTTATAAAAATTATTGAAAATGACTGTTTTATGCAGATTTTTATAATTTCGGAATTTTTTTTTTTCACATTTTGGAGGCAAATCAGATTTTTAAACTTTGCATTTCCATTCATAAGCATAATATGACCTTTCCTTTTGAAAAAATCAATTTCATTAAAGGGGGGTAATTTTTATGGCATTTCATTGGCCATTATTTAAGAGCAATAAATACCCTTCTCTTTATGAAAATTTTGATTTCATCAAAGAGGTAATTTATCATTACATCAAAGGCTAGTGTTTTAAAACATTAAATTATTTCTTCTTTATGAAAATTGAGTTCATTAAAGAGGGATAATTCATAATGATATTTTGAGGCCATTATTTTAAGGCAATAAATTGGTGTCTCTTTATGAAAATTATTTTCATCAAAGAGAGATAATTTATTAATTATATCAAAGGCTATCTTTATCTTCATGATAGAAGCTACATTTAATGAATTCCTTTATCATTTGAAATTCATATTTAGAGATAGGTTTTAATCTTCTATTTCATGCTTAAAGTAGGATTTAATGCAAGGTAAAAAACTTGTTTAAAATCTACCTAAAATCCTCCAAGATAAAAGGAATTAAGGCATTACATCGTGGTCATATGAGGACCAATTTATATTTACATTTAAGTTTCATGAACAATCGTTAATATGGCATAATAAAATAAACCAACACATGCCCCTTGTTAACAGTTACTTGCAATCACTAAGGTGTTCCTAGAATTTAATCGATATATCTTCATTGAGATTACTAATACACATGTGCAATGCTAATATAGCAGAACCTTGGAGAAGTTGTTTTGGTTTAACTACTTTTCAAAAGAGGGTTTTGAGATCAAAATCCTAAGGTGAGTGTGGTATTGCAATTGGGTAAAATTACCACCCAATATTTTGGTGCTAGAGGGAGAAAAGGTGTCGCGATATCGCGACATGTTGCTTTTTCGCGGCCAAGGGAGAAAAGGTGTCGCGATATCGCAACATGTTGCATTTTCGCGGCCAAAGGAGAAAAGGTGTCGCGATATCGCGACATGTTGCATTTTCGCGGCCAAAGGAGAAAAGGTGTCGCGATTTCGCGACATGTTGCTTTTTCGCGGCCAAAGGAGAAAAGGTGTCGCGATTTCGCGACATGTTGCATTTTCGCGACCAAAGGAGAAATGGTGTCACGATATCGCGACATGTTGCATTTTCGCGGCCAAAGGAGAAAAGGTGTCGCGATATCGCGACATGTTGCTTCATCACGACCGAGAGAGAAAAAGTGTCGCGATATCACGACATGTTGCACTTTCATGCCCAAAGGAGAAAAGTGTCGTGATATTACGACTTGTTGAATTTTCGTGGCCAAAGGAGGAAAATGTCGCAATATCGCGACATGTTGCTTTTTCGCGGCCAAAGGGGAAAGGTGTCGCGATATCGCGACATGTTGCATGTTTGCGGCCTAAGGAGAAGAATAGTGTGCTGCATCAACTGTCCATGTCGACCCCCTGCTAGCTAGTTAATGGTTCAGGAGATTTGGCTCCATTGCAAATCTTCTTCTACTATTGTAAGCTTGTGTTCTCTCTGAATTCGGCTGGGAAGAGTCTCTTCCCATATTGTAATTGATCTTTGTTTTAATAAAAGTTTTTTCAAAATTTTCAAAAAAAAATATTTTGGTGCTAGAAGGAGGGCCTGAATTGGTGTTATTTTATTTATGCTAAAATTGTTCATTGTTGTTCTAAATGCTTTTGAATTGTTCATGCAATGAATAATATGATTTTGGTGTAACTTTGAGAGTTTTAAATTGCTAAATATTTCAAGTCCATTTGATTAGCATCTTTGGCCTCTTTTAACACTCAACACTTTGGGAGCTAAGAGGGCTTGAATTGATTTATCTTATTGCTATATAGATGCTAAATTGTTCATGTTACTTGAAATATTTATTCAGAGACATTGGTCTTGACTAACGAGGTTTTGTTTCCATATGATCACTTTCATTGATTCTAACATTCTTTATTTTGATGATGCACTAATGCTAATATTTATGCAATTTGAGAATGTTCTTTCATGTCATGGTTTAATTGAGGCATATCTTGTTATCGATACTAACATGATGATCTTTGTGGTTTACTCATTTGAAAATTGTTAGTCATTTTATGCTTCTTTGCAAGATATCTTTATTTGACTAACAAAGTTGATTTTGAAGCTATTCTTTGAGTTTCACTAATGGTGACATTTGATGAACTAAGAGCAAGAATGATATCTATGTTAGGGGACTATTATAGTTTGTTCGAAATACTTGGAATACCCCATCAAATTCCTGAATGTATATTGGAGTTTCTACGATAGTTTAGTCAAAATGAGACATTAGGATACATACAAAAATTGCATATCTACAAGAGCATATTATTTCAATGGAAAATTTTCCATGAGGATGTTGCTTGTAGGTTATTCTCATACATCTTGGATGATAGATCATTCTGTTGGTATGGCCAATTACCCATGGAGGTTAGGACTTCTTGGGTCCAACTAGAAGCAACATATATTTATCATTTTGGTAATCAGGTTGACTTAGATATGTTGCGAAATCAGTTTACCTCTATTCGTAAAGAGCCTAATGAATCCATGAGTTAATTCAATGAGAGGTTCCATGAGTTGTATGCTCAAGTGTGGGAAAATTTATGACACAACATAAGAGGAAGCTATTAAAGTATACATGGGAGCCATACCTCCCGTACTTGCTACATTTCTAAGGGAAAATCTTGATGACCCATCTTTGCATAGAATCTATGAGGTCGCAATGATGGTAGACCAAAGGCAAGTGGAGGCACAATATGTTCCCATGAGAGATTGTTCTTCTGGAGTTATTGATGCCAACCTACACCAACCATCTAATATAGCACCCTCCACTCCAATGATGCCTAAGGTGAATGATCAAGGGGATGAATTTGAATGTCCAAATTTTATAACCACCTTAGATATCATCCAAGAGGAGGTGCAAGTTTCCAAGCCAACATCCACCAATGAGGATTGTGTAGAGATGGGTTCATTTCTAGAAATGCATGAGTATTCAAATAATGGAGGTGTCCTAAATATAATTAGTTTTGAGATATGTGATAGGACAAAACCTCCCATGGAATTGAATAAAGTGGTTGAAAGTGAAATTGAAAGAGAATCAATAAATGAATTCGAAGACATAATAGAATTTCACCACTTGTTCTCGAAAGATAATTTGGATGGGATGCTTGAAACCGATGGTCAAGAAAACCCACACCTTCCAAATTGTGATGAAATTGAATCATGGGTTAAAAATATGGATTATGATAGCCTTACAAACTTGAATACAAAAAGTAGCCCACTTTTGGAAATCATTGAACCATCTAAGGAAGGTGAAGGTGAATTTGATGAAAAACACCTTGATGAATTGGAAGATGTTGAAGAAGTAGTTGAGCATCACCACTTGATTTTGGAAGATGATTACTATGATTCTTGGAAGAAATTGGATGAATATGCTCACTCTAAACCTTCTAATGAACCCTTTGTGTCAATTAATATGCAGGATAACACAATTGCTTTCTCGTAGGAAGATATTACAAGTCCTGTACAATCTGAGAAGGTTTTGGAAGAAGGGTTGGAATCTCATCAAGTGTTGGAAAACGATGATGATCCTACTACCATGCATAAAGAAGAAAAAGAATTGATAGATGAATCAAAATATCATATCAAAGATACAATGGAGTTTCATCCCACGAATTTGAATGATAATTTTTACAATGGTTGGGGAAGATATGAAGATGTCTTGTTTTCTCACACTCCTATTGATGAAACACCTATTCCTCTTGATATGCAGGATGTTGAAACTTCTACTTCACATGAAGATCTTACATTTGTAAGAATAGATAAGGTTCCAAAATTTGATCATGATGAATATGAATTTATTGAAGATCTTGTTGAAATAGAAAGGGAAGAAATGGTAAAGGTTTCTTATGACTCATCTGTTTTGGATGAGGAAGAGGTAAAATCTTCTCTTTCATTTTGGGAGACTAAAAATTTGGGTATAAATTCACATGATTATCTTGAAGATTCGGATGAAGAAATACCATGGGTAGTTAACAAGGAAGAAGAATTCACTTCTACTCCTTCAAATGATGAAAATATGGATTTTTTTGAAACAACTCAAATGATTGATCAAGAAGATGTGTTATTTGACACATCCTTTGATAAACAATACTTATGGTTTGAAAAGGATGGGCATACTTTTGATTGGGTGCCTAATTTTGGTATGTTTTAATAGGTGTTGGATGATGATGAAGACCATAAAGAGAAAGAAAAATTTACAAACTCTCATCAAGTTTTGGTAAATTCTAATCATGATGTGTTGAGTATGGATGACAAGATGAAATATTTACCTCTGTTAGTGACTACAAAAATTTCAAGTAATGGATTGCATGATGTTCCTTTGGATGCTAATGCTATTTATGATGAAATGCCATTAGAGGTGAATGAAGAATTAAAGTTTATTTCTACTCACACCACTAATGATATTGCTTTGATGAATGAAAAAGAAGTTGATGTGCTTGAATTGCTAAATCAAATTCATCAACAATTAATAATGGAATCTAGGATAAAAACTTATAATGATTCTCATTTAATAAATATCCTAGATGCTTGTAAATTTTTGCATAATTTTGATTGGCCTACAAACATGAAAAATGAATTGGCTTTAAAATTTTTAGAAATAGGCTCTTGTTTGCAAAACTTCATTTTGGATAAGGATAGCCTAATTCTAAATCATGAATCGAGTTGTGAAATTGACATCTTAAGGAATAGACAAGAAAGAATTGAAAATCAAATTTTGTCTAATCAATTTAATGATTTGAAGCTCACCTATGGGATTATTAATAGAACTAAATCAAATTGGTGGGGTGAGAGAGGCAAGATGAAGATTTTTGTATTGTTTGGCCTAATCTTGTTTTCATTGGATTCTTGTAAAACTTGGCATGCTTATCATGTTATATGTCTTTTGAAGTGTGCTAATCATGTTTGGGATCTAGGGAAGTGATAGCTCAAGCTTTGCACCATCTTGTACCATATTGTACATTTGTATATAGTTTTAGTTTTGCTTTTTGTTTTGTTGTGTGGAACTTGATTTTTAGTTGGATTCAGTTTTGGTTGATATTTCTAGTTTTGTGTGTTGGATTGTTCCCTTGTTTTGAGGTGATGTTTCGTGGTCGCTAACTGGTGGTCTCTTGCCCATTTTTTGTGTTCCTTTGTTTAGTAGGTTGGAGTATCTAATCTGAAAATAGGTGAACCCGAGAAAAGGGGGATGAATTATTTGGTGATCATGCTCAAATTTTGGGACTAAGATGGTGGAGAGTGGAACAATGAAAGATTTCGCTAAAGCTCCACATGTAACTCACATATTAAAGGGTATTTATGGAAATTATGAAGGATGAAGTTATCTTGATTTGCAACCCTAGGCAAAAATCCAACACGCTCCACTTGTAGGTTGCCTAACCCTAGTGATGCTTGGAGCTTTGCAAGGTTTTTTTTTTGAAAAAAAAAGAAATATATATACATATACATAAAAAAATGAGCATTGAAAAGCTTGATCAAATCAGTCACAAGATCTAGATAAACTCTACCGGGGCTATGGATGCCTGACCAACAGTAGGGCTCTATCTAGACATAGCTCGGGTAAAAGGAAAGGCTTTGCAAAGCATTAAGAAAACACAAGGGTGAGTTAGATAAACTCCACCGAGGCTATAGATGCTTGACTAGCAGTGGGGCTCTATCTATAGCAATTTTTGTTATGAGCGATGCTTCATAGCCTAATGCAAAAAAGGGATGATGGAATCTAGAGGATTTTTAGAGATGCAAGAATGAATCACTTTTTCACACACTGAGCAAAGGCAGATGGATTAATTGTTTTTATTCGAAGTTGTTTACCCCCACCTTCTCGGGACATTGCTAAATAATTTATGTTTCGCTGATCTTGTGTGTTCTCATTTTAGGTTGGGTTCTTCACCCGAAATGCTCAAGAGCATTTCCCAGCAGAGTCACCATTTGTTGTGACTGTCGCACAACTCACCCCAAAATTGGGGACCCACCTTTTTTTTTGGTATTTGGGTGTTTGCATTTTGTTTTGAGTGTCTAATGCTTTGCTTTGTTTTGGGTTTGCAGTTTTCATCAATTTATTGTCGATGATATTTTTATCGTCAATTTGTTGTTGATGATTTTTTATCGTCAATTTGTTGTCAACGATATTTTTATCGTCAATTTGTTGTCGATGATATTTTTATCATCAATTTGTTGTCGACGATATTTTTATCGTCAATTTGTTATTGACAATATTTTTATCGTCATTGTCATCGACGATTCTTTTCGTCAAGTTTTGTTGTTAGTAATTTTATTGTTATTTTTTTTGTTTTTGTTCATTTGTGTGTTTCAATCAATATAATTTATAAAATGAAAATAAAAAAGAAAAGAAAATAATAGGTATATATATTATTATATATATACATGACATGATACAAAATATTTAATATATTTATTATTATTATTATTATTATTATTATTATTATTATGTGTTTTACATATATAATAATAATACATATATTAAAATAAATAAATGATAATTTTTTTTTTAAATATGTGTATATATATATATATATTTAATATCAAAATAAAATAAAGTTAATAAACAAGGAATATCAATCTTAGATGGAGTTATTATTGTTCATGAGGCTCTTCATACAGCTGCTCAGACCAAAAAAGCAGTCATGGCTTTAAAGTTAGACATGAACAAAGCTTATGACACGATAAATTGGGAATTCCTAGAGGCGGTTTTATTAAAATTTGGCTTCAACATGAAATGGGTCAAGTTAATAAGAGAGTGTATTTCTAAGCCTTGTTTTTCAATTTTGGTTAATGGGTCTACTGCAGGTTTTTTTCAAAGCAAATGTGGTCTAATACAAGGAGATCCCATAAGTCCTATGTTTCATCATTGTAGTCGAGGCCTTGGGAAGAACCATTAAGGCAGCGACGGTAGGTCGGACTCATATCAGGTATCAAGGCCACGTCGTTAACTACCCCGATGACACATCAACAATTTGTTGATGATACATTGCTACTGAATTTGGCTTCCGTGGTTGAGGCAAGAAGGATTAAAAATATTCTTATAATGTATGAAGAAGCGGCTGGACAGAAAGTGAATTTTGATAAGAGCAAACTTTATTTCATCAATACCCCCATTCCTAGGAAAAACAACATAGCAAGGATCATGGAATGTCAGATTGCATCCCTTCCCACCTCCTATTTAGGTCTTCCCCTATTTACGGGAAAACTTGAAGGATCAATGTGGAACATAGTTCTGGAGAGGATCCAAAAAAATCTAGCAAAGTTGGAAAGGACATCTGTTATCTCAAGCAGGAAAAGCAGTTTTAACTATGGCTTCACTTCAAAGTATACCCGTTTACTTCCTATCAGTCTTCAAAGCTCCCAACAAGGTGTATCACAAAATTGAGCAGCTTCAAAAAAATTTTCTCTGGTTAGGGACTGAGGATAAGAAAAGGATCCATTTAGTAGGTTGGAACAAGGTTTGCAAACCTAAAGCTGATGGGGGGTTAGGATTGAGGAGAGTTGCTCATCTCAATACAACTTTGTTAGCCAAACAAGCGTGGCGGTTATTGACTAAGGTCGATAATGAATGGACTGCCATAGTTAGGAGGAAATACCTCCAAGGTGTGAACTTCCTTAATGACAACTTAGCAAGCAGGGGGTCTGCTTTTTGGAATGCAATCCTCACGAGCAGGGATCTTGTCAAGAAAGGTCTTAGATGGATTCTAGGAAATGGGCAAACAATAGACTTTTGGAAGGATCGGTGGGTGAGAGCTGAGGAGTTATCCCAGAATCCTCGTTTGGCTAGGATTCAAGAGCATATGGAGCAACATATTGGGAAGAAGGTTGCAAATTATATGTGGCAGGATATAAATATCAACAGTGGAAACACATCGGAGTACAAGGTTTTGAAGCGGAGTCTGAAGAGCTTTATAACATTTTAACTCAACAAATTATTCCCTCTGGAGATGATGAAGATCACATTGTTTGGGCCGAGACTAAAAGTGATGACGTCACATTTAAGTCTGCCTATAATTTGCTTCTCAATGTGGAAGGTCAACAATTTCAACCGAGTTTGGTTTGGATCAAAGGCTTAATTCCTAAAATATCCTTTTTTTCATGGCCGGTGATTCAAGGAAAAATCCTCACTATGGACAATATGTTATCCAAAGGTATGGTTATTGCTAACCGTTGCTACATGTGCAGGGCAGGATGGGAGACAACCCAACACTTGTTTCTGGAGTGTCCGGTAGCGGAGTCCATCCTAGATGAACTTTTCCAAGCCTTTAGGATCTCGTGGGTTAAGCCTGCTCTTATATCCGAAGTGTTCCATCAATGGCCTCAACCCTTTGTTAGCCTAAAACTTAAGTACCTATGGAAAATCTGTTGGCATCATTTTCTCTGGCATATTTGGCTAGAAAGGAACCATAGAGCCTTTAAGGATACCATTCACAACCCAAAAACCATCCTCAACAGGATTATTGTCTTTGCGAAAGAAAACCTTAGCACCTTAGTGGATGAGAACCACTCAATTCTTCCCCAAGAAAAACAATTAGCTCGGGCCTTAGGTATTGAGGACAAACCTTCCATTCCTTTGCCCAATCCCAAAAATGGGATTTCTTGGGAGCCACCCCCCAGGGTTGGTTTAAACTAAATTTTGATGGTGCAGCCAAGGAGAACCCGGGAAGAGCTGGAGCTGGAGGAATAATCAGGGATCATCAAGGAAATCTGGTCAAGGCCTTCGCTGAACCATTGGGAATCAGAACTAATAACGAAGCATAAGCTAGAGCCCTTTGGAGAGGGTTGCAAGTAGCCCAAGCAACTCAAGGTAACTTGATGATTGAAGGTGATTCTATGAACATCATCAACCTGTTAACCAATGGCAAAAAACCTCCATGGAGAATCGAGGGAGTCATCCATGAAGTGAGGATCCTTTTTGCGGCAAGACAGTAACAGGAGGGCTCGTCACGTGTACCGTGAGGCCAACAGGTCACTGACAAATTAGCCAACATAGGTGTTGATGTTGGTAGTTTGGTGACATGGACACAAGGTGTGCCACGTGAAGTGGAAAACATTATTAGTCATGAAAAGAAACCTACCCGTTAAGGAGAAAGATGAATGGGTGTTCTTTCCCCATGGAGTTGGTAATAACTATGGGGTTTCCCTCTAAATCATACCAAATTGGAAATGAAGGTAACAGGGTGTAAGCCTTGGAAGATTTCGACAGAGAATAGGAAATGGGCAAGCAACAGGTTTCACAAGTGCAAAGTTCCAAACTTCAATTTCTTGTCAATGTAAGTAATGTTTACAGCTTATGTTTAGGTATGGGTGTGCTTTGTTAGTAAGGTGTTGTAGGGGATTCAACACAATTTCTGGTAAGAAAGTTTCAAGGATGACTAGGATCTACAATCTCAGCAGAAGGCTGGATATTGTAATAGGTTTTGGGTTAACCTGCAAAACCCGGTAATTAATGAAGACTTTTATTTACCAAAAAAATAAACAAAAAAAAAATTAATAAACAAAAAGAAGTCACATCAATATTTGACTTCTTTCATTGAAGTTCCATATACTATATTGATTTGGGTGTCACGAACATAATTAAAACCTTTCATTTTATTTCATATGCTATGCTTCATATATTATCAAAACAATTGTTTTTAAAATCGTTTATTATGAGTTGCACCATGTTGTGTTCACAGGACATGAACTCCAGTCTTGGGCCATCTAGGCCAGCATGCACGAACGAGCTACACAAACGAGCACATTTTTGACAGCAAGGATGGACGTCGATATTTGGATGAGATAGACACATCGATGAAAGCACCAAGATGAAGTGGACTTGGCAGGATTGACCCAAGTTGAACTTCGGGCGAGCGATGGCCCAAGCTTGCGTGTATAGACAGATTCGACCTAGACCCCACGGTTTGGATGAGTATTATGGAGGATTGGCTATGGTGTGAGTTGGCAGTTAAATATTCGGTGAGCAACGAATGTGGTGAAGGATAGAATTTGTACAACATTGAAGGCATTGCATGTTTTGAGGATTGCCATAGTGGATGAATTACAATGTTGAAGGAGAGTTTGAACTAGCAGTAAGGTATAGTCTACTTGGTGGTATTAAAGAGATGGTTTGAAATGTAGGGCACCGTTGATGTCAGGGAAAAGTCATGGGAGAGAAGTAGGCAGAAAATGCAGCCACAACACAAAGGTGACCAACAACATCAATGTATACAACATTGTGATAGCCCTATGCGAAAGTGAGTTGAATAGAAGATGAGCATCCGTAGCCATGGCTCAACGACAGGGGCCTTAGACGATGATCGGGGATGACCACTATTTTCCCATTATCGTGGTGGGGATAAACAAAACCACCATTGGTGAAGATAGTTGGGTGAAGTTAGACACAACATTGTATTGGGATCGACCAACATTGGATTGAAGATGAAACAAAATAGACAGTGGTAGACAGTGTAAATGAAGATCGAAAGAGGTGGACGACGACGTGTATGTTGAAGGGTTTAAAGCATTGATGGTAGTTTATTCGATGATATGGCCAATGGCCACGAGATTGAATAATATCGGATGACGTATATGACGATGATAATATCTGGTTGAGCGATATTGTGGGAGATCGAAGGATAGTTTTACGGTGTATTCATAGGATTCAACGAATAGGTGATGTATCCAATAAAATAAACACAGGACAATAGGCAATATGATGCACGATGATAGCAAGCGCATTCTTGGATAACATAAAGACCCGACTATGAATGATGAAAATGTAGAAAATGATGATTGGAAGGTAGACGTCGTGGTGGCTTGAAACCAACGAGCTCCATGGTAGACAGTAGGTGATCGAATCACGATTACATGGTGAGCACATGAAACACAGTAGTTTTGGTAGAGACGCATAAGTGACATCTGATAGAGGAGGTGGATGCTAACTTTGTCGAGCAACTGAAAGGGATATGACACGATTGGGTGGCTTCATTGTCCCTGAGCTTCTTCCAAGACAAAGCCTATTTTGAGTAGACGGAGGGAGTAAAGCTGCCCACATTAACACAACCATGTTGGAACTGATATCTATATTAAAAGTATAATAAAAGCATTACACACTCGAGTGGGGCAGCCTTACGTGGAGAGAAGTGGTTGATGGGAACCATGAGCAGCTAACGGTTTGTCACCACACATAGATGACATGAGGTGGATAATGTGGACCACAACAACAAAGGGAACATAGGAGGCATCGTGAACACTTCAAATTTCCCTACCGTGAGGGGCATCGCCATTGGAAGCGCAGAGTTGGCAGTGGTGTTGAGGTGAGCTTGGTAGGAAACAGTGACGTTGCAGAGATGGAAAGTTGACCAACGATTGATCCCACAGAAAAGCGATGGGTATTAAGTGAAGATGTGTTCCCAAAGGCCTCAGATACTAAGTTAGTGGGGTTGGTATAAAGTGAATATTATCATAAGGTAAAGGGATAAATCAAATGCATGGTTATACTTTTATAATAAAAGGTAGCATAAAAGTCAGGTATTCTAACAAATGGAGGCTCGCACTAAATTGAAAAGGTATTACAAATGAAGAATGGACAAATGGAAGTAGAGCATTTTAAAGAAAAATAAACAGACGAAATGAAGAGCCAAACCTAAAGAAGAAAAATGAAACAAAGTCAAAAGAGAGGAATATGAAGTAGAGGAAGGGAAACATTGGAAAACGAAAAGAACGTATTGAGAAATGAAACATAGTTTTCTGAAATTGTTAAATACATCAAAAAAAACAAAAATATGGGGCTGGTTCTTCTTTGGAAGACCAATGCTGTTGAAAATCAATGTAAAAAAGAAAATGAAATTTTAATGCAAGAGTTTTTTTTTTTAAATCTAGATTTTGTTAGCAAAATAGGAGGAGAATTTTCAGCATGCTTGGATTTAAGTTTTTCATCTTTCCGTTGTTCATATTTTGGACTTATATGTGATGTTTGATGCATTTGAATGGTCACATTATGAAATGTTTAAACCCTGAAATTTATTTTTTGTGTTCCTAGGAGCTAGCACTTAATTTATTTTAATTGTGAAAATGTAGGTTAAAATAGACTAGGTTGCATGCAAGAGTTTTTCACACTTCAGTTTTGCAGGATGGGGTGCCATCAAACTGATAAAGCTTTGCATGTCTACGTTTTCAACATTCAAGTTATTTCAGATTTTTTTTTTTCTTTCATTTTGCAGATTTTTTTAAACTTCGAGGATTAAAATAAAAATCGAATAAAAATAAAATGACAAAAATAATTACATGGGTGTGAAGAATGAGATACAATCTATCATCCAAAATAAATTCGAGCTCATTCCGAAGTCATTTCGATTTTATAAAAATTGTTGAAAATGACTGTTTTATGCAGATTTTTATAATTTCGGAATTTTATTTTTTCACATTTTGGAGGTAAATCAGATTTTTAAACTTTGCATTTTCATTCATAAGCATAAGATGACCTTTCCTTTATGAAAATTCAATTTCATTAAAGGGGGGTAGTTTTTATGGCATTTATTTGGCCATCATTTAAGAGCAATAAATACCCTTCTTTTTATGAAAATTCTGATTTCATCAAAGAGAGGTAATTTATCATTACATCAAAGGCTAGTGTTTTAAAACATTAAATTATTTCTTCTTTATGAAAATTGATTTCATTAAAGAGGGATAATTCATAATGACATTTTGAGGCCATTATTTTAAGGCAATAAACTAGTGTCTCTTTATGAAAATTAATTTCATCAAAGAGAGACAATTTATTAATTATATCAAAGGCTATATTTATCTTCATGATAGAAGCTACATTTAATGAATTCCTTTATCATTTGAAATTCATATTTAGAGATAGGTTTTAATCTTCTATTTCATGCTTAAAGTAGGATTTAATGCAAGATAAAAAACTTGTTTAAAATCTACTTAATCCAAAGAAGATAAAATCTACCTAAAATCCTCCAAGATAAAAGGAATTAAGGCACTACATCATGGTCATATGAGGGCCAATTCATATTTGCATTTAAGTTTCATGAACAATCATTAATATGACATAATAAAATAAACCAACACATTACTCAATAAAAAAATAAACCAAAACATGCCCCTTGTTAACATTTACTTGCAATTACTAAGGTGTTCCTAGCATTTAATCGATATATCTTCATTCAGATTACTAATATACATGTGCAATGCTAATATAGTGGAACCTTGGAGAAGTTGTTTTGTTTTAACTTCTTTGCAAGAGAGGGTTTTGGGATCAAAATACTAAGGTGAGTGTGGTTTTACAATTGGATAAAATTACCACCCAACAATATCATGCACCAAGAGCACCTTGGTCTTCAAGTAGGTGCCTTGATATCACACATCAAGGGCACCTTGATCTTCAAGTAGGTGCCTTGATGCCATACATTAAGGATGCCTTGATGTAAAAGAAGGTGCCTTGATCTTGCGACTGAAGTAGACCCTGTTGACCATGGTAGACCTTTGACTCCACATCATGTAGAATATCTTGGAGAACTACCGAATGCATGAGCTATCTCAGTCGCATTGGAGAAAATACACAACCACTTTATGAAGCAGAACATGGGCTACAAAGAAGTTGGACTAGAAAATATACTCTCCCTAAAAAAGGACAAAAGTTGACTATTTTTATCACACATCTGTTATTGTAACTGAACTATCTTAGTTTAGGTTGTAGGAGGATTTGTCATCACAACAATATTGTAATAGAAGTTTTGTGTGTGTTATATAAACACACAAACTTCTCTGAAAAGATATAGTGGCATTTATAGAAATTTATTATTTTTTTGTACAGTAATTTTATTAGTAAAAAGCTTGCTCAAGAGTTCTTCCATTCACGTTCTATCTCCATAAATTATTCAGGCAAAAGTTGCTAGAGCTTGGGCCCACTCCAAGCTAGTATTCCTCCCCTTCTTTTTGTTGCTTTCTAGATTAGATCATTTATTTTTAGTGTGCTATATTTTTATTTTTGCAAGTGTGTTTTTATTGCTTTCCTTTATTTTTCAAGCATAGTGTGGTGTGATTTATTTTTCTATAATTTTATTACGTAAAATTTAATTGGTGTGGATGAATTAATGCTATTTCACAAACACTCCCCCAATTATAGGCTTAGTGGACTTATCTCAAACGGTTTTGTAATTAGTCTTGAATGTGGTACTTCACAAGCTTACGAGTTCCCTGGTTTGACAAATTAAATGAACGAGCTATGAAAAATAGGACTATATTTAACCAATGTTTTAGCCCCAATATTTTGGCACTATTATCGAGGAAGTGCCAATAATAGATTTAATTACAATACCTTAAACCTTCCACCTAAATTTGCATGAGTCCATTGAGGAAAAGAGGACCCGATGGTCATTTCGTAAAGAAGAGTCCATAGGAAAATCCTGAGCCAGCTAAGAATTCTGAACTTGAGTTAGAATCTCCTCAATCACCACCAAAAGTGCACTGGAGTGAATGCCCCATATTTGCACAAATATCTTCCTTATCCTATTGGCCAATAAAATAACTAATTATACAAAATCCTTTGTTTAGGAGGACATATTTTGAAGAGAATTTGCTATTGAAAGTTGTAGAGGATAAAACCATAACACCAGCGACTTGCAAGCTCTTGTACAAAAAGTTCAAAATGATTGAAAGGCTATAGAAACTATGTTAGAGACCACATTTCTTAAAAAAATGACTGAAGTAGAAGAGGCTTCAACTGGTTTTAGCTTCCCGATAGAAGAAGGTGGGGGAGATACCAAAATGAAAAACATATCCCTTGCCCATATTCCTACCTTTAGGGGATACCCAATAGAAGACCCTAATCTATTTTTATTTAAGTTTGATTTCTTATGAAGGTCTATAGATTACAAATTAGATGCCCATAAGTTGAAGCTTTTCCTTTCAATATTGGATGACTCAGTCCTATGTTGGTTCTTCAGTTTGGGGAATAAACAGATCGTTTCCTAGGAAGAGATGAAAAATCTCTTTCTAGAGCAGTACCAAGATTTTGGCAGAGCACGAGATTCCAGGGAGGAGGTTCTAAGCATGACATAGAGAGAGGATTTTTCATCACAACAGTATTGTAATAGAATTTCTATGTGTGTTATATAAACACACAGACTTCTTTGAAAATATATAGTGGCGTTTATAGGAATTTATTATTTTTTTGTACTACATTTTTATTAGTAAAATGCTTGCTCGAGAGTTCTTCCATTCACATTCAATAACTATAAATTAACCAGTCGAAAGCTGCTAGAGCTTGGGCCCACTCCAATCTAGTATTCCTCCCCTTATTTCTATTGCTTTCTATATTAGATCATTTATTTTCAGTGTGCTATATTTTTATTTCTACAAGTGTGTTTTTATTGCTTTCCTTTATTTTTTAGCACAATGTGGTGTGATTTATTTTTCTATAATTTTATTACACAATATTTAATTGGTGTGGATGAATTAATGCTATTTCACATTCACTACCCCAATGATAGGCTTAGTGGACTTATTTCAAACGGTGTTGTAATTAGTCTTGAACATGGTACTTCACAAGCTTATGAGTTCCCTGGTTTGACAAATTAAATGAATGGGCTGTGATAGAAATAGGACCATATTTAACCAGTGTTTTTGGCCCTAAAATTTTGGCACTATTATCGAGGAAGTGCCAATAATAGATTCAATTACAACAACTTAAACCTTCCACCTAACTTTGTATGAATCCATTGAGGAAAAGAGGACTCGACATTCGTTTCGTAAAGAAGAGTCCATAGGAAAATTGTGATCCAGCTGAGAATTCTGAACTTGAGTTAGAATCTCCTCAATCACCACCAACAATGCATTGGAGTGAATGCCCCATATTTGCACAAAGCTCTTCCTTGTCCTATTAGCCAAGAAAATAACTGATTATACAAAATCCTTTGTTTAGGAGGACATATTTTGAAGAGGATTTGCTATGGAAAGTTGTAGAGGATAAAACCATACCACCAGCTGACTTGTAAGCTCTTGTACAAAAAGTTCAAAATGATTGAAAGGCTATAGAAACTATGTTAGAGATCACATTTCCTAAAAAAATAGCTGAATTAGAAGAGGCTTCAACTAGTTTTAGCTTCCCGATAGAAGAAGGTGGGGGAGATACCAAAATGAAAAACATATCCCTTGCCCATATTTCTACCTTTAGGGGATACCCAATAGAAGACCTTAATATATTTTTATTTAAGTTTGATGTCTTATGCAGGTCTATAGATTAAAAATTATATGCCTAGAAGTTGAAGCTCTTCCTTTCAACATTGGATGACTCAGCCCTACGTTGGTTCTTCAGATTTAGGAATAAATATATTGCTTCTTGGGAAGAGATGAAAAATCTCTTTCTAGAGCAGTACCGATATTTTGGCAGAGTACGAGATTCTAGGGAGGAGGTTCTAAGCATGACACAGAGAGAGGATGAATCCTTGGAGGAATATTGGGAAATATTCAATTTCAATCTACAGAGATCACCCCATACGAAGCTAGGCGACAAGTCCCTCAGGAGTATTTTCTTGAGAGGACTTAACAACGAGTCTCTTGAAGCACTCAATCTAATTTTTGGAGGGAATATTTACTAGCACCCAATACTAGACATCTGAAAACTATGTAAGAATTACTCACAAAGAAGAGGTAAACCAACCTCTAGGACCATGAAGGTAACCACTTCAGTCATAAAGATAGAAATAGGTAATATACTGGAGGATTTTAAAAGAGATATGCTCTCCTCTCTAGCATTGCAAATGAACACACTCTTGCTAGAGAAAAAGAAACAAGAAAATGATTCTGCATTAGCCTACTTCTATCCGAAATGTAGAGGAAAATATGCAAGGAATGTGTGTCCAAAAAATAAAGTCAATGTGTGTGATGTTTGTCAGTAAAATCATAAGATCCGAATGTGCCCACAACTACCAAATATAAAGGAATATGCTAAAGTTATCAAAGCTTATTTCATGGGTAATCGAAGAAACTAGCAACAACCCCTATGGGAAATATGCCAGTTGGAATGCCATCCTATGTAGGACCTTACATGCCACAAGGGTAGGTCCAACCACCTAATATGAGATTGTGGGGATTGCCACCTTGGATGAACGCTCCTCCAGGAGAATCATTTTCCAACCAACACCCATGGATGTTGTACTAGCAATCTAGGTAGCAATGGAGAAATCATAGATCATGGAACTTAGCTCCACAAAATGTAGTACAAACCCCATCGTAGCAAATCTTACCAGCTCCCCCTGTAGTGAGACTTGCACAACTTCCAGCACAACCAATGATCAACCCGAATAACAAGGTAAATCAACCCACATACCAACTGGAAGAAGAAATATTTCCAATGTACAATATAAGGAGTTGTAATCCAATTCAGCTTAGATCAGGTAGATAGTTAGGACTAGAGGTTCCTCCCCTAATAGAAGAGGAGGAGAACATAGAAGAATCACCTCTAGTAGAAGATGTTGAATAAGAACCAGTTTCTAAGAAAATAGAATCCCATTTTCCAAGAGGTTACAGGAGCAGAAGAATCCAATACAACCTGAGTTCGATATCCTTTCAAGCTTGAGAAATTTAATAGTTACCATCCCACTCTTTCAAGCCATAAAAGATGTTTCTATTTACACCAAGGTTATTAAAGAGCTCTATTTGAGGAATCTGGGATGTAGGATAACCCAAACCATCAACATAGTGGGGAAGTTGGCTGATTTAATGATGGGAAATACATACCACCCCAAATACATAGATCCGGACAGTTTGGTTCTGACCATAAAATTAGGTGGTCACTTTTTGGCCAATACTCTAGTTGATTTTGGTGCAGCCATCATCATTATACTGAAAGAAACTATGTAGAAGCTGAGGCTCATAGATTTGAAACCTACCAATACTGTGTTGTAGATAGCCAACAGGTCAACTATAGCACTAGAGGGGATGTTAGAATATATCATTGTGATGGTGGAAACATGGGAATACTTGATGGATTTCTTGGTCTTGCAGTCCAAATTAGGATTGGGTGGATACCCACTCATCCTGGGGAGGCCATGGTTAGCAATAGCTGATACCTATATAAGCTGCTACAATGGACAAATGACCATCTTAGATGGTCAAAATATCAAAATATTGACTATATCTCCACCTACGCAGTTCGTAGACACATTGGGAGAGCCCATGTGGGACAACCAAGATGAAGGGACATTGTCAATGCTACAACCGGTGATGGAACTGAAGGAATTATAGGAAGAAGCTAATGAGGATGGAATTATTATGAGTTTCCTCCATGGAGAGTCCTCTCCTATTTTTCTAGAATCACCATTAGTTGGCATCCAATATCACTAGAGCCTTCCATCATTTTTAAGGCTCTATATCCCCATATTCCTCTGTAAAAGAAAAAAAAATTACACCCTAAAATAAAGTTTCTGGCTGTGTAAAGAGTCAAGAAAATTTACTTTTGGAATAGATCATCCTTGTTTTGGTTTCCACTTTCGTGCCCAACTGTCTTTGAATTCTCTGTCCTCCACACATGTTGATGTCGAGGTCAAGCTATGGCGTGATATGGAAAAGCCAAGCTGCAATATTATTTTATTTACAGGCTTAAATAGCCAACTAAAACAAAGAAATTCGGCAGGAGAAGATAAGAATCTGCCGACAAATGAAAACAAGGAATGTTGGCAACTGCCGACATGACGAAGCTGTCGACAATAAAATGTCGGCAAATACAAGACTTTAGGAAAAATAAATAAATATTAAACCTAAAGTCTATTAAACCTCATCACTCGTACCATAAACAAAAGCATTGGACTCCAATGCTTGTAACAAAGCGGGAAAATCCTGAGACATTAGGTGAGCAGAAATCCAGCGAGCTTGGTGTGGAAACTGGCCGCGACGGGCCACCAGATAGGAAGTACAAGTACCCTAGCGAGTTTGTCGAGTCTTCGTATCAAAAAGTGTATCTTAAAAAAGCGGAAGCTGGGCATCAGGAACCACATCAACCGGATGACTGATAGCTGGATCAGATTCCAAGGTGGAATCATAGTACGGTTTAAGAAGATCAACATTGATGACATCATGAATGCCTAGATGAGCTGGAAGATCCAGGCGAAAGGCATTCTCTGAAATCTTCTGAACAATGGTATAAGGACCATAGCATAAAGGTTTGATTTTTCTATGGGTCTTATCCACAAATCGTCGCCTGTCGAGGTAAAACCATACTTTATCACCCACTTGAAAGTGATGAGGAATACGATGTCGGTCCATCTGTTGCCGTTGTTTCTGCTGAGTCTTCTGAAGAATCTGAACTACTTTGGACTGAAGGCTCTGCAGATGCTGGATGAAAGAGTTCGCCTTGTCTTGCTCCTTCTGAATATGCATAGTAGCTGGTGAGGGCAAGAACAAAGGCAACTCATAAGGAGCCAACGGCTAAAAACCGAAACAGACCTCAAAAGGAGAGTGCCCAGTAGAACTATGAACTGCCCTATTGTACGCATGCTCAATGTGAGTGAGGCTTAAGTCCCACTTGGCTGGAGTGGAATGATGATAAATCCTCAAACTCTGCACAAGCGTACGATTAACTACTTCAGTCTACCCATTGGACTGTGGATGATAGGCAGTAGAGAAGTTAAGTGAAACACCCAAGATCTTCCAAAGGGATCGCCAAAAGTGACCCACAAATCGTGAGTCGCGATCAGATACAATGCTAGTAGGAAGACCAAAGGAGCGCCACACTGTCTCAAATAAGAGCTGAGCCAAGTCCTGAGCAGTACTCGTCTTACGACATGGAATGAATTTGGCCATCTTGCTGAATCTATCCACAATGATGAAGACACAATCATGTTGTCGGACTGTCATTGGGAAACCGCTCAACAAGTCCATGGAAATGCTCTCCCAAGGACGAGAAGGAATGGGCAAAGGCATGCTCATACCCAATTTCCTGTTGGTGGATTTAGAGCGGTTGCAGATGGCGCACTGTCGCAAGAAGTGAAGTACATCTCTCTGCATATGGGGCCAAAAGAAGAACCTCTGAAGATGATGAAGAGTTTTCTGCTTGCCAAAGTGTTCTCCATAAAGTGTAGAATGAGCCTCCTTCAAAAGATACTCTCTATGCTCATGAGGAACACAAAGTTTATCTAACTTATACAACATTCCATCCTGCATGTGAAAGTCTTGAAGACCTCTCAAGTTGGAAGAAGAAGGATGAGAAAGTTGTTGAATAATTGTGGCAAAATCAGGATCTGATGAATACTGAGAAGGCCAAGTCTGAAAACCAACATGAGACATAGTCACTACAGTCAAGGCACGAGCTGATGGAGGTCGGCTCAAACAATCTGCCACTACATTATTTTGTCCTTTCCTGTACTTGATCACCAAATGGAACTGCTGCAAATAGGATGCCCACTTCATGTGTCGAGCTTCTTCAATTTTGGACTGAGATTGAAGAAACTTAAGGGGCATGTGATCAGTGTGAACTACAGTCTCTTTACCCAAAAGGTAATGTCTCCAGTATTTGATGGCCTGCACCAATGCATACAACTCCTTATCATAAGTGGAATAATTCCTCTTGGCCTCCAAAAATGTTTCAGAATGATAGGCCACTGGATGGCCATTCTGCTTAAGCACGACACCAAGTGCATATTGTGAAGCATCTGTCTCAATCTCAAAAGGTTGTGCAAGATCAGGCAACGCAAGGACAGGTGCACTACACAATTTCCGTTTCAAAGTGTCAAAGGCCTTCTGCTGGTCCTGTGTCCACTGAAACTGGATCTTGATCTTGGTTACAAAATGAAGAGGAGCAGCGATAGTGGAGTATCCTGCAATGAACTTGCGATAGAAATTAGCAAGTCCAAGAAAACTCCTCAACTCTATGACAGAAGTAGGAGTTGGCCATTTGACAATGACTTCAATTTTGGCAGGATCCACTTGAACTCCTTTTTCATTGATTACAAATCCCAAATAGGCAATGGAAGTTTGCCCAAAAGAACATTTGGAAAGATTGGCATACAATTGATTCTTCTAAAGAGTTTGAAGAACATATTCCAAATGCTCAAGATGAATTTTCCAAGTGGAAGAGAATACAAGGATGTCATCCAAATAAATAATTACAAATTTATCCAAACAATCACGAAACACTTCATTCATTAGCCGCATGAATGTGGCTGGAGCATTCGTAAGACCAAAGGGCATGACAAGCCACTCAAAGAGTCCCATCTTAGTCTTGAATGTTGTCTTCCAAGTGTCCTCTGCTTCAATTCTGACTTGATGGTATCCACTTTTGAGATCGATCTTGGAAAAGAACTTAGCTCCTTGGAGCTGATCCAAAAGATCATCAATTCGTGGTAGTGGATAACGATTTTTGATGGTGATCTTATTTAATGCTCGAAAATCAATGCATAGTCTCCAAGTGCCATCTTTCTTCAATACAAGAAAAATAGGTGAAGCACAAGGAGAAGTGCTAGGTTTGATGAAACCTTTAGACAATAAGTTTTGAATTTGTCTTTTAATTTCTTCCATTTGCACTATTGATTGTCTATACATTGGAGCATTAGGAAGTGAAGCAGTAGGTACAATCTCAATAGAATGATTAATTGTTCTTTGAGGAGGAAGACTTGTGGGTTCTTGAAACACACCTGAATATGATTGCAACAAAGAATTAACTGAAGCATGCTTGTCTTGTTTTGGCTTGGATGCTTGCTTATGCTCATTATGTGGTCTGATGAAGATGAGTGCCAATTCCCTTGCTTGATTTACAGCCTTACGTGCTTGTCTACAACTTAGCATTAGATTTTGAGGAGTTTGCTGAGTGCTTCTGATTATGTAGGCTTTATCATCTTTGTGCAAGGTGTATGTGTTTTTAAACCCATCATGAATAGACCTCCTATCATATTGATAGGGTCTTCCAAGCAATAAACCACAACAATCCATTGGAGTAACATCACACACAACTGTGTCCACAAAAGAGGGACTGAAAGCAAAATTCACAGTGCAAGTGTGTGTGATGTCCGATGAAATTCCATTATCCTTCCACCCTAAAGGATACGGATGAGGATGGGGTTTCATGGGCAGCTTCAATTTGTCGACAACAGACCTCGCAATTAGATTCTTCTGCGAGCCGCTATCGATGATACAATCAACTACAAAAGATGCATCAAGGTGGACCATGGTCACAAACAAGTTTTCTCGATCCCCTAGTGAAGTGTTCATGAGGGTCAATTTGTTCAACCCAGCCAATTCTTTGTAAGTCTTTCATTCCCCTGTAGCCTCAATGGGACCTTCTTGAGGTTCCTCATTGGAAGGCTTTACAACTAGGGACTTCTTTTTCAAAATTTTCAACTTAAAACATTGATGCTTTTGATGGCCCTTCTTCTTACAATATGTACATTCCACATAATATTTGGAAGATTTTGGAGAAGAAGAAGAAGAAGAAGAAGTAGGAGAAGGAGAAGAGGGAGAAGAAGAAGACTTAGCCGCCTTGGACTGCTGATTTGAAGCCTTCGAATTTCCTCCCGATGACGAAGAGCGAGCCCCGCGTGATGAATCTCGTAATTCCTCTTTCGCAAGAATGGCTTGATTGAAAGCCATATCAATGCTCAAGATGGTTTTGTATTTCAACTTGCGATAAAGTGGTTCCTGCAGTCCACTTTTAAACTTGGTAACAAGTTGAATTGCATTATCTTGCACAGAATTTAGAATTCTCAATTTGTTAAATTGCAACACATAATCATGTACACTCATGTGAGCTGTTTGTCGAAGATGAAGCCACTTGATTTGAAGGTCTTCGGCATAATTTGAAGGGTAAAAACTACTCTTCAAAACGCGTTGCAATTCGTCCCATGTATCAATGGGATTCTGAGTTTGGTGACGATCTGTGACCAGGATCTTAGCAAGGCCCGTCAATTTGAGTTTGGCAAAAGCAACTCATTGGGCCTTCTCCAGTTTGGTATACTCGAACCAACTGTCCATGTCGAGAATCCAGCTGTTGAGAACTTCTGGATCCCGCGAACCGTCGTAGTTGATAACATCACATTGGGGTTGAATGTCTTGAGTGGTGACTTTATCGGCCAAAACACTCACCAATTGTGTGAGTTGAGCCATTTTGTCAGCCAACTCGGCAGCCATTTGGGCCCGAGTACGCGCCAGCAAGAGGGTAGCAAAAAGTGGTTATAAGGGGTATTAAAATAATTGCCAAAACTAATTGCAAAATGATGCAATTTTACAATAGAGGCAAAAATAAGGTTTTGAAAGCAATGTAAATTTTTTTTTTTTTGTTATTTGGTAAAAATTAAATTGAAAATTATTAAACTTCAATAATTTCCAAATTAAAACCTCATGAAATAACCCTATCCACCCAACCTTAGCACAACAAAATAAATTAACTAGGGCGCAATCAATGGTTGCCTACCCTATCATATAGCTGGCTCATTCAGTCTGTGCAATAACTCAGAGAACGCAAAGCCGGACGGGCCGAATGTTCGTCGACCACATGGTGGGGACTCCCTCCGGTAACAACGCCACTATGGGCACGTCATAAACACGTCAAGGCAACGCAGAGAGAATAGCTATAGAATTCGAAACTCGGCAGCTAACATGAGACATGTTTGCAATCTGCCACAGGTAACAATGCCTGCTACACCGTCCGAAGCCGACGTGGGAATCCGCCCTGGCCACACCAGATATTACGTCGGAAAACATAGGCTACTCGTGGTCTGCAGCAACATATAGGGCAGTGATCCGATGCAGGGACGCCAAAACAGATGAGGCGGGCGATCCGATGCAGGGACGCCTTGGTTTTGCAATCTGCAGCAGCGGAGGACTCGGCAACGGAGATGCGCAATCGTGTAGACTTCCTCTCGCAAACGCAACATAAAATTCGAGGCTACAGAGAACGGCAAAAATTGTCTGCAGTCGCAAGAAATGGTTACAGACGCAGGAGACGTTTGCAGCCGCAGGTAACACCAGCTATACTGGCAGTAGTTGGCACTCTCGAATTTAACACAGTTGAAACCCTCGCTAGCTGGAACGAAAATGTGCAGAGAACTTGCACAGACCACGATCGGAAATTAGCAAGAATTGCTAAAATTTGACTACAACAATTGCTGTTCAAAACAACAATTTACGCAGCAAAATTTTTAAATTTTTTTTTCACAGGACAATGTGGTCGGAAATGACCCAAAACCACAAAATATTGCCTGCTCTGATACCAATCTGATATGGAAAAGCCAAGCTGCAATATTATTTTATTTACAGGCTTAAATAGCCAACTAAAACAAAGAAAGTCGGCAGGAGAAGATAAGAATCTGCCGACAAATGAAAACAAGGAATGTCGGCAACTGCCGACATGACGAAGCTGCCGACAATAAAATGTCGGCAAATACAAGACTTTAGGTAAAATAAATAAATATTAAACCTAAAGTCTATTAAACCTCATCATGGCGAGATGTTCCCCAAGACAAATAACATGACATGAGGAATAATGGTATCATAGTGGTCATAAACCACATATTGGGCAAACATATTAGGTCTTAGACTCCGGCTTATGAATCTAGTCACATTTCCACTCGCAGATGTTTCTTCATCACATAATGTTGTACCAAGTGTAAAGGATGGATCTTCTGAGCCTCCAAGTTTTTTTTTTTTTTTCTAAAAGCCACTCTTGGTATGTTTAATAGCTTTGCCATGTAAAAAACGGATTCTTGTAAAATGAGTTACAGTATATGAGAGTTATTTAAATTGTGCAGTGGGCTGACCTAATTTATAGTGGTTGGCACTCATTATTTGTTGACTGAAACTTTAATTCTACCTAGCAGCATTATTTTCACGTACCTCACATGTGTGGAGCAATTGCTCTTGCTAACCATATAGCAGGGACTTTATCATCCATATGAGGCCAGTAAGTTGTTTTTTCTTGTTTTACATTTGTTAGATTGTGCCATGTTGAACGTATTATCTATTTCATTGCTTTATTGAGCTAGTATTACAATATCTGCACAACATCCAGTTCTTCTTGGACATCGGTCATGGACTCAAACCACTTGTTGTCCAGAGTGATGCCAATGCACCCTCTTTGCATCTCCTTTTTATTCACATAAATACCATGATTGTTACCCTTATTATTTTTAGACATCATTTATGTTATAAGGTTTGCATTCTATTCCGTGACCTCATTATTTCCATCCAATGCAGGGTTCATCAGATCTAAAAGTTGTGTGATAAGGACTACTGCAGTCATAGTAGCAAGGAATATGCAAACTACCGCAAGCAGACCCAGCAGTTTCAAGTATGATATTTTTTTGTTATTCAGAGAGACTGTAAAATCAATCTGGGCATTGATTACTAGATGTTGAGCATGTTTATCCCAGATCACATAGATCATTGTCACAAGTTGGTGAGTAATCACAAATTATGTCAAGTATAGTTTAAGGATAAGCCCACGTAGTATATCTTTGCTACTGTATAGGTACTTGGATGAACTAAGAGGAATCATTGTGTACATAGAATGGGCATAAAGTGTTAAAATACAACAAACTGGTAAGCTAGTTATGTTTTTCTTGTTCTACTGTTCAGACTTTGGTAACATAACTTTTGACATTGAGTATATTTGTAATTGAATTTGTGATGTATTTGTGTATTTTTTTACAGGCACTAAGGAAATTTAAATGTCGCATATGAGGAAGATCTTTCAGGCTTGGGACACAAAAGTGTGTTGTTTTATTTCAAGTAATCAATTGGTTAAATAATAATAATAAAATTAAATCGAAAAAAAAAGAGAGGTCAGCTTCAGGAAACATGGGGTGAGATGGGCACTAAGAAAAATGTTTTTTTTTGTTTGTAAATACGGAATCTTTTGTTGATAATAATGGGTTTCTTTTGGAATTCCACCTCTGAAAGGCCTGCGACTTCTCCAGGTGTGGAGAAGCAATTGATCACTTGGTAAAAAAATATATATGAAAATGATTTAATGGGTCCAATTATTAGTCTCATATTTTGTGTGTTCAACTTCCCTTGGTCATGTATGTTTGCAAATATCTGGTGCTTCCTGTACAGCCAGTTGCTGAGAGCAGTTCATCATTTATTGTTGATCGATTCATCCTACTACAGTCATGTTAAAATTTAAGGCCTCTTGAGGTGATTGCTGGAGAATTTCATAGTAACGTGCTACAAAGGTTCTTTTTGCCATATATGCCAGTGCTTCTTGATCGTTAGCCATTGTAGAACCAGTCAAAAGTGGTGTTTGATCAGATTGAATTTGCTGTTATATTGAAAACCAAATAATGAAAGGAGTTGGAGATTTCGGTTATTTTCAATAATTAACAGTGTTTTTGTGGTCTTAGATTCTTATTGTCTATATGATTTCAAACAGATTGCATACTGCAATGACGTTTGCGCCATATGTGAATCCACTTCTGCTATTTCGGATTTTTATTTTTCACCTAATGGTGGTGGCCATAGGGGCGGTCTCGAAGGAGATAGACGTCCACTAGTAGTGATATCATGTGCTACTGGCAATATATTTCTTCCCAATGGATCGTATGCTAATTTTGTAAATACACTTACTTCCTTAACATTAATTAAATTATTCCAAAAATCATTGCGAACAGTATTGGAGATATTGGAAAAACTTGTTTGTTGTTTTAGGGTTATATTAGGTTGTTTTCCACATTGATGGTTATGTGCATCACCCATATGCAAATATGTAAAACACTATTTTTTGGAAGCCTTTTTCCTTGATATCCCTTTCTTCTTGGTACACTTCTTTGAAAAAATATTTACATTTTTAGGGTTTTGAATTTTTTCTAGAAGTGCAATATGTATTTCTAAAATTTCTTTGGTTATGGGCTCATCCAGAGAAACAATTAATTTAGGGTTTGGAGCAATATGTTCAGTTGCATTTTTTTCTTTCTTGGGAAGAGCAATGGGTACCACATGGGATTCGTCGGCTATGGGTTCTTCCTCCACCTGGGATTCCATGGCTATGGGTTCTTCCTCCTCTACCAGAGATTCCATGGCTAGGGTCTCCTCCTCTTGCATTTCCATTAAATATTGTATAATATGATCATAACATTCCATTTGTTTTTTTTTTTTTGTTCAATCATTCTTCTAATTTCTGCAATGTCATTTTTCATTTCCTTGACCAATATGGTTGGATCCATAAGGATCTGATACCAGATGGTAGGAACGTAGGGTTCCTAGCACATAAAATGATAAATAAATAATAAATAACCTAAATCTAAAATAATCACCTTTTGATATTGTTGGGAAGTCCCTTCAATAAATTATATTATATTTTATATTCATGGATGATTGAATGATAAGTTCTTACAATGTTTTATACCCCTCTAGGGTTATAGGTGAAATGTTGCAATGCTTCCTAACCCTAATATTATAATAATATAATAAATAATATAATTAATTATTATATTATTTATTATTATATTATTTTATTATTATGACCATAGGATATAATATATTATTATTATTAAGATTATTAATTAATGTTAGGATAGGATCCTAACAATCACCACATTAGGAAGATCAAAATAGAGCTTGGAAGGACATTAAACATCAGTAGTGGGTTGACACCCACACAACTGACTAAATTAAAGAAGGTATTGACTAGGCATCAACAAGATTTCACTTGGGACTACTCAGATATGAAAGGAATCAACCCAAAAATTTGTACCCATCGAATTTACCTCGAAGAGTAGGTGACTCCAATCAGACAACCACAAAGGAGAATGAACCCTACCATGAAGGAGATAGTCAAAGCCAAAGTTATAGAAGCTCCTATCAACCAGATTCATCTATCCCATATCTGATAGTGAATGGGTGTCACCACTAGTGGTGGTGCCCAAGAAAAATGGGAAATGGTGGATCTATGTTGACTACAGGTCACTGAACAAGGTGACCAAGAAGGATCATTTCCCACTACCTTTCGTTGATCAAGTTCTGGATACACTAGTAGGAAGGAAGTACTTTTCCTTTCTAGATGGATTTAGTGGATATAACCAAATCCATATTGGAGAAGAGGACCAAGACAAAACAACATTCACTTGTCCATGGGGAACGTTCACCTACAGAGTCCTGCCCTTCGGATTGTGCAATGCACCAGCCACCTTTTAGAGGGTGGTGCTGAGCATTTTTTCGGACATGATGGGAGAAGCAGTGGAAGTCTACATGGATGATTTCACCATTTATGGTGAGACCTTCGATGAAGCTATGACCAATTTGGAATGTGCACTCTAGTGGTGTGAAGAGAATAACTTGTCCCTCAGTAACAAGAAATGCTTCATGATGATGCAAGAAGGAATAGTGTTGGGACACCACATCTCATCGAAAGGGATCAAGGTGGAAAAAAAGAAAATTGAAGTCATCAAAGACCTACCAAGTCCTAAGATGTAGAGAGAGGTAAGGAGCTTTCTTGGCTCCATTGGATATTACAGGTGATTCATAGCAGACTTCAGCAAAATCACTAAGCCCCTACACACACTGCTCTCCAAGAATGTGGGGTTCATCTGGATAGAAGAATGTGAATGAGCCTTTCAAGCATTGAAAGAAAATTTGATCACTGCCCTAGTTATGCGAGGCCCAAATTGGGCCATCCCATTCCATATTTACTCTGATGCATCCAACAACACGATTGGAGCAGTCTTGGGATAGAAATATGGTGAAGAATTCTATGCCATCTATTACGTCAATAAGAATCTAGTTGGAGCCGAGCTTAATTACATGGTGATCGAGAAAGAATTCCTAGCGATCGTTCATGCCATCAACAAATTCTATCACTACATTATGGGATACAAAGTGTTCATCCACACGGACCATGCAACCATCCGATATTTAATGAGAAAACCCGCAATTAGTGGTAGAATAATTAGATGGCTCTTACTCCTACAAGAGTTTGATATCACCATCGTGGATAAACTAGGTAGAGACAACGTGGTGGTAGACTTCTTGTCTAGATTGATACCATCAGATCATGCAGTCATAGAAGATCAATTCTTGGATGAACATATTTTCATCATTAGTGAGCAGACACCATGGTTTGCAGACATAGCCAATTACTTGGCCATCGGTAGAACATCCCCTGCTCTTTCACCCCATGAAAAGTAGATAATAATAGAAAAGAGTGCATCTTTCTCATGGATTGATGACCTCCTATTCAAAATAGGGCCTAATAAAATTATGAGGAGATGCGTTGCTGAGCATGAGTTTCCAAAAATTCTCAAGGCTTGCCATAATGAACCGTGTGGTGGATATTTTGCAGGGAGAAGGACTACGTACAAAGTCTTACAGACTGGATATTACTGGTCGACGTTGTTCAAATATGTAGCCAAATATACAAGTCAATGTGATGAATTCCAAAGGATGGGTAGGCCAACCCCTAGGGATGAAATACCTCTCCAACCGCACGTTCACATTGAACCCTTCGACAAATGGGGGATGGACTTTGTGGGGCCAATCAACCCACCATCGGTCAAAAAGAGGTATATTCTAGTCTGCACTGACTACGTAACCAAATGGGTTGAAGTGCAGGCACTAAAATATTCTAAAGAAGGAACGGTGGTAGAATTCCTATTTTCTCATATTTTCATGAGGTTTGGGGTACCCAAAGAAATTACAATGGATCAGGGGCCTCAATTCACCTCAAAATTAATTCAGGAATTGATGCAACAATACAGGATTCAACACAACAAAACCACCCCCTACCATCCACAAGTGAATGGACAAGTAGAAGTGACCAACCGAGAGCTAGAGAATATCCTTACAAAGACCATGCAATAGCATAGGAAATATTGGGCTGTGAGACTACCAGAGGCAGTATGGGCATACAGAACTGCATGGAAGACAACCACAGGTTTTACTCCATTCCAACTGGTATACAGGAAGAGTGCAATGATGCCCATTGAGTTTGAAATCAAAACTCTTAGAACTATGATAGAATTGAACCTAAGCCTGGATGATGCACAGAAGGAGAGGATTCGGTAGCTAAATCAGTTGGACGAATATCGATTGGATGCCCTGCAAAGAACAGAAGTCATCCAAAGGTAAAGGAAATAGTGGCATGACCACCACATTAAGCTAAAGTAGTTCAAAGTAGGAGATTGGGTGTTACTATACGATTCCAGATTCTAGGAATGGAAGGGCAAGCTGATGCAGAGGTGGATGGGACCATATGAAGTGATCGAGCTAATCAAAAATGGTGTTGTGCATGTCAAGATAATTGATGGCAGCAACACCGTATTGATAGTTAATGGTCACCGATTGCATCCATATCACACATCTAAAAATTTGATGATGGAGTCCAAAATAGGCATGGGGGAGACCCCATCCAACTAAAAACATTTCAACTTCTCAGAAATACAGTGGACACAGGGTTGCCCACTTAAAAAATTTTAATCCTTAGTTTTTATTTTTTTTTTGTGTGTTGTAGGTATAGTGCCCACATGCAAGTTGCAGGCATCCTGAGAGCCAGGGCCTAACAGGCATGGATTGCACTAAACTGCATTTTTAGTTTTTCTCATTTTATTTTGTAGGTGAAATGGCCTGATTGCATGAAATAGGCATCTTGGGAGACAAGGCCTAATCGGCACAACATCCATGAACTTGCACATTTTTTTAGGAGGTAGAAATTTGACTATTTCCATCCGGAGGAGATAGTCCCCATCTGGGCATGGACGTGGGTGTTAATTCCCCACAAAGGAAAAGATACCCATCTCTATGTTTGGATGAAGCAGACGCTGATGCGACATGAGAAAGAAATTTTTGGAGGACCTGATCAACCCTGCAACAATAGACACGTCAGCAACTACTGACTTTTCAACACCAAGAAGGCGCCTTGATGTCATGCATTCTTGGGTGCCTTGATGTCCAAGAAGGCACCTTGATTTCATGCATTCTTGGGTGCCTTGATGTCCAAGAAGGAACCTTGATTTCATGTATTCATGGGCACCTTGATGTCCAAGAAGGTGTCTTGATGTCGTGCATTCTTGGGTGCCTTGATGTCCAAGAAGGCACCTTGATCTCATGTATTACTAGGCACCTTAATGCTCATCAATAGAGGCACTTGACTTCTGTTGACAAAGTCAAAAAAATGAATAAGTGACAAGGCACCTTGATGCCATACAGAAGAGGCGCCTTGATCATAAAAAAAATGATGAGGCACCTTGATCCTCAAGTAGGCACCTTGATCAAGGGTACCTTGATCCACAAGTAGGCACCTTGATCAAGGGCACCTTGATCCTCAAGTAGGCACCTTGATCAAGGGCACCTTGATCTTCAAGTAGGTGCCTTGATGCCATGCCTTGATCAAGGGCACCTTGATCCACAAGTAGGCACCTTGATGCCATACATCAAGGGTACCTTGATCCACAAGTAGGCACCTTGATGTCATACATTTTAGAGGTACCTTGATCCAATCGAAGCACCTACGTAATTCGATGGTACAAGGGAGTGATCAAAGCCACGTCATCACTTCACGTGATAAAAATTTGAAATCACCTAAAAATATTGAGGAATCATTTGGAAGGATTTCTGCACATCCCAAGGCCAATCAAAAAAGGGGATATGCATCCTATCACCTGAACCAACCAGATCTCTACATTTTTAGCATGAGACCTCAAGCGAATGAAGTTGTAGTATCCAAGATAAATTAATCAACCACATGGGGAATACGCCATCACCCTTATCACAGACTACCAAATCGGTATGCTCCAGAATGCATGAATGACCAATAAGGTATGTGCATAATTTTTGTTAAATACTTATATAATTTTTCATAATTAAATACTTCTCTGAAAAATAATGTCATCGCAAGAATTCGACCAATCGTATTTGCCCCCCATGTCTAATACGATGTGCTAAAAATTAATTTGGGTGGTGTATCCTATCAACCCCAATACGAAATTAATTTTTTGGATAAGGTGCCTTGATCTATAAGAAGGTGCCTTCCTATGAAAGAAGGACATCGAACCAGTTCAAAAAAAAGAGGGAAGGAGCCAAGAATTTGCAATGGGGGTAAATCAAAGAATCATGTGTAGAAGAAGAGTGAACCCAACCATGTCAAAGGAATCTATGGAGAAGTTTGGGACTAGTTTGAGGCTTCTAGGTGGATGAATTATTGCCTCCTGGTCAGCCAAAACCAGGATCCCAAAGCAGCAAAGGAATTTGCTATCACTGTAAGAGGGGAGGTCGCTCAGCTACGTGGACTGGAAATCCCAGTCATGCCAGAGTTCATCTCGACTGTTACCGGTCTCCCCCTCATGGGAGAATGCACCTACAAGGAGGGCATCCCAACCCAGTGTGTAGAGTAACTTCTTGGGTAGATGAACATCAAATTTTAGTCTACAGGGCTACCAAAATAGAGACTCCTAGAGCACATGCAAAAACTCTTCGAGTAGGTGGTGAGATTCTTCACCTACATGGGAAAATACTCCCACCTGAATGCAAATCACATGTAGTTCCTAAATCATCTAGTGCATGGGAGGAAAATCAATGTCCCATTCTATCTGGTGAGTGCTCTGAAGGATGAGGCTCGACGATATCAAGCAAGGGCAGTTACTGCTCTAGCCCACCATGGGCTAATTACGACCCTGATTTAGTATGCCGAGGAGCACAGAGAGACCCTACCGATAGAGAGGATCGAAGATGTGGGTGCATAGACATAGTCGGCTACCGAAGAGCCTGACTCCCCATAAAATAACATAGAGGTCAGGTAGGATTTTCTTAACCCTGACCAAGCTATAGAGCACTCTCTATGGTCTAGCAAGAAATTCAATGTGAGAGCATCCAGATCTGAATAGATGGCTCACCGTACGGAGCACATAAGTGGGAGAAAATGTCTGAGGTGATTAATTTTTTCAAGTGAAGAAGAAGAAGAGGATACAAAAGCTGGGTTTGTAGCCCAAGCATTGTAGAATTTGGTTGCTAGGAGTCCGCTAGACCAGTAGCCTTCAGAAGACCTACGAGGGTAGCTCGACTCAACACTAGAAGAAGGCCTCAATTGGTAAAGTGAATTTTATGAAGTATAGATGCTCTTCAAAGGATTTTGGGAGATTACTGCAAGGAAACTATAGAGGTATGAAGCCATCGTATCTCAGCTGTAGTAGAGGGTTCAGCAGCTCACTAAGGAAAATCAGTAGTTGAAGGCTAAGGTGGTAGAAAAAGTAGACATGGGTACCCAAATATATTGGGTGATTGAAGTGCCCATGAATTCCTTGACCTCTCTAGAGAGGGTCATTTCATCAGGGTAGTTTATATCAGATGCAAGAAATGAAGGCGGAGAAGTAGGGGATTTCTCATCCGCTTCAGTCAGAGCAACCGATGAAGAACAGGGGAACTCTATTTTTCAAATAGAGCCCCCTGTTATAGAAATCCTCGATGATGAGGATAATCAATCGAGCAATAGCTAGTGGCAAGACCCTGAGCTTGACACCAAGGAAGAATCATAGGAGCAACAAGTACCCATAGTAGAAGGACCACCAGAGTAGTCATCGGGTGAGCAAGGAATAGAGGAAGTAGCTATGGTTGAATCAATGCCAGAGGGGCAGAGACCTAAGCCCTCTAAAGACAAAGGGAAAGCACCTATCATGGAGGAGGATGACATCCCCACTCATTCTACCATAATAATAGTTCTAGTGAGGCCCAAGAGGAAGGCACCTCGGGCACCGTAGAAGAGGGCCAAGAGCAAAGCCAAAGTTACATTCGTAGAACCGATTGACCAGTCAGATGAAGAGTGGGTGGAAGGTATCAAGAGTTTTGTCGAGTGAAAGGAGCAGTTCGAAAAACTCTGAAAAGAATGTGAGGAGGCAAAGGTAGCAAGAAAAGCTACCAAGAAAACTGAAAGAGGGCCCAACATTTGCATTAACCCAGCTTCAGAGAAGCAATTCTGGTGGATATATGGGTTAGCTCGAGGACAACCCTCGAGAATGTGAAAATTCTTGGAGAGATATGGAGTATATGGGCCTAAAGCTGAAGCTACTACAATCATTGAGGAGAATGTAGGCCTTACCCCTGAAGTGACCCATTTGTTCAAAGCTAGGGTAGTAAAATGAGAGCAGGATGACTCAGATATCCCATTAGCAAAGTTATGGCCTCAACATGTCGATCTATGGTAGCAAGTAGAAGCCACATTCCAGAAAGGAGAAACCACCGTAGCTGCATTGCCCAGCATAGGTGTCGAGCCAAGCAGGACAGGGAAGCACATCCAACGTAGTTGAAAGCCACCATAGTAGATCAACGCCCCTCAACAAAAATGTAAACCCTAAAATAAAGGAAAAGCTAAGGCTACCAATCAAAAGAAAATATAGAGGGGTTGACCAGACTGGAGACTATCAGTTTTAGGTGCCACGAGGGCATGGCACATAATAGGCATGGGGGGATGATGAGCATCAGAAATGCTCATATTTTTGTATGAGTTTCTAACAATTTTGTGCGATAGTATTATAAGAGTTGTATCTTTTTATGAAATTATATATATATATATTTAATAAAATTATGTGCATTACCTAATTTGTGTGTGAAGTGTGTTTTGTGTAGATTTTTGTTGATTTTGTCATCTTCTGCTTAGTCAAGGTCCTACGTGGACCTGGCATGTTCTGCTTCAATGAGCCTAAGGTATATATGGGAAGGCACCTTGATATTCAAGAAGGCGCCTTGATCCCATGTATGGGAAGGCACCTTGATCTATAAGAAGGCACCTTGATCTTCAAGTAGGTGCCTTGATGTCATGCATAAGGGTGCCCTTGATCTTCAAGTAGGCACCTTGATGTCATGCATCAAGGGTGCCTTGATCTTCAAGTAGGCACCTTGATGTCATGCATCAAGGGCACCTTGATCTTCAAGTAGGCACCTTGATGTCATGCATCAAGGGCGCCTTGATCCTCAAGTAGGCGCCTTGATGTCATGCATCAAGGGTACCTTGATCTTCAAGTAGGCGCCTTGATGTCATGCATCAAGGGCACCTTGATCTTCAAGTAGGCGCCTTGATGCCATACATCAAGGGCGCCTTGATGTACAAGAAGGCACCTTGATCTTAAGCGCCTTGACCTTGCGACTGAAGGAGACCCTGTTGACCATGGTAGACCTTTGACTCCATGTCACGTAGACCATATTTGGAGAGCTACCGAATGCATGAGCTATCTCAGTCACATTGGAGAAAATGCACAACCACTTGATGAAGCAGAACACGGGCTACAAAGGAGCTGGACCAAAAAATCTACTATCCCCAAAAAAGGATAAAAGTTGTTGACTATTTTTATCATGCATCTGTTACTGTAACTGAACTATCTTAGTTTAGGTTGTAGCAGGATTTTTCATCGCAACAACATTGTAACAGAAGTTCTTGTGTGTATTATATAAACACATAGACTTCTCTGAAAAGATATAGTGGCATATGTAGGAATTTATTATCTTTTTTGTACTACAATTTTATTAATAAAAATCTTGCTCGAGAGTTCTTCCATTCGCATTCAATCTCTGTAAATTAGTCGGGCGGAAGCTGCTGGAGCCTGGGCCCACTCCAAGCTAGTATTCCTCCCCTTCTTTCTATTGCTTTCTAGATTAGATCATTTATTTTCAGTGTGTTGTATTTTTATTTCTGCAAGTGTGTTTTTATTGCTTTCCTTTATTTTTCAAGCACAGTGTGGTGTGATTTATTTTTCTGTAATTTTATTTATGCAAGATTTAATTGGTGTGGATGAATTAATGATATTTCACAAACACTCCCCCAATGATAGGCTTAGTGGACTCATCTCAAACGGTGTTGTAATTAGTCTTGAATGTGGTACTTCACAAGCTTACGAGTTCCCTGGTTTGACAAATTAAATGAACGGGCTATGACAGAAATAGGACCATATTTAACCAATGTTTTTGGCCCCAATAAGGGGATCCAAGGGAGGAGGTGGAGGTGCTACAAGCATATGTGGTGACTCTATAGAGATAGACAGACCTGCTCTAGGAGGGCAGGTCCAAGAGGATAAAGGACCGACAAAGCTCTTTGAGTACCTTAAAGATAGAGAGAGATGTGGCTTGAGTAGAGGTCAATAATATCTAAGGGGAGGTGAGCCATGTAGACAGAGAGTTCTAGAGGGCTCGAGTAGAGGGAATTTCTATCACTGGGAGCATCCAAACTAGAAACTAGATTCATATCCTATAGGCAGAGCTGACGAGAGGACAAGGGAGAGGTTAGAGGTGGTCATTCAATATGCTACCTTCTATGAGGCCATGTACTACCAGGTGGTATTAGAGGGGAAGAGGGTGATACTCCCTCCATCCCTAGCTAGCTGGTCATGGTCTCGATCATGGAAAGTCTCAACCTTCACCATCCATGGGTATGCGGCTTCTGGACCACCTCCTCTAGGTGGAGAAGAGGAGAGGGGCTCTTAGAGCTAGGGCTAGGGATCGGGATGACATACCAGTTTTGATTATGGTATGCATCCCTAGGGATTGGTTGAGTGTACCGAGACTGGACTGTGGTACACCAACCAGACACTTATGTATCTCTCTCTTACCGAGTAATACTAAGTTGCTTCTTTTTTTATTTTATGTGTTAATGTGTGTGCATGTGATATGATTTGATTAAGCATTCTTTAGATTTATGTTTTATGTTTATGATGTTTTATGCATGAAAACTATCTTAATGCAAAACTATATGAAATGCATGGATGAAATGGATGAGAGCATGAAAGAAGAAAAGACACAAGAAAGGAGGAAACAAGAAGGAAGAAGAAGGAAGAAGAAGAAGAAGATCCAAAGGTCAACCATCAAAAATAGAGAAGGATAGGTGAAACATAGTATTTAAACCAGCGTAGGTCATGATAGACCAATGTGATCAAATACTATGAATCATATCAAAAATAGGGAGCTAAACCCACTATGGGTGTAGTACTCATCGTGAGTGATGAAGTGTTGGATTCTGACCCACTATGGGTGGTTGCTCGCTAATTGACTATTGTGGGGTGATTACCCGCTAGGATGTATGTCAAGGCCTATTGAAAATGGCCAAGGAGCTTATCCTATAATGGGGTGTTGAGCCCGTTGAGTCAAAAGGGAGTATAACCCGATAGGAGATCATATCCAATAAGATACCCGCTAGGATGTACATTATCCCATGTGGGGTGCAATATAAGTAGATAAAAATTAGTAGGCGAGTGCTACCCCCGATAGGGGTTTTAAATATGAAAAACACTTTGTGAGTGTGTGCAAATGTTCAAAAGAAGATAACCTTTGAGAAGGGAAGAAGTAAAATAAAATACACATATATCCTTGTCTAAGCAAAAGATAAAGAAAAACTCAAGAGGAAGAACAATGGTGACAAGGACATATTAACAAGATATCATCCTTGACCTAAGAAAATGATAAATCAATGCTTCTAAGATCAAGGAAGAATAGATCAAAGGAAGAAAGAAAATAGAAAGAAGAAAGAAATTGGAGAAGAATTCCTAGGTGGGGATCTTGCTAGGCATCAGAACCCTAGTGAAAAGTGCAATGCATGTGAGCTATGACCTAACTAGGTATCATCACATGCCATTGTCGCAAGATCCCCAAAAATCTATATGATCAAGCAATCATGAACAAGCAATCATGCAAAATATGACACTCAAGCATGCAAGTTGTGTTAAATGTCAGAACAATCAATGCAAAAAATGATAGGCAACAATGCAATATGAACAAGCAGATGGATGCAATGGAAATGCAAATGCATAACTAAATGATAAATAATTATTTTTATGAAATTTTTATTTTATTATTTTATTTTGAGCAAGCAGGATGATAGTCGACACAAAATCTGAATGTGTCTCCTTTCTTGACAAAAGAAACAGGTGTACCATGAATTATTTTATCAAAGAAATCTCTAAAAGGTAAGCCTTCTCGATAATTAGAATTATAGAGAGGCTCCTTCATAGCTCTTTCTTTGGTAGCCATAGCATGATAATCAATGCATTCTCGAACATAACCATTCTTTTTAACATAAGGAGGAGCAATTCCTAACTTCGCAAGATCACTATAGGACAACGAAGTAGGGTCCTCTTTCAAAGTAGAAAGCTTATTTTTAGAGCATACAAAACCAATCATATTACAAAACAAGATCTTAGAAGAATAAGGGGGACCATCATCCTCATCACCCACTCCCGACTTTTGATAATCCATATATTCAACATAAGTCATAAGATGATCATCATTGTCAAATGGTAAAGGTTGGTCTTTGCTAGGTATGAAACCTATGCCACATCTCCCAGGCTAGATCTCGACATCCAAAGGCTCTTGAATGCCCTTCTGTTGTGGCCCCAAACCTTTACCTACATATCCCATACTAGATAGGATCTTTTTAGGAAGTGGGTAGTCATTGGAAAGGTAACAATGAGCAAAAGAACGCTCAATGAGAGAGGGGTTGCTACCATGTATATTTTCTTCAAAGGTAGTTCCTACGAAGATAAAGGTACACATGCCAATGTGTACAACATCACCTTTCTTATGGGGTAAACCCATGGTTCTAGGTGATGGTGGTAGCTTGGCAAGATCCAGAAGAGGCTCTCAAAGAAACTGATTATCATGATCCTGAGATGAGAAATTTAAGATATGTTCCTCACTCATTTTTAAATTTTGAAATTGCTCTGATATCTGAGATGAGGAACATGGAGAAACCATTGAAGAAATAGAAGGACAAAGGTTGAACTCAGATTGATCTCACTCTACATTTGAGCAAAATTCAAATGGTCAAGGGTCACCCGAAATGGTGATAACTTGATTTTTAAATTCAAACTTTAGGCATTGATGAAGAGTAGAAGGGATGACCTTCATTGCATGGATCCAAGGATGTCCAAGAAGAAGATTAAAATATGCAGGACAATGTACCACATAAAACAAAGTATCCAATATTTTAGGCCCAACCTTAAGGGGAAGAGATATGACACCACAGGCCTCTTGGGACTCATTGTTGAAAGCTTTTATGATGATATCGGATTTTGTTAAATCTTCCTCTTTTAATCCAAATTTTTGAAAGAATTGATATGTACACAAATTGAGGGAAGAACCATTATCAATCAAGATTCACTTAATAAAGGTATCCCCAATAAGTGCAGTGATGTAAAGTGAAGAATCTTCTTGTAAGTTTGAGGAAGGCTTATCATCATCCGAGAATGAGATGTGATGTATCCCAAAAGATCCTACGACATCAACTATGGCACTAGGAGAAATATCTGAGGGAACAAATTGTTGCTTTAGAAATTCCATCAAAGCATATCTATGGTTGGGAGAAGTTTGCAAGAGTTCTAAAATAGATATTTTTGTTGGAGTACTAGCCAACTGCTTTTGGAGATCAAATGAAACCTTGGGTTGTAGTTTCAACACTAAAGGTGGAGTCCCTGTATCCAAAACCTTTCTCTGATTATTCTTCGAAACTAAACTAGGTTGTAATGCAAAATTTTATCCTTGTTGAGAATGTTAAGTAGGTTGAGTCTGAGCTTGCCTTCTTGTAGTTATCCCAACCATGCCAACCATATTACCATAGGGAGGAGGCTCATTCTGATGAGCCACCTGATTTGTTGCTTGTTGATTATGTTTTGGCAATGGATCTTTGAATATTCCCATATCTTGATTTGTTGTTGAAGCTTGCTGAGTAGGAACTTGATTATTTACTGATTGAGAACTCCCTATATCAATACGTCCTACATCAATCAAATCTTGAACCACATGTTTTAATTTCTTACAAGAGTTTGTCCAATGTCCTTCCACTCTATGATATGCACAATGTTGACCTGCCTTGTACCAATGAGTTGTAGTATCAGGTTACCTTATGGGAGGCAACTCAATTGCGTTGGCTTCTAAGAGTTGTTTTAAAACTACTTCCATGGACATATTAAGCCTTGTAAAATTCCTTTGTGGAGGTTTCTGAAGTATTATCTTTTGTAGGTTGTTAGTAACATTGTTAACAGGCCTACTATCCATTCCACTATCACCTCCTGTGTGTTTATTCTTATGTTGAGACTTAGTAGGTTTCTCTTCTTTGACTTTGATTTGACCTCTTCTGATAAGAGCCTGTTCTACTTTTCTTGCTAAATCAATTGCTTGATCAAAAGATGTAATAGTAGTAGTCTCTAGTGCATAAGATAATTACTCTTGTAAATTGCCAATAAATATCTCAAGCATATCCTTTGGAGGTAAAGTATATCTCAAGCATCCAACTAAACTTCTCCAACGAGCCAAGAATTCTGAAAAATTTTCCTCTTTACTTTGTTTTAAATTATAAACATCTTTCATTGTTACTTCCTTTTCAATATATGCACCAAATTGTTGAACAAATAATTATGTTGTTTCTTCAAAGCTCTTCAAGGAATAATTAGGTAACCGATAGTACCACTCTAATGCCATGCCACCAAGACTCTTAGGAAATATTTTTAGCAATAACATGTCATCATATATGAGATCATGACATGTTATTCTAAATATTCTTAAATGCTCTATTGGATCTTTTGTCCCCTTATATATAGGTAAAACTGGCATAGGAAAATGCTTAGGATAAGGCCTAGCAACAACAATAGGATCCAATGGCTGATTACACATTTCCTTATAGTTGTAAGTGAAACTTGAAGGCTGAATCATCTCAACTTTTGAAACCAACTGCTTTACCATATTTGTTAAATTTTGCACTTCTGGATTATTATTATGCAATATCCCCAAATTCCCTAAGGGAGGGATATATGTGTGTTGAGGAACTAGCGCTTGGCTCAGATTGGATGCATGGATACTATTGTTATATGCGGTACCTTGTGAAAATGGATAGCCAATATTTGGTGGGACAAAAGCAAAAGTGTTGAGATTAGAATATTGAGGAGGAAATTGAAAATAATTTTGAGTGACACTACTAATTGGAGGGACTTGTAGATTCCTTCCAATGTTGGTGGTTATAGTAGTGGCATCAGTTTCCTGGTTTCTTAAATTATCAAGATGCATTGATTTAGGCAAGGGGTTATTTTGATCAAGCATAGGAGAGCTTATTGGAGGAGGAGGTGGAGGAGTCTCACCTCTTTCGATATGAGCTTCTCATTCCATACCCTCCAATATCTTATCTCTATTAGCTTTCATGAAGCCCCAAATATGCTCAAATGATGAAAAGACGAACCCACCATTAGGTCCTTCATAAGGATCAAAACTCATTTTAGTTTCCATATTATCTTGTTCTTCTGGATCTATGTTAGGATCCTCTCTATCAATCTGATCATCTTCCAAGGGAACATAATCAGATTCAAGGTACTTTCACTGACTTCTAAGGAAAGGAGCCATTAGAAGAGGCAAAAGGATAGAAGAGAATACTAACAACAAACACACAGAAAATATTTTTAAAGTGGTGTTATTAATGATCTTCAACCACACAAACAAATTAATGATCTTGTTTAAAATTTTAAAAGAAAAGGAGGTGTTCACGTCGGGTTCACCAAAGATGTAGAGGGGAAAACCACCCTACCACATATGATTCTCAAGTCTAGATCTGTAAAAGTGAGGCAAAAAGCCTTAGATCAGTGTGAAATAACTAATGCATGGTACATCAAATTAAAACATGCATGTAGAAGAGCGAAATCACTTGGTAGATAGCATGGAAGTAGATAGAAGGTTTAAGACCTCTCGAATAGTTGATCTATCCTTAGGGCTTCAACATAAATCCCCAAAGTGAGCAAAAACAATAAATAATCCAATGCAGCAAACAACAAATCATACTTCACAATTATGAGTTATCTTGCTTGTGGGAGAAGAAAAAATGCAGATCACTCAATGAGCACTAAAGATTACTTATAATTCACAATTATAATTCATCATCGTAATTCATCGTGCTCTAAAAATGGTTTCAAATCCTCCTTATATAGCGGATTTGAAGGTGAAATAGATAGGAAAACTGAGGAGAGCTGACACCAAACATGTTAACTTTGAGAAATTAGGGTTTCCTTAGAGAAAAACCCTAAAAGGCAAAATTGTGCCCTGTCAAGGGTAGGCACAATTTCACATAAAGAGGAAAAATGAAGAAAACAGAAGGGGGAGGCCTAACCCTTGACATAGGTAATTCTAAGGGTCTCCCAGGAGGACCCCGAAATATTGCCCACTAAAGTGGGTCAATTTTCTGTCTACACTCTTATACCTATATATATGTTCTCCTTTTATGTACAATATATCTCATTTTTAATATTTTCTTTCAATTTCATTTGAAGGAATATATTTATTCAGTGATACCATTCAGATTTGCACATTAGAAATATCCCTATGTTCAGCTTGATCTAGGCAACATTTTCTTCATACTCTATATTAGAGTAGTCTGGGACAACCATTTTTTTTTCCAACCATTGTATGTATCGAAGGGAATAGAAAAAATGAAGTCAGTGAAGATGGTGTTTGAATCCATAAACATAATTTATTTTGCCAAAATGGAGTAGTCATCGGAGACGCTTGCATACTGTGTTGACCCACATAGATTTGTGGAAACATCACCCATGGTAGAGACTCCATTTAGGCAACACAAAACTTGATGAAAGAACTTAATGAAAAACTCTCTAACGTCTTCGACAATCCTTCAAGAAGTGTGAATAGGTGGCCATGATGGACATGAGGTAGTGTGCATCAGCATGGAGGCTGCCATCATGCATAATAGTTTCATCATCACGTACTACTATAGGTATCGAGGTAGGAGCTAAAATAGTATAAATAGTCTAAAAAAATGACATGCGGAATGCACCATCGTCTCCACCTACGAAGCACAGTTAGAACACAAAACATTATTTTTGACTACCATGCTAGAAATATCTCCAAATCTTATTCCTTCGATTGGGCACATTAAAGTTTGCATAGGTGCAGTTGGTGCAGATGTCAATCAATAATAGCATTCCATACAACAATTTCATCCATCCACCCATTCTACGCATATCCTATGATTATGGTATTCTAGAAGACTAGGTCTCGTTAGGGTATTTTTTCAAATATATGACACGCATCCTCCATGCGACCGTATTTGGCATACATGCCTAAAAAGGCACTCTACACAAATGCATCCAAATCAAACCCATTCTTGATTATGTCATCATGGATCTCCAAACTCTCTTTTAGGTCTCCCAGTTTGGCGTATGTGGGAAGAACATTGGAAAATGTGAAGTGGTTCAGTTTAATGACATTGGGCATGTCTTTCATTTGGTATCAAAGCAGGTTTTCTTGCTTGGTATGCTTGAGGGGGGAATTGCCTCTTTGGAAATTCTTCCCTCTTCCTATTTGGTGATGCACCTCCATTACTTCCTTCTCTAAAATCCCAGGGAGTATGCTCTCCATTTTAGTGGATCAAAAACCAAATTACCAATGGAGAGAAATTCATGTCTGCTCTTGAATATTCAATGATTAGAGCCATGAATTTGGCCAACTTTTGGTCTTAAAATGTTTTATTTAAAAAAATTGGGTACAACACCAGGACTTCCCAACAGGTCATCCATCCCAATTCTACTCCAATCATGGATGCTTAACCATGGAGTTATAATGGGATTTGGTACACCAATGCTAATATGATCATACCACTTTAAGCAATGGTAGACTTGGTTCTCTAGAACGAAAAAAATGGGGGTTCTCTATTTTTTACGAGCACTATGACTGTGCTCGTGTCTTCTCTTCCATAAATTCAACTCCCACAAAAGCACACAAGGAATTTCTATAAGAGTTCCTAATAAATCATAGAATGGATTTTATTCCAAGTTTAGTCATGGAAGGAGGCCCAAAAGTATATTTACTTCCTTGGGGTCTGGAAGTTTATTTTGGATTTGCCTGTACCTCATCCTTTATCGATTACACCTAGTAGATATCGATATGCTACAAATGGTCAAGATGGATGCCATGATGAAGGGAGGTTCATATTGGATCAGTTACATGGTCTTCAACAACACTCATAGTGAGGGAAATGTATCATGAGATGTAAATCTATAGTTCTCAATGACAAAAACTGCAACTTTGGCCACCACACAACCTAATGTTCTAGGTCTATAGTTTCATAGCAATTCCACATTGGCTAAGCTATGTCTGGTTCCTTGTAGAAGACACCTGGTGTATAATATTGCAAAAAATTTCTCCACCAACATGCATAGAAGCCCTACACTTGGTCGATCGACCATACACCAATCTGATGAGGACGTTGAAGCATCCGTGTAGAGGGCTTGTGTAGAGAACCATATTCTATTCATAATAGAAGTTTTACATAGCACCTAATGGGGTTGCAGGCATGAACATTGCTACATACCATTGAAGCTCATTTGTTCATAGTTTTATTACGGATCTTGAGACAAGATCTATCCAGTTTGCATGTACAATTTGGATAGACATTACTTTCATTCATATATGGAAACAGACCATAGTGGCCATCCAATTCTAGGGATAATCTAACTCAGTCTGTGTTGAGCTAGATATATTTTGGTTGATATACCATGCTACTACTCAGAGGAGAGTGCACCATCCTTGTACCTCCATGGCACAACCTAGCTGTGTTCCCCATGAACAACAAAATTTGATACAAGAAAAACAACAACATCATGGTGTAGACAATGGCTGCAGCGACAACACAGATGCATCTAAAAATAGCCAAGATGGATGTCATTTTTCTTTTGAGTTCAGGCACATGATTTTGAGGTGATGATGATGACAAAATTAACAGATGCCTTCGTTGTAGCCAATGCCATTTTTGATAACAGTGATAATAACAATCTTCGATCCTTGATGGACATATTATTCATGATTTGCTACCTACGATACAGTGTGACCTCCACCATAAATTACATAATACCGCCTACACCATTAGCATCAACGACTCCCAGTGATACATCCATAGCTATCGATCATCGATCCTTTGTGATATTTAATCATCAACATGGCCAAATTAGGTATTTTTTTAAAATGTATTATTATCCTGTTAGAATTAATGTAATGTGCACTATGCCTTCCTTGAAACTTGTCAGTTTCACTTGACAAGTGTCATGCATTTCATATAGGCTTATGCCTATATATTGTAACCCTGTTTCATTTGTAACATCTCTCATCTTGTTCATCTCATCAGTTTTCTTTCTCCTAACATTTCTACACCTCCAAACTCCCGTCAAGTAACAGACAAACAATACCAATTAACCTTGCCTAGATCCAGAGATCTCCTGTGATGGTGGTGGCCACGCTTTTCTCAAGATTTTTTGGAAATATGTGGAGCAATGTGATAAATTTGCATGGCTTCAGCTGGGTCGGATCTCACCCACCGTCGTGCTGTACCTGGGCTTAAAAATACTGCAACAACAAAAAAAAAATAGCTTGAATTTACTACACCCGAATGCTCCTTTCTGCAGACCATCGGATGAAGTGACGCCACAGTGTAGACAAACACATCTTCTTTTTCTGGCAGCAGCAGAGCACGATGACAGTAACAACACCTGGCATGTCTTCAGCATCCTTCGACCATGAGGTTTCGGGTTCGAATATCTTCGCCAGCCCCACACGGCCAAGCACCAACCACATGGCACTTCTCGCCCACGCCAGGAATAGCACGGCATGTTGTAGCAGTCTCGAAATCATCCTTTCAATAGTCTCCAAACCTAGAAGATAGGCGAATCAAAGATCTATCCAAAATTGGCAGGCGGATGTTCTCCCACTGCATGTCGCCGCCTTAGATCGTCGCTAATGCTCAGCAGAAACCCCAAATCTGCAAATTGGGCAAGTGTTACGAAACCAAATCCACCTATAAATGTGGGCAATGTGAAAATAATGCTTTTACTATGGAAGAACGCAGATGAAATCCTTTGCGTCGATCGATTCCAAGCACATAACGCATTCAGTCATCTTAACTTCATCTGAATTGAGGCTCCCAAATTCGACCTTGCGCAAACCCTTGGTCTTATTCCTATTGAAATCGTACCATGGTTTGGAGGGATAACCATGTCCCTGAGTGTTAGCAGAGTAAAGCGATGAAGCTCATACATAACATCGATCATGACCTCAAAAATATTGGTGCCCGTCGCGATGTCCGCTGCGATGTCCAGCAGCATGAGCAAAAACCAGAAAAAACTAAAAAAAAATTCTGAAAAAATTTCCCAAACTTAAAAATGCTTACCATCTGGTTTCTGATACATCTAGTTTCTTCTTTAGTTAGGATAGTGCACTTTAAGGGGGAATGTTAGAATTAAAGTGCACTATGCCTCTGTTTTGACACTTGTCAGTTTATCATATAGGCCTTCTGCCTATATATGTAACTCATTTGTATCAATAAAATTAATCCCATCAGTTTCAATCCTAACATTTGGTATCAGAGCTCTAGGTTTTCTCTGGCCTTGTGAGCTTGAGGGGGGATTTCCCTCACCCCCATATTTTTCCTCCATTTTTTCCATTTTTTTTCTTTAGCTAGGGAGTATGCTCTCCATCCATGAGATGGATCAGAAACCAGAAGCTTTGAAAAACCAATGGCTGCCAAATATTTTTTTTCTTAGAGTGATTGAGAGGAAATTTGACGTAGTGGATGAGCTGCCATTAACTACTTTGTGGATGTTGAATGCCATTTTTTGAACACAAACAATGCAGATTTGATGGGCAGATGGTGCTCTTAGATTTGTCGAATTTTTTAGAGAAGTGGTTTCTTGTTGTGTGCCCTGGTGATTGTTGTGTGAGAGAATGCAGTGTTTTTACGTCTCATTTACCTAGTTATGGTGGTGGACAGTCTTTAAAGGAAGCTTGTTTGCCCTTTTTTTGCGAAGCGAAGCCTGTTGAACTCGAGGACACATGTTTTCTTCTGGATCCATGCGTGTCTTTTGCACAACATCCAATATTTTCTTGATGTCAAAGATTTTATTGATCTGGTGAACAGCAACAGCGTGGTCGCGGTTGTGCATGGTGATTGAAATATCCATGATGTTTTCAGCCAAGGTGCAACGCAAGATGTAGCTTGGCGAAAGATGCTCTATGCGCGGTGGGATTTTTCGGTCTTCTATGTAATCGACCATGGAAATGTGTTTGTGCGGTGCATTTTTCTAGAAATTCAAGGTGAAATATCCAATGCCAAGCTTCGCGTGTGTCGTCCGACGGCATAGCATTCTGGTACGATACCCGATAGCGCTACGGCAGACTGCACTTCCCATTGGCACTGGAAATTACTGCAAAGCTGAGCGCCCTTCGACAGTAAAACAAAACTTCATTTTTTGAACAAACAAAATCCATCACATTTTAAGAATGATATATTTTTACATCCCGTGCCACTCTCGGTGCCATCGCCAAATATCTTCGATGTGTTCATTTTATTGTTGGATGTCTTGCCTCTGCCTGGTATGATGCATCGATTCGAATCCCATGGGCGTTTGATACTTTCAGCGGCAGCGAATGGTTTCATCATTGTGAATTGTGAAGCATAAACGAGGAGACTTGATTGGAACCGACGACGCATTTCTCCCCTCAACAACAATGGCCAGTGAGGAAGGTTGTAAAGCGATAGCAAAAATGGGCATTTTTTGTTGTACGGCTCCCATCATGGATGTGTTGTACTGGTCTATGCCGCATCTTATTTTTAGGTGGGCCAAGATTTTTTTCCGCAGTAGAAGTGAATCATGGATAAATCCTCCGTTGTTGCTCGCCACTATCACCTGTTAATACCATTGTTAGTTCGATGTTGAACTGTTAGCTGTGGGCATGCCACGAGTACGGGAACTGGAGCTGTATGTGATTGTACTTGGAGCTACCTAAGTTAATTTATTTTTTTGCCAGAGGATTTATCTCTGCATTCTCATGGTGGAATCTGCGGCAAATTTTTTGTCGTAAACCTTGGCACTTTTATTGGCTTATTTTTTGGGGACCGTTGGAGAACAAACAGTGACCGCACTATGTAATTCTGAGTCACGATTTTTTAATTCGTTGGACGCGAACCTATCGTGGCGCAATACCTAGAGGGTGAAAATCGAGGGAGATTGAGAGCAGCGATGATTGTCATAATTTGTAGAGATGCTTTGCAAGTGTTGGTCCCTGTGCTTTGTTATCTGTAACAGCTTGAGGACCATCGTTTGCTTGGAATGCTTTATCCTTATTTTGGAGGTAGAGCGAGAAGAGCAGGAGGAGAAGCTTTATTATTGGCACTCGCGATTACCTATCTACTGGAGAAACCATGCTACCGAAGCTTTATTACTGCCTATTTTGTATCTACACATTTCTTATGGCTGTGTGGATCTATGTCTTGGTGAAGAATCACGTGATGGTTTACCAGATCAATGTGTTCATAGCGTGCCCTGGTATTTTTCGTCTTTTATTATAGGTGCAAAGGAAATTTTAACCTAATTCAAATGTGTGAAGGTAAACCGCGCAGAAACTCGGAAATTCTCCGGAAGGAATGTAGTGATGCAAGAGAATACAGGGTATGGCAGACAAATTCGCCCAGCACGGGATCTCCCTCAGACGCAGGACGCAATTCGGCTTTGGTAGACCTGAAGCTGTCAAAGTTCCAACGGTGAGGCCTGAAGCTGTTCATCTGCAGTAGGACGCGGGATATGAAGGACGCGACGGCGGTGGTGCCGTCGTTCGTCGAGGTGGCGGTGAAGGCAGACCTGAAGGAGGCGGTGGAGCTCAACGGGAAGAATGCCAACACTCTCTTCATGCTCGCCCCGTGTTACGAGAAGAAGGGCATGTCCGCCAAGGCTCGCCGTGCGTTCCAGCAGGCCCTCGAAGTGGAGCCGCATTAAAGAGAATATTTCGATATTCTTGATGCTTGTTGTGCATATGGAGATGCTCCTCATAAATTTATGGGAAAGTGGTGAACGACGGAGGATTTCTCGGACCCATGCACTCTGCCCATGATTTCTCTTTAATTAAGTTATTAAGTGGAAGGGAACAATTTATAATGTTATGGGGGACCACTTTATGGTATGGGTAATTTTTTTTTTTTCAATAATGGGGCATATTTATGATAGTGGGGCATTTTATTTTTCCCACATGCTGTAAATGCCCACATGGCCAAATTTTTTCAAACTTAGTGGTTTTCCAAGGGGGGAAATTTTTTTAAATCATGGTGGAGAATTTTTTTTATTGGCCGACAAGATGGCCTTATGTTCCCCTGCGAGGGTAAACTGATATGTTTTTATTCTGCTAGAGAGTGTTTTTATGTTCCCATGGATGGACTTATTGAGATTCGACTATAGCCATGTTTATAGTAGTCGAAAATATTTTTCCGCGATAGACACAATGGTAGTGTCAAATTGTAATTTTGAGGCTGTTTCATTTGTGTTTTTTAGCCTCAAATTTTTTCTACCTTGGAGTGCACTCTCGGTTGAACCCGATACTCCCAAGGCACTTGTAAGTGAACCTAGTATTTAGTAGTACCCTCTTTCTACTTGGAGGATGCAACGGCTGGTTACCCATGCATTCCGGTAAGATGAGGTACCTACCATAAGGACACTTATTCTAGGGACTATAGACATAAACACCCTAGACTCTATCCGAGGTTTTTCTGGATCTACTTCTGAAGACTACAGACGAAGACACTTCAGAAGATTCTTCTCTTCTTATCCTCTATATTTGAATCTATGGCTCATTTTATTGTATTGAGTGCATTTTCGACAGAGACCGACACTCTTATATGGCTCATTTTTCCTTTGTATTAAGGTGCATTTTCGGCAGAGACCGATACCTTCTAGATTGAGTTCACCATAAGGAAGGATTTGATATTTATGGTGGGACTAGTCAGTGACCTACGAGAGGCAACATCCTCTAAGGATGACCTACAAAGGCAACAGACCTAGAAGTGGCTGACCCTGAGGCACCCATGATGACCCTGAGGCACTTAGACGGCTGACCCAGTGGCAATAGACCCGTGGAAGTGGCTGACCCTGAGGCAACAGACCGAGATGTATACACAGCGAATCTAGCATTATTCACAGTTGGATATCCAAGCGTAAAGAGCAGGAGCCTAGACCAAATCAGCAATAAGAGAGGATGATAGGTTGTTTTAGAGAAGTCAACATTAAGGGGGAATGTTACCTAATGTTGACTTGTTTTTTTCTTTAGTTAGGATAGTGCACATTAAGGGGGAATGTTAGAATTAATGTAATGTGCACTATGCCTTCCTTGACACTTGTCAGTTTCACTTGACAAGTGTCATGTGTTTCATATAGGCTTATGCCTATATATTGTAACCATTTGTATCAATAAAATAATCCCATTAGTTTCAGTCCCAACATCATCCTTATTAATGTCTATGGACCTACAACTCAATCAGGAAGATTAGAATTATGGAATTGAATTGAAGCCTTTATCAGAAGAAAATACCAAGACATCCAATTCATGATCATAGGAGACTTTAATGCCATAACCAAGTTGAATGAAAAAAATAGGGGAATTAAGAAAATAACCCAAAGTATGAGAGATTTCTTAGTTTTTATTCAAAATAATAATATATGGGAGGTTGAGTTTGAAGAGGAAAACTATACATGGACCAACAATAGGAGATTCCATAATCTAATAATAGAAAAAGTAGATATATTTATACTCTCTAAGTATTGGATGGATGGACTTGTGCTAAAATTGATACCTCAATAAGGATTGGTTCATATCACTGGCCCATAAGTGTTAAAATGGTGGTAAGTGAATAAAAAAAATATCATATTTTAAATATGAGTAGATGTGGAAATACCATCCTCAATTCCTTGAATTCATAGTTCAAACATGGAATTCTTTATGAAATGATAGGTTGTATACACTACCAAAATAAATTAGATCAATGACATCTAGATTAAAATAATGAAACAAAATTACTTTTGGAAACAATCTTTAGAAGAAAGAAGAACTAAAATATAAAATTAAAAAATTTAAAAAAGGTGGTTATAATAATCCAAGCTTGAAGTAATGGGAGTTACTTACAGATCATAATATTTTGAGTAAGGAAGAGAAATTTTGGATATTAAAATTGAGATAGACTTGGTTAAAAGGAGATAAAAACACAATGTTTTTCATAGGATGGCAATAGTACAGAGAGCAACATCCAAAATTAGTATAATTAAATTAGTAAAAAGGGTTTGGATTGAAGAAAAATTAGTGAAGGGGTTTGGATTGAAGACCATAGTAAAATCAAAAAGGATGAATGGTTTTTTTACTTGAATATTCTAGGATAGGAGTTTGAAGTTCTTAATGATAAATGACTACAAGTACCTTCAGTTATAACAAATGAAGACAATAGGAAACTAATGGATCCTATTACTCTGGGAGAAGTTTATTTAGCTCTTTTTTCTTTTGATAAGGATAAATCCCCAAGTTTGGATGGGCTCTATACAAAATTCTATCAACATAATTAGGATATAATGAATAATTCTTTATTGGTGGTAGTGGAATAGTCTTGGGTTAAATAGTGCATACATTATAATATAAATGTAACATATCTTACCCTAATTCCAAAAAGAAGGATGTGGAATTGTTTGTTTAATTTAGGCCCATAAGCCTATGTAATATGACATATAAGATAATCTCCAAAGTGATGAGAAATCGGTTAAGACTATTAGATAAAATTATTTTAGAAAATTATAGAGGATTTTTTAAAGGAAGATAGATTATGGATGGGATCATAGCACCTCATGAAGTTATGCATTTAGCAACTTCGATAAAGGAGAGAGAGATGATCTTAAAACTTGATATGAGTAAAGCCTATGACAAGGTTAATTGGGATTTTCTTTTTGCAGTATTAAAAGAGTTTGTATTTGGGAAGAAATGGGTTAGATGGATTAAATCTCATGTCTCTACAATATTATATTCAATGTTGGTCAATGGGTTAGTAATAGAATCATTTAAATCCAAGAGAGGTCTTAGATAGGGAGATCCTCTATCACCATATCTATTCATTATTATGATAGTGGTATTGGGTAGGAACTTAAAGAAGACATACAAATATGGGCTAATAAGTGGACTTAAAGCTAGTAATAACATTGACAACATCACCCATCAATAGTTTGTATATGATACAAACCTTTTTGGGAGGGTAGGGATAAACTGTGCTAGATATTTGAATAATTGATTAAAGAAATATGAAAGAGTGTTACAACAAAAATTTAATAGGACAAAATCTAAATTTTACTTCCTAAACACTCTAGCTAGAATCAAAGTAGGGATATACATGTTACTTTAAATGGAGGAGGCAAATTTTCTAGCAACTTATATAAGGATACCTTTATTGAGGGGAGAATGAGAATAGAATTATGGAATCCAGTTATAACTAAAGTTTAGAATGAACTATTAGTAAGGAAATGAATATTGTTATCATTAGCAGGCAGAGTATGGCCATTACAATGTATTATATATTTGTGTATACTATGCCAAAATCGATAGAAAAAAGTTTAATCTATACTATGTGGTCAGGATTACATGATAAAAGGAAATTTTATTTTGTGAAATGGGGTAAGGTGTGTGATGATAAAACTAGGTGAGGTATTAATTTAAGAGTTCTTATAGATGCAAACTTAGCTCTTAGGGGAAAAGTAACTTGGAGATAGTATGTAAGAGAGTCAAAGCTTATTATTTACTACATTCTCACTACCATATGATTTTGTGCTATGGAATGCTTAAAAAAATCAATTGATCTAGTGATTAAAGGTCTAATATGGGTGGTGGAAACTATAGGAAAAAATCTATTTGGATGGATACTTGGTATGATAAAAAACCACTCAATATAGATCCAATTTTAAAACCATGGATGAGATTACTTCAACATAAATATAGTGATATGGTTTCAAACATTATATACAAATGTCAGGAAGAAAGATAGAAATGGAAAGAAGATTTTTTTACAATCATACAAGACATTGATTCTAGAAAACAATTGAGTAGAAATGTAACAATAGTGATTATTCTAAGAGGAGTTGAGGAAAAGCTAATTTGGAAGTCGAATAGCTTAGGATAATGGACAACAAGAAAAAAATATAATATAAAGAACCAAAAAAATAGGAATATTGTAAAAATATAGAGAGATATTTGGGATAGATCTATAGAATAGAGAACATAGTAATTAATTGAAATTAGAAAATACATAGGCTTATATAGTTTAGAAGTAGGAAAAGCCGCTAACCACTAAGCCAAACTTAGAATATGCTTATTCAAAGCAAAATAAAACTCTCCTTCTACCTATATGCCGACCATAGTATATGTCGACCAAATAATAAAGTAATAATACCTAATGTTAACCTATATGCTAACATTCTCCCCCTTAAAGTTGAGAGGGCTGACAAGACAATCTCTCAGCTTTACATATTGAGCTTTAGCAACTCCTTTGGTGAAGATGTCCACCATGTTGTCCAAAGTGCTGCAATGTTGAAGCTCAACTACCTGTTTCTCCACCATGTCTCGAATGAAGTGATACTTCATATCAAAGTGTTTTGACCTGCTATGGTGGATGGGATTGTGTGCCAATTGGATGGCACTCATATTGTCACAGTACAATCTTGTAGGACCACTTTGTTTCTCTCCAATATCTTCAAGGACTTTTCTCAACCATAGAGCTTGAGTACTAGCATGTGTGATTGCTATATACTCAGCCTCAATAGATGACAATGCTACAACAATCTACTTTTTGGAACTCCATGTAATTAGTCCTGACCCAAGACTAAAACAATTTCCTAAAGTAGATTTTCTATCATCTATATTGCTGCCCCAATCACTATCACTAAAGCCAACTAATTTTACAGAATTACATTTGTGGTAATGGATCCCAAAATCCAATGTACCCTTTACATATCTCAGAATTCTCTTAGTTGCTTGAAAATGAAGTTCTGATGGATCAGCCATAAACCTTGAAACAAGAGAAACAACATATTGAATATCAGGCCTTGTGTTGGTGAGGAACATTAGACTCCCAACCATGCTCCTATAAGTGGTCATGTCAACTTTTGGTGCTCCATCATCTTTGCTCAATTGGATCCCATGACCCGTTGGAGTTGCAATAGATTTGCATTGCTCCATGGAAAATTTCTTAATCATATCTTGAGCATATTTGTGTTGACATATGAAGATCCCTTTATCTGTTTTATGAACTTCCATGCCTAGGAAGTAATGCATTAAGCCTAGATATTTCATTTCAAATTCTTTCATCATGGAGTGTTTGAACTCCTTATTCATCTTGTCACTACTACCCATGAATATTAGATCATCCACATATAAACATACAATGAGAATATCTTTACCTTGCTTTAGGTAGTAGAGAGTAGGTTCACTTTTGCTCCGAGTGAATCCATACTCCTGAAAGTAGCCATCAATGTGAGAGTACCATGCCCTTGGTGCTTGCTTGAGGCCATATAGTGCTTTTTTTAGTTTGTAGACAAGGTTCTCCTTACCTTGTTCTTTAAAACCTTGAGGTTGTTGCACAAAAACCTCTTCATTCAAGTACCCATTGAGAAAGGCACTCTTTACATCCATGTGCTGAATTTTCCACCCTTTGTGGGCAGCCAAGGAAAGTACTGATCTGATAGTCTCCTGTCTAGCAATAGGAGCAAAGGTCTCCTCATAGTCAATCCCATACTTTTGAGTGAAGCCTTTTGCTACAAGTCTTGCCTTGTGTCTTTCAATGCTTCCATCAACATTGAATTTGGTCTTGTAGACCCATTTGCATCCAACACATTTTTTACCCTTAGGAAGCTTCACTAGCTCCCAAGTATCATTCTTTTTTATAGAGGTTATTTCCTCTTCCATGGCTTGCTGCCATACATCATGAGTGCATGCTTTCTCATAGCTAGATGGCTCTAGCTCTGCACTAGTCATTAAAGCATAATTGACTACATCTCCCTTAGGTTCTTGGGAGTCATCATCACCATACATATGCAGATTTTCAAGTCTTTTTAAAACTGCATTCATTTCACTAGCTTGACTTCTAGTGTATCTTTTCTGGAAATTCTTATCCAACATTTGAAAATATGGATGGTGCTGAAGTGTTCTTTTACCTCTTGATGGAGAATCAATATCCATTGGTGAAGAACTTACTGATCTTTGTGGAGAAGGACTTGGAGTAGCATCCGATGTACTTGAAGTAGTACTCATACTTGGGCTTGGAGGACTTCCTTTGCTATTTTTGGGCTGCACTTGCTGCACTTGAGAGGAACTTGCATCATGAGATCCATCATCAACAAAAAGTTTTTGATGACCCCATTCTCCCCCTTCATCAAAAATTACATCCCTGGAAAGTACAATTTTATGTGTTTTGGGATTGTAGAGCCTATATGCTTTGGAAGACTCACAATATCCAACAAAAATACATGCTTGACTTTTGGGGTCAAGTTTCTTTCTTTGCTCATCAGGAATGTGGGCATATGCAAGACAACCAAAAACCTTAAAGTGTTTTACATTTGGATTTTTGCCATACCATCCTTCATAAGGAGTGATCCCATCTAGACTAGAAGTAGGACTCCTATTCAAAATGTAAACACTAGTTCTAACAGCATCAGCCCAATACATGTTACTGAGATGCTTAGTTTGAAGCATCGATCTAGCCATTTCTACTATGGTGTGGTTCTTTCTTTCAGCCACACCATTTTGTTGTGGAGTGTAGGCAGTTGTGAATTGCCTTTTTATTCCATAATATTTACAATATTTTAGAAATGCATTTGAAGAATACTCTCCTCCTCTATCTGTCCTTAGATATTTTACAATAAACTCACTTTGTTTCTCTACAGTATTTTTGAAATCTATGAAACAATCAAAAGCTTCATCTTTAGTTTTCAAAAAATAGATCCAACACATCCTAGAGAAATCATCAATGAAAGTGAGAAAGTAAGAATTGTTACCAATGCTTTTGGTTTGCATTGGACCACAAATGTCCGAATGCACCAATTGGAGTGGATGGCTAGCTCTCCACGCTTGTCCTCTTGGAAACTTGGATCTAGAGTGCTTTCCCAAAGCACACCCTTCACAGACCTCCTTGTGTTCATCAACTTTGGGAAGTCCACACACCATAGCTTGAGAAGTTAACAATTTCAAGCTTGCAGAATTTAGGTGACCATATCTCAAGTGCCAAAGCACACTTGGATTAGCTATAGCAATACTAGCAAGTTGAGCACCTCCTTGTTCCCCAAACTTAAGAGGAAACAACCTATTCTTTGTCATAGGTACTTGGGTAATAACTCTATTACAATTGTTCTTATCAAAAATTACACATTTGCCTTCATCAAAAACAAGTCTATAATTTTTCTCCATCATTTGTCCAACACTAAGCAAGTTATGTTGGAGTTTGGGGGTGTAATAGATGTCATTTACCTTTTTGGTGCCTTCTTTTGTTGGAACCTCCATGGCTCCAATACCTTCAACTTGTAGAGCTTTGTCATCTCCCAACTTGATTCTTGATTTGTAGGTGGAATCCATTGTAGCAAAGAGCTCTTCTTTGCCACTCATGTGATTGGAACAACCAGTATCCAAAATCCAAGTGTCATTTAGACTTTGATCTGATTTTCCGTAAGTAAGAAATAAATTTGAAGTTCCTTCTTCTTCACCATAGTTGCCATATTGACCTCTTCCACCTTGAGAAGTCTTGGACCAACAATATTTAGCAAAGTGACCAGGCTTACCACAATTGAAACAAGCTTTCTTTGTTTTGTCACCTCCTCTTCCTTGATTGCCACTCCTTCCTTGATTGCCACCTCTGCCTTGATTGCCACCTCTTGCTTGATTTCCACCTCTTGCTTTTGCCTCCTCTTCTTTGTCCTCTTCCTTGGCCTCTTCCTTGGCCTCTTCCTGCACCCTCATTGGATGAGAAAGCTTTGTCATCACCTCCATAGCTTGTTGAAGGAGAACCCTATAATATTTCTTCATGAGACATCAAGGAACCAATTAGAGCATCAAAATATAGGCTAGAAAGATCTTTTGACTCCTCAATAATGATAGCTATATGATTCCATTTGGGAAGAAGTGTCCTCAACACTTTCTTCACCACTACTTCAGTTTTGATGTCATCTCCAAGGGTTTGCATTTTGTTTACAATGGATTTCACTCTAATGCAATAATCACCAACATGTTCATCATTTTGCATTTTTAAGTTTTCAAAATCCCTCTTCAAGGTTTGAAGCCTCACTTGCTTCACCTGATCACTACCTTGATAACTTTCCTTCAAGGATTTCCATGCTTCTTGGGCTGATAAACATGAAGCAATCCTTGGAAATATGCTCTTCTCCAAAGCTGCTTGGAGATGGTAGAGGGCAGAAGAATTGCTCTTTTGGGCATCTTTCTTGGTCTTCTTATCTGCTACACTCAAAGTGGTCCAATCTGAAGGTTTTGCATAACCTTCTTCGACTATATCCCATAGTCCTTTGCCAATGAGTAAGGTCCTCATATTGATGGACCAATACTCATAATCTAGCCCATGAAACTCAGGTATGGGTAGATTATTATTTGATGCCATAACTTTTGGAAATAAACTAGAAATACTCTTCTTTTATTCCTCAATACAAACAATCCACTATGCTTTGCAAAAGAAAATTATAGATTTAAATCAAATCTCACTTGGTCAATTCTCTCGTAGAGATCTTGTTCTACCTGCATAGGTTCACCTATCTCTTCATTTACAAAATTGTCAGCAACAGAATCATTGTCGTCACTAACAATTATGACTTCAGGTGAATGTGGTTCTGGTTCCACTAGCTCAACCGAATCACTGTCACTAAGACAAATGATTTCAGGTTCCTGTGGTGCAACTTCAACAGATACTGACTCCTCAGGTCTGCTATCAAAAGAATTGTTGTCTTCGGAATCACCATCGTAACCAACGTCAGGTGCTCTTAGGTTTGCTATGATAGCATTTTGGAGTTGACTGAAGACGGTATTCAGACCATATATTCGCACTCTTTCATCAAAGGCTTCAGGGGTCTCTCTAGCTAGAAGAGATTGTAGGACAAAGTAGCTTCCGTTTGACCTTAACATAACAGATTTAATGGCTACAAAATTATCCCCCTTTGATGCAAAAATATCCCCCCTATAAAGCCTTTTAAGTTTGTTACAAAGATTGCCTCTTAGGCAATTGTGCAAATCATCTACAAAGATTGCCTCTTAGGCAATTGTGTAAATCATTTAATTGCAAAAAATAAAATTTTATCAAAGTTTTAATTAATAATAAAATTTAATTTTAACTAAAAAACCATAAATTTTTAAAAAAATGATTTTTTAATTAAATTAATATTAAATTATTAAAAAAAGATAAAATTAATATAGTGCAAAAAAATTTACCACTAAACAAAAAATTTGATATTACCACTCGGTGGGATTCGATCCCCCGACCCCTTGGTCACTAGCGCCTTAGCGCTCGGTTGATGATCGACCGAGCTACCTGCCTCGGCGGGTATGAAGGATAATGATCCCTTATTTGAACTTCTCCTCTTTGTCATGACACTTTTGTGAGCCACTACCCTAGTGCTTCCGCGAGCCACCACCACTCATCCAATGCACCACCTCTCGATGCTCGATCATCGCTCTAGCTCTCGGTGCTTAGCCGTTGATCAACCGCTCGACGCTCGGCCACCACTCCACCGCTCGACGCTCGATCGCCACTCTATCGCTCGGCTCCTGGCTCCTCTGAAATAGTGTCAACAGTAGTAGAATTCTCGTCACCAACTGCCAAACCTTCTGCTCATGGCGTCTCCTATGTTGAAGCTATCACGCCTCGTCCAAAAATGTAGTAAAATACTTGTTAGAGTAAATATTCCATCATTTGGATATTTTACCCTTTCTCTACATTAGGTAGATTTTATTTACTGCATGGTAAAAAGTAGCTTGTTACTTTTTACCACTAGTATTTACTTTTACTACTAGGTTAGTTACCTTTTACTATTTATTGTTTACCTTTTGGATATTTATCTAAATATCCTAGGTTAGTCATAGTCAATTTGACTACGTAGTTAGTTGTTAGTAAGTTAGCGTTATTTGCTAATTAGTTAGCTACCTTTAGGGTGAAGCTACTTGTTGTAGTTAGCTATGATTAAGGATATTATTTTTATAATATCCTAAGGCTATTTCTAGCCTTTGTAAAGTGTATTTAAGCAATAATGATTATTAATAAATGTTCCAATGCTTCTCTACCCATCATTGGTATCAGAGCCTAGGTGGGTAATACGAGCGTTGCTCGTTCCCCTGGACTACGTTAATTTTTTTTGGGAGACTCGATCGGTTGCTTTGATGGATCAACCATCTCCTCCTTGCTATTTAGCCTAGATTTTCTATGCATTTGACTGGATCACTGGCCCACGTGATGCATTCTGGTAGATCTGGCTCCAGCGACTCGATCAGCCGACCGATCGACAGTCGTGAGCCAACCTGTCCGACGTGACGCGACCAGCCGACTATCGATCGTCGATATCCGTCGGGCTCCCGCGTAGGCCAACGGCCTGCAGACCCACGTGGGCCCAGAGGCCACGTGGCACGCGCCTGGGAGAGCAGTGAGGGCAGGAGTGCCCTCCCCCTCCCAGCCAATCGGACCAGCTCAAGATCCGCAAGGGCAGGAGGCCCTCCGATCTCAGACATGTGGATGACCTCCGTTCTGACACCGGGCATGATAGACCACTGATTTGCTACCTCGACCAATCGCAAGGTGACATGTGGCACCCTGGTGGCACACCACCTCATTGCTGACGAGGTGACACATGGTACACAGGCCACGCGCCACCTGGATGCAGACCAAACCGAACTGACATGGACACATGGCGGATATCCACTAGACCGATGTGGACACAGACCGGCCCGATGCTCGACACATGGCGGCATCCAAAAGGGCAGCAACTCTGGTTGATTTCCCGAAGGCAATCGACGAAAAGGGGGTGGCCTGAGGGTTATAAACCCCTGTGCATCCCAATTTGGGATGCATGTGGGATAAATCTCACATTGCAACTCGCAAGCTGTGGGCGAGATAAAAGGCCGACCTACCAAGGAGGTACCAAACCGAGCGGTGGCTCGGTTGGTTACCACGGCCGACTCGCAGCACGGAGACCACGGATCGAGTCTTTGCCCTGCCCGTGCACAATTAATTTTTTTTTTTTGAAGACGTGTTCTATTTGACAGAAATAAAGAGATCTGACACCTTTCGGATTACCAAATAGCACCATCGCTTGGGTGGTTCGGGCAGCGGATTTGCACAGCGCCAACCAAGGATCAAACCCCTCCAAAGGCAAGAAAGAAAAGTTTTTTTTTTGCGAATTCAATTTTTTTTTTTAGGATTTCTAAAGTTCTTTTTGCAAATAAAATATTTTTTTGATTTTTTCTATAATTTTTTTTCAAATTGGCATAAAACGTCCAATTTTTCACCAAATTGGACGATTTTTTTTCCAATTTTTTCTAAAATTATCGAATTTTAATGCCAAATAAGTATTTTTTTTGCCTTTTGAAACCTAGGATCCTGAAAAATCACATTAAAATTAGCCTTTCAAAGTTCCTAAATCATTGATGTCTTTTGCTCAAACAATAAAACCATAAGGCACTAGGAACCTCAAAACCCCCCTTCAACAATTCCACATTGCAATAAATTCAAAAAGAACTTCATGTTTTCTTCAGTATTGTGGAGATATAAGACATAGAACTCAAAACTTTCTATTGCAAACATACAAATCCTTTCATGGTTTAGGGAGCATCAAAGGTCATCTCAAATTTTTCAAAAACTACAACAAAATTGCTTTTGTTCTCTCCTTTAACAAAGGGGACATAAAAACATAAAATAGCAACATTATTTTTGTTGTCAAAAACTTGAGATTCAAAACCATTTTTTCTTGCTCCTACATGTGCCATTGTTGAAGACAAAAACTGGGTCGTGTGTCGACTAGTTCTGGAAGCCTTTCAAACGCGGGTCGTGTGTCGACTTGTCTTGAAAGGAGTGCTCTAAATTCTACATTTTGTAAACATTAATGGGGGATAGAATTCATTTTTTTTTATTCTATAGTTTGTAAAATTGTAATGAAAAGGTGGGATATTTCAGAGTAAGAAAGGTGCATTCTCGATTTTACTCGACACCTTCTCTTAAAAATTGCTTGTACTAGGTGCATTTTCGGTTTCATCTGACACCTAGAGTGATACAAATTTGGGTTGCTCTCATGTTTTGATTATTGCACTAACACTCATGTTTTTATATGCAATTAAACAGTCAAATACAACATTAAAAGAAGCATTTCACAAAACCCAAACTTCACTCAAAAACCATGCTAAACTTTGCATAGGTTAAAACAAGTCATTTTTTTTTACTCCCCATAAAAAAGGTCAAACATCCAAAACATATTGATTCACTCTCTTTTTTTGGCTTAATATCCTCAAATTTTTCATCCTTCTTCAAGGGTGTTAAAGCAGGTGCCATTAAATATCCTAGAGGGAAAAATCATAAGTTTTACACAAACATACCCCTGTTTCATTTTGCTCTATTTTATTTGGCTTAAAATTCCTCCAACTTTTCATCCCTTGGTAAGGGTGTTAAGGCAGGTGCCATTACATATCTTATAGAGGCAAATTGTAAACAACTTCCATATACTCTTTTGAGGGTATAGTGCAAGATAAAACCATCTTAGTCCTATCAAATTTGAAACCTAAACCATGGCCATGATACACAAGTATCTCACTGAGAGCCAACTGCTCAAAGGTTCAAATTATTCAACTTGGAATACTAAGATGAAATCTATCTTAACTGTAGAGTATTTGTGGTCCATAGTGGATGGAAGTGTCACTAGACCTCAATCACCTGGAGCATATCAAAGAGACTTTGATAAAAAGGATAAAAAACTATCCTTAATGATCTTGCTTGCTATTACTGATGATATCCAACCTCATATCAGTGAAGCCACGACTGGTAAGGCAGCATGGGATGCCTTAAATACCATCTATGAGGGAAAGAATCAATCAACAATTCTTAACCTTCAAACACATCTTCATACTCTACATAAGAAATCTGGAGAAACAGTAGAGCTATTCCTCTGCAGAGTGATCGATTTGAAAACAAAACTGCAAGCCCTAGGAGAAACTATGGAAGACAAAGTCTTAATCTCAATTATTTTGAGAGCTCTTCCTGACTCCTATAGAACGTTGATTACATCCCTTCAAGTCTCTGATAGGACAATGACTTTTGTAGAGTTGGTGAACATGCTTCAAACTGAAGAAGCTAATCAATTTCAAAGATATGAGGCATCCAAAAATGCACTTTTCTCCCATAAACAACAAGGAAAGAAAAAGTGGAATCAACAACAAGGCTATTATTCTAACAAAAACAAAGGTCAAGACCAAGACACTAAGAAGAAGAAGCAGTATTGTAAAATCTGTGACAAAGACACTCATAAAACCAAGAGATGTTGGTTTAAGAACAAGCCTCCCAAAGAGAAAGGTCAAAAGAAAAACCAAGGCAATGTTGCCAATGAGATGTCTAATACATATTCTGATTCTAGTTCAAAGAAAGCACACAGAGTGCTAATTGGTAGAACAATTTTGTAGAGGGAAAACACATGTGTCACCTTAGGCAAAAGCACCATTTTCTCTCTCCTCTTTTTGGATTCATAAATAGCATAAGTATTTTTTTTGAAGACCTTGCAATAAGGGGTGCTTGTACCTCTTTTAGGCTTCATAAATAGCAAATTCTAGGTTTTTGAAGTACTTTTAACAAGAGGAGCAATTTTTTGTGATGTAAAATTGTCTAGGAGGCAATATTTGTAAAATCCTTCACCACACTCTTGCATTGCACACTTTTTGCAATTGAGGGGGGATATAAATTTCTTTTCTTCACTAATTTTTGTAAATAGGGAAGAAGGCTTATAAGGGTGCATTTTCGGCTTCGACCGACACCTTAGTCACACTTCCTTCAGAAATTGAATACACTATGTTTTGCAACGATAAGGGGGGAACTTATAAGGGTGCATTTTTGGTAGCAATCGACACCTTAGCTACCTTATCTTTTGCAAATTCATATTGTAAATGAATAAACCTTGTATGAAGTGATCTATTCTACTACACCTAGCGATTGTAGCAGCTGGTTACCCATGCAATTCGGTTGGATGATGTGATTACCATAAGGACATTCATTGGCGTGAAGACAAAGTGAGGAATGACCCACTTTTTGCTTAGGAGTAGCCAGAGTACTGTGACAGAGCAAAGAACCAACAGATCAACATCTTCTTCACTGTATTGGGGCAGTTATATACTTTACCAATATATTGTTGTATTATAGGATATGTATGTATTACCCAAATAATGTAATAAGGGGGGATGTTAGAGTAAATATTCCATCATTTGGATATTTTACCCTTTCCCTACATTAGGTAGATTTTATTTACTGCATGGTAAAAAGTATCTTGTTACTTTTTACCACTAGTATTTACTTTTACTACTAGGTTAGTTACCTTTTACTATTTACTATTTACCTTTTGGATATTTATCTGAATATCCTAGGTTAGTCGTAGTCAATTTGACTATGTAGTTAGTTGTTAGTAAGTTAGCATTATTTGCTAATTAGTTAGCTACCTTTAGGGTGAAGCTACCTATTATTTGTTGTAGTTAGCTATGATTAAGGATATTATTTTTATAATATCCTAAGGCTATTTCTAGCCTTTGTAAAGTGTATTTAAGCACTAGTGATTATTAATAAATGTCTAATGCTTCTCTACCCATCAATACTCTGGTGCTAGGGTCTTTCTACAATAATCTCGATCTGCTACATGTGCTTGCAGATACCAAAGCTCCTACACACTCTCCTCCGGCTATGTAGTGCCTATGGTGGATCTGCTACGCATGCTTTCGGATCTCCCAACGATAAATGAATCACCTTTTTTATGAGCTCCTCCTTCACATCAATGGCATCAGAGGGCTTGAGCATATTCTACGCGATCTTCAAAAATGGTCGACACATGGCTTACGGGGATCGAATTCACAATTTTTTAAAAAAACTCTTGTTCTATTGTCCCACATGGGACATGTGATTTCCAATTAGAGATTTATAATGATAAATTCACACTATTGAAGATGTCTACCTTTATAGTAGACTATACCCTACCAAAGATACGCTTGAGTCTTCAAACCAATCACACGCCTCCATGTCAGTTGAACCCAATTTTGTCAAATTTTGCCATCACGAGCCTCCACATCAGCTAGTCTACCTAGTGTCATTTCTTAGGTGTCAATTTAGGTCTCCAAGTCACACCTGCTGAGTCACGTGGGTCCTCCCAGTCACGGTTCACCTCGTGCCATATGGCTTTCGCTGAGTTGCAGCCCTAATGCATCTGCCTGGTCATGTCCCTACTACATCTACCTGGTCATGTCCCTGCTACGTCTGCCTAGTCACATCCCTACTACATCTGGTCTAGTGTCATGTGTCAACTTTTGAGCCAGTATACATCAGTTATCAGCATCTCATCTAGACCTTAGTTAGGGTCTAGTCTTCCTCCTAGGTCTAGTAGGGTCCAGTCATCCTCCTAGGTCCGGTAGGGTCCATATCTGTGCTAGACTATCTTCTCGGGCTTCTCTCGGTCCACTTATCCAGTATGGTCACAAAATAATGTGCCAGATTGAGCGAGTGCAACATAACCTTTCAACAGGTGGTCAGATCGAGGTTCCAATCAACCTTAGCTACCAACTAGCATTCGTCCATTCGCCACTTCGCCTCCCAGCTCTGATACCAAATATAGAATAGAGAACATAGTAAATTAATTTAAATTAGAATATACAAAGGCTTATATAGTTTAGAAGTAGGAAAATCCGCTAACCATAATGCCAAACATAGAAGATGCTTATTCGAAGCAAAACAAAACTCTCCTTCTACCTATATGCCGACCATAGTATATTCCAACCAAATAATAAAGTAATAATACCAATGTTAACCTATATGCTAACAAGATCAAGCATTCCTAAAGTCAAAATGTTTATTTTTTTAATAAACTTAAGTTATGTTTACACAATTTCTTATGAGGGGTCCCAGTTCCCTCGTACCGAGGTTTGAACTTGGGTCTCCTAGATGAAAACCCAACGACTTATCAAAAAATATATAACTAGTTTTATTTTTCAATGAGTCTACATAGGTATTTATGAGGGATCTTGGTCCCTTCATATTGAGTAGGGTTTGAACCTTGGACCTCCAAAAGAGAGGTCAAAACCCTTACCACTACAGTAAGCTTACAACTCAGTCAAAATATTTTTTTGGCTAGTAGGTCATAAAAGAATTTTATCCTAAGATAACCTAAATAAAAGGGGTTTTCATTGTCGCTCAAAATGTGTTCTATGTAAAAAAGAGGAGAGTATAGACCATCTCTTGGGACACTACTCATTAGTATAAAAACTATGGTAATTGATTCTTAATATACTTGATAAATGCATGGTGATGTATGGAAAATTTGAAGAATGATTAAAGCAATGGCAAAGCACTTTTAAAAGTGAGGCTTTATAGACAATCTGGAATATATCAAAAGATACAACACTTTGGACTGTATGGCTGGAAAGGAATAAAATAATATTTAAATGAAATGAAAGCATCTTAGAGTTAATGAAAAGGATGATTTTTTTATCCATATAGAAGTCTAAACCAAACCTATTAAATCACCTAATCACTAATCTTGATATAGAGAACCTTGATAGATGGAGTCAAGTCATCAATTGGAATATGATGTTGGGTACAAGAGAATAAAAAAGAAGACAAAGAATATAAAGTGGAAATCATAAAAAATGGATTTGGTCAAATTAAATTTTTATGGAGCATCTAAAGAAAATATAGGACCAATAGGAATAGAAGGAATAATTATAAATAATAGGGGAGATATTTTATTTCATTACGCTTTCAATAGTGGATTTGAGATAATAATTAAGCTTAAACTTGGGTGTCTTTGGAAGGGTTAAAAATATGTATACAAATGAAATAGAATGGTGTATGAATGGAAGGTGATTCATTAATATTAATAAATGTAGTCTTGAGGAAAGCAAAGGCTCCTTGGAACATACAAGAGATAATTACGGATATAGAAGACCTTTTTCCATGGTTAGAGGAAGTAGTAAGTTTAGCTAAAGCTGACAAGAAAATGTTGACTACCTAAATCAAAAAATGGTTAAGATTTACTTTAATATTTTGCATTGGTAATATTTGCCTTAATTTATAACATTAATGTTTTTTCATATAAACTGTTATTACACTTCTTGTGGTTGTACTTAAAATTTTGGAAGAAAACTTGCAATCTAAATTTGGTAAAGCAAACTATGATAACGTGAAGTTTTGGAAATATTACTCTACTAAGATGTAATGCATAGACAATAGAGGTGGATTTTTGGTATTATGAAGGTTTTTGTAGGAAAATATCAAGAACGAGGATGCTAAATTTTGAAATATTTGTATTCATATAGAAAATTAAAGAAGATCCAAAAAATGAAAATCAAGAATTTAAACTTTTTATAAAATGTAGGTATCTAGCTATAGCAACTCAATTGAGATGAGAATCTAATTTTTTTATGAACTCTCATGTTCTAAAGGAGAGCGTTGGGATTTGTCAAGGGTGGGGACCCAAGTACAACCCATGGTTCTCCAATAATTTTATGAAATTGTATTATTGTTGAGGCTATGAATTAGACTAATGTGATTAGATTTATTTTTTAGTGGGTGGCATGATAGGTACTAACTCTCTACCTTTTCTCTTTTGGTCTAGCGATGCTAATGATCTCTTCAATAATTTCAATATAACCATAATTGGGTAGTTTGAGCAGGAAATAATGAGAATTAATAGTTTTTGCAAAAGTGCTATCAGGAAGCAAAAGCACCATCAACACTACCACTCAAGTCTAACACTTTTGCTTTGAGATAATTGACTTGGTTTGGATGCTTTATTAGTTAGTTGATTAAGATGTTAGTAGGTTTGGAGACTTTGATGATGTGCTCAAAATTGGGTGTCTACAATAACATAAGCTAGAGTAGACATTAATTCTCTAAAAAATCAAAATAATTAGAGAAATAAAAAAGCTTGGATATTTTTTTGTCTCTTTTGTTGAAGGTGCTTATGAATATTTGAGAAGTAATTGTCCTAGAATTTGGAAGAAATATTGGATGCTCAAAACAAAAATTTTGTACGACCAAGTGATGATACCCCATACTCTTTTTGATTCCATGTTGGATATCATACCTATTTTTTAAAATGAATAGAAGCAAACCATCTACTCAAATATTATACAAAAACCATAAAATGGAATAAAGAGATAAAATTGGTGGGTGCCCTTGAGCACCATAAATAATCAATTTATTATATATGGATAAGGATCATAACACTATGATATAATGTATGGAATGGCTTAGGGGTATTTATTCCAATACCAAAAATACCCAATTACATAATCAAGTTAACCTAAGCTGACATAACAAGTGGGCTTTAAGTTAATTACAAATTAGAATATGATTTTAATCATAATAAGGTTAAACATGACTCATACAGCTTACATAAATGAATAATTTAATACATAAGTCAATAAATTGAGACACCCTTCTAAATTGAAAGTAATAATACTTCTTTTGTTGTAAGTGGTTTGGATCTACATAAAATAGGTAAAAAATAGTTCAATAATAATGTACCATAACCTAGAGTATGCATAAATTCTCTTAAAAAATAGAATTGGAGAAAGAAAAAATGGATCTTCTCTTTGATATTTTTCCAAAAGTGCTTATGAAGCTCTAAGAATTCATTTATCCTAGAAGTTAGAGAAAAAATAGAAGGCTTTGATTAAATCGTATTATCTCAATTGGTTATATTCCTCAACTTTCAAGGAGGAGATGCAAGTTTGAATCTTGACAAGTGATATATGCATAATTTCCAAATTATTGTAATAGCACTACTTGGTTATAATGTAATACACGCGGGACCCATTTCAATCCCATATAACCAATTAAAAATGTATATATGAGGCTCTAAACAAACTTTTTGCTGGACAAAACAATGACACTCCATACTTGCTCTAATACCATGGATTTCACACTTATTTTTAAAAATGAACAAAAACAATCCATCCACTCAAACCTTATAAAAAAGCATAAAAATTATGAAAGAAACAAAATCGATAAGCGCTCTTAAGCACCACATATAATCATTGTATTATTTATGGATAAGGATTAGAACACTCCGTGGAGTAGCTAGTGGGTAGTTATACTAATACAAAAAAAAACATAATTACATAATCAACTTAACATAAGCCAACATTACAAGTGGGTTTTAGGTTACTTAAAAATTATACGTTGAGTTTAACCACAATAAGTTTGACCATGACCCATAGGTCTTAAAATAAATGAATAAAAAAATACATAAATAAATACACAAACATTAATTATAAATAGGTCTATACAATACTATATGATATAATGTTGGTAGTGGCCATAAGTTAGATTACATTTTTAACATGATCTACAATTGTGATCACGCTATCAATATCGGCATTGGTGTTATCGCAAGTGTTATCTTGCTAAAGTTCTTCCATAGGGTTGATAAAAAACTTGAGGCTTTTATGTCTTTTAACATTAAAATATTTAATTTTTTTTTGGTAGAGTAGGGGTTTGATTGAGGTAGACCCCTAAACCTTGATGTATTGTCAAGATATTATATATATTGCATAGAATTAATAGTTTAGGATCTTATATGCTATATGATTTCCTTAAACCCTTTTCTTAATGGAGAAAAATAAAATGCTTATTTTTTATTAGCATTCAAAAATAAAATGCATGTAGGTCTGAGGGTTTGGTTGGTTGGTAAAGCACCTCGTTTGGCATGTTAACCCTAATTCAAATCTCAGGGTCTCACAGTACCAAAAAGCATGTCACGCCAATGTCGTCGACTACATTAAAAATTTTACCCAGTGCAACTGGAGGTTATAGTGGTAGCAAGGAGCAGATTCGAATCCACGAAGAGGTGATGAAAAATGTAACAATTTATTTGTTTTTGTGGAAAACATCCCAGAAGGGATGCCACTTTCGGGTAAGACCCAAGGAGACAAGGGTATCTATTCTGTCAAAAACACCCAAGGCTCGCACCTGGCCTACCACCTTTGACATACTCAAGGAGCAAACAAACACACAATAAGATTAAATAAATAAATAAATAAATAAAAATAATAAAATAAAATAAAAAACATGCTCCTTGAGTGTGTCAAAAAGATAAATCACAACCAAACACACACACAATAAGATAAAAAAAACACAACACGAATCACATAGAAAAAATACAAGAACAACATGACCAAAAAAACATACTGCTACAAAGACATAACCAACAAAAACATCAAAAACAAAAACAACCAAAACCTAAAAAATTAAAAAATAAAAATAATCCAACTTCAAACAACTGTAACTCTCTCAAAACTTATCAGAAATACACAAATGAGCAGTCATTTTTATAGTACTCAGAATAATATATATGTTTGTGCTAGAATATTCTACAAATGACTGCTGAAAAATTTAATACGAATTTTTTATTTTGAAAAAAAAAATCACGTGGCCAAAAAACAACAAAAATAACTCAACTTCAAACAGCCCTAACTTTCTCAATACATATCAAAATTTGACAAATGAGCAGTTGTTTTTGTAGTACTTACAAAGATCTACACAATGGAGCAAAAAACTTCTGAAAATGATTGTTGAACTAAAATATATAGCCTCCACAAAATGTGATATTTTTTGAAAAAAATGTGCCCTAGCTCTGCAAAAACAAACCCACCAACACCAAAAAATAAACAAAAACAAAAACATAGAAAACACTCACACACAAAAACACGAATTAACACAAACAAACAAAAACACAAGAACAAGAACAAAAAAAACACAAGAACAAAAAAACAACACAAAAAACACAAAAAAATACACACAACTCAAAAAAACTAAACAAAAAAGAAAAAAAATTGAACACAACAATGACCTTTCTAGACCAAAAGACTTTTAAGGCAAGAATCAATAGAGGAAACAAAAGAAAGAATAGTTTGAGCTAGGGAACTAAAATACCCTGACCAAACCAAAGAGAAGCAAAAATAAAGCAAGAAGAAACTAGGTACCTCCAGAACTGGAGCCATCCAAAGAAATGATAGAAAGAAGAGCTTCCCTTATTTGTGAAGCCCACCATCTAGGAGGGTGGCCATAGCAAGTAAGATCACCTTTGTCCAAAGCCCAATTAGCTAAAGCATCAACACTCTTGTTTTGATCTCTGACCACATGATTGTAATCAACTTTCAAAAATCCCATCTAGATTAATTGAATCTTCTCAATAATTCTTTTTATTCTCCAATCAACCTTATGATTCTTAGGAGTCTTCAAAATATTAATCATGAGTTGAGAGTCAGACTCAACTAGCACCTTTTCCCATCCAACCTTAGTAGCCTCTTGAAGGCCTCTGAGGATACCATACCCCTCAACAAGGTTATTGGAAAGAATACCCAAATTCTCAGCAAAAGTAAAAACCAGGGAGCCATCTGAAAGTCTACCAATTCCTCCCGCACTAGCTTTTCTAGGGTTCCCTCTAGAGGCTCCATCAGTATTGACTTTTCCAAAATCCTTAGGAGGAGGTTGCCAATTTCTTGTCCTATCCATCTTACAATTACTCACATTCCCTTTAAGTTGGTTGCCCTTAGAAGATTTAATCTTCAATATTTGCATCACTTGATCCCATATTTGGTGGGAGTTTTGGGGGTGATTAAGGAGTTGTTGGACTGATTCAACTAAGTTGGCAATGGTATTTTGCCAAATATAGTGAATATCCTTCCTATCTTGATTAAAAATTTGGTTGTTCCTTTCATTCTAGATATTCCAAAGAAGAATGGTAGAACCCATCCAAACTAACTGCCTAATAAAATGATCAACACCCTCTTGTTTAGGCCAATCCCTCCAAAGTTGTTCAAAAGTAAAAAAATTGGACCACTGTAAGCCAAGTAAAGTGGCCATTCTCCTCCATAGCTCAGAGGCTAAAGTACACTCAATAAAAATATGGCTGAGAGTTTCTACATTCTCTCCACACATTTCACATCTAAAAGGGCCATGAAAACCATGCTTCATAAGTTTCTCACCAGTAAGCACCCTACGATGCAATAAAAGCCAAGTAAAGAACCTCACCTTAGGCCAGAGCTTTTGAGCCCACAACTGAGAAAATATGTCAGATGATTGGTTGGGATTATTATGGCATAAGGTCAAATAACCTTGAGCAACTGAATACTCACCCTTAGTAGTGTTGTTCCATCCAAAATAATATTTTTCATGGGACCAAGAGAGAGATATCATATGAAGGATGCCTTGGATATCTTGTCTTTGCCTTTCTGGGATTTGAATAGGCTAGTCCTCAATAGGGATCCAATATCTACCAACCTTTGAATTACTAGTATGGTACCGATAGTAATTAGCCACCTTTATCCAGTTAGCTCGGTGAAGCTCCTCCATCCAAGGCCTCCAATCGAGAAACTGAGTTATCAAAGGCTTGTGACCATCCCAAGAATATGTCCAAAAATTTTCCTATTGACCATTATGAATGATCCAAAATAAAATTTTCTTTATCAAATCCTCACCAGTCTTAAGAACTTCTAAAATAGGAGAACCTTTGGTAGGCAATTGATAGCAAACAAGGTCTTCAGGACTTTTGTTCTCAATATATTTAGCATGGAGATTATTGGCCCAAAGAGCATTGGGGTTATGCAACATCCTCCAATATAATTTAGTAGCTAAAGCTTTGTTGTTATTAATAGAAGACCAAAATCCTAACCCCCCTTCATTCTTAGGAAGACATAAAGTGTCCCATTTCACCAAGGCCCATTTTCTTTTCTCCTTAGTACCACTCCAGAGGAACCGATGATTGATTTGATCCAGTTCTCGAAGAACAGCCTTTGGGATATTCAACATGGAAGAAACATAAATAGGAATAGCTTGAAGGACTGATTTTACCAAGGTGATTCTACCCCTAGAAGAAAGCCACCTATTGGTCCACTTTCCAATTTTCTTCTTGACTTTGTCCAACAACCAATTCCAATATTTTTTTTTGCCTTTGAATATTGATGGGAATACCTAAATAAGTGATCGAAAGGGAGGTCTTCTTATATCTTAATTTATCCAAGACCATGGATTCTTGTCTAGAAGAGCAGTGAAAGAAAATGACTTTAGATTTGTCTTCATTGATCAATTGCCCAGTAGCCTTAGAAAAATAGCTAATGATTTGCTTAATATTAGAAGCTTCCTTAACTGTAGCTTTACCTAAAAGAGTAGAGTCATCAAAAAATTGAAGATGAGAGATAGGTCTAGCTCCATGAGCAATGGTAACTCCCTCAAGGGTTTTGTTTTCTCTCTTTTTGGTTATAGTCCTACCCAAGCATTCAACAAGAATGATGAATAAATAAGGGGATAGCGGGTCACCTTGCCTAATACCTCTGGAAGTTGGGAACAACTGAGAAGGCCTACCATTGATAAGAACTAAGTAGGAAACTAAAGAGATACATCCCATAATCCAATCCATCCAATCTTGAGAGAAACCAAATTGCCTCAAAACTTTGATAAGGAAGTGCCAATCCACTCTGTCATAAGCTTTGGATAAGTCTAACCGAATGAACATGGAAGGAGATTTTTGCATATCCATGGAATGGATGGCTTCCTGAGCAAGAACTATCTCATCTACTATTTGATGCCCTTCCACATAACCCCCTTGTTTAGGGGAAATAATCTTATGCAAAAGAGGCTTCAACCTTTCTACCATGATCTTAGTAATGATTTTGAGAAGAACATTACATAAAGCAATAGGTCTAAAAGCTGAGATATGATCAACCTCTTGAGCTTTTGGAACAAGAGTAATATAATTTTTATTGATAACCTTCAAAATTTCTTTGGCTTTCCTGGCTTCTTCCACCACCTCTAATAAATCAACATGAAGGATATCCCAGAACTCTTGGTAGAACTCAATGGGAAAACCATCAGGACCTGGGGTTTTCCCTTTTTGCATTTTAAAAACTACCTGTTGAAGCTCATTGATAGTAACAAGAGTAGTCAAAATAGAGTTCTCCTCAGAAGTGATAAGAGAAGGGATTGCTTGAAGAACATTTTGTTGAGAAGCTGAGTCAAGAGGAGTAGCAACAAAAATATTGGAAAAGTAATCGACAACAATAGAGTTCATGCCATCCCAAGTGTAGACAACATCTCCAGAATCTGATTTCAAGGAAGAAATAAAGTTGTGAGATCTTCGAGCTAGAAGATATTTGTGGAAGAAATTTGTGTTTCGATCTCCTTCTTTGAGCCATTGAATTCTAGATTTTTGCTTCCATAAGAGTTCTCTTTTTTCCCATTCCTCTAACTGAGTTGTGAGTTTAATTTCATCTACACTTCTACTCTCTTTGAGGCCATCTAAATGGATTTTCTTATTCAAATTTTCAAGTTGAGCAATAACTTCATGTTTTTTTTATGAACATCCCCAAACTCCTTCCAGTTCCAAGTCTTGATTTTGGATTTAATGTATTGCAGTATTTTGGAAAAATAGAACATCTTAGTCCCATACCTAGGCTTACCTTCCTTCCACCATTGTTGCACATGAGGTCTAAAGGAACTATCTCTGAGCCACATTAATTGAAAATGAAAAGGAGAGAAACTCACATTGGTTTTCCACATTTCCACCATGATCGGCCAATGATCCGAACCAACATTGTTAAGAGTCTTCACTTTAGGAATGTGACCATGGATTAAGAAATTTTTAGAGAGCAAAAACCTATCCAATCTCTCCATTATACAAGCTAAGCCTTACCTTCTATTAGACCAAGTCATAAGGCCATTATCTGGTTGGATGTCCACAAGATGGAGGTTTGCAATATATTCACTCATGAGGTCAGTGCTTCTGTCCAAATTTCTATTTCCCTCCATTTTCTCATCCAGAGAGAGGATGGTATTGAAATCTCCTCCGATCAAGATCCAAGATTCAGGAAAATGAGAGATAATATAAGTTATATCCTTCCACTATCTTCTTTTTTCCTCCAAAGTAGTCAAAGCATAAACAGTAATGCAGAGCATAATTTGGTTGGAATGTCTACTTTGAATAGCTATAGCCAAAAGACCCCAACTGCCAACCATATGGTGAATAACTACCTCTTTTGGGTCCCAAAGACAAGCAATGCCACCAAAAGTCCCCTAGGAACTGAGGGAAACCACTTTTCCAGCTGGCCAAATTTTACTAGCAATTGAGTCCATATCCTCTATTGACATCTTCGTTTCTTGAAGGAAAACAAGATGTGGATGATTTATCTGAATCATTCTTCTAATTTCATTTTGTTTTGAAAGACTCCCTTTGAGTCCTCTAATATTCCAAGTGATGATCTTCATTAATACCAGGGCTAAAAAAATTGGGAAGGGCATTAATCTTACCTTCCTCTACAAGCTTTTCACCTTCTTTTACCATATGATATTGATTGGTCTTGCGACCTGCCTTTTGATTAGAATCCATCTTCAATTTTTTTTCCCTATTTCTTGACTTACTCCAATTGAATCTGAGATGGCTTCTAACCTTGAAGAATGCTCGTACACAACCAAAATGTTACTAGAGGGTTCAACAGAGTCTATATTGGGACCTGTATTATTTGAAGTTTTGACATTTAAAAGATTGTTTTTCTTGTGTAAATTTTCTCCCTTTTTTTGTTGAAAACCTTTGATTTGTTGGTTTGTCTTTGAGTTCTTCCCTTCATCTTTAAATTGTGTTTCTAAGATTTTTGTTTCCATTATTTCCTCTTCCTCACTTGGGACATCATTTGTGGAAAGGATTTCAAACATATTAGCAGATGACTTTGATTGATCCTTCATAACTAGTTTTTTTTTAGTGTTCTTCTTCTTAGGCATTTGGAAACCTGTTGAGTTTATATCTTCTTTCTTTTGATTAGGAATTTTATTTGGGCAAGCACTAGCCAAATGACCATATTCATGGAAAATTCTACAATGAAAAGGAATGTTCTCATAGTCCACTACTTGCTCCCAAGTGTCTTCCCCAAATTGTAATGTGATATTTTTAGGTAGGGGTTTGTCAAAATCCATTAAAACACAAATTCGAGCATAAATAATATGTTCAAAATTTTGAGTACAATCAGTAGTCATCATAAAAGTTCCTAAAGAGTTTCCAATTGAAGAAAAAATAGTAGGATTCCAAAATTCAATAGGGAGGCCAAAGAGTCTAACCCACACGGGAGCTGTAGAAGGCATCTCTTCTTCAACTTTAAATTTAGTATGCCAGGGCTTCATGAAAAGCCCTACCCTTCCAAAGAACCAGGGACCCCCTTGAAAATTTTTCTCTCTATCTTCATTATTAGCAAATAAAACAAGAAAATAACCATTTGGATAAATAGAGATTTGTAACTCACCTTTAGTTTTCCAACTTTTTGCAGCCCAGACTTTGAAAGTAGATAGGCTCGGATGAAAACCCACGAACCAACAAATTAGTCCTCTTTTTTCTAGATCTTCAATGCCAGTCTGAATGTTACCCATATCAAGCTTAACAATAGGAGTTCCATCATCTACTTTAAGACATCCTGACTCCATTTTCTTGGGATCAATATTAGGCATTCTTAGAGGTTTATGGGAAGCCCTAAGATTAATAGTAGCATTGGGTTGAGGTTCTCCACCATGGAGGGCATCCCTAAAATTCATTTTTGGGGTTGAGTCTTCGAAATTCTTACCCTTGATAGGGGTTTTCACAGTAGATTTATTTTGTGGGTGCACCTTAGCACTAGATTCACTTGAGATCTGAGCCATTTTTTGATCAGTTGCTTGAAACTTATTTTATGATCTCTTTAATCCTTGCCCTAGACACCATGGAAAGGTATGGTTTTCACTTTTATTTTGTGCAACAAATTGGAAGTCATTGTCACTCAAGTTCACAATATGATCTATTTTTTTGAAAAATTTGAAAAAACTTGTATTAAAACAAAGATCAGTTACAAATGGGAGTAAACACATCCCTACCAAGAACAAAGAAACAAGATTACAAGCGCAGAGCGCAAAAAGTCAACACTTTCCACCGCAGAGCGCAAAAAGTCAACAAGGCACGAAAACGCGACATGTCGCGAAATCGCGACATGTCGCGATATCGCGACAATCAAACCAGCCTTGGCCGCGCCAGAGCAACAAGTCACGAAATCGTGACATGTCGCGATATCGCGACAGCCAGACCCCGCGGCGCCTGATCACCAAAAGTGTCACGAAATCGCGACGGCTTTTCCCCTTGGCGCCCCATCACCAAAGGTGCCGCGATATCGCGACGAGTTTTCCCAATGGCGCCTGATCTCCAAAAGTGTCACGAAATCGCGACGAGTTTTCTCCTCAGCGCCCATCCTTCAAAAGTGTCACGATATCGCGACGAGTTTTCCACTTGGCGCCCAGTCTTCAAAAGTGTCGCGATATCGCGACGATTTTTCCCCATGACTCCTATTCGCCAAAAGTGTCGCGATATCGCGACGAGTTTTCCCCTCGGCGCCCAATCTTCAAAAGTGTCACGATATCACGACGAGTTTTCCACTTGGCGCCCAGTCTTCAAAAGTGTCGCGATATCGCGACGAGTTTTCCCCATGGCGCCTGTTCGCCAAAAGTGTCGCGATATCGCGACGAGTTTTCTCCTTGGCGCCCAATCTTCAAAAGTGTCGCGATATCGCGACGAGTTATCCCCTTGGTGCCCATTCTTCAAAAGTGTCGCGATATCGCGACGGTTTTTCCCCTTAGTGCCAATTCTCCAAAAATGTCACGAAATCGCGACAACTTTTCCCCTTGGCGCCCAGTCGCCAAAAGTGTCACGAAATCGCGACGACTTTTCCCCTTGGCGCTCATTCTCCAAAAGTGTCACGAAATCGCGACGTCTTTTCCCCAAGGCGCCAATTCTCCAAAAGTGTCGCGATATCGCGACGATTTTTCCCTTTGGCTCCCATTCTTCAAAAATGTCGCGAAATCACGACGGTTTTTCCCCTTGGCTCCTATTCACCAAAAGTGTCGCGATATCGCGACGATTATCCTCCTTGGCGCCCCTGCTCCAAAAGCGTCACGAAATCACGACGGCTTCCAGCCAAAGGCCGCGACGGTGCAACAGGTCACGAAATCGCGACAGCTTCCCACCAAAGGCCGTGACGGCGCAACAGGTCACGAAATCACGACAACATCTCTCCAAGGGCCGCGACAGCGTGACATGTCGCGATGTCACGACAGGTTCCCTCCAAAGGCCGCGACGATGCAACCTATCGCGATATCGCGACAGCTTCCCTCCAAAGGCCGCGACGGTGCAACAGGTCGCGATATCGCGACAAAAACCACCCTTAGCATAAACTTTGCTCATTGTCTCAAGGATCGTTCAAGACCCTGCCTAATCACTGCATCCTCCATAGGCATGTCACTGTGCAGCTGCACCCCTACCTCTTTCTCAGCACCCATCTTTGCAAGGAAATCGGTCGCTTTATTTAAATCTCTACTCACATAGACGGGGATCACATCATCTAATTCCCTCCATAGTTCCTTGATTTGAGAGACCAGAATCCGCAACCTCCATGCTTTCAAAGCAAAGTTCCTCATGCAGTCTAGAGCGCCAACCAGAATTTGAGAATCAGACTCGAGAATTATCCTCCTGTGTCCCTGATTAACAGCCCAGATGGAAGCAGATTTAATAGCAAAGGCTTCTGCTTCATTGTTTGTGGCTCTTCCCAGACCTTGCATTTCCCAATAGAGCACTGACCCAGCATGATCCCGGCACACTACACCAATTCCAACACTACCCGGATTGCCTTTTGCAGCTCCATCACATTGATTTTGATCCAACCTTCCGGGGAGGTTTCCAGCTAGCTCTGTCCTGTCTCTCTTGCTCTTCAGCTCCCTCTTCCAAGTGGCCCAGGACCAACCTGATTTTCCTCTTCAAAGATAGATGGCAACCGTTTTCGCGACTTTGCTCCGGATGACCTGCCAAATTCCATCTAGCGAGGAGAAGGTTTCTCTAAAAATACGAGCATTTCTCTCCAACCACACCTGCCACCAGATGAAAAGTAAGCCAAGCTCCCAACCAATTCGAAGAGCTTTAGATTTAAATCTACCTCTCTTCCATCTTTCCCAAATATTGGTCCGAGTCAGATCACCATTAGCCTGGAGTTTATAGTGAGAGAACCAACGCTTCCAAATCTGACGCGTGAAAGGGCACTCAAACATCAGATGATCAGCTGTTTCCTCATTCTTGTGGCATAATACACACTGAGATGGACCGATGATTCCTCTATTTCTGAGATTGTCAAAGGTGAGAATTCCATTGTGCATAAACTGCCAAGCAAAGAAATTCACTTTCGGCCAGCCCTTGGAATGCCATATCTTCCTCCAATCTTGAACCGAAAATAAATGTGGGGGAGGCTCTGGGAGGATCTTATCGTATCCGTCCTTCACTGTATATACCCCAAGGTTCCCATAGCCCCAAGCTAGTTCATCCTCCTCGTCTCTCCCTATGAGAAACCTTTCTGTCAAGATTTTGGTCAAGATGGGTGCCAGCTCCGGAGGGATTGTAATTGGCCACTCCTCCAACCGCTTAAACTTCTTGAACTTATACTCCCCCAATTGGCTAGTGTTGAAATAACTCTCAATTTGGACCCAGCCCTTGGCTTCTATGGCGGATTTAATTGGTTGCAATTCGGGAAACTCAGCAATGATGGGTGGGTACTGGTCCCATGAATCAGTCCAGAAACGTGCCTTCTCCCCTCTCCCCACTTTCCAAAACAATTGGTCTTTAATAACCCGAGATCCAAGCTTGAGAGCCTGCCACACTAAGGATCCATTACCATCCAGAGGGAAACGGCCCACTTCATTGGGGTGAACATGACCCAAGTATTTATCGGTTAGGATTCTATCGAATAAGGATGTTGGCTGGGAAATCCACCTCCAGTATAGTTTTCCAGCCAAAGCTTTGTTGTTAAGCTTGGAGCTTCTCAGTCCCAGCCCTCCTTTTTCCTTGGGCTGGGTAACTTTATCCCAACCAACCAAGGCCCATTTCTTCTCCCCTTTTGCTCCTTCCCATAAAAATCTTCTAGCCATTTTGTCCAGCTCTTTCCAAATAGAATGTGGGGCAGCCAGGATAGAGAATTTATAAATTGGCATGGCCTGAATAATCGACTGTAAGAAAGTTAATCGGCCCCCATAGCTTAACCATTTATGAGACCAATGGTTCATTCTATCTTTGATGCCATCCAAAAGATCCTTCCAGATATCTATTTTTAATTTTTTGAAATGCAAAGGAACCCCCAAGTAAACTACTGGAAGAGAGGTCCTAGTGAATCCCAAGATCTCTATAACTCTGTCCTGTAGCCTTTGGTCAAGATTGAAGAAGACCACTTTGGATTTTTTATCATTGATGACTTGGTTTGAGGCCCTAAGGTAGACATTAAGAGTATCTCCGATTCCTCTAGCTTCCCTGAGACCGGCCACTCCAACCAGTCCTGTATCATCCACAAACTGTAAGTGAGTCACAATTTCCTCGCCCACCTTGATACCAGTTATCAATCCTTGATGTCTTCTCCTCAAGAAGAGTCTACCTAATCCTTCAGCCAAAATGAGGAAGAGATAGGGAGAGCAAGGGTCCCCTTGACGAAGACCACGTGTGGCTCCAAAAGGTTGCGAGGGAAGCCCCTTGATTAGAACAGAATAAGAAGGCGTAGAAACACAACTCATGACCCAATCTATCCAATCCTGAGAGAAACCAAAGGCTGCCAACATCTTTGACAGGAAGCCCCACTCCACCCTATCATAAGCCTTGGACATATCCAGTTTAATGAACATTCCTTTATTACTAGATTTTTGCATTGTATGGATTGCCTCCTGGGCGAGGACCACCCCATCCAAGATCTGTCTACCCTCTACAAAACCCCCTTGCTCTGAGGAAATGATGTTATGAAGGAGAGGTTTTAGCCGTTCAGCCATTATCTTTGTGATTATTTTATAAATCACGTTGCATAAGGCAATAGGTCTGAAATCATAGATATGAACCCCCTCCTCCCCTTTTGGAATTAAAGTGATGAAGGTATGATTTATTGCCTTAAGCATTCTTTTATTAGTTCTGGACTCCTCTGTGATGACCAAAACATCCTCCTCCAAGGTATCCCAAAAGGCCTTGAAAAAACTCAATAGGAAAACCATCTGGACCTCGGAGATTTGCCGGTGCTCATTCCAAAGACCACATTCTTCAGTTCATCTCTATCAATGGGTCTAAGAAGGGCCTGATTTTCTTCTTGAGAGATAATAGAGGGTATGACATCAATAACTTCATTTTGAGCCTCCACATCTTGCTCCATACTTTCCTTAAAAAGTTTAGAAAAATAATCCATTGAATGGGAATGCATACCAGGAAGAGTATCAAAGGAGTGTCCATTCTCATCTTGAAGGACTTCCATGTTATTCATCTGTCTCCTAGCACAGGCCGATCGATGGAAAAATTTTGTATTTCTATCTCCTTCTAATAACCAAGTGTTTCTTGCTCTCTCGTTTCCAAGTAAGTCTCCTCTTGGTTATCAATGTCCTCAACCGCTTTGCGCAAGGCATCATCCTCGGTTTTAAGCTGCTCGCTAATTGTTCCTTCCCCGAAGTGTTTTTGAACCTCTTCCCATCTGGCCACCAAGGGAGCTCTTTGGAGCTGGAAATCTGACTTATTAGCTTGCCTCCACTGTTTCAGTTTAACTTTGACAAAATGAAGTCGTTTGTGGAATTTAAACATTGTTGTCCCAAAAGGTAGACGACCTTCTTCCCACCACTGGCGGAATTTTCTTTCGAAGATCCTCCTTTTGTAACCAAAAATTCTCAAATTTAAATGGTTTGTGATGCTGCCCTGTCATAGTCCCTCCTTCCAAAAAAATGGGAAAGCCTCCAAAATCTGGAATTTAATATTCCACTTAACAAATGCCTCCTCTGAGACCAGAAAATGGTCTAGATTTACCTTCCTACTGTGTGGCTCCCTCCTCTTGTTAATCCAAGTAAAGTAGGTTCCAGGGCCTTTGATATCCACTAGGTGAAAGGCCCGGACTTGGGCAATCGAAGCCGGTCCCCTGGATCCAAAACTGGGGTTCCACCTTCCTGATCTCGAGCAGATAATTTAGCATTAAAATCCCCAAGCAATAATCCAGTCTAAATCTTCCCTTGAGGACCTCATGTTGTGTACAACTTTCCATTGGAGCCTCTGGCCATCAATGCTTTGAGCCCCATAAAAATTTGTAATTAAAACATGTTCAGCTGTGACATTATTCCTAAAATGAGATGTGAGAACACCCCTCCAAGCTATATGTTCTATTGCAGTCCATTCCAGAGGGTTCCAAAGAGTAACAATCCCCCCGAGGCACCTTGGGCAGCCACATCCATATGACCAGCGCCCCTCCATATTCTACTAACTATTTTTACACATAAGATCTAAAGACATTTTTGTCTCCCGGATGAGCAAAAAGTCTGTTTTGCATTTTCCTAAGAGTCTTTGAACAACAGATTGATGGGTTCTACTGTTTAAACCCCTAACATTCCAAGATTGAATAATCATTGAAAACCTTGAGAGCAGTAAGAATCAATTGTCCTCACCGATCCTCCAGTGATCAGCTTGTCTCCTTGCACTGCTAGCAGATCCTTATTAGACTTTCTGCCCGCTCCTTGAGAGTTACTATTTTTGGATCTCTTTTCCACCTGAGTTATCCCTAGGGCTGGCCTTTCTCTGTTCTTTTCTGCACTTCCCATGCTGACATCCTTAATTACTGGTCGTGCTTGGGAGTGTATTATCAATGCCCCTGGATTCTCTGGCCGCAATAACTCAGTGGACTCAATCACCTGTTCTAAGACAGGGGGAGATGAAGGAGAAGCATGAGTGTGGATGTTATTATCCTCAGTATTCCCATCCACTCCTTCCATGACTTGATCCTCTTGATCCACTAGTGACTTAAAAATTTCATACCTATTGGCTGGCTTGAGTTGTGCTTGCTCCTTACCATTTTTCTTTTGCTTTCTCCTTCTTTTGGGCTGTTCAAAGCCATCTTTCCGAACATCATTACCCCGAGGAGTATTGGATGGTTCTTTGACAAGAGTAGACTTACCCTCTCTCGGGGCGATTTGGCATTCCAAGCGGAGCCTCCGCTTTTGTGTTCAAAATATTTGGACAAAACCGTGCCAAATGGCCATGCTTATGGCAAACTCTGCATCTGAAGGGCAGAGCCTCATAATCTAACTGTTGGATCCAAGATAGTCCTGCCAGTTCAAGTTCCACCTCTGCCGGTAGAGGCTGGCTAATATCCATTTCCATGCAAATTCTTGCAAAGACAGCTGTGTTACCTTCTATGGTGTCCTTGGAGACGCCCAGATGTCTACCGAGGGAATTACCAATCATTTCCAAAACCTGCTCACCCCAAAACTCCATCGGGAGAGCGTACAACCGGATCCAAACCGGGACAGCCGTGGGTTCAATACGAGGATCGAAACCCACTCTCCAGGGTTGAACAAATAACCCTGTCGGACCGTGGTTCCTCTTTTCTGATTCAAATGCTCTGTTTCTATCGGCTAAAGAAGAAAAACTAACAATGAAATACCCATTGCTTATAAACCATAAGGAGTACTCACCGTGAGGCTCCCAGTTCTGTCTGACCCAGGTATGCAAAAAATTCAGGGTAGGTCGGATACCCATGAATTTACAAATCAGATCATGGTTAGCTCTGTAGATGATTGTGTCTTCGACCATCTTTGGTTCGATGACAATCTTGGGTCTGGAGGCGGATTGTGGGAGGCATCCATTAACTCGATGTGCTATTGAGCTCTTGCCAGCATTCTTGAAGAGCGTTTGAAAAGCATTCCTCTGAGCTTCGTCATTGGAAGACGAAGCATTTTCTTTTAGCAGCTCAGCATATGAGCTCTTTCTCCCAGAGAGAGGATCTGGAGGAGACCCCATTGGGCCCTCCTGGGGCAGCAGACGATCCTTCAGAGTAACACTACGTCAACCCACCAAAGGCCCTGGATTTTCCTTCACTCCACAAACCCTAGAACATCGCCTGTCGCCTGCTCAAAAATTTTCTCGCCAAATCGCCAGAGCTCCGTTTAGCCAAATTTTTGAATTTTGTTAACAAAAGGTAAACTGTTATAATATATGTCAAGTTCATTATTGCCTCACAATATGATCTATTGAAAGATATATTTCTAACACATATTGGATCCCCTGCAACATATCCTACTAAAATATTGAGTAGAAACCACAAAAATATTGGCATCTATGGCCCGAAGGCCCCGAAAATCAACCTCTAGAGCTGCTTGCACTCAACCCAGATGAAACCTTCGCATAGCCGCTTGCTAAAAATATTTTTCACACATAGGGATGCGATAGGATATGTGTTGCTCCAAATTATCTAAAAAGTGGTGGAGACATTCTAGAGTTTTTCTAGCATATACCCTCAAAATTTCAGCTCAATCTGAGTCTGGATGAGTGAAATATGGCGAAAACAAGTTCGATAGTTTGGGCAGTCCTACGAAAAACGTCCCTCCAACTTTACTTCGTTTTTCCTGATTTAAAATTTTTGAAGTCAAATTTAACAAGTTATTGATTCCTCTAGTATACGTAAAATAAATAAATAAATAAAATGCATGTAGTCTAGTAATTTGTTTGTTTGCATTTTTATATGTTTGTATTCTTTAGCCTAGAATTAATCAATTTTTAAAGTTATTTTTAAATATTTTAAGAAAGGTAAAAGTAGGTAGGAATATTAGAAGAAAAACATGGGTATTTTCTAAATCAGTACATCAAACCTAGCTTAATCGCACATGCCCCATATATTTTTGAAGGAGAATGTAGAAAAAGGTAGGGAAAGAATCCAATTCTTCTTCTCCTATATCAGTCTCCACAACTATGAATGACATATGATACTTGTCTACACAAAAAAATTATGAAGTTCCATAAAATAATACCACTCGAAAGCACATAAATTATTAAAAGGCGTTTAAATCAGCATTATAGATGAATAAGATGAATTAGAAACAAAAGGATATTAGTAAAGGATAATGCATGCAATAAGAAAAGAACTTATTGATTAATAATGTATACAATGATCAAGTATGTATTACTTATTTTGGTTAACTTGAGTAATATTAGCTTTAACATATTTTAGAGGATATAATCATACTACAAATTATTTTAGGAAAGTTGAGTACAATTCTCTTAGTTGTCATGTGATGGCATTGATTAGAGAAATTGAGTTTCTTAGAACATTTATAGAGAACAAAAAAATAACAAGTTTGAAATGTTTGGACTATTTTGAGAATATTTTACTCACAAGAAACCCATTAAGGTTTAGTTGACATGGGTAAATTTTGTTGTAATACAATGATAAGCATGGTTTATTAAAATATTAATGACTCATTTACATGGTCATAATGTAAAATAATAACAAAAAATTTAATCCCCTAGATCTTGTCATAATCTCATGATAATCCAATGAATAACTTTGAACTTAGTTTTTCATGTGATAAACATTTACAAATTATGTTAAATTTTATAGCTTATCATGTATACTTAAATATTGATTAAATTTCTTTGTGTGATATGCAACTTTTAGAAGTGATTTGCTTGGCCCATGGATGTCTCAAATTCCCTTAGATCATCTATTTATTTAAAGAAAAGGTATAATATAAACTTAGAATTCTAATGCATTTTCATCAAAATAAGATCGCTACTTTTAAATCTCCTTTTAAAATAAAAAGAGTACAAATACCCTTTAAATTGTATGAACAAGAGGGGATTTTATAACAAAAAAGAGATGCTCAAGTAATCACACAATAAAATAATATATGCTAAATTCTATGATCAAGAAGAGATTATATAGCAAAAAATAGATGCTCAAGAAGGGATTGCATAATAAAGAAGAGATGCTCCAAAAGGGACTACATAACAAAATAAGAGACCACGTTAGAAGCTTACATGATATGTTATTTATAAATAGTTATCTTAATTGTAGTATTACAATAAACTATATTATTATAACATCTATGGGAATTGAGTCGTGGTCATCTCTTTTTGAGCCAAATATTCTCATCAGTCACACTTCAACCCTATATGCTTCCTTCATATGTTATTTTCTTATATGCATATCCTAAAATTTTATAATTAATTTTAATTTGTGTATCATTATCCTCATTTTATAAGTTAACTTTTTAAGGTCCACAAGCATTATGCATATCAAACCACCTCATACTCCTTTGGGTCCACTATTCATGAAAGGAGGCACATATTTTGTGTTATTCACCTACAAAACATTTATACTCTAACCTTTTTTGGATTCAAATATTGGACCTCTACATGGGATTATATAACCAAAAATAGATGCTCAATAAGGGACTAAATAACAAAAAATAATGCTAAATTGAACAATAAATAATATATTATATAGAAAAATAATATGCTTAAGAAGGGTGCATAACAAAGTAGATATGCTCCAAAAAGGATTACATAGTAAAATATGAGATCACATTTAAAGCATACTAGACATTTTTTTATCGATAATGATCTTTATTGTAATATTACAACAAATCACATTATCATAACACCAATTGAAATTGAATCCTAATGGGGTCTCTTTGAGTCGACTTTTCTCATATTTCAAATTTCAATCCTATAGGCTTCATACATATTATATTTACCTATATGTATATCCCAAAATTTTAGATTTATTTTTTATCTATGTATCGTCTTCCTTTAATCACTTTTATAAATTAACTATTTAATGTACACAAGCATTATGCATATCAAACCACCTTGTACCCCTTTGGGTCCACCATGCATGGTAGGAGGCATATGTGTTGTTGTATTCACCTATGAAACATATATACTTTAACACCCCTTTTAGACTTCAACCTTAGAATACATGAGCATTCACCATGAGACCCATTCTAAACGATACAGTAATAATCTTAATTTATGCTCATACAAAATTAATTATTATTTAATAATTTTCATATACTTAATGCTAATATATAGTCAAATTGGTAGTAGTTGAGTGCTTTCTAGAATTTTGTGATGGAGAGCTTGTTGTTGGGTTGTTGTGGTTATGTGGTGCTTGTTGGTGAGTTGTCATCATTTGAGTGAACGAGTGCTTTTTGGTGGTTTTTCACAGTTCCTAATGGGTTGCCATGATTCAATTTTGTATTACTTGTTGGGAACTCCAACATAGATGTTTCAAGCCATCTATAGAAGATTTTTATTGGTGGGCATGATATTTCCCTGATGAGGTACTAGGAAAACAAGTAAGGGTTCCATCATTCTTTATTTTTTAGGGAAAAATAGAAATATTTTATAATTAAATAAATATAAAAATAAATTGTGGTGTGGTAGTTCTTGCCCTTCCAGAGGTTTTTCTTGTAGTTACTCAGACAAGGCCTTTATTTTGATTTTGGAAAAAATTGAGTATTTTTCACAATGAAAGAGATTTGTGAGTTTGTCGATTGGAGGGTAGGGTTTGGTTGAGTTATTCTAGAGTTTTTAGTTTATTGAATAAAACCATAGACCACTTCTCTTTGTCACTGTTTTTGTGCTTTTGATGGATTTTGACATGGTGGGAAAGGTTGTTGCTTCTCATTTCCTTCCTTCTTCACCTTTCTATTTTGGCTCCTCTTCATCTTTAGTTTTGGATGAGGTGGGCATCGACCTTCTCAAGAGTAAGTTACCTTTAAAAGTAAACTCTGGTTTTGTTGGCTTTAGTTCCTTGCATCCTATTTCTTCTTCAAACTCTAATGCTTTGTTACTAGACTAGACTATACTCTAACGGTTGAAGTACCCCCAAAAAACGTTCTCCATTTTATTGCTACCTTGTCTGAACATGTCTTGGTTGGAAGGTACATTATATTTTGGCTAAGTTTGATTGCTTTGGAAAAGTGGATATCTTTAGCCTAGGGGTATAATATCTTCAGTTATGAACTCTAGCTCTATAGGAGAGGAAACTTCATGGTAATCCAAAGAAGAATGATATGTTATATTTTAAGGAGGGCCATGGTTTATGGGCTCAAGTACCTTATTTTTTAACTTCTAGATAGCCCACTTTGACCCTCAAGTAGATGTGCCCAAAGAAGTTATTATTTGGGTGAGATTTTTCTTTCTCCATATCCATATTTATAATAAACCCTCTCTAGAGATCATTAGAAATAATATTGACAAGTTTATTGATTAGATTCCTATAAAAAATCTGAATGCTTCTTGTGCTCGTATTTGTGTTTAAGTTAATCTAAAAAATATTTTACTTGATGCTCTTGGGATTAAGGTTTTGGATTGGATCCACACACAAGTTTTAGATTATGAGCATTTACCTTTCAAATGTCTATCTTGTCATGAGTATGACCACTTTGCTAAATATTTTCCAATTAGCCAAAAACCATAGAATAAGAAGGATCAAGCTGACAATGAAGGCTTTCAACAAGCACAAACCAAGAAGAGGAATAGAAGGGCTAGAAGCTAGAAGCCTGGACCTACTAAACCACTTGAGAATTACAATAGGTATGATGCTCTAAACTTAGATCAAGAAAAATCTCTAAGATAAATCTAAACACGAATAAGAAAACCATGAGCAAGCCTCTACTAATGCAAAGTTGGTAGATCAGACTCTATAGGAAAGGACAAGTGAAAAACCTTATAATAAAATAGCCAAAGAAATTCATATTGATCCAAGGGATGACACCATACTCCCTAGTTTTTGCCTTGATCCTATTATAACATGATCCTCTTCTAAGATGGGTAGGAAATCTAACCAAGAAATAAAAATTGAAGAAGCAAAGAAAAATATTGCAACTAAGACTCAAACTACACTGGAGGATTTCTCCAAAGGTAAGAAGCCCACAAAAAATTATAATTCTCTCATATAATTGTAGAGGCTTTGATGGGGCTCTTAAAAAACCTACCTCAAGGGTCTAATAAAGGACCTTTGCCCTTGTTTAATATATTCAAGAAACAAAGTTAGATAAAAAGATGCCTCTGAAGCATGGAGATATATTTGGAAAAAATCTAAAATGGTATTATTTATTCCCAATGGGTTTGTAGTGGTCTTCTTATAGCATGGGATAAAAACATTTTGTCCAAAATAGGTGGTAAGCAAAGTGAACACTAGATTTATCTTATCACTTGTGTAGGAGGTTTCTCTTTCACTTATTTGAATGTGTATGCTCCTAACTCCCCAATTGCCAAGAAGCAATGTTGGCTTTCAATTCTTTCCTACATTGAAGAAAGTAAGCCAAGCAATTTGATCATAGCTAGAGATTTTAATTTGGTGCTCTTCCCCTTTGAAAAAAGAGGTGGCTCTAATATTAGAGATCCTTGTAGGAAGTATGTGGAAGATATTGTTTATCTTGTTGGTCTTCAAGATATCAAGCCTTCTAAAAGCCTTTATACTTGGACTAATCAAAGGGTAGGAAATCTTTTCATTGCTAAAATAATTGATAGATTCTTGGTCTAGGAAGACATTCTCGCATTTTTTCTTCAATAACTATCAAAATCATTCAAAGAACAATCTCTTATCATAAGCCTATACTTTTGGATAGTAGAAACAACAAAAATTTGGGTCCCATTTCGTTTAAATATAACCTAGATTGGGTTAATTTGAATGAATTTTCATAGGAAGTTGAGTGTAGTTGGAAAGTATGGTGCCCTTTTTGTAATTCTCAAGATAGATGGAAGATCAAAATTTAGAGGATAAAAGATGATCTTAGAAGTTGGTTTAAATTGCATCATAATACTAAAAATTCTAAACAACTCCTCCTTCTTAGACTGGGAGAAGTAGAAGATCTTTCAGAGCTAGCACCTCCCAGTGAAACACTAAAATCTGAGAAATATTCCATTCTCTCCCAGCTTCATGTGAGGGCTAAGCAATATAATTTTGGAGATTCAAATATCGCATGACTTGGCTATAGGAAGAAGACTCCAACACCAAGTTCTTTCATCTTAAGGCTCATCAGAGATATCAAAGGATTGTGATTAATGAAATCCAATAATAAAATGGTGGCAAGGTCTCCAATTTTTTAGAGATAAAAAAAGCTACATGTAGCCATTATAAATCCCTTTATCAAAAATCAAATGAAAATCATGCTACTTAGGTTGCATTATTGTAAAATATTCCTAAGCTAATAACTAAGGATATAAAAAATTCTCTTTGTTAGGCCATCACTCTAGAATAACTTAAGGACAGTGTATTCAAATCTACAAAGGATAAAGTTCCTAGTCCAAATGGATTCACTAATACCTTTTACCAGTAATTCTTTGATCTGGTAGCTATAGATCTTCTTTAGATGATCGAGGATGCTCGTAAAAGAGGTAAGTTGATTGATGCTATTAACTCTACCTCTTTAGATATGATTCCAAAGGAAAATAATGCATCAACCATCAATCGATTTAGGCCTATATCTTTGTGTAAAACTTCATATAAATTTATGACCAAAATCCTAGCCACTAGAATAAAAAAATATTTGGATAAACTTATCTCTGATGAGCAATGAGGTTTCATCCTTGGTAAGAAATTGTATGATAACATTGTGATTGTCCATGAGGTCTTACATATCAACAGTAAAGAATAAAAAAAAAATATCGTGGTTAAACTTGATCTGGCCAATGCCTTTGATAGAGTGGATCTAGATTATTTGGCTCAGGTACTTAGTTAGTTTGGATTTCCTTTGTCTCTTTCCAAGTGTATTTTTGGTTGCATCAAAGACCTGTGGGTTGTTCCTATTATCAATGGCTCTCTAACTAGATTCTTTAGAGCTTTTATAGGTTTATGCAAAGGCTATCCTTTATCTCCTTATCTTTATAATATTTTAGCTGAAGCTTTGGGTAGATATATCTCTACTGAAATAAGGGCTAACAAAATAACTAAAATTAAGATAGTTGTTGGGGTTAAGAAGATTACTCATGCACAATTTATTGATGATACTATAATTATGGGGAAAGCCTCCAAGCTTAATGTCAAAAGGATTAAAGGCTACCTAGACCTCTTTCTAAATGTCTCTGGAGTTGTTATTAATATAAATAAGTGTAAGTTTTATACTATCAACACTTTCCCAACTAAAAATAGAAGCTTTGCTCAAATTATTTTGTTTTCTCATGGTGAAATTTATCCCTTTAAATATTTAGGGGTTCCTATGAGTTTCAAGAAAAAGAGTTATGATTGTTGGTCTAATTTGATAGAAAATATTGACAAGATAATATTAACTTATAACAATGGGTGGCTTAGTCATGTTGGTAAACTAGTTTTGGTAAAAGCTATCATTATAAGCTTACCTATCTACCATCTTATGATTTACCATGCTCTTGTCTCTATCCTTCAAGAACATGACAAAAAAATAGGAACTTTCTTTGGAAAGGAGGAAGGCAATATCATAGGAATAAATTCCATCTTTTCAACTTTTTTTTTATTGGGTGGAATAGAGGGTTTGAGAGGATCCCAAAACTTTTACAAAGGGTTTTTGAGGGTCCCCAAACCTTTACAACAAACATGGATCACAAAATTGCAGCCCCAAGAGAAGCAAATATGAAGTGTCAAAGGAGATACATAAGGAATCAAGCAGGGACAAAAGGCCAAGCTCCAAGAAAAAGAGTTGGATCACCCAAGATCCATATTAACCTAATAGCAACAAAAACTAAAGGATGCATCGATCTCAAGAAGATATAAAACTACCACTTAAACAACCAAGAGCTAAAAATAAAATAAAACAGTAAAAAGCCCGCTCAAATTTAAAACTATTTTTTTAAAATGCCCACCCAGCCAAATAGAAACTGACATGAATCTAGCTATTAGTCCGCTCAAATTTGAATTCAAGAATTCTTTTCCACTTAGAAGAGAAAGAAGTAGGATTCCAACAAGCAGGGAAGATCTTATAGGTCAATCCAATGTCTCCCAACAAAAAGATGGATCCAATACCTTCAAAGACCAAAGATAACAATATTAAAGCCTAAATATTATAAGATTCAGTCTTAAACCAAAAAATATTTATAGAGATATTTTTGCCAGCTGAGCCAGTCTCTGATAAAACCTTAACCATTTTTTAAAGAGAAATAGAGTAAATTTTTTTTCTAAAAATCGGTCACCAATAACAAAAAAACTTAAAATATCCATAGAAATGATGCACTAAGAGCCTAAAATGTTAGACAGATCAACCTCTATCCAAGAAACTACTAGGAAGATATTTCTTCTAGCCAAATCAATCTTTGAATAAAACTTTGTCATTCTTGAAATCTAAAAATTTTATAGCATTCTACCCAGGAGAAGGAGATCTAGGATAACTTCTTAGAAACTAATACCAAGATCACCAGAGGGAACAAATCCACTCCAACCACAACAAGATTCATGACTTCTAGCACTGCAAAACCATACCAAAAATAGGATTCCAAGGGACAAAAAATCAAAGCCATGATCCAAGGTAGAGAAATAGAAAACCTTGAAAAGATGCATCCTATCACCATAAATACCTCGTAAGGAGAGTTCCCTAGACCCACAAAAAGTAGATCCACTAACTCAACCAAGAAACCTCTAGAAGCAGTTGTAGATCCCCATGCAACCAAAATCCTACCAAGAAAAACTTTAGAAATTTGAATCTTTCTCCCTCTCAAAATGAGGGAGATAGTCTATAAGAACCTCCAAGGATCCACCATAGGATCCTCGTTCTCAAGAATTGTAGATCTAAGGTCAACATAAAAATAAGGAATAGTTGAACACCTGTTTACATCAACAATGAAGGAAGAAACCACTATTCCACCAAGTCCCAAGACTATTGAAAGAAAGGCCAAAATGAACATTAACAAATTCTTACAAATGAGACCCAAATTCTTAGGCCATGTAGATCTAGGATCAACTAAGATCCTATGCACTACAAAACAAAGTATCCAGGAAAAACCCTTGCTGGTAGCAACCATGTTGCAAAGAACCACAGGCTAATGTGAAAACTCGACCAAAATATGAACATCAATCCCTCTTAGTATGGACTCCAAGGATGGGATAACCAAAGGAATCTCCTCAAGAAACATTGAAAAAGCAATAATCGAAGCCACACTAATCTCTATGGGCTTTAAGCCCATAAGAATGACAAACACAACCTTAAAGATAGAGCTCCAAAGCTGAGAAGCCTATCCAATCCCTCCATATTTCAACATCTCCAAACCCAGCACCTCCAGCCAAACTCCATCTTATTAACTAGAGTCAAGTGATAAAAGAAAAATATCAATGGGGCTTGGGTATCTTATCTTCTTTTATTATGAGCAACACTCTTGGGGCTAAACTTGTCTGGAACTTAATAAACCCTTCAATGATGATTTGGAAGTAGGTTCTTATTCATAAGTATGGTGAAGGCAATCATGGAATGCTAATGGGTAAGGAAGTTATGATGGATGGAGCAGCAAGGAGGAGGAGCGGGAGGTCTAGGGGCAACAAACCCTAGGTGTTGGGCTTCGGAGGGCAGATCAGCAGACGCGACAGGTGGGGGCTCTGGTGAGATAGCAGGCCCCCAGGCGGAGGATGTGGACAAGGAAGTTCTATTGGAACCGGTCCAAGGGCGTTGGGCGGATGCGATTGAAGATTTCTCTAAGGGGGACCAGGACTCTGTGCGTCAGGATCAAAGGAAGACCCGGGAAGGAGACAAAGAGAAACCTGGCAACTGGAGACCTTCATATCTTAATGCTCTTCGCGGTAAGCAAAAATTATCCGACTCTTGTTTTAATCTAAAATTTGTCAATGGTAGGTTGCACGTCCCGAATACCTTAGCTCAGCATGTGGCTATGGAGGGTAGAACATCTCTGGTGGCAAAATTTATGGGGGTGAGGTCGGACTTGGAAGTCATAAGGAGATGGGCCGTCCAAAAATGGCAGCCAAGGGCCGGTATGATGATTAAGGCTTTACCCAAGAGTTTTCTTTTGGTGACATTTCAATGTGAACAGGACATGGAAAGGACTCTCCAAGGAGGTCCTTGGGTTTTTGGGAAAAGGGGCTTGTATCTGAAGCGTTTGTCCCCCGATTTCAACCCCTAGACTCAGGTGTTGGATTTGGCTCCTATTTGGGTTAAGATGTTGGGATTACCTCTACTTTTTTGGAATGAACAAATCTTGGCTGGGATAGCTACAGAGATTGGAGAACTAATAGCTATTGATCCTGCAACCTTGAGCAAAATAAGACTCCTTTCTGCTCGCATGTGTGTGTTTGTGGACCTGAGTAAAGAGCTCCCTAAATCCATTATATTGTCGTCTATGTTTGGCCTTCATACTCAGGTCTTTGAATATGAAAATATGTCTTTTAAGTGTAGTGTTTGCAGGAAGGTAGGGCACCAGGGTATCCACTACATTTCCAAGAACCAGCCCCCACTCCAAAATACTGCTCCTCAAACCCAGAATAATATCCCTCCCCCGTAGATCTCCATTCCTACCCAACATGGGCCTCAAGGACGTGGAGCTCGAAATCCGAATATCAGAGACCCTGTTCACCCTTTTGTAAGAAAGAGGCAACATTATAACCCTCCTCCAAAAAATACCTATGCCCCAAAACCCTCTCATAGGGGAGCTGGTCCCTTTGATGGGAACCCTCAAGCTCAACCTGCTCCTAAGATGATACAGCAAGCCTCAGAGCCAAATCACAAAGGAAAGAACCCTATAGATCAATGCCCTGGGGCAAGTAAGTTTGATTGGGTAATACGAGAGGCCTATGGAGGCTCGGTGGAAGTGGTCCCATGTACTACAGAGGAATTTATGGGAAGAAATTCCAAGGAGATCAACATCCCAGTGGAGAACAGTTTTGATGCATTAAATCATCTAAAGGGAGATCAGATGGATAGCCAAGAAGTGGAATCTGAGGTAGAGGATACTCAAGAGAAGGATTTAGAGGAGAAAAATCAGAGGAAGGAGCAGGAAACTAATTATACAGGTAAGGATACTCAGGAGGAAGAGGTAAACCACCAAGATCAGTGTAACCCCAAAGCAAGGAAAAAAGAATCTTCTAATCAAGAAGCTAAGAGCACGGAATCTTCTCCACTGTCAGAAAGACCAGTTAACCTGGAAAGCCAGATTGTTACCCCAAAGACCAAGACTGACCTATCCAAGATGGTTACTAGAAGCCAAGTGAATCCCAAGGAACCCCAGCCTAGAGCGGATGTATGGGGATATGGTTCGATAGGAAGAGGGAAACCTAGCAATGTTGCCTTAAGGCAAAAAGAAGCAGAGCGAGGAGTGGCTGATGGCACTCAAGTAGTATTGCTCTTTGGGGTGAAGGCTCAAGGATCCAAAGCCCATAAATGAATGTTCTTTCATGGAATATTCGTGGAAGTAATCCTGCAAAAATAAGAGCTTTGTATGCTCTTAGACAAGAACACAAACCGAATATGATTTTACTGCAAGAAACTAGAATGGAGGAGAGTAGAGTTATTCCTTTTAAGAATAAGCCTTGGCAAGAAGCTGAAGTAGTAGGCCAAGAGGCCACTGGAACAGCAGGAGGGTTGCTGGTTATGTGGAACAAGAATGTGATTGATAGTAGAGTGATTCTGATGTCTAGTTGGTTTATTTGTCTCTTATGTGTGGATAAAACCACGCAGGAAGAGTGGATCTTAATGAATGTATATGCTCCAGTTAGACAGGGACTAAGAAGGGTTCTTTGGATTCAGCTAGCTGAATTGAGGGAGACGGTCCCCAACTACCCTTGGATTGTGGCGGGGGATTTCAATTGCTACCTTAATCCTGTAGATAAATTGGGGGGCTCTCAAAGAATAACTGCTGATATCTACGAGTTTAGAGATTTTGTTGAGCAACATGAGCTGATGGATGTGGACCTGCGTAGATTCTCCTATACATGGTCTAACAAAAGATTGAAGGAAAACCAAATTCAGATAAGATTAGATAGGTTTCTTCTTTCTCAAGAATGCCTGGAGAGGTTTGGGGACTCTTCATTAACGGCACTCCCAAGAATCGGGTCTGATCACAACCCAATTCTGTGGGAAACAGGGGAGGACTCTAAGAAAAGATACATCAAACCCTTTCGATTCGAACTTATGTGGTTCCAACATCAGGATCTCAAGGATCTGGTTGCCCAATGGTGGGACAAAAAGTATAATGGTTCGAAACTGGCCCAAGTGGCATGTAAACTAAGGAATGTGAAGGCTAACATTAGAGAGTGGAACAAAACTTCCTTTGGCAATATTTTTGTTAAAAAGGCAGAACTAAAAGACAAGATCAATGAACTACAGGAGAAGCTGAAGTCAGAGCGACTTATAGAGGATCTGAGAAACCAGGAGAGGGAGCTGTTAGCCGAATACCACACGATGCTAGGATTTGAAGAAACCTTTTGGAGGCAGAAATCCAGATTGCGTTGGTTAAAGGAGGGTGACAGAAATACAAAGTTCTTCCATGTCTCTACTCTTCGCCACAGGAGTACTAACAAAATTAAGGAGATCAAGATGGTCGATGGGTCTAACACCAAAGATATGGAATACATAAGGAGGGAAGCGGTTGAGTACTTTAAATCATTGCTAGAATATGTAAATCCGACTAATGAAGAAGAGGACTCTCTGTTGGCAGCCATTCCACCCCTCGTAACTGAGAATCTTAATGGATTCTTACTTAGTCCTTTCACAAAGGAGGAAATCAAGAAGGTGGTTTTTGACATGGATGGTAACAACTCCCCAGGACCGGATGGCTTCCCCACAACTTTCTTCCAGAAGTTTTGGGATATCCTAGGCAATGATGTAGTGGAAGCTATAATTGAGGCTCAAAAGGACATGGAAATCCCGAGAAGGAGTTAATGCTACATTTTTAGTCCTCATCCCTAAACTAGTGGGAGCAATGGAATTTTCCAGTTTTTGCCCTATCAGTTTATGTAACACTCTGATGAAGATTCTCACAAAAACAATCGCCAATAGGCTGAAGGTTATCCTTCCTTTCATCATTGATATGAACCAAGGAGGCTTTGTAAAAGGGCGACAAATACTGGATGGTATCATCACAATTCATGAGGTTATTCATTCAATGGTGGCTAGTAAGGAAGCAGGTATGTTACTAAAGCTTGATATGAATAAAGCCTACGACCGGGTCTCATGGCGGTTCCTCACCAAGATTTTGGGTAAGTTTGGTTTCTGTCCCCAGTGGATTAAGTTGATTTTTAGTTGTATCTCTACTACAATATTTTTTGTCATGGTGAATGGGTCACCCTCCGGTTACTTTAAGAGTGAAAGGGGGTTGCGACAAGGAGATCCTTTGTCTCCATACTTGTTTATTATTTTAGCGGAAGCATTGGGTAGGAACATTTCAGCAGCGATGGCAGATGGTCGTTTGGAAGGTTTCAAACCAGCCTCAACAGCAGAGCCAGTGTCTCACCAACAGTTTGTGGATGATACAATCATTGTGTCCAAAGCCTCGGTGCCTCAGGCTAGGAAACTGAAGAGAATTCTAACCAAGTATGAGACAGAAGTTGGACAGTACATAAACTATAAGAAGAGTAGCATCTATTTCTTTAACACGCCTGGTGGGAGGGAGGAAATAATAGCTAACCTCTTCGGTTGTGGAAAGGAGCTTCTACCAGAAACTTATCTAGGCATGCCTATGTTCGAAGGAAGAATGAAGGCTACATTGTGGAACTCGGTCATTGACAGGATCTCAAAAAAGTTAGTAGGGTGGAAGGGCAGCCTTCTCAGCTCCGCAGGAAAAGCCTTATTAGTTCAAACTACTTTATAGAGCATTCCAATTTACTGCATGTCTCTATTTAGAGTGCCTGCAAAGGTCCGAGCCACATTGGAGCAAATTCAACGCAACTTCTTGTGGTCAGGTTCAGAGGAGAGAAAGAGAATTTCATTGGTAGCATGGAATCAAGTGTGTGCAAGAAAGGATCATGGGGGCCTAGGGCTAAAGAGAATGAAAGAAATGAATCAAGCTCTGATTGGAAAACAGGTATGGAGATTTATCAATAATGATCAATTGGGATGGGTAAAACTTCTTAAGGCAAAATATATCAGAAATAATCAGGACTTCCTGAAAGCTGATAATCTCCCTAGAGGATCTTATTTCTAGAATTGTTTGCTCGAATGTCGGGATGTTGTCAGGAAAGGCATCAGATGGAGAATTGGTAATGGAAGACAAGTGGACTTTTGGCAAGACCCGTGGTTGGAAGAGGCCCCTCTGAAAGATAACTTAGACCTTCAGGTCCTCCAACATAAACTTTCGGAGGAAATGGGAGGAAAAGTAGGGGATTTTATTGTTGTAGCACGGAAACTTCCTCTTGGAAGAAAATAATAGTTCATAATCTGTCAGAGCAAGAGAAGGTGGCCCTAACCAAACTCAATGATGCTTTAAGGGTGTTCCCGATCATTCCTGGGGAAGGAAGAGACAAGGCGATTTGGGGCAAAACTACAAGTGGGATCTATTCAGTAAAAACTGCCTATAAGTTAATCCACTCAGGATACAATGGTTGGACTCCGACTTCTATTATTTGGTTAAATAATTTAACCCTAAAAATAGCTTTCTTCTTTTGGTTGACAGTTCAAAATAAGATTCGACAATGAGATAATCTGCAAAGGAGAGGTTTCCAATTCATCAATCGATGTATCTTGTGTGAGAAAGCGTTAGAATCTGTAAGTCATATAATTCAAACTTGTGAATTTTCTTGTATAGTCTTCCAAATGATCCTGTCCAAATTTCATATAGATTGGGTCTGTCCAAATAGCATGTCTGACTTCTGCATACAGTGGGCTTCCCCCTTTCGGGCGAAACTTTTGACTTGGCTCTGGAAGCTCAGCTTACCCCATTTTTTTAGGGGGGATATGGAATGAGAGAAATAAGAGAGTATTTAAAGGACGTAAGAAAGATCCCAAGTTATGTGGTAATAAAATAATCAGAGCTTTGAAAGAAAACTGGAAAACTTTATTCTTCAAAAATGAGACCATGTCTCTAAGGGAAAGGAGGATTTTGCAAAGCGGGGAGAGGAACTTCCAGACCTAGACATTACAACCAACCCACGGGATGGTGTCAAGTGGATACCCCCACACAAAAGTGGGTTAAGTTTAATTTTTATGGGGCAGCTAAAGGAAATACGAGGGCTGCAGGAGCAGGAGGAGTTTTGAGAAATGAGGAAGGAAAAGTGGTCCTTGCCTTTGCAGAGCCTTTGGGAACTCAAACAAATCATTTTGCAGAAGCCCGAGCCTGCATGCAGGCAATAAGAATTGCCATACTTGAGGGTTATAAGGAAGTTATCTTTGAAGGGGATTCACTTAATATAATCAATGCAATTAAGGAGGATAAAGACCCCAGCTGGACCATCTTGGAGCTTATCCTAGAAGCAAATATTCATAAATATCATTTGGTTAATGCCCGAATCCAACACACCTTCAGAGAAGGGAACTAGGCGGTGGATCTAATGGCAAATATTGCAGTTTCTATTGGGGAGATGCAAATTTGGAAGGATAACTTCCCTCAAGAACTATTGGTGTTGGCTTCTAGAGAAGAGCTAAGATCAAACCTGTTAGAGCATCAGGAGATCAGAGGGGCTGATGATGAGTAATCCGACAGATGGAATTAGGCAGAAAAGGCATCCCATTTGCTATTAGTATGTGGTATTAGTATGTGCCAGGTGTTGTTTGGTTTTAGTATGTGGTATTAGTATGTGCTAGGTGTTGTTTGGTTTTTGTTTTATCCTGAATAGTCAAGCGACAAGTATAGGACTGTGGACTCTAAGTATGGCTTAATGTGGGTCTTAGAAAGATCCATTTTGTATTTTGATTATACGGGCTTGAAGCTAGAACCAACCCATTTTGACTTTGTAAAAGGTTTGTGGACCTTATAACCACCTCTACCTTATACCAAAAAAAAAATCATGGAATGCTACTACTCAAAGGTATCCATTAAAAAAACAAGCATATCTAAAATTTGGGCATTGATTGTTAAATTTATCTAGATCATTAAGGATAACATCTCTTGGTTCTTGAGAAATGGTAATAGTATCAGGTGTTGGGATAATTCTATTCTTGGTAACAAGCCCTTATTTTCTTCTATTTTATGAGTTTTTTTAGTTCATGAGTCAGCTCAGGATAAACAAACTTTCTCATCTCATCACTTGGAAAGGTAATCATCCAAAATGAATTCAACTTCATGGGTTGGATGCAGAACAACAAAGGGAGTGGTCTCAGGTCCAAAAGTAATTCATTAGCATTATTCCCACAGACCCAGATAATAAAGACTACTTTATTTGGGACTAAATTAATTGTTCGGGTAACTATTTAATAAAGGCTAATGCATATCTTCAAATAAGTGAGCCTCTAGACAAAAATTTGAAACACATTTGGGATCAAATGTCAACCCAAAGATAAAAGTTTTTCAATGGCTAGTTCAACAAAACAAAAATTCTTACTAGAAAAAACCGCTCTAAAAGAGGTATTTTGGGTCCCCATATTTGTTCTAAATGCTTTAAAGACGGAAACTCAAGCCCATCTATTTTTTTAATGTGATAAAGCTACAATGATCTAGATCTCGCTTACTTTCAAATTTGGAGTTTGCATTAGAAGAAAATTAAAAATTTGAGTCGTGTACTAAAATTTGGAACAAAAAGTACCTAAGCTCCTTTCAAGGTAAGCCTCTCAAAAATTTTATGGTCTTCAATTCCTTATTATTGCATATGGTATATATGGATGGAGAGGAACTGTAGAATATTTGAAGGAAAATCAACTCATAGGAAAATTTTAATATACAAGATAAAGAATGCTATAATGGAAAATGCCAGAGCCCACTTTAAAGATAAGTAATATCAAAGTGCTCTTTTTAGAGTTGAGTTACGCATCCTCAAAAATTGAAATCTTCAAGATCTAATTAGCATCTCTATTGCCAACAACCTAACTTCTCAACCGTGTTTTAGTTTTCTAGCTCTATTCTTTGATGGGGCTTCAAAGTCTAACCTTGGAATAGCTATTGTTGGAGGAGTTTTATGGTCAAGACCACATTCCAAGATTCTTGAATTTTACCTAAATTTAGGATAAACCACCAATAATGTAGCTAAGTTGATGGGTTGCAAATTTGGTCTCATCCTAGCAACAATAAAATATCAAAACTCTTTCAATTTATTGGGATTCTAAGCTAATCATACAATTTCTTTCTGGCAAACAAGAGGTCAAGACTATTATGCTCTGGTTGTTGTTGAATCAAGTCTCAAAGTCTATGGGAAATTTTGAACATATTAATTGACATCACATTCCTTTGAGGTGGAACCACTTGGCAATAATAAAAAAGTCAATGAAGGGTATCTTTTTTATCTTTCTTCAACTTGTATAAGAAAGTTTAAAACTAAGAAGTCTGAGAATTTAAGAGATGACCACACAAACTAAGAATATTGGCTCTGTTTTTTTTGTGGATTGTTGTGAACCAATGACCTCTTTGTTCTGGTTATTCCGAATATATTGAGAAAGAAATTGTTTTTCATAGATATTCTTGCCCTTGTGGGATTCCAACTCTAACTACATATCCCACAACTCTAACTACATGCATTCTTGGTTTGCTTGTAACACCTAGCTAACTTGTAATCTGTGCTATATTAAATAATATAAAACTTATATATATTCAAACCTAGCCATCGTTAGGTGATGTGCAAATCTAATAACTTTAACGTGGTAGTCAAATTTGTAATGTAAATTTTATTCATTTCATAAAATACAATAAATTATATATATAAATTTAAGAGGTCATTAAATAGATTATAACCTTTGTATGAAATTAATTACGAAGAAAACATAATAAATATTTATGTTTTAGGATATGACTTTTTCACAATCACAATCTATAATAATATTAAATTTTTACATAATCTATGCAATTTTTTAAAACATATTATTATGATTTACAATGTAAAATATATCACAAAGATCAAGATATTTAAAAGAAATTAATTTGGAAGGAAAAAATTAATTGAATAAAAAATATGTAATATGTGAAGAAGCAATCATTACTAAAAACAAAAAAAAATAATCAAGATATTTAAACCAAATTAATTTGGAAGAAAAAAATTAATTGAATAAAAAATATGTAATATGTGAAGAAGCAATAATTACTAAAAATAAAAAAACTGAAATTACCATATGAATCGACACAAATAATAATAATATAATAATAAGTTTATTTTCAAGGTTCAAATCTCGTGGGTCAAGCTTAACATTTATTCAGGTTCAAATTTAGGGGTAGCTTGATTACAAAGGTAATAGTCTGATCTAAATCCTTTGAGTACGCGTCAAACCGATGATGACAGTACGAATCCCGAACGATCGATGGTCTTCTATCGAGTCAACAATAATAAGACTGAATAGAGTCAACAATAATAAGACAAAATAGGTTTGGTGGGAGCATCCCTATGGTTTGAACCTTGTGCTTGTGACCAACTCTATGCAACCACACAAAAAAAAGTTAATAATAATAATAAGTTTATCTTCATAATAATTCTATTGTTAATCAAATAATATAAGGTTAATAGTTTAAATACTTTAAAAAAAAGAAAATTTAGGTATAAATCTTATGAAACCATACACATAATTATTAAATTATTATAATATCATAATTTTATAATAAAATAAGTAAAATACATTTTAATTTCATATAACTAATTAATAAATAAATAAATATCAAGTGACATCAGATCAATCAATTAGATTCCTCGACATTTTAAGGAAACCAAACAATATATGAATAGTATCCAAGCTTTCTTGTAATACCATTGAATGATGATGATGATATACTAGTGAGATCCATTTCAATTTCATTTATCCATTGAAAAAATTATAAAATAAATAAATCATTTAAATAATAATCTCCTTTATTTTAAACTAGTTTAATTTTTTTTAATTTAAAATCCTCACATTAAATAGTGACAAATTGGATGACAACTGGCGAATTAACAAATAATGTTAATTTATCCAAAAGGTAAAACATTTTCTAGTAGGAATTGCATGGCTTGAAAAATCCTACATTCTTAAGCAAATCTTTGTTTAAAAAAAAAAATTACAATTTTTAACCTTATAATGTTAATTTATCCAAAAGGTAAAACATTTTCTAGTAGGAATTGCATGGCTTGAAAATCCCTACATTCTTAAGCAAATCTTTGTTTTAAAAAAAAAAATTACAATTTTTAACCTTGACCACCTGAGTTGGAGAGGTAGGGCAATCATTCAGGGAAGATTTTTGGTTTGAATCTTCACCCTACACATTGGGTACCTAAAATCCAGTTGATTATGTTGGTACCGTCACGGCTAGGCGCGACTGCCGGGTAAATTTGACGGTGTAGAACCTCATCGTAATTTTTTAGATCAAAACAAGCCCGCAAAATTGTTTTACTAAACCTTAGATCTAACTCAAATTTCTATTAAAAAAATTGGTGTAATTTTCCATTCCAATAGGTTTTCGTGATAAATCCCACATTAAGTTATAAAGATACTAAACCTCACGTTGCATTAAAACAAATTGGTGTAGTTTTCCATTCCAATAGTTTTTCGTGAGAAATCCCACATTAAGTTATAAAGATACTAAACCTCGTATCACATTACAAATTTTATATATTTTTCAAGATAATTAAGTTTACAACTTCGAAAATAATTGTAAAGGTTGATACAGATGAGCTATATTCAATGAATTAAATTATAGTAATATTAGAATAAAATATCTTTTCTAAAATATGAATTGAAGCGATTTTTTTATGAACACACATTGACCCCTTCATATACACCCGCGCTAAGGTTTGAAGCGATCTTTTATATATATTTATTTATTAGAATAAGTTAAGTGATCTTTATTAATGTCGTTTTTATTAAAAATATATATTACATTGTTTTTATTATATTTGTATCAATTTAATTGAATTATATTCAACTTGTTTTTCTATCAAACAAATTTGTTATCTTCCTCAAATAGTTAAGTTTTTACATTCAATTCCTTTACATCATTTTTATTAAGAGATAAAATCTCACTCATACATATCCTTCCAAAATTTAGTTTTTATCAAAATGAAATTCAACATCATGAATGGCTAAAATAATTGCTACCGAATTTCCATATTTATAAATATCTTCTATAACAACCTAACAGTTTCTTAATACTTTTTGTAGGTTCTTAAGCATGCCTCTAATATTCGAAGATATTATTTTCATTATTTTTTTTTGTTTTTATTTGTAAGTTTAATCCTACTTCTTGTTAACACTTGCGATATTTGCTTTTGTTATCCTATATCAATATCCTTTGGGTTTCTATTTCTCTTTGTTTTTGTTTCTTGGGTTTTTCTCTTTTTGTTTTTCTATTCCTACCAATACTTTTATCTTCATCAAGCTCTTCAAACTTCTCACACTACTCATAGTAAGATTTATCATATTAAGGTTTGTCTTGCTCTAAAGTTCAAGGAATAACCTCAAAACACATTCTTATTTATGTTGCCCTAGAACCCCTAACGTGCAAGAATACTTTTCCATAGCAATTACCTTTTTATTCTACCCTGAAAACCGTAAATTGTTATGGATCTCCTCAATCCTTATTTCTTTATTATGTTGTTTTTGAAACCCTAAATTTCAAGGGGTAGCCTCTACACCACTTTCAATTTTATTACTAGGAGAGCATTTTATACTACTTGAGAAAAATGAAGGTGATTTACCCGAAATAAACTTGACCTTTTACGCCATCTTTATTTTAGGATTTTCCTTCACATCTTCCTTCGCACCTTTAATTACTTACACATTGTACTTTCCCATCTCTTATATTCTTCTTTGTTTATTTTAACAATTGATTCAAGTGAGCTATGGTGGCCTCTGCCATATGATGTTGTAGATAGGTTTTATTTGCCTCTTCTTTTGGAGTGGAATATCCTTGATCTAATCTAGCTTCTATTACTGTATGATTTCCTTGCTTCATCTTGAAGTTTATCTCATGACCAAAATTTTCTCTCTTTCTTCATAGTTTTCACTTTGCAAACTCTTACCATGTGTTTAGTCTCATAACAATTATGGCATCAAAATGTGATATTTTCATAATCCACTTGTTGATCCCATTCTCTTGATTTAGATTTAATCTTAATTGATTGTGGTAAATGTTTTAAAATATCTATAGCAACACATATTTGGATATATATAGCATGGTTTTGCTTGTTAATAGTTAGTCCTTCTATGATGAATTTCCCTAGGGTGTTTTCAATATTCTTCAAAACATCCTCATTTATAAGTTGATATGGAAGTCCAAAAATCCTTACCCACATCAAAAGCTTCTTAATAGTTTTGTCTCAACAAAAAAAAATAAAGGATATTCCATGGTCTTAAATAAAGGGTATCTCTCCCCCTAAACCATGGGCCATCACCCATTATTTTATCCATGATTTCTAGACTGGAAAAGATGAAGAAAAATCTTTAGGAAGAAATGTCATAGAGTAATTTGAATTCAATCTCCACTTCCACTTGATCCAATTTTGAATCTCCAAAAACCCTAGCCAATATTTATGAAACTTACATATTATATCATGCTCTATCATCTCAAACCTGATAGTCACTTCTAATGTAACATCTGCTACCTAGGTCAAACTTTTCATGTATTTTTTTTCTGTTTATATCCAATTTGGACCTCGATACTTCTAGATAGGGCATCCTAACTTTCCATTATGGCTTTCAATTATGACTTTCCTTTCATACTAGCTAGTGGAGCTCACTCTTGGCTTGCATTCCCTCCTAGCTCACACTCCCTCTCAGTTTACACTCCCTTTCGACTCACACTCCCTCTCAAATTACACTCCCTTCCAGCTCACACTCGCTCCCAACTTGTAATTCCTCTTGACTCGCACTCTTTTCTATCCTTCTTTCTCTAAATATTCATTTCCTTTGGTGATTTTTTGAAAACAATATTTGATGTATTTGTGGTAATAGTTTGAAGTATTGATGCACTTCAGATTAACCTGCTGCTCTTCTACCATAACTAAAGATATGTGGTTTTGATATTGGTTCCCTCTAGTCTACTCTATGCCTTTGTTGTCATCTAATCTATGCCAATTCTGGTAATCATTTGTGTTGCTCTTCCACCATTTTTATATTATATATTTTTCATTCCAGTACTTTTTCAGGTTTTACATCTCACACTACCCACAAACTAAATATTATTTATATAGTTTATAATTAAAAAAAATGGTTGTATATGTTTAAATGAGGCTCATCAATATATATTTCAATGGATCATATTCTCATGGTATTAAAAATAAATTACATTTATTGTAATTAATTCTATGGGATTCAAATGAGTCAATATTACAACTATATAGTGGTAATTTGGAATTGAAATGAGTCTAACTCATATTATAGCTCAATGCAGATGAGATAATGGAGTCCTATGGATAACCTTCTCACATAAAAAAAGTTTCATTTCTATTTATGACCTTAATATGCACGATAATCACACATGTGATCAAGGCCTCACAACGACGAGAAAACTCTTAAGACAACACACAACTTCCCTTGTATGATAATTTCTTCCTATCATATGATCTCTTCCATTGTACAATGATACTCATTGTACGATAACATGCCTTGTATAATGTCATCCAATTGTATGATTAGGTTAATTTTATGACATATCCTTTAAGTGTACAACCATATCAAGTTGAGTTATACAATAGGAAAATTCAATTATACAACCATATTTATTGTATGACCAACATCTCTTGATAGCACATTGCTACTTTAAGACAGATGCCTCTAGATGGTCTTACTTAACATAGCATTAAATGATGATAGCAATATTTATATTGGATGGTACCCTCCAATGAATGGTGATCATGAATTCATTCTTCACACAAGTTCAATTCATTGGTGTCTTACATAACAGGCTCCTAGATAGCAACCAAGGTTATCTCCTTTGAAAAACATCATTTCTTAGACTACTGCTATATCTAACTTATCTTGTAGAACTATACCCTACAAAAAAAAGGTTAACTAATTCATGTCAAGCATTCATCATTCACACACAAAATGTAGAATAGTTTGGAATTTGGAATGTATTTTATTTTATTGAAAACAATTACAACAAATAATTAATTTTTTTGTTCTTTGACTCCTCTTTACTTCCAAATGGTCATCTCTCCAATTCTCTATTTCATAGTCTTCACAGGCCATTTTAGACCTTCACTCTAGATCTTCTCCTCTTCTTCCTACCAATTCTCCTATCTCCATCTTTCCAAGTTTGTCATTCTCTCTATGTCCCTATGTCCATTTAGATTCTCTTCTCTCCCTCCTAGGATGTTTTAATTCATCCCTCAAACATCTCTCTTCTCTTCATCCTCCAATTTCTTTTCTTTTTGTCTACCTCTTTGTCTTTAGCATTCTTCCCTTTCTATCTTCTTTATCCTTTTCACTTCTTTGTTTTTTTTTTACCACTTCCATTGTCATTTATGCTTCCCTTTTAATATAGGATTTGGATGGTTACAAACCAAGTGGTTCATCAATGTTTTCTGTGTATTTCTTTTGTCTATTCCTCTCGCCATTTTAGGCACTAAATCTAGTGATGGTACCCTTTTTGTAACCGTGTGGATGCTCTCATATCATACTCGTTGGGTAAGAGGAAATGTTCCATGAGCTCTAGCTCATGAACATGAATTGTTCTTCCAAGATATTACCATTTTAGCTTGGTTGTCTCCACAAGGCCAACTTCATTATCTTGTCTTGGCCTTCCTATGAGAACTAAACATCCTCTTATAAAATACACTCAACATTTCTCTCACCTTATCCCATTACATCACTTCCATAAAATTGCAATCAAGATGTATTTTGTTGGCTACTTTTTCTTGGTGCCAACATCTTCTATTGGAGTGATTACGTCCTACACAACTATCACAAGGATATTCGTTCTATACCTAGTTGAGATATGTCCAACTCTTCCACACGGACTACAATAATCTATCATTGGATATTCATCCCTCGTATTATTCTCTTTTCTCACAACTCTAGTCTTACTGCTTCTTGTTTGACCTATATATCCAAGGCCTTCACTCCTTGTCCTTACTTTCGGTATTATGGGAATTTTTATACCTTACCCATATTTTATCAATCTTTTGCCATCATATCCCTTTTTCTCATTAACTTGAAACCAATACCTTTGGTGCGTCTTTCAAAGCACCCAAATTCTCCATCACCATTTTGATTTTTATCATCATTATTTAGATACCACACACTATCATAATGTTCTTCACCACACTTTGAAGTACCATTATTATTATCAACTCAGGCAATATGGCATTCTTTATAGCCATCAATGACATAATGAGGTTTATCTCCCTCTACTATCTCTTTACCACTTATTTTCTCTTTCTCTTTCTCCTTATCTATAGTAGGAATCACTGCATCGTTATCTTCATTGTCACTACTACTGATGACCTGGGTTAGTTTTTTCTTCCCTATGTTTATTCTCTTGCTTATTTCTACCTTTTTATCCTCATTTTCCATTGGTGTCATCCTATAAGTTGGCTTATTATGTAAGCTTGATCCAGGACTAAAATCTATGTGATGATAAATGCTCCTCATGGGTGGCAACCCATCTTTTGAAAGAATATTTGCATATTCTTCCAACAAATCCTTCACTTCATGTGGTATTTCATCCATCTTGTTCACTATCCCTTCTTTTATGGGTTTAGAAATAGAATCAAAACATGATTCCTTCTTCATTCCCTTTAAGGATTATTTTTCTATGCCCAAGCACATTGTAGGACTATTGTCCTCATTTTCTCCTTTATCCTTCAAAATACTTAATGTGTACCTATTGCCATCCTTCTCAATAGCATAGTTGTTCATTCTACCTCATGCACTACCTTTCTATCAAAATTCCATGGTCTACCTAACAAGACATGACAAGCATCCATAGGCATAACATCACATAGTATCTCATTCGTGTAAGAACCAATTTGAAAGTCTACCATACGTTGTTCAATTATAAAAATTTGACGTCCCCTTTGTAACCATGAGACTTTTTCTAGATTTGGATGTTCAATCTTCTTCAACCTAAACTTTTCTACCATCTTTGTATATATTATGTTATTTGTACTTCCATTGTCTACAATCACCTTGCAACATTTACTTCTTGATTTGAAAATAATTCTAAACAAGATCCTTCTCTGCTTAGGCTCATACACATCCTTTAACCTCCTTTATTGGTTTCAACAATACCCTTTCTATCATAAGGTATTCTCCTTATTCTAGTTCCTTCATGTGCTTCGGTGAAGCAATGCTATCTTTATTTAATTGTACAATTTAATTACGGGATTCATTTGCATGATCATTAATTTTTTTTGCTTGAGGACACTCAAATAACCTATGTCCTTCATCCATACACCTATAACACTTGCTAGTAAAATCATGTCTACCTTTTTAAAATCCACCTCATCTTCTTGATGGTTCACCTCTTGTTTGGGTACTTTGGCTGAAATCACTTTGAGAAGTACTAGCTTCTCCTTCTTGCATGTGCTACCCTCTATCACTAATTGATTTTTCTCTTCCTCCGAAGAATTGTCCTCTTCCTCTAAATAATTGTCCTCTTCCTTTGGAATTAGTTTGTTGATTATATACCAATTTTTCTTCTGCCTTGAGTGCATATTAATATGCCTTATCAATTGTACTAATTCAAAGCAAACTAATTTCATCTTGTACGAAAAATATTAGTCCATTTATATATTGCTACATTCTCTTCATCATCTTCAATATGACTAGCCCTTATGGTCAATTTATAAAATTCCTTCATACACTCTTTCACTCTCGGCTCCTTTTTCTTGAGGTTTTGAAGTATTCTAAACAACCCTATTTGGTAATCCGATGGGAGGAATTTGACCTTCAATTTGGTAATTATTTTCTCCCATGTCTTAATTTTTCTCTTTATTTGTCTTTATATTTGAACATGATCCCACCACAAGGATGCATAACCCTTCAGTTTTGTACAAGAAAACTTCACCTTATTTGGGTCTTCTATCAATTCAAAATCAAAATATTTCTCCATCTCCATGATCCAATCAATGAGTTCCTTAGGGTTTAAACTTCCATTATATGATGGGGTTTCTAAATTTGGTTTCCTACCCATGTTAAAATTTTCCCAAATTATTCTTTCTTCTAGATATCCTTCTTATTTGTCACTGTAAGCTTCCAATTGGTCTGCTTTTTCCTCTCCACTATCACTTACATCTTCTACTTGAATGCCCCTCCTTTGGGAAATTTCAAGTGCTTCTAATCAAGTGATGACTCCTCTCATCATCTCATCTATATCCATGGCTTGAGGGTCTTATGGTATTTTTCTTCCTCGTTGTGCCATATTTTCTTTAGCACATATCAAACCTCAAATATCTACTAGCTTTGATACCAAAATGATGTATATGAGAGAAGGGAGTCCTCTTATGGATGGACTTCTCATGCAACACAAGTTCTCCTTCTATTTATGACCTTAAGATGCATAGTAATCACACATGTGATCAATGCCTCACGATGATGAGCAAACTCTTAAGACTACACACAATAGCTTCCCTTGTATGATAATGTATTCCTATCGTACGACCTCTTCCATTGTATGATCACACTCATAATACAACAGCATGCCTTATATGATATTTTGTAATTGTATGACTATGTTAATCGTACGATAGATTCTTTAATTATACAACCATATCAAGTTGAGTTGTACAATAGAAAATTTAATTGTATGACCACTTTTATTGTATGACCAACATCTCTTGATGGTACATTGCTACTTTAATATGAATGTATCTAGATGGCCTTACTTAGCATGACATTCAAATGATGACAATGACCTTTTTAATGGATGGTATCCTTCAATGAATGATGATCACGCACTCATGCTTTGTATGATTTTAATTTATCGGTGTCTTACACAAGAGCCTCCTAGACAATAACCAAGGTTATCTCCTTTGAACATCCTTTCTCAAACTACTATCATATTTAACTTCTCATATAGAACTATGCCACAAAAAAAAGGTTAACTAATGCACGTTTCCAGTAGCTCTAAATATTTTTCATTCACACACAAAATGCAAGATAGATTATAATTTGGAATGTATTTTATTTTATTGAAAATAAGTACAATGAATAATTAATTCATTTGAAATTATTTAACTCCTATTTACTTCCAAATTGTCATCTCTTCCAACTCTTTCATTCATAGTGTTTCTTCTATTTTTTTGTCCTATTGCTTCTCTATCACATAGGTCATTTCAGACATTCACTCTATATCTTTTCCTCTTCTTCCTACCAATTCTCCTATCTCCCTCTTTCTAGGTCCATCATTCTCTCTCTACATCCGTGTGTCCATTTAAACTATACTCTCTTCCTCCTACGATGCTTCAATACATCCCCTAGACATCTCTCTCTTCTCTTCATCTTCCAATTGTTTTTCTTTGTGGCTAACCCTTTATCTTATGCTTCCTTCCCTCTCTATATGTCTTCTCTATCCTTTTCACTTCATTTTTTTCCTGGCCACCTCCATTGTCATTTCCACTTCCTTTTTAATATAATATTTGAATAGTTACAAATAAAAAAAATTGTCGATGTTTTTGTTTGTTTTCCCTACTTGTTCCTCCTCCCCATTTCAAGCACTAAAGCTGGTGACAATTACCCTTTCTATAAATTTTTGGGTGCTCCTGCATCACAACTTCATAATAATATTTTTTTAATTGGTTATATGGGATTGAAATGGATCCCACCTATATTACTTCATAACCATATAGTAATATTACATGTGTTTTTTAATTAGTTATATGGGATTGAAATAGGTCCCATCCATATTACATCATGACCACATAGTGATATTACAATAGTTTGACAATTATGCATGTATTGCTTGGCAAGATTTTAACCTCAATCTTCTCCTTTAAAGTTGAATAATATAAAGTTAAATGTCATTTGAGATAGTGGTATTACATCAATTTAACAATTATAAATATATCAACTTGAAAATTATATATATGCATAACTTGACAAGATTTGAACACTTATAACATTTTTTCTTTGCTTGAGAAAAAAGGTTGTACTTAAGCACCCTACCCTTCATAAATCATAAGTCTCTCCTTTATAGCTTGATATTTTAGAAACAAATTCAATTCTTATCTCAATTGAGTTTCTATAGCTAGATACCTATATCTTTTTTCATAAAAATTTTGAATTCTTGATTTTCATTTTTTGAAACTTTTTTAATTTTCTTTGTAAATACAAATATTCCAAAATTTAGATCAAGTGGCATTAGCTCAACCGGTTAGATTCCTCAACATCTCAAGGAGACCTAGGTTCGAATCTTGCCAAAAAATACATGGATAATATCTAAGCTTTATTGTAATACCACTATGTGGTGATGATGTAATATAGGTGGAACCCGTTTCAATCCCACATAACCCATTTATAAAAATTAAAAAATATATATTTCAAAATTTAGCATCCTTCTCGACATTTTTTTTAGTTTCCTTCACAATACTAAAACTCAATCTCTAGTATCTATGCACTACATATTAGTAGAGCAATATTTCCAAAACTTCATGTTATCCTAGTCCACTTTATCAGCTTTGGACTGCTAGTTTGTTGTTTGAAGCATAAGTGCAACCACAAGAACTGTAATAAATAGTTTAGCAGTCTTAAAAAGTTGAAATTTCATGATTAAATATTATCAGGAAATATATACATAATAACTACACAATGGGTCTTTATATAATACAAGTAAAATTAATTTTAATCCCAAAGAAACAATTAAAAAATATTTTATCATTTTAATGAGATGAAATGGTATTATTTTAAAAATAGTTTAGCAGTCTTAAAATTTGAAAGTTCCAATCCATACTTTGTCCCATAATCCAATAAAAACTAACAACTCAAACAATCCATTAAACCATGAAGTCCATTTGATACCATCTTCTTCTGCTTTAGCATACAAAACTTCTACTCACTTCATAAAATCATAGTCTGCTTTACCAAATTTGGACTATTAGTTTTCTCTAATGCATTGATCTATAAATGGATCCTCAAAAACATTTTGTAATTCTCTCAAAAATTATTTTGAATTGGTCCTTTCATTTTTTTCTTATCAACTTTAGTTAAACTTACTACTTCCTCTAACCTTTCAAAATATAATATAACTTCACGGTCTTCTATTAAAACCCCTCTATTAGCTAGCCTATTTGCACATTTGTCCCTTTCCTTAACATATGTGTAAACCTAATCTATTCAAAATCTATAGCAAGGTCTCGTATTTCTATTGTGATCTCTTGTATGTTGCGTGAGATTTTGTTTTCCTCAAAATTGCATTTCTTACTATTTATGAGTTGCCTTCCATACATACTTTGTTCCATTTCGTTTGTCTCCATATTTTAGTCCTTCCAAAGTCACCCAGGCTGCAACTTCATTATTTATCTTAAATCTACCAATGAAACCGTAATGTGATAAAATCTCATCCCTATTATTTCTTAGTATTCCTCCTCCTCCTATTGATCTTGAATTTCCCTTAGAAGCTCAATAAAACTTCAATTTGACCAACTTTGCTTCTAGTGATTTCCACTCTATATTTTTGCCTTCATTTCATTTCTCCTATACCCACCATCATAATTCCAATTGATGAATTGACTTTGTCTATCAAGGGTCTGTGCTTCAAGATAAGGGATTGGGTGAGTTAATAGGGCTAGTTTAGACTCCTTTATGGCTAAACAAAACTTATTTTTCATTACCTCTAAACTGATTTCCTTTTATTTAAATTTTCTTATGTTCCTTTCCATCCATACAGTCCAAAGTATTGGATCTTTCAATGCATCCTAGACTGTTTATAATGCCTTGCTTTTAAAAATGCTTTGTCATTGATTTAACCATTCTTTATTTCTACTATTTATCACCATGCATTTATCAAACACATTAAGAATCTATTTCCATAGTTCCTAGACTATTGAGTAGTGTCCCAAGATATGGTCTATACTCTCCTCCTTTTTATGTAGAACACATTGTAAGGGGCCATGAAAACCCCTTTTTTGTTAGCTTATCCCTGGATAAAAAAATTTCAATGACCTACTAGCTATACAAACATTTTGACTTTTGAAATGCTTAGGCTATCCTAAATATCTCTCCATATTCTTGTGATATTTTTATTCTATTGGTGCTTTACATTATATCTACTTCTTGCTATGTATTCTTTTGAGCTATTCAACTCCTAAATCAGCTTATCCTCAACTTCCCTTGGTATAATCACTATTGTTATCTTTCTGCTCATTTACCTCCTAGCAACAATGTCTAGTATACTTGTAAAAAAATATTCTTTTCATTTGTATCTTCCTTCCTAATCCTTGTACATAATGTTTGAAACCCTATCACCATATTTATCTTGAAGTAATATTATCCATGGTTTCAAAATTGAATCTAGATTGAGTGGTCTTTTATCACACCAAGTATCCATCCAAATAGAAAAGTGTTCTTTGATTCCCACCACCCATCTTAGACCTTTAAGAGTTATGACATTTGATATTAAAACAAACCATATTATTAGACAATGATTTTTATTTAGACTAAATTAACTTGAAATTTATTAAATTATTAGCTTGAAAAAAGTCACTCAATTTTCAAAGTTTAAATTATTTTATTTATTTAATATTATATATAAGCTATATGTGACTTTTATGGGGTCGCTTCCATTGAAATAACAAAACATTACATTTTTTTGAGGCCTCCCACTTTGGTCCTAGAAGCGGGAGGTCTCTTCTCCTTTTTATTCTAGTTTTTTTGCATTCCAAAGTTGGTCTTGGTCCTTCCTAGGGCTCCTTAGGAGGTGACCATTTTTTTCCTTTCTAATTTTGCTATTTTGGTGTTGGTTGAGCGTGTGGTAAGGGTACTTTTTATTGTGATTTCTTGGTGCTTCTTTGGAAGGTTGGGGGTTTCCTACTCGTCTGTTGTAGGAGGTGGTCCGGTAGGCCTTGTTCTCTATGGTGTTATTTTATCTTTGGGGAGAGACCATGTGCTTCCTTGATCACCATAGAGGAGGGGTTCTTATGTGAGCTCCCTGGTCAGGCAAACGAATGGGGGTCTTTTGGTCTTCTTCTCGTCTAATGTGTATGGTGGTACAGTGGACCCTATTCTCTGTAGTATTATTTGGTCTTTGAGGGGAGACTGTGTGATTTCATGATGGTCATAGAGGAAGGGTTCTGATGATGTATTTATAGTCAGGTAACTTGGGAGGTCTTTTGCTCATCTGATGTAGGAGGTAGTCCAACGAGCCTTGTTCTCTGTGACCTTGTTTGATCTTTGAGGGGAGACCATGTGCTTCCATGATGGCCATGGAGGAAGGGTTATGATGATGACTTCTTGATCAAGCAACTCAAGAAGTCTTCTGCTCATCTGATGTATGAGGTAGTCTAGCGAGCCTTGTTCTCTATGGTGTTGTTTGATATTTGAGGGGAGACCATGTGCTTCCATGTTGACCACAAAGGAAGGGTTTTGTTGATGACTTCCTGTCAGGTAGGTCTAGTGGGGGATGGGTGTTTTTTTGTTGGTTTGATGTAGGAGGTAGTATTATGGGCCTTATTCTCTGTGGTGTTGTTTGGTCTTTGAGATAAGACCTAGTGCTTCCATGATGGTCACAAAGGAAGGGTTTTGAAGATAGTTTCTTGGTCAAACTACTTTTTGTGGGTGTTTTGGTGGTCTGTCTTTTTTGAAATTATTAGTATTCAGCCCTTTTATTCTCTTTTCTTTTTTGAGCAGGTATTTGTGTTTCTAGTCAGTGTTTCTTTTTTAGAAAATACTTTTCCCTTTTTTTTTTTAGTTTTGACGGCCCCTTTTGGAAGGGTTTTTTTTGGGCTACCTGGTGTGGGTGAATATTTTTAATTTCATGTTTGAGTGGGTCCTCCCAGTTTCAATTTAGTTTTAAATTTTTTTTATTTTCTATTGGCCTGAGGAGAACTTCCTAAGTTGCTACGTCGTGTTTCAGGCATATTTCTTTTTCTCGAGATGCATCTTGTGTTGCTTCTTTGTTTCTTTGGCTCGATTGTGCTTCAAACAGATATATTTTGAGCCAAACTCAAATCTAGGCAACTAAGTATTGTAAGACCATTGTTTTTAGGTAGTTCAACTTTATTTGCTAATCAACGGGACCTCCTAGATCGAGTTGTTTCTCCTGGGTGGGAAACTATGTTTTCATTTTTAATTTCATGAATATTTGTTTTAATTTTTAAAATAAAGATTTTTATTTTTGTCCTTCTGGTACGTTTCTAGAGAGTGAGTTTTCAGCTTTGGGCTTTTCTGAGAGTCTAATTACTTCTTTAGTTTTCCCTCTAGTTGGACATGCTTCGAAATACCCCTCTTAGAAGGGAATTTTTAAAGTTTAAATATTGCTTCGTAGAATTATGGTCAAGGTTCCTCCATAGATTCGGTTGTTGGTGGTTGGTTGGGATCAATATCAGGAGTGGTCTCACTTATTGGACATGCTGGGGAGACCCCCTAAATGAGGGAAATTTTCAAATTTTGATTTGAGTAGGATTCCTCTACTTAGACGAGAATCTCTTTTTTATTTTTCTGCTTGTTCATGCCTTCCCACCTTGATGCCTCTTGTGCAAGTCCTGGTTTCCTTTGTTCGATTATTCTCTTTTTGTGTCTCGTATGTGGGACAACTGGTCTATTTGTATTGGTGGCCCTCTTTGAGGGATTTATCTCTTTGCAAAATGTTCAGGATCCCTTTCAAAATCCCTTCCTCCAATGAATCAAAAAATAAAACATTACATTTGATATTTAGTGATTTGAACCATATTCAATTGATTCTTTTTATCAGAACTATTCTTCATTTATTTTTCTATCAAATATATTCACCATATTCTTCAAATGATTATGTTTAACTAATTAGTTAACATCATTTTTTGTAATCAATTATAAGTAATTGAAATGGGCCCCGCATGTATTATATCATGACCATAGGGTGGTATTACAACAAGCTTGACAATTATACATGTATCACTTGGCAATATTTAAACCTTGATCTCCTCCTTGAAAGTTTAAGAATCTAATCAGTTGAGCTAATGATATTTGATAATTAGTTTAAATCATTTTTTTAATGAGTTTATACAAATTTTTATGAGGGGTCTCGGTACCCTCATACTGAGTGGGGTTTGAACCTTGGACCTCTCAAAGAGAGGCCAAGGCCCTTACCATTATAGTAAGCCTTTAGCTTTAGTTTACATCATTTTTATTAAGAGATGAAATCTCATTTAGCTAGTTATTTAGATATTATATATAGATAGATAATGGTGATATGGTTGAATAAATATCTTCAATAAGAATCATTCTATGACCTATGGCCTCATGGATGTTAAAAACTACTTTACTTTGATAAGCTATATGCAACTTTTATGACACCCCTTCCACCAAAATAACAAAACATTACATTTTATGGGTCAATTGAATCATATCCAAACATTTTTCATTTCTTTTTCTATCAAATAAATTCTTCATCGTATCAAATTACATTAACTCAACCAATTATATTCCTATATTTGCAAGAAGAAACTCAACTTCAAATTTTGCCTAGCAATACATGTATAATTGTCAAACTCATGTAATACCACTATATGGTCATGATGTAATACAAGTGGGCCTATTTTAATCCCATATAAAAAATACATATACACACTTCACCTTTCTCAAACTGTTCTACTTGTAGTTAACTTTGTAAATATTATTTTCATGAAGAGATAGATTCTCCCTCAACTAATTGCCTTTTAAAATTTTAATTTTTTCAAGATGAAAATTAACATAATTAATGACTAAATTATATGCTACCCAATTTTTTTCTCTATATGCTCACATTTCTAAGCGATTACCTCCAAAAATACTTGATGAACATAAGCAAAAATGTGAGTTTTTATTAATTTTCATATCAATTTTTATGGAAAGCGTTAATTATAATTTGTGAATCTCCTTCCATTCCTTTTCAATTGCAACTTGGATTCCCTTGAGAAGGGTCTTAGCCTTTCTATAGTTTTTTTTGCTATCGGTAAATAATAGGGTTCTGAAAGGGGCCTTTTCCTTTAACCCTTCTATAGTTGTGATTTGAAACTCCTTATGATTTTGAGTAAGTGAAGATACTTGCCTCCATTAATTAAAAAAATGCCACCTCTACAAAGATTTTTTCATGTTTTCTTTGAAAACACCATTAAAATTATTTTTAATAAAACTAACTTTTAAACATTTAGTTCAAAACAAGTCCTTTATATTAACTATGTTATCATATACACAAGCACCTCAATAATACATACATATTTGCCAAGTTGTTATGATAATTTTTTTTATTGGAAAACAATGGGTTGTACTCAGGTCCACCACCCTTGACAAATCACAACTCTCTTCTTTAGAGCATGATAGTTTAAAAATAAATTCAATTTATATCTCAATTGAGTTGTTATAGATAGAAACCTACATCATCTTACATATAAATGTTTGAATTCTTAATTTTTATTTTATGGAACTTTTCAAATTTTTGTGTGCATACAAATATTCCAGAGTTCAACATCCTTCTTGAAATTTTCTTATAATAGCCTCCACAATATAGAAACTTCACCTCTACTATCTATGCATTGTATCTTAGCAAAGTAATATTTCCAAAACATCACACTATCATAGCCGATTTTACCAAATTTTGATTGGTAGTTTCCTTCCTAAAGCACAAGTGCAACCACAATAATTGTAATTAATAGTATATATGAAAGCACATTAATGTTATAAAATAAATCAGATATTACCAATGGAAAATATTAAAGTAAATCTTAATCATTATTTGATTCAGGAAATCAACATTTTCTTGTCAACTTCAGCTAAACTTACTACTTCCTCTAACCAAGGAAAAGAGAATTTAACTTCATGAACCTCAATTAAAACCCCTCTATTAGCTATCCTATTTACACATGTATTTCCTTCCCTTAATGTATGTGTAGACCTTATTTCTTCAAAATCTATAGCAAGGTCTTGAATTTCCACAATTATCTCCTGTATGTTCCATGGAGCCTTTACTTTCCTCAAAATTACATTTATAACTATCAATGAGTCACCTTCCATCCATAATTTGTTCTATTTCATTTTTTTGTATATTTTTATTCCTTCCAAATCTCTCCAAGCTTCAATTTCATTAATTGTCTTAAATCCACTATTGAAAGCGTAATAAGATAAAATCTCTTATCTATTATTTTTAATTATTCCTCCTCCTACTGCTAGTCCTGAATTTCCTTTAGATGCTTCATCAAAATTGAACTTGAAAAACTCCACATCTAGTGGTTTCCACTTTATATTCTTTTTTTTCTTTTTGTTTAGCCTATCCCCAATATCATAACTCCATTTGATGACTTGACTCCATCTATCAAGGCTCTCTGCTTTTAGATTAGGGATTGGGTGAGTTGATAGGGTTGGTTTAGACTCCTCTATGGCTAAACAAATCTTCCTTTTTATTACCTCTAAAATACTTTTATTTCCTTTAAATATTCTTCTATTTATTTCTAGCCAAACAATCCAAAGTATTGTATCTTTTGATATATCCCAGATTGTCTGTAAAGCATCACTTTTAAAAGTGTTTTGCCATTGCTTTAACCATTTTTCAATTTTACCATTCATCACCATGCATTTACCAAACATATCAAGAGTCTATTTCCATAGTTTCTAGACTATTGAGCAGTGTTCTAAGAGATGGTCTATACTCTCCTCCCTTTTACAAAGAACATATTTTGAGATGCCATGAAAACCTCTTTTCATAAGGTTATTCGAGGATAAAATTCTTCTATGACCTACTAGACAAACAAACATTTGGACTTTAGGAATGCTTAGGCTATCCCAAATATCTCTTCATATTCTTGCAATATTATATCCATGTCTTGTTGTGTATTCTCCTAAGCTATTCAACTCCCAAATCAACTTATCCTTGGCTCCTCTTGAAATAATCATTGTTGTTATCTTTCTACTCAATTGCCTCCTAGCATCAATGTCTTGTATACTTGCAAATAATTATTATTTCCATTTGTGTCTTCCTTTCCAATCCTTGTACAAAATATTTTAAATCCTATCACCATATTTATTTTGAAGTAATCTCATCCATGGTTTCAATGTTAGATCTAGATTGAGCGGTTTTTTATCACACCAAGTATCCATCCAAATAGATTTTTTTCTCTAGTTCCCACCACCCATCTTAAATGTTTAATCACTAGATAAATTAATTTTTTTAAACTATTCCATAGTGCAAAACCATTTGGTAGAGAGAATGCAATAAATATTAAGCTTAGGTCATTGGGCTTAACATACTTAGAAGAATTCTTGCCCATTGTATATGAATTTCTTTGTACAATCTCCAAATTACTTTTCTCCTAAGAGATAAGTTTACATTTGTAAGAATTCTTAAACCAAGACCTCCCCTAGTTTTATCATCACACACCTTGCTCCATTTTATCAAATGCAATTACCTTTTATCATGTAATCCTGACCACAAAAATGATCGTATAATATAGATTAAACTTTTTTCTATCAATTTTGGCATAGTATACAAGGACATATAATATGTTGGAATGGCCTATAAGACTAATTTCATTAGTTGTACTCTTTCTGATAACAATAACCATCTACCTTTCCATGATGGTAGTTTATTATGAACTTTACTTATAACTAGATTCTATAATTCTATCCTCATTCTCCCCTCAAATAAGGGCATACCTACATAAGTTGTTGGCAAATTTACCTTCTCCATTTAAAGTAACCTACATATCCCTGCTTTGATTTTAGTTGGGATGTTTAGGAAGTAAATTTTAGATTTTGACCTATTAACTTTCTACCCTAATGCTCTTTTGTATTCCTTTAATAAGTTATTCAAATATTTTGCCTCATTTATCCTTGCCCTCCCAAAAGGGTTGTATCATCTACAAATTGTTGATGGGTGATTTTTTCAATGTTATTACTAGTCTTAATTCCAATTATATGCCCATATTTGTAAGCCTTCATCAAGTTCCTACCCAAAACCTCTGCCATAATAGTGAACAAATATGGTGATAGAGGATCTCCTTGTCTAAGGACTCTCTTGTTTTTAAATGATTCTATTAATAACCCATTGACCAAAACTAAATATGAAACTATAGAGACACAAGCTTTAATCTATTTGATCCATTTCTTCCCAAATCCAAACTTTTTTAATACTACAAAAATAAAAATCCATTTAACCCTAACATAGACCTTACTCATATCAAGTTTTAAGATCATTGTTTTCTCTTTTCTTAAAGTTGTTGAATGTGTAACTTCATGAGATACTATGATCCCATCTAGAATTTGTCTCTTTCATAAACCCTCCTTGCTATTTTGAAATAATTATGTCTAACAATGGTCATAACCAATTCACCATCACTTTGGAAATAATATTATATGGCATATTACATAGGATTATAGGTTAAAATGAATCAAACAATTATGCATCCATCATTTTTGGAATTAGGGTAATATACGTTGCATTAAGTTTATAAGGTATGTATTATTTTACCCTATACTATTCCACTACCACCAATAAAGAATCCTCTACTATATCCTGATTATGTTGATAGAATGTTGTAGAGAGCTCATCTGAACCTAGGGATTTATCGTTATTAAAAGAGAAAAAAGCTAGATAAACTTCTTCCAGTAATAAGCTCTATCAATTTCCTATTTTCTTCATTTGTTATAATTGAAAGCACTTCTTGTATAAGTTTATCATTAAGAACTCCAAACTCCTATGATCCTAGAATATTATGATAAAAAGATCTTACCTCCTTTCTGATTTCACTCTGGTATTTAGTCCAAAGCCCTTCTACTGATTTAATTCTACTAATTCTGGATGTTGGTCTATGTACTATTGCCATCCTATGAAAAACTTTGTGTTTTTATCTCCTTTTAACCAAGTCTATCTTAATTTTAATCTCCAAAATTTCTCTTCCTTACTCAAATTATTATGATATTCACTAAGCAACTCACTTTCCTCCGAGATTGGATTATTATGATCATATTTTTAGAATTTTGAAAGTTTATTATTTAGTTCTTCTTTCTTCTCAAAAATGTTTCCAAAAGTGTTATTGTTTCATTCTTTTAATCTAGATGTCATTGATTTAATTTGTTTTAGAAGTGTATACAACCTACCATTTCTTGAAGAATTCCACGTTTGTGCTATCATATCAATAAATTAAGGATGGTCTTCCCACATCTACTCATATTTAAAATATGATATTTTTTGAATTCACTTACCACCATTTTAAATTTTATTGGCCAATGATTTGAACCAATTCTTATCAAGATATTAATTTTAGCAAGTCCCTTCATCTAGCTAATGATATGAGAGAATACGTCTATCCATTTTTTTGCTATTAGGTTCTAGCCTCTCCTATTGTTGGTCCATGTATAGTTGTCTTCTTCAAACTCAACCTCCCATAAATTATTGTTTTGAATAAAAGATAAGAAATCTCTCATACTTTGGATTAGTTTCCTAATTCCCCCAAACTTTTCATCCAACTTGGTTATGGTATTAAATATCTTATGATTATGAATCAAGTTTCTTGGTCTTTACTTCTCATAAAGGCTTCAATCCCACTCCAATCTTCTAATTTATCTGACTAAGTTGTAGGTCCATAGAAATTAATAAGGATGAAATGAATATTTGCAAAGAAGCATGTGACTAAAGAGGTCATCCAATGCCTAGTTTTATGAATGGTTACAGTGGATATTCTAATAGGATTCCAAAAATTTAGAACTCCCCCTATCGCTTCTTCAAAATCTAGAACATCCCATTCACATCTCAACCATACTGCCTTCATAGTTTTGAAAACTTCTTTTGTCATTTTAGTTTCTTGGATACAAAGGATACCAGGCTTATTACTTAAATAAAGATTCCTGATACACCTTTGATTTGATGGGGCATTATCACCTCTTATAATCCATGAGATGGTACTCATGTATCATTAGGGGTTATGGGCCCCACCTGTCAATTACTAATATCATTTTTTTTTTATAAAGATAAGTTCAACCAACTTAGTTTGTGTTTCTTTCTCTATGTTTGCTCTTGCTTCCCTAGATCTCACTTGATAATTTGAGGGTTTTCCTATTTTTGCCTTGTTTGTATCAAGAGTAGGTCTTATTATTCTATTCCTCAATATTCTTTTACAACTTTCTTTTTCCTCAAATTTATCCTCTCCTAGCTCTACTATGGAAGCTTTTGACTTGTCTTGCTCATTTTTTGATATTTCCTTATTAATGGTAGATGTATTAACATATTTTTTTTTAAGCGAAAACCCCTTTTGGGGCTGCCTTGGTCTGAGAGACCACGACCAGGGGGTTCTACATCGTCAAAGTCACCCGGGAGTTGCACTCGGCCTTGCCCACACCAACATTATCAATTGGATTTTGGGTACCCATTTCAACTTTTTGGTAGGGTGGAGATTCGAACCTAGGACCTCCCTTGGAATATTACCCTCTCCTCTCCAACTTACCTACAACACGTGGGTGTAGATGTATTAACATCTAACATTGCATTTTATTTACCAATTTTTTTCTCCTGAATGGTGTATGGTACTTAGAGAGAGTCTTCAAAATTTTATTTGACACATTTCTTAGATTCATTGAGAATGTTCGTTCCTATATCAATATCATATTGAATAAACAATTCCTTGTTAATATATTAAATTTGTTGGATTGTATCCTCTAAGCTTCGATCTACTTTTTTTATAGGCTAAAGCCTTAAAAGAGTTGGTATTTCTTCCAATATCATTCCTTAATGGTCTCCACTATTTATTTGATTTCATTTGTCTATTCCTATTTTTTGGAAATTGAAAACCATCTTCATCCATATCCATTTGTAAGTTTCTCTTGCAGTTTTCTACATATGATTCTGTTGGAATATTCTTAGGGCATGAACTTCCAATATGCCCCACCTCATGACATATTCTACATCTACCACATCTTATCCCCACACTTAAGAATTATTGATTCTGGAAAAGGTTTACTTATATCAATCATGACCAATATTCGAGCATAAATAGCCAAGAATCCATATTTTGTAGTTTTTGAAGTCTCAAATAATTATCCTAGAGTGTTGCCTATTGCCTTAAACGCATCCATTTCCAAAAATGTAATGGGTAACCCAAACATCCTAACCCATAATGGTACTAGGAATAGATTTATATTTTAGGTGAAAAGCCTTCATACTAGTAGGTAAGGAAGAGTCTTGCTCTTCTTGTAAACCAAGTATCCCCTTTAGGATTCTATCTTTTTCTTCCCTAAGAAATGCTAGGAAAAAATATTTGGGAAGAAAGGATAGAATCACTCCTATAAACTTTCAACTCCTATCAATCCATTTTCTCAAGGTTGAAGCCCTTGGCTAATACCCGTTAAATTTACCAAAAAAAACCTTATCTTTGAGCAATAAGGATTGATCCTTTGTGGTTTTCTCACTAACCTCTACTACTAGAGATGGTTCTAAAGATTTAGTTATAAATTAGTCCATGGTAAGGAAACTAAAACTCAAATCTACTAAAATTTACTAGAATATCCTATAGAGAATATAATATCTGATAAAAAATTATAATAATTTGTAAGCAAATATTTAAGATAAATAAGGGAAAAAGAAACTTAGCTAAAAAATTCTATGCCTACACAGAATGGCTTACCTCACTGAAGCCCTAGCCCTCCATTGCTCCTCCCATCATCCAAACCTTGGATGAAAAATATTTGTAATTTTATTCCAGATGGTTGACTTCATAGGGTTGTAGCTCCCTCAATATTGATAATATCCCTTTATATCACCACTCGTTTTAAAGCTCTTCAAATTTTGCACAAAGTGGCCCAAGAATCAATTGAATCAAATAACCCTTCGCAAAGATATGGCTCCTAAAAGATGAGACATTTTTTCAGGAAAAAAATTACCCTAATCCTTTGCGAAGTAACAATATATTATTGTGTTTAACATATATAACAATGGAATAAAAAATTCCAAGTTGTTATAACATCATTATATAGTTAAGATATAATATAAATAAATAAAATTAATATTTATATATTAGTTTATATAAAATTTATATATTTTAAAAATACATTTATTATTTGATTTATTTTTTATTAAAATAATGGATGAAAATAACATTGTGGAAGATTGTATTACAACTATTCCACCTATATTTGCGTCACAACTTGGTTGTATAGGATTGAAATGGGTTCCACCCATATTACATCACAATTGTATTGTGATACTAAAAATTTTGACAACTATGCATATATTAACCAACAAGATTCAAACCTAGGTTTCCTCCTCCTTGAAGAAGAATTTAGAAGATTGAGTTAATGCCATTTGTTAAAATATGAAGACTTACCCTAAGCTTGGTTGAAGGTATAAAATTCTTTAACTTCCAATCAATTGCCCCAAATCTTATACATATATAAAAATTTTTTATTAATGTATTAGGTTATTTTATTATTTTTTGTTCTTTTAATTGATTGTGTAGAATTGAAACGAACCCACTTGTATTAAATCATGACCACATAATTTTTGTGCTTGAGAAAAAAAGGTTGTACTTGGGTCCCCCACCCTAAAAAATCACAACTCTCTTCTTTAAAGCTTGAAAGTTTATAAAAATATTCAATTCTTATCTCAATTGAGTTGCTATAGCTAGATACTTACATCTATTTTCATAAAAAATCTGAATTCCTTGATTTTTATTTTTTGGATCTTCTTCAATTTTCTTTGTAAATACAAACATTCCAAAATTCAACATCCTTCTTGACATTTATTTGCAGTAGCCTTCACAATACCAAAACTCCACCTCTATTGTCTGTGCATTGCTTCTGAGTAGAACAATATTTCTAAAACTTCTCATTATCATAGTTTGATTTACCACCTCTAGACTGTTAGTTTCCTTCCTGAAGCATAAGTGCAACAACACAAACTATAATAACTAGTCTAGTAGCCCCAAAAAGTTGGAAGTTCATGATTAGATCTTATCACCTAATATATGCATAATAATTAAATTAGGGATCTTTATATAAAACAATTAGAATTCATTTTGATCCAAAATATCCAATTAACAAATATTTTATCATTTTTATGAGTTAAGAAATGAATCTCATTCATATTAGAATGACATTTTATCAAATCATAATGGTATTATTTTAATAATTTATTTTTTTATTCATAGGAGAGTTGGTTACAACCACACTATTTTTAGTAATTGTTAAGCACAAGATTCAAACCATATGGACTGCTCCCACCAAACCTATTCCACCTTGTTTTTGTTGATCCAATGTGAGGGGGACCATCGATCGCTTGGGATTTGTACCATCATCGTCGATCTGGTGCACACTCGGAGGATTCAAATAAAACTACTACCTTTGCAAACAGGCTGCTCCCAAGGTTTAAATCTATGTGTCTTCTTGGTAAGTGCTTGGCCAGACAAGCAATTACCAATTCAATAGTCTAGTTGTCTTAAAAACTTGAAAGTTTCAATCCATACATTGTCTTGTAATCCAACCAATAACCAATAACTCAAATAATCCATTTAGCCATGAAGTCCATCTCATATCATCTTCTGCTTCAACATACAAAAATTCTGCTCACTTCATGAAATCATAGCCTACTCTACCAAATGTAGATTGTTAGTTTCATCCAATGTATTGATCTATAAGTGGATCCCCAAAAATATTTTGTAATCCTCAAGATCATTATTTTGAATTTGCTTCTTTCAAATTTGTCTTGTTAGCTTCAACTAAACTTGTTACTTCCTTTAACTCATGATCCTCTATTAAAACTCCTCTATTGGCTAGTCTATCTACAAATTTGTTCCCTTCCCTTAACATATGTATAAACTCGATTTATTTAAAATTTGTAGCAAGGTCTTGTATTTCCACAATGATCTCTTATATGTTCCATGGATCCTTTGCTTTCCTCAAAATTGCAACTATTACTATTAATGAACCGTCTTTCATCCATACTATATTCCGTTTCATTTGACTGCATATTTTGAAGTAGAGTTGCATTAAATAGAAACACATACAATCCACCAAAAACAAAATAAAATGCAAAAGAGCCAAAGCTTTTTCTGTATTACTATCTGAAAAGTGGGGCTTACAGATACTAACTCATTACAAATTTGAAATGCCCCCTCATACCCTGCCTGTTTTTCCTCTTTCCCGCCTAAAACTATGAATTTGAAAATTAAATTTTTGGGGTAAACTTGTCGAGGTCATAACTCCTCGCTCGTTGCTCGAAACAACTATTATAGTACCTTTTCGGAAAGCTCTTGAAGGTTTAGGAAGCCTAGTACTATGTTTAAACATAGTATCACCATATTTCAGCCCTAAAAAAGGCCTCTAAGACCTTCAAAATTGGCCTCCAAGTTTTACTAGCAAGATTTCCACTAGTTTTGGCAAGGTTTTCACTAGTTTTGGCATATCTCCCAAACCACTCAGGATATTGGGACAATTCTTTCACGGTTAGCTCTGTTTTTCCATCCCCTAACAAATAAACATACTTAGAACATTAAAATAAAAATATTACAAATTTTTGGATTTCCATCCCCTAACAAATAAACATACTTAGAACATTAAAATAAAAATATTACAAATTTTTGGATGATGCAAGATCACTATTACACCACTAGATGCTCCTGCATAAGACACCCAGGGTAAATTGAGAAGTGACCTTCACTTCTTTGATGTTGGAGGAAAACCAAGATGGTCAACCTCTATCTTTGACAACCAAGATGAATCTTTAACAGGACTGCCCTTCCACTTAACCAGATATTCTTCATACTGCCTATTTCTTGTACTTTTGCCAACGCGGGTGTCCAAGATTTTTTCTATCTCTTCCTTCTCTGGAGTAGACACTGTAATATCCCAAGTTTTAGTTATTGCTTCCTCATCATTGTCCCCTTCATGATATTCTGCCAAATATGAAATATTGAACATAGGTGATATGTTAAGCCCACTCGACAATTCTACTTCATATGCATTGCCTGAATCCCATTTCTCTATGATCTTGCATGGTCCAAACTTCTTCATTTTTAGCTTGTTATAGGTTTTAGCAAGAAATATTTCTTTTCTTAGGTGGACCATAACTTCATCTCCCACTTGGAATTCCTTAAACCACCACTTCTGGTCTACCCTTGTATTGTATTGAGTGTTCATATTTTTAATATATTTCTTTACCTCCTCCTGCAAATTATTTAGGTGCTCTACAAAGTCCTCAACCTCAACACTACTCTTTTCCCCTCTATCCATATTCCTCAACTCAAAAGCATTCCTTGGATTGCTCCCATATACAATCTAGAATGGAGATTTATTGGTACTTTTGTTGACAAAATTGTTATAAGAAAATTATGTCTGTGGTAAAACCAAGTCCCATACCTTGGGCTTATCCCCTACCAAGCATTATAGCAGGTTACCCAAACTCATAATCACCACCTCTGTTTTCCCATCAGTCTGCGGATGGAATGCAGAACTGAATTTCAAAATTGTCTTCAATTTATTCCATAAGGTCCTCCAGAAATACCCAATAAACTTGGTATCTCTGTCTGAAATGATACTCTTTGGTAGACCATGCAGTCATACCACCTCTTTGAAAAACAACCTTGCAACATGAACTGCATCATTAGTTTTCTAGTAGAGAATGAAATGTGCCATCTTTGAAAACCTATCAACCACCACAAATATGGAGTCATTCCCCCTCTGTGTCCTTGGTAGAAAAAACCCATGCTGATGTCTTTCCATGGTTTCTCTGGTACATGTAATGGTTGATATAATCCAGTGTACTGCCTCACACCCTTGGTCCTCTAGAATAATCTACAACTCTATACAAATATCTTCACATCTTGCTATAACGGTGGCATATAGTAGTTCTCACTAACAAGGGCAATGGTCTTATCCCGACCAAAGTGTCCAACCAACCCTCCACTATGCTTCTCCTTGACCATATTCTCTCTCATCGAACTCCTTGGAATGCACAACTAGTTTCTCTTAAACAATATTCCATCTTGGATTAGAAAATCCAACCATTTAGTCCTGTTTAAAGTAACAGGTGTCAAGCAAGCTCTCCAAGCCTCTGCAAAATCTGGATCTTCAGGGTACAAACTCTTAAGTTCATCAAACCCTATAACCTCCACCTTCATTTAAGTCAACAAGTTTTACCTTCTACTTAAGCCATCTGCAACTCTATTTGACTTCCCACTCCTATGCTTCAACAAAAAGGTATAACTCTACAAAAACTCAACCCACTTTAGGTGCCTTTGATTTAGCTTCCCTTGGCTATTGATATACTATAAGGCCTGATGATCAGTATATAGAACAAATTATTTTGGCAAAAAATAGTGCCTCCACTTCTTCAAAGCCTAAACTATAGCATAAAACTCTTGATCATAAACATAATACTTCTTCCTAGCATCATTGAGCTTCTCACTAAAATAAGCAACAGGTTTACCTTCTTGACTCAATACAGCTCCTATGGTGCTACCACTAGCATCACAATCTACCTGAAATACCTTATTAAAATCTGGAAGTGCCAAAATAGGTTGCTCTGTGACCTTCTTCTTCAACATATCAAAGATCTTATCTGCTCCTAGAGTCCACTTAAACTCCTTATCCCCTCTCATTGTCTCTGTTAGGGGTGCACAAATACTACTAAAATTCCTAATGAATTTTCTGTAAAAACTGGCTAGACCATGGAATGATATTACCTCTGTAATGCTCCTTGGGGTAGGCCATTCAATGATAGCCCTCACCTTTTATGGGTCTATTTTAAGACCTTCATCTGAGATGACAAATCCCAGATACACCAACTCCTTCACAAAATTGCACTTCTTCAAATTAATCAGCAACTCCTCCCTCAACTTCTCAAAAACTCGTCGAATATGCAGCAGGTGCTCCTCCAAATTCTTACTAAAAATTAAAATGTCATCTAAATAGACAATGAAATTTTTTCCTAAAAACTCCTTCAATACCTCATTCATCAGTCACATGAATTTTCTTGGTGCATTGGTTAGCCCAAATGACATGACCAATCACTTGTACAAACCCTCTCTGGTCTTGAAGGTTGTCTTCCACTCAAATCCTTATCTGATTCAAATATGATGATACCCACTCTTTAGGTCAATCTTGGTGAAGTACTTGGTTCCACTCAAACAATCCATAATGTCATCCATCCTTGGCAATGGAAATATGTATTTGATGGTGATCTTGTTAATAGCTTGGGAGTCTGTACACATTATCCACTCCCCATATTCTTTGGTGCTAGTACTGTAGGCACTGCACATGGACTTAAGCTCTCTCAAATTAGGCCTTTTTTAGTAGCTCTTGGACTTGTCTGTTTAGCTCCTTACTTTCTACTAGAGTCATCATATAGGCTACCTTATTGGGTAAACTAGCTCTTGGTACCAAATCTATGTGGTGACTGATCCTCCTCACTGGTGGTAAACCCTCAGGTATATTATCTGATATAATATATGTGAATTCTTCTAACAGACCTGAGACCTCTACTGGGATATCTTTGCATTACTCATCCTTGGCTCGTGCTTCAGGCCATCCAAAATTTTCTACCATCTACTAAATGGATTCTGGCACTGCTACGTACATTTTCGTCCATCTCCTTTAGGGGCTTCAGCTTGTGGTGCACTCCATCCTTTGTCAGGGAGTAAGTGTTGGCATGCCCATCATGTATTGCATGCCGATCAAACTGCCATGGCATTCCCAACAACAAATGGCAAACATCCATAGGCAATATGTCACACATGACCTCATCATGGTAGTTTCCAATATAGAAATTTACCAAATATTGCTCACTGACTAAAGCCCTATGGTCCTTCTGCAACCAAGCAATTCGATATGGATGCGGGTGCCTCCTTATCTCTAATTGTAACTTGGTAACCATTCCTTATGAAACTAGGTTATTAGTGCTACCATTATCAATGATAACATTATACACCTTACCTGTACATTTACACTTTGTTTGAAATAGGCTCTTCCTATGATCTAGGTCCTTATCCTTATTCAGTAAGGATCTCCTTGTGACTAAAAATTCTCCTCTTTCTACTTCTTTAGAGTGCTTAGATTCAACACCTTCATCTACAACAATAGCTCAGGCATTACCTTCAGGTCTCTTATTTATTCCCCCTTGGTGTTGTGGGCACTCGTATGCCCGATGTCCTTCTTCTCCACATTGGAAGTAGGTTCCATGAAATCCTCCTCTTCCAGGCCCTCGTCCAGACCTCCCTCTTCCTCTTTGGTAGCTATTATTCTGCTCACGGGGGCGATAAGCATTCTCCCCCTTTTGGTCCTGACTGTTGCTTGTTTCCCCAGTCTTCTTTTGGTCCTTATTCCATCCTCCATTTGTTCTCTCGCTAGTTATTCCACCACGATCTCTTCCTCTTTGTTTTCTTTCAAACCTCCTATTCATCTTCTCTTCTACCTTCAAGGCAAACTGGTAAGCATCTTCTATGGTGGTCATCTTGACCAGAATTAGCTCCTCTTGAATACTTGCTCTCAACCCATTTATATAACAGGTTACCTTCTCCTTGTTGGCCTCAGAATGACCTGTTCTAATTAAATTTTTATAGAACTCCCTTGTGTATTCCTTGACAAACTTGCTTGACTACCTCAAACCCTGTATTTTCTTGAGTAGATCTAACTTGTAATCAGCTGGAATAAACTGTCTCTTCAACTTCTCCATCATCCGCTCCCACCTTGTTATACTTTCTTTCCCTCTTTAGTTTCTATCCAACTGTACTCCCTTCCACAAAATACTAGCATGACCCTTCAGCTTGGTCTTAGCAAATCTGACCCTCTCAGGATCTTCCACCTCCTCATACTCGAAGTATTCTTCCATGTCATTGATCTAGTCGATCAACTCTTATGGGTTGAGATTTCTAGAATATGTAGAGACATCAAACTTTGATCTCTTCCCAATCTGGGATATGGCCTTATACAATCTGGCTTGTGCAGGATTTACTGCCTCTTCTTCTTCCTCTAACTGGGCTTCTTCCTCTTTAGCTTTATATTCACTCCCATATTTTCTCCTTGGCTCAAACCCTCTACACAGCTCCTCTTGCAGAGCTTGAACTTACCTATGTAAAGCTCTAAAATATTCTTCTAGCACCACATTTCTCCCACCACCATGGTTTCTTCATAGAGGCATTTTGATGATGTTTCTCTTAGACCCTAACCAAAAATCTTGGTGTAAACTGCCTCACGTCTGACGATCTGTTTACACACTCAGGAACTCTTGCTCTGATACCACTTGAAGCAGATTTGCATTAAACAGAAACACATACAATCCACCAAAAGCAGAAGAAAACGTGAAAGAGCCAAAGATTTTCCTGTATTACTATCTGAAAAATGGGGCTTACAGATACTAACTCATTACAAATTCGAAATTCCCCCCAAATACCTTGTTTTTCCCCTTTCCTGCCTAAAACTATGAATTTGAAAATTGAATTTTGGGGGCAAACTTGTTGAGGTCATAACTCATCGCTCATTGCTTGAAACAGTTATTATAGTACATTTTTGAAAAGCTCTCGAAGGGTTATGAAGCTTGGTACTATGTTTTGACATAGTACCATCATATTTCAGCCCTAAAAAAGGCCTTTAAGGCCTTCAAAATTGGCCTCCAAGTTTTACTAGCAGGATTTCCACTAGTTTTGGCATATCTCCAAAACCGCTCAGGATATTGGGACGATTCTTTCGCTGTTAGCTCTTTTTTTCCATTCCCTAACAAATAATAACACTTGGAACATAAAATTCAAAATATTACAAATTTTTAGATGATGCAAGATCACTCTTACACCACTAGATGCTCCTACATCATATTTTAATCCTTCAAAATTCGCCCAAGTTTCAACTTCATTATTTGTCATAAATCCATTACTGAAAGAGTAATTTGACAAAAATCACCCCTATCATTTTTAATTATTCCTCCTCTTGCTAGTATTGGATTTTTCTTAAAATTTCCATCAAAATTCAACTTGACCAACTCCACATTTGGTGGGTTTCACTTCATATTTGTTTTGCATTCTTTTTGTTTCTCCTATATCCACCATCATAATTATAATTGATGTCTTGCATATATCAAGGCTATTTGCTTCAATATTGAGGATTGGGTAAGTTGGTAGGGCTGGTTTAGACTCCTTTATGACCGAATAAGTCTCCCTCTTCATTACTTCTAACCTACTTTCTTTTCCTTTAAATATTTTTTTGTTCCTTTCTAGACATACAATCCAAAGTATTGGTTTCTTTTAGTGTATCCCAAATTGTCTATAATGCCTCACTTTTAAAAGTGCTTTGCCATTGCTTTAACCATTCAATTATATCATTCATCACCATGCATTTACCAAACATATTAATAATTCTTTGTCATAGTTCCCAAACTATTAAGTAATGTCCCAAGAGATGGTCCTCCTCCTTTTTACATATAACACATTATGAGAGGCTATGAAAATCCTTTTTCATTAGGTTACCCTAGGATAACATTTTCCTATGACCTATAAGCCATATAAATATTTTGAATTTTGAAATGCTCGAGCTATCCCAAATGTTTCTCCATATTCTTGCAATATTTCTATTGTGTTGGTGCTTTGCATTATATTCACTTCTTGTTGTGTATTCTCTTGAGCTATTCAACTCCCAAATCAAGTTATCCTCAGTTCCCCTCAAAATATTTACTATTGTTATCTTTTTCCTCAACTAACTCCTAGCAGTAATATCTGGTATACTTGTAGAATAATCTTATTTCTATTTGTATCTTTCTTCCTGATCCTTGTACATAATGTTTGAAGCCCTATCACCATGTTTATCTTGAAGTAATATCATCCATGGTTTCAAAATTGTAACTAGATTGAGTGGTCATCACACCAAGTATCCATCCATATTATAATTTTTCTTTCCAATTCCCACCACCCATATTAGACCTTTAATCTCTAAATCAATTAATTTTTTAAAGCTATTTCATAGTGTAGAACCATATGGTAGCGAGAATGTAGTAAATATTAGCTTGGATCATCGAGCTCAACATACTTAGAAGAATTCACACATATTGTCTTTGACTCTCTTTGTACAATATACAAATTACTTTTTCTCTTAAAGTTAAGTTTGCATCTGTAAGAACTCTTAAACCGAGACCTCCCCTAGTTTTATCATTACACACTTTGCTCCATTTCACCAAAGGAAATTCCTTTTATCATGTAATCCTGACCACAAAAATGATTGTATAATATAAATTAAACTTTTTTCTACCGATTTTGACATAATATACAAGGACATATAATATGTTGGAATGGCCTATAAGATTGATTTAATTAACTACACTCTTCTTGCTAAAGATAACCATCTACCTTTCCATGTTGATAGTTTATTCTAAACTTTATTTATAATTAGATTCCATAGTTCTAACCTCACCCCTCAAATAAAAACATCCCTAGATATGTTGCTAGCAAATTTGCCTCCTCCATTTGGAGTAACTTGCATATCCCTGTTTTGATTCTAGTTGGAGTGTTTAAGAAGTAAAATTTAGATTTTGTCCTATTAACTTTTTACCCTGGTACTCTTTTCTATTCCTTTAATAAGTTATTCAAAGCTCTGGCCTCGTTTTTCCCTATCTTCTAAAAAAGGGTTATATATTCTACAAACTATTGATGGGTGATGTTGTTGATGTTATTACTAATTTAAAGTCTGCTTATTAGCCCATCCTTGTATGCCTTCTTTAGGTTCCTTCCCAATACCTCTGCCATAATAATGAACATATATGGTGACAACAGATCTCCCTGTCTAAGACCCCTCTTGACTTTAAATGATTTTGTTACCAATCCATTGACCAACAATGGATATGATATTGCAGAGACACAAGATTTAATCCATTTGACCCATTTCTTCTCAAATCCAAACTTTTCTAATGCTACAAAAAGAAAATCCCATTTAACCTTATCATAAACTTTATTCATATCAAGTTTTAATATCATTGCTCTCTTTTCTAAAAGTTGTTGAATGCATTACTCCATGAGCTACTATGATCCCTTTCAAAATTTGTCTCCTTTTCATAAATCCTTCTTGCTCTTCTAAAATAATTTTTTTTAATAATGGTCTAATCCGATTTGCCATCACTTTGGAGATTATCTTATATGCCATATTACATAGACTTATGAGCTTGAACGAATTAAACAATTTACAATCATGTCCCCATAGTTATATTACAAACAACTTGACAATTATACATGCACATTTGAACAAGATTGGAATCTAGACCTCTTCCTTAAAAATTGAAAAATCTAAATGATTAAACTAATACCATTTCAACATTAAATTATATTTATTATATACATTTATTTTTAAAAAAATTAAAATTTAAACTATCAAAATTCTTAATTAATTATCGGTTATATATTTATATAGATTATATCTTCTAATTAGAAAGCACAAAAAAAAAATACCTAATACATGTCCGACTAATACTAAATGGTCTAATATAAGCCATACCCACCCGTAGAAGTTAGACCTTAGAAACTCACTTCACTTTGCTCCCCATAGATATTCTGTATTTTATATTTTAAAAATTAGCATCCATATGGGTCCGGGTCCACTTTAAGCTTAAAAATTTGTGCAAAGTCAAAGCTTAAATTCAAATTGAGATTGTTGGTAAAAAACAAATAATAGTACCCACTCCATCAATTCAAATTTTCAAAACTTCATTTTAAATTGCAACCGTACAATGCACCCAAAAGTCATAGTCCGTCGTGGAGTAGCCACGATTTCCAATCCGCCAATCGTCGGCCTGGGATTGCGTGACAAGTACAGCTCAACATAGGAAGCAGAAGACGTTGAGAGAAATTCAAATTTACCCTTCCTCCTCCAGATGTAATACTGATTCACTGTGATTATGGGTTTATGCTTATGTGGGGATGAAGATATGATTATGCCTAGATCAAGTTGACACCATAAGAGTTCATAACAGCAATCTGGTTATCTCAGGTAGGTGCACATTGCCCATGGAAGGGGGACCATTCATTTGATGGTGATTTTTCTTTAGATTTTGGCAATGCCAATGGGATCTAAGCTAAGCTCTTCCTTTTTCACAAATTTTTGAAATGTGTTTATGTAATGGAAGTTGATTGTCTGCTGCATGTGTTGGGAGCATAATATGCTTACTGGGAATGGGTTCATGGTTTTATAGATTTTTGAACTTGTTAGAGATCTCATGACAGAGATCTGAGATGTGGGATTGCTTTGTGTATGCATTATTCCCTCGTGAGTTTCTCTTCTCATTCTTTTCTAAAGTAGAGTTCTCAGATAGCTAGATTATATTTCTTATGTATTGGGTTTTGTTCACTGACCTTTCACATGTTGTGGCTAAGACGGAGTGTGGATTGAACTTTCTGACACCTCCAATCATACCACACAATGTTTGCTTACACCTGGTTATCTAGCTCTAAGACTAGTATGAAATATATGGACCAACTAGCACTTAAATCTAAGATCTCCTAATAGTAACGGTTAGTGTTCTACATCCACTAAGCCCTTGTTCTTTTCGTAGTTTTGGCATTTTGCCATAATGTGGATTGAACCTCCAAAAATGGTTTGCCTTTGCTTAAAAGAAACTACTGTTTTAAAATCTTGGGTTTTTTGAGTGTAGAGGTTATCTTCTAGATATGGTAGTAGTAGGGCCTGTATGTGTACCTATGTATGTATCTATCTACACGCAAATACAGAGAGGCTTGGGTTCTTTGTGTGTATAGGTTGAAACTACTGTTTAAGAAACTTGGGTTCTTTGGTAGATATGGTAGCAGGGCTTGTGTAAATGTTTGTTTATATATACACCTGCAAACAAAAGCTTGGGTTCTTTGGGTGTACAGGTTGTCTGGTAGATATGGTAGTAGGGCTTCTTTGGGTGTACAGTATGAGTGGGCCTAACTATGAAGGTTTGGGTATTTCAGCTATGAGGGTATTTCAGCTATAAGGTTGAAGGTTAGGATTCAGAGGAGAGAAGATATGTATGTCCCATAGATAAATAGCAATGCTCTGAGACCCAGCAGAGTATAGGGTGGTTTGATATGACCCAGGACAATATGGGGTGGTCTGCTATGCGCAATGCTCCTGGACCCAAAATAGTATTGGATAGTCTGATATAAGCAATGCTGGTAAAACTTAAAAGTTAACATAACTTAGCTTATCTCTCTATTTGCGCATCTCTTTCTTATTGTGTGCAATGTGTGTGCCTGTTTTCTGCATGGGATTTCTAGATGGATAGCCTTTTCCCTTTAAAAGATAAATAATCTGGATTCTGTGTGTTTTTGTCACAGAACAAGGGCTCTAAAATATGGGCTTCTGGGAGCACTCAAGTTCACACCCAAGAATCTCAAGCTAATAGAAGTTCTATTAAGCTCTCGAGAGCTCGAAGAAGGAAAACCGGGGTTTAGAAAGACAAAGATTGAAGTTAAGTTTTTTGGTTTCTTTGCTGCTTGTGTGTTTTGGGAGCAATGGAAAAAGTGCTGAGTCCCCTGGTAAAGAAAGAACTTGCCAATCTAAACAAGGATCCTGATAGGAGGAGGACATCCATGAATGTTCTCAAAACATATGTAGAGCTTCTGGACACAAAAACAATCCCTCTATTCTTAGCTGAAGTTTCAGACTCCAAACAAAGCAAGGTTTCTCGCCAATATGCCATATCCCTTTATGAAGTTCTAGCCAAATCACATGGCAAAAACATTGTTCCTCATATCAGCAAGATAATGGGTACAGTTGTGAAGGCCCTGTCATCAAGTGCAGGTTCACTGCCTCTACAGGAAGCTTGTGGAAGAGTTGTTCTTTCCATAGCCAGATATGGCATTGACCCTCTTAGCACAGAGACCCAGAGAGAAGGGATTATAAGCGGCCTATGTAATCCTTTGTTGAATGCTCTCATTGGAAAAGTACAACCTGTAGCAGCAGGTGCAGCATTGTGCTTGAAAGCCCTTGTAGAGTCTGAGAGTTGGAAATTTGCTTCTAATGATATGACCAACGAGGTGTGCTCAAGAGTAACAGCTGCGTTGGAGGAGAAAGGAACACAAACAACTGCCCATATGAGTCTGGTTTGTTCTCTAGTTAAATCCAACAGCCAGATTCTTCAAGAATATGGAAGGGCTTTAATTAAAGCAGGGATCAAGATATTGGAGGATGGAGTTGGTAGTGAGAGCTCTCAGCAGTGTGAGGATGCAATCCAGATGATAAATATTTTGTTGAAATATATGGATATAGGGATTTTAGGTTCTGAACTTTTTATTGTTGTTGATAATTTAGATAGATGTTGTTCGGACAGATTGCCTTCCCTAAGGGATGCAGTTATGGAAGCCCTTCAAACTGCAAAAATAAAAGCTTCTGAGAAGGGCTTGAGGGATCTTGTCCCTTGCCAAGAAGGGAGAATGCCCTTGTTGAAGTCGTCTCCAGATCCCAAATTTCAGAGAAGACGAGGTCTTTGGTGTGAAGCTGATCTTTCATGTGGTTCCTCCAAGACTCCTACATTTGGATCCCAAGAATCTTATGTTGTTTCCTACACCCCTTCTTCTGTTTCTTCTAAAGGTTCTTCAAATAACTTTTTGTGTTCTTCTCCTTCCATACGGTGTAATGCAGATCAGCAAAATTGCAAAATACCAAATCATAGTGTAAACAAAGTAAGAAAACACATGCAGTTTGAAAATGGAGGTGTTGACGTTTCGCTGAGGGATGGCATACCCTGTATGAATACAGAAGAATCTGAAGTTCAGTGTGGCAGCAAAGGAGACACTGAAAAAATGTGGTCTCGTGTTGATTTTGGGTACAACTGTGAAGACAGCCTCAAAAGCTCAGAAAAAAATATATCAGATGATTTTGATGGATTTCTACAGTTTGACACTGTACATGAAGATGAGTTTGCAAGGAGAAATTGGAGGCAAAGCATGCTTTCTCACAAGGATATGAGTGAAAGGGAACATGCCCAGAAAGAGGCAGAGAAACAGGAGTCAAGTCAAAAGAATTCTTACACTGGAACCTCTAGCTTCTGCTGGAGTAGGCAACACACTCCCTTAAAGAATGTCGTCACCCATCGGGTATGTTATTTTTTTTCTGTCAACGCACAGGTATGGATTTTTTCACTTTCCAACATAAATGAAGGCCACTCAATTTTGCTTGTTAGGTCAGCCTTTAGTTTTTGAATACACTTATATAATAAGTTATAATAATGGCAAATGCTTTTTCTGAGACGAAAATGTCACTAATGTTGCTAATATTGCCAGATGCCAAGACTAGCACTAACAGTTGAAGACTTCCACATTTTCACCACACCAAAGAAAATCATCAGGTCTCTGCAGCAATCTTCTCCCGAATCTGCATGTGTGAAAAGGCAAGCTATGAATGAGCATGGAGATGACCAGTATGAGACTCCAAGTGAGGCAGAGGGGGCTGAAGTGGATGATCGGGCTTATGACAATGTGAAAGGCAATGTAAATGTTAGCTCAAAAGGTAAGATGTTGTTTGATAATTTGGAAAGTGTGTGTGATGAAATTAATGGAAGCAATACTCTAGAGGGAAACACACAGGAAAGAAGTTCTTTACGGTCATCGAGTGTTCATAAGGGTGATTTGTTGTCATCAGCTATTTCTAGCTCTGTTTGCATGGATGATAAGCTAGAGGGAGAGTTACTTGGTATCAAGCCCGTGAAAGTTCATAAAGGATGCAGTGGAGCAAGCCATGGAAGAAAAAGTGGCCTATTATCAGATATTAGATGTTTGGCAGTTTCAATGCTACCTGTCAAAGCGAAATGGATAGGTGGAAATTATATTAAATGGAAGAAAGCAAAGAGCTCTATGCAGTTTATTTTGAGAGGGTCCATTTTTGCTGTCTTGGTTTTACTTGCAGCTATCATGGCTGTGAAGTGCTTAAATGTTGGAGAAGAACATTTCTTGGTTCCTACCTAGAAGAACTGCAAATCCCAGCACCATAAGACATACAAAGCTGTTACTTAGGGGCATTGAAAGCTTACTAGTTTGCTAGTAAATGGTTCATTATGAAGAGCAGAGCAAATGTTAGAACTCTTCATGCCTTGAAGAACACTAACACTGTTTTACGTCTTTTGTTTCTCTACAATCAGATATTACCATGGTTGTTTTGTGTCTTGAAGATGCTGTTCTCATTTCTTATGAGCCAACAGCAGTGATCCATTCGTATAACTGGTTCTCAAGTCTTAATAATGGATATAATTTTATATTTAATTATGCCATTGCAGACTATCAATATCAAATCTATGCTGTTTCTCTGTCACAATTCTATTTGTAGCATTAATCTAGGAGTTTAATATCTATGCTTCTCTGCAGTTTTGGTACTTCATATATGGTGGTAACCCTTTTTGTTGCACTTTCTTTCTTTTAATGAAATCTAGTGCATATTTGTGGGTTGGCATACATTACATTAATGTGTTTAGTCTAGGATCTGAAAGAACCCTTTTCCTTTTCCATGCATATGTATGTCTTAATTCTTTCCTACTACTTTTAGTTGGAGATTTAGATAAATGTGCACTTTTTGTATACACGAAAGCATTTTGCTGCTTTGTAGCTTACAAGTAACTACAGGGGATTGATGTCATGGAGCTTATCTGGAATGCGCTGGAACAGGTCTTCGAGGACTGAACAAAGACTAGAGCTATGCATGTCTCATGAGGCAAGAGTTTATGCAACATGTACACATGATCCAATTGACAGAAGCTGTAGTCCCCATGCCTCAGAATCCACATAATTCATTATATGGAGTGAATGGAACAATTAAAATTGCTAGTTTTGTTCAGGGTCTTGAGAGGGGAAATAAACTTGTGTTGATTTGTAATTACAATTTCATTATTGTAGGCTTCCTTTAATATTCTGATAGGATTAATATTTTGTAGTTTTTGTTTGATTCTTAATGACAGTGGTCCTTTCCAAGAATATATTCCATTAAGAAAAACAATATGTACAGTAATTCTGTGTAGAAAATGGATCCCAACGGTAGGTAGAGTGTTCAATCCTATGGATGTACAAAAGCCAACAAATCCATATTGAATTTGAAAAGGGCAGGAGAATTTAAAAAAATATCTATATAAATAGGTGTTGTGAACCTCTTAATTAAATTAAACTGGAACTTAAATTAATTTATGAGAGAGGCTTTGTCCACCACAAACCTAGAGCGGGCAATCGGCCTGGTAAAGGTTCAAATAATCACAAGCCAGAGAGCAAATACCAATAATACCATTTCAGTGAGCATAGGTATAAAGGAGAAGGGACCCATCTTCCCCTAGCTCAACAGGAAGAGGAAGATTTACATCTTTATCATACTTGAGATATTAGAATAACAATAGGGTTAAAAAGAACAGAAGAACAATGATGTCTGTTAAACAATTTTGGATTTGTTTAGGGCCCACTGAAGGAGAATTCAAGAAAAACCACTTGACATTAACAAATAGAGACTAGTGCCATGTTACTGGAATAATTGATTTTGTTTGAGGTTAGAACTGATTTTTTTATATGCCACTATACATATAGATAAACAGTGGAGTCATCCCTTGAAAAAGGGTTTACCTTTTCTAATTCAACCCTGGAGCAAATTCACATTCTATGCACTTCATTGTAACTTATGAATGCATTATCTTATGCAATATGATTTAACATCTACAACCTCCCTCTTGTATCATCAAACTTACCTTCGTCTTTAGGATATGTGTCATCTGCATTCAATAACTCTTTTTCTATATTCAATAGATTTTCTTAAGCCATTTTAATGTGTAGCCCCTTGGTTTTGATAACCTTACATAGGCCAATAGTATAGAAGGAAGCCACTAGTTGTGTTTAAACTAATTGAGGACAGTTTGAAATTGGAGTCATCAAACAAAATGCAAACCAGACATGAAGGATTGATAGCATCATTATTCCTGAATTTGCTTTATCATGATAATACTGGAGATTATTATTTTTTTGCTGGAGGATAATACTAGAGATTATGACTTCATTATTACATGATTATAAAATATCATAATTTTGTTAAGTCTATGAATTCATATAACATCTTTAGAATAGTAGAGATGTTTAATATTTTAAAATATACAATGTCTTTTTCCTCCCTTTTTTAATAATATTTATAATATTTGTTGTTTTGGATATCTGTTTTACCAAAATTTTGGAGTCTAAGGAAGTCCAGTCCCTCCATTAGATGGAAATTTTGGAGTCTAAGGAAGTCCAGTCCCTCCATTGGATCAAGGTGTGGCTCCATTTGAAGGTATTTTTGATTGTTTTCTTTTTTAACTTTTTTCTACAATACACCAAAAAAAAAAAAATTGCCTACTCTATGCTAAATTGTTTAAAGTAATAAAAATAAAATATAGTTAAGTAATTTGCCATTTTCCTTGGATCCACAAAATTCATATTTATTGGAACAGAACTTAAGATCTTTATGAGATGCACTTAGTAAAATTTTCCTGTATGAAGGTTTCATTAATTACATAGCAAAATCAAATGAGATATGAGCAGTATTACCATTGAAAAACACCACACGAGAGGAACAAGATTCAAGGTCCCCAATCATTTTCCAAATATTGGCATCAATAGTAAAACATATTATGCTTTAAGGCAATACCACCATTGGTGTAAATTTTTTTCAACTATTTGATAACTAAAGTCTTAACAAAATCTTGACAATTTTTTTTTGCAAACAAATCACTCATAATAAATTTTAATTTCCATGGTACAAGTACCCTTTTAATTAGGTGTTGGTTGTTGGTTTGAATTTCGGATGTCCAATCTATCTAGAATAGAAATTGTCTCACTTGATCTTTCATTTCTTTATACAAAATGAGGTTTAAATTATTCATGGTTTCAGTTTTTGCTATAATCTTCAACAACATTTTTGAAATCTGATCTTCATATTATGTAAGTTGCTCCAAAAATTGTTACATGATATCTTGGTTCAATATATAGAGTTCTCAAATCATCCATTTCTTAGGTTGCCAAGGCAAATGAAGTATCAATAAATGAGTTAACGTCGTGCCTTATGAATTATTTCTTGATGGTTAATATGTTTTAATAATTAAAATCTTTAACTATAGTCTTACATCTCAAGACATTAAATTTTGGTATTGCTTTATTCAATGTGTTTTACCCAGTATTACCATCCATATGCAAGGATACATATGCTTAGCTTCTTTGGTAGCTTGCCAACCATTAATTACAATAAATGAATGATTAGGTTAAATAGCCACAACTTGGTTGTTTTAACCAAATCAATAGCATTATCTTGTGTCACTAATTGATTATAACTCTCAACAAATGAGAATACAATTGGTGGAATATTTAATACTCAACTTTTAAATGGACAAGATTCAAATAATCACAAGATTTTGTTAAAGTGTCAAATCCTAAATATATAAAATTGAATTAATATATAAAATAAAAATTTTTCTTCTTCAACAAGGTCGGTTTCAAGTCCAAAAGGCATGCTTGCTTGTTGTGAAATAAAAGTTCACCCCATCTTTACCTATAGCATCCTTTCACATCCATGTTATATTACTAATGATCATTGTCTTCATTTCACTTAATTTGATCATCATTATCATCCATAGGGGACTTCTTATTCTCTTTTTGTTTCCTTTTGTTTGAGGATCTTGATGATTCTATTTCTTTCATTATCTACTCCCTCATCATCACCTCCATTTGCTTCTGATGTCATTAAGTTCCCTTTAGACACTTTATTGATGGAGTTTTCAATTTATGAATAGTGATGGTGAGGATAAGGTTGTGCTTGGTTTTTATGAATTCCTCCTTGGATGAGAAAATCATGGTTTGAATCTTCCATAGAATTAGATGTCATTGGTACTAGTTACAATAGGTGAAGCCTTTTGAATTGAAGCTTAAAATATGATTGATTATATGGCCTCATAGAATATCTATTCCGAGCCTACTTTGGTGCTATCAGCCCATTGTCTTTGGTTTAAATTTTGTACTTTAGTTGGTCAGGTTGGTGGTTTTTTATTTTTATTTCCATCTGATGGGGTGGTGCAGTTCCCTGTCTTGGGCATACTATTCAAATCCTTCGGTGTATTCATTGTTGTACTATTTGTAGGAGGGTTGGTGTTGGTCTTTTCTGGTTTTGCTCCTCGCTGGTTAGTTACCCTTTTTTGTTTCCTCCTTCGAGAGCTAGTTGTTGGGTAACCCTTTGGAGCTTGTTGTATGGGTTGTGGGTCCCTCTCAAAACCCTCAGGTTTGGGGATCCTTAAAACCCCTTCATTTACCTAATAAAAAAAAAAGAATATCTATTCCATCTCTTATGTCATTTGATTATGTAGGAACTCACAATACTTTGAGATGAATAGATGTAATCAAAAAGAAAATATAAATATGAAAGATGGGGAAGGTGCACTAAGACATCAAATATATTCTTCACTGATATCAATACATAGATTGTTGGGGTTGGAGTGTAAAATAATCATTTAATATAATATAAAATATCCAAATAAATGTCAAATCGATATATTATTAGTTAATATAATATCATATGAATCACATTACAAAGTGTCATATGCCCATAGGCTTACACATTATATCATACAATGTTCATCCTGGCCAAATAAATAAATAAATAAATAAATATATATATAAATATATATATTGCAATTGAGAAGCCACATAGTGAAGACATTCTCAACATCCCTCTCCTCCTTTCTCTCCCATGCCAATATACTTTTAAAACATAGTAAAAGTAACTCCAAAAATGACCTTCATACAAATGTTGGTAAGTTGGAATAAAAATTGCAAGGAGAAGATGCTTCTATCTAGTTTAAATGCCAATGTGCCATTGAGGAGAACATTGGCTGGCTTGGCACATGCCAAGGCCAAAATCCTACTCATGCCTATATATATAATTTGCAATTGAGAAGCCACATAGTGAACATATTCTCAACATCCCTCTCCTCCTTGCTATTTCATGCCAATATACTTTTAAAACATAGTAAAAGTAACTCCAAAAATAACCTTCATACAAATGTTGGTAAGTTGGAATAAAACTTTCAAGGAGAAGATGCTTCCGTCTAGTTTAAATGCCAATGTGCCATTGAGAAGAACATTGGGTGGCTTGGCACATGCCAAGGCCAAAATCGCACTCATGCCTCCAATGCTTTGAATAGACATAGAATTAAAAAGGAGGGAAACATACTTAAAAACGTGGAGGGATATTTTTTTTTTGAAAACCTTCACCACTAACCCAAACCATGATGAAGGATATCCATGAAAATTTTCCATTTTACCTCTTATGTAAGATCTAATGCATGAAGCATGGTAAAATAATTTTCTCTTGTGATAAAAATAAACAATGATTTTTTTTGAGATGTTTCTTTACATAACCGAGTTATTACACTTCATGTCGGCTTTAATACAATGTTGGATTTATTGGAATATATTACATTATTTTGTACATTCTAATGTACCACCTTGGGTACACCTTTAGATTAGGAGAGTGTCCTAGATTAGAGTGTGAGCATTTACTTTATGCAATGTAATAAATGTACAAGTGTGCAAAGTATTTTGGTAATATAAACGTGCATAATAGTCCATGTGCACATGAGTCCAAAGATGAAGAGTCTCTAGAAGAGTGAAGGTCAAGAGTGCTCCATATGAAGAGTCACATTCCATTATATATGTATCTATGAGTGTGAGTGTGAGACAAAGGGGAGTTGTAGAATGAGAGTGTGTGGAAGTATGGTGTATTTGAGTTCTTTATTCAATGGAGATACAATTTTTATGAGAATTTGTTAATATCAATTCTATGAGTTATTGTTGAAGTTATTTATGAGTTTTATATGTTTAGAATATTGCCATTATCTTATATTTCATATTGCAACTTTATTTTAGATCTTGTGATCATTTTATCTTAAGTGTCCAGCATCAAAATCTAATAGTGGTATCAGAGCTATAGCAAGGTTTTATCTTGCATAGGTTTTAAAGTTGCAAAGGAGATTTCCATTGGTTAAGGAGAAACCAATGAAGTTGAAGAAATTTCCTCTGAAAAAGAAAACTAGGGAAGATAATATTTTCACTATGTTGAAGGAAAACTAGTGAAGTTTAAAGATTTACTTATTCCAAGAGCAAATTTGGAATAGAAGAAAATTTACAGGTCTTGAAGACAGACCTTGACATTGATGAGATTAAGAGACCAAAGAAGGAGGTCCTATTGAAAATTTTGATAGATTGGAGAAGATTCCATATTGCTATTTGGCTAGAGTCTTTCCACAGGGTTGAAGGAAAACTCGTGAAAACTAGGATTCAACATAGATTTCTTTCCACTAGTTTTGAGAATAACTAGTGAAGTTTATTGATTTTAGAATTTTGGAAATTTGAATGTATTTTGTTGCTACTGTCTAAGTTTTTTTATTGCAAAAAATTAGTTCTCAGAAGTTGAGAAGCTTTCTACAATAGATAGAGAAAAATTTCACCTTCGGTTGTCTGAAAGTCTGTGCTTTCCTCATGTAGAATTTAGCTTTGACTTGTAGCAAAAAAGTAGACATTGTAGATTAAGGAGGTCCAAGAAAGAGGTATTATTGAATATTGAAGATTGTAGATTGAAGGAGGTGACCCAAGAGAAGAGGTCCCCATTACAAAGTTGAAGACTGAAGATAAAGGAGGACTAAGAAAAAGGTCCTATTGAAGATTTGAGAAGCAACAAAATTTGGAGATCCAAGAAAGAGATCTCATTGCAAAATTTCCATAGTTGGAAGTTGAAGAGATCAAAGGAGAGGTCTTATTGAAGTCTTTGAGAAGAAGAATCTAAGAAGTTGTTGAATTAGAAGACCCAAGGAAGAGGTCTCAAGTGAATTTGAAGAAGAAGAAGAAGAAGAAGAAGGATAAAGAAAGCCTCATTTCAAAGTTGAAGAAGTGGCCATTGGAGGAAATTTGAAGAAAGTACGTGATAGAATATTGCAAGCAAGGAGAAGCTTCTAATAATAAGAATTTGGGAAAATTATCGCCATCCGAAAACAAGCCCAAAATGAAGAAGGATTTGGCAAGAACTTTACCAAAATTTGGAAAATATTTTTGAAGATATCAAGATATTTAGATTCTTGAGGAAGAAGATAGTGGAAGAGATCAAATTTTAAGTTAGAATTTGATAATAATATTGAAGGATAAATAAATATTGAAGAGGCCACAATTTTGAGAAGTTTGAGGACAACCACAAATATTTTGAAGGCTGATTTGTAAAGAAGTAGGTTGCTGATTTTCAAAGCAGAAGTTGAAGGGTCACAGGATAACAAATTGAAGAAGGCATAGAAGCAAAAAATTGGAGGAGTTAGAAGAAATTCTTGGATAGCAAGATAAGGAGGAGAAATTAGATTTTTTGAAGATGCAAAATTGCAGAGTTTTGGATAGCAAGAGGGAAGCATTAGGACAACACTAATAACTATAAGTTTCAGAGTTCAAGAGAACAAATTTGGAGGATATTCGAAGCCACAAAAATCAGATTTTATGGGTAAAATTAGAAGACAAAAAGACAGTTGCATTTTGGAGAAGTTCAAGGTATATTTGAGAAGAGCTTTGGACAACAAAGCAAAAGAAAGAGGAGCTACAATTTCACCATTTAGGGGCAGCAAATTTGGAAAGCAAAAAGGTAGCTATAAAAGTATTTTCTTAAGGCATAATAGAAATTGTTTTAATAGCTACATATTCAAGTTTCAAAGTTATCAAGCAATTGTGACACCTTGATGTGGGCAAAATTTAAAACCTTGACGAAAGCAAAATTTGGAAATAAAATCAAAATACTTCAAGAGGGTCCCCTTGGAGAATAAAATTTAATTATCATAAGATCAAAATTTTATGATCAGTGGGGTGTGTTGCTTCTCAAAAAATGGCGACGTCTATGGGAAAATAGTAGCACTATTTGGAACCCAGAACTCTAGTTTTAAAACAACTTAAATCATGTACCATACCTTACCACAAAGATTTTCAAAATATTTTAATTGTTATCTGCCAGTCTGTAGAAATTTCTCAGGAACATACTAGGTTGAATCACTCAAGGAAAACTCTGGTGTGTGATTGCAAGTGTATAAATCCTTCCTCTTAAGATGACCATGGCTTAGATTCTTACTGAGGATCAACCAAACTGTTTGGATTGCATAAGATTATTCGAGTAGAGCTCTGTTGCTAGTTTAGCCTTTTATAGCCTCGACAAAGTTACTCTTAACTTTATTTTTAAGACCTTGGTTCACAACCATGGAGCATCTATAGCCCTGGTGAACATGTCTAAGATTTCTCTTTCAAAAATCTCGGCTATCTCTCTTTTATTATGGAACTTTTTTTCTTTTTTTTTGGATAAAGACTAGATAGCCGAGAAGCCTTACTAAAGGTTCGAAAGTTGCATTTGCCTTGATATTTCATTAACCAAATAGTTGATCAACTAACCATTTCAATTTTTAGACACCAATAGCCTCTTAAGAGTTATTAAAATGATTTTTGTGAATCAGAGTTTTCCTCTCATGACTAACTTTTCTTGGATTCCTTGGGAGTTCTCTAGCTAAACAACATAACAGTTCCTTTTATAGTTAAAATAATTATGGCAAGAAAGGTACAGAATCTAAACTGCCTCTCTACTATCATTCTGGATAACAAGCATTACCACTTTCTTCCCACTTAGAATATCCTTTTGCCAAAATCACCCTGCTTTCATTTACAAAACCGAGACAAAGACCCAAAAGAAGAAAGAAAATGAAAATTTGGAAAACCAAAACCAACTTAATGTCGATAAAACAGACTAAACACACACTACTTCTTTCTTACTATACACATATGTACAAAGGCTTCTATGATTACTCAAATGATGTAGCAGATGGAAAAGCAGAGAAATAATGCTTCAAATATTGACCATTGATAGGTAAGTTCAGGAAATTACCTTCCAAGTCCTATAGATGAAATGCATTATTACCTAGAATTTTTGTGATTTGGTATGGTCCTATCCACAGAGGCTACAACTTGGTGTGTTTACCTTTCTTTTCATGGGCTTTGTCCCATAGAAGCACTAGGTCTGCAAGTCTGAATACCTTCACTTTTGCTCTTTTATTGAACCAACGCTTGACTATCTCTTGATGTTGACTAAAATGCTCTAGGGCTTGAAGCCTTTCATCCTATAGATTAATCAAGTCTAATATGCGGGCTTCTACATCTGTGCTATCATTAAAATAATCCAAAGCAAACTGATATGTGGGCAATTTTAAAGAAATGGGGACAATAGGTTGAGTACCATACAATAAAGTAAATGGAGAAGTTTTAAGAGCTTCTTTGTGTCTTATCCTATCATCCCAAAGTGCGTACTTCAATAATGTATGCCATTGTCTAGGTTTATCTATAGCAAAATTCTTAATGACATTTATTAAATTCTTATTCATGGATTTAGCCAGTCCATTTCCTTGGGGATAATAGTTGGATGAAAATTTGAGGACTATCCCCTTTTGGTATGCCCATTCTGCAAATTCCAATGATTGAAAAGTTGGCCCATTATCGCAAACCAAATTTAAAGGAACTCCAAACCTGGTTATGATATTTGATTCCAAAAATTCAATTACCTCATGGGTTGTACTCCTCATCGTGGCTGTTGCTTTAGCCCATCATGTACAATAATCAGTGGTTGTTAATACATATTTATGCCCTATTGATGAATTTGGGTTCATCACTCCCACAAAATCAAGTCCCCATTACATGAAAGATTTATCTATTATAACAAGTTGTAATGGTAGAGCTCGGTTAGCCTACTTGGTTGCAAATATTTGACACTGATGACAAGTTCTCACATGATGATGCACATCTTTAAACAATGTAGGCTAGTAGTAGCCTGCTCTTAATATGCTATGTGCAGTAGTTGAACCTAAAGAATGTCCTACTCCTAACTTCTCATGAAAACTAGACATTACTTCATCCACCTCATCCTGAGAAATACATCTTAAGAATATGCCAGCATAATTTTCTCTATATAATTTATCCCCTTTGAGTAGAAAATGAGCAAATTTTAACTTTAGTGCTCTTCTTTGAGTTCTATTCAAATGAGGTGGGCAATTCCCAGATCTTAATAAATGGATGATATCCCCATACCAACCATCCAACTTGGAGTCTATTTGGTTGATTTCTATCCCTGTAGGTATCTCAACAATATGTTGGGATAGACCAAGTCCTCTAATCAATTTGGTAGGCCGAATATCTAAGTCAAACTCCTATAATTTCGTAACCCAATTACCTCTTAGTTCTCCCAATTCATTTTGACTTAACAAATACTTCACAACTGGGTCAAGAACTATGGCATGGACCTTACTCCTCAAAATATAATGCCTAAACTGCTTAACTACTTTCACTAAGGCATAGGCTTGCTTATCCAAATGAGAGTAATTCAATTTAGCACCCTTTAGATTGGTACTTTTGAAAGCAATAGGGTGCTCTCTTGTTTCCCTCCGTTGAGTTAATACTGCAACAAGTGTATGCTCAGAAGCAAAAGAGTATAGGTAAAAATCTGCACTAAAATCTGGACTTACCAAAACTGGGGCTTGTTGGATAGCATATTTAATCTCTTGAAATGCCACTTTGGCTTCTATCGACTAGACAATTTGAGAAGTCTCCTTTAACATATCATTGAGTGGTTTGACTATTTCAGCAAAGCCAGAAATAAATTTCCTAACAAAGTTAATCTTCCCAAAAAATGATTTCAACTCTTTCTTAGAATTGGGAAAGGGTATATTTGATATGGCTTTAGCTCTCTCGGGATCCATGAAAATGCCATCTCTAGTTATTAAGTGACCAAGGAGTTTACCTTTAGTTACACCAAAGACACATTTCTTTGGATTCAAATAAATGCCAAATTCTCTACACTTGTCAAAAACAAACTCCAAATGTTTGACATGATCAAATCAAGATTTAGAAAAGACTATTAAGTCATCCATGTATACCACAATACACTTACCCATGAGACCTTTGAAGGTATGATCCATTGCACGTTGGAATGTGGCTCCAACATTTATCAATCCAAATGGTATTCTTTTGTAAGAAAAGGTCCCCCACTTGGTCGTGAAGGCAGTTTTCATTCTATCCTTCCTATCCACCAATATCTAGTTGTACCCAAAAAATCCATCCAAGAAAGACATCATCTCTGAACCATTTACAATCTACAGTACGTCATCCATGGAAGGCAAAGGATAATTATCCTTTTCATAAGCCTTGTTCAGGTTTCTAAAATCTATGCAAAGGTGAATTTCCCCATTCTTCTTTCTAACTGGCACTAAATTAGCTACCCAGGTAGAATGTCTAATAGGAAAAATGATGGCAACACTCAATAGTTTTTCTACCTCCTTCAGAATGATAGGTTCCAATAAGGCATTAACATGTCTCTGTTTCTGCCTGAAGGGTTTACAAAACTCTTTCAGGGGTATAGTATGTGTAAAAACTTTTGGATTGAAAATATTCAAGTCTTTATATGACCATGCCATAACATCTTTAGACCTATGAAGCAACTCAGTAAGATTTTATTTTATTATGGGGTCACAAGATTTAGCTAATTGAATGTATTTGGGATCCTCTTTAGTCCCTACATTCAATTTCTCAATATCATTTCCTGTTGCACCAACATAATTTCCAGAATTTATTCTTTGTTTAATTTGATCATTGTCAAATAGCCTCTCAAGTTCTACCATTCCCCTAGGAATTCTATTGTTTTTTAACCTCATTACTCCCCTGTCATCATCAAAATATTCAAGCATAGTATCCCTTTGACCATCATCAATTATAGTTTTTTCAAATGCATTTGTATTATGTAAGAAATTTATAATTTGTTGGTCATCAAAAAATACCTGAAATGTATCTATGTTATCTGGAACAGAAGGACAAGAGACTAACTCTATTGAGATTTTTTTCCATTTAAATTCCTCTAAGGGTTTCAAATTTGCAGCTGATGAAACCCATAGTTGCAGGGTGGCCCAAGGGATGCTACCCTATACCATGAATGGTATGGAAGTATATATCCCCAAAGCCAACTCATGCCTTATAGTTGAATGGACACATTGCTTGGTAAGGCATGCCCACCATGATAGGGGGAGAATAAAGATAAAAATAAGAAAATTTTAGGCTATAATACATATTGCAACTCACCTTAGGATAGGAATATTCCATGGAAGAGAGAGTCACCATGCCCCAATTGTAAGGAGATTTGTTATTGTAGGATTTGGTCAAGTGTATTGTTTAACAAGGTATGCATGCCACTATATTGAGACAACAAAAATGATTGATTGATTGGAAATTTTGCATATAGTATTATTTGCATAAAAATTTAAAGGGATGTTGCCTTGATGTTTTGACCACACACCATATGGGATATGGCATGGGTTGAGTTAAGGTGGTTTCTTTATGGCACCTAAAGAAAAGAGACTGATACAAGGAAGATTTTGAAGACCTCATGGTGTCATTTTCTAGCAAGAGTGACACCATGATGAAGAAAGAAAAATAAACCACAAAAAAAATTAGAAGCAACAAATTCCAGTAAAAATAGACCAAAAATATTAAGCAACAAGAAGACAACGCTACAAAATCAAATAAACAAAAAATAAACCAAAACTAATCATAATTAAAGCTAAATAGTTAGAGCAATCAAGATTCATTTTAAGGGGTGTTCTTGGTCAAAAAAAATATACCACTCAAAATGCAAAACAAAAAAATAGGACTCATAGTAGACAAGGAAACCAAACGATCAAGTTTACTACTTTTAGGGATAGTCACATCCATGAGGAGAAGAGATAGAACACCACACTCGTAGCTGTGGAAAATTGAAGAATATATAACACATACCAATAGATAATCAAAGCAATCAAAATAAAAAACAACGGACCAAAGCCAATAGGTAAACTGAGCAAACACAAAGACTATACATATGGGTCAAAAGGGGCTATGTTAAAAGCATTTGACTTATATAGAATTAGTGGTTTCATCCAACTCAACTCCATCCATTATTTGTGATTTCATTTCCCTAGACCCAAATAACTATTTGATAGTATATGACCCAAGCCATATATGTATAAAATTATCCTTGCTCTTCTTATGCACATTATCAAGCTTAAGGACAAGGTCCCTAACTTTAAAAATATCATGACATAATTTCTTATTATATTGCTTGCAAACACAATTTTTTTAGGCTCTATTATGCTCAAGAGTATGCAAGTACCTCTCACCAAGAGTAGTATGCTTGGAAATATGGGTTTCCTAATACTCTTGACGATACTCATCATGACAATAATTTTTTTAAAGAAACATAAAAAGAAGCAATTCAATTTCAAGTAGTAAATTAACTCCAATACCATAAACCAAAGAAAAATGTATTACCCCTATAGATATTCAAATACTAGTGTGATACATCCACAATGCGAGATATAACTTTAAGTGTCAATCTTTCTTTGATTATTTAACTATCCTTTTTAAAAAATTACTAAAATTGTATTGCTAGATTCAACTTGATCATTCCCTCGTGGATAATAAGGCATAGAAGAATGGTTCTAAATCCCTAATTGAGAAGTCAATTCCTATATTTCTTTATTTTTGAAAGGAATATTGCTATTTGAAATGAGAGTAGATGAGACACCAAAAACAACACATTGTCTAATTAAAAACAAATTTTGACACAATGAGGGTTGTCTGATTTTTCAGTGGCATAACTTCTACCCATTTTATAAAATATTCTTTGTTTGTGATAATAAATTTATGCCCATTCAAGGACACATGAGAAATGGGTCTAACAAGGTCAAAACCACAAGTGGAAAATGGCCAAGGAGACTTGATGGGAGAAAGAACTTGGACATGGGTATGAATTTCATATTTTTGGAACTAGCACTTATTGTAAGATTTGATATACTTACTAGCATCAACTTCCATTGTTAGCCAAAAATAACCCATTCTTAGTATCTTATGGGTTATGAAATAACCATTAAAGTCCCCTCCATACTCACCACTATGAACATCAAAAAGGGCTTTGGAGATCTTGACTTATATAAGGCATCATAAGAGCACACCATTAGGATTACAATAATATAGAACTCCACCAAGAAAAACATATTTAAATGTTCTTTTATGAATATGAGCTCACTACTTAGCATTAGCCATGGGTGAATAAGTTTGATCATCAAGGAAGCATAAGATGTTGCAATACCAAGGATCATCAAGAGGGATTTGGAAATCAATAGCATTGACCTTGATTGTATGCATATCTATCAAGCCATTAGTAACAAATATTATAGGTTCATCATAAAATTTTACCATTTATTCAGTTATAAAAACCATACACTCATTTGTTGATGATCATGACCTCTAGCATTGCTTTCAAGTTTTTTACCTCTATTGCTACCACATAATACATCTCTCTCACTCTCTCTCTCTCTCTCTCTCACACACACACACATTATCTCTCTCTCTCACTCTCTCTCACTCTCACTCTCTCGTCCTTATAGGTACAACCAAATCCATTAACTAGTAGTTTGTTGAATTTCATGGAGGGACATGGCACACTACAAGGATTCATAGCCAAAGACCACTAAATGTTGTTTGAGGAGGAGTTTCTAAGGTAGGTCAAATCCTCTAAAAAAATCCTAGGTGCGATCTCTTCTCATTTACTGTGGTGATGGTGCAAGCAGAATAGGGTAGGAATAAACTTTATTATTTTTTGAATGCTATGGTTATAAAATCATAATTGTTGGTCCAAACAAAATGTCATTTGGAACCTAGGTGTAGAAACATTCTAGAATTATGATTGTGTATCAAAAACCCTAGAATTCAATTGATGACCATGATCACCACTTAAAGTGGCAATTTTGGCATCATCAAATTTTAGGATGCATGCTTTGAGAAATATATGTCAAATATCTCTTACTTGTGACTCTATCTTTATTTTAGGGTTTTTGAAAATGTTAAAAGGCACAAAAATAAAAAAAAATATGGCATAAAAGTGGCACATGGATGAAGAAAAGAAACCAAAATCAATGGCTAATATAGCTTGTTATCATACTACCCAAGGACTAACAACTTTAGCCGTCCCTATCCTATATAGGAGGACATGACTCTCCACTACCATAAAATTAATTGTTATTGCTCTTTTTACAAATATACACCTCTAAAAATGAGGTATTATGGACTTGAAAAGTTTTTAAAGATAATATATTTATAGAACTAAAAACCCTGTCATAAATATTTCAACCATTATAATGTTGATTTTCATCTTGAAAAATTCAAAATCTAAAAGTTAATTGGATGAGTGAGATTTTATCTTTTGATAAAAATGATATCAAAGACTTGAATGTGGAAACATAAAAGTTTGAGGAAGATGAAGATGACTTATCTTTGACAAAAAGACAATTTAAGAATATCTTTTTTTTTCCCGGAAAAAAGTTGTAATTTTATATTAAGAAAATATGAAATTACATTCTTCATATACCTTTTTTTGGCATTTCTTCAAAATTTCAATAGTGACCTAAAAATCAAGTCACTTATACATCATAACTAGCTGTCTATATCATGCTAAGATTATATCTTTAAGAATATCTTTTATAAAAATACAATTTAGATATGTTTTTTATTCTAATGGGAATGACCCCAATTACCAAGTTGTTTACCAAGTTGTTGTAATACCGTGATGTGGCCATAATACAATTACTTGGCAATGTGCATATATTGTTTTGACAAGAATTAAACCTTAGTCTAATCCTTGAAAGTTGAGGACCTTGAAAGTTGAGGATCTAAGTGGTTAAACTAATACCATTTAATTTAAAAGCCCAAATCTTTAATCACATGAAATCATGACATTTAATATATATTTTTGGCTTTGGTTAGTGTGAAAAACCCTTACAACCAACGCCTTAAGCATCCCCATCCCACCATAACCTCTCATACGGGGGAGAGTTGGGCTTATCAATAAGGAATTTATTATAGCCATACACACATCCAACCCCTCACACACTTACTCATGTTGTGGTTTCAACCTTGGACCTTTCGAAAACGATGGCATTTAATTTATATTTTTGGCTTTGGTTAGTGTAAAAAACCCCTACAACCAACGCCTTAGGCATCCCCATCCCACCATAACCTCTCATAAGGGGAGAGTTGGGCTTATCAATAAGGAATTTAATATAGCCATACACACACCCAACCCCTCATACACTTACCCATGTTGTGGTTTCAACCTTGAAGAGGAGAGTTGGGCTTATCAATAAGGAATTTAATATAGCCATACACACACCCAACCCCTCATACACTTACCCATGTTGTGGTTTCAACCTTGATCTGCCTGAACCATTCCCTCATACACTTACCCATGTTGTGGTTTCAACCTTGATCCGCCTGAACCATTGCGTTGTCCCCTAGACCATTAAATAAAATTATTACTAGTGATATTTACAACTTATTTACATAAAAATTTAAACCCAAAATAATAATTTTTAATTTGTAACTATGGGACACTATGTGGTTTAGGCTTTAGGCTTTAAAAAAAAACCATTAGCATTTGTTCAAGTTATAGTGATTAGTAATTTTTTAAAATATTTTTTCAGTTTTTTATTATATTTTTTCAAATTAAAAGGTAAAACATAAATTAATTTGTAATGTCAACAAGATCATCGGTTATATAAAAAGATGTTTACTCAACATATGATTATCAAAATATACCCAAGCATGGTGTACAACCCTATTGAAACTTATCTTGGCATAACATAGTGGTGATACAACAACTTAAATTTTATTATATATTTTCAAACTAAAAAAATATTATTATTTAATTAATCATATAAAATTATATTGCAACTTATTTTTTTATTATATATATTTATATTATAAATTTGTTATTATTTTTTAATTAATTGTATTGGATTGAATAGACCAACCTATAGTCTCCTATTTTCAAAGTCTATAAATGTAATGGACTAAACTTTTTTTTAATAGATAGGGAGTTGATTATAACCATATTGATTCAAACCATAACCTCAACAAACCTATTCCACTTCATTGTTAAACTGCTCCTAGTAAACACCTTATTATTATTATTAACCCAACAACTGATAGCCATATATAAAAATAAAACACATAGAAAAGAAAACTGGTAACTCATCCATCAACACCACCTATTTTTTTTTTTTCGCAAAGATATGGTGGAGGCAAATACGTAGTAACCAGTGATAAAAAACGGAAGCAAAAGGAAACCTGTTAAAATATATTTTTACAAGCCAACCCCACAAAAATTCTAATCATTCCCTAACAAAACCGGTACACCTTTTGATCTGCGCTTGCTATTCGATTCATTGATCGATTCTTTTTTCCTTGATTTTGGATTCGGAACTTTTGTAGCTGCTTGAGAAACCCCCTATCATCACCCTTGCAATATTCAAAACTGTTCTTCTTCAAATCTTCTGCTCGGGATATGAAGGTCTCCCTATAACTTTCAAGAAAGTTGATGAAGTGGGATTGACATCTATCCAACTTCTCTTCCATTTGCAATAGTGCATCCTCATCTTGGTCACCCTTACATACCCTTTCGCCCCACTTGGCAACCAAGCTCTTCCCAAATCTCACAATTTCTCCACTGAGAAGAGATCCCACCTCACGTTCCCCTTGCTGTCCTTTGGGCAGAAGGGAGCCCAGATGATATCTCTCCGCAGGGCTTAAGCAATCCTTCCAATTATCTATGCTCAGAACTTCTGAAAGGTCCTTCAGATCAAACATGTCAGCAGAAACAATGATTTTTTGAGCATTTTGAAAATCCAAACATACCTCGGTAGTATTGTCATTGCTGACAGCTTGAGGAGTTTCAACCTCTTTTGCAGCATCACTCTCTACTTTGACAACTTCATTTTTTTGTTTATTCAAATCTTGTAGAGAGGAAATGGGTGAGGCCACTGAAAGCTGTGGGGATTTAGTTGAGCCATTTTTCTGAAGCTTTCTTTTCTGGGAAGCTTCTCTGAGCTTATCAGAGTGATATTGGCAATGGCTGCTGCCAGGCGCACGGGGACTCGGACAACGCCATCGTTTGCTATCTGTTCTTTTGCACCTCTGCTCATCAGGTAGACTGCACTCCACTCTTTCCTTCGTCGGCAACCTCGGCATAGTTTACTGAACTCTAGTTTTATATTTGCTAGGGTGAATGGAAGGTAAACTTGAAGGCTGCTGCAGTTCTGCGAAGAGTGGACAATTTCTGGTGTTATACAGTTTTGAAGATGGGGGGATTTTATTTATTTGTATACATGAAATTGGTGAGGTTGGTCTCAAGAGAGGAACTCTGAAAACAAGCCATCCAGGTCCCGTGGACGACCTTATGTGTGTTATTTAAACAGCATAGTCCGAAGATGTTTTATTATCGTCTCATATAGACCCCTCAGTTGATGGTCATTTAAATGGACGGAATTTCGTTCCACATTATTACCTCTTGTGACGCCGACGTTGAGTGTTACAACAGGAAGCCAGGATGGCGTTCAAACTTGCATGCCCTAAGGGCTTTAAGAATGAATCTTCTTTTAAGTAAAAGTTGTTTCCATCAAATTTATTTTGCTTTATTATTGTTGATCCGTTTGAAGGGGACCATTAGTGACCACCAATCCACTAATCGCTGGGATGACTTCATGATGATTCGTTCCCATCATTTGGGCATGATCCCACCTGTTGCTCATGATTCGTACCCATAAGTTACTTCCATCAAATTTATTTTGCTTTATTATTGTTGACCCGCATGAAAGGGACCATCAGTGACCACCAATCCACCAATCCCCGGGGATGACTTCATGATGATTCATACCCATCATTTGGGGATGATCCCACCGGTTGCTCATGATTCGTACCCATCAGATCAAACTACTACTTTGCAAACAGGCTCAAACTACTACCTTGTAAACAAGCTGTCCCTGAAGTTTGAACATGAGTGTTTTCTTGATAAGTACCTAGCCAAACAAACAACACTTACCAATCCACTAACCATCATAGACCAATCTTAATTGTTAAATAACACCTATAAAATTGATATATATATATATATATATATATATATATATATATATATATATATATATATATATAAAACTTATAGTCATAATCAAAGCATTCATCTTCTACTTTAATAAAAATAAATAAATAACCAGAGTATTCATGGGGTAGATGGGAGGGCAAAATGGGAAGAATTTAAGTATTTGTTAGGAGACTTCAAACACTATTTTTATTATTATATGTTTCAACAAAAGCATTGATATTTATTTTATTTTATGCATCAAGGATTTTTATATATTTATTTATTAAATAAGTAGGAAGGTTCTCATTTCGCTTATAATAATTATAACACTAATAATTTTAAAGTAGTTGAATAATGGATAATTAATCTATTTTTTAAATACTTATAAAAAAATATTAAATAAATAATTTATATTAATATGTATTAAGAGAATCAAGTGGTATTAGTTTAAACGGTTAGATTCTTCAACATTAAAAGAGGAGACACAATGTCAAATCTTGCTAAGTGATACATGGATAATATCCAAGCTTTATTGTTGTAATATCAGTATGTGATGATGATACACAATGTCAAATCTTGCCAAGTGATACATGAATAATATCCAAGCTTTTTTGTTTTAATATCAATATGTGATGATGATATAATATGGATGGGAACTGTTTTAATCCCATATAATTATATATATAAAGAGAAAAAAAATCAATTTAAATAGAGGTGTAAAAGTGTTATTACATTATTTAGTACATGCTAATGTGCCATCGTGGGTATATCTTTAGATTAGGAGAGTGTCTTAAATTAGGGTGTGAATATTTACTTCATACAATGTAATAAATGCACAAGTATTATTAGAATGTGCAATGATATAAATGTGTATGTTATCCATGTGTACATGAGTCCATAGAATAAGAAGATAAAGAGTCATAGGTAGGTGAAAGGCCAAGAGTTACATCTCATTATATATAGGCCTTTGATAGATGAGAAGAGAGAGAGAGCATAGTGAAGGTAGATATGCTAGATACAATGTAGAGCATGTAAGAAATATGGAGTGTATGAGACCTCCATTTTATATCATTGTACTATTTTTATGAGCCTTCATTAATAATAATTTTATGAGTAGTTACAAAAGTTTCGTATGATTTTTACATGCTTAGTATATTACCATTATCACATATATAATATTGCATGCTCATTTTATATCTTGTGGTTGATTTCTCATTAAGTTTTGAAAAGCTAACAATGGTATTAAAGCACAAGGTAGATTGATAGGAGATAGGGAGATCCACAAGAGAGATTGAGAGGAGATAGGGAGATCTCATTTTCAAAAAAATTAAAATTGCTTTTTGGCTAGAGTCTTTCCACAGGGTTGCAGAAAAACTCGTGAAGGCTAGGACTCAACATAGATCTCTTTCCACTAGACTAAATAATAACTAGTGAAGTTAATTTATTTTTGGAGATCTAGAGATTTAGATTTAGATGCATTTGTGTGTTGTTATCTAAAGTTTATTTTAGGAGATTGGTTTCTAGTTGCAACAAAAGAGAAGATTGAATATTGAGGAGACCCAAAGAATGAGGCCCCCATAAAAGCTTGAGTATTGAAGATTCCAAATTGAAGAAAGACGAAAGAAACTCTATTGAAGATAGAGAAGAGAGAAAGAGGCCAAGAGAATCCCTATTGAAGATTGAAGAAAGAGGAGATCCAAGAGAAGAGATCTCATTGAAGAACTTCCAGTTTTGGAAGATAGAATATTGAAGATTGAAGATAGAGAGGACCAAGAAAAGTCTCATTGAATATTTGAGAAGCTACAAAATTTGAAGACCCAAGAGAAGAGGTCTCAAGCAAAGTTGGTAGGAGAAAGAAGATGAAGACTAGAGAAGCCCTATTGAAGAACTTGAAGAAGTGGCCATTGGAGAAGATTTGAAGAAAGCTCAAGGCAGAATATTGCAAGAAGGTGTAGCTCATAAAAAATAAGAATTTGGGATAATTGTTGCCATTCGACAACAAGCCCAAAAGAAAAAGGATTTGGCAAGAAGTTTGTCAAATTTTGGAAAGGATTTTTCAAGATCTCAAGATATTTAGATTCTTGAGGAGAAGGCCAAAAAATAGGTCCAATTTGAAGTTAGAATTCGACAATAATATTGGAGGAGAAAGAAGCTAGAAGAGGCCATCAAATTTGAGAATTTTAAGGATAGCCATAATAGATTTTGAAGGTTGATTTGAAAGGAGAAGATTGTTGTTTTTGCAGCAGAAGTTGAAGAGTCACAAGCCAACAAATTGAAGGTGACTTAAAACTATGATTTGGAGGAGATTTGGGCAGATTTCAAAGTGCCCTTGAACAACAAATTAAAGGAGGAATTGAAAGCAATATAAGGCAAAAATTTGAAGGAATTGAATATTGTTTTTGGACAACAAGATAAGGAGAAGAAATCAAAGTTTTTGAAGCAACAATTTGAAGAGATTTGAGCTGCAAATTTGAGCAACATTAAGAGGAGAAATTAGAGCTGTATTTTGGAGAATTTTGAGGCATATTTGAGAAATTTTTGGACAACAAAATAAAGGAGGAATTGGCTGCATTTGAAGTTGTAAAGTTATAGGTTTTTGGACAACAAGAGGACAAAATTTGAAGAAGGATAATTTCTACAGAGTATAAGGAAATTTGGACAGCATAGAAGTTGATTCCTAAATAGTGTTGAAAGCTGTAAATTAAAGCCTTTTGAACAACAAGCTAAAGCATAAAATGTAGAGATTTTTGAGCAACAATTAGAGCTGCAAAATTGATAAGTTTGAGGTAGAAATTGATTAGAAAGGAGAGTTGCAATATTGACAAGTTTTAGGGTAGTGAAGCAAAAGGAATTGGAGCTAGAATATTTACAAAATTGGGGTAGAAAATAGGTGAACCAAATCACCTAGAAGACCAGCTACAAAAAGGGGTCGAAAGGTGTGTAAAAGTGGTGCTATGAAAGTTCATTATTTAAGCATTAAAACTAGTTTATTATAAGATTTTTGAAATCACCATAATAGAGTTATTTAAGGAGAAAAATTTAGTTGTATTTAAGTATCTCCAATACAAGAAAGGAAACTTCATTATTATCTTGAAATTTGCAAAAACACAACAACAAAGGTAGAAGTTAAAACCTGCTTAAAAGGAAGTGATAAGTAGAAGTAGAATATATTGTTTTTTATAATTGAAGTGCAAATTTTTCTAAGTCCTATTGAGTAAAAAAGAGATTCAATAGTGAAAAAATGCAGGGCATATTTGTAGTGTCTAAAGACACTGAGAGGTGTGCTAAGAGTTGCAAAATTTTGGTGAAGACAAATCACCAAAGGCGTCGAAGAGCCACCATAGTGAAGTTGAGCCACCACAGTGAAGAAGCACCACCATATTGAAGGAGAAGGAGCCACCATAGCAAAATTGAGCCACCATAGAAAAGAATAACCACATTTTTATACAAAGAAAGTACTGTAAAAAAAAGACAAAAAACATTATAGAAGGTAGCATTACTTGGGAAAGGTGAAATGTCAAAGAGGTTGAGCACCAAAAATTGAAGAGCCAACAAATTTGAAGCAAGCACCATTACAAAAGAATCATTGGACATTGAAACCATAGCCAAAGAGGTGAGAAGAATCACAAATATTTAATCGCCACAAGAGGAGAGCATTGGAGAAGTGATAGCCAAAAGAACTTGGGCAGATATTGGAAAGTTAAACAAAACAAGAGAGTTTTGAATGCTTGAGAGCCAAGCAACAATAGAACTGATTTAGGGTGCATTAGGAGCATCATAAGGAAGGTAAAGTGTTGAAGAATCCATCTGCCATGTGGAGGATGCTATATTTAGCATTGGAGAATAACAATGTTTTATTTACAGTGTTCAGGGAGTCATAATATTGTCAAATAATTCAAGCTCAATAATTTTTTAATGCTCTTGCCAAGCATTGAGTGAAGATCAATTGGGTAGAGCACCATAAGTAATAGCCATTGAAGAACAAAAGATATTTGGTGCCACTTGGCACTTGAAATCCAGAACGCCAATCATGATTGGAGGAAGCAACGTCTAAGGATGCCTATTAATGCATGGGCTAAAAATAGTCTGCAACAGGAAAATAAATGAGGAGAAAGAGCAAAGTTTGAATTTGATTTCACAAAGAGCCTAAAAAGAAGAGAAAGGATGTATGCACATTTATTGAAGCCTATCATAGTCAGCTGAGCATGTGGTAATACCCCAAGGTCTTACTATAAAATTATTAACAAATTAATGTAAATGTAATCGCAGGCCACTCAAAGGGGGCTCCCTTGTAATCGCTTTGCCACTATAGGGGGCTCCCTCCTTAGAATATATGATTATTATTATTCTTCTTGGATGATTTGATATGGATGGCCAACCTAATATATATATATCTACCCTAAAGCTATGTTGGTGAAGAGACATGATGGTTCACGTATGAAGAGACGTGATGGTTCATGTTATGAAGGGTTGTGATGGTTCACTTTATAAGTTAATAATATAATAATTAAATGATTAATAATACTAACTAATAATGTTAGGATTGAGGATCCTAACATGCCACCCTCCTTAAAAATAGCTTTGTCCTTTGTTTTCCAAGAAGGATTTGTGTAAGTTCTTGGACTCTTTTAATGGCATCCTTTCGTAGGCAGGGATATCGAGAAGGATGAAGCATTAGCGGGGGGTTGCCAAGAAAAATAGTACAATCTCCCTTATGAAAATCATGATGACGATGGGAGGGCAACCCTTGGGGTTCCTCAAATACTTTAGAATGATGCATCAAAAGTGATGGTAATGATTTCATATCTTTTTTTGGTTCCTTGGTAGAGCCAACGGAGAAGGAGTGTGTAGTCACTCTACATTGGTTTCGAATAGGTTTGGTCATATGGTAAGAACTCACTATTGGTGAGGAAGGTATGTGTAGGTCTTGTAGAGTGCATGTTTTGCTAGCATTGATCACTTTGGGTATGTCTACTTCATCCTTGCTTGGTACATCAATCACTTCTTGCACATCGACCTCATTGTCTTCATTGCGGTGAGTAGGTACACTGGTCACTTCGGACACAACTACCTCATCTGCTTGCTCTATGGAGAGAAAGGGATCAAATTCCTTCAATAAATACAATGTTAGTGTAGCACATTTATGGTGGGGTCAAAATTGTTCATCACAATTATCATAGAGTCCTTTTGCTCGTCGTTCCTTCATCTCCTCAAAGCTAAGATGTTTAATTTGTAAAGTTTGATTTTATGCATAGGTTTGGGAGCGATGTAAGTGGTCGTCAATTTTTCCATAAGTGGTTTCCCTAATCGTTGTTGTTTATTGATTTTATCTTTAGCTAATTTTGCCAATCCATAGGTCTGCATCATGGTATAGGGATTGAACCTTGTCACCTCCATTCTAATTTCCTCTTTTAATCCCCTAATGAAGCCATTTATGAGAATTGATTCATCCAATATTGTGTTGTGTTTGGTGATATCCTCAAACCGAGTTTGATACTCATGCACATAAGTGATTTGATGAAGATCTTTGAGCAATTCCCACATGACTGGGTCCCACATGGCTCTGATACCAAATGGTAAGACCCCAAGGTCTTACTATAAAATTATTAATAAATTAATGTAAATGTAATCGCAGGCCACTCAAAGGGGGCTCCCTTGTAATCGCTTTGCCACTATAGGGGGCTCCCTCCTTAGAATCTATGATTATTATTCTTCTTCTTGGATGATTTGATATGGATGGCCAACCTAATATATATATCTACCCTAAAGCTATGTTGGTGAAGAGACATGATGGTTCACGTATGAAGAGATGTGATGGTTCATGTTATGAAGGGTTGTGATGGTTCACTTTATAAGTTAATAATATAATAATTAAATGATTAATAATACTAACTAATATTAACTAATAATGTTAGGATTGAGGATCCTAACAAAGAGCCTAAAAAGAAGAGAAAGGATGTATGCACATTTATTGAAGCCTATCATAGTCAGCCGAGCATGGCAGAGAACAGAGCAAACACATTTAATCAAATATGAGCACCTTGGAAAAGCTTAGAAAACGTAGAGGAGAGTCAAAATTCATAAGGATAAATTTAATGATCAAAGAGACAAATTAATTGTAGATAGAGAGAACATTTTTTGGAGAAAAGGTTGCAGAGTCAAAGCAAGTCAAATTTTGGTGCATCTCATATACAAGGAGGTAAGAAATATTTAATCCAAAACCTTTGCAAAGATTAAAGGAGGTATAAGGCATATTTTGAGGATAAAATTAATTAATATTTTATACTTAAGGTTATTTGAATAATAGGATAAATAAGGTGATAAATTATAACCTTAGAAGTATTGAATGCCTTAGAAGATATTTGAAGTAAGAAGCATTGAAATTACTCTATTCAATTTTGAAATTCATATTGCATAGAAATATTTGCAAATAGATTAACTTGGAGGTATAAGGATTTCTACACAAAACTTGAAATATTAAATTTGCAAATACCTTTGTTTTCTAAATTTCCAATTAGGGAGTTATAAGGAATTCAACACCAATTTAAGTTCTTGAAATTTAGAAACCATACTATTAAAAATTGAATGGTATAAGAAACACAACCTAGAGTTGTTTGAAAGTTGGAAAATTTCTCTTGATATTAGTCTCTTGCTCAAATTAAAGGGACATAAGGAATCCAACTTAAAGGTCTTGAAAATAGAACCTTATCAAAAATTGAAATTGCATCAAAATTATCTTTAGATTTCCATTTATAAAATGCTTGTCTTGAAGAATAGGAGTTGAACATTATATTGAAATTGTCATTAAAACATTAGGGAGACAAAAGGGATTCAACTCAAAGGAAATTAAGAAAGCTAAATATTTTATCAAGACCATATTATATTAAAGCATTAGGGAGATATAAGGTAGTCTACAAGTATCATCATGACAACAAATAAATTCATACTCTCAGAATCCCAACTTCTTAAATGGCCTAATTACACTTCATGAAAAAACAAAGTGAGGTCAATATTTATAGTTGAAAAAAATTGGGATATAGTTAAAGGAGCAAAAATTAAACCTACTAAAGATGCTAGAGAGATTCAAAATTTTGAGGAAGATGAAGCAAAATCACTAATGATAATAACATTTGCAATTACAGATGAAATACAACCATACATTAGTTCAACAACAACTTCTACAAAGCTTGGAAAACTTTAGCCAATATTTTTGAAGGAAGGAACAAAGCCACTATCTTGAATATCCAAACTCAATTGCATTATCTAAAAGTTAATAGTGGTGAAAGTATAGAACTGTTTTTCGGCATATGGAATTAGGTAAAGGGACAAAAGGCAACCCATTTTCTGGTGCCAGGGAAGTGACAAGTGTATGGTACAACAACCTAGTGTTATATTTAGTAAGTGCTAGGTGTTGTCTGGTTTTGTTTTTTATCTTGAATAGTCCAAATGACAAGTATAGGACTGCAGACTCTAAGTATGGCTTAATGTGGGTCTTGGGAAGATCCATTTTGTATTTTGATTATACGGGCTTGGAGCTAGAACCAACCCATTTTGACTATGTAAAAGGTTTGTGGACCTTATAACCACCTCTACTTAATACCAAAAAAAAAGTATAGAAATGTTTCTAAGGAAAGTAGCAAATATAAAAAGAAAGTTGTTAAACTTAGGATAAAAGGTAGAAGACAAGTTTCTTGTCCAAGTTATTCTAAGAGCACTTTAAAAAAGCTACAAGCATTTAGTCACATTTTCACAATTAAGTACAAATACATTACTTGATGAGTTAGTCATATAATACAAGAATATGAGGTAGAAAATTTAGTGAAAGATGAAATGACTAACTATGCATTTGATGAGGGCATAAAATGAGAAACTAGGGTTAGGATCCTTAGTTAGGCCAGGTCTTAGGACTTAGTCCACTTTTTAAATAAATTATTTTATATTAGGTTAGGTTTACCGACATTTAGATAGGTTTGCCTTCACACGAGAGTCAGGGGCTTGACTGGGACCACTTTTAGAAGCAATATCATTGACCTTATCGGCCAATGTACTAATGACTACGGTGATTGTAGCCATTTGATGTGCCAAATCTTGAGCCATTTGTCCTCTGGTGTATGCCAGGGATATAAAAAGGATTTACAAATATGCTAAAAAAGGGGTTTACAAAAGAGTGCTATTTGCCCCAATAATTGCAAAAACAATGTTGCAATTTTACAATGGTGGGAAAAAATAAAATAGCACAGAATCCCTCTTTACAAAAATTATAATTCCTTGTACATTTTTTTTTTTTGATGTTGGTTCACTAAAAGGTCCCTGTTGATAAAACAAGAATACAATATCGTTCAACAAAAATGTGTTGGAGCACGAAAACCTTTGTTAGTGAAAATTGTCCGCCACCAAGGCAAAGTCAATGTCAACATGCCCAATAAACAACGGATCACGATCAACCTTCATACGCAATAATATTTCGGGCATTGAGATAGCCAACAATAGCTGGCTACTCACTATAGTCAAAGGTGCCGAAATAAAGGTCTACGCGACCTTTATCCCACTCAATGTGGGATTTAAAATTGTACCTAGCTCCTTAATAAAAATAGAAGAGAACGAATAGTTTGTTAGCCTAAGAAGCTCTCTAGTTGGAAAACTTATAGTGGATACGAGATGAAGTGATTTGCCATGAAAGTTGTCAGATCCAGAGTCTTCGGAGAGCATCAACAAATGTGCATTTTGGGTCTATCAATTAATGTTGTGAACAAAAAATCCACTGTGATTTGATAGGGGCCATTGCTATGGTCGAGGGCAAATTCACTGACGGATAGAAATTCAGCGTAGGTGCTATCAAAAATGATAGATGCGAGTTCAAGTTGCTGTAGGTATTGAATTTCAAAGAGTAAATTAAACTCAAAATCAATTCCTCATAAGGCAGTAAAATCGCAGTTGTGGTTGTGTGAGCAAAATGTAGTTGTTACAGCTGGCCTACCAGGTATATTAGGAACACAGGAGATTTGTCAAAGAGGACCAAGACCAAATCTGGTCAAAAATGGCTAACCTTACGATCGGTAATTGATATCGTCAGATTGCCCCACTTCGGTGGAATCACGACACTGCAATAGGTATGCAAGACTTTTGCATAGGTGGGCATAATTGTCAGGTTTCCATCATCTCCTTGTTTAATCAAGAGCATCAATAGAGTGACTTAGAAGAGTTTGGTTGAGCCAACGTCATCGACGATGAACAAGCATGCAAATTGACTCAAGTTTCTCGATGGTCTAGACGGTGACCTCCTATCACCGTCGTCTGCTCACTATTGTGAGGTGTGGAACTCAAAATATAGGTGTAATACATGACTATTGATAGATGAATAACCTAATTTATTCTTGATATGCATGACAGGTGCACACAGATGTCCACGTCATTTTGAAACGAGCACGAAAAAAAATTGGGGAAGAAGATGCTATCGTGATGTGCTACAAAAATTGAAAAATTGTGTGGTAGGAAAAAGCCAAAGGATCATAGTCAACGGGGCTCAAGCATCGATAGGCCATATTTTCACCAGTATTGGGATACGTGCAACACCTTAGGGATTCGACAGAGTATTATGAGCTAGTCAAACAATTAAAATGTTGCAAAAAGAAAATCGACAATTTATGGAACATTATTTTCTTGTCACAAAATCATCAGCAATTTTGTGACAGTAAACAAAAATTGATAGCAAAAATTGCAGCAATATTTTTGGGCTTGAAAAGAACCCAACCCCAAGACTATGGAGGTCAAAAATGACCCAAAACCTCCAAACTTTTTCTGCTCTGATACCACTAATGTAGTATAAAACCAATCTACTCATTAAATTAAAATGAGGGCATAATATAGGCCCAAAAATTACAAAATGTCGGTAAACCTAACCTAATATAAAATAATTTATTTAAAAAGTGGACTAAGTCCTAAGACCTAGCCTAACTAAGGATCCTAACCCTAGTTTCTCAATTGATTCCCTCATCAGCATTAGTCTCAAAATATAATTCACAAGGAAATGATGCTTCATTCTCAAAGGGTAGATCAATATGGAATAATAGATATTTTCAAGTATACAGAAAGAAAGGACATAGTACCAATTATTGTAGATTCAATCCAAAAAATCAGTATCAAGAAAATTAAACAAATATTGAAGGTGAATCAAATAGACCATTCTAACCAAGACAATATCAAAATCAATATAATTCACATCAAAAACAATTTCAACATCCGTATACTTCTCAGAATTTATACAATTATCCTCAACTACAATATAGAGAAGGAAAACAAAAAGGACATTTAGTTCAAGAGATTCATAAAATTTAAGAACTGGAAGAACCTATAGATGAACATGAAGTTAAAGCTCTTTTAGCAAAAATAGTATTTTATAAATATACTAATTATTTACTTGATCAGGATATAGACATGGAGCAAAATGAAGAAAGTAGAAAAAAAGATCTCAAGTTCTAGAACCAGAACGAAGACCATATTGAAGACTAAATTCTTCAATAACCAAATAATGTAACATAGGGGGGTGTTGGAATATATTACATTATTTGGTACATGCCAATGTACCATATTGGGTACATATTTAGATTAGGAAAGTGTCTTAAATTAGGGTGTGAGTATTTACTTTATGCAATGTAATAAATGCACAAGTATTATTAGAATATGCAATGATGTAAATGTGCATGTTGTCCATATGTACATGAGTCCATAGAATAGGAAGATGAAGAATCATAGGTAGGTGAAAGGCTAAGAGTTACATATCATTATATATAGGTCTTTGATAGATGAGGAGAAAGAGGGAGAGAGAGAGCATAGTGAAGGTAGATATGGTAGATATAATGTAGAGCATGTAGGAAATATGGAGTGTATGAGATATCCATTTTATATCATTGTACTTTTTTCGTGAGCCTTAATTAATGGTATTTTTTGTTGGAAACTTGAGCATGTTGTGTTGTCATTGATGTCAAAAGGTTTAATGTCCTAAGATAGATGGAAATATTTGTGAGAATATTCTTCAAAGGGCACATGAGGCATGAGGTAGCAAGAAGAGAGAAAATCCTTCTCCATGATGGTATTGAAAAAATAAAAGGGTCAAGTTGATTTACCATGGTGGTATTTGAAAAAGAAAAATAAAAGGGTCAAGTTGATTTACCATGGTGGTATTTGAAAAAGGAAAAATAAAAAGGTCTATTTGATTTACCTTGGTGGTAATTTTGCAAAAGAAAAATGTTAAATTGATTAACTATGGTGGCAAAAGTTTTAACCTAAGAAAAGGCCCTAAGAGAAATTATAATATTTAAATCCCTTGGATTTAAATTATTATAATTAAAATATAATATTTTATTGGTGCCAAAAAGGTTTGAAAATTTGAGCGTCGACATCAAAGTTAATGCAACCATTGCATATAAATATTGCATGCTAAAGTGGATGATAAGGAGTGTTTGTGTGTTGAAATTCATGCACCCATTCGATCATTGTTCGATTCACGATGGAGAGGAAGAAGACATCAGGTTTTGAAAGTTAAGCCAGAGGAAAAGACAAGGAGCAGGGACTCTAAACTTCTATTACATTTGGGTAGGTATCCTAAAAAATAGTGTTTGCAGTGCTAGGTTGTGGCAGTAGACAGGTCTCGAGTTTGAGATGTGACAGAGGCAAGTGATAAGGTTTTGCTTGATGTTTTGTATTTTGCATTAGTGGTAGAGGACAAAAGGAAGTGCATGCTCCTTGGGTTTGTGTGGGTGACTAGACCACATGGTGTTTGCCCTTGTGCTAGGATGCATAGGTCAGCGAGGTCATAGGTTCAAGCAGAGGTGGCAATGCTTAAGGGAAAAATTAATTTATGATAAAGGTATGCATGTTGTGCTTGGTTATGAAGTTATAAGGGTTAATAATTTTTATTATTGTGATATGAAAATGGTTAGGGAGCTATAAGGTTAGTAAAGTGATTTAATTTTTATTTTAAAAAGGGATGAAAGGTGAAATTTCAGATTGCTAATGCTTGATTGATGCATGAGATAAAGTGATAATTTATTTGGTCTTATTGAAATTTGAAGTGCATTATTTTTGGTTTTATAAGGAGGTATAAGGAGTATATGTGAAATTCATGTGTGTAATTTCTGGTTGTTTTGTTGAGAATTATTTTGCATGAAAGAATAGGAGAAATAAGGTGTAAAAGTGATTTGAAATTTTATTGTAATTTCTGTATGGTGAAATATCTTTTGAGAAGAAAATTCATATGGATGTATTGAGAGAGTATTTTGATATCTAACTATTTGAAGTGGCACTAGAAAGATAAATTTTTTATGAGACAAATTTTTGAAGATATATCTCCACAAGAGCAATTACGAGGTATGGGCACATCATCCCTTGATTAAAGTGTTTATTGTAATGAATGTTTTGGAACATAACGTGGAGTGAAAAGGATTGTCTGATAAGCATTGTTGGAAATATTTGAGTAAGGATTTTATGCTTCATTGTTGAATGTTTTGAAAAATATTTAGGATAGAATTTGAGAACAATTTGTGCTTCTATTGTTGAAAGGGTTTGAAACATTTTGATCTAGAAATTGTGAACTACTTGTGCTAGGGTTGAAGACAAGTTAGTGCATCTTTGTAAAATATTTTGAACATTTATTTGAGAGATATTGATAGCAATTGTGAAGGTGTTTGAGATCAATTTTATGAGGGAAATTGTGCATTGAAGTGATTGATATTTGAGAGAAAATTTGCAAGAAGAATAAACCAATTTTGTTATACATTGTTTTGATTTGATTTGAAAGGGATTTTGCAAGAGATAGAGAGTGGTTAATTGAGTACACAATTTGTGAGTGTGAAACATATTGAGTTTTTAATAGAGCATATCATTCTCTATATGATCCAGAGGTTAAAAAAATTCTGAGTAGAATATATATTTGAAGAAAGATTTATGAAAAAGATATAAGTTTGGTTTGTGTGCAAAGTTTTTGAAATAATTGAGCAGGTTAAGTGAGCAGCATTGAGGACTGATTTTGAGCAAGTCTTTGAGAATACTTGAGGACATAATTGAGCAAGTATTTGAGAATACTTAAGGGTAGATTTGAGCAAGTATTTTAGAGGACTTGAAGGCAGATTTGAGCAGATATTTGAGAAGACTTGAAGATAGATTTGAGCAAGTTTTTGAGAAGACTTGAAGACAAATTTGAGAGTAGGTTTGGTTTCTGATTTGATCAAGCTTTGTGTTAAGGCTTGGGGTAGATTTGAGATAGAATTGAGAGCAAATTTGATCAAGATTTGTGTTAAGGCTTGAGGATAGATTTGAGATAGAATTGAGAGTAGATTTGTTCAAGCTTTGTGTTAAGGCTTGGGGCAGATTTGAGAGCATATTTGTGAGTAGAGTTAGAGCAAATTTATGCTAGACTTGGGATAGAGTTTGGTGTAGATTTGAGATAGAGTTGATAGTAGGCTTTGGAGGTGATAGGGCAAAGAGGACAACCGTCTCCAGTGGATAGATATCCATTAGCTAGTGTAGTGGGGACAAAGGTCTCCTGTGAGAGAGATCCACAAGCTAGAGCAGTGGGGGTAGAAGTCTTCTAGAAGATCACCAGCCAAAGCAGAGAGGAAAGAGTTCTCCTATGGAGTGAGATATGTGAACCAACTAGGAAGATAGAGTTCTTCTATGGAGAGAGATCCACGAACTAGTTAAGGAGATAGAGTTCTCCCGGATCAAGTTCCATGAACTAGAGCAAGGGGATAAAGTTCTCCTATGGAGAGAGATCCACGAATTAGAGCAAGGGGAAAGAGTTCTCCTATGGAGAGAGATCCACAAAATAGAGCATAGGGGGTTGGTGTCTCCTTTGGATAGAGGTCCATAAACATTTTAATAGGGAATTGATTCCCAAGAGATTTGTTGAGAAAATTTAGAAGAAAAATTTTCTCCTAATAAAATATTATTCATAAATAAGGAATTTATAATAAAATCTTTTTATAAATAAAGTTAATATTATTATAGTTTATGAATAAAATATTATTCATAAATAGTAATTTATAATAAAATGTTATTATAAATAAAGTTAATATTATTATAGTTTATGAATAAAATATTATTCATAAATAAGTAATTTATAATAAAATGTTATTATAAATAAAGTTAATATTATTATAGTTTATGAATAAAAGATTATTCTTAAATAGTAATTTATAATAAAATGTATTTATAAATAAAGCTAAATATTACTATAGTTTATGAATAAAATATTATTCATAAATAAGTAATTTTTAATAAAATATTATTATAAATAAAGTTAATATTATTATAGTTTATGAATAAAATATTATTCATAAATAAGTAATTTATAATAATGTATTATAAATAAAGTTAATATTATTATAGTTTATGAATAAAATATTATTCATAAATAGTGATTTATAATAAAATGTTATTATAAATAAAGATAATATTATTATAGTTTATGAATAAAAGATTATTCATAAATAAGTAATTTATAATAAAATGTTATTATAAATAAAGATAATATTATTATAGTTTATGAATAAAATATTATTCATAAATAGTGATTTATAATAAAATGTTATTATAAATAAAGTTAATATTATTATAGTTTATGAATACAATATTATTCATAAATAAGTAATTTATAGTAAAATGTTATTATAAATAAAGTTAATATTATTATAGTTTATGAATATAATATTATTTATAAATAGTAATTTATAATAAAATGTTATTATAAATAAAGTTAATATTATTATAGTTTATGAATAAAATATTATTCATAAATAAGTAATTTATAATAAAATGTTATTATAAATAAAGTTAATATTATTATAGTTTATGAATAAAATATTATTCATAAATAGTAATTTATAATAAAATGTTATTATGAATAAAGATGATATTATTATAATATTATATTATTTTTTTTGATAAGTAACAATTTATATACAAGGGGGTTTTTTAAAGGGACCCAAAACCTTATAACAAAAGATGCCGCAATATTAAGATGCCAAAAAACTTGTCATGCTAGACCAAGTGTAGACACCCATTACAAAATCCGGGATCCGGGATCCCAAACAACCCACAAGAGTCGCCTGTCCCGAGGACAGGGTAAAACCACACAAAGACCAGGGGTGGACACCCATAACAAAACTAGGGATACAGGAACCCCTACAACCAGCAAAAGAAACCTGTCTCCGGGACAGGACATAACCCCACATTGATTCAACTAAAAAAACTAGAAACATCATCACACCTGCAAAGCCTAGAAGTCCCGCCATCAAAATTGGACCACCAAAATCACCCCAAGAAGGGGACCCCAGTGGTATGAGACTACCATAACTATTACTTGTCCTTGTCTAAACCAACCCTTAGCCTACACTGGAGCTCCTTGAAAATGTGCATAGAGGTCAAAGCCTCATTGGCTACCTAAGTCAAAGAGTTTATCACCATATCCAGGAGAATTCTGATGGGGAAGACCCCCAATTCATCCTCTGAGTCTGAGCTGATCTCGATGGTGCCCTTGTTTTCCACTTTTGGCTTCTTGAACCTTCTTGATGATCTGCTTCCACTAGGAGCATCGGGGCCGCTAGGGGTCGGACCCCCTGGGATTGAGCTACCATCGGGGTAGAGCTAATTTGGGCATTGTAGTTGCTAGGAGCTTGAGTCGATGCTCACCGTTTTAGGGTGGGCCTGCTCTTCTTGGGAGGAGGAGAATTGTCAGGGTCACTAGGGCTACCCTCTCTAGCCTTGGACTCAGGGTTGGAGGAGGTCGGATACCTAGGGGGGATTTACGAACAAGGGAGGGATATGCTGGAAAGGGGGTTGGTTAACGAGAGCATGGTAGTAAAGGACTACCATGAGGCCTTGGTGGGTGGGAAGGGTACAAGATTTTTGGACCTTATCGATAGAAAGTGGAGTACAACAAGAACTGGGGAGTGCACAGAAGGGTGGCAACACGGATATGATTGACGAAGCTGAGATGAAAGTTGCATAGTTTCTAGTCAGGGTCATCATAGGTAACAAATTGCATGATGGGCATGATGGCCTCATTGTAGGGTTTGGGCAGCTACCTTCTGAAGAGGGCGGTCTTGTCCTAGCCATGCTCTGGGAAGTGAGCAAGCTCCTCCTCCCAATTGTGCTTGTTGCACCAGATATACTTCCATTTTTCTTCGTGGTGAAGCCTTGTAACTTCAAAAATGAATTCATTAGTTACCCTAAAATGGATGCCTTTCACAACCACCTCACCATTTTTCTAGGTGTCGAGGAAGGCCTGGGTAATCTCCTCGTCGGGGCCTACAAATTTGCAAAGGAAAGGGGTAAGGGACTTTGCGTCCATGAACACCTTGGTGGACTCACTCAAGGAGAGGGAAGAGGGCTCAATGTAAATGACTTTGGACTAGGACATGGTGGAAAATAGAGGCAGATAGTAGTGGGAAGTAGCAGAGGGGACCAAAGTCGACCAGAGAGCACACTCATAGGAAGCCATCGAGGGGGGAAGAGACTAGGGGGGAGTGAGACGAACGCACTTGATAGGGAAGAAATAGGTAAGGTGGAATCCAAAGGGACATAGGGTTGCTGTATGCGTCAGGACTCTACATCGAGGGAGATAGGCAATACACTCAAAATGTGGCAGAGACAAGGAGAAAGGTGGCAGGCATGGTAAATAATGGGAGAAAGCCAATAGGAAGTGGGCGCCTTGGGATGCGAATGATGAGGTGGCACACTGGGAGTGGGCCAGGTGGACGGCTTGCACAAGCCAACTACCTTGTCATAAAGAGGTGGGGATAAGATGAGGATGGCATGACAGGTGGGTTGACGTAGTGTGGGGCCAGATAAGGAAATGATGACAAGGCCAGTGTGGATGCATGAGACCTACTCAAATTTGGCCTAGCACTAAGGTGTTTGCTGTGAATAGGACCATAAAAAATGGTGACCTTGGGACACTTCGGGCAGAGCTCAATGACCCTCAAAAAACTAGAGTGGGGCCTAGGGCTCCAGGTCAACGGGGCCTTGAGATCAAAAATGCTAGTCTTCTATGCTGGCATCGAGGTTCAGAGGCTGGTCTTGGGACCCACACCCAAAAGGTTATCAGGAAATCCATCTTGCCAGATACGAAGCCCTGCTGATGAAGCCATTGAGTTGGCCATGAAGTCTACTAGCTTGTTCCCTTCACGGTAGACATGGCAAATGGAAAATTGGGGGAGCCCCTAAATGATGATTCAAGATTTTTGGATAATGTTGAATATTCACCATATAAATACCCTTGCTTGGTCACGATATTGATAATGTTGAGGGCGTCACCCTCAATTATCACCCTTCTAGGGGAATCCTAAAGGACGATTAGCCCATAGAGGAGCATTGAAGCTTCCATGAAGTTGTTGGTTTTAACGCCCAAGAACTCCACGTAGGAAGAATGAAAAGGATTGAAAATTCATCTAAGAGTTCTATTATTTACAAATCATTATATAGGCACTAATGGCCCAAAATACATAACCAACCCATGAAATCATGGATTTGATTCACACGCTTAACCCAAAAGCTACAAAGGTGCAAAGAAGAATGCACGTAAACTTCTAAGTTAAGATTGCTAACTAGAAGATCCATTTTAGCTAACTTGAAGCTCACACTTCCTACTTTGAGTTCACACTTGCTAACTAACACTCTAAAAGACAACTAGAAGACAACTAGTGCCCACAAGTGCATGTGAGAAAGAGACTCACTTACAATATCAATTTGCTAGAAATAAACTAAGCAAAACTAAGCTAGGAACTACTAGGGGGGTCATATGAAAGATCATACATCAATCCTCATCAAAGAATAAAATGCCCTGAGTGGTCACGGATGACCTCGCCAGCGCCCTAGGGGCCGGGATTGCCTTTAGAAACTCCATAAAAGTTTAGCTTGACCCACCTGGAAGGGGGGGGCAACCATATGGTAGAGGCTCTAGGATAGGGGGAGGGATGGGGGCGAGGGGGAAATGTCTGCACTCCAAGGGAGCTAAGGAGGGTTAACTCGCTTGCCTTCCACGGAGGGCAGGCCAGGGGAAGGATGTAGGAATTATCTATCAAAAAGGTGAGCACTTTGACTATCATCGCCCGAGGATCTCGGGGTGGGGAGGAGAAAGCTCTACCATTGTGCTCAAGCTAGAGTTTCCAGAGCAGGTGGGGTAGGCAGAAGGTCCAAAGGGATCAAAGGGTGGGATGGGAAAAGGGATTGGGCCACTGGATGAAGAGGTCAGGGATGGAGCCAAGAGGGACCCACTAGATGGAGAACTAGGTGAGGAGATGTCCTAGAGCCTCAAAGGAGAAGGGGCATCTGAAGAAGATATGGGTCATCGAATCCTAATCAGTGCAACACAAGTAGCATCTATTTGGGATCAAGAATCCCCTCTTGGATAGATTATCAATGGTGAGGATCTTATTTTGGATGGTAGTCCAGACGAAGAAGCTAATCTTAAGCATTAACTTCTTGGCCCACACCTTCTTGAGTAGGAAATGAGCCTCTTGGGGATCCCTTTGGAGGACATGGATGGATTTGATCGATAAGGAGCCATTGTTGGTGTTGTGCCAAACACACCTGTCCTCACCCTCACCTGAAGGGATGATATAAGTTTCGAGAAGGGCTGAGAAGCTGTTAGCTTGATGGGGAAATTGAGGAACTTCAATGGACCTCCATCCTAATTTGCCCTGACTCATGATGATATAATATGCCACCTTAGGTCCTTTGGAGGCCTCTAGGTGCGGTATCAAGACCATGAGGTCGGTATCTTCTCTCAGGGCCTTATCTCAGAGCCACTTGTCATTCTAGAAGTCAATCCTTGTCCCATCGTCAAGAATCCACCTGGTTCCTTTTTGGATGAGGTCCTTTGTGTGGGTTAGGGATTTCTAGAAGGCAGATCCATCTCGGGGTTGATGGTCACTAAGGAAGGGGTGTTGCTGAAGGTATTTTCTTCTTACAATGCTAACCCACTCGATCGAGAAGTTGGTGAAAACCTTCCAGGCATGCTTGGCCAAAAGGGCTTTGTTCATTAAGGAAACCCGATGGAGGCCGGTCCCACATTCATCTTTTGGGCAGTAATCTTTGGGGCGACAGACCAAAGACCATGCGACCAATGGGATCCTCTTATTCTCTTTGATTCCAAACCACAAGAAGTGCTTATGGATCTGCTTGATGTGAGCACCAATCGAGGTCAAGATTTTAAAAATAGACATGAAGTACACCATGATGCTTTAGATGCAGGTGGACGTGAGGGTGGCTTTGCCCGCCTGGGAGAGGATATGCCCTTTCCATGAGGCCAACTTCTTCTAGATTATTTTGACTAGGTTACTCCACAGGGCCTTGGAGGGGAAACCCACGAATAGGGGAAGCCCAAGGTAGGTGGTGGGGAGGGTGTCCGGGGAGCATCCCAGAATCTGGGCTATCTTAGCCTGCCTGGCCGAGGGAGTGTGGATGAAGTAAATTTTGCTTTTTTGGAGGTTTATTTTCTATCTGAATACCTCCTCATACTAGTGAAGAATCTACTTGATGACTTTAGCTTGAGCCACCGAAGTGGTGGTAGCTAAGATGGTGTCATCCACAAACTGTTGGTGGGACACTGAGGCCAAGCCTGAAGCTAGTATGATTCCAGAGATGAGCCCACTTTTGGTTGAACTCGAGATGGTGCATCCCAGGGCCTCTGCCAAAATGATGAAAAGGATGGGGGATAGAGGGTCACCATACCAAAGCCCTCTGGCATTGGGAAAAAGCCAATCGGGGATCCATTGACCAAAAATGAGAACCACAGGGATGACATGCACCATTTGATGAGATCAACCCAGGAGGAGTGGAAGCTAAATTTGAGGAGGACCTTGGTGAGGAACTCCCAGCTGACCCTATCGAAGGCTTTGTTCATGTCTAGCTTGAGGAGAAATGCTGGTCTTTTGGCAAGGGAAGCTGAGTGGAGGACCTCATGGATGATGATGATATCATCTATGATCACTCTTCCTTTGACAGACCTCCCATGATAGGAGGAAATGATAAGGGGGAGGATGTATTTGAGTCTATTCGCCAGGGCCTTGGTGAGGATCTTGTAGAGGATGTTGCACAGGCTAATGAGGCAAAAGTATGATAGAGATTTGGCCAACGGGGTTTTGGGGATCAGGGCGATGAAAGTGGAATTAATGCCTCTAGGGATGGATCTAGTGAACTAGAGGTCTCAGACTGTAGCACACACCTCTTTGCCGACCAAGTCTTAGAAGGTTTGGAAGAATCAGGGAGGGAAGACATTCAGGCTCGGGGCAGTATCTGGTTTCATGGAGAATAGGTCCACTTTGATCTCCCCATCTATGAGAGGGTTGAGGAGCACCTCATTGGTCTCAGGGGAAATAGAGGGAGGAATTTTTTTGAGGGCCACAAATATTTGGGAGGAAGGATTGGAATCAGTGTTGAGGAGCTCCTGGTTGAAGCTCGTTATCTTTGATCTAATTTCTTCCTCATCCCTTGTGGTCCTGCCATCACTGTAAATGAGCTCAGGGATTTTGTTGGTGCTCCAATTTTTGAGGGTGGAAGTGTGGAAAAATTTGGTGTTGGCATCACCGTCTTTGAGCCAGAGGGCTCTCGACTTCTGCCTCCAAAAGGTCTCCTCCCTAGCCAAAATATTGTGGTATTCAGCTAGGACTCTTTTTTCCTCCTCCCTCGAGCTTGGATCCTCACTTCCATCCTAGAATTTGCACTGAAGGTCTTTCAATTTTTTCTTCAAAATCTCCTTGCTCTCAAAGATATTTTTGAACACCTCCCTATTCCAGACCTTGAGGTTGTCCTTTAGAACCCTTAGATTCTGGTAGAGTTGTCCTATGGGGTACCCCATGGCGGGATGGCTCCACCATCTACCCACTTTATCCTTGAAGTCGAGATGGTGAAACCACATGGAATTGAACCGAAAAGGGATCTTGTGGGGAGGGCGTCTGCCAACTTTGAATAGGAGGGGGCTATGATCCAAAGCTATTTGGGAAGGGCTAGGAGGGTGGCATCAAAAATAAAGGGAATGTCCTCCCTGGACAGGAACACTTTATCTAGCTTGACTTGTATGAGGTTGGCCCCTTCTCATATATTGCTCCATGTGAACTTGGTTCCCTTCAGGTGAACATCCATGAGCTCATTGGCATCAGTGAACTCCCTGAAGTCCTCAATGCTTTTAGAGTTCAAGCCTATTTCCTCACATTTTTTTGAGGGGAAGAGGGGGCTATTGAAGTCATCCACCAGGATCTAGGAGAGGGGTGCAAACTCTTCTCTCATGAGGTTGAATTTATTCCATAGGGAGGCTCTCTCGATCGGGTTGTTGGGGGTATAGAGGTTGGAGAGGATCCAGCTCTACCTTGACTCCTGGCTATGAAACATGACATTGATGATTTTGGGAGAAGACAAGATCAATCTTCCTTCGACTATGCCTAGGTCCCATAGGCACATCAGTCCCCTTGTGGAGCCAAGGGTCGGGGTAAATAGGGAGTCACCATTGTTCCAGATCGCCTTGGAAACATTGGGGGAGGATTATTCGTCAAGCTTGGTTTCTTGGAGAAGCATAATAGTAGGTTTATGATCCCTGTGGAGCTGGGCTAGGATGCACCTCATGGGGACTCCATTGAGCTCTCTTGCATTCTAGGTAATGATCTTCATCTAACACCCTTGGGGGGTCCCTTGCCTCCCTTCCCCTATTGGGTGGGATGTTTGGATCTCAAGAGTTCTTCTTTTGGGAGGCTAAGGGCATCAACCAGGAGGGTCATCTGGAGGCCACTGGCAATATCATTCTTTGCTTGCTTTTTATGCTATTATCTGAGCGTGGGCTAGACTCTTTTCTTATTGCTCCAAAATCCATTGCAATTTTTTTATTGTGAGTCTGTTTAGGGCTAAACCCTTCAGGGGTATACTAGGAGAAGGTTGGGCTGCCATCATCGTCGCCCTCAGATGCCTCTGATCTACATTCTAAGGAAGCATGAGGAGGGAGGGAGAGGTTTAGGGGGGTTAGGGGATCATCATATGATGGAGGGTCTTCGATGATGGGGGGAGGTACGGGATGCTCAAGGAGGCTTTTTGGGATAGGCTATGGGGTGAGATGATCCTCGATCAGGGGATGGGAGGGGAAGGAATAAAATAGGAAGGTCACCTGGGATAAAGGGGGTTTGGGAGGACCATCAGGTTGGTGGGGAAGTTCCTCAAGACATCGTAGGGCCATAGATGAAACCTTGAGGCTAGGGTTAGGGTTGGTACATACCTAGTTTTTATCATCCGTTAGGATGGGGTCCACCTTCTATTTTTCTTTGTCAGCTGGATCGACCATCTTCCCGTGCCACTCTTGGGGTGGATGTTTGTGAGGAAGGTGCCTATATCTAGGGGGGCCATAGAAGGGGAACCTTTCGTACGACGACGCCTTCGAAGGGGGATCCTCCGGAGCTAGAGCTTTAGGCTTCTTAGAGAGGGGGCACTAATTGGGGAGATACCCCTACATGTTGCAGTGGGTGCAAAAGGCTGGTTTATTTTCATATTCTAGGGTTTGGCACCAAAAATAGGATCTTGATGAGATGGTGACCGAGGATGGGAGCTTCGATTCAAGGTTCATCATTACACATAACCTGACATGGACCATATAGGATCCAACCTTGGTGGCTAAGTCAAAAACCACCAGTTCCCCTATGGCTTGGGCGATGATTCTGAGCATGTACTCCTACCAGAGGTGGAAGGGGAGATCAAGTAGTCTGATACAGATCGAGGCATAGTTTATGTTCTAAGTGTTGGGGTTGAAATCGACAACCCAACATCTAAGGAAGAAGATTCTATTCCCCAGGAACTAGGACCATCCCATGAGAATCTTGCTTGTGTCTTCCCTATTGTTAAGTTTTATGAGGAATAACCCATTCGATAGGGCAACGATCTGCATGTTGCCTATGGTTTTCCATTTGGAGAAAGCCCATCGGTGAGTGGTTTCCATATCTGGGTGACCCCCAATAAATTTCTTGACTAGTGAGAAAGAGGAACCTGACACGAAGGATGAAAAAATGTCATCGTTGATTGAAATATGCATCCCTACTAAGGAGAGCCCCAAGGATGGAGATCGGGATGACTGGACTTGCCCACCATGATCTACACAAATAAGGATTTGCTAGACCCCTCGAGGGTAGAAACCTCAATGACTTTGTCATGTGGTTCTTTGTCTGGGGAAGGGCCCCTAGAGGCACCCTTGCAGCCTTCGAATCCTGGGCCCCTAGATGCTTGATGGGGTCTAGCATTGGGCCTAGCCTAGATCGAACCCATCCCTAGAACTGTCGCTTCTACAGAATCTGTTACTATAGATCTCGCTGCTCTAGATCCTGCTGCTGTCCGTGATCCTGCTCTTGCTCCCACCATAAAAAAATGTAGAATTTGATTTGTAAGAAGATCATAATATTATATTATCAGTCAAATATGTTTTACATAGTTATTTGAAATATATTCCCCTTTTCAAATCAATGCAGAGATTTGATTTGGATTAAAAATTAAAAATATAATATTGTAGATATTTTCATGCTTATCTCTATCGTCTTGGTATTGAGGACACACAAGATGCTTTGATGAGGGAATGGTCTCATTGATAGGCAGTAAGGGGGTCTTCAAAGCATTGAATGGAGGCAGGTGAGTGTGGGGGGAAGATAAGGAGGAGAAGGAACTCCATTGGGAGGAGGATGATAAATATTTTGTGGGATTGGGCCCTGGGAGGGAACTGAGGAAGCAATCATGGGAGCGAAGAGGAAGCCATCAAAGACCTGAAAGAACAAGAAAATATTACAGACTTACAAGGTAGGGCCTACCTCTTTAACTTCCATGAATTAGCACCATTTTGTTTGGAACAAACACTAACTTGTTGATTTCATCCTAGAATGGTTTAGAAATAAAGTTATGTATTGGCAATTTTATTTATGCCATTTAGGATATGTTCCCAAGTAGTATTAAAATCGACTTGCTTCAGCCAAGCCCCTCCCATAAATCTAGTCATAGTTGCTTAAGTATTGCGATAGGATGCTGATGAATCACCCTAACTAAAGAAAATCATTTGATTTTCCTTGTATATCAAAGCCACACGCCCTCCTAAAAACCTGGTAGCCACATATGGGAGGCTAGAGGAATCTTCGAGATGGGGATTGGTTGTTTGATTCCTTGGAGATCAAGGATCGAGAGTGTTTCCCAACTCTAATATTGGTATCATTTACAAACGTAATGCCTTGTTATGAGCTGCCTCTTCTGAATGGGTACTTGGTTAGGGAGTCTTAAAGTAGTCTCTACTCTAGACTGATGCCAGACTACCAAAGCAATGATTTGATAAAAAAATTGCTAGCCTAAGAGGTCACCCATGTTCGTGTCACAGAACAACACTGACCTCCATTGTGTAAATTAAATAAAATCTGGGTAATAACCTTAGAACGAAAGTATTGGTGGGTAGGCAAGGGTTTCTAATGTTGCTATCTTTGCTTAGTCCCATGCGAGATGTACAACAACAACAACCTAGTTTATTTGAACCTACACCTATTATAAGAAGAATCCAAGTGCACTAGATGCTTGGCCATCTTGAACCAACCGTTCGGTGCCAGTTGTTATGGCATGGGGTGTTCGTTAAATCACCGATTTTTTCTATGGGAAGGCACATTTTTCATCCCATGGAAACGTGGATTATGTGAAATTATATATAAACAAAGGTGTAACTAAATATTATGGTTGGTATTTAGTTATTTCTCCTCTGAAGCAAAATAAGAAGTTTGATTAAGTATAATGCATGATATTATGTTATATTTTGAAGCAAACTATCTATTTTGGGACTTTAATTTATAAAACCAAAGAAGAGTAGTCATTTGTGAATTAAAGTAATAGAGTTTTAATTTATTAATTTAAAGGGAAATTAATATAGTTTCATTTATATTTTAAGTTAGACTATATTTAAAGAAAATTAATATAGTTTCATTTATATTTGTAGTTAGACTATATTAAAAGGAAGTTAATATAGTTTCATTTATATTTGAAGTTAGACTATATTAAAAAGAAATTAATATAGTTTTATTATATTTGAATTTAGACTATATTAAAAGGAAATTAATATGGAATGAAAATTAATATAGTTTCGTTCATATTTGAAGTTAGACTATATTTAAAGGAAATTAATATAGTTTCGTTCATATTTGAAGTTAGACTATATTTAAAGGAAATTAATATAGTTTTTTGAAGTTAGACTATATTAAAAGTAGATCATGCCATGAAGAGCTTAACATAGTTACCTTGCATAGATTTGGATTATGTTATAAAGGAGCTTAACATAGCTATATTGCATTGAAAATGATTATGTTATAAAATATCTTAACATAGCTATATTGCATTGAAAAATGATTATGTTAAAAAAGAGTTTAACATAGTTATATTGCATTGAAAAATATTATGTTATAAAAGAGCTTAACATAGCTATATTGCATTGAAAAAGATTATGTTAAAAAATATCTTAACATAGCTATATTGCATTTAAAAGGATTATGTTATAAAAGAGCCTAACATAGTTATGTTGCATTGAAAAGGATTATGTTATAAAAAAATATATGATTTATGTTATAGTGTTTAGCATAGATTGTAATTAAGAGGAAATATGATTATGCTAAAGTTGATTAGCATAGATTATATTTAATGGAAATATGATTATGTTAAAGTTAGTTAACATAGATTGTATTTTAATGGAAATATGATTATGCTAAAGTTGATTAGCATAGATTGTATATAAATGGAAATTATGATTATTTTATAGTGTTTAACATAGATTGTAATTAAAAGGAAATTATGATTATGTCATAGTGTTTAACATAGATTGTAATTACAAGGAAATATAATTATGCTAGAGTCGATTAACATGGATTGTATTTGGAAGGAAATATGATTATGCTAGAGTTGATTAGCATAGATTATATTTAAAAGGAAATGTGATTATGCTAGAGTTGATTAGCATAGATTATATTTAAAAGGAAATGTGATTATGCTAGATTTGATTAGCATAGATTATATTTAAAAGGAAATGTGATTATGCTTAACTGGGAAATGGGCCTCTTGGGGATCCCTTTGAAGGGCATGGGCAGATTTGATCGAGAAGGAGCTGCTGTTGGTGTCGTGCCAAACACACCTATCCTCACCCTCACCTGAAGGGATGATAGAAGTGTCGAGAAGGGCCAAGAGGCTGTCAGTATGATGGGGAAACCGAGGAACTTTAATGGACCTCCAGCCTACTCTACCCTAACTCTTGATGATATAATATACCACCTTGGGTCCTTTGGAGGCCTCTAGGTGCGATATCAAGACCAGGAGGTTGGTATATTCTCTCAGGGCCTCGTACCGGAGCCACCTGTCATTCCAAAAGTCAATCCTTGTCCCATCATCAAGAATCCACCTGGTTCCTTTTCGGATGAGGTCCTTAGTGTGAGTCAAGAATTTCTATAAGGCAAATCCATCCTGGTATTGATGGTCACTAAGGAAGGGGTGCTGATAAAGGTATTTCCTTCTTACAATGCTAACCCACTCGATCGAGAAGTTGGTGAAAACCTTCCAGGCATGCTTGGCCAAAAGGGCTTTGTTCATCAAGGAAACCCGGTGGAGGTCGATCCCACTTTCATCTTTGGGGCGGTAGACTAGGGGCCATGCGACCAATGAGATCCTCTTGTTCTCTTCGCTTCAAAACCATAAGAAGCACTTCTGGATCTGCTCGATGTGGGCACCAATTGAGGTCAAGATTTTAAAAATAGACATGAAGTACACCATGATGCTTTAGAGGCAGGTAGACATGAGGGTGGCTTTGCCTGCCTGGGAGAGGAGATGCCCTTTCCATGAGGCCAACTTATTTTGGATTCTTTCGACCAGGTTACTCCACAAGGCCTTGGAGGGGAAACCGATGAATAGGGGAAGCCCAAGGTAGGTGGTGGAGAGGGTGTTCGGGGAGCATCCTAGAATCCAGGCTATCTTAGCCTGCCTAGCCTAGGGAGTGTGTATGAAGTAAATTTTGCTTTTTTGGAGGTTGATTTTCTGCTCAACTACCTCCTCATACTGGTGAAGAATCTGCTTGATGATTTTAGCTTGAGCCACCAAAGCGATAGTAGCTAAGATGGTGTCATCCACAAACTACTAGTGGGACATCGAGGCCAAGCCTAAAGCCAGTCTGATTCCAGAGATGAGCCTGCTTATGGTTGCACTTGAGATGGTGCATCCCAGGGCCTCTACCAGAATGATGAAAAGGATGGAGGATAGAGGGTCGCCTTGCCAAAGACCTCTGGTACTAGAAAAAAAGCTAGCCGAGGATCCATTGACCAAAATTGAGAACCATGGGGATGACACACACCATTTTATGAGATCAACCCAGGAGGGGTAGAAGCCAAATTTGAGGAGGACCTTGGCTAGGAACTCCCAACTAACCCCGTCGAAGGCTTTGTTCATATCCAGCTTGAGGATAAATGTTGGTATTTTGGCAAGGGAAGCTAAGTGGAGGACCTCATGGATGATGATGATCCCATCTGTGATCACTCTTCCTTTGACAGACCTCCCATGATAGGGGGAAATGATAAGGGGGAGGATGTATTTGAGTCTATTCGCTAGGGCCTTCGTGAGGATCTTGTAGAGGACGTTGCATAGGATAATGGGGCAGAAGTCTAATAGGGATTTGGCCATCAAGGTTTTGGGGATCAAGGCAATGAAAGTGGAATTAATGCCTCTGGGGATGGATCTAGTGAACTGGAGGTCTCATACTATAGCACACACCTCTTGGCTGACCAGGTCTTAGAATTTCTGGAAGAAGTAGGGAGGGAAGCCATTCGAGCTCGGGGAAACATTTGGTTTCATGGAGAACAAGGCCACTCTGATCTCCCCATCTATGAGAGTACTGAGGATCACCTCATTGGTATCAAGGAAAATAGAGGGAGGGATGTGCTCGAGGAGGACCGTAGCTACTTGGGAGGAAGGCTTGGAATTAGTGCTGAGGAGCTCCTGGTTGAAGCTCGTTGCCTCTGATCTGATTTCTTCCTCATACCTCATGGTCCTTTTGTCACTGCAAATGAGCTCAATGATTTTGTTGGTGCTCCAATTTTTGAGGGTGGAAGTGTGGAAAAATTTGGTGTTGGCATCACCGTCTTTGAGCTAAAGGGCTCTCGACTATCTCCAAAAGGTCTCCTCCCTAGCCAAAATATTGTGGTATCCAGTTAGGACTCTTTGTTCCTCCTCCCTCAAGCCTAGATCCTCACTTCCATCCTAGAATTTGCACTGAAGGTCTTCCAATTTTTTCTTCAAAATCTCCTTGCTCTCGAAGATATTTCTAAACACCTCCCTGTTCTAGACCTTGAGGTTGTCCTTCAGAACCCTCATATTCTGGTAGAGTTGTCCTATGGGGTGCCCCATGGTAGGATTGCTCTACCATCTACCCACTTGATCCTTGAAGTCAGGGTGGTGAAACCACATGGAATCAAACCGAAAAGAGCACTTATGGGGAGGGCATCTACCAACTTTGAAGAGGAGGAGGTTGTGATCCAAAGCTATTTTGGGAAGGGCCAGGAGGGTGGCATCAAAAAATAGAGGAATGGCCTCCCTGGATAGGAAAACTCTATCTAGCTTGACCTGTATGAGGTTGGCCCCTGCTTGTCTATTGCTCCATGTGAACTTGGTGCCCTTTAGGTGAACATCCATGAGCTCATTAGCATCGGTGAACTCCCCGAAGTCCTCCATGCTTCTAGAGTTCAAGCCTGTTCCCTCACATTTGTCTTAGGGGAAGAGGGGGCTATTGAAGTCACCCTCCAGGATCTAGGGGAGGGGTGTGAACACTTCTCTCATGAGGCTAACTTCGTTCCATAGGGAGACTCTCTCGATCGGGTTGTTGGGGGCATAAAGGTTGGAGAGGATCTAGGTATACCCTGACTCCTAGATGTGAAACATGACGTTGATGATTTTGGGAGAAGATAAGATCAATATTCCTTATATTGTGCTCAGGTCCCACAGGTACATCAGCCTCCCTATGAAGCTGAGAGTCTGGGTAAAGAGGGAGTCGTCATTGTTCCAGATCACCTTGGCGACCTTGGGGTAGGATTATTCGTCAAGCTTGGTTTCTTAGAGAAGCATAATAGTAGGTTTATGATCCCTATGGAGCTGGGCTAGGACACACCTCATGGGGGATCCATTAAGCCCTCTTACGTTCCAAGTAATGATCTTCATCTGACACCATTGGGTGATCACTTGCCTCCCTTCCCCTACTAGACAAGAGGTTTGGATCTCAAGAGTTCTTCTTTTGGGAGGCTAAGGGCATCAACTAGGAGGGTCGTCTGGAGGTCGCTGGCAATCTCATCCTATGATTTCTTGTTACACTATTCTCTAAGTATGGGTTGGTGTATTTCGTTCTTGCTTCCAAAATCCATTGCAATTTTTTTGTTGCAAGTTGGTTTGGGGCTAAACCCTTTAGGGGAAGACTAGGAGAAGGTTAGGTTGCCATCGTCGTCACCCTCAGATGCCTCTAATATGCATTTTGAGGAATCCTAAGGAGGGAGGGGGATGTTTAGGGGGGCAAGGGATCATAAGATGGTGGAGGGCCTTCGGTGAGGGGGGGAGGCACGGGATACTCAAGGAGGATTTTCGGGGTAGGCTCCTGGGTGAGATGACCCTCGATCGAGGGATGGGAGGGGTGGGACTCAAATAGGGAGGTCAATTGGGAGAAAGAGGGTTTGGGAGGACTGTTAAGCTAGTGGGGAGGTTCATTAGGACATTGCAAGGCCGTAGATGAAACCTCTAGGTTGTGGTTAGGGTTGGTGCATACCTAGTTTTGATGATCCATCAAGATGAGGTCCGCCTTCTATTTTCCTTTGTCAGCTGGATCAACCATATTCCCGTGCCACTACTAGGGTGGATGTCTATGAGGAAGGTGCCTGTATCTAGGGGGGCCATAGGAGGGGAACCTTTCATGCGATGATGCCTTCGGAGGAGGATCCTACAGAGTTGGAGCTTCAGGCTTCTTAGAGAGGGGGCATTGATTGGAGAGATGCCCTTTCATGTTGTAGTGGGTGTAAAAGGCTAGTTTATTTTCATATTCTAGGGTTTAGCTCCAAAAATAGGGTCCTAATGAGATGGTGACCAAGGATGGGAGCTCTAATTCAAGGTTTGTAGTCACGTATAACTTGGCATGGACCATACAGGATCCAACCTTGGTGGCTGAGTCAAAAAATACAAGTTTCCCTATGGCCTGGGTGATGAGTCTAAGCACGTACTCCTACCAAAGGTGGAAGGGGAGATCAAGCAGTCTGATCCAGATCAGGGCACAGTTTATGTTCTGAGTGATGGGGTTGAAATCGACAGCCTAAATTCTGAGGAAGAAGCTTCTATTCCCTAGGAACCAGGGCCTTCCCATGAGAATCATGAGTGTGTCTTCCCTGTTGTTAAGTTTTATGAGGAAGAACCCCTTCGACAGGGCAACGATCTACATGTTTCATGTGGTTTTCCATTTGGAGAAAGCCCATCGATGAATGGTTTCCATATCTGGGTGACCCCCAATGAATTTCTTGACCAGGGAGAAAGAGGAACCTAACACGAAGGATGAAAATACGACATACTTGATCGAAATGTATGTCCCTACCAAGGAGAGCCCCAAGGATGGAGCCTGAGATGACTGGACTTACCCACCATGATATTCACAAACAAGGGTTTGCTAGACCCCCAGAGGGCAGACACCCCAATGATTATGTCAGGTGGTTATTTATTTGGGGAAGGGCCCCCAGAGGCACCCTTGTAGCCTTCAGGGCCTAGGCCCCTAGACGCCTTATGGGGTCTGGCATTGGGCCCAACCTGGCCTGAACCTACCCCTAGAACTGTTGCTTATTTAGAATTCGCTATTGTAGATCTTGCTACTCCAGATACTGCTGTTGTCCTGGATCTCGCTCCTGCTCTTGCTATAAAAAAATGTAGAATTTGATTTGTAAGAAGATCATAATATTATATTATAAGTAAAATATGTTTTAAATAGTTATTTGAAATATCTACCCCTTTTCAAATCAATGCAGAGATTTGATTTGGTTTCAAAATTAAAAATATAATATTGTAGATATTTTCATCCTTATCTCTGTCGTCTTGGTATTGAGGATACACGGGATGCTTTGATGAGGGAATGGACTCCTTGATAGGTAGTAATGGGGTATTCAAAGCATTGAATGGAGGCAGGTGAGTTTTGGGGGAAGATAAGGAGGAGAAGGAACTCCATTGGAGGGAGTATGATAAATATTTTACAGGATTGGGCCCTGGGAGGGCATTGAGGAAGCAATCATAGGAGTGAAGAGGAAGCCATCAAATACCTGAAAGAACAAGAAAATCTTACAGACTTACAAGGTAGGGCCTACCTCTTTAACTTCCATGAATTAGCACCAATTTGTTTGGAACGAACACTAACTTGTTGATTTCACCCTAGAATGGTTTAGAAATAAAGTTATGTATTGGCAGTTTTATTTATGGCATTTAGGATATGTTCCCAAGTAGTATTAAACTCGACATGCTTCAGCCAAGCCCCTACCATAAATCTAGTCGTAAATGGCTTAAGTATTACGATAGGATGTTGATGAATCACCCTAACTAAAGAAAATCATCTGATTTCCCTTGTATCTCAAAGCCACATGCCCTCCTAAAAACCTGGTAGCCACATATGGGAGGCTAGAGGGATCTTTGAGATGGGGATTGGTTGTTTTATTCCTTGGAGATCAAGGATCGATAGTGTTTCCCAACTCTAATCTTGGTATCATTTATGAACGTAATGCCTTGTTATGAGCTGCCTCTTCTGAATGGGTACTTGGTTAGGGAGTCTTAAAGTAGTCTCTACTCTAGACTAATGCAATATTACCAAAGCTATGCTTTGATAAAAAATTTGGTAGCCTAAGAGGTCACCCATGTTTGTGTCACAGAACAACACTGACCTCCATTGTGTAAATTAAATAAAATCTGGGTAATAACCTTAGAATGGAAGTATTGGTGGGTAGGCGAGGGTTTCTAATGTTGATATCTTTGCTTAGTCCCATGCGATATGTACAACAACAACAACCTAGTTTATTTGAACTTGCACCTACTATAAGAAGAAGTCAAGCACACTAGACGCTTGACCATATCGAACCAACCACTCGGTGCCAGTTGCTATGGCACAGGGCATTTGTTAAATCATCGATTTTTCTATGGGAAGGCACATTTTTCATCCTATGGAAACGTGGATTATGTGAAATTATATATAAACAAAGGTATAACTAAATATTATGGTTGGTATTTAGTTATTTCTCCTCTGAAGAAAAATAAGAAGTTTGATTAAGTATAGTGAATGATATTAGGTTATATTTTGAAGCAAACTATTTATTTTGGAACTTTAATTTATAAAACCAAAGAAGAGTAGTCATTTGTGACTTAAAGTAATAGAGTTTTAAATCTATTAATTTAAAAGGAAATTAATATAGTTTCATTTATATTTGAAGTTAGACTATATTAAAAGAAAATTAATATAGTTTCATTTATATTTGATGTTAGACTATATTAAAAGGAAATTAATATAGTTTCATTTATATTTGAAGTTAGACTATATTAAAAGGAAATTAATATAGTTTCATTTATATTTGAAGTTAGACTATATTAAAAGGAAATTAATATGGAATGGAAATTAATATAGTTTCATTTATATTTGAAGTTAGACTATATTAAAAGGAAATTAATATAGTTTCATTTATATTTGAAGTTAGACTATATTAAAAGGAAATTAATATAGTTTTTTGAAGTTAGACTATATTAAAAGTAGACCATGCCATGAAGAGCTTAACATAGTTACCTTGCATAGATTTGGATTATGTTATAAAGGAGCTTAACATATCTATATTGCATTGAAAAGGATTATGTTATAAAAGAGCTTAACGTAGTTATATTGCATTGAAAAATGATTATGTTAAAAAAGAGTTTAACATAGTTATATTGCATTGAAATGGATTATGTTATAAAAGAGCTTAACATAGTTATATTGCATTGAAATGGATTATGTTATAAAAGAGCTTAACATAGTTATATTGCATTGAAATGGATTATGTTATAAAAGAGCTTAACATAGTTATATTGCATTGAAAAGGATTATGTTATAAAAGAGTGTAACATAGTTATGTTGTATTGAAAAATGAATATGTTGTATTTATAAGAAAAAATATGATTTATGTTATAGTGTTTAACATAGATTGTAATTACAAGGAAATATGATTATGCTAAAGTTGATTAGCATAGATTGTATATAAATGGAAATTATGATTATGTTATAGTGTTTAACATAGATTGTAATTAAAAGGAAATTATGATTATGTCATAGTGTTTAACATAGATTGTAATTACAAGGAAATATGATTATGCTAGAGTCGATTATCATGGATTGTATTTGGAAGGAAATATGATTATGCTAGAGTTTATTAGAATAGATTATATTTAAAATGAAATGTGATTATGCTAGAGTTGATTAGCATAAATTATATTTAAAACAAATGTGATTATGCTAGATTTTATTAGCATAGATTATATTTAAAAAGAAATGTGATTATGCTAGAGTTGATTAACATAGATTATATTTAAAAGGAAATGTGATTATTCTAGAGTTGATTAGCATAGATTATATTTAAAAGGAAATGTGATTATTCTAGAGTTGATTAGCATAAATTATGTTTAAAAAGAAATGTGATTATGCTAGAGTTGATTAGCATAGATTATGTTTAAAAGGAATGTGATTATACTAGAGTTGATTAGCATAGATTATGTTTAAAAGGAAATGTGATTATGCTAGTGTGGATTAGCATAGATTATATTGTATTGAAGAGGAAATATGATTATGTTAAAATTAGTTAACATATATTGTATTTAAATGGAATATGATTATTCTAGAGTTGATTAGCATGGATTGTATTTGGAAGGAAATGTGATTATGCTAGAGTTGATTAGCATGGATTGTATTTGGAAGGAAATGTGATTATGCTAGAGTTGATTAGCATGGATTGTATTTGGAAGGAAATGTGATTATGCTAGAGTTGATTAGCATGGATTGAGTTTAAAAAGAAAAATTGTGGATTATGTTATATGTTAGATAACATGGTTAAAGGAATAATTGTGGATTATGTTATACACTAGATAAACTAGTTAAAGGAAAAACTGTGGAGTATGTTATATTTTAGATAACATAGTGGTAATGGTTATGCTAAAGATATTAGTGTACTTTGTAATGAAAGGAAAGTAAATAGAAAGTGGTTTATTAGATTAACTAAAGGTATGGGACTTTAGTTAGTTTAGTAAATGAAAAGTGGTTTATTAGATTAACTAAAGGTATGGGACTTTAGTTAGTTTAGTAAATGGAAAGTGGTTTATTATATTAACTAAAGGTATGGGACTTTAGTTAGTTTAGTAAATAGAAATTGGTTTATTAGATTAATTAAAGGTATGGGAATTTAGTTAGTTTAGTAAATGGAAAGTGGATTATTAGATTAACTAAAGGTATGGGACTTTATTTAGTTTAGTAAAATGGAAATATTCTTATGAGGTATCTTGTACTGATCGTATAAGCACACTAAAGCAATTGTGGAAATTGTTGTGTAGATGAATTGAGCATTCCACGATAAATTTGTATGCACTATGTTTTCTATGTATTGTATTGGCTTATGTTTGGAAGAAAAGGATTATGGATCCTTGTATTTGTAAAAGACCAAACTTATGCAATATATGGAATGTATTTGAGGCTGGGTTTTCCCATAAGGGTTTTCCCCAAGGTATATATTGTGTTATGGGTATCTTCTTTGATCTTTATTTATGTGTTTCTTTGTTGTGGTTTCTGTGTTTACTTTTAATATGCCTTTGCTAGTTAATCCTTATGTTTTGATTTGATCTAGTGCTTGGTTTATATTTTTATTTATTTGTTTAAATGTGATATTTGGTGGTTGTTAAAATGTGATGTTGTTAATTATTTAAAAAAAAATTATAGTAGTAAATTGTGGCATCCCTAGGTTGGTTGAGTTTTGGGGTGTTACAACTAGATGAAGCATAAGAAAACCAAGAGGTAAAACTAAAAATGAAATCAATTCCTAAAGGTATGGTCTCTCTTGAAAAATTATTTGATATTGATTATGAAAGTAAGAAATATAGTAAAGTTTCATTTCAAAATGATGCATGTGATACTATCAATATGGGGACTAGTAAAAATTTACAGAATGTGTTAATAGAAAAATCTTGCACTAATCTGGAAAGAGAAAGGAATTATACAAGCTCTTAAATATTATAGAGATATCATAGCTTGGAGCTATGAAGATCTAAAAACATATAACCAATCCGTTATTACTCATACTATCTCTCTAAAACCATAAACAAAGCCATTTAGGCATAAACAAATATCTATTAATACATTATTAGAACATCTTATTCAGAAGGAGGTCCAAAAGCTCTTAGATGCATGTATTATCTTTCCCATTAGGTATTTAACCTTGGTAGCTAATATAGTTCCTATTGGAAAGAAAACTGGAGAAATCAATCTGTCCATTGAATTTAGATATCTTAATAAGGCTTCTCAGAAAGATAATTATCCTTTGTCCTCCATAGATCACATTTACAAATGGTAAATGGATCTGAAATGATGTCTTTCTTAGATGGATATTATAGATATAACCATATTATGATAGATCCCAATGATAGAAGGAATATCACATTTACCATTAAATGGGGCATCTTTGCTTATAGGAGAAAGCCCTTTGGATTGATTAACACAGGTGTTACTTTTCAAAGAGAAATGGATTATGCTTTTAGAGACCTAATTGGAAAATGCATATTCATATATATTGATGATATTATTTTGTTTTCAAATAAATGTGCCAATCATGTTAGTGACTTAAGAAAAGCATTCCAAAAATATAGAGAACATGGTATTTTATTAAATCTCAAGAAATGAATTTTTGGAGTAATTGAAGAAAAACTTTTAGGTCATGTTATTTCTAAAGATGGTATTTCAATTGATTATGAAAGAGTAGAGGCAATACAAAAATTTCCTCTCCCAGGCAGTAAGAAAGAATTCAAATCATTTTTTGGAAAGATTAATTTTTTTAGAAAATTCATCTCAGGATTTACTGAAATAGTTAGACCACTAAACAATATGCTCAAGAAAGATGTTGACATTACTTGGACTCCTAAAGCCCAAGCAACCTTTCAAGGAATTAAAGATGTTATATCCAATGCTCTAGTTTTAGTGAGTTCAGATTATATACAACCATTCTATATTTACTCATTTGCTTCTGAACATTCAACTGGCAATGTATAAACATAGAAAAATGAAAATAAAGAAAATCCAATAGCCTTTATGAGCTCCCTTCTAAAATATGCCCAACTGAAATATATAGTTATTGAAAAACAAGCATATACTTTAGTGAATGCGAAGAAGAAATTCAAGAATTATATTCTACACAGTAGGATATTTGCAATTGTGCTAGACCCAGTTGTTAAAACCATGTTAATGCAAAATAAATTAAGAGAAAGAAGAGGCAAGTGGATGACAACTTTGCAGGAGTTTGATTTAGAAATACAACCTATGAAATTGGTTAGAGGCTAAGGCTTAAGCAAAACAATAGTTGAAATAGATCTTCATATCCTCTACCAACAATATTATGTGGATAATATCACAATTGATGAGTGGTATAAAGGCATTGTCTACTACCTACTCAATAATAAATGCTCAAATTATTTTAATACTACTCAAAGAAGAGCATTATGTCTAAAGAGTGCTAGCTTCATGATCAAAGCAGGTATACTATACATAAGAAACTATGAAGAAATTTATCTTAGATTCTTAAACAAAGATGAAGCTACTCAAGTCCTCAATGAATTCCATGGAAAATATGGGACCAGACATGGTTCAACCAATGCCATTGCACATCAAATATTGAGAGTTGGATATTACTATCTACTTGTGTAGCGTAGTTGGTGAAAGTATTGGATGTTGGTAGAAGTCGACCTAGGTTCCATTCTCCCTACCTCCATACTTTAGATATACGGTGTAGTTGGAAATGTCCTATGTGTTGGTAGAGGTCGACAAGGCTCCATTCCTCCTACACCCACCTTGTTGATAGGGGTCCAGACCCCTCTAAAAATCTTGTGTTTACCCTAAATATTTTAATTGAGTGTACCTTACCTCTAAGCTATGGAGGAGAATGGTCATCTTACTTGGCTTACAGTGGTCCAAATTTTCTACTTTTGAATAGCTTTGGAGGGATTGGTCTAAATAGGAGGATGTTGATCATTTCATTAGGTAGTTAGTTTGGATGGGTTCTACCATGCTACCTTGGAAAATATAGAATTAAAGGAACAACCAGATTTTCAATCAAGAAATAAAGGATATTTGCTATATCTAGCAAAAGACCATTGCCAACTTAGTTGAATCAGTCCAACAAATCCTTAATAATCCCTAAAAATCCCACCAAAAATGAGATCAAGTGATGCAAATATTTAAGATTAACTCTTCTAAGGGAAAATGACTGAAAGGGAATGTGAGTAATTGCAAGATAGAAAGAACAAGGAATTGGCAGCCTCCTCCTAAGAATTATGGAAAAGTCAACACTGAAGGAGCCTCTAGGAGGAACCCTGGAAAAGATAATGCAGGAAAAATTGGTAGAATTTCATATGGCTCTGTGGTTTTCACTTTTACTGAGAATTTGGGTATCCTTTCCAATAACCTTTCTGAGGGGTATGATATCTTCAAAGGCCTTCAAGAGGCTGCTAAGGTTGGATGGGAAAAGGTGTTGGTTGAATATGACTCCCAACTCATGATTAATCTTCTCAAGACTCCTTCTAAGAATCATAAGGTTGATTGGAGAATAAAAAAAATTGTTGAGAATATTCAATTAATCCAAATGGACTTTTTGAAAGTGGATTACAATCATGTGGTCAGATAATAGAATAAGAGTGTTGATGCTTTAGCTAATTGGGCATTAGGTAAAGGTGATCTTACTTGCTATGACCACCCTCCCAGATGGTGGGCTTCACAAATAAGGGAAGCTTTGTTTTTTATCCTTTCTTTGGATGGCTCTAGTACTAGAGGTACCTAGTTTCTTTTTGCTTTGTTTTTGCTTCTCTTTGGTTCGATCAGGGTATTTTAGTTCCCTAGATTAGACATATCTTTCCTATGTTTCCTCTATTGAATCTTGCCTTAATAGTATTTTGACCTAGAAAGGTCGTAGTTGTGTTTTATTTTTTTGTTTTCCTTTTTTTTTTTTTTCAAGGGATGTGTTTTTTTGTATTGTTTTGTTTTAGTTGTTTTTTTTTTGTGTTTTTGTTGTTTTTTATGTTTTTGTGTTTTTTCTTTTTTTTTGTGTTTTTGTTGTTTTTCATGTTTTTGTTTTTTGGGTTTTGTGTTTTTGTTTTTTTTTTTAAGTGTGTGTGTTGTTTTATTGTTTTTATGGTTTTCTTATGTGTTTTGTGTTTTGTTGTTATTTTTATTTTATTTATATATATTTATTTGTTTGTGTTTTTTTATGCTTTTATGTTGTTTTTGTTTGTTTTGTGGTTTTTATTTTTGTTTGATTGTCTTTGTTTTTTGATGTTGTATTTTTTGTGTTTGTTTGTGTTTTGTGTTTGTTTGTTATTGTTTTTGTTGTTTTAGGCATGCTCATTGAGTGTACCGAAGGGGGTAGGACAGGTGTGAGCCCTGGGTGTTTTTGAAGGAATAGATACCTCTACCTCCTTGGGACTTACCCAAAAATGGCATACCATTTGAGGTGTTTTCCATAAATAAAAAAAGAGTTGGATACTAATGACCTCATATTTTTAAAGATGCCCATGCCCATGTTATATCCTGTTATACCTACCAAATTGTTGCCAATAGAGAAAGAAATGCTTCTATACCTTTACAACCAGTATTTGAGACCCATCCTTTTGACCAATGGGGATTAGAATTTTGAGGAGTCATAAATCCTATTTATTCTACTAGTCATAAATACATTTTTACTACAACAAATTATTGCACTCATTGGACAGAAGCTCAGGTCACTAAAAATTACACTACAAAAGTTGTGATTAAATTTCTTGAGGATCACATTGTCACTAGATTTGGAATATCTTACTATTTAGTTTGTGATAATAGCTCAACCTTTACATCACTTCAATTTGTAGAATGGGCTTATTATAACAAAGTGACCATAAAAATTTCTTCTAACTATTATCTATAGGGAAATGGTTTAGTTGAATCTACCAATAAAAGTTTGCTGACAATAATAAAGAAAATCCTAGAAAGAAACCCTAGATATTGGCATAATAGACTCAAGTACACCTTATGGATAGATAGGAAAAGAATCAAAGCCTCAATAGGTACATCACCTTATAATTTTGTGTATGGCCAAGATCCTGTCTTTCCTACCAACCTAAAATTGTTGACACTTCTATTCATAAAAGACTACTTGGAAGTTAATGATAAAGTAGAAGCTAGGCTGACTAATCTCATGAATTTATATGAGAAGAGAGAAGATGCTCTGCAACACTTCAATAAGCACCAAGAGATAATCAAAATATGGTTTGATAAAATATCTAGGATTAAAGCCTTTAGAATTGTTGACTTAGTATTATTGTGGGATAAAGTACATGAAAAGAAAGGAGACCATGATAAGTTTGATAACCTTTCATTAGGTCCCTACCAAATATCAGAAATTTTAGGGGAGAATGCTTTTAGAATAAATAATCTGAGTGGAGAAGATATTCCTTTACTTGTTAATGTACAGTTTTTGAAGCATTACTTCCATCCTTGAAACAACACAAATGAGACAACCATATACTATAGTTTTTTGTTTTGTTCTATTTTAGAAATTTTCTTTTTCTTATGTTTCTTTCTTTGGGTAGAGTTTCTAATTTTTTTTTAGATTAAGTGTTGTTTAAGTTTTTTAGTTTTGCCATCATGCTTAGTGTTCAAATGTTGTTTTATTTTCATTTATTTTATTGTGTTTGCTTTTACCCACTTTCATTTGATCAGTTGGATTATTTTGTTGTAAGTTCTTCATTCTGATTTACTTGGTAAATTATACTTCTTTTAAGTTTCTTATTTGTATCATGTTTTGGTTTCCATCCACATTTTTGTCAATTTATACCCATTTCTCCAATTGGATGGTTCATGCAATTGCAATTGACTTTTGATTCCTCTAAAGGGGAATGTGCTTATGTAGCTGAGGATGAATTACTTCCTTTGAAATTAGATGAAGTTGATGATTAGTGAATTAGATTAGTTGGTTTTAATCTTTGTTTATGGGGCTAGAATGAATGAAGTTGAACTAGTGTAACTTAATGCTAAAGTTGCACATTTATTAACACATTAAAATGATTCTCAGGTCATGAAGATAAGATCATATTGGTTTGATGATTAGGTAAAAATATATATACTCTATTTATAGCCTTATAGATCCCTAACCCAAAAGCACTCTCAATGCTTGCAATTTATCAAAATACTTCTTGAATAAGAAGGAAAATATTAATAATACAGTGAAGTAAAGTTCTTGGATGCTTTAGATAATCTATAACGGGGCTATAGATACCTGGTCGATAGTAGAGCAATGTCTAAAAAGTATCAAGGTCATGTCCATCGGATCTATGAACACTTGACTGGAAGTGGAACAATGCAAAGGCAAATCATTTTTTTTAGTTAAATAATTTAATAGCCTAACTTCAAACCAAGTGATGGAAGTTTGATTGATTTAGGAATGGATATGAATGCACTAGCACACACTTTAAGCTAAAGCATTAAGGAAGCTAAGATGCATGAAAGTTCAATTTTGGTCTATTGAGAATTACTTTCAACCAATTATTATTCATTTTTGAACAATGCAACTTTATTTCCAAGATATCATGACTTCATTCCTGGGCAATACGAATTCACCTCTTAGCTATTGAAAGTCATTTTAGGCAATGAACATTATATCTTGGATGATAAAGAATTAATTTTAGGTTAATCAATATTAATTTTGTACTTATTAAGGGATGTCTTCTCAGCTCTCTAAGATGTTCTTAGATATCTCATCATTCCTAGGGATGTCAACTCTACTTTCATTGCCCTCATCCCCAAGTGCGTTGATTGTAAATTAGTCTCTGACTACCACCCCATCATCCTATTGCTAATGGGACACCATGGGAAGGGATGTCTGCTCAGTTCTCCAAAATGTTCAGAGATCTCTCATCATTCCCAGGAACATCAACTCTACTTTCATTTCCCTCATTCCTAAGTGTGTTGACTATAGATTAGTCTCTGACTACCGCCCCATCAGCCTGTGTAACGTTCTTTACAAAATATTAACTAAAGCTATAACCACAAAAATGAAGGAGGCCCTTCCTCTCATAATTAACCCCTATCATGGAAGCATTGTCCAAGGCAGATCCATAAAATATGGGGTGATCATTATCCATGAAATTTTGCACTCTATCTCTAGTAGCCAAAATTTTGGATTTCTCCTCAAACTTGATATGAACAAAGTCTTTGATAGGGTGTCATAGCATTTCATTTTTTATGTCCTCCTTAAGTTTGGATTTTTCCCTCAATGGGTTGCTCTCATAAAATCATGTATTTATTTTATGTGGTTTTCTATCATTGTTAATGGATATATCGATGGCTACTTTAGAAGTGCTAGAGGTCTTATACAAGGGGACCTGATGTCACCTTGCTTGTTCATCATCCTAGTTGATTCCCTGGGGTGAACTCTCAAATCCACCAAGAATCTCAAGGCCATTTCAGAAATTAAACCTACTTCTCTATTATGTCCCATCACCCACTAGTAATTTGTTGATGATACAATCCTAGCCACTCTTACCTCAGTCACTGAAGCCCAGTCTATCAAGACAATCCTTAACATTTATGAGCAGGCTGCTATCTAACTTGTCAACTATACCAAAAGTAAAATTTTCTTCATTAATACCCCCATCACATGCCAATTGAGAATCTCCAAAATCCTCCAATGCACCATTGATAACCTCTCATCCTCATACCTGGGCCTTTCCATTTTTACCGATATCCCTATAGAAAGCATGTGGAATAATGTCATAGACAGACTCCTCAAGAAGTTGGCTCGATGGAAAGGATTATCCTTAACCAAGCTATTAAATCTACCCTTGTCCATGCCTACCTCTAAAGCATACATGTTTACTTCCTATCTATCTTCAAAGCTCATGCTTCTATTTGTGCCAAAATTGAACAAATTCAAAAGAGGTTCCTTTGGTCAGGTCCTTTTCATTTGGTGGCATGGGATAAATTTTGCATCCCCAAAGCTTAGGGAGGTCTTAGTTTTATATGGATTGGTAAGATGAATCTTACCCTTATTACTAAATAAGGCTAAAATATCTTCACTAGTGCTAATGTAGAGTGGGTCTCCATTATTAACAGGAAGTATCAGTAGAACCACAATCTCCTATATGATGGCATCCCCCAATATGGATATGTATTTTGGAATTATATCATTAAAACTAAGGACATAATAAAAAATAATTTTAGATGGCAGCTCAAACATGGTAATACCATTAATTTTTAGAATGACCCCTAGATCTGTGACTACCCCCTCATTGCTAACCCCACCCTTGCCACTCTCAAACCCACTACCAATTTTTTTTTTGGTTTCAAGATCTCCAAATATTTTACCCTTTCCCATGGTCATTTATCCTAGAATCTCATCCTTAGTACCCTCATTCCTAGACAACTCACATTAGCCATCAACTCCCTTTTTGCTATCCTCAACCAATGCATCATCCCCCTCACTTATTTACCTAATTTCCCCATTTGGAAGTTATGTGATGATGGAATCTTCTTTGTCAAGTCTACGTACTTGATCTAAGTCAACCCCCCATATGCACGATCTTGGTCAACCTCATTTGGCTCAAGTGCCTTACACCTAAAGTTGGCTTATTTTCTTGGCTACTTACCCAAAAAAATCCTGACCATCGATAATATTATGACTAGAGGGGTGATGATTCCCAACTATTTCTATCTCTACAATTCTACCTAGGAGTCTACCTACCATCTCTTCATGGATTTTACTTTCACTAAAGTTATCCTAAGTCTCATATTCAGTACTTTTAGCATTGCTTGGGCCCGACCTCATTCCTTAGTTGAAATTTTCACCTAATGACCCAAACCATTCCACAATAGCATAATAAAATCCCTATGGACCCTTTGCCTCCAACATTTCCTTTGGCAAGTTTTGCTTGAGCACAAAAACAGAGCCTTTGTTAACTTGTCAAGATATCCTATATCTATCGGCAATAGAGTGCTTTGTTATGGCAATGAAAATGCCTATCTTTTCCCCTACACAAGATCCCTTGATTTTGGAATCGAATCCATCATTGCTTCCACCCTTAATCTATCTATGGATCTCTCCCTCACCCCTTTGCCTACCAATACCTGATCCAATGATTTTTTGATCCCTCCTCTTGAAGGATGGCTTAAGCTCAAATTTTATGGATCTTCCAAAGGTAATTTGGGAAGGGTTGGAGCTGGTGGTATTTTCATAGATCATAATGGTAAAATTATCATTGTCTTTGCTAAAGACCTAGACATCCAATCCAATCACATAGCTGAAGCATGAGCTCTCTTACACGGGATCTCAATTATTAGTAATCTCTAATGCAGGTTGATCATTGAAGGTGACTCCCTGAATATCATCAACTATTATAAAATCAACAAGGCACCAAACTAGAGAATAAGAAACAATATTTTATAAGCCAAAAGACTCCTCCACAGTCGACACGTATTTATTATCTAGCACGTATTTAGAGAAGCCAATCGTGCAATGGATTCACTTGCTAACCTTGGTCCACATAAGCATCCCCTAAGTGTATGGTTCAATTATTTTTCTCAAATTCTTATCCATATTGTGGCTATTGATTAGGCCAAGTCCCATTGAGACTCTTTACTTGCCCGATGCTCGTGGTCAACTTCTTCATGGACCTATCCTAATTCTTGATAAAAAGCTCCTTGTTGCCTGATTTTCTACGTGTCTTGATCCCTTGCCTTCCACCCTATCTATCCACATTACCTCCTTGCACCCCTTCATCGTTACCCCTCTTTCCTTCCATGCAACAACCCCTTTCCACATCACCCTGTCTATCCACGTCACCCCCATCAACCTTTGCTTCACGTTTCCCCCTTCCACATCATCATCATTCCACTTTCCTTCCACATCGTGCTCCACCACCCACCTCACTATTCACCTTCCATTTCCTTTCTCTATTGTTTATCAAGTCACGTGTCATATGCCTTCCACCTATTGGAGTTTTGGTTTGAGTTTTCCAACTTGGTCTTTCTCCTCACCTCATTTTTATTGGTTGAAGATCGCGTGCCACCTTGGTTGGCCATCATAATCCTTCCAAATACTTAGATTACCAATCTATTGCACTCACTTCTTTTTCATGCTCAAAATATCAATCACCCTCAGGAACACATCTCTATCATCTACAAATATCTAAAGGGACATCAGATGAGCAGACATGCAAACAAATTGCACCTTTAAGTTCAACCAAGATGTACATCACCTCCATCGCTTTCACCCCTACCTTGGCCAGTACTTCAAAACCTCCACTTTTCATCCCTAGTTCACCATGGCTCTGCTCGAACCTGAATCTCTCATCATAAACCCTTTGGTCGAAGAGATTTAGGTAGCCATGGGTTTTTACCCTTCCTGAAGAAGTTCTCTGACAATGATTACGAGGTGACTGAGAAGATATTTGAGATATGGTATAATAACAATATCATAGTTCAAGGCCTTGAGTTATAGATTAATATCTATCTGATGGTAGAAGTGAATAGGTTTCCAATTGATGGTCATGTAGTCAGACGTGATAGGCATTCCATGGTGTTGAAAATAGAGAGCTTTGTAAAGAAAGGTAAGGACCTAAAAATTGAGAATGGTGGAATTATCAGGACCTCCCTATGTGCCCCTTGAGATCAAGTTATGATTTTATCATGTAGTTCATAACCATAGATAAAATTGACAACCCCATATATATCTTCCATATTGCCTTTCTTTAATCACCTTCGAGACATCAAAAAAGTTAACGTCCCTGACTACCTATTGGAGCCAAATTTGGCTCAACTTTGAAACCCCCAAATTTAAATTTTTGGTTTCAATCAAAATGATAATAATGCTAGTCGCTTCTTCAAATTGGTGTGAGTATCCAAATTTCTCATTGGTTGGTTTGATAAAGTCTAACCTTGGTTGTTAAAATGTGCCTCTTTATAAATGCTCAAATATCTCCAAAGTGGATATGGCAAAATATTTTATTAATCAGATTACTTAACCCGAAATCCAATCCTCATAGAAAAATTTCCCTTGGGCCTAAACCAAAAGATAAACCCTTAAGTCCTAAGGTTTTCAAAGGTAACACTCTAATTAAACACCTTGGTCTAAAACCCAAAAAATTAAAATTAGCAATAAGGTATTTGTTGAGAAGCAACACACCCCCACTAAAAAAATGAAATTCCATCCTTTGAAAATGTTTAGCTTCCATTTTGCCGTAGGGACCCTCTTGATGTTTTCCTGGTTTTAATTCCATATTCTGCTTGCCTCCTTTTCAAAGTTTTGCTTACATCAAAATATCCAAGTAGGCTTGCATCTGGCTTTGATTTATTTTAGAATTCATGTTTCAAGTGTTAGAATCATTTCTGAGTAAAGAAAATCTTTCACTAAATATGTAAAAATGCAGAATACAGATGAATGAATTCATTGGAGTCAACCTACAATTTTTGGAAAATTTGCTAAGTAATGAAAACGTCGCGATTTCGCGACATTTCCATTTTTGGAAACGTCACGATATCGCGACATTTTCCATTTTTGGAAACGTCGCGATATCGCGACATATTTTGGTTGAAAGGGTTGTAGAAAACGTCGCGATATCGCGACATATTTGGACTAGAAGAACCAAGTGATGAGAACGTCGCGATATCATGACATGTTTGGAACAAAAGGAAAGATCATAGAAAATGTCACGATATCGCGACAGGTTTTGGAAGAAAAGTGCAAGTCTTGGAAGCGTCGCAATATCGCGACAGGTTTTGGAAGAAAAGTGCAAGTCTTGGAGGTGTCGCAAAATCGCGACACGGTCAAAGGGAGAAGCAGAAGGCATGGAGGTGTCATGAAATCGTGACATGTCATGAAATCGTGACATGTCACGGTTTCGCGGCAAAGGGGAAAAGAAAAACCTAAGTGCAAAAATAGGTCACGATTTCGTGACATGTCGCGAAATCATGACATGTCACGGTTTCGTGGCACAAGGGCAAAGGAAAGGGAATGTCGTGAAATTGTGACGAAGTCGCCAACAAGGGCAAAGGAAATGGGAACGTCATGAAATCGTGACGTCACAAAATCATGACATTGCAAAATCGCAATGTGTCACGATTTCACGACGAAGTTGCCAATGAAAACAAAGTAAAGGAAAGGGTCACGATTTCGTGACATGTCACGAAATCGTGACATGTCGCGGTTTCATGGCAAAAGAGGCCAGGATGGAAACAAAGTGAAGAAAACGTCACGATTTCGTGACACGTGTCAAAATAAATAAAGTCGACATATAATGAACATTAGGGTTTTAATTTAATAATATTAAAATACTAATCCTTGTTTGTCTTTTGCAGAAAGCGATCTGGCAATTGCATACTAGCAGAAGTAATGGCGAAAAAAGACAAAATAAGCACGGATCAAACGAAGGCCGTCAGATGGAAATGTGAGATGCCGAGAATTTTTGGTCCATCCAGATTTTATAGATCTGGCCGCAAAGAGACTTTACGGTGACTAAGCAGCTGCCCATTTAATGGAATATGTCGACAATTGATCGAAAAATGAAAATATCTACACACAGTTATCGAAATTTGCCGATGGACGCATTTAACAGGAGAATTTATGGTGAAAGTAATGGCGTGCGGAGAATTTCAACTCAGAAGCGGCTCTGCGAAGATAAAATGTCGGAGAAACCGGTGACTCATCCGAATTTCTCTGAGGAATTAATGAGACGCTCCTGGAAGATGCACCAGAAGATGAAGATACCTTAAGTGCATTTATGGAATATATCGACGATCGACTAGAAAATGAAGATATTTACTTGCAGTTACAGATGGATGAGAATAATATCAGATCATGCCTTCTCCATTTATGGCAAGTAACTGCACTAAGATTTGCAGAGTGGTTAGGGTTTATTCAAAACTCTATTTTTAAAGGGGCTTATATTGTAAAACCGAGGTAGTAAGGTTTAGAGGATAAGATTTAGGGTTTGAGAAGAAGATATTTCTGAAAAGATCAGGGTCTGTCCTGAGTCTATAAATACTTCTTCTGAATGTAAATTCTAGAGGCGAAAACTTAGAAATAAAAGCTATTGGAGCAATTTCTTGCAAATCTTGTTTGAATGCTTTGTTCTGGACCTAGAGTTGGTGTAGTTTCATTTTTCTGTGATAGCATGGCCAGGAGCCTAATCTCTTTTAGACTGTGATAAGTTCATCTTCTTTTGTTTTCGTTTCATTAAGGTTTATTTAATTTATGTTGTAGATCTGTGTTACCAGGATTGGATATGCTGCTAGGCTTCATTTTTTTTATTGTATGTTAGGGAAAATTATAGATTTAAGGTTCAGGCCTGTTCTAATTGCTCTGTCCTCACTGTGCGAGCTAGGCTGCTGGTGAGAGATACCAATTTTAACCGACTTCCCTTCTGTTTGTGATTTTCTTTCAGATCTGTTGTTGTCTCTGTCTTATGCTCTTAGTGGAAGGTGATCTTAGAAAGTCTGGACACTTTCCTCTTTGATTTGTTCTATTGTGAAGCTAACCGGTATAACTAAAATTGGTAGTTTTGGTTTTGCAGCTAAGTTAGATAAATTTCTCTTTCTGCCCTACCCTACTCTCTCTGTTCCACCGATTGAATGATCCATTTTTATTTTCTTTTAAATTTGTCTTTTATTTAAATCTGCTAAAGCATAAAAGAGCTAGATCAAAGGACTGATTGTAAATTTGAGTGTCCACAAAGATAACCAATTCCAAAAACATTACTGAACCAAAGTCCAGAGCCCGTTGTAAGGTAACAGACAGTCCACTTGAAACTATTCCAAAAGCGAAAAAGAGTGAATAGACATTCGACCCAACTCTGTAACTCACACCTTGGATATCCAGCAAGATCCTAAAGTGAGTGGGATTTATCCCTTATAAGTGTTATCGGGTTTTCATGCTCATTCTTCACAGGGTGTGTATAAAAGTCGAACCAACATTTAAAATTGGCGCTAGAAGGAGGGCAGAACTTACGTTCTTAGTGCGCTTGAGTTGAGAAATATGATTGTATGTGGTATTTAACAAATACTATGTTTTATCCAGTCTGGTAGCCTTTTCCCTCCTCCTCAGCCTTTTAAAACTTGTTTGTTTGAGTTTTTGCCTAAACAGCAGAACTCAACACCAACATTTAAAATTGGCGCTAGAAGGAGGGCCTAAGTTCAGTAGTTTGTTAAGGATTGTAAGATTATAAGTTGCTTGTGAAAATCTGGATTCCACTTATAGAGTAACAAGGTCCCATTCCAGAGCTGGAGAGCTCCTTGTGCCTGAGTTAGAAACTCCAAGAAGAAGCAGCCTCAAAAGGGCCAAGTCCTTGTCTGGAATAGTTTTGTCACCACTTGTAGTTACTCCAACTACAACTGAAAGTATCATCGTCAATCAAGTAGTAATGGCAAACTGGTTGGGTTCCACTGCCTTAAATATCTCGGGTGCAGCCCATGACCTGCCCAAAAATCCTGAGAGATATCTTCCCGAGATACAAGCATGATGGAACTAGGACAGCAGAAGAACACCTAGTAGCATTCAAGAATGCTCTAAAATTGTTAAATGTACAACATGAAGATGTGGCTTGCAGATTGTTCCCGTTCACTCTCCAGGAGGGAGCTTACGACTGGTTTCTAAATCTCACTAACGATTCTATTACCAGTTGGAATGACTTGGAAAAGGTTTTTGTATCGCAGTTTGGTGAAGTAATAGATCCCAGTGTATTATATCAGCAGTTTTCTGGTATTAAAAGAGAAATAAATGAATCTGTCAGATCTTACAATGTCAGATTTTAGAAGGCTTATGGTAGACTGACTGGTTATTATGTGCCAAATGCAGACCTGGCATTAGAAATTTTTAGGAATTCTCTAGATCCAATGACTTCTATTTTCTTGAAAAGAGATGCCTCTATTACCAATCTAACAGAGGCTTACAAAGAAGCTTTAGTTCTGGAAAGGCAATTGGGGCCTCAACCTTTAAATGCTCATCAAATTCCTTTGGTCACACAAGGTACCCCTATCTTCAATCCCATACCACATCAGATGATGTTGCCAGTACATCAAACTCCACCATCAGGAAATCCATTGGTTGTAACACCTGCTGAAAATGTACAGAGTCCGGAGAAAGAATCTGATAACACAAGAGTTGAAGAAGTTTCAAGGGTAGTCCAAAAGTTGGCAAATGACTTTTTGACTTTCAAAAGGCAAGTGTCCACCGACGAAAACCCAAACAGATTTCCTTATCAACAAAATAGATTCACTCGGCCCCCATACGAACCCAATAAGGATTATAAAGGTAAAGGGCATGATGTAAATATTTGTGACTTGGCTTTGCCTAACTGGTGCAGGATACATGCTACTTCTCAGCACGGGGAATTGGATTGTTTGGAATTTTGTAATGCCTTTGAAGCTTTATCTGGTGAGTTGGTTTCTCCTGAACATCAAAGAACTGCGGATGCTCCAAGTTCATCCAAACATAGTGCAGCTATGGTGTTAGATTCTTTCACTTTCCCAGAAGAATCGAGAGAATGTTGTGGAGCTACCCATGGATGAAGTGCAAGCCTTTCAAAAGTACAGGAGGGACAACTACAACCTCAAAAATAGAAATCGGAGCCCAACACTACATCTACCCCTCCGGACAACTCCCACAGTGTTCCTCCGGATCCATCTTCAAGCAATAACCCATCTCCACCCAAGGGAGGAAATCCGAGAGGACCAGATGCATTTGTCCCTCCACTCAATAAGGGATATAATATAGTGGAGGACATGAAGAAGATCAAAGCCAACATCACTCTTCATGAGTTGGCCCAAATTTTTGAACAAAGGGATAACTTGATCAAAACATATTCTGAACCTACTACCAAACCTTTGGAAAAGGGAAAGAAGATGGCAAATGCAAATGTGGCCATGTATAAAGAGAAGACTGAAGTTTCGCCTTTTCTACTGACTGTCCGAATATTTGGGAAAAATTTACACAACTGTCTGGTAGATTCAGGTGCTTCAGCCAATGTCATGCCTCTGGCCATCTGTCAGCAGTTGGGTTTGACCCCCATGAACTCCGAGATGAGAGTCATCCAATTGGATAAGTCTGAGGTTAAAGTGGTAGGTGAACTTTAGAATATACACATCCAGCTAGCATCTGAGCCGAGAGCGCAACACATAATTGACATTCGGGTGGTGGATATTCCTGTAGGATACGGAATGCTTCTGAGCAGGGATTGGTCAAAATCCTTGAATGGGTATTTGGCTACTGATTTTTCGCATATGTGGTTACCCTGGAATGGTTTTGCAAATCAATTAAGAATCAACAGAGAACCAAGATATAAACTCATGATCACAGAGTATAATGCCAAGAATGAGACTGCTAATCTTGTTGAGGGTTGTTATATCGGGGTTTATAATTTGACAACTACTCAAAAGGAGAAACCGGTTAAAGCTCACCAAGATCACGATAATGAAGTTGGAATGCTTCATATTGATGGAGCTAAATCTAAGCAAGGTTATGGTACAGGGGCTGTTCTTAAAGGACCAAAAAATCAAACCGATTTTATGTCTTATCGCTTGCAGTTTCCCTGCACGAATAATTTGGCAGAATATGAAGCATTAGTACCAGGATTAAAATTTGCTTTACATTACTTTGATCATGCAGATACGAAAGCTCGTGTGTTGGACTTGGTTGATTTGCAGGGTGGACGACTTCAAGCTGTGGAGCATTTTAGTCGACACCAAGAGACAGTCAAGCGTTGGCTTGACGAAAAGGCCAGGGTGAGCGCTTTCAATCGTGCAGACCTGGTGCTTCTATGGGACAAAGCCCAAGAAAAGAAAGGTAAACACACAGAGCTGCAACCTCTATGGATAGGGCCGTACCAGATTGTCGAGATCCTAGGTAATAATGCATTTCTTCTACAGGACCTGGAGGGTAATTTTTTGAACCTTCCTGTTAATGGTCAATACCTAAAGCATTATTTCTCAGCTGTTCCATCCAATACATCGATTGAATAAATCACAAAGACGTTGTAACATGTGTATATATTGTAAATAAGCTTTGAAGTAGTTTGTTTTTATTTTATTTTGTTTGATTTTAAAGTTCTGTGTTTTATCCTTTGGGGTTTGTACAAAGTAGTTTGTTTTTATTTTATTTTGTTTGATTTTAAAGTTCTGTGTTTTATCCTTTGGGGTCCGTACAAATTTCTTTTAGCTTTTAAAATTTTTTTTTTTTTTTTTTAAGTTTTGCTTGGGCAGTAAAGAAAGAATCAGCCTTTAAAAATTGTTTTTATTCCGAGTTCAAAATCCTGTGTTCATTTTGTTTTATTCTAATTAAGAGATAGTCTGCTTAAACTGAACAGTGGAACTATTTTGTTATTCAGAACAACAGTAGAAAGATAATTGGATTTTGTGTCTTGCTTGCCACAATTATTTTAATTATAAAGAAACTGCTATACTTTTTGGGTGGAGAAACTCCCAGGGAATCCAAGAAAAGTTGGTCGTAAGAGGGGACTCTGATTCGTGAAATTATTTGAGTATCCATAGAGGCTATCAGTACCCAGGCTGAAGCAGTTCCAGATCGATGAAATATTAAAAAAAAAAATTGTTTTTAGCAAGGCTTTCCAGATTTCGGTATATTTCAAAAGAGAGAGAGAGAAGGTGAAAGTTGAGCAAGGCAACATAAAACTGGCACTCTTTTATTTCCCACAAAAAAAAAAAAAGAGGAGAGAAGAAGTTATGTAATGAAAGAGATAGCCAAGGCTCCAGAAGATGTTTTCTTTTACCAAGTTGTAGATACCACCTCACAGTTGTGGATCAGGGTCGTGAAAATCTAAAGAGTAACTCTGTCGGGGCTGTAAAAGGCTAAACTAGTAAACAGAGCCCTACTCGGTTTCCCCTTTCACAATCTAGAAAAGTTGATCAATCCGAGTACAACATTCGAAGGCCCAGTCATTCTTGAAGAAAGTTTTATACGCTTATAATTGCACATCAGAAATCTTCCTTAAGTGATTCAACCTAGTATGTCCTTGGGAAATTTTAACAACTATCAGGTAGTAGTTAAATTATTTTGAAGAATATTTGTGGCAAAGCATGGTACATGGTCTATATTGTTTTGAAACTAGAGTCCTGGATTCTAAAATAGTGCTACTATTTTCCCCGTAGATATCGCCATTTGTTGAGAAGCAACACACCCCCACTAAAAAAATGAAATTCCATCCTTTGAAAATATTTAGCTTTCATTTTGCCGTAGGGACCCTCTTGATGTTTTCCTGGTTTTAATTCCATATTTTGCTTGCCTCCTTTTCAAAGTTTTGCTTACATCAAAATATCCAAGTAGGCTTGCATCTGGCTTTGATTTATTTTAGAATTCATTTTTCAAATGTTAGAATCATTTCTGAGTAAAGAAAATCTTTCACTAAATATGTAAAAATGCAGAATACAGATGAATAAATTCATTGGAGTCAACCTACAATTTTTGGAAAATTTGCTAAGTGGAAGTTTGATGATTGTGACATTTCCATTTTTGGAAACGTCGATATCGCGATTTTGAATCGCGATATCGCGACATATTTGGTGAAAGAGTGTGAAAGTGTATCGATTTGTTCCGATATGAATGTTTAAGGAAGTGTGAAAGTCGCGATATCGACAGTTTGGAAGAAAAGGCAAGGCTGGAAGCATCGCGATAATCGTGACATTATGAAAGGAAGGCTGGAGGTGTCACGAAATCGTGACAGTTGAAGGAGAAGCTAAGGCATGGAGGTCAGAAATCGTGACATCAGAAATCGTGACAGATTTAAGGGAAAGAAAAGGTAGAAATAGATGGAGTGGAAATCGTGAAGGGAAAAGGCAAAGGAAAGGGAAGTCGTGAAATCAGAGTAGATTTTGAGAAGGAAAGAAGGAAATGGAAGGTCATGAAATCGTGATGTCACATTGGAAAAGAAGGAACAAAGTAAAGAAAAGGTACGATTTCATGACATGTCACGAAATCGTGACATGTCGCGGTTTCACGGCAAAAGAGGCAAGGATGGAAAGCAAAGTGAAGAAAAGGTCACGATTTCGTGACACGTGTCAAAATAAATAAAGCCGACATATAATGAACATTAGGGTTTTAATTTAATAATATTAAAATACTAATCCTTGTTTGTCTTTTGCAGAAAGCGATCTGGCGATTGCATACTAGCGAAAGTAATGGCGAAAAAGACAAAATAAGCACGGATCAAACGAAGGCCGTCGGATGGAAATGTGAGATGCCGAGAATTTTTGGTCCATCCAGATTTTACAGATCTGGCCGCAAAAGAGACTTTACGGTGACTAAGCAAGCTGCCCATTTAATGGAATATGTCGACAATTGACCGAAAAATGAAAATATCTACACACAGTTACCGAAATTTGCCGATGGACGCATTTAACAGGAGAATTTATGGTGAAAGTAATGGCATGCGGAGAATTTCAACTCAGAAGCGGCTCTACGAAGATAAAATGTCAGAGAAACCGGTGACTCATCCGAATTTCTCTGAGGAATTAATGAGACCCTCCCGGTAGATGCACCAGAAAGATGAAGATACCTTCACATGCAGTGCCCATTTATGGAATATATCGGCAATCGACCAAAAAATGAAGATATTTACTTGCGGTTACAGATGGATGAGAATAATATCAGATCATGCCTTCTCCATTTATGGCAAGTAACTGCACTAAGATTTGCAGAGTGGTTAGGGTTTATTCAAAACTCTATTTTTAAAGGGGCTTATATTGTAAAACCGAGGTAGTAAGGTTTAGAGGATAAGATTTAGGGTTTGAGAAGAAGATATTTCTAAAAAGATCAGGGTCTGTCCTGAGTCTATAAATACTTCTTTTGAATGTAAATTCCGGAGGCGAAAACTTAGAAATAAAAGCTATTGGAGCAATTTCCTGCAAATCTTGTTTGAATGCTTTGTTCTGGACTTAGAGTTGGTGTGAGTTTCATCTTTTCGTGATAGCATGGCCAGGAGCCTAATCTCTTTCGGATTGTGATAAGTTCATCTTCTTTTGTTTTCGTTTCATTAAGGTTTATTTAATTTATGTTGTAGATCTGTGTTACCAAGATTGGATATGCTGCTAGGCTTCATTTTCTTTATTGTATGTTAGGGAAAATTACAGATTTAAGGTTCAGGCCTGTTCTAATTGCTCTGTCCTCACTGTGCGAGCTAGGTTGCTGGTGAGAGATACCAATTTTAACCGACTTCCCTTCTGTTTGTGATTTTCTTTCAGATCTGTTGTTGTCTCTGTCTTATGCTCTTAGTGGAAGGTGATCTTAGAAAGCTGGACACTTTCCTCTTTGATTTGTTCTATTGTGAAGCTAACGGGTATAACTAAAATTGGTAGTTTTGGTTTTGCAGCTAAGTTAGATAAATTTCTCTTTCTGCCCTACCCTACTCTCTCTGTTCCACCGATTGAATGATCCATTTTTATTTTCTTTTAAATTTGTCTTTTATTTAAATCTGCTAAAGCATAAAGAGCTAGATCAAAGAACTGATTGTAAATCTGAGTGTCCACAAAGATAACCAATTCCAAAAACATTACTGAACCAAAGTCCAGAGCCCGTTGTAAGGTAACAGAAAGTCCACTTGAAACTATTCCAGAAGTAGAAAAGAGTGAATAGACATTCGACCCAACTCTGTAACTCACACCTTGGATATCCAGCAAGATCCTAAAGTGAGTGGGATTTATCCCTTATAAGTGTTATCGGGTTTTCATGCTCATTCTTCACAGGGTGTGTATAAAAGTCGAACCAATAGTATTTAATTAAAATCATGAGGGTATGCATCCCATTTAACTAAAAGGTATACACCTTAGATTTAATCTAAGGGCTGTGATCGACTCAGTTCTAATCGAATGATGGTAAGTTAATAAATTAATCAAGAGATAAGTTAAATAAGTCAAAGCCATGTTCGAAGTAAAAAGGTTACATCTTAGGCTTAATCGGATGATAGCGCATCATCTAAACCGATCCGACGGATGTGCTCTCATGAAGAAACCCAAATGATAAGTCAAAAGGTCTAAAAAGGTTATAACCTAAGGATAGAATCAATTAAAATCCATGCAACTTCGAGGATCTAAATGGATGCGCTTGATCCTAGCCAAATCCAACGGTTGCACAAATCTCCAAGGAGTCAAAGCTTTAAACGAGTCATTGTAGGTCAAAGATTCTATTTAAGCAGTGAGCTAATCCAGCGAATCAGATGATAGCGCTCGAGTAAGCTCAAGATCGATAGTTGTATTTGTTTTAATTTAATCATGTGTTAAAATGCTATGGTAAAACATTTTAAAGGTATGCGCCCCCTTTGGAATAACCATCGAGCTAATTTAAAAAATCGGACGATAGCATTCGATCCAAATCTAATCCAACGGTGGTGTGCCCCTGCAAGAAGCATTAAAAATATAAAAGCCCTAAGAGATTAATTAAAATTATTAAATAGGGTTATCAAGGGTCTAAAAACGTTAGATAATCATTCCCCCTTTCAGCTTAATCAATGTTAACATTATATGTCCATCATAAACTAACCCGTAGGTTGATTAAGATCTACGACAACACTTGAGCAAGCCCAAATATCAATGGATGCAAAGGTCTATAACATCGTTGAAAAGTCAAAAGCAAAAATGAAGGTAAAAAAAAAATGATTCATAAATCTGATAGTAGCACCTATCTTCACACTGATCTAACGACAACGTCGGCGAAGGTGATCAAGGTTTAAGCTAGAAGGTTTCTTTTGATTAATTAAAGAATTTTATTATTTATCCCTTCTATCTTATGGTAAACCGAGCACATGGTCGAAAGATCCAATGGTCACACATTCACAATGGTAAGATCTAACGACGATTGTAAGGAAGGATAAACATGTTATATGATACCTAGGTTTAAATCGAGTGGTTAAGGTCAAAAATCATGAGGATAAACATTGGATAATCATGATTAAATAAGGATTAATAAATTGCATTATTTTAAAGGTTTATATACGAACATGTATACTAATTATCATGCAAGTTCAAGACATCGATGTTAGCGCTTCATTGGTAGCAAGAAGATCTAACGACAGCAAGCAATTCAAGGTTGAAACAAGCAGAGCTTAAATGTCAGGCATATTTTGATAAATCAATGGATGCACTCCATCTTGAACCAAGATCCAACGATATTGTATGAGCCAAAGGTAAATCAAAAGGTGAACTTAGTTGACTTCAGATTAATTAAATTTTTAAACACGTTTAAAAAAAATCCTTAACATAGTATCAATCGTTACGTTTGATTTATTGACATTAAAATTTTGGGAGTATGTTATTTTAGTTAATTAACTGATAGGTTATAAAATAACCAAAGCAACAATTGAACAAATATGGATCGAACAATTATACTCAGTAAAATATTTGGTTCGATAATTATGAAAATATTAGTAAGAATAAAATTGCCATTGACCAACCTCTTTAGAGTTTTGGAAACTAACACTCTTGCAGGTTTAAAGAATATTAGAAATAGCCATGATGGAATATGTGAAGATCATGAACTAGCAAAATAAGTGAAATCATCCGTAAGAAAGATTCGACAAACTAAGTTTCTAGAGAAGGACTATCGCTTCATAGAAACGCCCTCAACATATATCGAGATAGAAACCAAAGAGGTGACTTGTTCATAGTAAGGTAAATCAAAATACATAAATGAAAATGAATAACCAAAGACAAAGACAAAACAATATGCATAAACATTGTGAATCCATAAGGATACCCAAGGAAAGAAAGATTCAAGAAAATTAGAGTAAATCCCCTGGACAATACCTTGGTAAGGACAAAGCAGACCAAACGAAAGACAAATCTTGATGCTCAAGCCTGCAACCAGATCATGTATATCTCATGAGAATAATAGTGTACCACAAAAATAAAACTACAAAGCATAGTCACAACTTATAAATAAGAGACAATAAGGGAGAGCTAAAATGCATCGGCAAAGTAAAACTATGGAGTACAAAGAATATAAATATATTTAGTTTTTGTTCTATAAATACTTAAGATGATGAAAGCGCATGAAGAAAACAACATGGTTTCGACTTACAAAAAGCCATTCAATCCGTGCTTCGATGAAATATAGTTACAAGGGAGACACTCCGACGAAGTATAGTTATGGAAGCGGCTTATAAATGCTTCCAGATCTTGTTTTCCATTCCCACCTTCTTCCTAATTACCATTGCCTCCCTCCTAGGATTTATTCCTTAACCATCTCAACATTAATCCCCACATTGTGCCATCTCACCACCTTCCATTGTGTTGAGCCACCCCGTTTCCTCTTTTCTCCCTTCAATCTATTGCATGATCAGTGCAACTACATTTGTTTTCCACTAGCACGCCACCCCTTGTCTTCACCATCACGTCGGGTCCCCCTCCGTTCCTCATCTAGAATTCATGATGGTAGCCTGACCAATTCTTAACAATAGATCATAGTGGCTAGGACAAGCAGAACAAAAAGGAAAAATATAGTGCTAAATACTTAGTTTCTAGGGTCAACCTAAGAGAGCAAAAAGTCCAAATTAAACAACAAATAGCTCTTCAGTCCAGAGAATAATCTTAACAATCATTTCAAAGTCACACTAGCTGGACAACATATAGAATAGGTTCAATCAAATGTTAACAAGTGTAAGATCAGAAATAAACCAAAACTAATAGAATCAAGAACCAGAGGCTATAAGAAGAAGCAGCTGTGGACAGATTCTATATCAAGCAATTAGAGAATAGTATTTTTGCTAAGAGGTATACTTGAGTGCCCTGTTAGTTGTGTTGTTGTATCCCCTTCTATGTCTATTTTCCTTTCTCATTTCTTATTCTTCCCTTTGCTTTGCAGGATTGTGATAGGAAAGTGCTCAAGAAGCTGAGATCATTTCCTACCTTTTTGAGCCTAGGATTCAGAGACTCTACTGTTATGAGATTGGAACAAGGAGATTTGGAGAGACCTATTACATTATTTGAACAAAGTCCTCTTCATTGTATTGATGTATTTCTTTTATAAAAATAGATTTAAAAGGAATTCCGCCCACTCTACATGTAATATTTTATGAAATCAATACAATTCTGAATTTTATTCCTGTCATATCTTTATCTCAGTACTGTGTGTCACAGTGTAATGGGTTACATTATTTGAACACATTATATACATTTCTTTCATTGGCTAACTCTTGATTTTATTGTGATATTCAAATGAGATTAAGAACACCAATTTTCCTTCTCCTCTTCTTTATATTTCATATAAAAATAGTTGTTAAATTGCTATAACAACCCAATGAATCTAGGCACCGGTCTACATAAGGCATAATAGATGGTTGTTTTCATGCTTGGTCATTTTAATTTATATAATATAATACAAATCTGGATCGTGTAATTAGAGTTTTAGCCATAGAATTACCACTGGGATTTCCTTACCCATTTGGTAGTTTTCTTTAGCAATATTTGTGTTTAGCAGAATAATGAGGCAGGTCGACTAGAGCCTGTAATAGCTCATTGGTTTCAAATGGATTCTTGTAGCATGATAGTCAAAATCCTATGGATGCAAGAATCAATTCCAACACTACCTTTTTAGATCCATCAAACTTAACATCACCAAAATTAGGAAAAGGAAATCCTCTCAGACCATCCACAAAGGTCTCCACCTCATCCTTTACAAGCATGATCTTGATGCCTTCACTAAAAAGGCAGTGGTTTCCAGTAGTCTCCACCCATCCAATCCCACTGAGAGTCCCAACTAGGAAACCCTATTCAAGATGTCCCAAGTGATGAAGACCCTGAATTTGTTTCTCCCTATTCCAAAAAGAATACTTTAGGTTCCAAGAAAAAGGAAATGTTCCCTTATGCATAGTACAAGTTTAGGTGGAAGTCCCTAAAAAATGCCATGCATGCCAAAAGCCCTATTTTTTCCAAAAGTATTTCCACTTATGCCACCCCTAAAGCCTCCCCCACCCCAAGAAGCAGAAGGTTGAAGATCCCCTTCCAAAGGCCTCCATCGATGAAATCCCTCCCATGGACTCAATGACTAATCCCAATTCAAACCCCCCTGCCTATCCAAGTTAGAATACCATGCTCAGTCAACTCATAAGCACTGTTATCAACCTGTCCATTGTGGTCGATGTAGCCAAAGTGGCATGGACTCTTTATCAGCAAGCTGTAAAAATGCTAGAGGAAATTCATAGTCACCATAAGAATGCAGGAAATGCTATGAATACCAACATGACTGGAAAATCCAACAAGGAGTAATGGTGGTGCAAACTCACTCTGTTTTACTAGGAGTTCACTCTAGTTTGCTAGGAGCTCACTCTGTTTTACTGATTTTGGGTTGAATTTGTCTTGTTGAGATCATCCCACTAGGATTCCTTTGATGTTTTGGTCTGTTATGGTTGTAAGCCCTTATTTTTAAGCTCCGTGTTGTTGTTCTTGGTCAAGCTAGCCATTGTTGCTTTGTAAAAGGTTTTGGGGCCCCTTTCAAAACACATTTGTTAATACAATCTACGTATAAAAAAAATGGACTTACAAAAATTAATGCTGGATCATATAAAATTCATTCCAAACCATATAAAGTTAATTTTAGGTACATGATAATTGTTTTCAGACACTTAAGAATCAATTTCAGATTAATGAAGTTTAATTTCAAACATAAAAAACATTCATTTTCGAGCAATGAGTTTGCATCTCCAAGTTTTAAGAATTTGTTTTAGATGATTAAAAAATTAACTCTGAATCATTTAAAATTGATTTAGCCAATTAAAATTGCTTCTGAGCCATTAAAATATTAATCCTAGGTGTGTGGAATTCACTTTGAGCAATACAATTTTATTTCTAAACTATTAAAAGTCTTTTCCAAGCAATGAAATCATCTTCAAGCTTGGAAAATCAACATCGGATAGTGAGAAACCATTCATAATGTTAAAATGTAAAATATTCAAAGCTGAAAGGTGTAAAGTTAATATACAATATCAAACCCTAAATTTTTCTAAGTATAGAGATAGCTAGAAATAATATACTCTACCGAAATACGAGGTACAAAATATCTAGTAAACTTACCAGAGACTATGTTCAATCTCTCAAAAAAATTGGCTAAGTACTTGTCCGACCAAAAATAATGTATTCCATCGAAGTATGGGGTGGTGCAAAATGTCTCACACATCAAAAAGTAATTTTAATATTTTTTGAAGTATGGAGATTGCTGGAAATTTTGTCCCCTACTGGAGTCCGAGTGGTGCAAAAAGTTCGTCTGCATGCCGGAAAACAAATCTGAAAATTTTCTAAGTATGAAGATTTTCGGAACATTGACATTGCAAATGTCAAGAGAAAAAATTAAAATAAAGAATTAAAAATCTGGAAATCGAAAAAAGCATTCGAACGTTAAAGGTTTTATCCATTCTCCAAGATGAAAGCAATAAAGCCCGAGTATTATAGAAATAAAACTTAACAATAGAAAAGTCTCACAATTGAAAATAAATCCCGGTGAATTGAAAATGAAGCCATACCATTGGAAAGTGAAACTTGAAAAATAGAAAAATAATAAACCTAACATAGCAATGAGTCCCACCGATGAGAATTTATCATCGAAATAATAAAAATTCAATATTTGGCAATGAGAAAGATAATGAAAGCCATATTTGTTAAGTGTTAGGATTTCCACAAAAAGTGTACCCTACTAGAGTCCAAAGAGGTACCACTGAAAGTAATGTGCCATACTGCAATCCGAAGAGGTACCAAATATCTATTAGTTTGTTGGATTGAAATTTTGTGGAGGTAATTTTACCCGACAGATTAGAATTTTATCTAGCAAATTGAAATCGAAACCTACAATGGAAAATGAATTTTTGGACATTCAAAATTGTACTTGGCTAATTGAAGTTAAATCCGATAATTAGAAATGAGTATCTGGACATTATAAAAAAATTTAACCCCATAATTAAAAAGATAACTCAAAAATTAAAATTTACAATTGAAAGCTACTCATATTGATGCCCGAAAGATGAATAATTGTATAACAGAGGAAAAAATTTTTACTACGATGACAAAAATCCTTTGATAAACAAATAAATAAAATAATTAAATGTGTAATGTATTTACAACCAAAGCTATTTTAAACTAATTTTCTCTTTATTCCACGATTTACATGTAACAAAATGAGAAGATGAAGGTTGAGGGAGATCAAGAAGGATATAGTGAACCCGAACCAGATTAAAGTTCCCTCAAATACATGACAACTCAATAGGAAAAATATATTGAACCTAGGCTGATTCTAGATCACTAGTGCATGACAACTCAGACTATCTGGAGTGTGACGATTCAACTACCCAATATTTAGAGATGCACTTCTAAGAAAGTTAAAATATCAAAAGGTAAAATTGAAGATCAATATCTGAAAGAAGCATAAAGTGACACATCATCTACAAACAACTGATCAATACAACTATAAACCACTAAAAATACAACTAGAAAGCATTGAAGTACAACTATACAACACTAAAATTTTAAAATTGTAAGACTATAAGTAGCCATTGAGACCCCATTTCAAAAGGTCAGATTACACTTTTAGCAATAGGACTGTTAGAATTTTTATTTTATTTGTTGATGGTGGACATATGCACCCTTGACATTGTACCTTGGAGTTATAGTCTTACAATCACATGATGTAAGCAAATCTAAAAATTTAATGATTGAACATCTTTATCTATGCAATATACTAGAATTCTTGGTGTGATCTGTGCATGTTGATGGTGGTCTCATTTAAGTCAATTCTAGCATATTGTTTCTTTCCCTTTTGAATATGGCACCACTTTGACCTCAAATTATGCAAATATTGGTTGTGTTAGAGCTGGTTGAATTTAAATTTATGGCTTCAACCAATTCAATTTAAAGCTTCAAGGATTCAATGGCTTGTTTTATTTCTCTCTTTAACCCTTTTATTTTGAATTTTTTTAAAAATTATTAGAGTAGGATTAGTTTAGTTGAATTTCATTTCTGAAGCTCATCTTATGTGACATATTTTTTACAAGTTTTAGAATATGCATTGCCTTGCACTACAATGATCATAATTATAATGCAATAAATGAATGTTTGACTGATAATTTTGAGGTGGCAAGCCTAGAATATTGCTTTATTTTAATTATTTTCAATCTGTAATAAGAAATGCTTGATGATTATCAAATTTATGTTTCTTTAAGCTTAAATAGTGAATCGAACACTCGCCCTTGTAATAGTTATATAGAACCCTGAGTTATCCATCTACCTTCTCTTTTCATTATTTGATTTAAGACTTGACAATAACACACCTTATCACCCAAACCTTGGGGGATCAATGTTCCATTTCAATAGAGAACAATTGTTGTTCTAATCGTTGGTGTATGTTGGCAATTGGGCTAATGTATCACTCAACGGGACTTCATATGATCTTGTACAAGCACACCTTACAAAAAGAGACCCAAAAGGCTACCATCACTATTGTTAGTAATCTCGGTGACCCCCACACCTCTACTCCTAGTCATGACAATAATCTAAGGATCACTTTGAGTGATAAAAATTAATGAGAAGGCATCCACTAATATTGGTAAATCAAAATAAAAATTAGTTCTGGTCTCCACCCCACCTTCTCTTAAAATAGAATCCAGGTGCTACTCATATAGATTCAAGGGATCAGCTAGCAAATAGGTTAAGCATGATCAAGTATATTCTGATGGTGACTCTCCCATCAAACTCAAAAAACCAAAGATTGAAGGAGATATCATCAGGTCTCTTTCCTTGAAGGAGGATGATACCCAAAAAAAAATGCCAACTTTGATCCATCAGTCATCTTGGTGAATATGTTGGATAATACATCCATGGATTTCAACACAACTTGGACCATCCTTCAATAAGTTGTAAAGATAGCCAATGCAATCAAGATGAACAAAAAGGGGAATGCCAAGGTAGCTGATTATATCTCTGCAAGTGCTAATGATCAGAAGTACTAATGATCATAATCATACCGAGACATCTAAGAAATTAGGGCCTTTTGGCTGCTCCTATTTTGTAGTCCTTTAGGGACTCTTCATTCCCAATTCTTGTTTGTCCTGTCATCTCTCTTCGGTGTTTTCTTGAGGAAGTCTTTGGATTTATGGGTTTTTTCTTGGAATTTTGTCTTGCATTGGGTTTTTGAAGGTGATCCCGTAGAGGCACCCTCTTTTTTGCTGGCAATGTAAAAGGTTTAGGGTACCTTTCAAAACCCTTTTCTATAAATCAAAAATAAATGTTTAGGTGACAAGTTTGAGTGATTCCATAGTGCAAAGCTTTGTCATCCAACTATCTATCAAATATGCAAGGTACTTCTTTATTTCTTCTCTTATAAAGTTGCAAAATACAAAGGGAAAAGGTTGGTTATTAAAAGCAGCATTAATTTTTTTAAGATAATAGTCATGTGTTCAATTCTCATGGTGGACTATTAAATTAAGTTCAGTTTATTTTTAAAGGAAGAAAAATAATAGTTTACTCTGAATAAATTGAAAGGAAGAAAAGATGAAAAATGAAAGTGTATTATTACTATCATTTCTAAGAAAATAAATATACTATGTTAAATAGTTTAAGGTCAGATTTATAGAGTTGTAAGGTATATAAGTGCATGAATTTTTTTCTTAGGGAAATTTGACATTTACAAAAGGAGAATTTATAAGAAATTTTAAAAACAAAAATCTAAGTCTTGAAGTTAAGAGGGTCAATAGTGTGTAGTGAATAATTTTTACAAGGAAAATTGTAATCTTTTGTAAAAAGGTGCATTTTGGGCAATGACTGACACCTTAAATTTTTGCATCAAAAACATATTTGTGTGCAAAAATCAAACATGTCATTTGCACAATTGAAGTGTTTGGTATAAACAATGCCTCTGACTTGCACTTATAGGTAATGTTGTCGCATTAAGTTTTATGTCTAACGCCTAATATAATTGCAATAACGATATCTGATAATTGACCCTATAAATTATTGGGGAGGAACAAAGACATATTTTTTTGATATTTTATTTAAATCCATTAATTAACCCATTCATTACTATCATTATACATAAATCCTAAAATTGATAAAATTCAAGTATATAGGGAAATTAAGCCCATGTATGAGGATTTTTCTATAAGCTTGTATCATTGACAGAATAAATCCTTTTCAATACCATCTTGGTATCATGTAACAATATCCTTCACTTACCTTATGGTATATCTCACATACAACCATGTATATTGAGAGGACTAGCTTCTTCCATGTATTGATGGGTATATAGGAAGGGTGGATATATCGAAAGGTTTGGTATATAGAACTGGTGGTATATAGAAAAGGGGACCATTTGGAGATATAAGGAACCCTCACCATATCAATATCAAAAATATTTCTCATATAATCTCAATTGCTCAAGGGTCCAAATTTTTACCATGGAAGATAAAATGAGAACAATACTTGTGGTCAAAAAACTTTGGGATATTGTTGATGGTGTTGAAAATCATCCTAAGGAAGTAGTAGCTAGGAAAAATATAATGAAGGAGATGCAAGGGCTCTTATGCTCATCACATTTGGATGGTTGATGAAATACTACCACATATAAGTGAAGTAAAAGCATCAAAAGTTGCATAGGATAAACTTTGTACTATATTTAAAGGGTGAAATGAAGCCACTATCTTTCATCTTCAATCACAACTAAATACATTAAGGGTCCAATATGGAGAGTATTTAAGAATTCCTTTGAAGAATTATAGAATTGAAATCTAGATTGAACGACATGGGAGAAAATGTGGAAGGTAAGATCTTAGTCTCAATTGTGCTTAGATATATCCCTAAATCATTTAAAACATTAGTTACATCTCTTTAAGTATCAAATAGAAGGGTGTCATTTTAATATTTGGTAAGCATACTTCGACAATATGAAGTTGATAATTATTTGAGAGATGATTTAACCACTAATGCACTTATCTCTATCAAGAAATAACAAAAGGATTCAAAGGTTTCATCTACCCCATCTTCATCATAAAATCAGCCTCAATGGAGAAGGAGGTATTGTTATATTTGTGAAAAAAGAACATAATACCATGTATTGTAAATATAATTTGTTAGCTCAAAATAATCAATATTGAAGAACTCCTCAAATAAATTAGTAGTTCCAATATCAATAAGGACAAGAATAATATTAAAAAAGGTACTCACAATAAAGGTCATAGTATCAATGGTATATTGCATAGGGTGAATCAAAATCAAAATCAAATTATAAATAAGAATGTGAAATAGCACATAATATCCTCATGGAAAGTATCAAAACCAATAAATACAGGTAATAAAAAAGATAAAATATGAAATACAAAAGTGTGTGTCATAAAAATATAATGTAGATAATGAATTCTCAAAACTAAGGTCTTGTTTATAGGTAATACTCAAAAAGGTGGGTGAATTATACTTTGAAAATGGTGTGACAATCTCTATTGGTACTACGAGGTAATACTGGTGATTTGAGGCCCATGATAGCATATGTTTGTTGTGATAAATATGATTTGGAGACTACAATGGTTGATGTGTGTTCTGATACATTTGATCTTGTCAAGAGGGAATATATAGCTTGCGATACAAATACTTTTAATATTGTTGATGAAAATGGGGTTTGTGAATAAAATGATTGGTGTGGCCATGACAAAGGCCATATTGCCAAAGTTAAAAGTAACAGCGATTGTTCAAATTGTGTTTAAGGATATTGTGATGATATATATGGTATTTGAATATTTGTAATAGTGGCAAAGATCAAAGTGATGATACAAAAATTGGGTATTTTAAAATGCATACAAAAGGAATCAGTATAAAAAGAATTATAAAAATAAGATACAGTGGAAAAATATGAGCAAGGTGTGAAAATACCCATAATGTTATGAATAAGGCCAAAAAATTAAGGCATTGGTTATGATGGTCTAACATGAAGTAGTAAAACCAAATTTATGACAAGTAGCAATAACACAATTTTTTTGAAAAAATAATCATATGTAGAAGTTCCTAGTGTAGGTTGTTGTATTCATTGTAAAAAAAGTGATCATGTGATAGCTATGTGTTAGAACTTGCATCCTTGTGAGAATTTTGGAGGTAATAATCACTCAAAAAGAAAGTGTTGGCACAAAAATAAAGTGATAAACAAAATACAAAAAAATAATGGATGGTTGAATGTGTCAAAATGGGATAAATCAAGAGAAATATTGAATGGTTTCTACATAAGGAGACCAAGTTTGGTGGTTGAAAAATAACATAGTTTGTTGAATAAGAAGAATGTAGGTTTTTCCAGAGAGAAATATCTAAATAAAAATGAGATAAGTAATTTTAGTATTAGAATAATATAATCCAAGTAGTGCTTGGAAGACCTACAATGACATGACCTGTAGATGAAACATTATGTGGATAATTTTAAAGATGTGAAAGATTATAGTAATATATTCTAGTGGTAATTTCATAGAGTTGATGACCTAAAAGTTAATCTAGATGCTAACATAAAGGTGACCCAAAGGTAATGATACCCTAGAGGTTACCCAAAGAGGTAACATAGAGGTAAAGACCTAGAGGCAACCTAGGGGTAATGAACTAGTCTAAAGGTGACCTAGAGATAAAAAACCAAAGGTAGTTACCCAAAGATGACCTAGAGGTAATGGTCGTAAGAAAATAACCCAAAGGTAGAACTAGATATAGAACAAAGAGGTAGACCAAGTGGAGATTATCTAGATCTAGCTAAGCCAGAGCTAGAAGAGACAGAGCTAGCAAATAAAATTCTAGCCAACCCATGACAAAAACCAAAGACAAAGAACAATTCCCTATGTACCACTCTTGGAGTCATGGGGGATAATGATATTTATACCAAATAATGTAACACGAGGAGGATGTTAGACCCTATTACATTATTTGGGCTTATGTAATCATTAAGGGGATGATTTATGATATCCATCTCATGTAAGGTTGGATAGTCACATATACCATGAGAATATGACAATATGAGACTGAAAAAACACAACTTGAAGGTAAAACACTAAGAACTAAAAATACAAAACAGTCTCTCAAAAAAAAGAAATATATTGATGTATTTATATGTTTGCTATATACAAGAAATGACTAGCAAAATAATGTGGATTAAGGTGAAATAAGGTGGATTGGAATAGTATGATATAATAAAATATTGGTGAATATAAATGTGTATCTTGTGAATGCATCTTGCTTGAAATATTGTATGCCGTCCCTTGTTTTTCAACATGTGGGGGAGGGTACTTAGGGGTGCACCAAATTCAGAGTCTTATGCAAAGCTAGATCTTGATGACCCTATGATACTAGATCTTAGGTATAGTGATCCTGGCATGACTAACAATTACATGTAGTAGTACTAAGTTTTTTTTTGGTAAGTAGTAGTTTGATTATCAGGGTTTTAACTGGGTCCCAGTCCCAGATATACAAAAACCCTTGCCAGGGTGGTGGATATTGATATTGTAGAAACCTTGTAATGGTAAATAGAAGCCAAAGGCCTAGCAGAATCCCTCTCAGGGGATAAGCATGACAACAGTCCCACATCGGGGATTAAGACCTTAACATCTATGGCCAAATAGCCCATGCAGGGGCATTCCTTTCTAGCATAAAAACCTACCCAAAAATGGTGATAGAGCCCCAAGGGCTTTCCAAAAAACAAAAAATTGAAGTAATAAAAAAGGACCAACATAACAAAAACAAGCCAGGGAAACCGAAAGGGAATCCCTAAGGGTCGACCTCCACGGGGTTCTCCTTCGTGTCCGCAGTGAGCTCCTCCAAGAAGTGCTTCATAGCCTCGATGGTACTTTTGAACCCATAAATAAAACATTTAATAAACATTCTTGTCATGCGCTTTGATTTTTCAGGGGAGGGGTTCGAGTCCTCACTGTTATCATCAGGGAAATTAACAGGGGAGTTCTGGATTGAATTCATTTTGATCTTCTTGGTCCTCGATGATCTACAGATCATAGGAAAATCCTCAATTATGGTTCTATGCTTTCCCAATGCCACCTTCTTGGAGGATGGGGTGGGCTTAGATGGGGTAGACTACTTGGGGGGGTCTTCTTGGATTCAGGGGTTTGATACTCGAGATCCATCTCACTGACCAAGGGCTTGCTGGAAAACGAGTGAGTTGGCAAAGACGCAGGGGGGGAACGGGAGGGCTGGATTGGAGGGGAGTGGCTGCCAGGGGAGGATTGGCGGCAACATGGCGGAAGAGAACAATGAAAAAGCCCTGGTGGGTGGGAGGGGAGTGTTTCTTATGAGCAATGGAAATCGATAAGTGGACGGAGTGGTGGAGGAAAGTAGGAATGTTCATGGGCTTGTAATCGCGAAAGTGGTTGACAAGAGCCAGATGGAAGCTGGACATCGGCTTAGCGGGATTGTTAGAGGCCAAATACTAGATCAGAGGAATAGCAATAGCGGACCAAGGGGAGGGAAGGGAGGTGCGTTCAAGAGAAACACTTGTCCATTTGAACTCTTGGTAGTTGGGGAACCCCTCCAGCTCGGGCTCCCATCTATGCTTGTCATGGCGGACGTGGTGACCAGACAGGGGAAGGCCAAACACCTCAGCCATCAACTCAAGGGTAACCTTGAAATGAACACTATGGATTATGACAAAGCCATTCTTCCATGTTTAGATGAAGTCAACATAAATATCAGCTTCGAGGCCCTGGAATTTACTCAGGAAGGGCTTCAGATTAAAGGTGTCGATAAAGGGTTTCGCTAGAGGGTCAAGCTGGAGGGAGCTAGGTTTGATGTATGCCATAGTGCCAGGAGGAAAGGACAAGGGAAGAGATAGCAACCAGGGCAAAGGGTGACAAATGATAAAAGGAAGGATAAGGGGACTATTTAAAAAGGCCAGCAAGGGATGATTAAGCATGCCAATCCGATCGGGTTGGGAATAGGTGGACAAAGGCCAGGTAGGGTGGGGATTGGTGATAGTTCATGGGCCTGAGTCGGTATGGGAAAATGGGGATATCCAAAGCCACTTGGATTCGGTGAGGATGGGTAGGGAAGCGGATTGGATAGGGGCACCAAGGGTGGCATTGGGGCATCGCAAACCATATTGGTGAACATAATTGAGGAGACCAATCATCCACATGGGAAATTGATGATTAGTGGTGCCAACAAGGACACTAATCATGAGCCAATGGTGAAGGAGGAGCTTGCTGGAGAAGATACTCCTAGGAACAACTACAAACCTAGAAAAGAAACACATTGGTTAGCGAGGAGGGGGTGACATGAACCTACCTTACCTATCAACATCTGCTACATGGGACACACCTGATGGATTAGAATTGCACCACACCGTCAACAAAGATTAAATAAGACCCATGTTGGCAAGCTGGTCAGCGAGTTTTTTTGCTTCATGGAATATGTGGAAAACTGCCACCTGGCATTGTTGACCAATGATAACTTTGCTTTCTTGGATCAGCAAGCTAATGTTCCAAGGGGTATTTTTATCAGCTTTGATGTAATGGATGATGTTCAAAGAATACCCCTCGATGTGAAGACAGATACGAGAGTCTTTGATCAGGTTTAAACTATGCCAGAGAGCCCAAGCTTTAGCAAAATTATTTGTCTGGTGATCGAGGTTCTTAGCAAAGGCGAGAACGATCACCCCTTTGTGGTCTCAGACAACCCCACCAACTCCTAATAGTATCAGGTTCCCTTTGGATGCCTCATCAAAATTTAGCTTTAAAAATCCTATGGGAGGGGGATTCCAAAGGGCCAACCATCTGGGATGGGGAATGGGGTGAGGGCGATCGGGGATAGGGATGTTGAGGGATTGGAAAATCTCCCCTTCAACCTTGCCAATCAGGGACTTAGACCAATGGAGTAATTGGAGGTTTTCAGAGGCATAGGCGATGACTTTGGTGGCCGTAGATATGGCATTGTTATAAAGGGTGGAAAACACTCTACGATTGCACTCTAGCCAAATATACCAAATAAGGTGGTGGAGGTAGATCCTCCAAAGAAAGGTAGCATTGGGATTCTAAAAAGGGGTAGGCCATTGGATAAAGAGATCCCAGAGAGTGCGGGGTTGGACCCATTGGATTTGGAACAGGGATAACAAGTGGTTAAAACTCCATTGGGTGAACTCACAATGTAAAAAGAGGTGGTTGAACGATTCCCCATTAGATAGGCAAAGATGACATCTATTAGGGATAGGGATGCCTCTTTTCATCAGGTTTTCAGTGGTGAGCACTTTGTTTTGAACAACAGTCCAGGAGAAAAACCCAACCTTAGGGACTACACGCTTAATCCAAACCGACCCAAATGGGAAGGCAAAAACTTGGTGGTTCAACAGGAGAGAATGAGCTGACTTGACTGAGAAAACCCCGTTGTATGTCCTTGACCAAATCGAAGAATCTAGAGTGGTTTCAGTAGGAATAATGGTGGTTCTGAGAAGCCGAGACAAGGAAGTGCCCACTTGGGTTATCTGGGTACTAGCACTGCCAATGGGGATTTGCTTCCATTCTCGCTAATCATTGAAATAATCCCTAAATCTGCTACCCCATCTATGCTCAAGAAAGGATTTGAGAGTAGACATACCTGGGATAACTGTGAGGGGCTAGTCGTTCAACCAAATTTCATCCCAAAAATTGATCTCGGAGCCACTGCCAAGTTGCCAATGTGATCCTTTAGTGATAAGAGGTCTGGATTGACTTATCGCATTCCAGAAAGTAGATCCATAGGAAGGGAGGTATTCATTCATGAAGGACGATCGAGGGAAGTATTTGCTCTTGATAATCGCCACCCATTCTGATTTGAAATTGGTGTAGAGTTTCCATGCCTACTTGGCGAGGAGGGCAAGGTTTATATTGGAAGACCTTCTCAAACCCAGGCCCCCTTGGGATTTAGGTTGACAAACTCTATCCCAGTTAACAAGGTGGATTCTACTTTTTTCTTCAGGACCTGACCATAGGAATTTTTTTTGGATTTGCTCAATCTTGGCATGAACAGATGTTGGGGCTCTAAAGACAGACATGAAGTAGACTGGAATGCTTTGGAGGACCACCATAGTGAGGGTAGCCTTAGCTGCCTGGGATAGGAGGGCACCCTTCCAGCCTGCAAGTTTGTGTTTGAACCTTTCGATGACATTATCCCACATGGACTCTTTCGGGCTCTTGATGAAAAGAGGAAGGCCCAGGTAAGATGTGGGTAAGCTCAAGATTCTGCACTGTAGGATACGGGTGATCTTGTGTTGTCTGCTATCCAGAGTGTTAAGGAAGAAACACTCACTTTTGGTGTAATTGATTTCTTGGCCTGCTACTCTGGCATGTGTGTCAAGGATAGCTTTGATGGAATTAGCTTGGATGACTGATGTTGAAGAAGCGGTAATGGTATCATCAAAGAACTACTGGTGAGAAAGGGGGGGCATGGTGGATGAAGCTTTGATCCCTTTCACATGCCTAGAAGCATAGGAAGACTTGAAAGCTCTTCCCAGGGATTCTTCCAGGATGATGAAGAGGAAAGGGGATAGGGGGTCACCCTGCCTTATGCCTTTATGAGTCGAGAAATAACCTGCAGCTGAACCATTAACGAGCACAAAGAACCATGGCATCGAGATACAACCTTTGATGAGCTTGATCCATTCTCTATGAAACCCAAACTTGGCAAAGAATTTTAGAAGGAAATCCCTGGTGACTCTATCAAAAGCTTTGTTGATATCCAACTTAAGAAATATGGCTGCCTTGTGGTTGCAGTGAGTAGAATGGAGAGTTTCATGAAGGGATATGATGCTATCTGTGATAGATCTGCCTTCCATGGAGCTGCCTTGACAAGGATCGATGATAGCAGGGAGAATATTCTTTAGCCTCAGGGCTAGGGATTTGGTTAAGATCTTGTAGATAATGTTACAGAGACTAATAGGCCTGAAATCCACCATAGTCTTGCAAGGGTGGGTTTTGGGGATCAAAGCAATGAAAGTTGAGTTAGTCCCTTTTGGAATGGACTTAGTCGATTGGAGCTTGATGATGGCTTTGCAAATGTCTTCCTTCATAATTTCCCAAAAGGTTTGAAAAAACACGAGGGGAAAGCCATCTGGACCAGGGGCCTTGTCAGCTTGCATGGAGAAGAGAGCAGTCTCGATCTCTTTCGAAGAGAGGGTCTGAATCAGGGTAGCATTCATCTCTGGAGTAACCATGGGGGGAATGTTCTAAAGAAGGGATTCCTAGGCTGCCAAGTGGGAGGGAGAGGGATTTCCCATCATATTACTAAAGTAAGCAGCTGCTTCTGATATGATCTTGAAAATGTCTTGGGAAACAAAGCCATCAGATAAGGTGAGTTCTCTAATTTTGCTAGAGCTACGGTTCCACATCGTGGAAGCATGAAAAAATTTGGTATTGGCATCCCCATATTTGAGCCAGAGGGGTTGAGATTTTTACTACCAGAAGGTTTCTTCTCTAGCCAATATGTTGTGATACTCAAACAGTAGCTGACTCTCCTCATTCCTCAGCTGAGGAGTCCATTGGTCATGATGGATTTGCTCCTCCAAAGTCTTAAGTTTATCAATAATGAGCTGCTTGTTCTCAAAGATGTTTCCAAAAACTTCCCTGTTCCAAATTTTTATGTTTTTCACTGATTTGAGTTTACAGGAAACTCGGTCAATGGCAGATCCTGAACATGGAAGATTCCACCACTCAAAAATTCGTTGATTGAGGTCTGGGTTGTGAATCCACATGTTTTCAAACCTGAAAGGGGTTTTGAAGGATGAGGCCTTGTTGGATTCTAGGAGGAGGGGTGAATGGTCAGACCCAATTCTGGGGAGGGATGTGAGGAGAGTATCGCCAAAGAGAGGGATTGCTTGCTGAGATAAGAAAAATTGGTCCAACTTGACTTGAATGTGATCTTGCCCTGCTCTTTTGTTGCTCCAAGTAAAATGGTAGCCTCTGATCTGAATGTCCATAAGCTCATTACTCGACACAAAATCCTAGAAATTGGTTATGCTTTTGGAGGGAGTGGATAAGCCACCTCATTTGTCAAAAGCAAATAGAGGAGAGTTAAAATCCCCATCTAACATCCACAGAGGGCAGAAAAGGTAGTCTTAAGAAGGGACAAGGAAACACACAGTTGGCGCCTTTCCAGGGGATTGTTGGGGGCATAGATATTGGAGAGGACCCATGTGCACTGGTTGGTATTGCAATGGAAAACCATGTTAAGGGTTCTATTGGTGAAGGATACCACCCTTCCCTCAACTTGGAGAGGATCCCAAAGGCAAAGAAGGCCCCCAGCCGATCCCTCTATGGGGGAGGAAGCCCACTGGCAGTCTTTCCAGACTAATTTGACGATGTTCAAGGTTCTCGCTGCATCAACTTTGGTTTCTTGTAACATGATGATGGTGGGTTTGGAATCCTTTCTAATGGTTCTGACCAGTCTCTGCTTGCATAAGCTATTAAGCCCTCTAATGTTTCAAGAGAGGATATTCATTTGGATACTTTGGAAGGTTTCTTATCGCCATTGGTGGGTACGGGAGGGGATTTGGGATTCTTGGGATCGTCCAAGGACTAGCCGAATATATAAGGGAAGAGGGTTGTTTGAACCCCTTTTGCGACTTAATTCTCAGTGTATTTCTTAAGCTGGTCGAACATAGACAACTTGCCTCTATTTTTGTCACCTCCTATATCCACTGGCCCTTTCTTACTTCTGGTGATGATGGAGCTAGAATCCGAGTGATTGCGGAAAGGGTTGGACACCTCCTCAAGGGAGTCAAAAACTGACTTGGTTGGAGACACAATTTTGGCTAAAGAAGTGGTGGGAAAGCCCTCCTCGAGGGGAAGGGGATAAAGGAATTTAGGAGAGGTGGGAGAGAGTGGAGAGGTGGGAGAGGTTGGGGAGAGTGGTGCGGCCAGAGAGGGGCCAGGTAGGGAAATGGAATGGAGGGGAGGGAGTAGAGGCAAGGGGGAAGAAGAAGGGGAGGAAACACACTTGGGAAAGAGGACATAGTCATCAACACCAGAGAGAGGACCAAAATTGTTGGGAAAGGCAAAAAGTGAACATACCTAGTTGGAACTTGATGGAGCTTGGTGGGGGAAGGATTTGTGGAAGGGGACTTGTTTCCCTTTGTCAGTTTTCCCTCAAAAAGGGCCATCAATAGCCTTGGGTCCCGGGTGGGTGACCGAACATTGAGCAAGGGAGATCTGGGATCGAGGAACCTCTTTGGTAGCTTTCAACGAAGGGCATTGGAATCTGAGGTGTTCCTGAGCCTGGAATTCGATGCAGAACACTGGTTTATTCTAATACTCAATAGCTTGGCACTGTTAGAATTCCTCATAGATGATATTGATGCGAGTGGGAAGCTAGGATACCAGGTTCACAGACACACAGATTCTAGCAAAGGCCATTATGGATCAGGCTTTTATTGTTTGGTCAAAGGCAACCAGGTCTCCGATGTATCCTTCGATCCCCCGAAGGATGTCTTCATGAAAAAACTGGATTGGCAGGTCCAAAATACGAACCCAAATGGGGGCGACATTGATGTCCTGAGTTTGGGGGTTGAAACCCTGTTCCCATTTCTTAAGGAATAGAATTTTCCTACCAAAGAACCATGGTCCTCCGGTGAGGATTCTTGCATAATAATTTTGGTTGTTCAACTGAATTAGAAAGAAACCCCTGGAAAGTGCAACTAGCTAAAAACTTCCCTCTATTTGCCATTTGAAACTGGCCCATCTTATGATAGACTCCATGTTAGGTCAGCCTCCAATGAATTTCCCAACTAAGGACAGGGATTTGAGGGAAAGTTTTGGAGCCATGCGAGAAATCAGGATAACTATATTTTCCCCGGAGGTGACCAGGGGGGGAAGGGAAACCACTTCAGATGGTTTGAGATAAGGGGATCCCGATACCATCGTTCTGAATGAAAAAATGGTTGAGGGAAGGGATTTGGAAGGGGGAAAGGGGGGAATGAAACCTTTCATCCAAGGTCTCTGCGTCCCACTCGAATCCGAATTAGGGGCATCAGGATCATCTATGATATCAACAGGGATCTCGCCTGGTTCCAAATCCCCTGGGAGGGTTTGGGAAACCCTGCCAGGGCAGCTGCGGTCAAAGTTGACGCTGATGCTGTGGGAACTGTTGCAGAGGGATTTGTTGCTATTGAAGCCATCATGTATTAGTACTAAGTTGTTAGGTTGAGAAGGGTGACTGTTGTAGGGGCACAACTAGTAGAGCTATAAATGGAGATAAGTAGGTAATGATATAAAGTACTATATTTGGTGAGATAATAACAAGAGTACCATAGGTAGATGGAGTATTAGACTTAAGAAACAATAGTGGTGATGGCAATAGCAACATGACCTCCACTACTTGCTCTACCTATAAGTATGGTTGATGAGGTAGGACAAAGTAGGTCACCTTAGTTGGTATTTAAGGTAAACCAATATGCCTTAGCTATGCAAGTGGAGATTCTAATAGTAGAGAGGGACTCACTAGTAACATAAATTATGGTGATGCAATAAAATATCAAATTGCCATAACCATAGCAAGATTAGCTGGAGGGGGATAGGTGGTCCAAGCATTGTAGGACTAGCTAGTGTAGGTTCAAGGGGATGTGGTGGTATGTAGCACAAATGAAACCATTATAGAACCACATATCATGCAACTATCCTAGTATATTGATGTCTATCATCACCAAAGATGATATAGTTGTGGACCCCCTCAAGGCCTATGACTTGTCAATTATAACAGTCGATGTAGATTCCACCACCTATAGGTGGAGCAGGGTGAGCACCTAACTTGCGCTCCCAAAGCTAGTTGGGTGTTTTCTAAGATTTTCCTAAGTTTTTTATGGATTGTATATGAGTGTATGATGTAATTTTACCATGATATTATGTACATATATTTTGATAATAATAGATATACCAACCATTATTATTATATGATGATGTGCTTACGTGATGTTAAATGATGTTGTGCTTATATTTTAATTACTTTTTATCTAGTCTTTAGGTAATAATTTATGGCTAATTTTATCATGCCATGGTAATGGATTTAATTGTGATGAGATTGTATGTTAAATTGATGAGTTTATTAAGTTAAAATTATAACGATAATGATTTGATTTATTACCTGATGTCCATGGATTAAGAAAAAATAAGATTGATATGAAATATTTTACTGAGTGTTGATTAGTAATGGTTGATGATTAAAGGGTTTTAAAAAGATAAAATGATTAAATAAAATGATTTGATGTGATGAGAAATGCATGGTGTGCCCAAGAGGCACTACCATAATACAACTATATACAAAATTATATACAAATATGTACAACTATACACATAGATATATGCTTAGATAATTGCTCAGGAGCACTTCAGTTAGATTTTGCAAGACACTTCTAGTTATCTTTGAGATTTTCCCAAGGGGACTTAAGTTAGCTTTTCCTGGAGAACTTAGTTAGTTGTTATGGTACAAAGATATGTATAAAAATAATTTTTTTTTTTTTTTTTTATTTAAACAAATGTCTAAAGGACTTTTACCTTTGCTTGTAAGACTTTTGATTTTCCTTTAAACAAATTCTTAAATGACATCTACTTTACCCATATGACTTTTGATTTTCCTTTAAAAAAATTCTTATTTTGCTTTGCTTGTAGGACTTTTGATTTAGCTTTGCTCATAGAAATTTTTATTTAGTTTCACTTGTGCCACTTCTCATTTGAGATTTTCCTTTAAAAAATGCTTAAAGGACTTATTCTTAGATTTATTTACCTTTTTGATAATGGTGGGAGACCAAGGTTTGGGAACCAAGGTCCTCTTTTGGTTCTCACCTCAATGTTTAGAGGGGGAGGTTGTGTTGAGTCCTATGCTATGTTTTAAAAGTTAAATTTAACAAACACCTAGGGGTTGATACTAAAAGGCTTTCCTTTTTCTAAGTAAGTTTATAATACCTAAACTACACTTAATCTAGGATAAAAATGCAATAATACAAGGTTAATGCAAGAATACAAGAGATATCCTATATTCTGTTTTTCTTTTCAAATGGGTACAAATTTTTTTAACAAAATTCATTTTTATTTAAAGCAAGGGTTTAAAAAAAATGCACAAACAAATTAGCCTAAAGTGTAAATTATATGCTCTTCACTTTATTGCCTAAAATCAAGGAATGAAAATTTATTTTAAACCTAAACTAGGTTCCTTATTTTCCCTTTTAAATGCTACAAAAAATAAATAGAAAGCTTAAAATATTGCAAACAACATGAATATATAATCCTTAGAAGAAAATTTCTAATAGAGAAAAGTACCTAATTTTGCAGCAGAGAAAATCACTACATGTAGCTAGACATCGATGATTTTATTTTAGGACTACAAAAACGACAAAACTTGCAATAGAAATTACTTTTAGGGGGTCTACCAAGCTGATGGAGACAATAAGATTTCTATCTTAAATTATCAAACCACTAGGTTCCTTAGCAGACCAAAATTTTATAGAATATATATATATATATATATATATATATATATATAAAGCAAATGTGATGAAATCATTGCTTATAAGTAATCGATAGTGATTTCATTTTGCAAGGATAATAGAGTGCAGAGTCCACTAGATTATGGTCAATGGCAAGAATATTGGATAAAATATAGTATGGTCAAGCAAGGTATGCTATTAAAGTAGGATCAAAGGCTTGAGATCTAAGCAAAATCTATAAATGATAAAATTACTGCTTATAACAAAGCAACAATGATTTCATTCTACAAAGAGAAAAAAAAGAGCCAAAGTAAGAGCTTGTAAAATTTCAAGCAAAAATGTGTGTAGAAGTGTTGGATTTTAAGCTTAGCTATCTTAAAATTTCATAGGTCCCAATGTAAATAAGTCAACAATATTATAGGTCAAAAATAGCAATTATCAAGAGTAGAATAATATATGAGCAATTAAATATATATCAAGTTCAATATAATAATAAAATAACATTAACTTATAATATCATATATGAATTTAAATGGCCAAAATCATTCATGAATAATACTTACAATAATAATTTCTCAAAACCTTTATACAAGCTTTATTATTAATGCTTGTTATGTGGTGATTGCTACAAACTGTTTTCCCCTTCACTTTATTTTTTTCTTACTCGTGTTTATATTGTATGGAGCTTTATATCCATAATATAGACATAGTAATGTGACTCTTCACATACTTGACTATTGCTCTCCATATGATAGCTTCCATGACCTTTAGCTTATCATCTTGCCACTTGTATACTAGACTCTTCACTCTTTTCTTACATGCATACTTTACTCTATGATACTTGCACACTTCTACATGACTCTTACGCTCATACATGTACTCCCAATACAAGATACTTGTGCACATTCTCACTTTACATATTTTCACACTTACATACAATGACACTTATGTACATTCTCTCAATACACAATTGCACTCTTACTTACATGATACTTATGTATTTCCTGCACATTGACACTTACATAAAAGGGAGATAGAAATCACAACTATAGACTCAACCCTAATCTATTACATATTTACATTTGTACCATGAAGGTACCATGGGGGTACATTAACATGTACAAAATAATGTAATATTCTTCAACACCCCCCTATATTACATTATTTGGTTATTGAAGACTTGGTCTTCATCTTTAATCTTCATGTGACCATGCACTATTCATGAACCTCTATTTGAGATTTGTCTTCAGCTTCACTCTTGAGTTCTACTCTAAGTTCTCCTTCATCTTCATTCTTTGTATCTTCATTACTTGGTTCACGAAATACTTGAGCTTCTTTTTTGTTCTTGATATCTGGTTCATGTGTGACTTCTTCATATTTGACCTCTTTTTTTTAAGTTGAAAAAGTGCATTTTTGAAAGGAATGCTAACCTTTGACATCAAAAAATATGGCCAACATTTTCCATTTCACCAAGAAGGATTTCCCACTAGCATTAAGCCTATACCAACTGTGTAACAACAAACACACTTCACTAACCACATACTAAACTAGAAAATCAGTATACACCTTACATATCTAAATATCATATACTCTATGCTTTCCTGGCAGCCTCTTCCTACTAATTCCCATTGTCAATTCTTGTGGCATTATCATTGTCAACTAAATTATTTATGTGCACTAGGATATCATTCCTCCATTCCTTTCTAGCATCTGCCATAACTCCTTCATTAGCAAGACCATTTGCTACCCTATTAGATTCTCTATAAATATGATTAATAGACACATTTTTGAGTCTATCCAAAAGTGCTCGAGCTTCCACCATCATTAAATAAATAGTCTAGGTGACTGGTTGTTCTTCCTTTAAAATGGTCATAATGTTTTGTGTCTCCTTCAACTATGAGTTTATCTATATTACAATTTATAGCCAAAGAAATTCCTACATAATCTGCTCTTGCTTCAATAAAATTACTTTTCTATTCACCCAGTGGTTCAACAAAGGCTTTGATTACCTTACCCAAATAATTTTGGATCACCCCTCCAGCTCCTTCTAGCCCAGGATTACCTTTCAAGACCCCATCAAAATTTAATTTGAACCATCCAACCGATGGCAGTATCCATTTTACATAAGTTTTGGGATGAAATCGAGATATTAGTAATTTATCTCTAACTCCCCAACATTCCAATATCTAACTTTCCTACTCTAATTCCCATCCATCCTTGAAGTGAATAGTGCTAAAATTCTCCATCAGGAGACTTATTTCTCAATTCCAAACCATTTCCCAGTCCATATTCAAGTCCTCAAATATTCTTTGGCTTCTTTCATTCCAGACTATCCACTAGATATGTGGAAGGCTTATAAGCCATAGCTTCCTTATTCTTCTGCCTTTAAAAGGAGGCTCCCATTGCAAGTGTAAATCTAAGATAGTTCTAGGGAAAACCCACTGAAATTGGAATTCACTATAGAGCTAATAAAACAATTTTTTGTTAAAGGAGAACTTAAGAAGTAGATGATCAATCCTTTCCTCCTCTTTTTTCACACAAAACACATCTATTTGGTAAGGAGAAACCACATTTTTTCACATTAGCCAGGGTCATTATTTTATTATGCATAACAAGCCACTATAAAATAGTAATATTAGGGATGATATATTTATCCCAAACCTTTACATAGGACCACACTACCCCTACACCTTCAACCAATTTATAACCAGACTTCACAGAATAATATCCACTCTTCGTTTTCATCCAAATAAATATATCATTTGGTCACAAATGGTTGAGGATGTAGGCATTAAGGCATCTATTAAGACTTTCTAGATGTGGACACAAGTCCTCATTGATGTTCTCAGCATAAGGCCACTTACACTTCTTGATGCCATTTTCTTCCACAATGTAATCCCGAACAAACAGTCCATAAACAGGAGTCAAGATTATTCTTAAATTTGCAAAACTTGGGATCTCACAAAGGGGAGAGTTAAAGAGCCAAGTATCCTACCAAAATCTCATGTTAGCACCATATCCAATATGCCATCTACAACCCTGTTGGATCATAGGTCCTACCTATTGAAGGCTATTCCAGAAATTAGACCCCTTAGGGGGATTGAGGTTTTCCAGAAAGGAGGAATTACGTAAATACTTAGCTTTTACAATTTTGACCTAGGGAGTGTCTTCTTCCTTCACCGACTTCCAACCCAACTTTCCCATTATATATTTATTCATTTTGGTATGAGTTCTCAGTCCTAATACCTCATATTTTTTAGAGGTACAAACTTTGTTCCAAGAAAGTAAAGATATCCTCTTATTTTCCTCAGTCCTAGACCACAGAAAAATCCTTTGGATATATTCAATATTTTTGTGGAGCGATACTAGCATTTTAAAATTGACATGAAGTAAACATGTATACTTTGAAGGTAAGATTTCACAAGTTGGGTCTTTCCTGCCTAACTAAGAAGAGAGCCTTTCAAGGAAGATAGTGAAGAACACAAGCTTATACTGAGAGGGGGGGTGAACAGTATAGCACCCACTTTTTACTTTCTTTCCAAACCAATATCAATTAGTGTCCTTAATTGCAATATCCAAATATAGCAATGTGCATTAATGACATAGATAGCAATAGTAAGCAAGAGCACAAATCACCACACACAATTGAGACACAAGATTTAACGTGGTTCCCCCAATGTGGGGTACTCCACAAGATAATCTCCTTATAATATTTCACAAAGAAATAGGGATCCTTATCCCAATACAAATGATTACTTTGATCTGCTCAAAGCTAGGCTATCCACTGATCTACTCAACAAGGCAATTCATTGATCTTCTCAGCTAGGCAATCCACTGATCTACTTAGGTAGGCAATCCACTGATCTGCTCAGGTAGGCAATCCTAATCTGCTCAGGTAGGCAATCCATTGATCTTCTTAGCAAGGCAATTCACTGATCTGCTTAGCTAGGCAATCCATTGATCTGCTCAGGTAGGCAATCTTGATCTGCTCAGGTAGGCAATCCATTGATCTACTCAACAAGGCAATCCTGATCTGCTCAGGTAGGCAATCCATTGATCTGCTCAGTAAGGCAATTCAAATTCTCATAGGAATCATTGATCCTTATAGGCAATCCATGATCTACTTATAAGAATCTTGATCTGCTTAGTAAGCAATCCAAAATCTATTAGCAAGCTCACCAAGAACTTGCTCAAAATTTGCTCTAGCAAGCTCACCAAGAACTTGCTCAAATCTGCTCTAGCAAGCTCACCAAGAACTTGCTCAAATATGCTCTAGCAAGCTCACCAAGAACTTGCTCAAAATCTGCTCTAGCAAGCTCACCAAGAACTTGCTCAAATCTGCTCTACAAGCTCACCAAGAACTTGCTCAAAATATGTCCATAAATTTGTCCATAAATCTATCCAAAAGCCTTCTCAAAGGCTCAATAAATCATGCACAAAATCTACCACAAATCTGTCTAAAAATCTATCCAAAAGCCTTCTCAAAGGCTCAATCAATCATGCATAAAAGCTGCCACAAATCTATCCAGAAATCTATCCCAAAAGCCTTCTCAAAGGCTCAATCAATCATGCACAAAATCTACCACAAATCTATCCATAAATCTATCCCAAAAGCCTTCTCAAAGGCTCAATCAATCATGCTCAAGTAGCACTCAAATCTCATCCACAAATCTATGAAGGCAAGGCTCAATGATGAACTCAACAATGAATGGCAATGCACTCTACAATGGATGACAACAATGATCCACAATGATCTCAACTCAAATCAGAATATAGAATAGTTTGTTTCATGGAACTTGAACAACCACTTCACTCATTCACTTGACTAGGCTCAAACAACTCTACTCAACCAATCACAACAAGGAATAACTCTTTCTCACAATCCCTAGTCCAAGCATGTATCAACCAACTCAAAATGTTTCCAACAATGCTTAACCACAAATCTCACATAACAATGATACTCATGTTCTCCTCTAACTCAAGTTCAAGTTCTTTGTACAATCAATGGGCTTCAACAACAATGCTTATAAAACATTCTTCACATAACAATGATACTCATGTTCTTCTCAAACCCTATCTCAGGTTTTTCACACAACTAATGGCTTCAACAACAATGCTTATAAAACAAGGTTTAAACACAACTCTCAAACCAGAAAACCTTGAAGCATTCAACCAACCACTTTCGAAAAGGAAACCACAATCAATCCTTTTCTCTCCAATGATATTTTAGAAATCAACCACCATAAACAAAGTCAATGGAGAATATTGCTCATACCTTTTTGATGCCTTATTAGTTGTCCACTAAATCTGCCACACTCAACAAACTTTCTTTTTCAACTTTCAATAAGGGTTAGGGATCATGATTAATAACACAACAATAATATCCAAATAACACCTTATTACTCCTACTCAATAAAATACATCATGTCCCCTCATGAAAGAATTAATCCTCTTTGAAAAAGAACAAAGCAACCTTCACTTTTGAACCTCTTTACAAAATCAGAAATATCTCTTTACACACACCTTATTTCTCCCTCTAAGCAAGTTAATCAAATAGCCCTCGAAATAAGCTTTCCAACGATATATAATATGATATACTTCCAAAAAGAAAATCACCAGAAATCTCTCTTTTTCTTAAAGTGCATCATAACCCTTATTTCTCCTAGGGCAACTTTAGAAAAATAAAATATTAAAAAAATATTAACTTGCCTCTGTCCTTGACGGGATTCGATCCCTTGATGCCTCCTCACTCAGTGCCTTAACCATGGCCAAGCCATCGTTGGGCCACACGCCCTCACGTGTTCAAAGGGGCACGAACCAAAACAAATACCTCAATATTCTACGCCCTTCGAAAACTCAAAAATGCTTCGAGCATTTCAACACAGCAAGCATCCCCGACGAGACTCGATCGTAGGACCTCCTACTTCTTACACAATGCACAAACCACTAGGCCAAAGGTGCCTATGCATTTGGTTATCCTCCACGAATGATTCTTCAATGGACCCAAATTTCGTAAACCCTTCACATGCTTCAACACACAGGCTCTTCTCGCATTACATTATCAATTCGAATGCATTCAAAAATCGAGGACAAGAATTTATCAAAAATTTTGGTGGCATATATATATATATATATATATATGCCTTTCCTCCTTTCTTTAGATGTCGGTGCTATTATTTTTAATATATGCCTTTCCTCCTTTCTTTAGACGTCGACGCTATAATTTTATTTTTAATTTTAAAATTTAAAATTTAAAATTTTAAATAATTTAAAATTTAAACTAAATATTTAAAATTAAATATCTCCATCACCGGGGCACCTTTTTCGATGAAACGAAAAGCCAACCTAGGTTTTAAGAAAAACCCATTTCAAATCTGCCATCCATGGTTTTAAATAAAACCTTTTATTTTGCCTGCCTTGGTTTTCACAAAAACCCTATATATATCCATGCTCTCCAAAATATCATAAATGATATTTTATGAAGTGCTTTTACCACCAAAACTCAAATGTGATCCATATGACATCAATGATCCATGTGACATCAATGACAACATAAAATAACTCAAATTTCCAACAATCTCCCCCTTTGTCATTGATGGCAACACCTCTAATCCAAATCACCACAATCATTGCAAAAACCATCTCTGAGAATCAAAGTTGCTCCCCTTGACTCAATACTCTCTATGGAGGCTGCTCCCCTAACTCAATACTCTCTTTGGAGGCTGCTCCCCCTAACTCAATGCTCTCTTTGGAGGCTGCTCCCCCTAACTCAAATCTCTCCCCCTTTGACATCAATGGCAAAAGGGACACCTATGGGGCTAAAAGATATGACTCTTAAGCATAGCCCCCTCACCACCTTCTCTCTTGAGGTGATTAATTTTGGGGTGGGAGTACTTTTACTCCCATATTACATTGTTTCTTTCCTCTCGTCAACTTCCTTCCATATTTTTTTGATATCCTTCTCTTGATGAATTACTTGATCTTCTTGTCTTGAACCTGTTTGACCTTCTTGCCTTGAAACTGCTTGACCTTCTTGTCTTAAACTTGTTTGGAATTGAGTCCTACACCATTTTGCAATATGTCCAAAGTTATTGCAATTAAAACACTTGATATTGTAGCCTTTGGATGGTGCCCATATCCTGAATTCTTTCTTGAAATAATTTCCATATCCATTCCTTTCCTGAACCCTGTATTGTGAAGTTCTATTTTCATAATCATTATGACCATGACTTCTAAATTGTGTAGCTCTAAATCCAAAACCATGTTGCTCATTTTCTTTGCACTGAGAAGCTCTATGACCAATCTTGTTGCATGAGAAGCAATGTCCCTAAAAACCATACCTTCTTCCTTTGAAGTTCCTTCTAGCAAAATCAAACTTCTTTGATCCATAGACCCTGTAGTGTATAGCCCTGTGTCCAAATCCATTACAAGAAAAACAATGTCCTTGAAAAGCCCTTTGTTCATGCCTTGGTTCCTCATACCTTTCTTGACCATTATCCTTGTGATAATTTTTTACTTGTGCATTGTATCCTTGAACCTTCTTTGTAGTATCTAAATCCTCTTCCTTAATTTCTTCCTTGCTTTCCTTTTCAAGAATTTATTTTCTTTTTGAACTTGATTCACCTATCTCAAAACAAGATCCAAACTGAATGTTTGGAGCCATAGGAACTTTGGAACTTTCTTCATAACACTTAGGTGCTTCCTTGCTTTCATATTTTAGAACTTCCTTTCCTTTTGAGTGTGATTCCCCAAACCTGAAATATGAGACCTTTGGTGCTTTGGAACCTTCCTCTTCTTTCTCTTCATTTGTGTCAAATAGCAAATTGGCATCCATATTTATTGTCTCTGAAATACATGTTTCCTTCTTAGTGAAAATATCTTGACCTTTTGAGTCATGTGATGGATCAAACTTCTCAAGTATGGAACATCTCAATTCTTTTAGATTCTCCTTAACCTCTTGTAGTTGCTCATGGATATCATTGAAGTCTTCCTTTAGATCAATTGAGACATCTATCTTTCTTACAATATTCTCTTGTTTAACTTCTTCTGTTTGGAGTGAATGTTCTTCTTCTACTTCTTTTATCCCATAGAAAAACCCTTCTTCATCTTCACTGTCACTAAGATCATTATAATATTCTATAGCAAACAAAATTTCATGATTTCTTTGACCATGCCTGTTTCCTTGATGTGTCATCTCATCTTCACTATCATTGAATCCATTGCAATATCCTGATCTGTGATCTCTTTGACCACACACAAAGCATTATTCTCTTTCACCTTCTATTCCTAGGAATAGATGTTCTTCCTTTTCATCATCTGACTTGTCTCTATCACTGTGATCTGAGCTATCACTTGCTTCTTCAATGTAGAAAGTTTTCTTTGTCCTACAAAAACTTTTCTTCTTCTCATACCTGCTTTGCTTGTATCTATCATCTTTGTCATGCTTATGCTTTCCATATTCTTTTCTTCTGTGACCCTATTTTTCATCATCACTATTTTCTTCATGTGGACACTTGTTTGCATAGTGACCAAAATCACCACACTTGTAGCATTTGACTTTCTTCATATCTCTGTAATTCCTTGAGTCCTTTTTCCTTTTGATGAAGTTAGCTTCCTCATCATTATCTGAATCTCTATCTGTCTCTGGAATTTTCCCTTTCTTTTTCTCTGAAGCCTTGAATGCAATTTCTTTTATTGGAACCTGATGCTTACTTATCCTCATCTCATAAGTTGTGAGAGTTCCTTGTAGTTCTTCCATTGTTAGCTTGTTGATATCCATTGTTTCTTCTATTGTTGAAACCTTTGCATCATACTTCATGGGAAGTGATCTCAAAACCTTTTGAGTAACTTCTGATTCTTTCATCTCAAATCCTAGACCTCTCATGGTGTTAGTAATCTCATCAACTCGAAGTAAAAACTTTGCTATATCTTCAGAATCTTCCATTTTCAATTCCTCAAATATTTTTCTATGAGTTTGTAGTTTTGCCAACTTTACCTTGGAATCTCCTTCATAGGTATTCCACAACTTGGTCCACATTTCATTAGCTGAATTACATACCATGACCTTTGCAAAATATGTCTCACGTAGCCCACTCAAAATACAATTCATTGCCCTTGCATTGATCTCAACCAATTTTTTGATAGTCTTATCTGCCTCGGGATCACCTTCAACCTTATACTCTTTTTCAACCATCTACCATACCTCATATCCTTGTGATATCAAGTAGTTCTTCATTCTCATGCTCTAGAAAGCATAATTGTTACCATCAAATAGTGGAGCCTTATTTGTAGATGATCCATTCTATGAAGCCATCTGTGTTCTTGTAGAATCTGCCCTCAAGTTGTTAGCCTTTCTGAAGGAACCCGCTCTGATACCAATTGAAGAACACAAGCTTATACTGAGAGGGGGGTGAACAAGTATAGCACCCACTTTTTACTTTCTTTCCAAACCAATATCAATTAGTGTCCTTAATTGCAATATCCAAATATAGCAATGTGCATTAATGACATAGATAGCAATAGTAAGCAAGAGCACAAATCACCACACATAATTGAGACACAAGATTTAACGTGGTTCCCCCAATGTGGGGTACTCCACAAGATAATCTCCTTATAATATTTCATAAAGAAATAGGGATCCTTATCCCAATACAAATGATTACTTTGATCTGCTCAAAGCTAGGCTATCCACTGATCTGCTTAGCAAGGCAATTCACTGATCTACTTAGCTAGGCAATCCATTGATCTACTTAGGTAGGCAATCCATTGATCTACTCAGGTAGGCAATCCTGATCTGCTCAGGTAGGCAATCCATTGATCTGCTCAACAAGGCAATTCATTGATCTGCTCAGCTAGGAAATCCACTGATCTGCTCAGGTAGGCAATCCTGATCTGCTCAGGTAGGCAATCCATTGATCTGCTCAAGAAGGCAATCTTGATCTACTCAGGTAGGCAATCCACTAATTCTTAAAAGGAATTCTATCTCTAAGGCAATCCATAATCTACTTAGTAGGAATCATGATCTACTCAGCAAGAATCTGATCTCTAAAATATGATCTCTTAGCAAGCTCACCAAGAACTTGCTCAAAATCTGCTCTAGCAAGCTCACCAAGAACTTGCTCAAATCTGCTCTAGCAAGCTCACCAAGAACTTGCTCAAAATCTGCTCTAGCAAGCTCACCAAGAACTTGCTCAAAATCTGCTCTAGCAAGCTCACCAAGAACTTGCTCAAATATGCTCTAGCAAGCTCACCAAGAACTTGCTCAAAATATGTCCACAAATCTATCCAAAAGCCTTCTCAAAGGCTCAATAAATCATGCACAAAATCTACCACAAATCTATCCAAAAATCTATCCAAAAGCCTTCTCAAAGGCTCAATCAATCATGCACAAAAGCTACCACAAATCTGTCCATAAATCTATCCCAAAAGCCTTCTCAAAGGCTCAATCAATCATGCACAAAAGCTACCACAAATCTATCCAAAAATCTATCCCAAAAGCCTTCTCAAAGGCTCAATCAATCATGCTCAAGTAGCACTCAAATCTCATCCACAAATCTATGAAGGCAAGGCTCAATGATGAACTCAACAATGAATGGCAATGCACTCTACAATGGATGACAACAATGATCCACAATGATCTCAACTCAAATCAGAATATAGAATAGTTTGTTTCATGGAACTTGAACAACCACTTCACTCATTCACTTGACTAGGCTCAAACAACTCTACTCAACCAATCACCACAAGGAACAACTCTTTCTCACAAACCCTAGTCCAAGCATGTATCAACCAACTCAAAATGTTTCCAACAATGCTCAACCACAAATCTCACATAACAATGATACTCATGTTGTTCTCTAACTCAAGTTCAAGTTCTTTGTACAATCAATGGGCTTCAACAACAATGCTTATAAAACATTCTTCACATAACAATGATACTCATGTTCTTCTCAAACCCTATCTCAGGTTTTTCACACAACTAATGGCTTCAACAACAATGCTTATAAAACAAGGTTTAAACACAACTCTCAAACCAGAAAACCTTGAAGCATTCAACCAACCACTTTCGAAAAGGAAACCACAATCAATCCTTTTCTCTCCAATGATATTTTATAAATCAACCACCATAAACAAAGTCAATGGAGAATATTGCTCATACCTTTTTGATGCCTTATTAGTTGTCCACTAAATCTGCCACACTCAACAAACTTTCTTTTTCAACTTTCAATAAGGGTTAGGGATCATGATTAATAACACAACAATAATATCCAAATAACACCTTATTACTCCTACTCAATAAAATACATCATGTCCCCTCATGAAAGAATTAATCCTCTTTGAAAAAGAACAAAGCAACCTTCACTTTTGAACCTCTTTACAAAATCAGAAATATCTCTTTACACACACCTTATTTCTCCCTCTAAGCAAGTTAATCAAATAGCCCTCGAAATAAGCTTTCCAACGATATATAATATGATATACTTCCAAAAAGAAAATCACCAAAAATCTCTCTTTTTCCTAAGGTGCATCATAACCCTTATTTCTCCTAGGGCAACTTTAGAAAAAATAAAATATTAAAAAAATATTAACTTGCCTCTGTCCTTGACGGGATTCGATCCCTTGATGCCTCCTCGCTCAGTGCCTTAACCATGGCCAAGCCACTGTTGGGCCACACGCCCTCACGTGTTCAAAGGGGCACGAACCAAAACAAATACCTCAATATTCTGCGCCCTTCGAAAACTCAAAAATGCTTCGAGCGTTTCAACACAGCAAGCATCCCCGACGAGACTCGATCGTAGGACCTCCTGCTTCTTACACAACGCACGAACCACTAGGCCAAAGGTGCCTATGCATTTGGTTATCCTCCATGAATGATTCTTCAATGGACCCAAATTTTGTAAACCCTTCACACGCCTCTTTACACACGCTTCAACACACAGGCTCTTCTCGCATTACATTATCAATTCGAATGCATTCAAAAATCGAGGACAAGGATTTATCGAAAATTTTGGTGGCATATATATATATATATATTGCCTTTCCTCCTTTCTTTAGATGTCGGCGCTATTATTTTTAATATATGCCTTTCCTCCTTTCTTTAGACGTCGGCGCTATAATTTTATTTTTAATTTTAAAATTTAAATTTAAATTTTAAATAATTTAAAATTTAAACTAAATATTTAAAATTAAATATCTCCATCACCGGGGCACCTTTTTCGATGAAACGAAAAGCCAACCTGGGTTTTAAGAAAAACCCATTTCAAATCTGCCATCCATGGTTTTAAATAAAACCTTTTATTTTGCCTACCTTGGTTTTCACAAAAACCCTGTATATATCCATGCTCTCCAAAATATCATAAATGATATTTTATGAAGTGCTTTTGCCACCAAAACTCAAATGTGATCCATGTGACATCAATGATCCATGTGACATCAATGACAACATAAAATAACTCAAATTGCCAACAGATAGTTTCTTTGTAACACATTCAATAACTGGATCCCACAAGGCTTCCTTCATACTCCCATGAAATAAAGGTATCCCTAGATAGGTTGTTGGTAAATCACCTATGCCACAGTTGAATATTCTTACTAGGTACAGTTTAAGAGCTCTAGAGGTATTCTGGAATTTTTTTTTGCTTTTATTAAAATTTACCTTTTGGTGTATTGCACGCTCATAGAAATGCAAAATCATCTTAATATGTCTTGCTTGTGGAAGAGATGATCTTGTCTAAATTAGAGTATCATCCACAAACTATTGAAACGAGACCGGTTCCATAATGGAATTTGGCCTGATACCTTCTATATCTCCTCTATCCATGGTTGTTGTGAAGGCTCTACCCATAGCTTTAGCTAAAATTATAAATAGATAAGGGGACATGGGGTCCCCTTGTATTAAACCCCTCTTGCTAGGAAAATAACCCACTGTATACCTATTAACTAAGATGGATATCATCACTATGGAGATGTATTTTTTCATCATAGAGATCCCATCCTCATGAAAACCAACACGTTGGAGCACTTTGATCAGGAAATCCCAAGAAACTCTGTCATATGCTTTATTCATATCCAATTTAAGAAACATGCCTTCCTTTTTTATTTAGAGACAGAGTGCAAGATCTCATGGATCAAAATTATCCCATCAAGAATCTGTCATCCCTAAATAAAACCCCTTTGGTCTTTGTCAATGAAAAAAGGGAGATCCATCTTCAGTCAGTTTTTAAGGACTTTGGACATAATTTTGTAGAGAGTATTACACAGGCTAATTGGACAGTAATCTACAAAATAATTAGCACCTATAATATTTGGGATGAGGGCTAAGAACGTATATTTCACATCATAAGGGATCATTTTAGAGGTCTAAAACTCCTTAACTGCCAAGGTGACCTCATTTCTAATGATGTGCTAAAACTTGTGATAGAAGAGCATTGGAAACCCATCTAGACCAGGATATTTGTCTCCCTTCCTGGAGAAGACCACCTCTTTAATTTCTTCATCTATAAATGGGTTGAGGAGATAGTCATTTATCTAGTTTGTAATATTTAAGAGAATATGTCCTAACAATAGGTTCATCGTCTCTTCATCCAGCTTTGAATCCACTCCTAACATATCTTGGAAAAATTGAACAACTTCCTGGAAAGGATCCCTTGTAGAATAACCATCAACAATCTTGATCTCTTGGATTTTATTAAAACATTTTTTCCTGAGAGTTGAAACATGGGAAAACCTCGTATTTTTGTTCCCTTTAACCACAAAGTTCTTGAAATCTGTTGCTAGAAAGCCTCCTTTGAATACTCCCCTAAATAGAAAGAGTTTTCTAACTCCATGAGCTATTGTTGTCAAGCTACCTTTTTAACCATAATGTCTCCAAACACCTCTTTGTTCCATAGTTTTAAGTTCTTAACAAATCCTAGTTTCTTTGCTACTTGAGTCAATCTAAACCTAGAGAAATATTGCTGCCACCAAGATTGAATCCTGCTCTCTAAATCAGAATGAAGAATCCACATATTTTCAAACTAGAAAGGGGTAGCAAAGAGCCTTCTCCTATCCTCTATTTCCTAAATCAAAGTATTATGGTTTGAGCCAATTTTTGGGAGGGTCATGAGAGTAGTGTCCCCAAAAAACACTAAGTTCTCCTATGAAATCAACATCCTATCCATTATTATATGAATTAATTGACTCCCCAGCTGCCTATTAGTCTAGGTAAACTTTGCTTGTCTAAGCTCCAAGTCCATTAAAGCATTTGAATTTATAAAATCACCAAACTCAACAATACTCTTTGAATATTCTTCAACGCCTCCCTTCTTATCATATGGATACAAAGGGGTATTGAAGTCCCCTGCAATGATCCATGGGATGCCTACAAAGACATGCTTGAGTTCACTCAATTCCCTCTATAACCTTCATCTTCCAACCACAATAGTGGGTGCATAGACATTTGTAATGATCTAGTAGGAATTATCCTCCTAAAAGAAGTGGATAGCACAAAATCTGTCATTTGAGATAATTTTTTGTCCTTCCAATTTATTTGGATCCCAAATACACCCATTCCTCCTAAGGAGCTCATTGAGGGTTGAGAAACAAAATTTTCTTCTCTCCAAATCTTATCTTTAACCATTGCTAAGTTTACTTCTACCACCTTTGTCTCTTGTAATAGCAAAATGTCTAGGTGATTATCTCTTCTCAATGTTTATACTGATCTATATATTCTAGTCATGTTGAGACCTCATACATTCCATGATAAAACATTTATTTTTTATATTTAGCTAATTTATTCCCTCCCTCACCCAAATTGATGATGGTTTGTGTTCCTCTGGCTATCTCTGTTGTTGTTTCCCTCTTCCTTACCTTTGTTAAAGGGGGTCTACCTATAGTGTATTCCTTGCCAACATCCAAGGGAGTTCTCTTTTCTTGATTCTTGGTCACCCTTGAGGGCATCATTGAAACCTCATATGAACCAAAATCCTCTCATATTGGAGCTACATGCTTCACCTCTATTTTTTTAGGATCTTCTTATCTTCCTTTAATGCTTTTCCAACTTCATCTTGCCTATCCTGATTTGTAAGAATCATGTCAATAGGTTTAACCTCTACATACACTTATAGAGGTTTTAGATTCTCCTATTGTACCCCCTCATGATTCACCCATTGTTTCTCCTCCACAAATTCCACAAATTTGGTTGGGTCTCCCATTTCATCCTCTTTAGCTCCTCTAAAGCAAGAAAAAAAGCTAGGGTCTGCAAAGTCAAGGGGTTCCACAACTCCAAGGGAGTTGGACTACCACAATTCCATAAGAGGGATCTTCCATGTGTTCCTCATTAGACACCATAGTCTTTTGGTATGATGTTATTGATTCCTTCTGATTATCCACCACAAGATCCATGTCTTTACCCTGCTTTGCATATTTACTCTCCTTCCTCTACCAAAATTTTTGATTGAGAACTTTCTTCTTCTTCAGGAAGAATCTTAAGATATGACCTCTCCCTTTACAAAGATCACAAAGGAGTAGAATATTTTCATACTCCAACCTCTAAGTCTAGGTACCCATTGGAGATGTTAGGTATATTGTTTTTAAAAGCTTGATATCTAGATCAATATTAACATAAATTTGGGCAAACACCATATGAGACTTTAGCCTGGTTACCCTATCAATGGTAACAAAGGTACCAATACCATTTACAATAGCCATTAAAAATTCATCATGCCAATATTGAAAGTTAAGGTGAGGTAATATTACCAAAACAATAGTTGTGTTGAGACTTTGGTTGTGAGGATTAAAATCTACATCCCATTTTATGAGAAACAGGCTACGCTTCCCCATCGACAATTGTCCTCCATCTAAAATTTTTTGCATGTCACTTACCTCAGTAAGTTTAATCATGAATAATCCATTTGGTAGCACTACAATCTCCGTGCATCCCATTGGTTTCCATCTAGTGAAGGCCCACCTTTGAAAAATATCTATATCTAGCCTTGCTCCAAAAAACTTTCCCACCAAATTGTGTTCCCCTTCCATATTCATGTTCAAAATTATCTCTGAGGGGATGTTGAGAATGTCATCTTTAACTCTCAATTTTAAGTGGCTTACCAACAAAGGAAGAGTAGTAGCAAGTTTAGAACCATGTACCACCTAGGCCCAAGAGCATTTATGTCCCACTTCTAAGGCTTGATTCTCCTAACCATTGTTTGCATTTGATTCATTGTGCCCCTTATTTGGGATTGCTTTGTCGAAATATTATTGGATTTTTATTCCTAGAAATCCATTCTCCAGATCTTCATCTAAGGCCCCATGCTGGCCCTACCCTACTCTTATTCCTATGCCAACTGCTCCTCGTCTATCTTCGGTTGCTCCAAACCCTTGTTCGCCTGCTCTTTTTCCCATCCATTCTATTTTTTAAATCAAACACCCATTAATGGATAGAAAATAATTAAAAACTCTGTTCTTTTGGGTTTTCCTTTTTTTCCCTTTTTAGGTTTTGATCCCTCGTTGGTTATTTTCCCTGCCTGCTACTCTCGTCAACTAGGTCCGAACATAATATTTTTTTGTTGTTGTTACTCACTGCCACCACTGCTTCTAGATTTATTTGTTATTTTTTATGCCCGTTGTATGCAAGGGTTTATATTATACAATCCACTACACACCTATGTCCTGCACCTGCATCTTGTGTATGCTTTCTAACTCCAGTCATTACAGTAATTGAACCTTACAAAAGAGCTTATGGTAGCTAGTGTGATTTGAACCAGAGTTGAATGGACCCATGGTATGGATCGTAGACCTCAACTGATAGCCTATTCATATTTAACCTCTTGATCATGTGTTTCTTTCCTATTTATCCTGTAGGATAAATTTAGACCATACTTGATCCATTTTGCTATTTTTTAAAAATCAAATGCTTCATCATTAATACGATCAAATATTTAATCCTAGATTTGTTCTTTGTCCTACATTTATGAAATAAAACATTCTACTCTATTGTTAGGAGTTGCTCCAAAAATAAGTTTTTGAATTAAGTTATTTAATCTAAATAATAGCATTCTTTCAAAATTTTCATAATATTTCCTTTTGTACCAACAAAATGCTATATAAAGAGTTTTTCTTCCACAAATTTTACATGGATAAATATTCTAGGAATTAGCTTCTTCATGCTCAGTTTTATTGTAATAATTACACTTCAAATGGATGCAATGTATTTTATTTGATTTAATCTTACATCCTAGTACTTTGTGTTTATTTGCTTAATAAAATAATGTAACCATCAATGCACTATTAAGGCCATTCTTCCTTTATTTTCTTTATAAATAAGTCACATGTTTTTGGAATCCATGGCATTTTGTGTAGTTGTAGGTTCTATTATAGAATTTATTCTTGTTAAACTACACGTTTGTGATCTTGTAGTAATAAGATCTATATTTGAATCCTTAAGTGTATTTCTAAGTCATTTTGGTATCTTTTTCTTTTCATCAAGATCATCTATCAAGTTTTGAGAATCAAATTTTAACTTATTCACCATTTCTTCACTATCCTCATTGAATGTATTTCTAATAATTTCTTCCATGATTTTTAATTCAATGATCTAATTCCTTTGAAGTTGTAATCCTTATATCTCCACAATTAATATACAGTCAAATATGAAATTTGAAAATTGTAAATTTTCTAGACCTTTGATGTAGAAATCCTTTTAACTCCCTACAAAATTAAATTTGCAAAATTTAAAAAAAAATTATTTCAAATTTTTCAAATAACTTCAAATAACTTTAAACTTCAAATTTCAAAAAATAAAATTCAAATAACTTAAAAATTAAATCTTCAAACCTTTTAACTCCACTACTTGCAAGTCTTAAAAATCAAATCCTCAAATCTAAAATCACTTAAAATCTTCAAATCTTCTAATCTTACTTGTTATGGCCACCCTCCTAGATGGTGGGCTTCGCAAATTAGGGAAGCTCTTCTTTCTATCATTTCTTTGGACGACTCCAGTTCTGAAGGCACCTAGTTTATTCTTGCTTTTTTTGCTTCTCTTTGGTTCATTTGGGTTATTTTAGTTCCCTAGCTCAATCCATTCTTTCTTTTGTTTCCTCGGTTGATTCTTGCCTTAATAGTCTTTTGGTATAGATAGGTCATTGTTATGTTCAATTTTTTTTCTTTTTTTCTTTTTTGTTTTTTGTTAAGTTTTTTAAGGTGTGTGTGTTCTTTTGTTTTGTTTTTTTTTTGAGCTCTTTGTGTTGTTTTTTGTTGATCTTGTGTTTTTGTTGTTTTGTGTTTTTTTTATGTTTTTTGTTATTGTTCTTGTGTTTTTGTCGTTCTTGTTCTTGTGTTTCTCTTTGTTTGTGTTAATTCATGTTTTTATGTGTAAGTGTTTTCTATGTTTTTTGTTTTTGTTTATTGTCTATTGTTGGTTGTTTTTTATTTTTATTTTTATTTTTTTTAATATTTTAGGTTTTGGTTGTGTTTATTTTTCATGTTTTTTTTGGGTTATGTCTTTGTAGTGTTTTGTTGTTTTTGTCTTGTTTGTGTTTTGTTATGTGGTTCTTGTATTTTTCTATGTGGTTCGTTTTGTGGTTTCTTTTATCATTTTGTGTGTGTGTTTGGTTGTGCTTTTGTTTTTGACATACTCAAGTAGCATGTTTTTTATTTTATTTTATTATTTTTGTTGTTTTTTATTTATTTACTTATTTTTAATTTGGTTTTGTGTGTTTGTTTGCTCCTTGAGTATGTCAAAGGTGGTAGGCCAGGTCCGATTCCTGGGCATTTTTGGCGAAATGAATACCCCTTCCTCCTTGGGTCTTACCCGAAAGTGGCATCCCTTTTGGGATGTTTTCCCAAAAAAAAAATTCAAAATCTAATTTCAAATTCACAAATATTTAAATCCTAGTTGAAATCCTTTTCACTCCAAACCTTAAATAAATTTTAAAACTTTTCAAAAAATAAAATTTTGAAGTTTCAAAATTTTAATAAGGTAGAAAACCTTATAACTCCCTACTTAATAAACTTAATAAAGTTTAAAATTTAAATAACTTGCTTTCCCTCCAAGCAATGAAAGAATGAAAGGTAATTCAATGTACCTTTCCTTTGAAAATATTTTTGAAGCCAATAGAAATGCTTTTGATGAGTAACGTATAGACGTTACCTTATTTCACTCCATCTTATATTATTAAACCTGACTACAATACTCAAATTAGATGGTGTTTTGATTTCCCAAAGTTTGGCACTATTCCTTAGGTTCTAGCTTGACTATTGTCTATTGAATAGTCTTTTAGGGTTATGTCCATTGAATGGGACATTCAATATTACTTGGATACATCTGCTATGAAGCAAGTTTTGTGCTCCTTTAGACTCCATGTTTAGTCTATTATGCTCACTTGAATACCTTTGTTGTGAAGTGTTGAGCAAGGTGCAGAAACAGTATTGTCATTGTTGTCAACACAGACAGATAGATCAGTTGATGTAGTGGACAAGAGTTCAGAGGTCAGTCAGAGCATGTACAGTGAATATCCAAGAAGACAGAAGTGGCCCATATTCAAAAGATCCAAGAAAAAGACAAGTAAGAAAACTGTCGCGATTTCGCGACATATCGAAGGAGAGAGAAAATGTTGGCAAAATTGTCGCGATTTCGCGACATATCGAAGGAGAGAGAAAATGCTGGCAAAACTGTCATGATTTCGTGACATATCGAAGGAGAGAGAAAATGCTGGCAAAACTGTCATGATTTCGTGACATGTTCGAAGAGAGAGAAAGCACAAGGAAAACTATCACGATTTCGTGACATGTTGGACGAAAGAGAAAGCGCAAGGAAAACTGTCACGATTTCGTGACATGTTCGAAGAGAGAGAAAGCACAAGGAAAATTGTCATGATTTCGTGACATGTTGGACGAAAGAGAAAGCACAAGGAAAACTATCACGATTTCGCGACATGTTCGAAGAGAGAGAAAGTGCAAGGAAAACTGTCATGATTTCGTGACATGTTGGAAAAAGAGAAAGCGCAAGGAAAACTATCACGATTTCGTGACATGTTTGGGGAGAAGGCGCAAGCAAAGAAAATTGTCATGATTTTGTGACATGTTCGGGGAGAAGAAGCTCGCAAAGAAAAGTGTCACGATTTCATGACAATTTGCAAGAGAGACAGTACGGACAAAAATGTGTCACGATTTCGTGACATGTTTGAGAGAAAGAGCTTGCAAGGAAAAGTGTCACGATTTCGTGACATGTATGGTTTTCATGACCCAAAGAGGAGAGAGAGTGTATGGAGGCGAATGTGTCACGATTTCGTGACATGTTGTGTTTTCGTGGGTGAAAGGCAGAGAAAAGCACAAGGCAATGAAAGTGTCACGATTTCGTGACATGTTCTGTTTTCATGGGCTAAAAGCAGAGAAAGGCACAAGGCAGTGAAAGTGTCACGATTTCGTGACATGTCATGTTTTCATTGGGACAAGCCGAGAAGAGTGTACGAAAGCAAAAAGTGTCACGATTTCGTGACATGTCATGTTTTCGCTGGTGCAAGCCAAGAAGAGTGTATGGAAGCAAAAAGTGTCACGATTTTGTGACATGTCATGTTTTTGCTAGTGCAAGCCAAGAAGAGTGTACGAAAGCGAAAAGTGTCATGATTTTATGACATGTCATGTTTTCGCTGGTACAAGCCAGAAGAGTGTACGAAAGCGAAAGGTGTCACGATTTCGTGACATGTCATGTTTTTGCTAGTGCAAGTAGAGAAGAGTGCAAGGAAGCGAAAGTGTCACGATTTCGTGACATGTTCTATTTTCGTGGGCAAGAGACAAAGAAGAGCTCAAGGCAGTGAAAGTGTCATGATTTTGTGACATGTTCTGTTTTCATGGGTGCAAGTTGAGAAAAGGACAAGGAGGCAAAAAATGTCATGATATCATGACATGTCATGTTTTCATGGGTAAAATGTGAGAAGAGTACAAAGAGACAAAAGTGTCACGATTTCATGACAAGTCGCAACAACACGATTACGGATAGTTAACTGAAGTAGAACGACGATTACTAGGGCAGTTGTAGAGGAAAATCATGCAGCCATTATAAGAAGAGTCAACTAAAGTTAGTGCGATAGTTACGGGGTAGTTACTGAGATAGAAATCATGCAAGCTAAAATAAGCACGGTGCATTAAAGATAGAATGGCGATTCATGAGGCACGTAAAGCGGTGTAACCGTCGAGCGATGATTATACTTAAAGTCCCACACAAGAAACAGAGCTATTAATAGATTGCATGTAAAAATTACTATGTGATAAAGGAGTTACTTACAGAAGTGGCTATTAATAGGGTGCATGCGGGATTATGGAAGTCACAGAAGAACAGGTGTTTCAAGATGAAAATATTGTTATAAAAGGAGAGTTGCATGGAGAATTAAGTTGTCACTTGAATGTGTGAAAGTGCTACCGAAAGAGGGTTAGAAGAGTGTTGTAAGAGAGCAACAAGCGGAGCGAGTAAGTGTTTACTATGTTTTGATAAATTATAGACCGGTCGGGGTCTTGTAAATGTGAAGGCATTTTTATGTCATTGATATAGCTTTCAAAACTGTGATCCAAGTTGGTGCTTGGATAGGGGTTGGTGCTCCTTTCTGTTGGTGCAGATAAATTAGGGATTAGTGCTCCTTTCAGTGGGTTTTGGTAAACGGATTGTAAAATTGGTGTTTTGCAAAGGCTAGATTTGGACCGTAGTCCAAGCAGTCATTCTTGAGGAGTAGCCAAATTGGTGAACCTCGTTACATTGTGTGTTGTGGTGTGCTCTCTTGTGATAATTGCTTTACCTGCTTTTAAGTTCTCTTTGCTTCAGCTTTAAGAGTTGTAGATTTGAATTTAAATAGCTACAGCTGATTCACCCCCCCTCTCGAGTGTCATTGTGAGAATATCAATTGGTATCGAGGCAAGGTTCCTGAACAAGCTTAATCGGCTAAGGTGATCTTGGAAGAAACACAATGGCGAGGTGGTGAAGGATTCTCATCAAACAAAGCTCCTTTGTTTGACGGAACTAATTACTCATTCTGGAGACTCGGGATGCGAGACATATCTATGTGCGTTGGGATACGACATTTGGGAGTCAGTAGAAAGTGGATACACAATACCCGCTACTCCTCCAACAGATACTGCCGAGAAGAAAAAGTTTGAGAATAACTCCAAAGCAAAGAATGCCATAATGTGTGGGCTAGTAGACAGTGAACTAATAAGGATCATGAGCTGTAAAATGGCAAAAGACATGTGGGACAAACTGAAGAGCATTCATGAAGGAGACAACAAGATCAAGGAAGCCAAGCTACAAACGCATCGAGCTCAGTTCGAAGCATTAAAAATGAATGACGATGAGAACATAGAGGCCTATATGCTGAGAGTCAATGGAATCATTAATGCGATCAGAGGACTCGGCGAAGAAATCGAAGATGCGGTCATCGTGAAAAAGGTACTTAGAACTCTTCACAAAAGATTTAATTCTAAAGTTTTTGCAATAGAAGAAGCTAAAGATCTAAATAATTTTAGCATGGATGAGATGCATGGTTCTTTGACTGCATACGAAATGAGAATAGGACAAACTAAGCCCATAGACAGAGAAGCTGCTTTTAAAGCACACAAAAATATAAAAGCTGAACAAGAATCCGAGGATGAAGAGACATCGGATGAAACGGAAGCTAACTTTGTTCGAAAACTTATAAAGGGAAAAGGAAAATATAGAGGAAAGTTACCGTTTAAGTGCTTCAATTGTGGAGGCGTCGGTCACTTTGCGGCTAAGTGTCCAATGAATGAGAAAACCAAAAGTGATGAAGGGTCACACCAAGAAAGAAGTGACTGGAAGAAGAAACCAAATTTTAGAAAAAGCAACTTCAAAAGAAAAGTTTCATATCCAAGAATGTCAGCTCTTCTAAAGATAGCTCAGGTGAGGATTCTAAAGAAGAAACAGGTGAAGCTCTGTTCATGGCATTTGAAGAAGAAAAAATAGAAGAAAAATAGGAAGGTGATAAAAACATTAAGGATGAGGCTGAAGTATATCTGGAAGGAGAGTTGGTTGCTGCACTTAAAGAGTTGAGTACAGAAAGGAAAAAGAATAAAAAGGTCTCAAGAAAGCTTGAGGATGCGAATGACATAATAAACAGTTTGAAAGTATAGACAGAAGAATTTAAGAAAATGTCTGAAGAACTCGAAGTACAATTAACCATGAAAATAGACGAGTGCAGCAAAGTGGAAGAAGAGATTGTTGTCTTAAGAATGCGGCTAGAAGAAAAGAATCAAAAATTGAGTTGCTATCACAAACTTGAAGGAAGTTCTGCGAAGCTTGAAAAGATTATAAATAGTCGGAGGACTACGGGCATCAAATTTGGCTTGGGCTTTGTCGAAGGAGAATCGTCAAGTGGATCAAAGGCCATAAGCTGTAGAACCAGTAAAGAAAGAAGATAAGATCAAGGTTGATCAAGGAAAAATGAATCATGCAAAAGAAAGCAACAATGCCAGGCACGAGAAGAGTGCTGACAATGAGGGATTCACAAACGTCACACATCAAAGGAGAAGAAAATTTGTGGCTCCTACTACAAAATGGCAAAGACCAACTCCCAGGTTCAATCAATCCTTTTTTGGTTATTGTTTTAAATGCAATGCTTACGGTCATAAGATTTCAGACTGCATTTATAATATAGGACAAAGAAATTTCACCAGTAGAAATGTCTTTTCACCCTTGATGGATTATGCGGTAGAATGCTATAACTGTCATAACTTTGGACACATTGCAAGAAACTGTAGAAGCACATATGCAGCAAATAAATATCGGGGAAGAAGATCTCAACCAAACGGTTTAAGGCAAAACAGAAAATTCCCAGAAAAACATGCACGGGGCTACTGACAAAGAAAAGTCTAAACAAGTGACCAAAACGATAGTCAAACCGAGTGGAAAGAAAAGGAGCGAACCAAGGAAGAAAAGGAATCCTTGATTGTACGAGACAACATTCAAAGCATAGAACAAATCTGCACCATGGATATTGGATAGTGGATGCTCCGAGTCACATGACAGGAGATAAACAAAAATTTGAAAAATTACAGAAATATGAAGGGGGCTCTGTAAAGTTTGGAAATAATGATGGAGCCAAGATAGTTGGCAAAGGATCGGTCAAGATAAGTGATGGAAAGATCAATTCCAAAGAAGTTCTGTTTGTGATTGGTTTGAAGCACAACTTACTGAGCGTAAGTCAAATCTGTGACAGAGGTCATGAAGTCATCTTTAAGAAGCGGGGCTATGAAGTCGAGAAAAGCACACGGTGGGAAGGCGATAGCCTACTGGATCGAGGACTTCTAGAAATCTATATACTCTCTCGGAGACTTCAGAAGGAGCATGTTTGATTGGACAGGAAGATGAAAATTGGTTGTGGCACAAGAGGCTTGGTCATATTAGCTTTGACAATCTGGTAAAAATAAGTTCAAAAAGGGCAATAAGAGATATACCCACCATTGGCAAACCATTAAATAGCATCTGTGCTTCATGCCAAAAGGGGAAGCAAACTAGATCCACATTTAAATCAAAGGAATACTTCACCAGCAAACCTTTAGAGCTAATTCATGCTGACTTATGTGGACCCATGAGAACACAAAGCATAAATGGTGACAAATACTTTATGTTGTGCATAGATGACTATTCCAGGATGACATGGGTACTATTTTTAAAGCTTAAATCAGATGCCTTTGAAATGTTCAAGACTTTCAAACACCAGGTTGAGAATCAAACAGGAAAAAGAATTAAATGCTTAAGATCAGATAGAGGAGGAGAGTTTATCTCAGAGGAGTTTGCAAAGTACTATCAAAAATATGGGATCAGAAGACAGTTTTCGGCAGCAAGGACACCTCAGAAGAATGGTGTTGTTGAAAGAAAAAATAGGACAGTGCAGGAAATGGCACGGACAATGTTGATAGAGAACAAAATAGCAAACAGATTCTGGAAATAGGCGGTTCATACTACGGTTTACATCCAAAACAGGTGCATGTTGAGGACACATGAAAGCAAAACTCCTTATGAGCTATGGTTCGGCAAAAAGGCAACAACAAGATACTTCAAAGTCTTTGGCAGCAAGTGCTACATCAAAAGAACTGAAGATAATCTTGGTAAGTTTGAAGATAGAGTTGATGAAGGAATTTTTCTTGGCTATTCGACAAAAAGCAAAGCCTACACATGCTATAACAAAAGGCTGAAGAAAATTGTGGAGAGTGTCGATGTTAAGGTTGATGAAGGTAGGGAACGAGAAATTAGCTATGAAGAAAACTACCCTATTTATGAAGAAGTTATTGAAGGAGATGAAGAAAAGGAAACAGAAGAGAATAAGGAAATTGACCCAGATGATTTAAGTATTGATCCAGAAGTAGAAGAAAACAAGAAATTCAAAACGAGCGGTTAGCGAGAAAAATCATCCCAGAGAGCAAATTATTGGGGACCCCACGGTTGGTATTCGGACAAGGAGGAGCGGTAGTAAGGAACTACTCTCTATTATCCAGACATTGAGCCCAAAAATGTTGTTGAAGCAAGCACGAGATGAAAGTTGGATGAAGGCAATTAATGAAGAACTAGATCAGATTGAGAAAAACAAAACATGGGAGTTAGTACCAAGGCCAACAAATAAAAATATAATCGGTACTAAATGGATTTTTTGAAACAAATTGAACGAAGATGGACAGGTTGTAAGGAATAAGGCAAGATTGGTGCTGTAAAGGCTATGCTCAAGTTGAAGGTATTGATTTTGAGGAAACCTTTGCCCGAGTGGCTAGACTAGAGGCAATCGGGAATGTTTCCGGCTTTAGCGAGTTCATAAGAATTTCAAAGTTTATCATATGGATGTGAAATCAGCATTTTTGAATGGAAAACTTGAAGAAGAGGTTTATATTGAGCAACTAGATGGTTTCCAACTCGGTGATAATCCCAACTTTGTTTGCAAGTTGAAGAAAGCTTTGTATGGCTTGAAACAGGCACCCAGAGCATGGTATGCAAGGTTGGATAACTATCTTATTCAACAGGGGTTCAAGAAAGGTATGGTGGACAACAATCTGTATGTCAAAACAGAGAATGGCCATCTTATTGTCCTTGTTGTTTATGTAGATGATATCATTTTTGGCAGCAGCAATGATAAGTCTTGTAGAGACATAGCAAATAAAATGAAGAAAGAATTTGAGATGTCTATGATTGGTGAACTTTCTTATTTCCTCGGATTGCAAGTCAATCAAAATGAAAAGGGCATTTTTATCTCTCAAGTTAAATATGTGAAAGAAATGCTGAAAAAGTTCACAATGGAGGATAGTAAACCTATTAGCACTCCCATGACGACAGGTTGCAAGTTGAGCAAGGATGACAAATCTTCGGATGTTGATCAAACCATGTACAGATCTATGATTGGGAGCCTGCTTGTATTTAACGACCACCGGACCGGATATCTTGCAGGCAGTTTGCATGGTAGCAAGATTTCAAGCTAGTCCCAAAGAGACTCATGTGACAGTTGTGAAGAGGATTCTTCGGTATCTCAAGGGTACTATGGAGTATGGATTATGGTATCCAAAAGGTAAGGACTTCACTCTTATTGCATATTCAGATGCAGATTGGGCAGGATGTATAGATGACAGAAAGAGTACCAGTGGAGGAGCATTTTATCTTGGAGACAAGTTGGTAGCATGGCACAGCAAGAAACAAGAATCAGTCTCTCCATAGCAAAGGCAGAATACATTGCAGCAACAACGTGTTGTATGCAGATATTATGGATGAGACAAACCTTGAAAGATCTTGGTATTCACTTCAAAGAGCCAATTTCAGTTAAATGTGATAACACCAGTGCTATTAACATCTCGAAGAATCCGGTTATGCATTCTCGAACCAAACATATTGCAATCCGGTATCACTTTTTGAAGGATAAAGTTGCGGAAGGTGAGGTTAAATTGGATTTTGTTCCAACTACAGAGCAAGTAGCGGACATCTTCACAAAACCATTGCCCAAAGAAGTTTTTGAGTACCTTCGGAGTAAGTTGGGAGTGGTCACGTTTCCCAAGAATTGACTAGCAATCGGGACCACATTCTCGGGGGGAGCATTTATGTCTGTGTTTATAGTTTTGCTCATATTCATAATTTTTGCTAACTATAACAATGTTTGTCCGAGAATGTTGTGCATAGACTCAGGGGGAGTCTGCAATGACCCTTTGGTATTATTGTCAAAGGGGGAGAAGAATTACAGGAAATTGCACATGTGTTGCCAACAATTCCAAAGGGGGAGATTGTTGAGCAAGGTGCAGAAATAGTATTGTCATTGTTGTCAACACGGACGGATAGATCGGTTGATGCGGTGGACAAGAGTTCAGAGGTCGGTCGAGCATGTACGGTGAATATCCAAGAAGACAGAAGTGGCCCATATTCAAAAGATCCAAGAAAAAGACAAGTAAGAAAACTATCGCGATTTCACGACATATCAGAGGAGAGAGAAAATGCTGGCAAAACTGTCGTGATTTCGTGACATATCGAAGGAGAGAGAAAATGCTTGGAAAAGCTGTCATGATTTCGTGACATATCGAAGGAGAGAGAAAATGCTAGCAAAATTGTCACGATTTCGCGACATGTTCGAAGAGAGAGAAAGCGCAAGGAAAACTATCACGATTTCGTGACATGTTGGATGAAAGAGAAAGTGCAAGGAAAACTATCATGATTTCGTGACATGTTCGAAGAGAGAGAAAGCACAAGGAAAACTATCATGATTTCGTGACATGTTGGATGAAAGAGAAAGCACAAGGAAAACTATCATGATTTCGTGACATGTTCGAAGAGAGAGAAAGCGCAAGGAAAACTGTCATGATTTCATGACATGTTTGGAGAAAGAGAAAGTGCAAGGAAAATTGTAGTGATTTCGTGACATGTTCGGGAGAAGGTGCAAGCAAAGAAAATGTATCATGATTTCATGACATGTTTGAGAGAAGAAGCTTGCAAAGAAAAGTGTCACGATTTTGTGACAATTTGCAAGAGAGACAGTACGGATGAAAATGTGTCACGATTTCGTGACATGTTTGAGAGAAAGAGCTTGCAAGGAAAAGTGTCACGATTTCGTGACATGTCAGGTTTTTGTGACCCGAAGAGGAGAGAGAGTGTACAAAGGTGAATGTGTCACGATTTTGTGACATGTGCTTTCACGGGTGAAAGGCAGAGAAAAACACAAGGTAGCGAAAGTGTCACGATTTCGTGACATGTTTCGTTTTTGCGGGCTAAAAGCAGAGAAAGGCACAAGGTAGCGAAAGTGTTACGATTTTGCGACATGTCATGTTTTCGTAGGGACAAGCTGAGAAGAGTGTACGGAAGCAAAAAGTGTCACGATTTCGTGACATGTCATGTTTTTGTGGGTGCAAGCAAGAAGAGTGTACGGAAGCGAAAGGTGTCACGATTTCGTGACATGTCATGTTTTCGCTAGTGCTTGCCAAGTAGAGTGTACAGAAGCGAAAAGTGTCACGATTTCGTGACATGTCATGTTTTCTCTGGGACAAGCCGAGAAGAGTGTACGAAAGCGAAAGGTGTCATGATTTCGTGACATGTCATGTTTTTGCTAGTGCAAGCAGAGAAGAGTGCAAGGAAGCGAAAGTGTCACGATTTCGTGACATGTTCTATTTTTACGGGCAAGAGACAAAGAAGAGCTCAAGGCAGCGAAAGTGTCACGATTTTGTGACATGTTCTATTTTCGTAGGTGCAAGTTGAGAAAAGGACAAGGAGGCAAAAAATGTCATGATATCGTGACATGTCATGTTTTCACGGGTAAAAGGTGAGAAGAGTACAAAGAGATAGAAGTGTCACGATTTCGTGACAGGTCACAATAGCACGATTACGGATAGTTAACTGAAGTAGAACGACAATTATGAGGTGCGGTTGTGAGAGGAAAATCATGCGGCCAATATAAGAAGAGTCAACTGAAGTTAGTGCGACAGTTACGAGGGCAGTTACAGATAGAAATCATGCAAGCTAAAATAAGCACAGTGCATTAAAGACAGAATGGCAGTTACAGGACCCGTAAAGCAGTGTAACCGTCGAGCGGCAGTTATACTAAAAGTTCCACACAAGAAACAGAGCTATTAATAGAATGCATGTACAAATTATTGTGTGATAAAGGAGTTACTCTCGAAGTGTCTATTAATAGGGTGCATGCAGGATTATGGAAGTCACAGAAGAACAGGTGTTTCAAGATGAAAATATTGTTATAAAAGGGCAATTGCATGGAGAATTAAGTTGTTACTTAATGTGTGAAAGTGCTACCGAAAGAGGGTTAGAAGAGTGTTGTAAGAGAGCGACAAGCAGAGCTATAAGTGTTTACTGTGTTTTGATAAATTGTAGACCGGTCGGGGTCTTGTAAAAGTGAAGGCATTTTTATGTCATTGATACAGCTTTCAAAGCTGTGATCCAAGTTGGTGCTTGGATAGGGGTTGGTGCTCCTTTCTGTTGGTGCGGATAAATCGGGGGTTGGTGCTCCTTCCAGTGGGTGCTGGTAAACGGATTGTAAAATTGGTGTTTTGCAAAGGCTGGATTTGGACCGTAGTCCAAGCAGTCATTCTTGAGGAGTAGCCAAATTGGTGAACCTCGTTACATTGTGTGTTGTGGTGTGCTCTCTTGTGATAATTGCTTTACCTGCTTTTAAGTTCTCTTTGCTTCAGCTTTAAGAGTTGTAGATTTGAATTTAAATAGCTACACTTATTCACCCCCCCTCTCAGTGTCATTGTGAGAATATCATGAAGCATGCTTGGTGATGTCTTAGTCTCCTTCACATTCGATCTCGTATCCTCACTCATATATCTCTACTATGAAACACACTTTGTGTTCTCTCAGTCTCCTTCACAATTTATCTCTTTTGCTCACTCGATTGTATCTACTATGAAGCACACTTGATGCTCTCTTAGTATCCTTCATGCTCTGTCTCTTCTACTCACTTGGATATCCCTTGTTGTTGGATGGTATAGGCTCAATAAGATCTTCTCTAACATTGGCTCAAACACTAGATAATGTTAGCTCTAATGTTGGATAGCATTCATGTGCTTAGTCTTCTTTGAAAATTTCTCTAACAGTGGATAGAATTCACGTGCTTGATATTCTCTAACGTTGGCTCTAATATCATTGCTTTATCTTAGGATAGTGCTCTTATAGTGTTTTTATATATGCTTGCATATGCTTCTTGTAGTTTACATTCCTTAATGATACTTAGTTTCCTTTATGATAGTTAATAGTTTTATTTCCTCTATGTTGGTTACTTTGTTTCTCCTGTGTTGGTCACTTTTTTTCTCCTATGTTATTCGCTTGATCTCTCTAGTGTTGGTTGCTTTATTTCTCTATTGTTGGTTTCTTTGTTTTCCTATGTAGATCACATAGACTATTGTTCTACCTTATGTATGCTAGCCTCTTCTTCTATATTGGTCGCTTAGGTGTTGGTCTCTTATTCTATGTTGGTCACTTAAGTGTTGGCATCTTCTTCTATATTGACCACTTATATGTTGGTCTCTTATTCTATGTTGGTCGCTTAAGTGTTGGCCTCTTCTTCTATAATGGATGATATCTCCATTATATATATATTTGATGTGCCTTAATATTTTTTACTTGTTGTATCCTATAAGACTTTAGACAACACTCCATTGGCGCTATTATTTGCTTTCTATATAATAAGACTTCTTTCAAAATACTTCAAATAAGTCAAGGCCAAGAATTGTATTACTATAATCAGCCTGATGTCTCTAGTTTTTTGAATAACCAAAACTTCTATATGCCTCTATCTATCCTTATTGTTGAGGAATATTACATTATTTGGTAGACCCTACGGTAGCTTCATGGTAAAATTGTAAATATGTAATATATTAGGGTTGAGTCTTTAGTTTAGGTGTGTGATTTATATTTCCCCTTTTATGTAAGTGTCAATGTGTAGAAAATGCACAAGTGTTATGTAAGAGTGCAATATGCAAGAAATGCACAAGTGTCATGTAAGTTAGAGTGCAAGTGTATATTGAGAGAATGTGCACAAGTGTCTTGTATGTAAGAGTGAAAATATGTAATGTATGTGCACAAGAGTTTTAGATTAGGAGTGCATATAGAAGTGTAAGATTCATGTAGATGTGTGCAAGTGTCATAGAGTCAAGTGTGCATGCAAGAATAAAGTGAAGAGTATAGTATGCAAGTGGCAAGATGATAAGCCAAAGGTCATTGGACTTGTCATATGGAGAGCAATAGTCAAGTACTTGAAGAGCTATATTATGAAGATAATACTCCATAATAATGTAATCTGAATACTAGATTACTGGGGTGAGTTCAGAGAATTAATGTTCTTCGAAGACGTTTTTTGTAGGACTGCCCAAACTTCCGAACTCGTTTCGGTCATATCTCACTCATCCGGACTCGGATTGAGCTGAAATTTTGAGGGTAGATGCCTGAAAAACCCTAGAACGTCTCCACCAATTTTCATATCATTTGGAGCAACACAGATCCTAGCGCATCCCTATGTGTGAACGACATATTTGGCAAGCGGCTATGCGAGGGTTTCATCTGGGTTGAGTGCAAGCAGCTCCAGAGGTTGGTTTTTAGGGCCTTCGGGCCCTAGCGGCCAATATTTTTGTGGTTTATTCTCAATATTTTAGTAGGAAATGTTGCAGGGGATACAATATGGGTTAGAAATTTGTCTTTCAATAGATCATATTGTGAACTTGAGTGACAACGGCTTCCAATTTGCTGCACAAAAGAAAAGTGAAAACCATACCTTTCCACGACGTCTAGGGCAAGGATTAAAGAGATCACGAAACAAGTTTCAAGCAGTTGATCAAAAAATGGCTCATATCTCAAGTGAATCTGGTGCTAAGGTGCACCCACAAAATAATTCTACTATGAAAACCCCTATCAAGGGTAAGAATTTTGAAGACTCGGTCCCAAAAATGAATTTTAGGGATGCCCTTCATGGTGGACAGCCTCAGCCCAATGCTAATATCAATATTAGGGCTTCCCATAAACCTCTAAGAATGCCTAAGATTGATCCCAGGAAAATGGAGTCAGGATGTCTTAAAGCAGCTGATGGAACTCCTATTGTTAAGCTTGATATGGATAACATTCAGACTGGCATTGAAGATTTGGAAAAAAGAGGACTAATTTGTCGGTTCGTGGGTTTTCGTCCGAGTCTATCTGCTTTCAAAGTCTGGGCTACAAAAAGCTGGAAAACTAAAGGTGAGTTACAAATCTCTATTTATCCAAATGGTTATTTTCTTGTTTTATTTGCTAATAATGAAGATAGAGAGAAAACTTTTCAAGGGGGTCCTTGGTTTTTTGGAAGGGCAGGGCTTTTCATGAAGCCCTGGCATACTAAATTTAAAGCCGAAGAAGAGATGCCTTCTATTGCTCCCGTGTGGGTTAGACTCTTTGGCCTCCCTATTGAATTTTGGAATCCTACTATTTTTCTTCAATTGGAAACTCTTTAGGAACTTTTATGATATCTGTTGATTGTACTCAAAATTTTGAACATATTATTTATGCTCGGATTTGTGTTTTAATGGATTTTGACAAACCCCTACCTAAAAAGATCACATTACAATTTGGGGAAGACACTTGGGAGCAAGTAGTGGACTATGAGAACATTCCTTTTCGTTGTAGAATTTGCCATGAATATGGTCATTTGGCCAGTGCTTGCCCAAATAAAATTCTTGATCAAAAGAAAGAAGATATAAACTCAGCAGGTTTCCAAATACCTAAGAAGAAGAACACTAAAAAAAAACCAGTTATGAAGGATCAATCAAAGTCATATGCTAATATGTTTGAAATCCTTTCCACAAATGATGTCCCAAGTGAGGAAGAGGAAATAATGGAAACTGAAATCTTAGAAACACAATTTAAATATGAAGGGAAGAACTCGGAGACAAACCAACAAATCAAAGGTTTTCAACAAAAAAAAAGGAGAAAATTTACACAAGAAAAACAATATTTCAAATGTCAAAACTTCAAATAATGCAGGTCCCAATATAGACTCTATTGAACCATCTAGTAAAATTTTGGTTGTGTACGAGCATTCTTCAAGGTTAGAAGCCATCTCAGATTCAATTGGAATAAGTCAAGAAACAGGGAAAAAAAATTGAAGATGGATTCTAATCAAAAAGTAGGTCGCAAGACCAATCAATATCATATGGTAAAAGAAGGTGAAAAGCTTGTAGAGGAAGGTAAGATTAATGCCCTTCCCAAATTTTTTAGCCCTGGTATTAATGAAGATCATCACTTGGAATATTAGAGGACTCAAAGGGAGTCTTTCAAAACAAAATGAAATTAGAAGAATGATTCAGGTAAATCATCCACATCTTGTTTTCCTTCAAGAAACAAAGATGTCAATGGAGGATATGGACTTAATTGCCAATAAAATTTGGCCAGCTAGAAAAGTGGTTTCCCTCAGTTCCCAAGGGACTTCGGGTGGCATTGCTTGTCTTTGGGATCCAAAAGAGGTAGTTATTCACCATATGGTTGGCGGTTGGGGTTTGTTGGCTATAGCTATTCAAAGTAGACATTCCAACCAGATTATGCTCTGCATTACTGTTTATGCTCCGACTTCTTTGGAGGAAAAAAGAAGACAGTGGAAGGATATTACTCATATTATCTCTCATTTTCCTAAAGCTTGGATCTTGATCGGAGGAGATTTCAATACCATCCTCTCTCTGGATGAGAAAAGGGGGGAAATAGAAATTTGGACAAAAGCACTGACCTCATGAGCGAATATATTGCAAACCTCCATCTTGTGGATATCCAACTGAGATAATGGCCTTATGACTTGGTCTAACAGAAGGCAAGGCTTAGCTTGTATAATGGAGAGATTGGATAGGTTTTTGCTCTCTGAAAATTTCTTAATCCATGGTCACATTCCTAAAGTGAAGACTCTTAATAATGCTGGTTCGGATCATTGGCCAGTCATGGTGGAAATGTGGAAAACCAATGTGAGTTTCTCTCCTTTTCATTTTCAATTAATGTGGCTTAGAGACATTTCCTTCAGACCTCATGTGCAACAATGGTGGAAGGAAGGTAAACCTAGGCATGGGACTAAGATGTTCTGTTTTGTCAAAAGACTGCAATACATTAAATCCAAAATCAAGACTTGGAACTGGAAAGAGTTTGGGGATGTTCATAAAAAAAAACATGAAGTTATTGCTCATATTGAAAATTTGAATAAGAAAATCCATTTAGATGGCCTCACGAGAGAAGAGAAGTGCGAGATGAAATTAAACTCACAACTCAGTTAGAGGAATGGGAAAAAAGAGAAGAAATCTTATGGAAGCAAAAATCTAGAATTCAATGGCTCAAAGAAGGAGATCGAAACACAATTTTCTTCCACAAATCTCTTCTAGCTCGAAGATCTCACAACTTTATTTCTTCCTTAAAATCAGATTATGGAGATGTTGTTTATACTTGGGATGGCATGAACTCTATTGTTGTTGATTACTTTTCCAATATTTTTGTTGCTACTCCCCTTGACTCAGCTTCACAATATAATGTTCTTCAAGCAATCCCTTCTCTTATCACTTATGAGGAGAACTCTATTTTGACTGCTCCTATTACTATCAATGAGCTTCAACAAGTAGTTTTTAAAATGCAAAAAGGGAAAACCCCAGGTCTTGATGGTTTTCCTATTGAGTTCTACCAAGAGTTCTGGGATATCCTTCATGTTGATTTATTAGAGGTGGTGGAAGAAGCCAGGAAAGCCAAAGAAATTTTGAAGGTTATCAATAAAACTTATATTACTCTTGTTCCAAAAGCTCAAGAGGTTGATCATATCTCAGCTTTTAGACCTATTGCTTTATGTAATGTTCTTCTCAAAATCATTACTAAAATCATGGCGAGAAAGGTTGAAGCCTCTTTTGCATAAGATTATTTCCCCAGAGCAAGGGGGTTATGTGGAAGGACGTCAAATAGTAGATGAGATAGTTCTTGCTCAGGAAGCCATCCATTCCATGGATATGCAAAATTCTCCTTCCATGTTCATTCGGTTAGACTTATCCAAAGCTTATGACAGAGTGGATTGGCACTTCCTTATCAAAGTTTTGAGGCAATTTGGTTTCTCTAAGGATTGGATGGATTGGATTATGGGATGTATCTCTTTAGTTTCCTACTTAGTTCTTATCAATGGCAGGCCTTCTCAGTCGTTCTCGGCTTCTAGAGGTATTAGGCAAGGTGACCCGCTATTCCCTTATTTATTCATCATTCTTGCTGAATGCTTGGGTAGGACTATAACCAAAAAGAGGGAAAACAAAACCCTTGAGGGAGTTACCATTGCTCATGGAGCTAGACCTATCTCTCATCTTCAATTTGTGGATGACTCTACTATTTTAGGTAAAGCTACAGTTAAGGAAGCTTCTAATATTAAGCAAATCATTAGCTATTTTTCTAAGGCTATTGGGCGAGTTGATCAATGAAGACAAATCTAAAGTTATTTTCTTTCACTGCTCTCGCTAGACAGGAATCCATGGTCTTGGATAAGCTAAGATATAAGAAGACCTCTCTTCCAATCACTTATTTAGGTATTCCCATAAATATTCAAAGGCAGAAAAATAAATATTGGAATTGGTTGTTGGACAAAGTCAAGAAGAAAATTGGAAAGTGGACCAACAAGTGGCTTTCTTATGGGGGTAGAATCACCTTGGTAAAATCAGTCCTTCAAGCTATTCCTATTTATGTTTCTTCCATTTTGAATATCCCAAAGGCTGTTCTTCGAGAATTGGATCAAATCGGTCATCGTTTCCTTTGGAGTGGTACTAAGGAGAAAATAAAATGGGCCTTGGTGAAATGGGATACTTTATGTCTTCCTAAGAGTGAAGGGGGGTTAGGTTTACGGTCTTCAATTAATAACAACAAAGCTTTAGCTGCTAAATTATATTGGAGGATGTTGCATAACCCCAATGCTCTTTGGGCCAATAATCTCCATGCTAAATATGCTTGAGAACAAAAGTCCTGAAGACCTTGTTCGCTATCAACTTCCTACCAAAGGTTCTCCCATTTTAGCAGTTCTTAAGACTGGTGAGGATTTGATAAAGAAAAAATTATTTTGGATCATTCATAATGGTCAACATGCAAATTTTTGGACAGATTCTTGGGATGGTCACAAGCCTTTGATAACTCAGTTTCCCGATTGGAGGCCTTGGATGGAGGAGCTTCACCGAGCTAATTGGATAAAGGTGGCTAATTATTGTCGGTACCATACTGGTAATTCAAAGGTTGGTAGATATTGGATCCCTATTGAGGACTGGCCTATTCAAATCCCAGAAAGGCAAAGACAAGATATCCAAGGCATCCTTCATATGAGATCCCTCTCTTGGTCCCATGAAAAAGATTGTTTTGGATGGAACAACACTACTAAGGGTGAGTATTCGGTTGCTCAAGGTTATTTGACCTTATGCCATAATAATCCCAACCATTCTTCTGACATATTTTCTCAATTGTGGGCTCAAAAGCTCTGGCCTAAGGTGAGGTTCTTTAATTGGCTTTTATTGCATCGTAGGGTGCTTCTTGGTGAGCAACTTATGAAGCGTGGTTTTCATGGCCCTTTTAGATGTGAAATGTGTGAAGAGAATGTAGAAAATATCAACCATATTTTTATTGAGTGTACTTTAGCCTCTGATCTGTGGAGGAGAATGGCCACTTTACTTGGCTTACAGTGGTCCAATTTTTTTACTTTTGAACAGCTTTGGAGGGATTGGCCTAATCAAGAGGGTGTTGATCATTTTATTAGGCAGATAGTTTGGATGGGTTCTACCATTCTTCTTTGGAATATTTGGAATGAAAGGAACAACCAAATTTTTAATCAAGATAGGAAGGATATTCACTATATTTGGCAAAAGACCATAGCCAACTTAGTTGAATCAGTCCATCATCTCCTTAATCACCCCCAAAACTCCCACCAAATATGGGATCAAGTGATGCAAATATTGAAGATTAAACCTTCTAAGGGCAACCATCTTAAAGGGAATGTGAGTATTAGTAAATTGGATAGGAATAGAAATTGGCAACCTCCTCCTAAGGATTTTGGAAAAGTCAATACTGATGGAGCCTCTAGAGGGAACCCTGGAAAAGCCAAGTGTGGGAGGAATTGGTAGACTTTCGGATGGCTCCCTGGTTTTTACTTTTGCTGAGAATTTGGGTATTCTTTCCAATAACCTTGTTGAGGGGTATGGTATCCTCAGAGGTCTTCAGGAGGCTACTAAGGTTGGATGGGAAAAGGTGTTAGTTGAGTCTGACTCTCAACTTATGATTAATCTCTTGAAGAATCCTTCTAAGAATCATAAGGTGGATTGGAGAATAAAAAGAATTATTGAGAAGATTCGGTTAATCCGGATGGGATTTTTGAAAGTTGATTACAATCATGTGGTCGGAGATCAAAACAAGAGTGTTGATGCTTTAGCTAATTGGGCTTTGGACAAAGGTGATCTTACTTGTTATGGCCACCCTCCTATATGGTGGGCTTCTCAAATTAGGGAAGCTCTTCTTTCTATCATTTCTTTGGATGGCTCCGAGTTTGAAGGTACCTAGTTTCTTCTTGTTTTTTTTTTTTGCTTCTCTTTGGTTCATTCAGTTTTTTTTAGTTCCCTAGCTCATTCTATTCTTTATTTTGTTTCCTCTGTTGATTCTTGCCTTAATAGTCTTCTGGTCTAGATAGGTCTTTGTTTTGTTCATTTTTTATTTCTTTTTTCCTTTTTGTTTTTTTTGTTTAGTTTTTTAAGGTGGGTGGGTTTTTTATTTTGTTTTGTTTTTGTGTTCTTTGTGTTGTTTTTTGTTGTTCTTGTGTTTTTGTTGTTTTTTTTTTTTTTTATGTTTTTTGTTATTGTTCTTGTGTTTTTTTCGTTCTTGTTCTTGGGTTTCTCTTTGTTTGTGTTATTTCATGTTTTTATGGGTGAGTGTTTTCTATATTTTTTGTTTTTTTTTATTTTCTGTTGTTGGTTGTTTTTTATTTTTATTTTTGTTTTATTTTTTAATTTTTTAGGTTTTGGTTGTGTTTATTTTTCTTGTTTTTTTTTGGGTTATGTCTTTGTAGTGTTCTGTTGTTTTTGTCTTGTTTGTGTTTTGTTATGTGTTTCTTGTGTTTTTCTATGTGGTTTGTGTTGTGGTTTCTTTTATCTTATTGTGCGTGTTTGGTTGTGCTTTTGTTTTTGACACACTCAAGGAGCATGTTTTTTATTTTATTTTATTATTTTTGTTGTTATTTACTTATTTTTAAATTGGGTTTGTGTGTTTGTTTGCTCCTTGAGTGTGTCAAAGGTGGTAGGCCAGGTCCGAGTCCTGGGCGTTTTTGGTGGAATGGATACCCCTGCCTCCTTGGGTCTTACCCGAAAGTGGCATCCCTTTTGGGATGTTTTCCACAAATAAAAAAAAAATACTAGATTACTGAGTTGTAAGAGGAAGAAAAGGAATAAAGTTTGTATACAAATATTGAGCAATTAATATTGTAAGTTTTCTTCATGCATAGTTCACGAATGACTTAGACCATTTACATTCATATTTGATTATATAAGTGAATGTTATTTTTAGTATTAGGCCTTGACATACATATTAATTTGTTCATATGTTATTCTAATCATTATATTGTCATTTTGACCTTTAATATTGTGGCTATTTTATATTGGGACCTATGAATTTATGTGGTAGTAAGGCTTAAAATTCCAACCCTTATCTTTGGAGGCTTTGTCTCTATACTTCTCATTACTCCTCTTATCTATTCTTTGTATACTACTACTCAATATTTGTACTTGAGTAGTTGGAATGCTTCTCTATCCCTAAAAGCTTTGATGCTTCTCAATCCCTGTATTGTAACTCTGATGTCTTAGGTCACACCTAATAATAATATGATTCTCCTCCTTCCTAGAGAATCCAAAATCTCTATAATGGTGACTATGAATATCCTCTTACATCCAACTATCTCTCGAGTTGGCTCTCTCTTAATGTCCAACTTTCTCTTGAGTTGGCCTTCACTGGTTTTCCATGAACCAAGTGGAAAGACCCTAACATCCAAATCATGGTGACTCTTACTTGTTCCCTTAGTACATACTCAATCATACCTTCTACAATAGAGTCCAAGTCTTCATTGATTTCAAAGTGAACAAACTCCAAAAAATATAATTCTATTAATAATGGATAGAGTTAAGTGATAACTCTAATACCATTTTTGGATTTTAAGCTTAAATATATTAAAATATCATACATCCCAATGTAAATAAACCAACATTATTATAGGTCAAAAATATCAATTATAAAAAGTAGGATAATATATGAGTAATTAAATATATATTAAGACCAATATAATAATAAAATAACATTCAATTATAATATCAAATATGAATATAAATGGCCAAAATCATTCATGTACATGCATGAAGAATACTTACAATAATAAATTGCTCAAAATTTGTATACAAGCTTTATTATCAATGCTTGCTATGTGGTGATTGCTACATATTATTTTTCCCTTCACTTTATTTCTTTTTTTCTTACTCTTTCTTACATTGTATGGATCTTTATCTCCATAATATAGACATAGTAATGTGACTCTTCACATACTTGACTATTGCTCTCCATATGATAGCTCCCATGACCTTTGGCTTATCATCTTGCCACTTGTATACTAGACTCTTCACTCTCTTCTTACATGCATACTTTAATCTATGACACTTGCACACTTATACATGATTCTTACTCTCCTACATGCACTCTCAATATAAGACACTTGTGCACATCTTCACTTTACATATTTGTACACTTACATACATGACACTTGTGCACATTCTCTCAATACACACTTGCACTCTTACTTACATTACACTTGTGCATTTTCTACACATTGACACTTACATAAAAGGGAAATATAAATCACTCATATAAACTATAGACTCAACCCTAATATATTACATATTTATATTTGTACCATGAAGGTACCATGGGGGTACATTAGCATGTACCAAATAATGTAATATTCTTCAACAAGAAGAAATATTATAGTATTAAGAAGTAAGGTGAGCTAAAAAAATCAAGTTAGAAGACTAAATTCTAAGGTGAAATCATAAACAACAAAATCACCATTTACAATAGCATGAGGAGGTTGCTAGAAATGGAATTGGGAGTGACAAAAAAGTAGGTATGTGAAAGAAAGTGCCTAAAAGAGCTATAAAAATGAGGTTAGATATTTGTAAAATAGAAAAGCATGAGTCTAAAAATGAAGTATCACAAGCAAATAATCAAACCATGAGAAAATAACAACAGATATGTGTGTGTGTGTGTGGGTGCACGCACGCACGCCAAAACAAATGCTTAAGCTTAAAGGAAATAAGAGAATAGGGATGAGAGATACAACCCAAAGAACATGAGCTCTTTCATCCAAATATAATTTTTTTTAAATAACAAGATAGAAATCAACTATAAGAATAGAGTAATGAAAGGTTGAGTATTTGGAGAGAGAAATTTGATAAATTTTTGTTAGAAAGAATGATGTGTTGTGAAATCCATCCAAAGGACTCAATTTTTAGAACTTTCATGGACTTAGGGGAGGAGAAGAACATTCATGGTTGTTGAGCAAGGTGCAACAACAATATTGTCATTGTTGTCAACACAGTCAGACAGATCGGATTCTTCAGAGAATGTACAGTGAGGGAGATTGTTGAGCAAGGTGCAGCAACAATATTGTCATTGTTGTCAACATAGTCAGACAGATCGGTTGATGCAGTGAAATAGGAGTTAAGAGATTCTTCAGAGAATGTACAGTGATTTTCCAAAAGATCGAAGTGGCCCATATGCAAAAGATCAAAGAAAAAGACAAGTGAGAAAAGTGTCGCGATATCGCGACATGTTGAGCAAGAAAGAAAAACTGTCGCGATATCGCGACATGTTGAGAAGAAAGAAAAACTGTCATGATATCGCGACATGTTGAGAAGCAAGAAAAACTGTCACGATTTCACGACATGTTCGGAGAGAAACGCAAGCAAGCAAAAACTGTCATGATTTCGCGACATGTTCGGAGAAAAAGCACAAGCAAGCAAAACTATCATGATTTCACGACATGTTCGGAGAAAAGGCAAGCAAGCAAAACTGTCATGATTTCGTGACATGTTGGAAGAGAGAAAGGCAAGTAGAAAAAGTGTCACGATTTCACGACATATTGCAAGGAAGGTTGTACGGACAAAAAAGTGTCACGATTTCGTGACATGTTGGAAGAGAGAAAGGCAAGTAGAAAAAGTGTCACGATTTCACGACATATTGCAAGGAAGGTTGTACGGACGAAAAAGTGTCACGATTTCGCGACATGTTGGAAGAGAGAAAGGCAAGTAGAAAAAGTGTCACGATTTCGTGACATATTGCAAGGAAGGTTGTACGAACAAAAAAGTGTCACGATTTCGCGACATGTTTCATTTTTGTGGTCCAAAGCGAAGAGAAAGAGGAGAGAGAAAAAGGTGTCACGATTTCACGACATGTTGGAAGAGAAATAGGAGAGAGAAAAAGGTGTCACGATTTCGCGACATGTTTTATTTTCACGGTCCAAAGCGAAGAGAAAGAGGAGAGAGAAAAAGGTGTCATGATTTCGCGACATGTTGCATTTTTGCGGCCAGAAGAGAAGAGAAAATGCAAGGAGAAAAAGTGTCACGATATCGCGACATGTTGTATTTTTGAATGCCAAAGCAAAGAGAAAGTGCAAGGAGAAAAGTGTAGCGATATCGCTACATGTTGTATTATCGCAGACCGAAGCAAAGAAAAAGCGCAAGGAACAAAAGTGTAGCGATATCGCTACATGTATTTTTGCGACCCGAAGGCAAGAGAAAGAGTACGAAGGAGAAAAGTGTCGCGATATCGCGACATGTCGCATTTTCGTGACTAAAGAAGGAGAGAGAAAGTAAGAAGGCGAAAGTGTCATGATATCGCGACAAAAGTAAAGAGAAAGAGTACGAAGGCAAAAGTGTCGTGATATCGCGACATGTTGTGTTTTCGTGGGTTGAAGCCGAGAAGAGTAGCAAGGAGGCGAAAGTGTCGCGATATCATGACATGTTGTGTTTTCGCTGGTTGAAGCCGAGAAGAGTAGCAAGGAGGCAAAAGTGTCACGATATCGTGACATGTGTTTTCGTTGGTTGAAGCCGAGAAGAGGACAAAGAGATAGAAGTGTCACGATTTCATGATAGGTCGCTTCAACGAGAGCTAAGAAGAGAAACTAGCCATGTGACAGTTAACTGAAGTCGATACGACAGTTATAGGTGCAGATACAGAAGAAGTCGATATGACAGTTATAGGTGCAGTTACAGAAGAAGTCGATACGACAGTTATAGGTGCAGTTACAGAAGAAGTCGATACGATAATTACAGGTGCAGTTACAGGAGAAGTCAGTTTGACAGTTACAACAGTTATGGGTTGCATGCAAAAATATGGAAGTTAAAAATAGAATCAGAACTTTGTTATAAAAGAAGGTCTACGTGGAGAATTAATTGTACATTGAAATAGAGTGAAAGCGCTTGGGATTAATGTGAGGCAGATTTAATCTTGCGAAGAGAGCAAGAGGAGAGTGAGAGAGGTGTGCGGTATGTGAAGCACGAGGAGAGTGCGCTGGAGCCGAGCGAGCATAGTGTGTGTTGTGTGAAGAGTAAGAAATGTTGAGAAAGCAATAGACCAGTCAGGGTCTTGTAAAAGTGAAGGCATCTTTATGTCAATATTCTAGTTTCAGAACAGAAGTCCAAGTTGGTGCTTGGCATAAGGGGTTGATGCTCCTTCCAGTTGGTGTTGGTAAATCAGGGGTTGGTGCTCCTTTCTATTGTTGCAGATAAATCAGGGGTTGGTGCTCCTTCCAGTGGGTGCTGGTAAATTGATTGTAAAATTGGTATTTTGCAAAGGCTGGATTTGGATGGGAGTCCAAACAGTCATTTTTGAGGAGTAGCCAAAACTGGTGAACCTCGGTACATCTTGTGTTGTGTGATGCTCTCTTGGTATATTTGCTTTATTGAGTTTTAAGCTTTCATTGTTTAGGCATTAAGAATTGAAGATTTAAGTTTTTAAGAGCTACACTGATTCACCCCCCCCTCTCAGTGTCATTGTGAGACTATCAATTGGTATCAGAGCCAGTTTCCCTTGTCAGGCTAAATCAGCTAGGGTTGATCTTGGATTAGTACGCAATGGGTAAGAAGAATAGATCTTCCTCCAATAAGGCATCTCAATCAGTTTCAGTTCCTGTGGAAGAGAAAATTGAACCAAAAAAGATAGAAGAAGTGAATTCTGAAGTATGTGATGAAAACCTTGAGCCTGAAGTAGATCTAGAAGGTGAGTTGATCGCTGCACTTGAAGAGTTGGGTATAGAAAAGAAAAAGAACAAAAGACTATCCAAGAAGTTGGAAGAATATGGGGATAATATTGAAGATCTCTTCTTACAAATTTAGAAAGCCAAGAAAATAGAAGAAGCCTTGAAGTCACGCCTGGATGATAAAGGCGATGTATGTAGCAAACGTGAAGAGGAATCTAACAAAGTTATTAGTGATCTAAAGTCTGCAAGTAGAAGAGTCCAAAAGGACTGAAGAAACTCTCAGGTCACAGATCAATGAGAAAGAGATTGTTTGCTGCAAACAAGAAGAGGAGATTGTTTCATTGAGGAAACAACTAGAAGAGGCCAATACAAATCTCAAATTTGAGAAGAGCACAGAGTTGTTAGATAAAATGATAAGGCAACAAAGAAGCCCAATGGTTAAGCTTGGTCTTGGATGTGAAGTTGAACAACCTTCATCTTCTAAGTCTGCAGAGAAGAAGAAGTCCACTGTTGAAGGATCAAAGCAAGAAAAGCTTGAAGCTGAATCTTCAAAAGGAAGAAAATCTCAAAGGAGATCTACAACAAAGCAACCACAACAAAAGAGGTTCTATCACTCTCACTCTATTCATAATAATGCTTTTAATGGCTATTGTTTTAGATGCAACCATTATGGTCACAAGGCAATTTATTGTGGATTGAATAATAGATCAAAGAGTTATGCTGGTAGAAATACATCTATTATTCCGGTTGAACACCATGTGCAATGTTTTAAATGTAATGGTCATGGGCACATAGCAAGGTTTTGTCCAAGAATTTTTGTATCTAATCTAAGGCAAGACAGTAGATTTCATCAGACACAAAGAATGCAACACAGACAGGGAAGAAATCATGTGCATCAAAGAAAGGAAAATAATCATCCATCAAGGATGCACAAGAGACAACCACCCAGTAGAAATGGTTTTTCACCTTTGATGGATTATGCAGTAGAATGTTATAACTATCATAATTTTGGGCACACTGCAAGAAATTGTCGAAGTACATTTGCATCTAATCAATTTCAGGGAAGAAAATTTCAACCAAATGGATTGAGACAAAATAGAAGATTTTTTGGAAAACATGCACAAGCTACTGAAAAAGAAAAGTCAAAACAAGAGCCCAAAAATGTAATCAAACCAGAGTGGAGAAAGAAAGAAGAAAGGGAATCGTATCTCCTTGGACTGAAGGAGACTACTCCGCTATTGCACTAAGCAACTCCAGGTAGCACATCCTCAGGGGGAGCAATCTTGAAGTTTCATTTTAATGCTCCTATGTATTTGTTTGGTTATCTAAGGATGAAAGGCAAGTAGTCAGGGAAGTTGTCGTATAGTTGTCGAAGTGTGTTTTCAGTTCATGTAGTTGTTTGTGGAAGTGTCGTGAAGGGTGGTGATTAAATTGAGAGTTGTCATTATTGGAAGTATTGCTATATGTCATTGTTGTACTGTTGATGGTTCTTACTGCCACTGTCCAAAGTTAAGGATTATAACGATTCATATAATTTGGTTAGTGAAAGAATGTTGCCCTAGCCGCATATATGTGTTTCGATAAAAGCAAGTGTGTATTTGAACTACACATTGATGTGAAGATTGTTAGATCTATTATGACGCTGTGGTGAAAAATATTGAAGTCTGATTATTGATTCATGTTTAAGCTCATCAAGATGAGCAACTTTGCTTTGTAAGGTCCAGAAGTATGAGTTTGAGTAAGGTGCACTATAGTTGGCTGTGAAGTGTTTGACAAAATGTTGTCTCCTGATTCGAACAGTTGAAAGTAAGGTGTGACCAGCGGTGACTATAGAAAACATAGACCAAGTTGAAAATGCAAAAAGGGATTTGGTTGGTGTTGTGGTACAATGTTTGATGCTTGCACAGAGTTGGCAGTAAAATTGCAATGTCGATACAGTGTTGGACAAAATTTGGTACAAGTGTGAGTCACTTGACAATTTTTTTTAATGGGAAGCTTGAAGAAGAAGTTTTTCGATGCAGCAGCTGATAGGCGTTATCTGAGATAGAACATGCAGCACAGGTCGACGAGTCATGGAAGCATAAGCTGGAAGGTGCTGGTTTTGAAGCCTGTAACATTCCCAATCTGTAGATAAAATAGAATCCGTGTTGTGAGTACATCTCAATTCATCTACCAATATCGATGGAGGACTATGGTAAAGATCTTCATGATCGTTATGAAAATTACTGCCAAAGTGTAGGTGGAAAGCGTGAGGTTCTTAACCAAAAATACATCACATCGTTTGGTATAAAAGAGCATCAATTTTCTCTAAAGAAGTAGTCGTTATCAAAAAGATGCCAGAGTCAAAGCAAACAGTGGTACTAGCACCCAGTTGGTCAAGAGTGCCAAGTGGCACATGCAAGGCAGAGACGTTGAGAAAATAGCGCCCAAGTGGTGAAGCGTCAAGGAGGACAAGATGCCTATGCAACTAAGAAAGTCTTGCATTATTTGAGAAATGCGAGATATTGCCCAAGGAATCCCTTGATCGTAGCGAGGAGAAATGCTCCGAAGAACATTCGTCTAAGACATTGAGTAGCCCTGACATATGCCCTAGCAAGAAGCAGAATATCGAGAGTTGATGACTACACGCAGATTGAGGTTCCAACGCTAGATATAACGGTCCACTATCAATACCTACGTAGACGATGAAAACATTCATGGCAGCCATTAGAAACCAGAGACATTGAGCTGCACAATGGATGCGAGGCAAAGTTGTTAGTCACGGAGGAGATGGCAGTCAAGAGGCTAAAGAAAATTGTGAAGATTGTCGATGTTAAAGTTGATGAAGGTAGGGAACGAGTTATAAGCATAGTGGTTGAAGCCCATTGGTTGTGAAAGAACTTGAGTTAGAAAAGAACGTGAGTATCATTGTTATGTGATATTTGTGGTTGAGCATTGTTGGAAATGATTGAGTTGGTTGATACATACTTGGACTAGGGTTGTGTGAGAGAGAGTTGTCCCTTGTGATGATTGGTTGAGTTGAGATTGAGGTTAGAACATTTTAAGTCTCTAACAAATCTCTTTATGCTTCTATGAAGTGGATTTGATTTGAGATTGCCATTCATTGTTGAGTTCATTTTGAGTACTACTTGAGCATGATTGATTGAGCCTTTGAGAAGGCCTTTGGGAAATATTTGAGGACAATGTTGGGACAGATTTCTAGAGCAGATTTGGGCAAGTTCTTGGTGAGCTTACTAGAGTAGATTCGGACAAGTTCTATGTGAGCTTGTTATTCAGCATTGGACAAGTTCTATGTAAGCTTGTTAAGCAGGTTCTGTGTGAGCCTATTGACAGTGCAGCAGAGTGACAGAGTCTTCTATAATATAACAATTGAAGAGAGGTCCACCAGTCAGTAGCGGATACCTTCGCAATAAATTGGGAGTGGTCATGCTTCCCAAGAACTGACTAGCTATCGGGACCACATTTTCAGGGGGAGCATTTATATATTTGGTTATCTTTTTTGCTCATGTTTGTAATTTTTGCTAACTGTAATAATTTGTGCCTGAGAATGTTGTGCATGGACTCAGGGGGAGTCTACAGTAGCCCTTTGGTATTATTGTCAAAGGGGGAGAAGAATTACAGGGAAGTGCACGAGTGTTGCCAACAATTCCAAAGGGGGAGATTGTTGAGCAAGGTGCAACAACAGTATTGTCATTGTTGTCAACACAGTCAGACAGATCGGATTCTTCAGAGAATGTACAGTGAGGGAGATTGTTGAGCAAGGTGCAGCAACAGTATTGTCATTGTTGTCAACACAGTCAGACAGATCGGTTGATGCAGTGAAACAAGAGTTAAGAGATTCTTCAGAGAATGTACAATGATTTTCCAAAAGATCGAAGTGGCCCATATGCAAAAGATCAAAGAAAAATACAAGTAAGAAAATTGTCGCGATATCGTGACATGTTGAGCAAGAAAGAAAACTGTCGCGATATCGCGACATGTTGAGAAGAAAGAAAAATTGTCACGATATCGCGACATGTTTGAAGAGAAAGAAAAAGGAAAACTATCGCGATATCGCGACATGTTGAGAAGAAAGGAAAACTGTCACGATTTCGTGACATGTTCGGAGAGAAAGCGCAAGCAAGTAAAAACTATCACGATTTTGTGACATGTTCGGAGAGAAAGCGCAAGCAAGCAAAACTATCGTGATTTCGTGACATGTTCGGAGAAACAGCGCAAGCAAGCAAAACTGTCATGATTTCGCGACATGTTGGAAGAGAGAAAGGCAAGTAGAAAAAGTGTCACGATTTCGCGACATATTGCAAGGAAGGTTGTACGGACAAAAAAGTGTCATGATTTCACGACATATTGGAAGAGAGAAAGGCAAGTAGAAAAAGTGTCACGATTTCGTGACATATTGCAAGGAAGGTTGTACGGACGAAAAAGTGTCACGATTTCGTGACATTTTGGAAGAGAGATAGTACGATAGAAAAAGTGTCACGATTTCGTGACATGTTGCAAGGAAGATTGTATGGATGAAAAAGTGTCATGATTTCGTGACATGTTGCGAAGAGAAAGAGTAGAGAGAAAAAGGTGTCACGATTTCGCGACATGTTGTAGAAAGAGAGTAGGAGAGAGAAAAAGGTGTCATGATTTCACGACATGTTTCATTTTCACGCGCCAGCGAAGAGAAAGAGGAGAGAGAAAAAGTGTCACGATTTTGCGACATGTTGCATTTTCATGGTAAGAGAAGAGAAAATGCAAGGAGAAAAAGTGTCATGATATCACGACATGTTTGGCTTAGGAAGGAGGAGAGTCAGAGGAGAAAAAGTGTAGCGATATCGCTACATGTTGTATTATCATGAGCCGAAGCAGAGAAAAAGCGCTAAGGAGCAAAAGTGTAGCGATATCGCTACATGTTAGGTTTTCGTGACCCGAAGGCAAGAGAAAGAGTACGGAGGCAAAAGTGTCACGATATCGTGACATGTCACATTTTCGCGACTAAAGAAGGAGAGAGAAAGTAAGAAGGCGAAAGTGTCATGATATCGCGACATAAGTAAAGAGGAAGAGTAGCAAGGAGGTGAAAGTGTCACGATATCGTGACATGTTGTGTTTTCGCGGGTTGAAGCCGAGAAGAGTAGCAAGGAGGTGAAAGTGTCACGATATCGCGACATGTTGTGTTTTCGTTGGTTGAAGCCGAGAAGAGTAGCAAGGAGGCGAAAGTGTCACGATATCGTGACATGTTGTGTTTTCGTTGGTTGAAGCCGAGAAGAGGACAAAGAGATAGAAGTGTCACGATTTCGTGACAGGTCACTTCGATGCGAGCTAAGAAGAGAAACCAGTCGAAAGAAGATATGTGATAGTTAACTGAAGTCGATATGATAGTTACAGGTGCAGTTATAGAAGAAGTCGATACGACAGTTACAGGTGTAGTTACAGAAGAAGTCGATACGATAGTTATAAGTGCGATTATAGAAGAAGTCGATAAGACAGATTACTAAAGTGCGATATCATGGAGAAGTCTAGTTCGATAGTTACAACAGTTACGGGTTGCATGCAAAAATATGGAAGTTAAAAATAGAATCAAAACTTTGTTATAAAAGAAGGTCTGTGTGGAGAATTAATTGTACATTGAAATAGAGTGAAAGCGCTTGGGATTAATGCGAGGCAGATTTAATCTTGCGAAGAGAGCAAGAGGAGAGTGAGAGAGGTGTGCGGTATGTGAAGCACGAGGAGAGTGCATTGGAGCCGAGCGAGCACAGTGTGTGTTGTGTGAAGAGTAAGAAATGTTGAGAAAGCAATAGACCAGTCAGGGTCTTGTAAAAGTGAAGGCATCTTTATGTCAATATTCTAGTTTCAGAACAGAAGTCCAAGTTGGTGCTTGGCATAAGGGGTTGATGCTCCTTCCAGTTGGTGCTGGTAAATCAGGGGTTGGTGCTCCTTCCAGTTGGTGCTGGTAAATCAGGGGTTGGTGCTCCTTCCAGTGGGTGCTGGTAAATTGATTGTAAAATTGGTATTTTGCAAAGGCTGGATTTGGATGGGAGTCCAAACAGTCATTTTTGAGGAGTAGCCAAAATTGGTGAACCTCGGTACATCTTGTGTTGTGTGATGCTCTCTTGGTATATTTGCTTTATTGAGTTTTAAGCTTTCATTGTTTAGGCATTAAGAATTGAAGATTTAAGTTTTTAAGAGCTACACTGATTCACCCCCCCTCTCAATGTCATTGTGAGACTATCAATGGTGACATGAAATGGAAGCTAATTTCTTCAAATTCCTATCTTGGAGGACAAATGAGGTAGATCTCAAAATGGGAAAGTCTTGGAGCTTATAGTCAACTAGGAGGTGGCACTTATCCAAGGTAAGATTAGCTCATAAATGGTAGGAGGATCAAGGCATCAAAGAATCCAAAATTATGAGATTCTATACTTGACATGAAAACATTGCTAGTGAAAATATTGTACAAGAAATTTTTCAATTTGATCATTGTGGATTAAATGAGGTAGGAGAGTTTAAAGTTAGAAAGAAAAATATATTTTGTGACATTGTTGTTGTTAATGGTAATTTTATCTCTAGAAAAATTATTCTAAGATTGAAAATTTCATCATTAAGATTAATTTCCAAGATTTGGATCAAAAAAGTTAATTATGTTGACTTGGATTCCTAGTGAATTATTAGAAGTTTAGGTGTGCCAAAATTGGGTGTCTATATTTACCCCTTTTTTATGTATTTATTGTACAATAAATGTGTTAGAATAGAGTCTATTCCATCATTTGGATTATGTAAATGTATCTTCCAAGATACATACTTAGATTACTTTAGGGGAAAGTTATCTAGTTACTTCATGTAATGTAATAAATACACAAGTGTCAATGTGCAAGTTATCCCTTGCACAACTAGATAGAGTGTTGGCCAAGTATCCTATTTTGCCTATATAAGGATGGCCTCATATATAGATAGATATATAAATATAGAGATAGACATAGTCTAATAGTGTATCTTATTTCTGTGTGTATCACCATCCATTGGTGATGGGTGTAATGTAGTTCAATAGCTTTATAATGGAGTGTTCATTTCATCCATAGCTACATTGTATTCTTTTTTATCATTTATATTTATTGCATATTTTAGTTATCTAGTAGATTTACTTTCTTTCATATTATTTTACATATTGTGATTGCTATCTCCCAGTGCTCATTATATCAAAAGCTAATATTTGTATCAGAGCTACGATGGATCTAGTCAGTGTAGGCCAATAGGAAAACCACCATTGATCCTGAGTGTTTTGAAAAACTAATGTGCCACTAGACCAGCCACTATCAAAAGATCTTAGAAGAGTCTAGGTGGTATAATTAGGGAGAGCCCAAGTGAGGACTGAAAGAAATCGTAGTTTCAAAAATACCGAGATTACATTTGACTAGAGTCTTTCCATAGAGTTTTAAGAAAAACTCTTGAATACCAGGACTTAACATTCAATCCACTGGATTGACAAATCATTTAGTGAGGATCATCTAAGATATTTGGAATTTTCTAACTAGTGCCTAAATATTATTTTGTTTGTAGAAAATTAATTCTCATAGGATTGGGACTCCTCCTATGATAGAAAGCTAGAAGACTTCAACTTCGTTTCCTGAAGGTTAGCGTACCCTCATAGTGTAGAGATTGGTTTCTTGTACAAGAGAAGAATACTAGAGAAGAAGACTTCTAGTTAAGAGTTGTGGTGAATTTAAGAGACTGAATATATCCATTGATGAATCAAATAACTTCACAAGTTGAATAACAATACATAGAAGTCTTGACATAAAAAGGTCATAGAAACCTTAGATAAAATACCACAGGAGCCTTGAAGGATAAGCCACATAATTCTTGATACCAAAAAGTCCATAGAAGCCTTGGTACTAAAAAAAGCCATATAAGCCTTGGTAATGAAAGAGTCCATAGAAGCCTTGATACTGAAAAAGGCCATAGAAGCCTTGATACTGAAAAAGTCCATAGAAGCCTTGATCCTAAAGAAGAATCTGAAGATAATATTTGATTCATAAGTAGACTAAATATCCTAGTACTAATACTTTTTTGTAGGAAAAGAATATTTAGTGAGTTGGAAAACTTCCTACAAGAAATTTAGGAAGGGTATCTTCTTTAGAATCAATTCAAAACCTAAAGAAAAATTGAATATATTGGAAGAATATCTCATTGGATAAATTCCATCCAAGGAAGAAGAAGGAGAATAAGGACTAGGTGAGTCCTGCTCGAATCCAGAAGCAGCAGAATTAGAGATCCAGAAGTAGATATCACCACCAACACTTCCAAGAGCAAAAGGGTAAAAAAAAGGTCTCAAGGAAGACCATCATAAGTTGTAATATTAGAGACCTTGGAAAGGTCTTATCAAGCATCCAAGAAAATGCTATGAGAGCTTCCCTAAAGATATTCTCAAAGGAGAACTCATTAGAGAAATACACTACCAAGGAGAAGCTCCTGATAGTGAAGGACTTGGGACAACAACAAGCCCAAGAGAAGAAGAATTTGGCAAGGAGTGTCAAATCCAAGAATAATAATTTGGCAAGGAGTGCCAAATCTCAAAAGGAGATCCTACTTGAAGTTAGAACTCAACAAGAAGACTTGAAGACAGAAAAAGCTCACCAAATATTGAAGATTTGAATATTACCTCTCACAACAAGAAGGCATCACTTTAGAGATAAATCCTTCTCCAAATCTATAATAGAAGAAGGAGAATAGAAGAGAAGAACAAGCCACCAAATCCTAAGCTTGTGAAAGAAAGGTTAAGACCATCATTTGGTGAAGAAGGAGCTCTAAGTATGTACTCAAAGTAGCAACTTGGTGATCCTAGACATCAATATCTACATCCTCTATAGAAGTGATAAAATAGCTACTACAAAAAAGGTATGCAACTTTTTGGTGCAAGTAGGTTCATTAATTCATCTACCTATAAATTTTTTTAGAAGCACCTAAGTTTGAATTAAAGTTGCAAATTGAAAATTGGATTACAGTCTTCGAAAGTGCAAAAAGAAAAAATTATTTTTAAGGTTCATTTGCACATTAATTAGGATTTGATTAGATTTTAAAAAAATTTCTATCAACTACCTATTATCTATTTTGGAAAAATAAAAAAATACTAAGTCCTACAATATTAGTTGTAGAGAAATTGCATTAATTTGATTTATTTTGGGTTATTCTTGATTAGTTGCAATAAATTATTAGTGCATTAATTTGAGACTTTATTAGAGTGCTAAAGTGTAATATTAGTGCATTAAAAGTTAAAAACTTGCACTATTATACTACTCTCAAAAATAAATTAGTTTTGTGTTTTTTGAAAGGCACAAAATATGATTTGTATCAAGTGTGTAAAGACACTGTTAAATCACATAAACCTGCAACACATTATGGCCAAGAGAAGCCACTAAAACATGTTAGAATCCTATAAAACTTGGAGAATAATATGACTAAACAAAATAGAAGTAGAAGATTCAAAAATTGAGACTTGGTGAGTCTCAAATACAGAGCATTACAGGGTTAATTGAAAATATGAAAGTGAAGAAAATTACATCATTGATGGTCGCCAATCCAGCATCACGCACAGGGTGGAACAACACCAAGCATAAAATGGTCATCGCATCGGTATGGGATGGGGTGGTTTATATCTAGAGGAGACTGGTTCGTTAGGGGTGTTTCTAGTTATCTACACCATAGGGTTTGGAAAAGGGAAAAGGAAAAATGAAGGAAAGAAATGGGAAAATAGTCATAGCTAAAAATCACAAGGAAATGTATAGCCACATCAAGACATATATGGATAGTGCACCATGGGTGGAAACACAGAATCCACACCTAATAGATCAGTTGATAATGCCCTCATTCAAGCTCTTCAAAGTGGTGGGTAGAGGGTGACTTCCAAAACCAGTGGATAGGTGCATGAAATCTAGGAAGTAAAATTAGAGCACTCCTATCCTATGTAGCTTTAATATAACTAAACCCCCATACCATATTCATGAATGTGCATCCCTGAGTCACCAAGTATATCCCATAGAATCTATATTGTAGAATATCATGAGACAACTTAAATGGTCAAACAGAAATGAGCATTCATACATTCAGTAAAGAAAAGTAAAATCAAAGACCAAACAGTGTTGAATCTATATTTACACAGTGGTGAAACCTTACATATGAAATATAATGGCTACATAGCTGCCCTTAGGAATGACCTACATTCCACTATTTATAGGTATATTTACATTGATTTCAAAATTGGACATTAATAGTGATAGGCTGGAAGACAACTCTTGCAGCTAACAGGTGCCACATTGGTATGCTATTCCTCGAGATATCATCGATATTCTAGGAGGTAGATGAAACTGGTTCAATTTGGGCCTTTGGATCCTCTGATATTTCTACCCAGTTCATTAATCTTCAGCTACCTCATCATCTTCCTTGATTAGTGATCCTCTAGTTAGGTGGTGTATGATAGGAACTGAAGCACCTTGGGCACAATGCACCTCAAACTAGTTACTTCTTTGTACGATGTCAGGTATTTTGACTACTATAGTAGTGGGTAGGTCTTCTTCTTTAATTTTAGGTGATGGCAAAAATTTTATGTGTTGGGTGGGTGCTTCTTTTGTCTTTCCTTCTGCCCATGGAGGTATCAGGGAAGAGGGCTGACATTTGTTCATAGTTTTGACCAACTTGTGCTTTAGAACTTCTGCCCAATATGGGCAAGAGGTTATTTCTCCCTCAAGGATAGGGTTTCCTATCTCTTTCGACCTTGCTAGCCACTTGAAAGGTCTACACAGCAAGTGGGCAAGCCTTTTGTGAAGTTCTACCCAAGAATTAGGTGGGCCTTTTGGATAGTTCCACCTAAGGCTAATGGTAGATCATTTTCCCACTCTATAACCCACCCTGCTTCCATTCATTATCCACCCGCTACTCGGGTCTGCTCATGACTACTATTGTCACTACTTGATATCTTTCACTCGACCATCAATGTCCTTCAAAATTTGGTACACTCATTTAGAAGCATTATATTTTGCAAAAAAGTATGTGGGTGGAGAGGAAAAAAATCACACCCACACTCTTGGCGACTTAAAGGAAATAAGGACCTAGAAAGCTACGTCTTAAAACACACACAATAAAAGGAGGAAAGGGAAAAATGAGGGTACAAACAAAAGTAGCCAAGGAAATTTGCAATACAATGGAGGAAGAAGACCAAAGGTGAATGGAAAATGAGGGGGAAGAGGGTAGAAGAGAAAAAAATAAAGGAGATGAAAAGCAGAAACAACAAGTAAAACCAAGAAAAGAGAACAAGAGGGAAAGACGGGAGGGAGGATAATATAGGAAGCAATATAAGTAAGAGAACAACTACTACCAACTTGATCAGTTGGCAATAGTAGATAACATAGGAAAGATAAGTAAGCAAAGGATGCATAGAAAAAAGAGAAACAAAAGGGAAAGTGATCCATGAGACACTCCCATAGATTGTATTCTAATTAACATACCCCATTAAGGATTATGGTAGATTCAAGAAAAGATGAAATATCAAGGGTATTTGTCAGTTCTGGTACAACACCTCTTTTTGACACAATCTCGTAAGAACCTTGTTTTATCATATCCACTATTCTAGGGAATCTTTAGTTGCAGCACCATTTTTAGCTTTGATTTCCTTAACTTATGTTATATCTACCCTTTAGGGGCCTTATATTGTCTATTTTTCCCATTATACAAGGAGTGTACACTAATTTCAAAAAAGTAACAAATATCTTTTATGATATTTTGTGTAGAGATGCTTGAATATCAAGCCTTAGATCCATTGGGCACAGGGTCACAACAACAATCAAGAGAAGCACAAGTGAATTTAGAATGTAACATTTTGATTATCCTCTCCCGATCACCAAGGATAAGATGATGTTATCCTACCAAGTGCATTGAGTACATTTATTTACCAGCCATTTTATGTACACAAAATTGTGGCGTGAGTGGCATGCCACAACCATCGATTCACTCTAGAGCTCATCTAGTGAATCTACAGTGATCAGACAATATTGCATTATACTTGAAGCACATTCTATAGTTCGATTGATATTGCCATCCTATCCAAGCCATGAAGTGTTCATAGCTTGGTAGATCATCATGCATACCAGTACTTATGCAATCAATGGTCAATGCGGTAATAAATTTTGCCATGTGGGAGCCTTCCTTTCATATTGTTTCATCTAGCAATAAGCTTTGTTGTTTCCAGACCTAAATATCCATCGGTTGTGGGATATCGACTACACACATCTTTGACATCCTTACGTACTTATTTCTATATACTTTGTTGATTGAACCTATGGTTGATAGGACCTCCTCAAGAATTGGGTGTTGATTGCCAAAGCCATCATGGAGATGAATTTTCCCCTACTCGTCATGTCCCTGGACATAAAAATGGTGTAAAAATACCCCCTCTTTGCAAGTAGAAATTCCACCCAAGTCTAGATCCTCCATATTATGGGATAAGGTACAAGCATTGAAGTTGACATTTTCTAGGCTGGTTCTTGCACTTATTTCACATGAGATCAAGAAGCAATCAACCCCTTCTATTCTGTCGAACTGCAACCTTAAATATTGTACAGCTTGAGATGGAATCCATGGCAGATATTATGTAGTTGGGAGGGAAGCAGTAGTGGTTGGTAAATGGAATGAGATGGAGAAGTCATATGAAGATATCTTTCTAGCCTGAAGTAAGAGTCGCTCTACCCGTATAGCCTCCTAAAATATTTGGGGAAATCTACTTTCCCCATATTTTAGCAGTAGGAGTCCTATATTCGAGCTAAGGTCCCAAACATAGTACAAGTGAGCCTAGGCAAGTGACAGTTGGTACTAATGGGGGATCTTCTTCCAGCTCCTCTAAAACTAAATGTTGAATTTGATGAGGTAATCAAAAGTTTCCCTCTTGATGAATGAGAGGTGCATCAAGAGTTTGAATGGATACATGGAGCCATAAAATGTATTGATGAGAGCTCTCACCAAATCTACCCATGAGCAGATGGATTTTTTCCCAAGGGTTCGGTACCATAGTAGCACCCTTCCTTCTAGTGATAATATTAGAAACCTAATCATGACGTCTTCATGGGTAATACCATGGAGGGGCACTAGTGCAATGACATCTTCAAGATGTTCTTGAGCAATTTCCAAGGTGCCATTATACTTGGTTAGGGACTTCAGGGCACCCTTGGGAATCTCATGCTAGCATTGGAGGTTTAGTGGACCAGGGTCATTCCACTAGATAAAACATGGTTGAGCCATCTTGATGCTAGTCTTAAGAGGTCCTAATTCTTCTATTGTAGTTAGATTCAGAGTCACCAGATGAAGTGATGTCAAGGTTGTTCATCGTATCTTGAGTCCTTTAGGATATTTGGATCTTTAGTACAAACATGCGACTGGTCTCATGATCTGGAAGTACCATACAGTCAGAGTCACCAAGAGACTTTGAGAGCATATGGGAAAATCAAAGAATCACCAAACTCTAATTTCTTGAAACATGAAAACTCAATGAGTTCCTCAATAGAGTCACCAAAAACTATTGGTTACCATTCTGGAACCACACGTAGGTCAAGGGATATACTAATACCAAGCATATAATAATTATCATGTTGATATGGGATGGGGTAGTCGATCTTTGAAGGAGGTCGGTTCCTTGGAGGTGGTTCCAGCTATCTACATCGTAGTATTTGGAAAATGGAAAAAGGGAAAGGAGGAAAAGAAATGGAAAATTATCGTAGTTGAAACTCATAAGGATGGGTATAGATGCATCAAGACATATGTCGGTAGTGCACCACAAGTGGAAACATTGACTCCATACCTAACATATTAGTTGATAACATCCTCATTCAAGCTCTTATCCTACTTAGAGTGCTCATATCCTACTTAGCTTGAATAGAAATAAACCCCCATACCATATTCATGAATTTGCATCCTTGAGTCACTAAGTAGATCCCACAAAATCTAGATTGTAGAATATCATGAGATAACTTAATCGACCAAATAGAAATGAGCATTCATACATTCAATAAAGAACACTAAGGCAAAATCGGAGACCAAACAATGTTGAATCTATATTTACACAATGGTGAAACCTTACATATGAATTTTAATGGCTAAAGAGCCACCCTTAGGAATGACCAACATTCCACTATTTATAGGTATATTTACATTGATTTCAAAATTAGACATTAATGGCAGTAGGTTGGGAGACAACTCTTGCAGTTGACAGGTGTTACACTGGTACTCTGTTCCTCAGGATATCATTGATATTCTAGAAGAAGGTAGATGCAACGTGTTCAATTTGGGCCTTTGTATCCTCTGATATTTCTACCTAGTTTATTAATATTTAGCTACCTCGTCCTCTTCCTTGAATGGTAATCCTCCAGTTAGGCAGTGTGTGATAGGCACTAAAGCACCTTGGGAGAAATGTGCCTTAAACTAGTCACTTCTTTGTACGATGTCAGGTGCCTAGACTACTGCAGTAGTGGGTAGGTCTTCTTCTTTAGTTTTGGGTGATGGCAAGAATTTTGTGTGTCAGGCGAGTGTTTCTTTTATCTTTCCTTTCACTTGTGGAGGCATCAGGGAAGAGGGCAGATATTTTTTTGTAGTTCTACCCAACTTGTGCTTTGTAACTTCCACCTAATATGGGTGGGATATTATGTCTTTCCCAAGGTTAGGATTTCCTACCTCTTCCACCCTTGCTAGCCACTTTAAAGGTCTGCCCAACAAGTGGGTGGGCCTTTTGGAAAGTTCCATCCAAGAATTGGGTGGGTCTTTTGGAGAGTTCCCCCCAAGGCCAAGGTCAAATCGTCCACCCGCTCTATCACCTACCCTGCTTCCATTCATCATCTATCTGCTACTTTGGTCTGCTCATGACTACTGTTGCCACTACTTGGTATCTTTCACCCAACCAACAAATTTATTTAAAATTGGCACTCTCCTTTAGAAGCATCATCTTTTTCAAAAAAATATGTGGGTGCAGATGAACAAAATTGCACCCATAATCATATACCTACTTCTATATATCTAATATTGGATTTGTCATCATAATATCCAAGTAAAAATAGAAGGTGTCTAAGAAAAAAGGAAAGCCTCAAAACCCTACACTGCATTCAAAATTTTTCCATACAAATCAGAATACTAGACCTACAAAAAGGGAGTGCAAAAAAAGTGCAAGAAGACATATTATTGATACATTTAGTTGCACTACTCTAACTCATTCTATGTAGGAAAAAAGGGTAGATTGGAAAGTTCCTCAGAGGTGCACTATAAGTAGGTTGAATCAGCCAAAGGCGACCAAATATTATCACTCTTCCAAGTATATAAAAGAGCCTTTCTTTTGGCTCATCCTCTATAGATCTTGGATGGTCGAACCTATAGAAGATAAGGCATAGGGGAATATCAAGCAGTGTATAAAGAAAAAGAGCAAGCATATGTCAAAGCAAAGGATCATCTCTATCAAATAAAGCATACATAAAAGCAAAGGAGCATTCCTATCAAAGCAAGTTGCAAAGCATTTCTACCATAAGTGAAGCATCAAGGAGTCTTCATTCAAGCATTGCCATTCAGAATCCATTCAAGGGCCACCAAAGCTCCTCCATATTTCCACCAAAGCTCTGCCATATCTCCATCACATCTCAACCATTAGCATTGCTTGGTTGGATATATTTTAGCATCTATGTAAAACAACAAAGAACAAGGTGGAAAATGTATTGGATAGTCTTCAAGAAATATTTGATAAATAAAAATCATGCAGCTATCACTTGTCATTCTATGAGAAAAACTCTATATAATTATCATAAAGAAGACGTGAAATTTCTCTCTTGGCACCCATACTCCATGAAGAAGAGGAGTTATGTATAACTAATAGCTTGATATACGTTACATCAAGGAAGTCTCATATACTTTGAAGGAGTTTTTCTTGGATAGCGCTCAAAGGGAAATAAAAATATCTCAACCAAAATGTGACATTTGTCACAAGTAGTGGAGTGATTTTGGCACCTCCACCAAATAGTCAAAGCTTCCATGATCATTTAAAACTTCTACCATGAAACTTTTCACTCATCCGACGACCTATTAAAGGTGCCTTGGACCTTGGAAAGGAAGCGTAGTAGGTTGAAAGTGATACAAGAAACATTTTTTAAGCTACTCAATAGTGGATTGATGATAGTTCAGTAAATCGATGGTAGACGCTCGGTGGCAGTTCGGCTACGATTCGACAAAAATTCTAGGCAAGTCGGGAGAAGTAGAAAACACTCTCGGTCAGCCAGCATTAAAGGAGAGCATTAATACCAAATATTACCTTGGATAATTCATGCTCAAGAAGGAGATATTCATGCTCAAGAAGGATATATTATTTTCATATTCATCCAACTTCATAAAGGTACAAATCCTTAATCAAATTTCCTCATCTAATTTGCTTTCATTTTTAAAAAGGGAGTTATAAGGTTATAATATAAGGTTGAGATATTAAATAAAATTAATATTTGTTTGAAAGTAAAAATTAGGTAAATTAATATAATATTTTCAAAATATACCTTAGAAGAAATAATGGATAATACTTGGAATCAATCCATTATAGTTTTCCAAATTTGGTAGTGATGAGGGTTACAACATCAAACTAGTTTTTTTGGAAATTAAAAACACTTGAACAAAATCCTAAGGGTTATATTCTTGTCTCAAAAATTCTCAAAAAGGGACAAAAGAAATCCAACATTAAAACCTTTTCAAAATTGAAAAGTGCTTAGTTCAATAGGAGTTAAGAATTTTATTTTTGATCTTTACAAATTTATACAAAATCAATGAAAATTGAACTATACTTTACAAAAGCACTAAATCATACTCCAAAACATTAGGGATTCATAAGGGATTCTAAAAAAATTGATAATAATATCCATCAAAGATTATCAAGTTGGGAATACATAAGCTTTCTTCAAAAATATAAAATTAGGTGTTCATACTCTTATTACTAGGGAGATATAAGGAAGCTTACAATCTAAGGATTAATAAAGGCTTCATCAAATAAAGCTTATATACTTCAATCAGGAAAGTTGTAAGACAAACTACAAAGATTCTAACAAATTTTTAATCTTCTATTATGGATGAAATTTTGAGAAAAGCTTTCAATAATGAAGAACTATTCCATGAAGTAGAATTCTACTCTCAAAACTTAATAGATACTCTAGATGGATACGAGTATCTATCCTCTAATGACAAAGTGAAATTCTCCTTATTTCTTAAGGAAGCCAAAGAAGGTAACTTTATAGTGTTGATTAACTATCTTCATGAAATTCTTTTCACAACATGGTGGAACTCACAAAGATTGGTTATATTTTCATGAGAAGAATGTCTGATGATTTATCTATCATTAATTGTGTGTGTACTTACTCAACACAAGAAACAAGCTGGTAATAAAGAACAATACTATTGTGATGATTGTAGGCCTAAAATTTTTGCATTCCTTTCCTTTATACTGATGGATCTGCACCTCAGAGGGGAATGGGAAAATAGTAGATCTACACCTCGAAAGAGAGGCACTTGATCGTGCCTTCTTGTGGTGATTTTTCAACGAATTGGTTTTTGGGTTCACCAAGAAACATTTGTGGCAGTTTCCAAGCCTAGGTTTTAGTATTTGTTTTAGATGAGTTTTTTTTAATTCAAATTATCATACACCTAGGTTTGGCCTTTATGTGACTAGAACTATCTATATGTAATTTTGATTCAATGAAGACAGTATACAATGGATACAAAACAGATATGCAATGCCTAAAACTAGGGCTAAAATAAATTATAACCTTACTTGATTTGGATGTTTGATGAAGATTTTGAGGCTTGTAGAAGGATAGAATCACCTCTATTTCAGAAAAAATCTCCTTTTTTTCAGATAGAATCACCTCTATTCTAGACAAAATCACCTCTGTTCTAGACATAATCGCCTATGTTCTAGATAGAATCGCCTCTATTTCAGTCAGGATCATCTCTATTCCAAACAGAATTGCCTCCGATTTTACACAATTGCAGGTGATTTTTTTGCAATCCTGCAGCAAGAAAATTGACAAAAAATAGGGGATAGAAAATAGGGTTTCTCGCAAATTATGACAGTTTCACATAATCCGAGTCAGAGATGAGCTTTTAATTTCTATATGAAAATGGATATAAAACAACAAGAGAACAATATGAGATCAATTCATCCTACTATACCATGAATTTGTGCAATTCTGATCCTAATTTTATGATGCAATTAATTGAAATGATGGTGAACACCAAGATGCAATATCTAAATCTAAGCAATAAATTAAATGGACATTGTACAATGCATAAACAAATGGAAAACAAGGAAAGAGATGCAAATAGTGATTTGAATCCTTACCCCCAACTGATCTGAAGATAGGATCACCTATTCTTTGATGAAATTGCCTACCATTTTTGTCGATCTCTAGGCGATTATGCTGATATTTGGGGCAATTATAACTGGGACCTACAATGACAAAAAATGAAAATAGGGATGTCGGGAGGTGGAATTGCATAGCAAATTTATGTGAGGGATCCTAAAGGGAGTTCAAAAGTAATCTCAAGGAATCAAAGTCCAACCAGGCAAGACCAGGGGAAAAAGGGAAAAGGTCCAACATTAAATAGGCCAAGGAGGGGTTTGAGGAAGTTGGATGGTTAGGCTAAACATGGAGGAGGTTTTGATCCCTCCTATGTGTGCCACCTTCAATCTACTCGCCAACCTCCCTGATCCGAACGGTGGCTAAACTAGGTAAGACATTTTAAAATGGATTTTATCTTTTAGCAAATTTTGTAAAATTCTATTTTGGGAAAAAATCACCTGGCAATTCCATCGATCATCGGGCGATTTTGTTGATCGATGGGCAATTTTATCCAACGATCAAGAATTTTTGGTTTGTTGGCACAAAAAATGAGGATGTTAGTGTCAAAATTGGACATATTATATACCTTTGGAAAGCTCTTTTCGATACCTATCCAATGGTATGAAATTTTATAAGAATTGAGATGATTTTATAGGGTAAAACTTCTCTTGAATATGACCTTACGTTTTTAGGAGAAAAACTAAGGAAAATGAGTCAATTTTTCATGTCTACATTTTGCCCCCTCTTTGACGTATTTATGAACATTAAATGCATCAAATAAAAGTGTAGACACTTAAGTAGAAATGATTATGATTTAACATGGGCAAAAATGGAGTAGATGGTTTAGAATGAATAGTTTATGTGAAAATGATGTCTTAGAAAAAAATAATTACTAATTTACTAACTAGGATGCCCCTCGAGTTTTTACACCAAATTTTACGTTTGGTGGAAAACTCGAATTTGATCTTCTTTTTTTTATGTGACTTTGTGTGATTTATTGGATGATTTATTACATTTGCTTATGATGGTTGTGTTACATAATTTCTTGTAATCATGTTTTGATTTTTGAACATTTTTATCATGCTTAACATAAAAGGAAAATGATTTTGTAAAGTGTGTTTTGAGAAAGATGATTTTGTGTGATGATAGATTTGAGAGGTTAGCAATGAACCTTAAAGGATGTTGTGTTGATATGTGATTGTTTGTGGAGTTCAAAGCTCGTGAAGTCATGAAGTGAATCCTGTTATGAGGAAGTTTTGTATTGCTAATACCAAAATATTGTGTGCTTAAGAATAATCTTAAGGCTTTAATATGAGAAAGAAATGTTTGATTTTGTTTTGGGACAATATGTTTGATAGGTTCTAGCAATAAACCTCAAAGGATGTTGTGTTTTTATGAGATTGTTGGTGGAGTTCAAAGCTTGCTAAGTCTCAAAGCTAATCCTATTTGTGAGGAATATTTTTTATATTGCTAAGAATGTTTAGAATAATCTTAAGGCTTCTGTGATCTTTGTTTGATAATAATGTATGTGGTAAATGTTTGTAAAATAGATTGAGCAAAGCATGAAAATTTTGAAGGATGATTTACACTAAGCATAGAATTCCTAAGTGTGAAATTATATGAAATAATTACTTAGGAATTATACCATCATCACAAAAATCAAAATGAAATGCATGATGATATGAAATTATTTGTTCTTTTAAAATGCAAAGTAATGTAAGATAAATCATTGTGTCACATGTTTCAAAAATATTATGAAATTTTTATGAAAATATATGGACTAATTTTGGGCATGAAAAATTAGAAAGATGACTTGCACTAGGTATAGAATTCCTAGTGTGAAAATTGAGAAGAATAATTCCTAGGAATTATACCATCATCGCGAAGTCATGAATGCTATGTATGATAAGTGATTTTGAACTGCATGTTATTTTTGCAATAAGTTGTTTTGGAGATTTTTGAAATTTTGGAAATATCTATGTATGTGTTAATATGAAAGTAATTATGAAATAATGTTGTCCGACAAATTTTAAAGAAATATTTTAACTTATTTCTAAGACAAATTTAAATTTATCAAAAACCAGTGTGTGATAAGTGAGTTTATTATCCATATTGATTGTCATGATGATACAAAATCTCTCAAGGATCAAATGTGTGTGCTTTGTAATGTTCATTTACCAATTTTGAGTAAGGTAGTGATGCAAACGAACTTGAATGAACCAATGTGTGTGCAAGTGAAGGGTTCGTTAACCGTGATTTTGATGCATGACACCGTACCAGACTACTATGTAAGTCAAGTCATAAAAATCTAACTAATCCACAAGCGGACATAGGTCTGTATGAAATAATATCGCTAATGTGACAGACATTTTTCCACATAAAAATGAATTACCCACTGTCAAGCAAGTTGGGCACAAATCACCTATTATGGGGTGTACCTCATGATTTTCGAATAACTGAGAATTCCAGGGATTCAAGCTCATTCACCCTTCTTTTCTTCACTTTCAAGGGGTAGGTATTTTGTTCATTTTTGTTTTGAACAAGGGGATTTTATTACTTTTCGTTTTCTCTTTTTGTTCTCTTTTTGCTTTTTTTTCTCTTTCTTTTTCTTTTTATTTTTGACTTTTACTTTTCTTGATTTTTCTTTTAGGATACTTGCTCAGATTGGCTGTAGAGCAAGGGATTTTTATTCGAGCAGGGGTGAGCTTGTCCTTTTGCCAATTCTAAAAAAATTCTAGACCATGCGCATGATAGGATAGTAGGGGAAACTTTTCACTCAAGAGACTAAAACTAATTTGTAGTAACATTTTTCAAATTTGCAACAAATCATCTTAATGTATAAAAGTGTACTTGGTTCAAGAAGTAGCAAGATCATTTCCCAAAACTCAAAATATTATTTAGTGAAATAATGATCTTCGATACAAGAGAGATTTATAAATAATCATAGTGATAAAATCAAAATAATTAATTTGTGAAATTAAGTGTATGGTTCAAGATAACTTCTGAATTAATCCAAAATAAAAGAATATATAGCTTCAAAATTGTGAAATACAACAATGAATAACAATGCAAAATGATCTGAAATATTTTTGAGATTTTGATACTTTTTTATTTTTTAGTTGTTTTATTTGATTTTTATTTTTATTTTATTTTATTGATTTTTTTAACTTTTAATGATGGAATTGGTGGTATATACAAGATGATCTATATACATTATACAAGTTTATTTTAGTATAGCATGTCTAAGGTGGCTTCAAAATAAAAGGATATTTTGAAGGATAATTTGGTTGTGGTGTATGTGAAGTTGTTTGGTTGATAGTTGAGATTGTTGTGATGAATAATGAGATGTAGATGAAGAAAAGTGATGGACAGAAGGTGACAATGATAAATAGGAAAAGAATAGATAACTTGATGTGATAATAATAATGAAAGAGAAAATGAAGAACAAAAGGTGATGAATAAAAGGTAGTGATAACAAAAGCTTTGTTATAATGTAGAACAATGTAGCAAAAGATTTGACTTTTATGTGTAAAATTGATCATGTTACAAAACAAAATGTCAGAAGGATAAGAAGGTTCTTCATTCATGTCACTATCTTCCAAGTCTGGATAAGATGGAGGGAGCATATATGAAATATATGCATGGGTGTTATTTGGTAAACAAGGATGATCAGGTATGGATGAAGAAAAGTGATTTATAGGAGGTAATTGTGACAATGGAGAACATATAGAACTTGATGTTTCAACTGTTAAAGATTCTTCAAATGGTGTTGGATCACCATGTATGGTAACAATTTTATTTGCAAGTTTAAACTTCAAACATTGATGAAGAATGGAATGGAAAACCCTCATCGTATGAATCCAAGGACTTCTAAGAAGTAGGTTGTAAGGTGAAGGGCAAGATGCTACATAAAAAAAAGTATCCAAGATCTTGGATCCACTCTTAAGGGGAAGAATTATAGTGCCTCAAGCTTCTTGAATTTCATTGTTAAAATATTTTATAATAACATTTGATTCATTGATATCTTCTTGCTTTAATCCGAGTTTTTGAAATAATTGATAAGTGCATAAACTAAGAGAGGAGCCATTATCTACCATGATAGTTTTAATAGATGTTTCTTTAATAAATCATGTAATGTAAAGAGAGGAGTCTTCTTGTGGAGTAGAAGAAGGAATCTCATCATCACAGAATGAAATATGGTTAACCTCAAGAGGACTTACACCATTAATTGTGTTCTTAGGGAAAATATCATGAGGAACAAATTGTTGGCTAAGTATCTTGAACAAATTTTCCCTATGAACATGAGAACTTTGTAATACTTCTAAAAGGGATATCTTTGCTTGAGGATTAATCACTTGTTGTTGGCTATCAAAGTGGATTTTAGATTGAGATTTTGATGCTAAAGATAGGCTTTCTATGCTTACATTCCATTTTGGATCATTCACTAGAGCCAAAGATACTTTTGAAGGTTTGTCAAATGAGGAATCCATCTCTTGAATATCAAAATGATTTGATTGAACTTGAGATTGCTCATTTGTAGTTTCTATTACAATATTAGTGATATCATCATGATGAGACACATTAAGATGCAATATTTGATTGGTTTCCTATTTTTGATAATTGAATAGGGGTTCTTGGGAGATCCCCATGTCTTGATTGATTATGGGTATTTGTTGTGTAGGAGTTTGATTGTTTATTGGAGATTTACAATCAGTTGTAGATTGTAATTCCTTTATAGTGAAAAGACCCTCATCAATCAAATCTTGAATTGCACATCTTAAATTTCTATATTTTTGTGTCATATGTCCATTTGCTCTATGATATTCACAATGTAGCTCAAGTTTATAACAATACATTGTGGTATCAGGTTGTCTTATGGGAGGTAACTCAATCCTATTTGTATCTTGTAAATTCTTGAGAATTATATCCATTGGTTTATTGAGCTTAGTAAATTTACGTGGTGAAGTTTTTCGACAGGCTTTTGATAATTGGCTTAGGAATTCAGCCATAAAAGGACTTAATGGTTTATTACCTCTTTTTTATTTATTATGGGTAGAATAATGATAGGAATATTGTGAAGTATGATGTGAGTGCATGGTAGGATTGGAAGAAGAAGTATTTTCTTGTTGAAATGGATGTGTTGTATTGAAGAAAGAATGATGAAATTGTGGAGAAGGATTGTATGTGGATCGATAGGCATAATATGGATATGTGGGAGAAAATATAATATCGTTATGAAGAGGATTGGAAAAGGGATTGTTTTGTTAGGGTAAGGATGAAAAATGAGAAAAGTGTGATAAAGATGATGTTGAATATGGATGAGGTTGGTCATAATCAACAAATGTATTTGGCAGAATTTTCCCAACATTACTGATGGGCTCATATTGATTTGAGTTAAGACTCATGATTTATTTATTAATTCTAAAAGTAATATTCGGTATCTAAAATTTATAATTGAATCTAAAACATGAAGATTTGAAATGATGATTTTTTTTGTTGTTTTTATTGTATATATATATATTGTTTTTTATGTTTTTGAATTAGAAAGATGCCTATGTTATTCATGTTAGATTTACCAAAGAATGTAGGCCTAAAATTTTTGAATTCCTTTCCTCTATACTGATGGATTCGCGCCTCAAAGAGGAATGGGAAAATAGTAGATCTACACCTCTAAAGAGAGGCACTTGATCATGCCTTCTTGTGGTGATTTTTTGATGAATTGGTTTTTGGGTTCACCAGGAAACATTTGTGGCAATTTTTGAGCCTAGGTTTTAGGATTTGTTTTAGATGAGTTATTTTTAATTCAAATCATACATACACCTAGGTGTTGGTTCGGCTTTCATACACACCCCATGAAGAATGAGCATAAAATACCAATAACACTTATACGGGATAAATCCCACTCACTTTAGGATCTTGTTGGTTATCCAAGGTGTGAGTTACAGAGTTGGGTCGAATGTCTATTCACTCTTTTTCGCTTCTGGAATAGTTTCAAGTGGACTGTCTGTTACCTTACAATGGGCTCGACCTTCGTTCAATAATGTTTTAGAGGTTGTTATCTTTGTTGACAATCAGATTTACGATGAGTTCTTTGATATAGCTCTTTATGTTTTAGCAGATTAAATAAAAGACAAATTTGAAAGAAAATAAAAATGGATCATTTAACAATAGAACAAAGAGAGTAGGGTAGGGCAGAAAAGAGAAGCTTATCTAAGTTAGTTGCAAAATCAAAACTATCAATTTCAATTACACTATTTAACTTCACAATAGAACCAATCAAAGAGGAAGGTGTCCAGCTTTCTAAGATCACCTTCTACTAAGAGCATAAGACGGAGATAACATAGATCTGAAAGAAAATCATAAATAGAAGGGAAGTCGGTGTTAACTGGTATCTCTCACAAGCAGTCTAGCTCGCGCAGTGAGGACAGAGCAATTAGAACAGACCAGAACCTTAAATCTTTAATTTTCCCTAGCATATAACAAACAGAGTGAAGCCTAGCAGCATATTCAATCTTGATAACACAGATTTACAACTAAAATAAATAGAACTTTAGTGAGACAAAAATAGAAGAAGGTGCACTTATCGAAATCCGAAAGAGATTAGGCTCCTGGCCACGCTATCACAGAAGAATGATTTCACACCAACCCCAGGTCCAGAACAAAGCATTCAAACAAGATTTGCAGGAAATTGCTAGAATGTCTTTTATTCCAAGTTTTTGCCTCCTCACTTTACATTCAAGAGAAGTATATATAGACTCAGGATAGACCCTGATCTTTTCAAAATATCTTCTTCCAAATATCTAAATCTTATCATAAAAATCCCACCGCCGAAGCTTTACAATATAAGGTATTTTTATATAGAGTTTCGATAAACCCTAATCACTCGAAAATCTTCGTGTGGATCTTGCCATAAATGGAGAAGATAAGATTTGGTTTTATCCTCATCAAATGGGCACTGCGTGTAAATGTATCTTTATCTTTCGATAAGTTGTCAGAGCATCTCATTAATTCTTCTACAAAATTTGGATGAGTCACTGACTTCCGAGGCCTTCCATCCTTGCACAACTACCTTTGTTTGGTTCGAGTCGAGATTCTCTCCCCGCCATTACTTTTGCCATAAATTTTCTCGGCAAATGTATCCACCAGAAAATTCCTTAAAGTCTGTATTTGTGGCCAGATCTACAAAATCTGGATGAGTCACTGATTTCCCGACATCTCTTATCTTTATCTTTCGGCAAGCTGTCAGAGCATCTCATTAATTCCTCGCTTGATTTGTGCCGAAATTCAGGTTTGTCTGTCTTTCTCGCCATTACTTCTGCCATGAATGTAACTGTCGAATTACTTTCTCAAAAGAAAAGCAAAGATTAGAATTAATTAATTTTCCCATTTAAATATTTCTAGGGTTTGGACTGTGTCGAAAAGCTTTCACTTCCTTTGGATGGGTGATGAAAAATTTAAAGAATGGCCAAATTTTGCAAAATGAATATAAATCCAAACATGTCACGATATCGTGACATTTTCTTCAAGTTACTTCTTCCTTGCTTGTGCCTTCATGAAAATGGAACATGTCGCGATATCGCGACATTTCCTTCACTTCATGTCTTTTAAGCTTTTGCCCTCCGAAAATGGAACATGTCGTGATATCGTGACATTTCCTTCACTTAGTCTCTTCCAAGTCTTGGCCCTCGTGAAAATGGAACATGTCACGAAATCGTGACATTTCCTTCACTTTGTTTTTTAAGCTTTCTTCCTCAAAATGGAACATGTCACGAAATCGTGACATTTCCTTCACTTCTGTCTTTTAAGCTTGGCCTCAAAATGGAACATGTCATGAAATCGTGACATTTCCTTCACTTTGTCTCTTTCAAGTCTTGGCCCTCGTGAAAATGGAACATGTCACGAAATCGTGACATTTCCTTTACTTTGTCTCTTCAAGCTTGGCCTCATGAAAATGGAACATGTGGAATCGGACATTTCCTTCACTTTCACTTCTCCGAAAATGGAACATGTCGCGATATCGTGACATTTCCTCCACTTTGTCTCTTCCAAGCATTGGCCCTTCACAAAAATGGAACATGTCATGAAATCGTGACATTTCCTTCACTTTGTCTCTTCAAAGCATTGGCCCTCGCAAAAATGGAACATGTCGCGAAATCGTGACATTTCCTTCACTTAGTATTTTTCAAGCTTTGCCCTCAAAAATGGAACATGTCGCGATATCGCGACATTAGACTTTAAAAGATTTTAGGATACAATTAAATTTGAGCGAAAGTTCGACATGTCCAAAAATGGAACATGTCGCGATATCGCGACATTTCCTCAAGTTTGTCTTTCAAGCTTTGCCTCTCAATGACTAAAATGGAACATGTCGCGATATCGTGAATCTTTAAAGATTTTAGGATACAATTAAATTTTGATCAAGTCCGAAAATGGAACATGTCACGATATCGCGACATTTCCTTCAAGCTTTTCTTCTGAGATTTTCCTCTCGTGAAAATGAGACATGTCCGAAAATGGAACATGTCGCGATATCGCGACATTTCCTTCAAGCTTTTCTTCCACTTTGCAAATTCTCCAAAAATTGTAGGTTGACTCCAGTGACTTTGTCCATCTGTATTTGGCATTTTTACATATTGGTGAAGGATCTTCCTTACTCAGAAATAATTTTAACATTTGAAAAATGAATTTTAAATTGCTCGAGAATGATCAGCTTCACATGGTGTAGAAAAAATGATGAAAAACTCAAAGTGCCCAGAATTTGATGAAACTTTACAAGCATCTAAAAAGGCCCAAAGGGTATCCAAATTTGCAAATGGAACTTAAAAATTCATCACGGATTAAGGGAAAATGCATTTAGAAGTTTGCTGGCCAAAAATAGAAACTGCTATTGAAATCAATGCCATATGCAAGTATACTTGGACACTTTGATGTAGGCGAAGCTTGAAAAAGGGTGCAAGCAAAATTTGGAATTAAAACCCAAAAACTCAAGAGGGTCCCTATGAAAAAAATGAAAATTAAATATTTTCAAAGGGATGGAATTTCATTTTTTTAGTGGGGGTGTGTTGCTTCTCAACAAATGGCGATATCTGCGGGGAAAATAGTAGCACTATTTAGAATCCAGAACTCTAGTTTCAAAACAATTTAGACTATGTACCATGCTTTGCCACAAATATTTTCTAAAATGACTTAACTACTATCTGCTAGTTGTTAAAGTTTCCCAAGGACATACTAGGTTGAACCACTTAAGGAAGATTCTGATGTGCGATTACAAGTGTATAAACCTTCTTCCAAGGATGACCAGGGCTTCAAATGCTTGCTATGGATCGAACAACTATTTAGATTGTGTAGGGGAAACCGAGTAGAGCTCTGTTTACTAGTTTAGCCTTTCACAGCCTCGACAGAGTTACTCTTTAGATTTTCATGACCCTGATCACAACTATGAGGTGGCATCTATAGCTTGGTGAACATGTTTGAGATGTATCCTTCGGGAGCCTTGGCTATGTGTAGGAAAGAGTGCCAGTTTTATGTTGGCTTGCCCAACTTTCACCTTCTCTCTCTTTTCTTTTGAAAGATACCGATTACTGGAGTGCCTTGCTGCTTCTTCTTTTTATATTCATCGAGCAATTGATCAACTAACTGTTTCAGCTCAGGTACCAACAACCTCCTTGGACGCTTTGATGTAATTTTATGAATCGGATTCCCCTCTCATGACCAACTTTTCTTGGATTCCCTGGGAGTTCTTCAACCAAATAGTATAGTAATTTCTTTATAATCAAAATAATTGTGGCAAGCAAAATACAAAATCCAATTATCTTTCTATTGTTGTTCTAGATAACAAGTAGTCCCACTTTTTAGTCCTAGCAGACTATCTCTTAAAAGAATAAAATAGAATGAAACCAAAATAAAAACACACTAGTGCCAATTTTAAATGTTGATTTGTGTTTTGTTGCTTAGGCAAAAGCTTCAAACAAACCAGATTTTAAAAGCTAAAGAGGAGAAAAAGGGCCACTAGTAAAGGATAAATTTGCACAGACCTCAAAAGATAAAATACCGAACTTCAAACTTTTAAATAAAACAAAAATAAAAACATACTACTTCAAACTTCATTTATAATATATACATATACACAAAATCTTTGCAATTATTCAAATGATGTAGTGGATGGAACAGCTGAGAAATAATGCTTCAGATATTGACCATTGACAGGAAGGTTCAGAAAATTACCTTCCAGGTCCTGTAGGCGAAATGCATTATTACCTAGGATTTCGGCAATCTGGTATGGCCCTATCCATAGAGGTTGCAACTTGGTGTGTTTACCTTTCTTTTCATGGGCTTTGTCCCATAGAAGCACCAAGTCTGCAAGTCTAAAGGCTTTTACTCTAGCTCTTTTGTCAAACCAGCGCTTGACTGTCTCTTGGTGTCGGCTAAAATGCTCCAAGGCTTGAAGTCATTCATCCTGCAAATTAATTAAGTCCAATATACGAGCTTCTGCATCTGCATGATCATCAAAGTAATCTAAAGCAAATTGGTAAGTGGGCAATTTTAGAGAGATAGGAACTATGGGCTGGGTACCATACAACAAAGCAAATGGGGAAGTCTTAAGAGCTTCTTTATGTCTTATCCTGTCAGCCCAAAGTGCATACTTCAATAGTGTGTGCCATTGTCTAGGTTTGTCTACAGTAGACTTCTTGATGGCATTCATCAAATTCTTATTTGTGGACTCAGCTAGTCCATTACCTTGGGGATAATAATTGGATGAAAACTTGATGACTATCCCCCTCTGGTATGCCCACTCTGCAAATTTGAATGACTGAAAGGCCGGTCCGTTGTCGCACACCAAATTCAAAGGAACTCCAAACCTGGTTATGATATTTGACTCTAAAAATCCAATCACCTCGTGGGTTGTACTTTTCATGGTGGCTGCTGCTTCAACCCATCTTGTACAATAGTCAGTGGTTGTTAAAACATACTTGTGCCCTGCTGATGAATTCGGGTTTATCACACCTACGAAGTCAAGTCCCCATTGCATAAAAGGTTTTTCTATTATAACAGGTTGTAATGGTAGAGCTCGATTAACCTGCTTGGATGCAAAGATCTGACACTGTTGGCAAGTTCTCACATGTTGATGTGCATCTTTAAACAATGTAGGCCAGTAATAGCCTGCTCTCAATATCTTGTGTGCAGTAGCGAAACCTGAGGAATGCCCCGCTCCTAACTTTTCATGAAAACTAGACATCACCTCGCCCACTTCATTCTGAGAAATGCATCTTAAGAATATGCCAGCATAGTTTTCTCTGTATAAGTTGCCTCCTTTGAGTAGAAAATGAGCAGATTTCAGCTTCAGTGCTCTTCTTTGAGTTCTATTCAGGTGAGGTGGACAAATTCCAAACCTTAGCAGATGAATGACATCTCCATACCAATCATCCACCCCAGAATCTAGCTGATTAATTTTTGCCTCTACAGGTATTTCAGCAATATGTCGGGACAAACCAAGTCCTCTGATTAATTTTGTAGGCCAAATTTCTAAGTCGTATTCCTACAGTCTCATGGCCCAATTACCTCTTAGCTCACCCAATTCATCCTGGCTTAATAAATATTTGACAGCTGGATCAGGAACTATAGCATGGACTTTGCTCCTCAATATGTAATGCCTGAATTGCTTGACTGCTCTCACCAAGGCATAGGCTTGCTTATCCAAGCGAGAGTATTTTAGCTCAGCACCCTTTAAGTTGGTACTTTTGAAAGCAATCGGGTGTTCCCCTGTTTCCCTTCGTTGGGTTAAAACTGCTGCAAGTGTGTGTTCAGAAGAAAAAGAGTACAGGTAAAAATCTGCACTGAAATCTGGGCTCACCAGAACTGGAGCTTGCTTGATTGCAGATTTGATCTCTTGGAATGTTGCTTTGGCTTCTGTTGTCCAGGAAATCTTAGCAGTTTCCTTCAGCATGTTATTTAGCGGCTTGACTATTTCTGCAAAACCAGAGATGAATTTTTTGACAAAATTAATTTTCCCAAAAAATGATCTTAACTCTTTCTTAGAGTTGGGAAAAGGTATCCCCGATATGGCTTCAACTCTCTCTGGATCCATGGAAATGCCATCTTTGGTGATTAAGTGTCCAAGGAGTTTTCCTTCAGTTACACCAAAAACACACTTCTTTGGGTTTAAAGAAATGCCAAACTCTCTGCATTTGTTGAAGACAGATTCCAAGTGCTTTACGTGGTCAAACCGAGATTTAGAAAAAACTGTCAAGTCATCCATGTAGACAACGATGCACTTACCCATGAGACCTTTGAAGGCATGATCCATTGCACGCTGAAAGGTAGCTCCAACATTTATCAATCCAAATGGCATTCTCTTGTAAGCAAAGGTTCCCCACTTGGTCGTGAAGGCAGTTTTCATCCTGTCTTCCCTTTCAACCAGTATCTGGTTGTACCCCAAAAATCCATCTAAGAAAGACATCATTTCTGAACCATTCACAATTTGTAGCACATCATCCATGGAAGGCAAAGGATAATTATCCTTTTCAGAAGCCTTGTTCAAGTTTCTAAAATCCACGCACAAGCGGATTTCCCCATTCTTTTTTCTAACCGGTACTAAATTGGCTACCCAAGTAGAATGTCTGATGGGAAAGATAATGGCAGCACTCAATAATTTCTCCACCTCCTTCTTGATGAGGGGTTCCAACAAGGCGTTGACATGCCTCTGTTTCTGTCGAAAGGGTTTGCAGGACTCCTTTAAAGGTATTATATGGGTGTAAACTTTTGGATCAAAAACCTTTAGGTCTTTATAAGACCAAGCCATAACATCCTTGGACCTGTGAAGGAATTCAATCATATTCTTTTTAATTTTAGGGTCACAAGCTTTAGCTAACTTAAGGTGTCTGGGATCTTCTTCAGTCCCCACATTCAGTTTTTTAGTTTCACCGCCTGCTACACCAATAGAATTTCCAAAACTTCCTCTTTGTTTAATTTGGTCGATATCAAACAGTCGCTCAAGTTCTACCATTCCTTTCGAAATTCTATTATCTTTCAAACTCATTATCCCCCTTTCATCATCAAACTGTTCCAGCATAGTATCCTTTTGACCATCATCAATTATAGCATTTTCAAATGCATTGGTATTCTGTAAAAAGTCTATAATTTGTTGGTCGTCAGAAAAGACTTGAAAATTGTCTACGTTATCTGGAACCGAAGGACAAGGGATTAATTCGATTGAAAATTTCTTCCATTTGAACTCCTCCAATGGCTTCATATTTGTGGTGATGAAGCTAAGACATCTGCAAGTGAATTCTCCTCTCTAGGAATGTGTGTCAAATTAAAAGCATCAAAATCCTCTATGAGATCCCAAGCTCGGTGTTTATATCTTTTCAGGTAAGATGCCTTGCATTGAAATTTACCTCTAACCTGATTAGCCACCAACTCTGAGTCTATGAAAACCTGGATATTTTTCACACCTTTATCTAAAGCAAATTTCAATCCCAGCACTAGTGCTTCATATTCTGCCAAATTATTTGTGCAAGGAAACTGCAAGCGATAAGACATAAAATAAGTCTGATCTTTAGGTCCTTTAAGAACTGCCCCTGTACCAGAACCTTGTTTGGACTTAGCTCCATCGACATGAAGCATCCAAACTTCATTATCATGATCAAGATGAGCTTTAACAGGTTTCCCCTTTTGTGCAGTTGTCAGATTATAAACCTCGATATCTACATCAGCAATATTAACAGTCTCATTCTTGGCATTATACTCAGTGATCACGTGTTTATATCTAGGTTCTCTTTCGATTCTCAACTGATTTGCAACACCTTTCCAAGGTAACCACATATGTGAGAAATCAGTCGCCAAGTACCCATTCAAAGACTTTGACCAGTCTCTGCTCAGAAGCATTCCGTATCCCACGGGAATATCTACCACCTGAATGTCAATTTTGTGTTGTGCTCTCGGCTCAGATGCTAGCTGGATGTGTATATTCTGAAGTTCACCTACCACCTTAACCTCAGTTTTATCCAATTGGATGACTCTTCTCTCGGACTTCATAGGGGTTAAACCCAACTGTTGACAGATGGCTAGAGGCATGACATTGGCTGAAGCACCAGAATCCACCAGACAGTTGTGTAGATTCTTCCCAAATATATGGACAGTTAGCAGGAAAGGTGAAACTTCTGTCCTTTCTTTATACATGGCCAAGTTTGCATTCGCTATCTTCTTCCCCTTTTCTAGAGGTTTGGCGGTAGGCTCAGAGTATGTCTTAATCAAATTATCCCTTTGTTCAGTAATTTGAGCCAACTCATGAAGAGTGATGTTAGCCTTGATCTTCTTCATATCCTCCACTATATTGTATCCTTTATTGAGTGAAGCAAAAAATCCACTTGGTACTCTTGGATCTCCTCCCTTGGGTGGAGGTGGGTTATTATTTGAAGATGGATCTGGAGGAACATTATGGGAGTTGTCTGGAGGTGTAGATGTAGTATTAGGCTCCAGATTTTTGTTCCTGAGGTTATAGTTGTCCCTTCTATACTATTGAAAGGCTTGCACTTCATCCATAGGCATCTCCACAACATTCTCTGACTCATCTAGAAAAGTGAAAGAATCTAACACCATAGTTGTACTATGTTTGGATGAACCTGGACCATCAACATTTCTTTGGTTTTCAGGAAAAACCAACTCACCAGATAAAGCTTCAAAGGCATTGCAGAACTCCAAACAATCTAATTCCCCATGCTGAGATGTTTCGTGTATCCTGCACCAGTTGGGCAAAGCCAAGTCACAAATATTCACTTCATGCCCCTTACCTTTATAATCCTTATTGGGTTCATAGGGTGGTCTAGTGAATCTATTCTATTGATAAGGAAATCTATTTGAGTTGTCTCCGGTGGACACTTGCCTTTTGAAACTCAAAAAGTCATTTGCCAACTTCTGGACCATCTTTGAGACTTCCTCAACTCTTGTTTTATCAGATTCTTTCTCTGTATTCTGTACATGTTCAGCATGTGTTACAGCCAATGGATTTCCTATTGGTGGAGTTTGGCCTGATGGCAACATCATTTGATGTGGGATAGGATTCAAAATAGGGGTATTTTGTGTAACAAAGGGAATTAGAGGAGCGTTCAAAGGTTGAGGTCCTAATTGTCTTTCAAGAACCAAAGCTTCTCTATATGCCTCTGTTAGATTAGTAATATTAGCATCTCTCTTCAGGAAAACAGAGGTCACTGGATCTAGGGAATTCCTAAAAATTTCCAATGCTAGGTCTGCAGTTGGCACATAATGACCCGTCAATCTACCATAAGCTTTTTGAAACCTGACATTGAAAGATCTGACAGTCTCATTGATTCCTCTCTTAATGCTGGAAAACTATTGATATAACACACTGGGGTCAATCACTTCCCCAAATTGTGATACAAAAACTTTCTCTAGGTCATTCCAACTAGTAATAGAATCATTAGTGAGATTCAAAAACCAGTCGTATGCTCCCTCCTGGAGAGTGAATGGGAATAACCTACAAGCCACATCTTCATGCTGCACATTTAACAACTTTAGAGCATTTTTATATGCCACTAGATGTTCTTCTGCTGTTCTAATTCCATCATGTTTGTAGGTAGGGAGATACTTCTCAGGATTTCTGGGCAAATCATGCGCTGCACCAGGAATATTCAAAGCAGTGGAACCCAACCAGTTTGCCATTACTACCTGATTAACGATGATATTTTGAGTTGCAGTTGGAGGAACTACAAGTGGTGACAAAACTATGTTAGACAAAGACTTGGCCCTTCTGAGGCTACTTCTCCTTGGGGTTTCTAACTCAGGCACAAGGAGCTCTCCAGCTCTGGAGTGGGACCTGGTTACTCTATAGGTAGAATCCAGCTTTTCACAAACAACTTACAATCCTTAACAAATACTGAACGGAGTTCAGTAGGCCCTCCTTCTAGCACCAATTTTAAATGTTGGTTCAGCTTTCATACACACCCCGTGAAGAATGAGCATAAAATACCAATAACACTTATACGGGATAAATCCCACTCACTTTAGGATCTTGTTGGTTATCCAAGGTGTGAGTTACAGAGTTGGGTCGAATGTCTATTCACTCTTTTTCACTTCTGGAATAGTTTCAAGTGGACTGTCTGTTACCTTACAATGGGCTCGACCTTCGTTCAATAATGTTTTAGAGGTTGTTATCTTTGTTGACTATCAGATTTACGATGAGTTCTTTGATATAGCTCTTTATGTTTTAGCAGATTAAATAAAAGACAAATTTGAAAGAAAATAAAAATGGATCATTTAACAGTAGAACAAAGAGAGTAGGGTAGGGCAGAAAAGAGAAGCTTATCTAAGTTAGTTGCAGAATCAAAACTATCAATTTCAATTACACTATTTAACTTCACAATAGAACCAATCAAAGAGGAAGGTGTCCAGCTTTCTAAGATCACCTTCTACTAAGAGCATAAGACGGAGATAACATAGATCTGAAAGAAAATCATAAATAAAAGGGAAGTCGGTGTTAACTGGTATCTCTCACAAGCATCCTAGCTCACGTAGTGAGGACAGAGCAATTAGAATAGACCAGAACCTTAAATCTTTAATTTTCCCTAGCATATAACAAATAGAGTGAAGCCTAGCAGCATATTCAATCTTGATAACACAGATTTACAACTAAAATAAATAGAACTTTAGTGAGACAAAAATAGAAGAAGGTGCACTTATCAAAATCCGAAAGAGATTAGGCTCCTGGCCACGCTATCATAGAAGAACGATTTCACACCATCCCCAGGTCCAGAACAAAGCATTCAAACAAGATTTGCAGGAAATTGCTAGAATGTCTTTTATTCCAAGTTTTCGCATCCTGACTTTACATTCAAGAGAAGTATATATAGACTCAGGACAGACCCTGATCTTTTCAAAATATCTTCTTCCAAATATCTAAATCTTATCATAAAAATCCCACCGTCGAAGCTTTACAATATAAGGTATTTTTATATAGAGTTTCGATAAACCCTAATCACTCTAAAAATCTTCGTGTGGATCTTGCCATAAATGGAGAAGATAAGATTTGGTTTTATCCTCATCAAATGGGCACTGCGTGTAAATGTATCTTTATCTTTCGATAAGCTGTCAGAGCATCTCATTAATTCTTCTACAAAATTCGGATGAGTCATTGACTTCCGAGGCCTTCCATCCTCGCACAACTGCCTTTGTTTGGTTCGAGTCGAGATTCTCTCCCTGCCATTACTTTTGCCATAAATTTTCTCAGCAAATGTATCCATCGGAAAATTCCTTAAAGTTTGTATTTGTGGCCAGATCTACAAAATCTGGATGAGTCACTGATTTCCTGGCATCTCTTATCTTTATCTTTCGGCAAGCTATCAGAGCATCTCATTAATTCCTCGCTTGATTTGTGCCGAAATTCAGGTTTGTCTGTCTTTCTCGCCATTACTTCTGCCATGAATGTAACTGTCGAATTACTTTCTACAAAAGAAAAGCAAAGATTAGAATTAATTAATTTTCCCATTTAAATATTTCTAGGGTTTGGACTGTGTCGAAAAGCTTTCACTTCCTTTGGATGGGTGATGAAAAATTTAAAGAATGGCCAAATTTTGCAAAATGAATATAAATCCAAACATGTCGCGATATCGTGACATTTTCTTCAAGTCACTTCTTCCTTGCTTGTGCCTTCATGAAAATGGAACATGTCGCGATATCGTGACATTTCCTCACTTCATGTCTTTTAAGCTTTTGCCCTCGTGAAAATGGAACATGTCGCGATATCGCGACATTTCCTTCACTTAGTCTCTTCCAAGCATTGGCCCTCGTGAAAATGGAACATGTCACGAAATCGTGACATTTCCTTCACTTATGTTTTTCAAGCTTTCGTCCTCGCAAAATGGAACATGTCGTGAAATCGTGACATTTCCTTCACTTTGTCTTTTAAGCTTTCGCCCTCGTGAAAATGGAACATGTCACGAAATCGTGACATTTCCTTCACTTAGTCTCTTCCAAGTCTTGCCCTCGAAAATGGAACATGTCACGAAATCATGACATTTCCTTCACTTAGTCTTTTCCAAGCATTGGCCCTCGTGAAAATGGAACATGTCACAAAATTGTGACATTTCTTTCAAGTCATTACTTCCAAACTTTTGTCTTCACAAAAATGGAACATGTCACGAAATCGTGACATTTCCTTCACTTTGTCTCTTCCAAGCATTGGCCCTCGCGAAAATGGAACATGTCATGAAATCGTGACATTTCCTTCACTTAGTCTCTTCCAAGGATTGGCCCTCGTGAAAATGGAACATGTCATGAAATCGTGACATTTCCTTCACTTAGTCCTTTTTAAGCTTTTGCCCTCGAAAATGGAACATGTCACGATATCGCGACATCGGACTTTAAAATATTTTAGGGTACAATTAAATTTGAGCGAAAGTCCGACATGTTCGAAAATGGAACATGTCGCGATATCGTGACATTTCCTCAAGCTTTTCTTCCAGCTTTGGCTCTCGAAATGGAGACATCGAAAATGGAACATGTCGATATGTCGACATTTTAAAATTTTGAAAGTCCGAAAATGGAACATGTCGCGATATCGTGACATTTCCTTCAAGATTTTCTTCTAAGCTTTTCCTCTCATGAAAATGAGACAGGTCCGAAAATGGAACATGTCGCGATATCGCGACATTTCCCTCAAGCTTTTCTTCCACTTTGCAAATTCTCCAAAAATTGTAGGTTGACTCCAGTGACTTTGTCCATCTGTATTTGGCATTTTTACATATTGGTGAAGGATCTTCCTTACTCAGAAATAATTTTAACATTTGAAAAATGAATTTTAAATTGCTCGAGAATGATCAGCTTCACATGGTGTAGAAAAAATGATGAAAAACTCAAAGTGCCCAGAATTTGATGAAACTTTACAAGCATCTAAAAAGGCCCAAAGGGTATCCAAATTTGCAAACGGAACTTTAAAATTCATCACGGATTAAGGGAAAATGCATTTAGAAGTTTGCTGGCCAAAAATAGAAACTGCTATTGAAATCAATGCCATATGCAAGTATACTTGGACACTTTGATGTAGGCGAAGCTTGAAAAAGGGTGCAAGCAAAATTTGGAATTAAAACCCGAAAAACTCAAGAGGGTCCCTACGAAAAAATGAAAATTAAATATTTTCAAAGGGATGGAATTTCATTTTTTTAGTGGGGGTGTGTTGCTTCTCAACACTAGGTTTGGCATTTATGCGACTAAAACTATCTATATGAAATTTTGAGTCAATGAAGATAGTAGACAATAGATACAAAACAGAGCTATAATGCATAAAACTAGGGCTAAAATAAATTATAACCTTACTTGATCTAGATGTTTGATGAATATTTTGAGGCTTGTAGTAGGACATAATCGCCTCTGTTTCAGATAGAATCACCTCTGTTTCAGACAGAATCACCTCTATTCTAGACAGAATCGCCTCTATTCCAAAAAAAATCACCTCTGTTTCATTCATAATCGTCTCCGTTCTAGACAAAATCACCTTCGATTTTGTACAATCGTATGCAATTTTGTTACAATCCTGCAGCAAGAAAATTAACAAAAAATAGGGGATAAAAAATAGGGTTTCTCGCAAATTATGATAGTTTCCATAATCCAAGTCAAAAATGAGATTTTAATTTCTATATGAAAATGGATATAAAACAACAAGAGAACAATATGAGATCAATTCATCCTACTATGCCATGAATTTGTGCAATTTTGATCCTAATTTTATGATGCAATTAATTGAAATGATGGTGAACACCAAGATGCAATATCTAAATCTAAGCAATAAATTAAATGGACATTATACAATTTGTAAACAAACGGAAAACAAGGAAAGAGATGCAAACAGTAATTTGAATCCTTACCCCCAAATGATCTGAAGACAGGATCGCCTATTCTTTGATGAAATCGCTTGGCATTTTTGTCGATCACCAGGTGATTATGCTAATATTTGGAGTTATTATAACTAGGACCTGCAATGACAAAAATGAAAATAGGGATGCTGGAAGGTGGAATTGCATAGCAAATTGATGCAAGGGATCCTCAAGGGAGTTCAGAAGCAATCTTAGAGAATCATATTCCAACCAACCAGGCCAGGGGGAAAAAGGGAAAAGGGCCTAGATTAAATAGGCCAAGGAGGGGTTTGAGGAAGTTGGGAGGTTAGGCTAAACATGGAGGAGGTTTTGATCCCTCCTATGTTTACCACCTTCAATCTACTCGCCAACCTCCCTGATCCAAATGACAGCTAAACTAGGTAAGACATTTTAAACCAAATTTTGTCTTTTAGCAAATTTGGTAAAATTCTATTTTGGGACAAAATCATCTGGGGATTCTATCGATCATCAGGTGATTTTGTTGATCGGTGGGCGATTTTTTCCAATGGTCAAGAATTTTTTGTTTGTTTGCACAAAAAATGAGGAGGTTAGTGTCAAAATTGGACATATTATATACCGTTAGAAAGATCTTTTCGATCCCTATCCAATGGTATGAAATTTGATAAGAATTGAGATTATTTGATAGGGTAAAAATTCTCTTGAATATGACCTTACTTTACTAGGAGAAAAACTAAGGAAAATGAGTCAATTTTTCATGTCTACAATGATAGACTAACTTTTTATAAAGCAAATATTTTACTTGCATCAAAGAAGAATCATAGAAAGAGAAGAAGAAGAAGGAAGAAAATACATTTAACATCAAGGAATTTAGAATGGAAAAGGACAAGAGGCCTTGACATGAAGACTAAAGCAGCGAAAGAGGAACCAGATCAAGACTGCTCTAAATAAGTAAAAAAGGAGGAATACAATGCAAAGTCAATTGAAAGAAGAAGCCTCAGATCTAGCTTACTCTGCATCATATGAAGACACATATTACTAGTTGAACCTGAACACAAATAATGCAAAAGAAGAATACAAAGTTCAAAAGAAGAAGAAGATCCATATTGAAGACTAAAGTCTTCAATACCAAAATAATGTAATATAGGGGGTGTTAGAAATAAATTCTATTTCATAATTTGGGTTATGTAAATGTATATTCCAAGATACATACTTATATTACTTTAGGGGCAAGTTATCTAGTTACTTCATACAATGTAATAAATGCAGAAGTGTCAATGTGCAAGTTGTACCTTGCACAACTAGATAGAGTGTTGGCCAAGTATCCTATTTTGCCTATATAAGGGTGGCCTCATAGATAGATAGATATATCAAGATAGAGATACACATAGTCTTATAGTGTAGCTTAGTTCTATGTATATCACCATCCATTGGTGATGGGTGTAATGTAGTTCGGTAGCTTTATAATGGAGTGTTCATTTCTTCCATAGCTACATTGTATTCTTTTATATCATTTCTATTTATTGCATATTTCAGTCATCTAGAAGATTTACTTTCTTTCATATTATTTTGAGTCTTGTGATTTCTATCTCCCAATGCTCATTACATAAAAAGATAAAAAAAAATGCATCAAAAAATGTAGATACCCTGATTTTGAGGGAAAAAACACTTCTTAATGACTAGTATATTAATGCACGTGTGGTGTAAAAACTATGCTTTTATGGGAAACTTGAAAATTTCTACTTTTGGGCAGCATTAATTGCATGTATGCCTAATCATGCCCCTATCCTAGGGTGTCCCCCTCAAGTTTTAGAGGGAATAAAATAATCTCAAGGAAACTCAAATAGGCTAGAGTGAGATCGGGAGAAAAAAAGGGAAACTTGACCTAGGATATCTAGTGAGAGGGTAAAAATGGCTAGGGGGTAAAAGCTATTCTTGTTTACCATTTACTGTGTCAATTTTGGAGCTCAAGTAAAAAAAATTATAGCAAGTTTTCCGTGGCATAGAAGGGATAGCCTACATGTCATGTAGACATCGTATAAGCAGTAGTATGACCAAGAGATGAGATACTATAGGTATGTTTAAAAATACCACCTAAATTTTGATTTAAATTTTTTTATGGTGATTTTGAAAATGTCTGATGATATTGCTTGTTGTGATATTGTAATCCCCTAAGGATTTTGTAAATTAATACAATTTATAAAATCACCAATTTTTGGTGGTAACTTTATCATCCATAAGTTATTTTGAACCAAAGTGGCAATTTTTTTATGGTGATTTTGTCCAATCATGATGATTTTATCACTACGATTTTGTAGTGCCATCTACAATTTTGTTATGGTGATTTTACCAAGGTCAAAAACAATTTTTATAAAGAATGGAGGGCAGCTATATTTAGGGTTTTAGTTATTCATATGATACTAATAGATATATTTTGGATGTAGTTTACAATATTGGAGTGTCATGAGAGGTGGTCCCAGGAATTGGAGTATCTTCTAGATTTTGTTATGCTAGTAGACATGGTACATTTGGATGCAATTGGGATGGTATACTTAATGTGCATGCCCAATATTGAATTTGATAGGGTGTTATTAACTACCTTATAAAATAGGTGGCATCTTGAGAGTAGCATGTTTAGCTTACTAATGGGTGAGATGACCATCATGTTAGAGGATGTGTTGTGCATAGTGTAGGTTCTTATTCAAGGGATGCAAGTCTAAACTAGCTTGGATAGGAATTGGTCCATATAGTTATTGATTGATAACCCAATATTTTCCTTGGTGTAGTGTAGGGTTGATGTCAAATGCATTCTTGGATGAGTGGACCACTTGATATGCATTTTGTGTGTGGTAACATTAGTCATGCTGATAAGCCACATAAGTAGGAAGAATTCTTGACTTAGTGGAAAGAAGTTGATTTGATTACTATTAGGGTATTTTCTAGAGGTGGTCACACCTCATTAATTCAAGAACCTAGGCCCATTCATGGATGAATTATGGTTGTGTTCCCCTTAAATTTTACTTTATATTTTGTGCATGAGTTTTCATTACAATTTATGTGGTTTACTTTGTTGTTTTAGTCCTTTGTTCCAATAGTTTTATTTTACCTCTTAGATTAATTTATATTCTTGTATTGTTTTTTAATATTGCCTTTAAAATTATTTTCAAATTATTTCTTGTTGGTTTAATCAATTATTAATAGTTTGGAAATTATGAGGACTTAGACAAAACCTTCTTAGGGTACCTTTGAGTAGACACTACAACAATAAGGTTTTCAAGAGACCTATGTGGTCAACAGTTGACTCCCTAATCCTTTTTGGTCATGCTTGCATAATCAGTAGGTGCAGGTCCATAGTTTAGGTTAGTTGACTAAGTCTTAGTATCATTTTAGGAGTATACTAGGGACCTTGTACACTAGGAAAGGAAGTTGTCTACATAAATAGTGCATGACACTTCATAAGTCTTACAACCCCTGGATTGGTAAGTATAAATTACAACCATCAATTGTCTCTCGATTTATAAATTTTACTAGAATTGCCTTTGTCTACCTAGTGAAAAAATCTAGATTAGTTAAAATCCAACCATGTCCTATACTAGATAATAGGTTTATTTTTCCAATAAAACCTAAACCCCATTGCTGAAATGACTTCCTTATAACTATGGATTTTAGTGGCATGGGTTTCTTTATCCTTTAGCTAATGAACATACAATAGGCTTTGCACTCTTTCACCCATTTAAAATAATCAAATAATATGGTTGGCCAGTATATCCTATACTTAGGATCTTATGGGTTGTTTAAACCTACTATTACCAACTTTATTATGATATTCCTTCACTAGGTCCTTCACTTTTTCTCTTTAACACACCTTAAGAGCATGCCATCATATCCATTGTGAAGAAGAATACCGTTAAGCCAAGTGTAGTGAATGGATTTTTATCTAAATCTAACCCTCCTTGAGCATTAACTTTCTTGGTACTTGTCCTGTTAGCATATATCTTTTTATACCATTCATCCATATCATTTGTTCATCTAGTTTGACCTCTTCCACAAGTACCACTTGTTCACTAGAGTGGGACATATCTAGGTTTTCACAAAGAGCTCACCCCTTACTAACTTGGTTGGATTAATTTGTATATCAAAATCTTGGATCCTATTTATCTAGCCTACCTTATTTTCTTCTAGTTATCCATGTAATACTATGAATATTACATTAGGATAAACTATAAATATTGTTTTTTTTCTTTGGGACAAGTAGCACCTAAATTTCCTTAGTGTTGTAATCATTGTAAAAACTTATTTCTCTAAGAAAGTGTATCACTCCTCATAGGAAATGTTTGGCTCATAAATGATATTGAATATTTATCTTCTTTATCATCATTCTAAGTTAGTACTGCTACAACATTAGTACCAAACACATACGACCTAAAAATGTTAGATAAATTTGGATTGATAAACATTGGAGACTTGGTGATTGCATCCTTAATTTCTTGGAAAGTTGGCATCCCTTCTTCAATTAGGTAAAAGTGGCATCTTTATTAAGAATCTATGTGATGGGCCTTACCATTTTTGTAAAATTAGTGATGAATTTGGACACAAATTAAACTTAGACTATGAAAGACCTAATTCCTTGGATTGGAAAAGGAAGTGGCAAATCTTGTATAACTTTAATATGGTTTAGGTCTATGGTGAGCCCTTATTTAAACATGACATACCCTATAAAATTTCCTTCTTGAACAAAGTAGATAAATTTCTTGGGATTTAAGGATATTGCATATTCTTTGCATCTCTTGAAGATGATTTCTACGTTTTCAATGTGTTTACTTCTATGTTTAGAAAGATTTATATACCAATAATATCATCAACCAAGCCAAGAAATGACATATATATTATTCTCTAAAAATGTACCCCTACATTGGAAAACCGAAAGGGCATTCTTTGATAAGCAAACTTTTCACATTTATTCATGAACATTATCTTGTGCTAGTCATCATCTTTAAACCAAATTTGACTATAGCCCTAAAAATCATTGAGTAGTAACAAGATTTGTGATCCTACCACCTCTTGTAATATCTAGTCCATAGATGGTAATGAATAGTAGTCCTTTAGGGATGATCTATTTAGGTTTCTAAAATCTATGTATAGATGAATGCCTCCATTATTTTTGTACACTATAACCAAATTAGCTATCCATTTGAATGCTTAATGGAAAAAATAATCTATGCTTGCAACAATTTAAGTAGATTCTTCTTTTTTTTTGGCTTTATCTTTGTATTAACATACCTCTACTTTTGCCAAAATGCTTTATCCCTAGGATAAATATCAATTCTATGTTAAATTTTGCTCGTCATGGACCTTGAGATCCTTATACCCCTAATAAATAATGTAGACACCTAAAACGCGTCATGTTTAGGAGACTAATCATATGGACACACCCAAAGACCATATGAATGATCTTGAACCCATTCAAGAACTAGAAGTGGTCCTAACCACTCAAAAAGGGTAGTTCTAGCCCATTAGGGCTTATCCACTATCAATCAAAGTGGTCGCCACACCTTGCCACTGAAGCAGAGAGCAACCACATCTAGTCGCTACTCAAGGTAGCAGCTAGCACCAAAACATAGTGTAGCCATGAATACAAGTCTAGATCACATAGTCTAACTACACCTTGTATTGCTTATGGGTAAATTTTTATGTGGAACTCCCAGAGCTCCTCTTGACTACCCCTTCAATACAAAATTATGATTGATGCTTTCCCCTAGGATGGTTAGTTGCATGCAAATTTGGATCTTGGCTTCTATAGGAAGCCAAGATCCATATCTAGATCTGAATCTGGGAGGTCTATATATGAATCCTCCCAAGAAAATAAAATGATCCGAGAATGTCAAAATTTTGTGTAGTGAAGCTCTAGCCGATTGGAGAGAGATTTCATACCCCTTGGAGGAGTATCGAAGCTCTACCCGATTGAGTTACCACTATGGACCCACATTCAGATCCACCTATTCTTCATCACTAACCAGTGTATCAAATACAATAGGCAATCCTTGAACATCAATTTGGAAAAGGGATCGACTACCACAACTCCTGGATCTTAAGGTAAATATTTTAGTTAGTGGTTATTATCTTCAACAATGGCCTACAGTCACGATCGCTCTTAACAATAGTGGCTCAGATTTTAGGTGTCATTTCATTTTTTTTAGCTTATATCTATTATGGATTTTTATTTTATTACTTAGTTTTAGCATAGATCTGGTTCTTGTAATGCATTTACATCGATATTCTAAATTTTTCATGCACTTATCGCATAGTTTGTGCTTGCATTTTAATATTATCATGCTCATAGATCATGTTTATAAAATCTTCTAATAAAACCTCATCATGAGAGGTTTCCCATGATACTAATAGTATTATGTTATTTCTATGCACGTAGGTTACAAGTTTGTAGGACCAATTCAAGGCATTCAGCACATAAGATCCCTCCAGGCAAAAGAAGGAGAAGGAGGTGTCTATAAGCCCTCATGAAAGTTTATGTGCGAGATCAAGAGACATGCAAAATTGCACCACCCCCTTGTGAGGGGACATCTTCACCATTATTATTTTTGTATTTCATTGTATCAAAATTGGGTATCCCTCAGAGGGGCTGATATGTAACCAGGATTTATAAGAATTAATAAAAGATTTTTCTTTATTTGTAATTTCCATGTTATTTGTGCTTTATGGTCTTTCATTTTGATATATTGCAAGTAGAGTATGGATGCGTTCTTCTCGGGTTCACACAGATGGTGATCATAGTGGGACTCCCACCTAGTTTTTTTATTTTGGTTATTTTGCTAATGTTTTCATGCATTTTCTATGTGCAGGTTTAGCCGCTCTGGTCAACAGCGGCCAACAACAACCACTTTGGTCAATAGCGGCTAGTATAAAAGTGTAGCAAAGGGTAATCCTTTCATCATTATACAAATATTTTAGGTTGGTGTTACTCCTTAATTTTCTATCTTTCTCTATCTACAATTTATTTTTTAGAAAACATCAAGTAAAATCACATTTTTTAAGGAAACATAAGAAAATATGGAAGAAAAATGCATTTGAAGCTTCTTAGATTTTCTTTTAGCTTTTCTCTAGTCACTGCTAGGAACAACGAACCTTTGTTTTCAAGGTCTGCCCTAGTCTCCAGCGGTCTAGGATCTTGTCTTCTAATCTTGCTTGCATGTGGCCCAGCTAGAGGCCCTTATTTCACAAAGTAGAAATTGCATTATATAAAAGTCATTTAGATCAGTTAGAGATGCATTTTCTAAAATCAAACATTCTTTTTAGGCATATAGGGAAATATCATGAGTGCTCTTTTATGCATAGCTTTCCATTATAAAAATCTAAAAAGAACCCCACACACCATGTATCACTTTAATGCTAGTGAGTTGGAGGTCATGACCAACCACTGGTAGAGATCAATGAGGTGGCTTTCATCTCCACCCACTACCTCAAATCCTGTGTACCTATTATTATTGGCCAATATGGACTCCAAGATCCATCATAACCTATGGAAAATTTGCATGTATCTCTCTTCAAAGAGGTATATCACTGACTATGGGTGAACTAGGTGAGGATCGGGAGGATCTATGCTTCTTGACTATGTGTGGACTTCACTACCACACATTATAGGTTGGATTATGTGACCTGGACTTCATCACCAAGTTGTCGAGCTATAATTATATAGGTGAAATCTATTTGAACACAATAATACCATACAAAAAAATTAAAAACACGTGACACAAGGTCTTATTTATAAACAACGTATCAAAATATACAAAATAGCTTAAGGAACACACACTAATCCTTAAATGAGATAAATATTTATTTTCTTTGCTTATGTGGTTTGAAATTTACATAAGAAGATAATTCACAATCATTATGGTATACATGTGGAGCAACCACCCTCAGTCCAACACTGAGGTAGAAACTGATGCTTCTCACATTCATAATCACAATAACATTGATTTTCCCACCCATAGTTTCATTGGATGAAGTTCAAACATCTTACGGATGACAAATCAACCCTTGGGGGGACTCCTCGAGAAACCCCAATGAGAGAGCCATATTCCGGTTCCCCTTGTGCTAGGCATGAGGGGACCTCAAGGCCTTCATCATCACATATACATGAGGCCTTAAGGCCTCCATCATCACACAGACATGCAGAGGCCTCAAGGCCTCCATCATCACATAGACATTCAAAGCATCAAGGCCTCCCTCATCACACAAACATGAGGAGGCATCAAGACCTCCATCATCACATAGACATGAGGAGGTTGCAAGGGCTCCCTCATCACACAGATATGTGGAGGCCTTAAGGCTTCCATCATTACATAGACATGTGGAGGCCTCAAGGCCTCCATCGTCACACAAATATGAGGAGGCATCAAGGTCTTCATCATCACATAGGCATGTAGGGTCTACAAGGCCCAAAACATCACATGACACACTTAGGACAAATCATCCCACTGAGGGGTAAGACACTAGGCATGCACCCAATCGCAGACCAAGATCATCTTATAGCCTCTTAAAATATGGAATGATACCCCTAGATCATGATCTCATTGGTGCTAGTGGGACTCCATAGGATCGCTCGTGGAAGACCAGATAGCTTAATGAGTTGGATTGAGTTCCCTCGAGACAAGTTCAAAGAAGCATTACTACTGCACATTCTATCTTAAGAAGTTTTCTTCACTTCAAATACACATAAAATGAATAAATATACAATATGGACACCTAGAACACATAATGTTTAGGATACTACTCATATGGATACACCCGAAGATTGTATGAATGATCTTGGACCTCTTAAAAAACTAGCAGTGGTCCTAACCACTCAAAAAGGGTAGTTCTAGCCCATCCATACTTAGCTACTATCAAGTAGAGCAGCCACCAACACTATCCATTGAAGTTGATAGTAGCCACATCTAGCCATTGCTCTAGATAGTGGCTAGCACCAAAACACATTCTGGCCATGAGTACGAGCCTAGATCACGTAGTATAACTGCACCTTGCATTGCTTACAAGTAGACTTTGGCATGGAAATCCTAGAGCTCCTCTTGATTACCCCTTCAATATAAATTTATGACTAATGCTTTCCCACTGGGATGGTCAATTTTATGTAAATTTGGATCTTGACTTCTCCAAGAAGCCAAGATCAAGATCTAGATCTGAATTTGAGGATTCTACATAAGGACTCTCCCAAGCAAAGTAAATTATCAACGAATATCAAAATTTTGTGCAACAAAGCTCTAGCTAATTGGATAGATATATCATATCTCTCGAAGGAGTAGTAGAGCTCTACTTGATTTAGCAATGGTCTCCAGCCATACAACTATTCAGATCCACCTATTCTTCACCACCAACTAGTGTATCAACCACAAGAGGCAAACCTTGAACATCAATTTGAGTAAGGAACTTAGTGCTAAAACCCCTGGTTTGCAAGGAAAAGAGTTTCACTTCATTCTATATATTTTATTAATTCTTGTAAATCTCGGTTACATATCGGTCCCTCTGAGGGATACCCAGTTCGATACAATAAGATACAAGAATAATAATGGTGAATTTTTCCCCTTGCCAGGGGGTGGTGCACTTCCATAGGCCTCCCAATATCGCACACAAACTTGTATGATGGCTTATATGTCTCCTTATTTTTCCTGGAGGGATATTATGCATTGAATGCATTGAATTGATCCTACAAACCTGTAACCTATATGCATAGAAATAACAGAAGACTATTAGTAGCATGGGTAGCCTCTTGTGATGAGGTTTTATTAGCAGATTCAATAAACATGATATATGAGCATGATAATATTAAAATGCAAGCACAAACTAAGCGATAAATGCATGAAAATTTCATAATATCGATGTAAATGAATTACAGGAACCAAATCTATGCTAAAACTAAGTAATAAAATAAAACGCCACAATAGATCTAAGCTAAAAAAATAAAATGACACCTTAGATCTAAGTTACTACTACTAAGAGTGACCGTGACTGTAGGCCGATGTCGAAGATAGTGGCCACTAACTAAAAGGTTTACCTTAAGATTTAGGGTTTATGGCAGTCATCCCCTTATCCAAATTTATGTAAAAGGGTTGCCTCTTGTGTCTAATACATTGGTTGGTAGTGAATAATAGGTGGATCTAAATATGGGTGCGTAGTCGTAACTCAATCAGGCAAAGCTATAATACTCCTACGAGAGGTATTAAATCTCTCTCTAATCAGCTAGAGCTTCATTGCATAAAATTTTGATATTCTTGGATCATTTACTTTGCTTGGAAGGGTTCATATGTAGACCTCCCAGATTCATATCTAGATCTAGATCTTGGCTTCCTGGAGAAGCCAAGATCCAAATTTGCATGCAAATGATCATCTTGGGGGAAAGCATCAGTCATTATTTTGCATTGAAGGGGAAGTTAGGAGGAGCTCTTGGAGTTCCATGCCAAAATCTACCCATAAACAATGCAAGGTGTAGTCAGACTATGTGATTTGGGCCCATACTCATGGTTAGACTGTGTTTTAATGCTAGTCATTGTCCATAGTAGCATCTAGGTGTGGTTGCTCTCTACTTCAGCAACCAGGTGTGGTGGCCACTCTGATTGATAGTGTCTAATCCTGAATGAGTTAGAACTACCCTTTTTGAGTGGTTAGGACCATTGCTAGTTCTTGGAGAGGTCCAAGATCATTCATATGGTCTTCAGGTGTGTCCATATGAGTAGTCTCCTAAACATGATGCATTTTAGGTGTCTATAGATACCCATTTTTGGGATGCATTATAGTAACACATAGCATGAAGTAAAAATAGACCACCTAGGGCCACATTGTAGGGTGTGTAATGATCATTGATCTAATCAACATTGGATGCTTGAGTCATGAGAAAGGGTGCACATCCTAGAATCATTGCTTCCAATAGGATGGAAGACTTAAATTTATGAAATCTTACACACATCCATCAGACAATCAGGTAGCTTCACGTCAATCCCAAAGAAAAATAAATAAATAAAGAAAATAGAAAATAGCAAGTAAAATCATATTTTTTTAAGGAAACGTAATAAAAAAATTTTAAGAAAAACACATTTTAAGTTTCTTAGATTTTTCTTTTAGCTTTCCTCTAGTTGCTACTAGGAACAATGGACCTTTTTTTTTAAGGTCTGCCCTAGTCTCTAGTGGTCTAGGCTCTTGTCTTCTAAGATTGCTTGCATGTGGTCCAGCTAGAGGCCCTTGTTTCACAAAGTAGAAATTGCATTATATGAAAGTCATTTAGATCAATTAGAGATGTATTTTCTAAAATAAAACATTCTTTTTAGGCATATAGAGAAATATCATTAGTGCTCTTTGATGCATAGCTTTCTATTATAAAAATCTAAAAATAATCCCACACACCATGTATTACTTTAACGCTAGTGAGTTGGATGTCATGACCAACCACTGGTAGAGATCAGTGAGGTGTCTTTCATCTCCACTCGCTGTAGTGACCCTGTGGAAGTGGCACACCATCCACTCACTCTATTTATGATTATTATTAAATATTTTAACGTCTAACATGAATTAAATGAAAAAGCATAAAAGAAAGGTATAACCGAAGTGCAAAAAAATAAACAAATGAATGCTTTGTATTGATATTTCCAAGATCCGCTTACATATAAATCCCTCTACAAGATACCCTTCATTTGATACATGATTCTACACAAAGAGGGTAGTAGATGTATAAAATATCTCATAGCAAGGGGTGATGTGCCTTTACAGGCTTCTCGATGATGCACACAGAACTGGATGAGGGCTTACATATGCCTCCTTCTCTAGGTCTGATTCCTAGAGGTATCCTCTTGTTTTCATATGTTGTGGATTCATTTGATGAACCTGTAGCTCTGTAATCAATAAAACAACACATGCTTAGATATTCGAGATTGCCTCCCTGGATGAGGTTGTTAGCAATAAATATGCTTAATGAAAATAAATGCAATGAAACTAGTACTATGAACACAAATAACTGAAATAAAACTTATCCTAATGACATGAAAATACAGAGAAAGCAAAATAAAAGAAGCTATCACAAAATCCCTAGACTAGGTTGTGGGCCACTGTCCAGGACAATGGCCGCTAAGGTGAAATTTGTCTCTATTGATCCAAATACTATGGGCTTAAGTCTGCTACTAATATTAAATGATTAATGTATTTGCATGGATGATTACCTCTCAGTTGGATAGCACTTCGTTGCTCCTCAAGGATGCTCAGATTTTCTCTCCAATCTGACAGGGTTTCATTACAAAAATTGATCTCCAAGGGAAGCTCTCCAAGTCTCTAGAAGCTCTCCTCAATGATCCAACTTGTTCAAAATTTTGATATGTGATATGTGATGTTCTCTCTCTCTCTCTAATTGATAAAATAAGGTCCCCTAGTGCTTTTAGGTTTACTCCTTATAAAGTGTTTGAAGCCCTAGGTCAACGTTCAAACCCTAGGACTGAATCCCTCATGCGCACTAGATGTTAGCATGAGAATTTAAGCATTTGTCTACCCTTGAGTGGTAGTTAACTGATGTCTAAATCTATACTTAAGTCTTTCATGTAGACTGGCTATGAGGAGGAATGCAAAGTTGTCCCTGCTCGGCCTTATTGCATGCAGACTGCCACTTCCACCTAATATTAGGCTATATTTGCAATAAAATGCATTTAATTTTTAGTCATTGTCATCTGTAGTGGCTAAGGTTTGGCCACTTTGAGCTGCAGTGGCCATAATCCAGTCACTCTGGTCCACAGCGGCTAGGCTTGGATGGGCTAAAAATACCCCAAATGAGTGGCAAAAACCACTTTTGACACCTGGAAGGTCCCAAGGTTTAGTCACATGACCTATGAGTGTGCCTATGTGAGTAGTCTCCCTAAACATGACATGTTTTAGGTGTCTACAGATACCTCTTTTGTCAATGCATTGAGTGGAAAATACAATGTGGAGAAAAAATGTAGACTGTTATGTTTGCAGGGTGTATGATGATCATTGATATGATCAATGTTGGATTGCCCAATCACACAAGATGGCAAGAATCCTTGAATCATTGCTTCAACTTGATTGAAGGTTTAATTTATCATAAGGCTTGCACATGTCTACTTGCATTCATTCCTCAAATGCAATCAGGTAGCTTATGTTTCTCCAATAGAACTGACCAGAGGAGAGCTACAAATTGAAGATGTCGTATTTGCTTATGAAACCGGTAAACAGGGAAATTTTTGTAAGAGTTGTATGCAATGATTTGTAGGATGAATGTAATTTTGATATGATCGAGTGATCTTTGGTTGACTTTGATTATGATTATTTGAATATTTGAACTACCCCTTCATATAATGAATTGGTGAGGGAAGGCAATGAATGAAGCAACAAGTCACTTGACCATTTTCACTAGCTTTGGTTCCTTTCTAGTGTTTGTTATTTTAATGGGCAAACCCCCATCCAAGTGTGATTTCAATTATTTATTATGATCACTCATCCCTATCCCAGGGACCGGTCTAGACACAAATAGCCTTCTTATGAAGTTAGGATGAGCAATTCTATTTATGCTTGTATTGCATAATTTAGCTTAGTATTTTTGGCATCATAAGAGAATTAGGATGATTCCCTCATATCTATGGAGCAGTCTGACCATCTTGATCTTCTTTGGGGTTGAGGTGATGCATCGTAATTCCAAAATAAATCATTTACCCTGAGTAGCTCTATGGTAAATTACTCATCTCATCGAGTTGCATGGAGTGCAAATCGTTGCAACTACCAAGTTAATAGAGTAATTAACCAAATACAAAGCTTACTCAAGATTTGTTTTTATGTGATTTTCTTGTTATTTTTATCATTATGATGATCAGGGACCATCAAAATGTGTTTATTTGAATTTTTTACTATTCCTCCTAAAAGGAATCTGCCTAATCTTGCATGTGCATCTAGCCGCTATTAGGTCCAGTGGCCGCTAAGTCCCTACTTGTGGCTGCTCTCACCCTAAGCATCCAAGAAGTTCGGGCTGTTAACATCAATAGCGGCTGAAGCGTGACTTGAGGAGTACAAAAGGGGATCTAGGGTTTTGAATTTTCTTTTTTCTAGCTAATGTTTTGCTTTCTAGAGCTCTAACGAGAAAGTAACATTTATGACTTGGAGTGTTGTTGCATTGGATACTATGGTTGCGTAGGGAGAGACATCGGCAAGTGGAGGAGCCGAAGCTTCTTGGTTATTCTCTCAAATCTTAACCCTACTTTATTTATTTTTTGGAAAAATTGAACCTTACTAAGTAATCGATAAATGAACCTCACTAAACTTTTTGGCAACTGTATCGCTCCAAATTTTTTGCATCCTTACCTTCAGGCTATAGGATCCGTGCCCGGAAGAGGGATGCGAGAAGGATGAGACAATACCTCAGACTGAGAGGCCCTTTTGAAGGTCGCGCCTCTCAGGGGAGGGGTATAAGGGTGAATTTTTGATGGATGGTGGGTTCACCAGGAAACTTTTGAGTGGCGGTTTCCACGCCTAGGTTGAGAGTAGGTTTGATGTGTTCATTTTGTGCTTTAATCATTCAATTCCTAGGTTTGGCCAAGATGAATCTAAGCTATTCTATATGCCAATGCTGATTTATATGAATACAAAAAACATGAATAAGTGCTAAACACAGAAAGTATGCTAAATAAGATAGAATATACCTGATTTCGGATGTCTGATGAAGATTCTGAGGTTTGTAGAAGTCCAAATCATCTCAAATCTTACGTAATCATCTGAAATTGCATAGAATCATCTCAGATCTTAGTCGGTCATCTGAGATCAGATGAGATCATCGTTGATCTGACGAATTCATCAGACGAATTCGTCAGAAACCTACAGTCACAGAAACAGATACCAAAAACCAAAAATGCAACTGCAAAAGCAAGGGGAAATGATAGAAATGATAGTAAATTTGCCTAAATGATAGATCCAGATAGCAATTAAAAGGAAATGCATCAATTTAATAATTTATTTTAACTTTATCATGCATCTATGCTAAATGAGGTGAACTCCAGGATGCAAAAATAGAATAAAATAAGTTAATGCATAAAGGAATGAAGAGAGAAGATAAAGAAATGCAAACTTCGAGCTCTGATTGCCCCCAATCTAGACTGTAGTCAAGATCACCTCCAATCGTACGAGATCATCACCGATCTATGACAGGATCATCCGAAATCGTCTGGAATCACTTGCGATGATCCGAGCTTGCTCCAACTAAAAAATAGTAAAATTCTTGCAAGAAAACTTGAAATACGCGATGCAAACGAAGGTGTGAAGGTGTTCTAATGCACAAGAAACTAAAGTTGCAGGGAAATCAATCAGCCAGGGGGTTCAGGGGATAAACTGAGAAAATCCCAGTTTATATAGGATTAGGGAGAGGTTAGGAGGTTGGAGATCATCCCAATTTGGGAGATCTCCAACGGGGAGACTCTAACTGCGCAGACACGCTTTTTTCCCAAGTTAGAGAAGTTGTTGAAACAGAAGCTAATTATGAAAATTTGGTTTTGGGACGAAATCGTCTGGACGTTCTATTCCAGATGAATTCGTCAGATCTGGGATGATTTCGTCTGATCGTCGACGATATCGTCCAACGGTCAAAACAAATCCTAAAAATGGCACGAAAAACAAGGGGAGCGGGTAATGGGCGGTTAACGGGCGGTTTTGGGTTAAAATTCAAATTTTTATCTTTTTACTAAGGTTTAACTGCGCCAATTTTAGGGTGCTACATTTTGCCCCCTCTTTAGCAAATTTTTTGAAGAAAATGCGTTAAAGATGAGTTCTTCCCATTTTACGAGAAAGCAAAAATTTTACTCAATTTTCTAGACGACGATTCTAGGTCGAATCGTACGACTGCTGACTATGGTGCCCCCTCCGTGTTTTTACCCAAATCGAACGTTTGAGGTAAAAGCACGGAAAAGCAAAATTAAAAATGTTGTTGTTTTTAAATAAAATTAAGAAAAATAGGGTAAAACCCTAATTCATTTTTATTGTTCATTTTTACTTTTTTGAGAGCTCTGCAGACAAAAATGGTTGAGACAGTGCACCGATCGACAGAGGTCCGACGCGGGCTACGGGTAAGGATCTAATCCTAGTGAATTATGTTTTAATTTGATTTGTGCAATTTTTTGTTTTAAATTTTGACTATTTTGGGGCATCGCGACCGTTTTTAGGCCGTCGACGACGTCGGGATGAAATCGTCCTCATTTCATCGAAATCATCCCTAGATCATCGATTTCGTCTGAGGGCGAAATCGACGAACTAGGGGCGATCCCGTCCAACAGGGGGCGATCCCCAAGTTGCGAAATCGAAGATGATTTCATCCTACAAAGGATGATTTTACCCAATTTAGGATGATATCATCCAATGGTGGACGATATCATCATTTTTATGAAATTAAGCTTGTTTGAATTGCATTTAATTGACTTTAATAATTGGTTTATTAATAAATTTTATTGTTTTATTGTTTTTTTTGTAGAGGGGATTACTAAAGAGTCGAGAGTGGAAATACGGGGGGCTGAGGGATGACATGGCCATGCTCGACCAGGCAGAGCGAGACCGACTAGCACAGGTCGGACTACAACATGTGGTAGAGATGCCACAAGTACCGACAGACATGGGGCTACTAACAGCCCTAGTAGAGAGATGGTATCCGGGGTCATCCTACTTCCAGTTATCGACAAGGGAGATGGCTCCCACACTAGAGGACGTATGGAGGATCTTGAGGATCCCCATACAAGGATGGTTGATGACTCCTATGGCCAATCAAGGCCAGGCTATGATGAGGCTGAGCGGAGACCCGAGCTTCACCCTGGAGAAGGGTAGAGTGAACATCGAGTCTCTGAGGCAGATGCCTAGGGCATCTAGGTTGACTCGGGTTTTGGCAAGATAGTGGGTGGCCTACTGTTGTGCCACCAGAGCGGGTGCAGATTACCCTGGCTCCTTTCAGATGTGGTCTGCGACATGAGAGACCATGGGTACAGATTTGCATGGGGCAGCTTTGTACTATGCCGCTTGTATAGGATCCTACATGGGGTCGTATACAAGGGAGGTCGATGTCTGGTTTTGACATCGCTACTACAGGTTTGGTGCTAGGAGCACATCATGGTGCGGAGGCCGATAGGACTCCCACTAACAGGGGTTGACCGAGAGAGACCCCAAGTTTTCTATTGGTGGCTACAGAGAGGGTCACAATGACGGATAGATCTATCGATGTCACGGAGGTTGCTAGATGACCTCATCCTAGACCAGATCACCTGGAGGCCATGGAGAGAGCATCCAGGGTGGGGAGAGGATGGACAGGAGCTGGCTCACATCAGGCGAGTCTATTGGCTGAGGATGGAGCGGGGAGAGGTAGAGCTCCATCGCTACGACCAAGTTTTGTGATAGTTCGGTCTTCAACAAGGGATCCCTTCTCTCAGGGATTATGAGTACTCTCAGACTATCGGGATAATACTACATTGAGTGGGGCTCTAGATATGCAATGATTCTAGAGTTAGGACATGGATGATGCCCCCATCCAGCTAGTGGATGGAGACGATGCTGGGGTCATTGATGGATATGATGCCTGGTATGTAGGCATCCACCCTCCTCGGATGATGAGGGCATAGGGTCCGATGCACGCGATTGTGCGATGGATGGGGAGGAGCCCAGCTGCTATTGAGGCAGCGTGGGGTCATGATGGGAGAGAGCAATGACGGTCTCCATAGGAGAGATGCCAGAGGATGGCACAGGCTCCACAGAGACCGCAGGATAGGGAGGAGGGAGGAGGGATTCCCTTCTCAGTAGGGGGAGAGGCCACCATCGCCCGATAAGGGCAAGGGTGTCGAGGTAGGGGAGAGCAACGAGATGGTGGCTCTCCGGGCTGAGGTTGCCCACCTCCGGGCTCAGGTGCAGACACTACAGGATGAGGCTACACGGCTCAGGGCTCGGAGCGGAGGGGCGAGCACTCAGGATCTGGCATGGTCTATTGCTCAGACCATGTTCTACCAGGGATTATACTATCATGTGGTTCTAGAGGGGCAGAGGATACCACTGCCAGCTAGCATTGTGGAGCCGATCATGATGGGATCATCGAGGACATCCTCACGATCGACGGTGAGGACCCGAGACACAGCCCGGACCTCTATGGGACCACCTCCTCCACCTTAGGGCGGGAGAGGAGATGAGGCTGAGAGCTCGAGGGCTTCTCGAGGCTAGCTGCTATAGATAGAGATTGTATATATTATTATTACTTTTTGAGGGGATTGAGTATGCCAGGGTATTGATTGTGGCATACCAATCCAGATGATGTACATAATTTATTGATATATATAGATCATATTTTTGATGATATGACTTGTGTATATGTTGTATGATGCTTTAATTTTGGATTTGTTGATTGGTTATTCATGTAATTATGTCATTTTGAAAAGAAATTATAATTTTTATGCCATGCCATAAAATTGAAATGGAATAATCTGATGTAAACAAATTGGTTGTTTTGTGGTGTGATGTGATGCAAAAAATAAAAGGGACTTCTAACAATAATTTCAAAGGACATTGTCACTGTTATAGACCATTTCATGGAGTCGCTGCTCGCTAGGTCATCAAGCTAATCCCAGTATAGAAATATTGCTAAAAGTAAAAGGGTGCTTAAGAGACTGTCTTAAGACTTTGTGTTGTGATGATGAAAAATGATGATGGTGATGATTTGTTTTCAGATTTTCATAAAAATATTATGCATGAGATATGAAAAGAAATATGATTTTTGCTAGGCATAAATTCCTAAGTGTGATAAAATTTTGAACAATTCCTTAGAAATTATACCATGGTTGCAAAATGGAATATTTGACATAATGAAATGAAATAGAAAAATTTGCGTTCCTTTTAAAGCACAATTGTGTAACATAATGATGTAAGCCATAAGTTTTTATGAATTTAAAAATGGATGGGAAAATAAAATTAGAACAATGGTTTGCGCTAGGCATAGAATTATAGGTATAGACTTATACCATCATCACGAAATCCAAAGAAGGAAATTGATATTTTAGTGTTATTGCATGATTGATTTTTGATTTTTGAGATAAACAGAAAAGAATAATATATAAACATGACTTTATTTACTAGGTTTTTGAAGATGTTTGTGAAAGAAAATTTTTGGATTTGTGGAAAGAAATATATTTAACTGTTTTGATGCTAAGCAAATGTTCTTAAATAAGAAGATGAAATGGTTCTAAAAGAATTGCAGAGATATTTTAAATTATCTTAAAGACAAAATGTAGATTTATAAGGAACCCTCATGTGCAAATGTGAGTTCATTACTGATCTTGATTTATCATAATGATACAAAATCTCTCAAATACAAATGTGTGTGCAATTGTATTGTTCATTCACCAATTTTGAGCAAGATAATTTGATACAAGTAATTTGAATTAACCAAATAAGTGTTCGTTGACCATGATTTATATGCATGTAACCGTACCAGACTACTATGTAAGTTAGGTCATCAAGAGCTAGCTGATCCATAAGCCGACATAGGTCTATACAAAAGAAGGTCGCTAATGTGACAGACATATCACCACGCTAGGGATTACCCAAGGCCAAGCGGGTTGGGCACAAACCGCCTGTTATGGGGCTTACCTCACAGTTTTCGAATAATTGAGAATTCCAAGGATTCAAGCTCATTCACCCTTCTTTTCTTTTCAAGGGGTAGGGAAAGGGATTTTATTGCTTTTTGCTTTTCTTTTCTCTTTTTTTTTTTTTTGTATTTTTGCTTGGAACTGAGATAATGCTGAAATATTGTTGCGATGGTACAAAATGATATTTTTCTTTTTCTCATTTTCTTTGACTTTTCTTTTTCTTCCTATGCTAGGGATACTTGCTCGGATTGGTTGTAGAGCAAGGGATTTTTATTCTGGGTAGGGGTGAGCTTGTCCTTTTGCCAATTCTCAAAGATTCTAGACCATGTGCATGATAGGATAGCAGGGGAAACTTTTCGCTCAAGAAACCATTTCTACTATGTAGCATCATATCGAATTTGCAATGAAATCATTTTAATGTGAAAAGATATACTTGGTTTAAGTAAATAACAAGATCAGTTCTCTATGCTCAAAACTTTATTTAATTCAAATGTGGACTTTGATATAAGAGAGATTAATAATCATACAAAATAAAATCAAGATATTTATTCATGTGAGTGTGAAAGTGCGGGATTCCAAATAAATGCTAATTTATCCAAAATAACTGGAAATATAACTGCAATACTTCAAGAATTGACGAGTACGAAAATAAAAGATGTTTTTGAAGATTTTGATGATTTTGAAGTTTTTATATTTTGATTTTAATTTATGAATTGAAAGAAACACAATGTGATTGTTTTTTTTGAAATTTTTATATGAATGACGAAAATGAAACAATATGCAAAATAACAATATATATAATGATGAAATGACCAAATTTTATGCATAATAGCGTTTGAGATGCATAATGTTCATAGGTTCTTTAAGATCTTTACCATCTAAGGTAGCTAATCGGTATGCTCCTGAGCCAAATTTAGCAGTGATGACATATGGCCCAAGCCGCTTAGGTTCAAATTTACCTTTAAGATCTTTAGTTGCATTAGTATTTTTTTATTTTCTTTTAAGACAAGGTCACCGATCTCAAAGGATCGATGATGAACTTTCTTGAGGTATGCTCGTTTAAGCTTGTTTTGGTAGGCACGAAGATGTTCCAAAGCATTGATGCGCTTCTCATCTAGGAGTTCCAGCTGACTAAGTCTGCCAACATGATATTCATCTCCTACTTCAGTATCTTGAAGTAGTAGAGCCAAGGAAGGAACTTCTAATTCAAAAGGAAAAATAGCTTCAGCGCCATAAACCAAAACAAAAGGTGAAGCGCCCGTGGGAGTACGAACACTAGTTCGATAAGCCCACAAAGCAGGGTATAATTGGATGTGCCAATCTCGGCCAGATTTATTGACCAGTATTTTGAGGATTTTGATTAATGTTTTATTAGATGCTTCTGCTTGGCCATTACCCTGAGGATAATAGGGAGTGGACCAACGATGTTGAATTTTATATTTTTGACATAACTTTTTGACATCTTTATTTTTGAAACAAGTGCCATTATCTGAGATGAGATTTGCAGGAATTTCGAACCTACAAATAATTTGATTAAAGATAAATTTGGAGACTTGTGTTCCAGTGCAAGAAGCTAAGGGCATAGCTTCAACCCACTTCGTGAAATACTCAGTGGCAGTTATGATAAATTTGTGTCCATCAGATGACACAGGGTTGATTTTTCCAATGATGTCTAAGCCCCATTTTGAAAAGGGCCAAGGAGATGAAATAGCCTGCAGCTCTTGTGCAGGCGCATGGACAAGGTCAGCATGTTTCTGGCACTTGTCGCAATGGCGCACATAATCATGTGCATCATTCTCCATGGTAGGCCAAAAATATCCTATCCTAAGGAGCTTCTTAGCAATGGCGCTACCACTAAAATGTCCCCCACAAGATCCATCGTGGGCTTCACTCAAAGCTGATCTAGATTCTTCTAGATTCAAACATCTCAATAGGATGCCTTCAAAAGATCTCCTATACAAGGTATTACCAATAATTACGAAGCGACTTGCTCGTCTACGTAATAACCGACGTTGGTTGCTATTACAACCTTCGGGGAAGGTCCCATTTTGAAGAAAATTAAATATATCAGTGTACCAAGGTTCAGGAGTAGTTTCGTTGATTAGAAACACATCCAAAGGTTCTAAGCATGATTTATTTGAAGTGGGTTCCTGGAGTCGATGAATAATGATGGTAGCATATTCGTCATCTAACTCCAAGGGCAAAAGAGATGCAGCTACAGCCATAGCATCAGCCGCACGATTGCTAGTTCGGGGAATAGCTTCCAAGGTAACTTGATCAAATAAGGATAATAATTGTAGGACATATGCTTTATATGGGCATAATTTATCATCTCTGGTCTGATAAACATCATTGATTTGATTTATGACAAGTTGAGAATCATCGAAAACTAATAAATTTTTAATTTTTAGTGCCAAGGCAGCTCGTAATCCAAGGATTAGAGCCTCATATTCAGCAGTGTTATTAGTGCAAGCAAACGTTAATTTGAAGGACAGAGGTATAAGATGTTTCTATGGAGATATTAAAATAATACCTGCACCAGCCCCACTCATGCATCGGGCTCCATCAAAGTATAGGGACCATTGCTCTGGATGGTCTGCCTCTAATTTAAGGCATTCATTGAGAAACTCAATGATGAGGGGATGGGTAGACTCTAAGGGTGCAGCAGCTAATTGATCTGCTATGATTTGACCCTTAACAGACTTTTGTCCTATAAACGTGAGTTCAAACTCGCTTAGCGCAAGAACCCACTTTGCGGTGCGACCAGATAAGTACGGTCGACTCATGAGATACCGCAAAGGATCGAATTTAGCAATAACATACGTTTTTTGACTGAGCATATAATGGCATAGTTTCTGTGTAGAAAATATGACTGCTAGACATAACTTCTCTAATGTTGTATAGCGAGTTTCATAACTGATTAAGGTTCTACTGATATAATAATTAGCATGCTCTTTCTTCTCATCATCAAGTTGAGCTAACATAGCTCCTAAGGCAAGATCTGAAGCAAAAATATACAAGATAAATGGGCGATCAGATCTAGGTGGTGAAAGCACAGGTGGGTTAAGGAGATATTGTTTGAGGAGTTCAAATGCTTCCTGACATTCGTCGTCCCAATGAAAAGAGACATCTTTCTTAAGAAGCTTAAGAAAGGGTCCTGTTTTGTCCGCCAACTTATCGACAAAGCGACGAATAGCTTGAAGCTTACCTTGTAGACTTCGTAATTCAGATATATTTGTGGGTGCGGGCATATCAGTGATAGCCATGATCTTGAGAGGGTCAATTTCAATGCCACGTAAAGAAACTATAACCCCCAATAATTTATCGGACTTAACTCCGAATATACATTTAGCTGGATTTAGTCGGATAAGATATTCCCTTAACCGATCAAAGACTTGTCTCAAGTCAGCTAAATGATCATCTTCTTTGATGGAACGAGCTATAATATCATCTACATAATCATGTAGAATATCATGCATCATATCATGAAAGATATAAGTCATGGCTCGTTGATATGTTGCACCTGCATTCTTTAAACCGAATGGCATCACTTTCCAACAAAAGGTCCCCCAAGGGGTAATAAAGGTTGTTTTAGCCTGATCTTCAGGAGCTATCTTGATCTGATTATAACCAAAAAATCCATCCATTAGGGATATCATTCCACTCCCAGCAGTAAAATCAATGATCTGATCCATGTTGGGAAGAGGAAAATCATCTTTAGGGCATGCAACATTAATATCTCTAAAGTCTGTGCAAACCCTAACTTTGGTAGCTTCTTTCTTAGTTACTTGGAACTACATTCGAGATCCATTCAGCATAATCAATGGCTTGTATAAAAATAACCTTCAGGAGTTTTTCTAATTCCCCTTTGACTAGTAAGGCCACTTTAGGATGCATTTTTCTAAGTTTCTGTTTAACAGGTTTAGCATCCGGATGGACTACTAGGTGATGCATAACTACGGAAGGGTCTAATCCTGGCATATCCTCATATGTCCAAGCAAAAACATCTTCATAGTCTTTAAGAAATGCAATGTATTTATCTTGTTTTTCTTGACTCAATTCTGATCCAATGTTGATTATGTGAGGGTTATCATTGGTTCCAATGTTAATTTTTATGACGTTTTCTACTTCCATGTGTAGATCTCTCTCAAAATTAGGTGGGGCGGGTGAAACGCCCAATTCTTGTAATTCTTCCAAGGTTAGTTTGGATAATTCCTCTTGAGGAGTCGTGGCCTCAAGCTGGGCTATACTAGGTATAGAGCCATCGAAATAAAATCCGTTATGTAATAGTTCCTCAATGGAGACATCATGGAAGATGTCTCCCTCCAACTCATCGTCGGATTCGATGATCATCTGAGGGTAAGCTATGGATAGCATATTACATGTAAATGGCTTATTCATTAAATGCAAGGCATCACGTTTATCCAAATAATCTTGGTAACATATGAGATGGTCATCATCCTCAAATGGGAAGGGCTGACCCTTACTAGGAAATAGGCCCACACCACATCGGGCGGGCCATGGTTCTACCTCAAAAGGTTCTTTCATACCATTTTGGAAAGGTCCCAAACCTTTCCCTTTATATCCCAATTTAAGCATTATAGGCTTAGCTTTAATATACTCATTAGTAAAATAACATCGAGCATATCCATCATAATGTGTCTTGATGTTTCTAGGTATTCTTCCCCAAATCATATCCCTTATAAATAAAAGCACAACTCCCAACTTGGTAAATACTTCCCATAGGCTGTGGGAGGCCCAAGGTACGAGGAGAGGGTGACAAATTATTTAAGATAAGGGAATCTTGCATAGCAGCATTCGTTTGTTCTGATATAAGAATTTTAGATAAATCGGGTAAGAGCTCGTCAGTAAGAGCATAAGAGGTAGAAGGAACATTTCCCACATCTTCTGATGCGGAAAATATGCCTTTAGTGGATGTAGATGGTGTAGAAATGTCGATGGATGATTCTATAGGTATGGAAGTTATAGGAGTAAAACAAGAAGCATTGGTTGTGGGTTTAGGATCTTTTGGAAGTCCTAATGTGGTTTGTTCGGAAGATGGTTGAACTATATGTAGAGGTGGAGTTGATGGAGAAAAAGTAGATGATGTTATGGGTGTGTGTTTCACACGTTTAGATGGATGATTAGAATTAGGATGTGTGGATGACAGAGCAGGGCAAAATTGAACTCCAACAGGTTCTACCAAAGCACACATATCAAAGGGTCTGGGATCACCATGAATGGTAACCAACTGATTTTTAAATTCGAATTTAACACACTGATGTAAAGTTGAGGGAACAGCTCGCATCGCGTTGATCCAAGGGTGACCCAAGAGTATATTGTATGATGCAGGGCAATGTACAATAAACACGGTCGTGTCTAAGGTTCTTGGACCAACTTGCAATGGTATAGTAATAACTCCACACGTTTCTTGTGTTTCATCATTGAAGGCTTTTATGATCATATCAGTTCTTTTCATCTCATCACTTCTAAACCCAAATATTTGGTAGAAGTCAAAAGTGCAAATGTTTAAAGATGAACCATTATCAATCAAGACTCGTTTAATTGCTACATCTCCAATTAGGGCAGTAATATATAAGGGGTTATCCTTATGTAAACTATGTTGTGGTATATCTCTATCTCGAAAGTCAATACAATCGACTTCTCGAGTTATGATAGTATTGGCCATGGCTTCAGGTTGAATATTTTGTGGTACCATCATTTGGCTTAATGTGAGCATTAATTCATCCCTATGTGTAGGAGAAGATCTTAAAAGGTCCAAAAGGGAAATTCTAGCTGTAGTATTTGATAATTGTTCATTAATATTATAAGGAGGTTTAGGTTGAACATTAGGTGCATGATTCCCTTTATTAGGAACTTTCAAAACAAATGGAGCTGATCCATCATTCTGAGTTTGATCTTGTTGAGAATTTTGAGCCTGTTGTCTAGTAACAGCTCCGATGGTACCTATAATATTACTTTGCGGATGATGAATGGGTCTTGGTCTAGCATTTATGGCTTGTTCATTAGAAAGTAATTGGTGAGACGATGGTCGAGTAGTGACTCTTCTTGGAAATGGTTCTTCTGGAACCATAGAACTTGTGATAGGTTGAATAGGATCTGATTCATCTTCAGAGCTATTCGATTGATTTGAAGTGATTTCCATGTCACTTTCAGTCTCATATTCTGTATCACTAAGATCAGGTGTCTGAATGTTATATAGAGGTCTGGTCGTAACCATGGATAAAGTTGTGTCAAATATTTCCAAATCATGAGTAGGTAAATGCCCACTAATAGTTCCTACATATCGGGTAGGAGGGGGAACATTATGATGTTCAATTTGATTAGCCACTTCTTTGCCATGCTTTGGTAAAGGATGTTGAAATATGTCCAATGATTGATTGGCATTCTGATTCTGATTTTGGGGGATGTTCTTTTGAGCATTATTGGGAGGATTTTGTTTAGGTTGAAAGGCTTGCACCTCCATCTCATTGTTATCAATTAAGTCTTGTATTTTATGTTTTAATATTTTACAAGAGTTGGTAGCGTGTCCAGGTCCTCTATGGAAATCACAATGTAAATCAGCTCTGTATCCGGGTATAGTTGGATCAGGTTCCCGGATATTTGGTAATTGGATCAAACCTCATGCTAGTAATTGCGGGAGAATGGTTGATAGAGGTTGATTTAACCTAGTAAATTCTCGAGGTGGTTTATCAGGAGGTTTCAATATAAACTTCTCCGTTGTTTTCGTAGTATTAACATTAGCAATGTTTCTGCTATCAGTGACTCCATCACCCACAACTTGTTTATTCTTATATTGATTTCTGGATGTTTTCTCATCATCTTTCTTTTTAAGCTGACCTCTCCTAATGAGAGCATCTTCCACTCTTCGAGCTAAGTCTATAGCTTGATCGAAGGTGGTCAAGGTAGCAGTTGATAACTCATAGGATAGTTGTTCTTGTAAATTATTGATAAAGATATCCAGCATTTCCCGATAAGGTAACACAAAGTGTAATTTTCCTATCAACTGTCTCCACCGAGCTAGGAAATCAGCAAAACATTCATCTTTGTCTTGTTTTAAGTTGTACAAATCTTTAATAGTTACATGCCTTTCAATGTAGGCACTAAATTGATGAACGAAAGACTCGGTTGTTTCTTCGAAATTCCTCAAAGAATGAGTGGGTAATTGATAATACCACTCTAATGCCATTCCTCCTAAACTTTTTGGGAACATCTTTAGTAATAACAAGTCATCATGTGATATATCATGACATGCTATCCTAAACATACGAAGATGCTCTATGGGATCTTCGGTTCCTTTGTATATAGGTAGGACAGGCATAGGAAAGTGTTTAGGATATGGTTGTGCTACAACTATAGGATCTAGAGGCTGACTACACATCTCTCGATAATTGTACGAGGGATGGTAGGGATCTATCTGGTCCATGCGGGAGACTAACTGTTTCACCATGGCTTCCAGATTACTAGTTTGTCCACCATATTGGTTTGGTGGTTTTTGAGCATATGATGGCGTGACGTAAGGATTAGATGCTATATTGCTATTATGCAAATGGTTGGTAGGAAGAGTATTATGAAGAAGATTTGTAGTAGCATTATGTTGTATCCCAGATTGTTGGAAATTGGTGTTTGGTTTTATTTTGGGATTTTGTTGATTTGAGGTATGTTGATCAATAACTTGGTGAAATAGAGCAGTGAATGAAGGTTTCTTTTGTGTGGGAATAACTCTAGGCTTGGTAACAGGCACTCTAGGTGGTTGGGTAACCTGTTGTTGCATGTTCTGGATTATAGCGGCCATATCCAAATTGGATGGTCCAGCTTGATCACTTTCTTGATCAACGAAGGACAAGGGATTAGTGCGTGTGTGATATATTTCTTCTAGGGTTGCTTGAGTGTCACTAATTTGATCCTTGTCCATATGGACTGCTCTATTAAGGGCGCCAATATTAGTATTGAGGAACTTCCAGAAATGTTCCATGTTCTCAAAAGTAACAGCTCCTTCCGAAGACATTTTAGGGGATGAGGATCCTTCCTCTCTAACAGTTTCTCTTTGTTCATTTCCTTCAGCAAACTCTTCTTCTTGTTGGTCTAGTGTTCCTTCTTCCTGAATTGGGTCTTCAGGAAGGACATCTAGTTTATTTACTGGTTTTCCTAACCAATCTTCTTCTACTTCAGTCTGTTTTCCATTCCTGAGTCTAGTCATTATGCTTAAACTTAGATTTTAGCAAATATATATATATATATATATATATATATATATATATATATTTGCAACAAGTTTGGGAGGTATATATTTTAATTATATACCTACTATAATACTTAAAAGAAAACGTTTTAATTTTTGTTATATTTTTGTTTTGTTTTTGTTTTTATGATAATATTATAAAGACAACAAACAACATACTAAATGCAAGAAATAATAATAATAAAAGAATGGCTTAGTTTTCTATAAATAGTTTATAGATGTCATTGATGGGATCAAGTTCATCGAGAGTCATGAAATGCTCCTCTTCAAATTGGAAATGGTTTTTCAAGAATTTGACAAAGTGTGCTATGGTGATGTTATCTACTTCTGACTCTGACTTGTAAAAATAGAGCTCATGGCAATACTCTCGATATAACACAGCTCTAGGAACTCTATTCCATCTCTTTCTATCCGTAAGAATGACCTCTTGATCCTCTATACGAGATAGAAATTTATGTACTACAACTGCATTGTCGAGGTATTCCTCAAAGGTGTACAACTCGGAAGACACAAGGGCTCTTTTATCTGCTAACCACCTATGGCAAGCTCTCTGAAGTTCATGATATAAGGTCACTTGATCAGGATCCAGGATTCTATCTAGGACAAACCTCTTGATTTGCCTAAGTTCGGTTGATCTAGATGAAATAAGATTCAATCTCCTATTAAGTTCGTCCCATAAAGGTGGGACTCTATATGTTTGAGATACTCTAAGCAAAGAAGTAATCTCTATGGCTGCTAATTGATTTTCAACATTAATGGTGACAACTCGTCTTTTATTATAATCTACCATCTAAATATGATATGCAATCTTTAATTGTTTATCTGATGATTCTAAATGCATTTATTTTATTTTTTTGGATTGTTTTCAAAAGGTTTTAAGTTTTCACGTCGGGTTCACCAAAATGTATCGCTCCAAATTTTTTGCATCCTTACCTTCAGGCTATAGGATCCACGCCCGGAAGGGGGATGCGAGAAGGATGGGACAATACCTCGGACTGAGAGGCCCTTTGAAGGTCGCGCCTCTCGGGGGAGGGGTATAAGGGTGAATTTTTGATGGATGGTGGGTTCACCAGGAAACTTTTGAGTGGCAGTTTCCACGCCTAGGTTGAGAGTAGGTTTGATGTGTTCATTTTGTACTTTAATCATTCAATTCCTAGGTTTGGCCAAGATGAATCTAAGCTATTCTATATGCCAATGCTGATTTATATGAATACAAAAAACATGAATAAGTGCTAAACACAGAAAGTATGCTAAATAAGATAGAATATACCTGATTTCGGATGTCTGATGAAGATTCTGAGGTTTGTAGAAGTCCAGATCATCTCAAATCTTACATTATCATCTGAAATTGAATAGAATCATCTCAGATCTCAGTCGGTCATCTGAGATCAGACGAGATCATCGTCGATCTGACGAATTCGTCAAAAACCTGCAATCACAGAAACAGATACCAAAAACCAAAAATGCAACTGCAAAAGCAAGGGGAAATGATAGAAATGATAGTAAATTTGCCTAAATGATAGATCCAGATAGCAATTAAAAGGAAATGCATCAATTTAATAATTTATTTTAACTTTATCATGCATCTATGCTAAATGAGGTGAACTCCAGGATGCAAAAAATAGAATAAAATAAGTTAATGCATAAAGGAATGAAGAGAGAAGATAAAGAAATGCAAACTTCGGGCTCTGATTGCCCCCAATCTGGACTACAGTCAAGATCACCTCCAATCGTACGAGATCATCGCCGATCTATGACAGGATCGTCCGAAATCATCTGGAATCGCCTACGACGATCCGAGCTTGCTCCAACTAAAAAATAGTAAAATTCTTGCAAGAAAACTTGAAATACGCGATGCAAATGAAGGTGTGAAGGTGTTCTAATGCACAAGAAACTAAAGTTGCAGGGAAATCAGTCAGCCAGGGGGTTTAGGGGGATAAACTGAGAAAATCCCAGTTTATATAGGATTAGGGAGAGGTTAGGAGGTTGGAGATCATCCCAATTTGGGAGATCTCCAATGGGGGAGACTCTAACTGCGTAGACACGCTTTCTGCCCAAGTTAGAGAAGCTGTTGAAATAGAAGCTAATTATGAAAATTTGGTTTTGGGATGAAATCGTCTGGACGTTCTATTCCAGATGAATTCGTCGATCGGGATGATTAGGATGATTTCGTCTGATCGTCGACGATATCGTCCAACGGTCAAAACAAATCCTAAAAATGGCACGAAAAACAAGGGGAGCGGGTAATGGGCGGTTAACGGGGTTTTGGGTTAAAATTCAAATTTTTATCTTTTTACTAAGGTTTAACTACGCCAATTTTAGGGTGCTACAGCAATGAACTGAATCCGTAGATAGGTTTAGGTTTTGTTTTGTTTTGGTGGGATTGCCCCCATTTGTCAATTTTTTTTAATTTTTTTGGCATTTTTGACCTAGGGTATACATGTATGTCGTGTCACCCATCGACCACTGCTACTTAGAGTGGTCGTCTCGGCCTACAGTTTGGCTGATGTTGCTTAGAGTGGCCATATTTAAATCCCAACGATCAAAAATTTGACTTTTGGGGTTTGGCCGCTGCTAGCCTCAGTAGCTAGTTTTTGGCCACTGTAGGCGACAGCGGCCAAGAACCTTGGTTAAATTTTGTAATTTTTTTTGGATTTTACGAGATGATTATCTAATTTTTTTGAAATTTTAAGCTTCTTTTTTGCACTATGCTACATGATTAGGTGCATTTATTCCTCTTTCACTCAGAATTAGGATAGTTTATCATTATTTGCATTGCTCTTCATGTTTTATTTGATTTTTTACTTAGATGCATTGTAGTTATATCTTTTATTTTTGCTCTTATATTCTTATTGCTCGGGCTCTGGACGCGAAGCTCCTTAATGACCTTCTCCCACTCCTGGATGATACATACTGGGCCTAGTTTAAGTCCCATAGACTATATTATGTCACCCAACTACCATAGATAATGTCAAGCTAGGCCTACCTCACTGCCCTAGTTTAGTGATGGGACCCTAGGACAAACACCTTCCATATTCCTACTGGTGAGATGACTATCACATTGAAGGACATATATAGGATTTTCTAAATCCCCTTTGACGGAGTGGCCATCGTCTCTTCGACCACTAATGATCATGATGCAGTTTTTACCAGGGTGTTTGGAGGACAGGTAGTGACTGCCCTCAAGGATACCAAGTCTAGAGGTGTCTCTGTTATACGTTGGTACAGGGATCATGTCTTCTTAGAGATGCATGTAGTATTGCTGATGGTCATCAGTAACATTCTCATTCTAGATTTCTCAGGATTGAGGTTCCCATGGAACCTCTTGTAATGGTCCAATATTTGGTGGATAGTGAGCAGCCCATTCTCTACACATGGGGTAGATCTCTGCTAGCATAATGTTATGATGAGTTGTATCACATTTTTTGGTAGGGCCACATCAGCATTGGTTGCAGCTTGCTCCTCCAGGTCTGAGAATGGAAGCATATCAATGTGGATCATACCAGAGGACTCCCTGCTAAGATTTTAATCATTGATGCTAAGATGCATTATCATGCTTCCAGGTGGGCTCAAGAGCATGAGGAGCACAAGAGCCACCCTAATGCGGGGGAAATTCCCCATTATACTACTACTTTCATTGGACTACAGGCCAGAGTTGTCATGTGGTACCCATATTATGAGTTCCTAGCTTGGGATGATCCACCCATATTTATAGCTAGGACACAGCATGAGCGATGGCTCATTGACCGCAAGGTTGGCATCAGGGAGTATTTTTCTACTCTCGGGTTCTTCGTTAGTATGTTTTACTGTAGGATGTGCTACTTGTCCCATTCTTATACAGGTGCAACAGAGTAGAGAGAGACCTCCCTTCCCCACATATCATAAAGTTGGCTGATGAGGAGGATGCCCTAGTAGTTGACCCACGAGTTGTTGGGGGATTCATAGATGCATTTGCACAGTGATGGGGTGACTAGATGTGGCATGGTGATGGTATTATAGGCTAGGAGGATGATGGCAGAGATGAGGCAGATACAGCAAGATGCATATTCTAAGCTAGGATTGAGGTATGAGGCCAGATGACAGAGTAGGTGGTAATGGAGGAGCAAGAGGCTCCTGAGGAGGAGGAGGAGGAGTTGGATCTCCAGGAGAGAGATTCTCCCCTAAGGGCATAGATGTAGATGTCAAACTCTAGTCAACGAAGATCCAAGAACAACAATGCGATGTTATCATTACCCAGTGGGATGCTACTATAGTACAGCAAGATGCTATTATAGAGTAGCTCATGACTCAGATATAGGCTCTATAGGCTACTATCGATGGTGATACTTCTAGGATGTAGGTTGTTGTTGATCCTTCTAGAACTCAGGGCTCTACAAGGACAGATCCAAGGGTAAATATTAGGCGGATGCAGACTCTGCTAGATGAGTATGAGGCAAAGATTATTGGTCATGTAGGCCACATTTATTCTCTCTAGATGCATGTCAGGAGGCTAGGAGCCACTCCGAGGGAGAGGATAGATGCAGGTGGTTCATAATCTAGTAGACACTCTACCTCAGGGTAGTCTTCTGTTCGGCCTAGCCAGAGGACCTGAACTTGCACAGAGAGGCTAGCAGGCTCACACCACACTACCCGATATCCATCCATAGGGGGTGGTGTTATAGGGGGCACAGACCCAGTGTTTGATTAATGATACATTAGGATTTTATTTTTGAGGTCAGCTGACCTATATGACTATAGCCTTCAAGAAATTTTGTATGTCCATGCACTTTGAGATACACATCCTGAGACATATTTTGAGACACACATATTTATATGAGACTGCATTATGCTTCATTATGTGTGTCATTTATTGCTTATATTTTTGTTTTACTTATGTGATGTGATGATGGCATTATAATGAGTTGATATATGTGTTAGATGATATGTGACACTTATGATGATATGGATTTGAGATGGATGCTTATTTATGTGTTTATATAGATGCTTATATGATTTGATTATTGTGACATGATGTGATGTATCATGAGTTGATTTGATGATGGATTTATGATTCTATGTATGGATGAATGCAATGATGTGATCCTATATATGGATGGATTATTTATGACATTGTGTATTTATGGACGTAATGTTTTCGTTAGATAAATGTTTAATTTTGATTTAATTGTATGCATCTAACTTATGTTATGATGTGGTAAATGTAATGTGTCATGCACTATTTATATGATGCTTAATCTAATGTGAATTAACCTGTATGCTTTAATCACTTAAAACATAAGGAATGCATATGATATGATTTCAACAATCTAAATGGGTGATACCACAGAAAGTATAACAATCATGAATGTAAATAATCATTCTTATCACAAGAACTAATTATTTGGGCATTCATATGTGAAATGTATTGGTATGTATGTATGTAATTTCTTGATAAAGATTATGTTATTTAAAAGGTTCAAAATAGTTAGTGGTCGTGTAGATATTATTTCTAACATCTATCCGGTATCTAACCTACTTTGTTTATACCTCTTAATTTATAGACTTTATGAAGAAAGGTGATGATGTGATGAATGATATGACTTGTTGCCATGTAGAAATTTTTGAGGCTCTTCTTGGGACTCAAACACTCTAGTTACTCTATCAATAGTTGTGTACTGACCACACTAGACTTTTGAAGAAGCAAGGCTTTCATCATGGACCTATAGATTCATTATCCCTATGTGTGCAAATGGATATATTTAGATAGAACTCAAGAATTTCCTTCGATGTTAGGCAGGATTATTTCAGTCCATTGCTAAGATCGTGGATCCTCAATTTTTCATCTTATCCTGTGTTGGACTTAGTTGGATTATACCACTAGGTGGCTTTGGGTTACCTAAAGCTAGCTCATCCACATGCAAACATTGGTCTACATAAATGCAAGATGTTGTTGTGATAGACATATCATCATGCGTAAGGGTACCACCATTTCTAGGCATGGTTGTCCACCAAACCTGTAATAGGGATCACCTTTTAGTTTTGTGCAATGTTGAGAATTCCAGGGATTCAAGTTCCATTCCCTTATTTTCTTTATTTTATTTGGGATACTTGCTCATACTTAGTTATGAAGATCACTATTTATTTTTTACTAAATTTTTTCTTGTTTTTCTCTTGAGCAAGGGATTTATGTAAGGATGAAATTCACTTGTTTGTTTTGACTTTGATTGTTGCTTGATTTTGGGATTTTGAATTATGACTTTGGAAACTGGAATTTTGAATTTGTGCTTTGTTTCAGGATTTTTGCTTGTTTAAATTAAACCAAGGGATTTATGTAGTGATGATAATCACTCATTTCTAGGTAGGGCAGAACTTGTCCTTTTTCCAATTCTTGGCTCCTTTGAATCGATCGAAAAGGGGGATAAGCAAGGAAGATCATTTTCACTTAAGGTAACCTAGACCACTTTTTGCAGCTTTCATCTTTCCCTTGTACCAACTAGGATTTTAGTGTTTTCAATTAGTGATAGGATCCTAAATATCTGAGGCATTCATGACTAGACCTTACTCTCTACTAATCAAGATGGCTTCTCAAAAAAATTGATAAGACCACTAGATATGATTGAATGACCAAAAAATATTAGTCTATTCCTTATAGCAACATGACATGGTTGTGTTGAAAAACACAGTTACACACATGGATGAATGGATGAAGGTGGATTTGTGTATTTGTGGTTGTGATACAAACTATGGCATCGTTTGCAAGAGTGTGATCATAACATATGCAAATGCAATGGATATGCATGTTTGATGTAATGCAACTATATGGATGCAAATGTAAAATGCAACTGTTTTTGTATTTTTTATTTTTGCATTGTTTTTGTATTTTTATTGTATTTTGACCAAAGGGCTTATTGTGCCTTTGGGGATTTTAGAGTTTGACCAAGCGACGTGAAGCCATATTTGGAGCATTTTTTATTGAACTTTGACCAAGCGGTGTGAAGATACCCTTGGAGCATTTTTGATTGAATTTTGACCAAGCAGTGTGAATATACCCTTGGAGCATTTTTTGATTGAATTTTGACCAAGCGGTGTGAAGATACCCTTGGAGATTTTTGAATTGAATTTTGACCAAGTGGTGTGAAGATACCCTTGGAGCTTTTTGAATTCAATTTTCAAATTTAACCAAGCGATATGAAGATACCCTTGGAGATTTTTGAATTTTGAACTTTTATGTTTTTCAAATTTGTTTGCATTTCTTGTTTTTATGTATTTTTGAATGTTTTTGTATTTTATGACATATTTGAATGTTTTTGTATTTTATGACATATTTGAATGTTTTTGTATTTTATGTATAAAATATCTTCAAATGAATGATATTGAGAGGCTCGGGCTCTTCAACACCATCCAATGATGTGAGGCGATATGCCCTAGGCCCAACCATTTCTAAAATCATGTAGGGGCCTATCCAGTTTGTGACAAATTTGTCTCATAGGTGCGGTGGTAGATTTGAGTTTTGTTGGTTTTATTTGAGCACAAGATCCCCAACTTTGAATTCTCTTAAGTGGGATTTACTATTGTAAGCTCGTGCAAGGCGATCTTGATAAATGCAGAGATGCTCTAAGGCATTGACTCGGTGTTCAACATGAAGCATTAACTGATGAAGGCAGCCTTACCGTGTGATGTCATCATCTACAAAGTCCTTCAATGCTATGCATATGTTTGGAATTTCCAACTCTAGGGGCATGATGGCCTCAGTTCCATATACAAGTGAAAATGATGTTGCCCTAGTGGGCATCCGCACACTAGTCCTGTATGCCCACAATGCCAAATAAAATTGCAAATGCTAGTCCTTATGATTATCTTTCACTATTTTCCTTAAGATGGAGACTATTGTTTTATTCGAGGCTTTTGCTTGCCCATTTGCTTACGGATAATAGGGTGTTGAAAAATTATGTTGAATGTGGTATTTTTTCATTAAAGCATACACATTTTTATTTTTGAAAGATGGTCTATTATCCGATATTATCTTCGAAGGGACACCAAAATGACTTATGATATTATGGAGTATAAACTCTATAATATTTGGCCCATTTGTCGATTTTAAGGGGATTGCTTCGACCCATTTAGTAAAATACTCAGTGGCCATTATGATGAACGTGTGTCAGCCTAAGGATGGGGGTGAGATATTCCCCACTAAGTCTAGTCCCCACTACGAGAAGGGCCATGTTGCCTGGATGGGTTGCAAGGCTTGTGATGGCAAGTGAGTGAGGTTTGCATGATTTTGTCACTTAACACATTTATTGACATACTCACAACAATATTTTTCTATAGTTGGCCAATAGTAACCCATTCTCAAGATGCACTTAATGATGGCTATGCCATTGAAATTACTGCCACACGTACCGTCATGAGCTTGCAAAATTTCCCAAGATTCTTCCTAAGGATCAAGACAAGGAAGGAGCATTCCATTGTAGCCTCGTCTATAAAGGATCTCTCCTAGCAAGATATATCTCATTGCCTTCTATTTAAATGCTCATATTTCAGCATGTGACAGGCCTTGCAGTACCATTCCAAGTTTTAGAAAGTCCCATAATTGGGAAAGCCAATCCTGATAATCCACAGCTTCTATGGATAAAATGGCATGCTCCTCCTATGATCTAGAAGTTGTGAACATAGATTGATAAATCACCCTATGGTAGATGGTTGTGCCACACTTCGTAGGATCTTGAGAGATCAAATATTCCCAAGGTGCTATTTGCAAGAAATCTCTAGCTCTTAAGGACCAATCCTGATTTGGTTCGATCTGGATCATGTTGATTGACTCTAGATTTTCAATAGCTTCATATTGTATTGCTGAGTGCGCAAGCACTTTAATGTGAATGGTTGTGAAATTAGCAGACATATTCTGAGGGATTAAGGATCCCAAAGATACCATGGTGTCTACAAATTTGTTTGACGTACGATGGATTGTCTCATTGTCATACCATTTCAGTCGGGCTAGGTAAGTGTCCAAAAACTCCTTGTAAGCTTTCAGGAGTGGGCACCTACATTGGAACAATCCTTTGACTTGATTAACTATAAGAAAAGAGTCACCAAATATATTCAATCTTTTAATGCCCATTGCAATGGTTTTTTGGAGTCCTAATATTAGGGCCTCATACTATGTGTTATTATTTGTGCAAGGGAAGTCTAGCTTGAATGATAAGGGTAATGGAGCACCCTACGGTGTGATAAAGATTATCCTTACTCTTCCCCCTTGATCGCACTTCAAACCATCAAAGAACAATGCCATATCTCTTTATTTTTTAAGCTCTTAAGTTTGAATAACACAAGCTTATACTGAGAGGGGGGGGGTGAACAGTATAAGACCTCTTTTTAATTTTTCCATTATACTTCAAAATAGTAAAGCAATATACCCAAAGCAATATCAAAACAATGCACAATATCATCCAAAAAGTGACACCAATTTTAACGTGGTTCACCCATAATGGTTGGGCTACGTCCACAAAACTTTTCTCTAAAAGTTATCTCAAAGTTCTTTGGGAATCCTTCCCAATTACAATGTTTATGAGCCTCGGCCCAAAGGAGATACCTTCCCGCAATCAGAATTTATGAGCCTCTACTCAAAGTAGATACCTTCCCCAAATCAGAATTTATGATCCTCTGCTCAAAGGAGATATCTTCCCCTCTACTCTGGAAATGATCCCTCAGAAGATCAACTGCCTCTACCTTTTGCTAGCACGTGGAAATCCTTTCCATCGAAGACCTCCTTTCCTCAATGCTTAGCCTAAGAGACCTCTGCCTTCTATTATCACGTCCACGACGAGCTCAAGCAACTTTGTACCAAACATAGTCAATCGGTCTAGTACAAGTCTTCCTCTGTCCGTCGAGATCTGTCCAACTCTTGAACAAATCAATCCTCTGCATACAAGCCTTCTCAAAGACTTGCCAAATTTTTCCTCAAGTTCTTCTCATAGAACCAGTGCACCTCTATCCTCAAGTTCTCTGATAGAACTATCAAACTCAGCTCACAAGTCCTCTGCTAGGACCTGTCCAAATCTGCTCACAAGTCCCCATCGAAACCTGTCCAAAATTTCTCACAAGTCCCCAACAGAACCTGTCCAAAACTGCTCACAAGTCCCCACCGAAACCTATCCAAAACTGCTCACAAGTCCCCACCGGAACCTGTCCAAAAACTACTCACAAGTCCCCACCAAAACCTATCCAAAACTCAGCAAGCTCACCAAGAAAACTTTCTTAGTAGGAAATCACAAAGTGATTTGTTAGAGACCCAATGTGATATTTCAAACTCATAGAAGCATAAAGAGAATTTTTAGAGACTCAATATGTTCTATACTCAAATCCCAATCTCAAAACTCAACTCAAATCAACTCAGCTCAATCTCAATCTCAAATTTGAAAACTCAACTCAATATCTGAAATGGATAGGATAGAATGCTTTCTTTCAAGAACATGAAACCCCAAAAATTTCCAAATATTGCAAAGAATCACATAACAATGATACTCATGTTCTTTTCACCATCAATTAGGGCTTCAACAACAATGCTCATCAACCAAGGTTCAATCAACACCATTCAACTCAAAACACAACCTTGAAGCATTTCAAAATCAACATCAAAAAAGGAAACAAGTAGAACTCCTTTTCTCTCCAATATTGTTTGAACAAAAAGCATCCACCAACTCAAATCTCAATAGCACAAAACAACTTTTCAATTCATCAACAAAGGAGTAAGTCCAACACTTTAACCAAGTAAAGAATAGCTTGATTATTACCAATTTAATGAAAGCAAATGTCAATCTCAAAGCTGCCCACTTAAGGTTTCACAACTTCACACAAGAAGCAATTCTAACCTTAAAACATCATGCTTTCATTTCCATAATCAACCAAAAGCACTCTCAACATTACAAGAAATATTTATCCCTTATACACCTTATTTCTCCCTTATAGTCTTATCAACAATAAACTTTATCTCTCATAAGAATGCAATAAGATAATGCAAACAACACTTTCAAAAGAATCTTTTATCAAAATAAAGCAAGCTTCAAACTCCTTATAACTCCTAAGCTATTTTTCTCTCTAATAAACTTCCTCCATCCGCAAAATACACTAGCAAAACTTAATTTCGAAAATACCTTGGCCAACACCAAAAATCACGCTATGGAGAAATTGCGCATGAACTCTAACACCACCTGCTGCGTCCACTTCAACGAAGAAAAACCCTTTCACGTTATTCAAATGCAAAACCTCCCATTCGGGTAGCGTGCCAACAGCCTAGCCGCTACCGATGTGCCAAAGGCATTCGGTGAGGTTTAAACCTCACTTTGTTTCCCTTGTACCTTCTGTGCTAGGGCTAAAATAAAAAATAGGCCTCCCTATATTTTGACGTGAATGACGATGATGAAACCTTAAGGCGGATACAAAAAATGAACGACGGATATCCGAATAGCGGATCACGAAATCACAGCGAGGAAGAAGTCGAACATCATATCGAGAAATTATAGCGAGCAACACTTTTTGAAAATTCGAATTGGATTATCTTTGAACTTCATCGTGGGAGATTTATATGCATATTTCCCATAAACTCTTGACATCAGTGAGGAGTTTAACACGTCGACGAAGGATTTTAATACATCGGCGGAGGAGTTTAACATGTCGATAGAGGTCTTGGCTAGCACACACAATCTTAGATCATAGCGCCATCAAAGTTAAGACATTTGTGCCATGGGTTAGGAGAACCCAATGCAAACAAATAAATTAATATTTATTTAAAAATAATTAAAAGGAACCTTAACAAGGTTTTTAATTATTTAAATAAATACTTCCTCCTGGACCCAAATGCATTAAACTAATGCATCCACCTGTAATATTTAAACCTGCCAACTTGGGGTTTACAAAAGACCTTTGAAATTGTCATGTCGTAACCTTCATCAAAACAAGTTGTTTGACATCAAATCAAATTCCTTCAAAATATTCTTGACATCAATGACAACTTATACACTTGAGCAAAGGCAATGTACCCAAAGTACCCAAAATTGCCAACAATCTCCCCCTTTGGCATTGATGGCAAACTTTTACTGAAAATACTTCTCAAGAGCCAAAATTGAAACCAACTGTGTTAACAACTGACCAACTATGCCCACAACTGAGAATCTTCCTTTGAAGTTTTTCTCCCCATGACTTGAAGCTCTCCTCTTCACTTTGAAGCTCTCCCCCTTACTCATATCTCTCCCCCTTTGTCATCAATGGCAAAGGGTCACCTTTGGGGCTCGGGACTAAGAATGAGCCTCTTATCTTGGTCCCTCCCCCACCTCCTGATGAGGTGATTAATTTTGGGGTGGTAGTAAAACTCCCATTAGGCACTGATCATCATCAGCGTCTATAACTTCCTTTTTGGGCCTTCTCTTGAACTCTTTGCCCATATTCCTATTCTTGTCACTGTTCTTGTTCTTGTCCTCATCCCTGTTCTTGTCCATGCCTTGATCCTTGGACCTGATCATGCCACTGTTCTTGTTCTTGTATTCTGTAATTTCATCTCTACATTGTCTGATTATGTGACCTTCATTGTTGCACTTGAAACACTTGACGATGTTGTTTCTCTGAGGTAAACCTGATCTTTGAATCCACCGATTCGACCAAACCTGTTTTGACCAAACCTGTTCTGACCAAACCTATTCTAGCCAAACCTGTTCTGACCAAACCTATTCTGACCAAACCTGTTCTGGCCAAACTTTTTCTGACCAAATCTGTTCCTGTTATTTGCCTTGCAATAAACTACCTTGTGCCCAAACTGTTGACAAGAGTAGCAATACTCTTGAAAGTAACTAGCACTTCTGAAACTATCATTTACCTTCTTCACTTGAGCCATGCAATGTGAAGCCATGTGACCAAACCTATGACAAGCAAAACATCTGCCTTGAAACTTTCCTTTATTTGACCTCTTAGATTCTGAAAACTTCTTCTTCTCATTCTGAATTCTGTTTTCTATTTTTGTGCATCTATCATTCAAGGACTCCTTTTCTAAAATACTTTCCTCATCAGAACTCTCTTCCTTTTGGAGTCTCTTACTAGAATCTCCAACTTGTTCCTTGTGTGGCTTAACAAAACCAAGGCCTGTTTTATCTGTTGTCTTTCTTTGACCTTTGATGAGTGACTTAACCTTTTTGGAGCTATCTTAAAACCTATAAAGCTTATCCTTGTACTCTTTAGTTTCCTCTTTCAAAGAAGCCATTTTCTGTTCTAACTCACTATACTCAAGAACCTTAGACTCTAACTCATCCTTGATTTCCTGTGTCTTAGCTATAGAGAAGTCAAGACTTTCTATAAGATCATCTCTCTCCATATAACATTCATCTAACTTATCCTTGAGTCTAGCATTCTTCTTTCTTTCCTTTTTCAAAACACTAAGAGCACTAATAAGTTCACCTTTAAGATCTACTTCTCCTTTCTCTATATCTTCCTCTATTTGTTTGCTTTTTGAATCATCAAAGCCTTTTTCATATTTCTTATCACTAGAGGTGCTACCCTTTTCAAAAACCATACATGCATCTTCCTTATAGTTTTATGAAGCATCCTCATACATACTAGAAACCAAATCATTATTTGTGCAATCATCCTCAAGGTGACCAAAGTTTCCACATCTAAGACATTTCATGATAATGAATCTATGTTTCGGTTCTTCCTCCTTTTCTGATATGAACAAAATCTCATTTTCATTATCACTTGAAGAACTTTCACTATCACTAATAGAACACTTACTTGCTTTGTCTAGGTAGAAACTCTTCTTGTGCTTGTGAGAATACATTTTTCCTTGATTGCGGTGCTCATATTTGTTTTTCCTGTGATGCTTGTGCTTTTCAGAATCCTTGCTCTTAGAATCATGTTTATCTTCATCACTTTCATTCTTGGGAACAGTACAGTTAGTAGCATGATGACCAAACTTTCCACAATTGAAACATCTTACATTTTTCATACTTTTGTGCTTTCTAGAGAACTTGCCTTTCTTGCTGTAATATGCCTCTTCATCACTAGAAGACTCATCACTATCTTGAAGCTTTTTACCCTTGGATTCCTTGGTAGCCTTGAAAGTTGCCTCTTTCTTGACATCAACCTTCACTTGAGTTCTCAACTCAAATGTTGCAAGTATACTATGGAGCTCATCCTTTTTCAACTTATCCAAATCTTTAGCTTTCTCAATAGCAGAAATCTTTTCACTAAATCTATTAGGAAGAGATCTTAAAATCTTATCACAAACATCATTTTCAGCAAGCTCAAGACCTAAGTCTTTCATTGAGTTAACAACCTCATCCATACGAAGCATGTAATCACTAATCTTTTCATCATCATTCATCTTGAGTTGTTCAAACATACCTTTGAAGTGTCTCAACTTGGCCTTTTTGACATTTGTATCACCTGTATGAACCACCTTCAACTGTTTCCACATTTCACTAGTTGTCTTGCAATGAATCACTTTGGTGAGATCTACTTTCTGTAAGCCTTTCAGGATTGCATTCATTTCTTTTGAATTGCTGTGATGTAGGAGACTTTCTTCTTTAGTATTAGGACCATGTTTAGGAATAGTGTACTCATCTTCAATCACTTCCCAAACCTCATTCCCAAGTGCTATTAGATGAACCTTCATCCTTGCACTCCAAAGACCAAAATCTGACCCATCAAGAATAGGTGTTGCATTGCCACTTGAATGATCCAATGTGTTCTTTACTAGTTTTTCCTTCAAGTTGTTAAACTTTTCGAAGGCACCTGCTCTGATACCAATTTAATAACACAAGCTTATACTGAGAGGGGGGGTGAATAGTATAAGACCTTTTTTTACTTTTTTCATTATACTTCAAAACGTTAAAGCAATATACCCAAAGAAATATCAAAACAATGCACAATATCATCCAAAAAGTGACACCAATTTTAACGTGGTTCACCCAGAATGGCTGGGCTATGTCCATAAAAATTTTCTCTAAAAGTTATCTCAAAGTTCTTTGGGAATCCTTCCCAATTACAATTTTTATGAGCCTCGGCCCAAAGGAGATACCTTCCCCCAATCAAAATTTATGAGCCTCTACTCAAAGGAGATACCTTCCCCCAATAAGAATTTATGATCCTCTACTCAAAGGAGATACCTTCCCCTCTAATCTGGAAATGATCCCTCAGAAGATCAACTGCCTCTACCTCTTGCTAGGACGTGGAACTCCTTTCCACCGAAGACCTCCTTTCCTCAATGCTTAGCCTAAGAGACCTCTGCCTTCTATGATCACGTCCATAGCAGCTCAGCAACCTATACCAAACACATTCAATTGGTCTAGTACAAGTCTTCCTCTATCTGTCAGATCTGTCCAACTCTTGAACAAATCAATCCTCTGCATACAAGCCTTCTCAAAGACTTGCCAAATCTGTCCTCAGGTTCTTATCATAGAACCAGTGCACCTCTATCCTCAAGTTCTCTGATAGAACTATCAAACTCAGCTCACAAGTCCTCTGCTAGGACCTGTCCAAATCTGCTCACAAGTCCCCATCAGAACTTGTCCAAAACTGCTCACAAGTCCCCACCAAAACCTGTCCAAAACTACTCATAAGTCCCCATCGGAACCTATCCAAAATTTCTCACAAGTTCCCACCGGAACCTGTCCAAAAACTACTCACAAGTCCCCACTGAAACCTGTCCAAAACTCAGCAAGCTCACCAAGAAAACTTTCTTAGTAGGAAATCACAAATTGAATTGTTAGAGACCCAATGTGATTTGTCAAACTCATAGAAGCATAAAGAGAATTGTTAGAGACTCAATATGTTCTATACTCAAATCCCAATCTCAAAACTCAACTCAAATCAACTCAGCTCAATCTCAATCTCAAATTTGAAAACTCAACTCAATATCTAAAATGGATAGGATAGAATGCTTTCTTTCAAGAACATGAAACCCCAAAAATTGCCAACTATGCAAATAATCACATAACAATGATACTCATGTTCTTTTCACCATCAATTAGGGCTTCAACAACAATGCTCATCAACCAAGGTTCAATCAACGCCATTCAACTCAAAACACAACCTTGAAGCATTTCATAATCAACATCAGAAAAGGAAACAAGTAGAACTCCTTTTCTCTCCAACATTGTTTGAACAAAAAGCATCCACCAACTCAAATCTCAATAGCACAAAATAAATTTTCAATTCATCAACAAAGGAGTAAGTCCAACACTTTAACCAAGTAAAGAATAGCTTGATTATTACCAATTTAATGAAAGCAAATGTCAATCTCAAAGCTGCCCACTTAAGGTTTCACAACTTCACACAAGAAGCAATTTTAACCTTAAAACATCATGCTTTCATTTCCATAATCAACCAAAAGCACTCTCAACATTAGAAGAAAAATTTATCCCTTATACACCTTATTTCTCCCTTATAGTCTTATCAAAAATAAAATTTATTTCTCATAAGAATGCAATAAGATATTTCAAACAACACCTTCAAAAGAATCTTTTATCAAAAAAAAAACAAGCTTTAAACTCCTTATAACTCCTAAGCTGTTTTTCCCTCTAATAAACTTCCTCCATCCGCAAAATACACTTAGCAAAAATTAATTTCGAAAAATACCTTGGCCAACATCAAAAATAGCGCTATGGAGAAATTGCGCACGAATTCTAACACCACCCGCTGCGTCCACTTCACAATGAAAAACCCTTTCGCATTATTCGAACGCGAAACCTCCCGTTCGGGTAGCTAATTGATCTGCTATGACTTGGCCCTTGATGGACTTTTGGCTTATGAAATTTAGATCAAATTATGTCAATAGCATGATCCATTTTGCATTACATGTATTATGGTAGGTCTTGTTCATCATATATTGCAAAGGATTTTTTTTTGATATAACGTAAGTTGTATGGCTCAACATGTAGTGTCGCAACTTTCTAGTTGTAAAGACTACTGCTAAACACAACTTTTCTACATATGCATATCCTAGCTCATAACTCACCAAGGTGCAACTGGTGTAATATACGACTTTCTCTTTATCTTGTGCATTATTTGGGGCCAACATGGTTCCTAAAGTAAAATCAATAGTTGATATGTGTAGCAAAAATGGTGCATCTGGCATTGGTGGAGCCAATACCAGCGATGTTTCTTGGTAAGTTTTGATCTTTGCAAAGGCTTGTTGGCACTCTTCATCCCAATAAAATAGGACATCTTTGCGTAGCAACTGGTTCATGGGTCAACACTTTTCTGATAATTGTGCAATGAACCGTTTGATGGATGCTACCTTTCGTTTTAGGCTTCTTAACTCCCTAATGTTGGTAGGGGCAGCCATTTCCATTATAGCCTTTACCTTAATTCAATTCCCCTCTTACAAACAATGAAACCTAAGATCTTACCAGAATTCACGCCAAACATGCACTTCTTAGGGTTCAATCTGACGTTGTGCTCAATGAGACGATCGAAGACTTTCCTAAGGATCTCACCGTGCTCTTGTCGTACCAAGTATTTGGCTAGCAAGTCATCCATGTAGTATTCTAATATTGTGTGCATGTAGTCATGAAATATGTATGTCATGGCCCACTGATATGTGGCACCAGCATTCTTTAGGCCAAACGACATCACTTTGTAATAGAATGTTCCCCATAGAGTAATGAAAGCAGTCTTATGCTGGTCTTCGAGTTTGATTTGAATTTAATTGTATCTAGAAAACCCATCCATTAGGGAGAGCATCTCATGACATGTAGTGGCATCAACAAGAGCATCTATGTTTGGTAATGGGAATGAATCTTTTGGAGTTGCCCTATTCAAGTCTTTGAAATCTATGCAAATGCAAACTCTTCCATCTAGTTTTCCCATGGGCACCATGTTTGAAACCCACTCAGGATAATTGATGGGAACTATAAAAATCGCATCCAATAGTTTTTGCAACTCGTTATTCACCATCAAAGCGACGATTGGATGCATTTTCCTCAAATTTTGCTTAACTGGATTCTTCATGGGATCCAATGAAAGGTTGTGAATGACTAACTTTGGATCAATCCTTAGCATGTCTTTGTAAGTCCAAGAAAAAATATTTGGCCTCTCTTTAAGGAGAATAATTATGATGGCTTGCTCCTCTGAAGATATACTTTCTCTGAAATTGAATTTCTTTGGTTGAGTAGGATCATCATTGATATCCATCTCGAAAGTTGCTTCTATAGCCATATGTGATCCATCCTCTAGCTAGTGAGGCATGGGTATAAAATGAATGTCATCAACATGATTTACAAGTCCTATTGACTCAGAATCCAAGCCAACATGGAATACATCATATGCACATCCTGATGGGAAATGAAATGGTTGCCACACCTCTTTGCTAGAGAAAAGGTCTTCAGGATCCATAGGTGAATCAACGCAATCCCAATCAATAGCATTTGTATCAAGACATAGTGGTTTAGTGGGATCTGATGGGTTATAAAGTGGAGTGGTCAAATCAATGGAGATCGTATTGATGGATGGAATGAAATCTCCAGGACCACATGGGTGAAATCTTGTCTTAGAGGTTTTCCCTCCATATTCGTGATGAGGCTCTGGAGAAAAAGGAATCTCTAGATCTGGTCTATGAGCAGGCCGAATAATAGGATCATTGGGTTCTATGAGCTCCCTGAACGTAGGTGGAGGGGGATTGACCATACGATGAATGGCATTTAAGTCAATAGGTCTCCCTAAAAACCATAAGCTAGGGTCTATTGTATTAAGTGCCGCTTCTCTTTCTACTAGTATGTTGACCTACCACAAGTGGCGAGGCCCAAGATAAGCCATCTTAGTCTCATCATCAAAGTCATCATCACTTATCCAAAAACCATTAGCATTGGTATGTGGCCCCAAGATAAGGGGTAAGTATCTTGGCCCTAAGTAGGCCATATCTATCTCATCCTCATATTCTTCATCACTTATGAAGATGCCATTTGCATTAGTATTTTGCCTTAAGTCATGGGGCCATTACCTTAGCCCTAGGGAGGCTCTCTCTATTGAGTCTTCTGACTCATAGCTACTTTCATCCCATATGTATCCACTCTCATTATGGCTGGACCAGGAAAGGCCTTGTAAATAGTGAGGCCCATGATAGTATAAGCTTGTTTGTGCTTCATCATAGTTTGCCTTGTATCCATTTCCTTCTCGATCCTCATCTCATAAGTTGCAACCTGTTTGGATGACATCAATTATGGAGCTTGGATGATAAGTCTCGAGGGGTGGTATGTTTACCACAGCCACTTGTCTATTTCTTGGATATCTTACACTTGGTGGATGATAAGGAATAAAATCGATGTCTTCTCCTAACCCCAAGCTTAATCTATCCAAGGCTACTACTAGAGATTCATCTCGACCTTTGATGTGATAGCCTACCCCAAACCCATCAAAGGGACTATGGTATTGTGGCTCGAATGGTCACCTATGCCCCTGCTCATATATGCCAAGACTATAGCCATGCCAATGGTAAAATTCAAAATAACTTAGAGCATACTCAGGATTGGATAGGTAATAAACATTAACAGTGAATAGTTCATCATTGTCCTATTCTATGTCTATAGACTTATGGGCATAGTCTAGTCCAACATAGATAAAATTTGTCTGGATGGGAGGGATTCCAAGCGGAACCACTATTCCCACTGGTGGTCTTAGGTCTTTTGGCCATCCCATGTCCTGTGCAGACTCTATGATGGACGTAAATATTATGTTCTACACAAGATACTCTCCTATCCCCATACTTTCCAAGTGTATTGTCGCATGTGATGTGGATGATCCTACAGATGATACTGGCGAAGCGGGCTCTAGTATCTCCTTAGCTTGATCTTGGATATATTCTTCTTCCATGGGACTTGGACTTTTCTCAATGTCTATGGTTAGCACTTCCTTGGGCTTTCCTTCCTCAACTATGGGCACCTTTAGCTTCTGATTGTATTTTGGTTTAGACGTTGATGGTCTATTAGAAGCATTAGTCATTTTGGATGCAAGATGAGGTGCTGATGTGTTTGGGTTTTTATGTACCCCTTTGTCTTTGTCATCTAGTTGTGTAGTTGGAGATGAAGGTCCTACATACAAGTGGGTAGAGGGAATTACAAATTCTCCCAAAAAATCCACTTGATGGACATATTTGAATGGATCTTCATCAGCCAACACCACATAGACTTTGTCATCATGCACGTACTTGACACATTGGTGTAAAATCAAAGGAACACACTTCATATCTCTTATCCAAGGGTGCCCTAGGAGGATGTTGTATTGCATGGCCCCTTCCAAGACATGACACATCATAGGGATGGTCTTATGCCCTACTTTGATGGGTAATACTATCGTTCCCATGGTATTGCATAAAGCATCATTGAAAGCTCTTAATGTGTAGGCTCCCGGAATGATATTTGACTTGGGTATATTAAGGTTTTCTACTACTATTGTTGTGATGATGTTGATTGAAGAACCCATATCGACCAAGATCCTCTTAAAAGGTAAATCATTGACTGATGCAACAATGTGCAGCAGAGGGTCTAGTAAGGCAGTAGACACTGTCTTAATTTCATGATCATAAAATTGGATTACAGGTTCTTGACATTCTTGTAATCATAAAACAAGTGAATGTATTTGGATCTTGTGGTTGGAGCTCAATTGATCTCAAAATCTCCATCAAATTCTTCCTATGCTTTAGGGACTGTTGTATGAGCTTATAGATAGATAGTTTATTCGGAGTCATTTGTAAGTTTTGCTCTAGTCTACTCTGAACATTTACCACAGGTCAGGTTAGTGGACTTGGAAGGTTGTTCTACCCCTGTCTCTACCTGGGTGCAGCTAGGATATTAATAGGAGTTGCAGGAGGTTATGGTTGACCATATCATCTAGTCCTAGTAGCTATATTAACAATTTCAACTATCCCAATGAACCCATGGGTAGTCATATCAATTCGAACATGATTGACTTGGGCACCTTGCCCTCTAGGGACCTCATGGTTGAGTAGAGGGTTCTTGTATATGCTCGTATCTCTATTATTAGGAGCCAATGGATTGTCAAATTTAAGTTCTCCTACCTCAATCACGTTTTGTACCTAATGTTTCAAACCAATGCAAACTTCAATATTATGCCCCGATATCCTGTGATAAGGGAAAAATTGATCTTCCCTATATAATTTTGGCTTAGGATGGTTGGGATCTATAAGAGGTACATCTAGAAATTTGATCTTCCCAGTCTCGCTCAATTGGTTGAAAATTGATTGCATTGACTTTGATAGAGGTGTAAAATAGTGAGGTGGCTTGCATTCTCTATTTCACCCCTAATTGTTCTTTTGATCATAATTGGTGGGTGGGGGTTGTGCTTAATAATTCTAGGGTTGTTGTGCAACCCCATCCTTAGGTGCAACCAATACTACTTGATTAACTAGAGTAGGGCTTGCCTGCTTCTACTTGTATTTGTCATTTTTGCTATTTTTGTTCCACTCCTTGTTTCGGAGCTTGATGGTTACCTCATATACTTTTATGTCCTCAATGAGTTTGGCCTATGCCAAGACTTCCTAAAATTAAGGATATTGTTGAAGTTGTAGAAAGAGGAAAATGTGTTTAGAATAACTCTTGGTGAACATGCAGATAATTTCTTTTGTGGGGATGGAGAATGATAACTTTACCATGACTTTTCTCCACCTATCCCTATATTCCATTACTGGATCATCGTCATAATGTTTAATGTTGGTCAGGTCTAAAATTTTCACCTTTCTTTTAGAACCAAAGGAGAAACACTTCATAAATGCATTTTCTAGTTGTTCAAAATTGGATATGTTGTGCTTGGGCAGTTGGTTGAACCATTGAGTGGTAGCACCCAAAAATGTCATAATGAAAGTCCTTAGCGTAAGAGCATCATTATCTTCAAGATGAAAACATGCATTTATAAAATTGATAATATGCTCTTGTGCATCCTCCTCACCCTTAAAATTTTCCAACCTAGGCATCTCAAAATGCTTAGGATATGCAGGGCTAGGTACTGATGGGCATAATGGTTGGTTTTATATTTTGCTCAATGTTGGTTGGTTCCCTACCATTTCTTGTTTCTCAAAGGACTTCATATTTTTAGCGAGTGCTTGAAATTCCTTTTATATTAGGAGTTCCTCTTCTTGTAGGCCCCCTCATGGTGGTAATGGAGGTAACCTTGTGTGCATTTGACTTGTTATGTTCTCTTCCCTCATATGAGGGGATTTAGGATGTGTTTGATCCTAATTTATCATATCTACCCTTTCTCCACCAGTTTTATGTTGTTCATAATTTGAGTGGTGGTTTCATTATGGGCTTTCTTTCTTTTTTTGTGATCCTCTCTTGGTGAGTCGATGATTTTATCTCTTTGATAATCATTGCTATTGGCTTGTAAATTGATGCAAGCTAATTTCTCAGCTTATTCTCTTAGATGTTGCTCATGTCGATGTAAAATCCTTTCTCTTTGTTTGTCATGCTCGAGAGCTTCCACTAGATCTCTCTCTTTACGCAATACATTTTCTAACCATCGCATGTGGTCATATTACACTATTGAAGATGACTCAGGTTTATCTGATTCTGTTCTTGTGGTTTTGGTTCACAGATTCCTCGAAGAGGTCTCTACTTTTTCTTGGCTTTTGCTTGCTACTATAATTTGTTTTGTGTGTTGATAAGTGTCTCTATGTTCATACTCTGCATGAGACTTATGGAGTCATTTTGAAGCATCCCCAGGTTTAGAGGTGCACTTATAAGTAACAATTCGTGAACTTCCAGATGCAGAATTTTTTATGACTATGATTCTAGGAGGTGGCCTCGGATGCAACCAATCCAACTCATCTAACTATCTTTTTTTCCATGGTTGATCCCTTGGGATGCCATTTTATCCAATGAGGTCATAATCTATTGGAATTCTTCCTCTTGTGTGAAGGGTATCTTCTGTTTGATGTCTATGACTGGATGTAGCTCTAGTTTCTTGCCCTTCAATAGGTATACATGTTCTCAATGTCTCATATGAAGTTTGAGATGTTATGACTCTTATGTGTCTTTTTGGTGATGAGGGCTTTATGGCCCTATATACCCTCCATGAGGATGGAGATGGAGAAATCTCATCATCCCTATGTGAAGAAAGGGATCTAGAACCCTCCTTATGTCCATGTGGGGAGGAAGCTCTTAAAGCCTCCTCATGTCTTTGAGAATTTTCTATGTGTTTATAGGAAGACCTTGAGGCTTCCTCATGTCTCCTTGATTATGATGGCCTTGAAGCCAATTTTTTTTTTGTGATTTAGTTCCATGATTTGACTCCCTATGGGGTAGCTCGAGGAGAGCCCCCAAGGGTTGAATTATCACCCCATAGACTCACAGAACTATATCTCACGGTATTATGAGCATGTGATTCAATTTTACTATGACTTCACCTATGGGTATGTGTTGCTTCATATTCTCCCTCGGTATTGGACCGAGGATGTTTACTTCTGGTTTTGACCATTGTGCTTGTGAATTAGTTTTTTGGATTACAAGTTAGATGTGGCCAAACAATATAAAGTAAGTGTTTATCTTGACTGCAAATTTATATGTGCCCTAAACTGTTTGATGTATCTTTGACATATTGTTGTTCTTGTTTCTTACTCTTGTTTTGAATTTAGAATAAGAAGACTCATTCATAGTTGGAATCAAGAACACCCATGCCAAACATGATTTTCTCAAAAATAGACTAGGGTACACCATTGAAGTCCCAGTGGGGGGTTCTCCTAGCTCTTCCACTCTGAACCAATTGTTCCAATAGTGGGATATAGTTTGAACATGAGTAACTTAGTACCATTATGAAGAAGTTCCCAATTCTATTCTAAGAATATCTAGGGGGCAATCTGGTGGAAGGAGATGAATGCCAACGTCACCAGACTGAATTGAAGGTTGGTGATGAAATCCAACTCTCTAATTTTTAAAACATGTGTATGTGTGTGTGGTTCATTTTAAGTTTGCATAAAGTAAAATGCATCATACAACAAAAATGTATCTTTCCTATATGCCTGATATGAATGATGTTTCACTTTTTAGAAAATATGCATAACTAATATGAGATTCATTAATGTACTCTACTTTGTGCAAATTTTGCCTCTAGCAGGGCCTTAAAGCAAGTAAACCAACACACAATTTCTAGCACGTTGGATTCTAGGGTGGACTTTACAAGAATAAGTCGTTGTTCCTAGCAACGCCTAGTGGAAATCTAAAAAAATCTAAGATGCACTAGATGCAAATTCTTTTTTTTTCGTTCCTTAATTTTCCAAATTAAAATGTGATTTAATGTTCACTATTTTTAGGAAAATAGATGCAGATAAAAGAACATCAATCATAAAAGAAGTTGTACCAACCTCAAATCCAACTTATAGAACCAATATTTTGACCTTTGTTGCACTTCAATTCTGGCCGTTGTCGACCAAAGCGGCTCCATAGACCAGAGCGGCTAACTCTTGGCCATTGTAGACCAGAGCAGCTGATTCTTGGCCATTGTAGATCAGAGTAGCTAAACCTGCACACAAAGACATGGATCAATAAAGTGGTAGAAAATAAAAACTAGCCAAGGATCCCATCGTGATCAACATTTGTAGTGATCTCGGGGAAGCGATGCACCATCCACTCACTCTATTTGCAATTATTATTAAATATTTTAATGTCTAACATGCATTAAATAAAAAATCATAAAATAAATACATAACTGAAGTGTGAAGAAATAAATGAATGAATGCTTTTTATTGATATTTCCAATATCCGATTACATATAAATCCCTCTACGGGATACCCTTCATTTGATACATGATTCTACACAAAGAGGGTAGCAGATGTATAAAATATCCCCTAGCAAGGGGTGATGCATCTTTACAGGCTTTTTGGTGATGCACACAGAACTATATGAGGGCTTACAGATGCCTCCTTCTCTAGGTCTGATTCCTAGAGGGATCCTCTTACTTTCGAGTGTTGTGGATTCATCCGATGAACCTGTAGCCCTGTAATCAATGAAATAACAACACACGCTTAGATGTCCAATACTGCCTCCTTGAATGAGGTTGTTAGCAATAAATATTCTTAATGAAAACAAATGCAATGAAACTAGTACTATGAATGCAAATAACTAAAATAAAGCTTATGCTAATGATATTAAAATACAAAGAAAGCAGAATAAAAGAAAATATCATCAAAACCCTAGACTAGGTTGTGGGCTACTATCCATGATAGTTGCTGCTAAGATGAAATTAGGCTATATTTATCCAAAGGTTATGAGCTTAATTCTGATACTAATGTTAAATGATTATTGTATGTGCACGGATGATTACCTCTTAGTTGGCTAGCACTTCGTTTCTCCTCAAGGATGCTCAGATTTTCTCTCCAATCCGATAGGGTTTTGCTACAAAAATTGATCTCCAAGGGAAGCTCTCCAAGTCTCTAGAATCTCTCCTCAATGATCCAACCTATTCAAAATTTTGATATGTGATATGTGATATGTGATATGTGATGTTCTCTCTCTAATTGATAAAATAAGGTCCCCTAGTGCTTTTAGGTTTACTCCTTATAAAGTGTTTGAAGCCCTAGGTCAATGTTCAAACCCTAGGACTGAATCCCTCATGCACATTGGATGTTAGCATGAGAATTTAAGCTTTTTTCTACCCTTGAGGGGTAGTTAACTGATGTCTAAATCTGGACTTGAGTCTTTCATGTAGACTGGCTATGAGGAGGAATGTAAAGTTGTCCCCACTCGGACTTATTGCATGCAGACTACCACTTTCTCCCGATATTAGCCTATATTGGTAGCAAAATGCATTTAAGTTTTAGTTACTATCATCTACAATGGCTAAGTTTTGGCCACTTTGAGTTGTAGCGGCTAGAATCCAGCCACTCTGGTCGACAACGGCCAGGCTTGGATGGGCTGAAAATGTCCCAAATGAGTGGCAAAAATAACTTTTGACACTTGGAAGATCCCAAGGTTTAGTCACATGACCTATGAGTATGCCTATATGAGTAGTCTCCCTAAACATGACATGTTTTAGGTGTCTCCACCCGCTACCTCAAATCCCATGTACCTATTATTATTGGCCAATACCGGCTCCAAGATCCATCATAACCCATGGAAAATTTGCATGTATCTCTCTTCGAAGAGGTATATCACTGACTGTGGGTGAACTGGGTGAGGACCGAGAGGACCTGTGCTCCTTGACCATGTGTGGACTTCATTACCACACATTATAGGTTGGATTACATGACCTGGACTTCATCACCAGGTTGTCGAGCTATGAGTATATAGGTGAAATCCATTTGAACACAAGAATACCATCCAATGAAATGCAAAACATGTGACACAAGGTCTTATTTATAAAAAATGCATCAAAACACATAAAATAGCTTAGGGAACACACATTAATCCTTAAATGAGATAAACATTTGTTTGCTTTGCTTGTGTGGTTTGAAATTGACATAAGAAGATAATTCATAGTAATTATGGTATACACATGGAGCAACCACCCTCGGTCCAACATCGAGGTAGAAATTGATGCTTCACACACTCACAATCATAATGGCATTGAGCTACCCACCCATAGTGTCATTGGATGAAGTTCAGCAAGTCTTAGGGGTGATAACTCAACCCTTGGGGGGACTCCTCGAGAAACCCTAATGAGAGAGCCATATCCTGGTTCCTCTCATGGTAGACATGAGGAGGCCTCAAGGCCTTCATCATCACATAGACATGAGGAGGCCTCAAGGCCTCCATCATCACATAGACATGAGAAGGCCTCAAGGCCTCCATCATCACATAGACATGAGGAGGCCTCAAGGCCTCCATCATCACATAGACATGCGGAGGCCTCAAGGCCTCCATCATCACATAGACATGTGGAGGCCTCAAGGCCTCCATCATCACATAGACATGCAGAGGCTTCAAGGCCTCCATCATTACATAGACATGTAAAGGCCTCAAGGCCTCCATCATCACATAGACATGAGGAGGCATCAAGGCCTCCATCATCACATAGGCATGTAGGGGTTGCAAGGCCCCAAACTTCACATGATACACTTAGGATAGATCATCCCATTGAGGGGTAAGACATTAGGTCTACACCTAATCATAGACCAAGAGCATCTTATAGCCTCCTTAAATATGGGAGGATACCCCTAGATTATGATCTCATTGGTGCTAATGGGACTCCATAGGATCGACCATGGAAGACCAGATAACTTGATGAGTTGGATCGAGTTCCCTCGAGACTATCTCAAAGAAGCATTGCTACCACACATTCTATCTTAGGAAGTTCATGTAGCATAACTACAAGGTACACCAATGAACTAGGGGAAGCTTCAAAGTGGCCCCATAGCACATACACTACCTCTGACCATGGGGGTACACAACATAGATCATAGTACATAGAGCAAGTCACCTTGATAGATAAGGGCAAGAACATAGTAGGAGCCTCTTCGAGAGGCCTATCCATTAGAACTCCTCACATGGAGTTAGAGAGGCATGAACCTTTAGTGGTAGGTCATTCTAACCACATACGTAGGTTAGAAGAAGCATTGCATATTGAGCGAGAGCATTTGGAAACTCTTGAGCAAGAAGAATGAAGGAAAAGGTGTTTGTACCTACATGAGCAATGCTTGAGAGAAGAAAGGGTTGAGCATGAAGAGCAAGTAGATAGGCTAGCTCGGACCATTACACATAGGTGGTGAGGAATACCAACATGATAGATGTATTGATTCTCAGCATGAGAGATGCACTAGATAAAGAGATGAGCACACTCACCATGCCTCACAACATCAACAATACCTGGATCTTGAATAGACACAACTTAATGAGGAATAGGTAGGGATGGAAGATCAGGAGTAGACATATCTTGAACCTCCATCCATGGTCATGGGGGATGAATATAGATGCCCAAATTGGGCAAACATAGGATTACCTCCCTTACCACCATGAGTAAACCTTCAAGAATAGGAGATTATTTCTTTGAAGGTATACCAAATACTCATTGAGAGAGTCAAATATCTTGAGAAGTAGGACATGGTTGGGCAAAAGCTAACTTTGAGAAAAATACACAACCAACCTCTGTGCCCCTTAGTATCGAGTCCTACATACCCTAGGCACTTTGAGATGCCTAGGCTAGACAAGTTTAAAGGAGAGGAAGATGTGCAAGAACATATTACAAATTTCATGAATGCATGCTTCTAACTTGAGCAGAATGATGCCCTAATTCTAAGAATGTTCATCATGATGTTATCGAGTGTAGCAACTCAATGGTTCAATCAACTACCCAAGCACAACATCATCAGCTTTGAGCAACTGGTGAATGCATTTCTTGAATGCTTCTCCTTCGACATCAAGAAGAAGGTGAACTTGTCTGATCTGGCAAACTTAAAGCAATATGATGATGAGCTAGTTATGGACTATGGGAATAGATGGAGGAAAATAATGGTGAAACTACCATTCTCCATTCCCATTGAAGATCTCACCTGAATGTTCACAAAGAGCTACACCAAACACATCTCATTGCTATTGCAACTACAGTAGTATGAAACATTCGAAGAAGCCTTGGCTCAAGCCAAGCTTATAGAGGACATAAAGGTTGATGAAGGAGACCTCAAGCTCTAAAAAAAGGAGTGGAATAATGCCAACCATAACAAGAATCAATAGAAGTAGGCCAAGCCTGCTCAAGTCAACCAGGTTGTTTTAAGCATGCCAAAGGGAGGCAATGGCCAACAACCATAGAACTATCAAGCTCACCCCCACTAGCCAATTATGACCCAAAGAACAACCAGGGTCAAAATAAGGAACGTCGACCACCTCACTATTTCATGCCTCTATCTGAATTGATGCAATCAATATTTAATCAGTTAAGTGAGGCACAAAGAATCATATTTCTTGATGTACAACTTCTTGACCCTAATCATCCCAAGCCCAAGGGATATAGGGAAGATCAATATTACCCATATCATAGAATACAAGGGCATGACATCGAAACATGTATCAGATTCAAGAATGTTGTCCAAAACATGATTGAGAAGGGTGAGCTAAAAGTTGACAACCCATTAGCACCTGATAATAGAGACATGGGTATATTCAGAAACCCATTGCCAAATCATGAGGCCCCTAGAGATCAGGGCACCCAATTCAACCAAGTTTGAGTCAAACCTCCCACTCAGGGATGCATCAAAATGGTTGAGATAGTCAACATGGCAACTAGGAGTCAATGATATGGTCAACTAGAGCCTCTAATGGCTCCTATTCATATCTCGATTGCACCTCGATAGAGATAGGTGCAAAATAATCCTCTAGGTCTACCAGCATGACCTATGGTAACTATTCGGAGTAGACTAGAGCAAAATCTACAAATGACTCTGGCCAAGTTGTCAATTTATGAGCTCATACAATAATCTCCTAGGCATAGGGAGACTTTGATGGAGATCTTGAGATCGATCGAGCTCCAACCCTAGAACCTAGATGCATTCACACACTTTGTGGGGTAAGTGCAGTAGTGCCAAGAGCCTGTGATCCATTTCTATGATCATAAAATCAAGGTAGTGCCTACTACCATAGTAGACCCACCTTTGCATATCATCATATCAATCAATGACATACCCTTCAAGTGGGTTCTAATCGACATGGGCTCATCGATCAATATTATCACAACAAAGGCTATAGGGCACCTAAAAATCCCTAGGTCCAACATTATCCCAACCTCCTATACATTGAGAGCTTTCAATGATGCATTGTGCTCCATAGTGGGTATAGTTGTTCTACCTATTCAGGTAGGGCAAAAGACCATCCCCATGATGTGTCATGTATTGGAGGGGGTAATGCAATACAACATCCTCCTAGGGCATCCCTGGATAAGGGACATGCAGTGTGTTCCCTCAATCTTGCACCAATGCATCAAGTATGTGCATGAGGGACAAGTTCATGTGGTTCCATCTGATGAAGAGCCATTTAAATATGTGCATCAGGTTGACTTTTGAGGGAATTTGTCCTTCCATCAACACATCTATACATAAGGCCTTCATCCCTAACCATGTAGCTAGAAAATAAGAGCAAATTAGTGTGAGGTGACCCATCCACATCGGCACCACCTCCTACATCTAAAACTACTGGCACTTTTGAGAAGCCTTCAACATCTAAAGCAAAAGATACTCAGAAGCTAAAAGCACCCCTAGTGGAGGAAGGACCTAAGGAACTTCCAACTATAGTAGTTGCAGAAATTTTGAATCCTATGAAAGAGGAAGAGTCCTAGGACATAGTCGAGGAGGTACCTCAACCTGCCTCACCTGCTTCATCAATAATATCATCTGCACCGTAGGTGATAGTTCACTTAGCCAACATAGGGTTAGGTGAATATCTTGTGTAGAATATGACTTTCATACCTATTATTGAGTCTGCGCAAGACATGGGATGACCAAGAGTCCCAAATTTTCTAGTAGGGATAGTGGTTCCATTAGGGATTCCCCCTAACCAAACCAACTTCATCTATGCTGGTTTAGACTATGCCCATAATGCTTCTGATATTGAAGAGGATGAGGATGAACCATTCACCATGAATGTTCATTACTTATCAAATCTTGAGTTTGCTCTAAGGTACTTTGAGCGATGCCATTGGCATGGCTATGGCTTAGGTCTATATGAGCAAGGGCATCGACTTCCATTCCAGTTATAGTACCAACTGCCTACTGATAGGTGGGGTCTAGGGTATCAAATATAGAGCCATGATGATTCTTTGGTAGTAGCCCTAGATAGGCTAAGCTTGGGGTTTAGGGAAGACATTGATTGGAATCCCTATCAACCCCCTAGCAGAAACTACTTGGGTGATGGATGGGTGTCTATGGTCAATATCGAACCACCCGATGAGTATCATCCTAATTCCTCTCTTGAAGCGTACCCATCAGGAATCATCCTATGGGAGGATGAGCCAATCCATGGATATGAGTGAGAGGAAAATGAGTATGTCACTAGTGAATCTGAATATGAAATTGGATTGGCCTATCATGGGCCTCAATATATTCAACACCTTGCTTGGATAGGTAACATAGAGAGTGGATACATCTTGGATGAGAGTGGCTATGAGTCAGAGGACTCAATTGAGATGGCCTACCTTGGGCCTAGAAATGCATGCCACATCATAGGGCCAATAGTAAATGCCAATGGATTCTTCATAAGTGATGATGATTATGAATATGAGACTAAAATGGCCTATCTTAGGCATCAATAGGTAAGTCACCACCCAATTCTAGTGGGTAGGAATGAGGGTTTCTTCATAAGTGATGATGACTATGAGGATGAGATTGAGATGGCTTATCTTGGGCCTCATCACTTACATCAAGTCAATCTACTTGTTGAAAGAGAGGTGATACTCTACACCATAGATCCTGACCTTCACTTCCTAGGAAGACCAATAAATCTAGATATCATCTATCACATGGTCTTCCTGGATCTACCTACATTTAGAGAGCTATTGTAACCTAATGATCCCATCATCTCATCTATCCATAGACTAGATCCTAAGATCCCCATACCCCTAGAGCCACATCTTGGGTATGGAAGGTAAATTATTAATGAAGAGTTTCACCCATGTGGTCCTGGAGATTTCATCCCATCCATCAACATGATCTCCATTGATTTGACCACTCCACTTCATAACCTAGCAGATCCTTCGAAACCATTGTGTCTTAACTTAGATGCTATTGATTGGGATCATGCTGATTCACCCCTAGAGCTTGAATATTTCTTCCCTAATGAAGATATGCTACAACCATTCCATTTTGCACTAGGCTGTGCACATGATGTCTATCATATTGGTTTTGACCATGATTTAGTGGAACCTTTAAACCTAGTAGATGACATCCATTTAATCCCCACTCCTCACCAGCTTGAGGAGGGGTCACATATGGCAATAGAGGAGACTTTCGAAGTGGACATCAATGATGACCCTTCTAATCCAAAGAAAGTCAAGTTTGGAGAAAGCTTATCTCTAGAAGAATAGGCCATCATTATTCCTCTATTGAAAGAGAGACCAAGTCTCTTTGCTTGGACCTACAAAGATATGTTGGGACTAGATCCAAAATTGGTTGTCCACAACCTTTCACTAGATCCCACAAAGAAATCGGTCAAGAAAAATCTCAGAAATATGCATCCAACCATCACTTTGATGGTAAAGAATGAGTTGTAGAAACTATTGGATGTAGTCTTTATTGTTCCCATCGACTATCTAGAATGGGTATCAAACATGGTGCCCATAGGAAAACCTGATGGAAGAATCCATATTTGCATGGATTTTAAGGATCTCAATAAGGCAACACCAAAGGATTCATTCTCATTGCCCAACATAGATGCTCTTGTAGATGCAACTGTAGGTCATGAGATGCTCTCCCTAATGGATAGTTTTTTTGGTTACAATCATATTTGGATTAAACCTGAAGACCAACATAAAACCATATTCACCACTCCATGGGGGACATTTTGCTACAAAGTAATGCCATTTGGTCTTAAAAATGTTGGTGCCACATATCAATGGGCTATGACATACATTTTCCATGACTACATGCACAAGATCTTAGAAGACTATATCGATGACTTACTGGCCAAGTCATTGTTGCATGAAGAGCATGTTGAGATCCTCAAAAAAGTCTTCGATCACCTGATTGAGCACAATGTTAGGTTGAATCCCAAGAAATGCATCTTTGGTGTAACTTCTAGAAAACTCTTGGGATTCATCATTTCTAAATGAGGCATTGAGGTAGACCCAACAAAGGTAAAGGCTATCCTAGAAATGGCCCCACCCACTAACATCAAAGAGCTAAGAAGCTTACAGGGCAAAGTAGCATCCATAAAGTGATTCATCGCACAACTATCGGATAAATATCGACCCATGAATCGATTGCTACACAAGGGGGTCCCATTCTAGTGGGATGAAGAATGTCAGCAAGCCTTTGCTGAAATCAAGAAGTACCTAGCAATATCGCTAGTCCTAGCTCCACCAAGGCTAGATGTGCCATTCTTGCTATATATATCCACTATCAATTTTGCTTTGGGCACCATGTTGGCTCAAAAGAATGTGCAAGATAAAGAACAAGTGATATATTACATCATCCACCTTGGTGAGCTATGAGATAGGATATGCATACATAGAAAAGTTGTGCCTAGTAGTGGTCTTTGCAACCAAGAAATTGTACCACTACATGTTGAGCCATACGATGTATGTAATATCCAAAAAAAATCCTTTGTAGTATATGATGAGCAAGACATATCATAATACATGTACTACAAAGTGGATCATGCTATTGATAGAATTTGACTTGGAATTCATAAGCCAAAATTCCATCAAGGGATAAGTCATAGCTGATCAATTGGTTGAGGTGCCTCTTTAGAATAGTAGGCCTCTCACCATAGAACTTCTTGATGATGTAGTCTTCACATTATCAGAAGCACCCAAACTTGAAGAACCTAAAAATGAAGTTGACATGACTTTGTTCTTTGATGGTTCAAAGTGTGAGCAAGGAGGTGGTGTAGGGATTATGTTTTTCATGCCACAAGGTGCTCCAATGCCCTTGTCATTTAAGCTAGACTTCCCTTGCATGAATAACAACACCGAATATGAGGCCCTAATATTGGGTCTCCAAACAGCCATCGCTATGAAGATCAAAAGGCTAAATATCTTTGGTGACTCCCTCCTCATAGTCAACCAAGTCAAAGGACTATTTCAATGTAGGGATCCAATCTTGAAAGCTTACAAGGAGCTTGTTGACACCTATCTAGCCCAACTAGAATGGTATGACATCGAGGCAATCCCTCACATCAAATAGATTTGTAGACACTATGGCATCTTTGGGATCCTTGATCCCTCAGAATCCATCTATTGATTTCACTACCATTCATGTGAAAATGCTCTCGCACTCAGTGATGCAACATGAGGCTTTTGATAACAAAGAATCAGTCAACATGATTCATATAGAACCAGACCATGACTAGTTCTGTAAAGCCAAAGACTTTTTAAAGAAGGTACCTTGGGGGTCCTTGATCTCGTAGGGTCCTATGGAGAATGGTACCATCATTCACCACAAGGTTATTTCTCAATCTGCATTTGTGCACATCGAATCATAGGAGAAACAAGTCATCTTATCTATTGAGGTTGTAGCTTATCAGGATTGGCTATCCTAATTACAAGATTTCTTAAGACTTGGAATTGTCCCATAGGGACTATCGCATGCCAAAATATGAGCATTTAAATAGAAAGTGATAAGATATGTCTTTCTAGGAGGTATATTGTATCATCAAAGCTATGATGGAGTCCTCCTTCATTTCTTAGAGCCCCAAGAATTAGCTTGGGTAATTTTGCAAGCTCATGATGGTACATGTGGTGGCCACTTCAGTGGCATGGCCATTGTCAAGTGCATCCTTCGAATGGGTTATTACTGGCCCACCATGGAGAAGGATTGTTATGAGTATGTCAGGAAATGCATTAAATATCAACATCATGCAAATCTGATGCACTTACCATCTCAGGCCTTACAACCCATTCAGGTGGCTTGGCCATTTTCTTAGTGGGGTTTCAATCTAATTAAAAATATTTCTCCCCCATATTTGGCTGACACATGTTTATCTTAATGACCACTGAGTACTTCACCAAATGGGTGGAAGTGGTCCCCTTAACATCGATAATTGGACCATGAATTGTGGAGTTCATACTTCACAATATCATCTATCATTTTGGGGTCCCCTTAAAGATAATCTCGGATAATGGTCCATCATTCAAAAATAAAAATATGTGAGCTTTAATATCCAAATACAACATTCAACATAGTTTTGTGACACCATACTATCCATAGGAAAATGGGCAAGTAGAGGCCTCGAACAAGATAATAGTAGCCATCTTAAAGAATATGGTGAAAGAAAATCATAAGGATTGGCATCTATAATTACCCCTTGCATTATGGGCTTATAGGACTAGCATGTGGATGCCCACTAGGGCAACACCATTTTTACTTGTATATGGCATTGAGGCCATTATGCCCTTAGAGTTGGAAATTCCAACATTGTGCATCGCATTGAAAGAGTTCATCAATGATGACACTATGCAACAAGCTCACTTGGATCAGTTGACCCTTCTGGATGAATGTCGCATCAATGCTCTTGAGCATCTTCATATTTACCAGGATCATCTAACATGAGCTTATAACAATAAAGTCCACCTGAGAGACTTTAAGGTTGGGGATCTTGTGCTTAAATAGAACCAATAGAACTCAAATCTGCCCTGCATCTATGAGATAAATTTATGGCCAATTGGATAGGTCCTTATATCATCTTTGAGAAGATTGGACCTAGGGCATATCACCTAACATCACTAGAAGGTGTTGAGGAGCTAGAGCCTCTCAAAATTATTCATCTAAGGGCATTTCACACATAAGCACAATAAAACACAAAAACATTCAAATAAATCAAAAAATATCAAAAACATTCAAAAATTTCAAAATTACAAAAATAATAGAAAACTTAAAAATAAAAGGCTCCAAAGGCATCTTAAAGCCCTTTGGTCAAATCACAAAAGGCTCCAAAGGTATCTTAAAGCCCTTTGGTCAAATCACAAAAGGCTCCAAAGGCATCTTAAAGCCCTTTGGTCAAATCACAAAAGGCTCCAAAGGTATCTTAAAGCCCTTTGGTAAAATCAACAAAAAGGCTCCAAAGGCATCTTAAAGCCCTTTGGTCAAATCACAAAAGGCTCCAAAGGCATCTTAAAGCCCTTTGGTCAAATCACAAAAGCTCCAAAGGCATCTTAAAGCCCTTTGGTCAAATCACAAAAGCCCCAAAGGCATCTTAAAGCCCTTTGGTCACATCACAAAAAGCCCCAAAGGCATCTTAAAGCCCTTTGGTCAAAATCAAAAATAAAAGCACAAAAATAGTTTAAAGTCAAAAATTTCAAAAACATTCAAAATAATCAAAACTCAAAAACAATTGAAAGCATTAAAAATACAAAAACATTTGCATTTGGCATTTGCATCCATTAGTTGCATTGCATTAGGCATATTGCATCCATTGCATTTGCATTAGGATAGGTTGTGTTCACAATCTTACAAATGACACCACGTTTGTACCTCAATCATGCATCTTCAAAATCCATCATCATCCATAACCCATGTGTGTAACTATGTTTTTCAACACAACCCCTCCTGTTGCTATAAGGAATATACTAGGGTTTTTCGGTCACTCAACCATACCTAGTGATTTTATCAAATTTTGTAGAAAGCTATCTTCACTAGCATAAGATGAGGTCTAGTTTTGATAGTACCTAGTATATTTCAGAATCCTATCACTAATCAAAACACTAAAATCCTAGTTGGAACAAGGGAAATATGAATGCTACAAAGTGGTACTAGGCATCCTAAGTGAAAGGTTTCTACTTGCTCACCTTGTGATGCGCATGGTCTAGGATTTTGATCATTGGCAAAAGGACAAGCTCCCCCTACCCAAAGAAATCCCTTGCTTTCATCAAAACAAGCAAAAATCTTGAAACAAAGCAAAATTCAAAAGAAAATAAATAGTGATTATCATCACTACATAAATCCCTTGCTCAAAAGAAAATAAAAATTCAAAATAAATAGTGATTTTCATCACTAAAGCATGAGCAAGTATCCCAAATAAATGTGAAGAAAATAAGGGGGTGAAGAGCTTGAATCCTTGGAATGGTCGATCTCCACAAACCATTGAGTGATCCCTAATACAACAATGGGCTGCATGAATCCCCCTGGCATTAGGGTAAGCTCTAAGCAATTTGTAAAAAGGGCTAGCTTTAGGTGTCCTGTATCACCTAGTGGTCTAATCCAACTGAGTCCAACTTAGGATCAGGATGAACATTTGAGGATCCCCAATACAACAATGGGCTGCATGAATCCCACCTGGCATTGGGGTATGCTTATGTTTTATCTAATATATTCATTTGCACACATAGGGATAATGAGTATCTAGGTCTTCATAACAAAAACCTTATCTTTCAGGAGTCTTGTATGGTCAGTATACAACTTTTGATGGAGTAACTAGGGTGTTTGAGTCTCATGGAAAACCTCAAAAATCCCTTAATAGCAACAAATCATGTCATCAATCAAATCATCAACTTTCTTTAGGAGGTTTTGTTCATTAAATGATGTGCATGAAATAGGATAGATACCGGATAAATATCAGTAATGAATTTAGATGACCACTGACTATTTTGGGTATATCTTTTAATTTACAAAAGCTTATAAAGAAAGTACATACATATCACATCATCTCATCTCATATAAGATGTTTAAATGATTAATTCTTATTATAAGAGTTATTATTTATTCATGATTGTTATACATTCTATGGTGTCACCCATTAGATTTTTGAACTCATATCACATGCATTCCTTATGTTTTAAGTGATTAAAGCATACATGTTCATTTACATTAGATCATCATCATAGTGCATGTAAACATATTGCATTTACCATATCATAACAACATAAGTTAGATGCATACAAATAGATCAAAAATTAAACATGCATTTAACAATAACACTGCATCCATATATGCATACATCATCAAGTAATGCATCTATACATATAGATCATATCATCTAAGCATACATCTATCATCTAGCTAGAGCATGTAAATCAATACATCACATCATATAGCATAAAATCATAATATTGCATCACATAAACATAAAAGAAAAACATATAAATACACATAATGAGTCTCAAAATTGATATCATATATATATGTGTGTCAAATAAGTACATAAGGGTACAAAATTACCCATAGGCTACAACTATGTAGGTCATCTAACCTTACACTCAAAAATAAATCTAGAACAATAAAGCCATCAAGCTAGGCCTGTGCCCCTACCTCACCTCCACCCTTGGCTCTATCCTTGTGAGAATGGTGGGAGCTAGTCCCCATAATCCTCTCTGTATGGGTCCTGGTCCTCTAGCTAGGTTAGATCGATGACTACCCTGATGTACTCTACATGCTCTGTTGTGACCCCCTATTGTAGGTCTCTCTCAAGGAATGGCACCTAGCATCAGGATCTACATCTGTAGAGATGCGATGTAGGCAGCATATCCTATGATCTAAGCATCTTAATCCTCTAGGAGACCTTGTAGGCGCTTCACTTCTACACCTGGATCCAAACCTATAGGCCCCTGTACAGTAGGAGTAACTGGCACAATCTATCCCTGAGTAGCATCCCTCTTGGTAGTAAGCTGATCTATCCTGATCTGTGTCGAGTCTATCTATGTCTGGAGGGTGGTCCTCTCCTCCTCAAATCTCTTGACCTATGTCTTGAAGCCCAATAATAGTAGAGTCCCACTACAAGATCTAAATCTGAGCTACCTGAAGCTTGACCTCTACGCGGTGCAGTTGAGCTCAAAGAGGAGACTCCTGCTCATCTAGAGCTAACTCCTCCTCCTCCTTAGGAGAAACCTACTCCTCTACCACCTACTACTCTATGGCCTACCCCCAGTCCTCTATCTGAGCCTACACTCGATGCCCATCAGGATCCTCCTCGATAGCTACCTCATCTCTATCTCGACCTAAGCTACTACCACCATGCCATAGTCGTGTGACCCACCACTAGGTATATGCCTCTGTCACCCCAACATCTACTATGCCAACATCCACTATTGGAGGATCATCATCCTCTATAACTATTGTAACTCGGGGTAGTGGAAGATCCCTCTCTGTAGTGATCCACCTATACAAAATGGGCTCTAGAGGTACATCCTATTGTAGGCCATACTATCGAAGCACCCAAGAATAGTGGAAGAACTCCCTGATGCCACCCTTGTGACCGATAACCCATCGGTCATGCCTAGTCTAAGCTGTGAATCTATCTACCTCTGCCCAGGTGGGGCACTCATGATAGGGCCTCCAGATAATATCCTTGGCCTGCAGGCTAGTCAAAGATGTTGTATAGTGAGACAAGCTCCCCTACATGGCATCGACTCTTGTGCTCCTCATGATCTCAAGGCCACCTACCTCCATAGCACTGAGCCACATCTGCTATAGCAGTAATCTCAATAGGTAGTCCTCCTGGGTGGTCCACCCTGATGTGCTCCCATCCCCAGATCTAGAGGAGCAGGCTACAAGCAATGCTGGCTCATCCCCATTACTGAATCTTGTAGAGCTCATCATAGCACTGAGCCAAAAGTGCACTCCCCCAAGCCATGATGATGGGCTCCATGCTATCCATCAAGTCCTGGACCATAGCTAGGAGGTTCCATGGGAACCTCACTCCAGAGTAGTCAGGTAAAAGCATGTTACATATAACATGCATCAAAACTGCCTATCATCGAGAGAAGACATTCTCCCGGTACCACCGATCCATAGAGATCCCACCATGATGACAGTCACCAAATGTTGCAGCTACATGATCCCAAAAACCCTCGCAAAGACTGCATCTCTGGCATCAGTAGGAGAGGACACAATGGGGACTCCATCAAAAGGGATCCGAAAGATCCTGTAGACATCCTCCGGAGTGATGGTCATCTCACCAGTAGGGAGATGGAAGGTGTTAGTCCTAGAATCCCACCTATGTGCTAAGTGTATCGCTCCAAATTTTTCGCATCCCTACCTTCAGGCTATAGGATCCGCGCCCGAAAGGAGGATGGGAAAAGGATGTCACGATACCTCGGACTGAGAGGACTTTGTGAAGGTCCCGCCTCTCAAGGGAGGTGTATTTTGGTGATTTTTTGACGGATGGTGGGTTCACCAGGAAACATTTGGCGGCAGTTTCCACGCCTAGGTTTTGGAATGTGTTTAGATGAGTTCGTTTTAATCTTAAGCATTCATGTCCTAGGTTTGGCCGAATGAATCTAAATTAAACTACATGAAAATGCAACTTTCATGAACATAGCAAACAGATTTGAAAGTAGAAAACAGAGAATTTTATAGAATGACAATGAAGAATACCTGATCCGGATGTCTGAAGAAGATTTTGACGTTTGAAGCAGTCTGGATCGCCTGTAATCTGACAGAATCATTTGAGATCTGACGAATTCGTCAGAACGAATTCGTCAAAGACCTACAAAACAAAAAACAGATGCAAAATACAAGAAATTCTACTATGCTAACAGAGGCAAATTACACCAAATAATAAAATGAATACTGAGCAATAGTTTAAAATAGCAATCCTAGCCAATTTTTGTATTTTAACAACAAATCATGAACTTAATGTGCAATCTAAGCTAAATGGGTGAACTCCAAATGCAAAATAATATAAACACTGAGTAAATGATCTAATTTGCAGCATAAAATGACAAAGAAAAGGTTGAGAAAAGCAAACTCCAGCAACTGATTGCCTCGATGTGGACTGCAATCGAGATCGTCTCGCATCAGTACGAAATTGTCTCGCATTTGACGGGATCACCTCCGATCTGAATAGGTTCGTCGGCAACGATGGATGCTGGCTTCAACTGAAAATTAGTGATGTACCTGCAACAAAATTGCTATGGGACTAGTGCAAAAGCAAGATTAGGATGTTTTGACGCAGAGGGAATCACTTTGCAGAAAATTTCAGCCAGGGGTTGGGGAGGGAAAATCTTAGAGATTAAATAGGCTTAGGGGGAGTAGGTAGGAGGTTGGAGATCATCCCAATTTGGGAGATCTCCAATGGGGGAGGGTCCCAATGACGCAGACACGCTTCTGCCCAGATTGGAGACCCGTTGGAACAGATTCCAACTATGCAAATTTAGTTTTGCGACAAGATCATCTGGACGTCCTAGTCTAGACGAAATCGTCAAATCTGGGGCGATATCGTCTGATCGGCGACGATATCGTCAAACGGTCAAAACAACCTCTAAAATTGGCATGAAAAAGGGGGAAACGGAATACCCGACGGTTAACGGGTGGTTTGGGAGGTTAAATTTGATTTTAAAATTATTTACTAAGGTGAATGTAAATTTTATAATTTTACTGCACCAATTTTAGGGTGCTACATTTTGCCCCCTCTTTAGCGAATTTTTCAAAGAAAATGCGTTAAAGATGAGTTCTTCTCGATCTACGAGAAAGCAAAAAATTATACCCATTTTTAGGCGACGATTCTTGGTCGAATCGTACGACAGCTTACTATGGTGCCCCCTCCGTGTTTTTACCCAAATCGAATGTTTGAGGTAAAAATGCGGAAAAGCAAAAAATTATTGTTGAATAAAATTAAGAAAAATAGGGTAAAACCCTAATTCATTTTTATTGTTCATTTTCTAGTTTTTAGAGCTCTGAAGAAAAAATGGTGGAGACGACGCACAGATCTGCAGAGGTCCGACGCGGTCTACGGGTAAGAGCCTAGACTTAGCTAGAACTGATTTAATTTGATTTTACATGCTTTTTAGGTAGATTTTTAGGTGAATTTGGAGCATCACGGCCGTTTTTGGCCGTCGACGTTGTCGGGACGAAATCGTCCCGATTTCGACGAAATCGTCTCAATTTCGGCAATTTCGCCCGAGGGCAAAATCGACGAAAGGGGGACGATTTCGTCAATTTAGAGACGATTTCGACAAGCGAGATCGGAGACGATTATGCTCAAATTTGGGACGATATCGTCCAATAGTGGGCGATATCATCAATTACATGAAATTGATCTTTAAGTTGCATTATTAATTACTGGAATTGTTTATTAATGATTGTTTGTTGTTTTGTTGTTTATGTTTGCAGAGAGGATTACTAAAGAGCAGGGAGTGGAAATATGGAGGTTTGAGAGATGACTTGGCCACTCTGACACGAGCAGAGCGAGATCGGCACAGGCCGGCTTACAGCATGTGGCGGAGATGCCACAAGTATCCATGGACATGGGGCTTCTAACAGCCCTAGCAAAGAGATGGTATCCGGGTTCTTCCTATTTTTGGTTATCGATAGGGGAGATGGCTCCCACACTAGAGGATGTATGGAGGATTCTGAGAATCCCCATACAAGGACGGATGATCACTCCTGCGGCCAATCAGGGCCACGCTATGGGACGACTGTGTGGTGACCTAAGCTTCACCCTAGAGAAGGGCGAAGTGAATATCGAGGCACTACACCAGATGCCTGGGGCATCCAGACTCACACGAGTACTAGCTAGAGTGGTTGGTGGACTTCTGCTGTGCCACCAGAGTGGGTGCAGGGTACCATGGATGCTCGTAGATGTGATCTACGATATGAGAGACCATGGGTACAAGTTTTGTTGGGGCAGCTTTGTTCTATGTCGGTTGTACAGGATCCTATATGGGGTCATGTACAAGGGCGAGCGATGTCTGGTGATGACATCGCTCCTACAAGTTTGGTGCTAGGAGCACATTGCAGTGCGGAGGCCGGTAGGGCTTCCACTGACAGGGGTGGACGGGGAGAGGCCCCGAGTCTTCTACTGGTGGCTCCGGAGAGGGTCACAGTGGCGGATCGACCTACCGATGTCCCGGAGGCTACTAGATGACCTAGTCCCGGACCAGATCACCTGGAGGCCATGGAGAGGGCACCCAGGGTGGGCCGAGGATGGACAGGAGCTGGCTCGCATCAGGCGAGTCTGCTAGCTATTGATGGAGAGAGGAGAGGTGGAGCTCCACCGCTATGACCGAGTTTTGAGATAGTTCGGTCTATAGCAGGGGATCCCATCTCTGAGGGACTACGAGTTTTCTCGGACTGTCTAGGATAACACCACGGTTAGCGGGGCTCCTGACATGCAGCGCTTCTGGAGCCAGGACACGAATGATGCCCCCATCCAGCCAGTGGATGGGGATGATGCGGGGGTAGTCGATGGCTACGATGCCTGGTACGTAGGCATCTGCCCTCCTCGGATGACGAGGGCACAGGGTCCGATCCACGCGGTTGTGCGTCAGATAGGGAGGCGGTGCCAGGCAGCGATAGAGGCGGCATAGGGTCACGGCGGGAGAGAGCAGAGGAGGCCACAGGCATAGGAGAGGCCGTGACAGCGGGAGAGGAGGGAGGAGAGACCCCCATCTCCACAAAGAGAGAGGCCACCATCGCCCGATAAGGGTAAGGGCATTGACACAGGAGAGAGCAGCGAGACGATGACTCTCCGGACAAAGAATATCCGTATCTAGACACAGGTGCAGACTCTGCAGGACGAGGCTGCACGACATCGAGCTGAGGTGACACAGCTCAGAGATGAGATTGCATGCCTCAGGGCATGGGGCGGAGGGGCGAGCACTCAGGAGCTGATGCGTTCGGTTGCTTAGACCGCATTCTACCAGGGATCTATTTTTAGATGGTGCCCGAGGGCCAGAGGGTGCCATTGCCGGCGCTATTACAGATTCGATCAGGATAGGGTCATCGAGGAGCTCATCTCGATCGACGATGAGGACTTGCAGTACCACACATACTGCGATGGGGCCACCTCGTCCTCCACAGGACGGGGGAGGAGATGAGGCTGAGAGCTCGAGGGGCTCTCGAGACACTGCTCGGAGGACATTTGATTGAGTATGCCAAGATATAGATTGTGGCATACCAATCTAGCTGATATGATGTACATATATTTTTGAGATATATAAGATGAGATATTTTTGATCATATGACTTGTGTCTTGTGTATGTTTATGATGCTTTTATGTTTTGATTGATTGATTTGATAATTGGATGTAATTATGTCATTGGAAATATTATAATTTTGAATGTCATGCTATAAAATTTTAAATGAAATAATCTGATGTAACAAAGTGTTTGTTTGTGATGCAATAATTTTGATAAAAATAAAAGGGGACTTTTAACAATAATTTCAAAGGACATTGTCGCTATTATAGACCATTTCATGGAGTCGCCGCTCACTCGGTCGTCAAGCTAATCCCATTTATAGAAATATTGTTAAAAAGGAAAAGAGTGCTTAAGAGACTGTCTTAAGACTTTGGTGTGATAGTGCAAATGATGATGATGATGGTTGGTTTGTTTTCAGATTTTCATGAAAAATATTATGCATGAAATATTTTTAAAATGATTTTTGCTAGGCATAAATTCCTAAGTGTGATAAAATTTGTGAATAATTCCTTAGGAATTATACCATCATTGCAAAGTTGAAGGTTGACATAATGACATAAAAATAGTGAAAAAATGGGTTTGCTTTTGAAAAGCATAATTTGTGTAAAATAAAGTCATATGGTTTTTATGATTTTTGATAAAATGGGGAATAAAAATTGTTACAATGGTTTGCGCTAGGCATAGAATATGTAGGTATAGACTTATACCATCATCACGAAAATCCAAAAAAAAAAGTTTTATTGCATGATTGATTTTTGATGAACAGAAAAGATGAAAATGAGGACTTGCGCTAGGCATAAAATTCCAATTTTGGTTTTGAAACTATACCATCGTCGCGAAAGTCAACCAGATATATATGATTTGATTTGTGTAATTTGGAAGAAATTTTTGATTTTTCTATTCTATAGTTGTCTTTGTGAAAAATAATTGTACTTGATTATTCCAAACAAGTTGCAAAAATAATATTTCAAAGTATTTTGAAGACAAAAGTTAGATTTATAAGGAATCCCATGTGCATATGTGCATTCATTTCCGATCTTGATTTATCATAATGATAGACAAAATCTCTCAAATACAAATGTGTGTGCAATTGCATTGTTCATTTATCAATTTTGAGCAAGATACTATGATGCAAGTGATTTGAGGAAACCAAATAAATGTTCATTAACCATGATGTAGATGCATATAACCATATTAGACTACTATGTAGGTCAGATTATCAAGAGCTAGCTAATCCATAAGCAGACATAGGTCTGTAAAAAAGAAGGTCACTAATGTGACGGACATATCGCCACGCTAGGAGTTACCCAAGGCCAAGCAGGTTGGGCACAAACCACCTGTTATGGGGCTTACCTCACAGTTTTCAAATAATTGAGAATTCCAGGGATTCAAGCTCATCAACCCTTCTTTTCTTTTCAAAGGGTAGGGAAAGGGATTTTATTGCTTTCTTGCTTTCTTTTGAACTTTGCTTATTTTTCTTTTTGTATTTCTCTATTTTGCTTGATAATGCTTGGAACATTGCTGAAATAACATTTTTCTTTTCTCTTTTTTTTTCTTTCTTGAATTTTTCTTTTCTTTTTCTTTTTCTTTGCTAGGGATACTTGCTCGGATTAGTTGTAGAGCAAGGGATTTTTATTTTGGGTAGGGGTGAGCTTGTCCTTTTGCCAATTCTCAAAGATTCTAGACCATGTGCATGATAGGATAGCAGGGGAAAATTTTCACTCAAGAAATCACTTCTACTATGTAGCAAAACATGGAAATTACAAATATAATCATTTTATTGTGAAAAGATGTGCTTGGTTTAGATAAATAACAAGATCAATTCTCTATGCTCAAACTTTATTTAATTGAATTTTGTGAACTTTGATATAAGAGAGATTAGTAATCATGCTAGATAAAATCAAGATATTTATTGTTTTGTGAGTGTGCAAGTGAGGGATTCAAAATAAATGCTAATTTATCCAAAATAAGTTGAAACATATAACTGCAATAATTGTAAGAAAATATATATAAACACTTTTGAGAAGTTTTGAGAATGTTGACTCTCTCTTTCTTCTGTATATTGTTTTGGTTTCGAAAGAGTCAAGCATATAGTTGTTTTTAGATTTTTATTTTGATTTTAGTTTTTGAGCAAAAGGAACTTAACAAGTGCTTTAAATAAATGCAATAGATAGTTTTTGAAGATTTTTGGAGATTTATGAATGTTTTTGGTGTTTTTGGATTTTTATAAATTGAAAGAAATACAAGATAATGATTTTAAACAAACATGGATGAAATGACCAAATTTATGCATAGTAACGTTTAAGGTGCAAAATATTCATGGGTTCTTTAAGTTCTTTACCATCTAAGGTAGATAATTTATATGCTCCTGATTCAAATTTAGCAGTAATGATGTATGGTCCGAGCCAGTTGGGCTCAAATTTACCTTTAAGTTCTTTGGTTGCATTTGTATTTTTTTTATTTTCTTTTAGAACAAGGTTGCCAATCTCAAAGGATCGATGATGAACTTTCTTAGCATATGATCTTTTAAGCTTGTTTTGGTAAGCACGGAGATGCTCCAAAGCATTGATGCATTTTTCATCTAGGAGTTCTAGCTGACTGAGTCTGCTAGCATGATATTCATCTCCTACTTCGGTATCTTGAAGTAGCAGAGCCAAAGAAGGAACTTCCAATTCAAATGGAAAAACTGCTTCAGCACCATACACCAAAACAAATGGTGAAGTTCCCGTGGGGGTTCGAACACTAGTTCGATAGGCCCACAAGGTCGGATATAATTGAATATGCCAGCCACGGCCGCTTTATTGACTAATCTTTTGAGAATTTTGATTAAATTTTTGTTAGAAGCTTCGCTTGACCATTACCCTGAGGATAATAGGGGGTGGACCAGCGATGTTGAATCTTATATTTTTGACATAATTTTTTAACATGTTTATTTTTGAAAGGAGTTCCATTGTCAGAGATGAGATTTGTAGGAATTCCGAACCTGTAAATGATTTGATTAAAAATGAATTTAGAGACCTGTGAGCCAGTGCAAGAAGCTAAAGGCATAGCTTCAACCCACTTCGTGAAATACTCAGTGGCAGTTATGATGAACTTGTGTCCATCAGATGACACAGGATTGATTTTACCAATAATATCCAAGCCCCATTTAGAAAAGGGCCAAGGAGATGAAATAGCCTACAACTCTTGTGCAGGCACATGGACAAGGTCAGCATGTTTTTGACACTTGTCGCAATGGCGCACATACTCATGTGCATCCATTTCCATGGTAGGCCAAAAGTATCCTATCCAAAGGAGCTTTTTAGCAATGGCACTACCACTAAAGTGTCCTCCACAAGATCCATCGTGGGCTTCACTCAAGGCTGATTTAGACTCTTCTAAGTTTAAACATCTTAATAGGATACCTTCAAAAGATCTCCTATATAAAGTATTGCCAATTATTACAAATCGACTTGCTCGTCGACGTAAAACATAGGCCTTATATGGGCGCAGTTTATCATCTCGGGTTTGATAAACTTCATTAATTTGGTTTATAACTAATTAGGAATCCCCAAAACTAAAAGTTTTAATTTTAGTGCTAGAGCCTCTAATCCAAGGATTAGAGCTTCATACTGATGTTGGTGAAGCAAGGTCGGTTGAAGGGAGGAATAAGATGTTTTGCGAAGATATTAAAATAATACCCCACAGCCCCACTCATGCATCGGGCTCCATCAAAGTATAAGGACCATTGTTCAACAAGGTCTACCTCTAATTGAAGGCATTCATTAGGAAACTCGATAATGAGGATGAGTAGACTCTAAGGTGCGGCGCTAATTGATCGCTATGATTTGACCCTTAAGACTTTTGTCCTATGAATGTGAGATCAAACTCACTTAGAGCAAGAACCCACTTGGTTGTGCGACCCGATAAATAAGGTCGACTCATGAGATACCTTAAGGGATCGTATTTAGCAATGACATACGTTTTTTGACTAAGCATATAATGTCATAATTTTTGCGTAGCAAAAACGACTGCTAGACATAGCTTCTCTAACGCTGTATAGCGGGTTTCATAACTGATGAAGGTTCGGCTAATATAATAATTAGCACGTTCTCATTTTTCATCATCGAGTTGAGCTAACATAGCTCCTAAGGCAGAATCTGAAGCAAAAATATAGAGGAGAAATGGGCGATCAAATTTAGGCGGTGAAAGCACCGGTGGGTTAAGGAGATATTGTTTGAGAAGTTCAAAAGCTTCTCTACATTCTGTGTCCCAATTGAAAGGGACATCCTTCTTAAGAAGTTTGAGAAAAGGACCAGTTTTGTCCGCCAGCTTATCAATGAAGCGACGGATAGCTTGAAGTTTACCCTGTAAACTTCGTAATTCAGATATATTAGTAGGTGCGGGCATATCGGTGATAGCCGCAATTTTGAGAGGGTTAATTTCGATACCACGTAAAGAAACTAAAACCCCCAATAGTTTTCTGGAATTAACTCTGAATATACATTTTGCTGGATTTAATCGAATGAGATATTCTCATAATCGATTAAAGACTTTTCGCAAATCATCCAAATGATGATCTTCAATAAGAGAGCGAGCTATAATATCATCTACATAATCATGTAGGATATCATGCATCATATCATGAAAAATGTAGGTCATAGCTCATTGGTAAGTTGCACCTACGTTCTTTAAGCCAAATGGCATCACTTTCCAGCAAAAGGTACCCCAAGGGGTAATAAAGGCTATTTTAGCCTGGTCTTCAGGAGCTATCCGAATTTGATTATAACCGGAGAATCCGTCCATTAAGGACATCATCCCACTTTGAGATGTATTGAGATCCATTCAGCATAATCAATAGCTTGTATAAAGATAACATTCAGGAGTTTTTCTAACTCCCCTTTGACTAGCAAAGCCACTTTGGGATGCATTTTTCTAAGTTTTTGTTTAACCGGTTTAGCATCCGGATGGACCACTAGATGATGCATGACTACGGAAGGGTCTAGACTTGGCATATCTTCATATGTCCAAGCGAAGACATCTTCATACTCTTTAAGGAATGCAATGTATTGTTCTTGTTTTTCTGGACTTAGTTTTGCTCCAATATTGATTATGTGAGGATTGTCCTCAGTTCCAATGTTAATTTTAATGACATTTTCTACCTCCATGTGTAGATCTCTTTCAAAATTAGGTGGGGCGGGTGAAACGCCCAATTCTTGTAATTCTTGTAAGGTTAATTTAGATAATTCATTCTGAGGATCAGTGGCCTCAATTTGGGCTATAGTTGGTATAGAACCATCAAAATAAAACCCATTGTGTAACATCTCTTCAACAGAGACATCATGGAAGATATCTCCTTCCAACTCTTCATCGGGGTCAACAATCATTTCAGGGTATGCTATGGATAGCATGTTGCATGAAAATGACTGATTATTAAGAGGCAAATCAACATGCCTATCCAAATAATCTTGATAGCATATGAGGTGATCATCATCCTCAAAAGGAAAGGGTTGTCCCTTACTAGGAAATAGGCCCACACCACAGCGGGCAGGCCACGGTTCTACCTCGAAAGGTTCTTTCATGCCATTTTGGAAAGGTCCTAAGCCTTTCCCTTCATATCCCATTTTAAGCATCATGGGTTTAGCTTTAATATAATCATTGGTAAAATAACACCGAGCATATCCCTCATGATGAGTTTTGATATTCCGAGGGATTCTTCCCCAGTCATATCCTTTATAAATGAAGGCACAACTCCCGACTTGGTAAGTACTTCCCATAGGTTGTGGGAGGCCCAAAGTACGAGGAGATGGCGGCAATTTATTTAAAAGGTTTGAATCTTGCATGAAAGCATTCATTTTTTCTGATATTAAGGTTGTAGATAAATCTAGTAATAGTTCATCAGAAAGGGCATAAGATGTAGAAGGTTTATTACCTATGTCTTGAGATGTGGAAGGTATGATAGATGTGTCTAGAGGTTTTGAATTTGTAGGGATAATAGTTGAAGGATTGGTTGTAGACTTAAGATCTTTTTGAGGTTCTAGAAGAATTTGTTTAGAGGGTTGTTGATCTATATAGGAGGATGAAGTTAATGGAGGGGAACTAGGTGAAGTTATGGGTTTATGTTTCATAGTTTTAGATGAAAAAGAAGAACTAGGATGTGTGGATGACAGAGTCGGGCAAAATTGCACTCCAAATGGTTCTGCCAAAGCACACATATCAAAAGGTCTAGGGTCACCATGAATAGTGACCAACTGATTTTTAAACTCAAATTTAACACATTGGTGTAAAGTTGATGGGACCGCTCGCATGGCATTGATCCAAGGGCGACCCAAAAGTATATTGTAGGATGCTGGGCAATGTACAATAAACACGGTTGTTTCTAGGGTTCTAGGACCAACTTGCAATGGGAGGGTGATAACTCCACACGTTTCTTGTGTTTCATCATTAAAATATTTGATGATCATATCAGTTTTCTTCATTTCATCACTTCTAAAGCCAAATCATTGGTAGAAGTCAAAGGTGCAAATGTTTAGAGATGAGCCATTATCAATCAAAACTCTTTTGACAGCTACATCTCCAATTAAAGTAGTAATGTATAAGGGATTGTCCTTATGTAAACTGTGTTGTGGGATATCTTTATCCTGGAAGTCAATACAATCAATCTCTCGAGTGATGATCGTATTGGCCATAGCTTCAGGTTGAATGTTTTGAGGTACCATCATTTGGCTCAATGTAAGCATCAACTCATCCCTATGGGTGGGAGAGGATCTCAATAAATCTAAGAGGGAAATTCTGGCCGTAGTGTTGGAAAATTGCTCATTAATGCTGTAAGGGGGTTTAGGTTGGATATTAGGAGCATGATTCCCTTTATGGGGGTTTTTTAGGAAGAATGGAGCTGATCCATCATTCTGGTTTGGTTCTTGTTGAGAGTTTTGAGCTTGTTGTCGAGTAACGACTCCAATGGTACCTACGATGTTATAGTGAAGACGTTGAACTGGTCTCGGTTGAGAATTTATGGCTTGTTCATAAGGAAGGACTATATTAGAAGAAGGTCAAGTAGTGACTCTTCTAGGAAATGGTTCTTCTGGAACCATAGCATCTGTGACAGGTTGAATAGGATCTGATTCATTTTTAGAACTATTCGATTGGTTTGAAGTAATGTCTAGTTCACTTTCACTATCTGATTCTATATCACTAGAATCAAAAGTTTGAAAATTATGTAAGGGCCTGGTCGTAACTAGGGATAAGGTCGTGTCAAATATTTGAGAATCCTGAACTGGTAATTGTCCGCTAATGGTTCCTACATATCGGGTAGGAGGGGGAACATTATGATGTTCGATTTGATTGGCCACCTCTTTACCATGTCTTGGTAAAGGGTGTTGAAATATGTCTAAAGTTTGATTGGCGTTTTGATTTTGATTTTGGGGAATGGTCTTTTGAGTATTATTAGGAGGGTTTTGTTTAGGTTGGAAGGCTTGCACTTCCATTTCATTATTGTCAATCAAATCTTGTATTTTATGTTTCAATATCTTACAAGCGTTGGTAGAATGTCCGGGTCCTCTATGGAAATCACAGTGCAAATCAACTCTATATCCGGGTATACTTGGGTCAGGTTCTCGGATAGCAGGTAATTGGATCAAACCTCTTTCGAGTAATTGAGGTAAAATAGTTGACAAAGGTTGGTTTAATCTAGTGAATTCTCGAGGAGGCTTGTCAGGGGGTTTCAATATGAATTTTTGTGTTGTCTTCGTTGCATTGATATTAGCAACATTTCTGCTGTCAGTGACTCCGTCACCGACAACCTGTTTGTTTTTATATTGATTTTTGGATGTTTTCTCATCATCCTTCTTCCTAAGTTGGCCTCTCCTAATGAGGGCATCTTCTACTCTTCGAGCTAAATCTATAGCTTGATCGAAGGTAGTTAGGGTAGCGGTTGATAGCTCATAAGATAGTTGTTCTTGTAAATTGTTGATGAAAATGTCCAACATTTCCCTATAGGGTAGCACAAAGTGCAGTTTTCCTATCAATTGCCTCCATCTAGCTAAGAAATTGGCAAAGCATTCATCCTTATCTTGTTTTAAATTGTATAGGTCTTTAATAGTTACATGCCTCTCGATGTAGGCACTAAATTGATGGACAAATGATTCAATTGCTTTCTTCAAAGTTTCTTAAAGAATGAGTGGGCAATTGATAGTACCACTCTAATGCCATTCCACCTAAACTTTTGGGGAACATTTTTAGTAATAGCAAGTCGTCATGCGATATGTCATGACATGCTATCCTAAACATGCAAAGATGCTCTATGGGATCTTCGGTTCCTTTATATATAGGTAGAACAGGCATGGGAAAATGTTTAGGGTATGGTTGAGCTACAACTATGGGATCCAAAGGTTGACTACAGATCTCTCGATAATTATACGAGGGACGGTAGGGATCTATCTGGTCCATACGTGAAGCTAATTGTTTCACCATGGCTTCCAGATTACTAGTTTGCCCCCCATATTGGTTTGGTAGGGCATTGACATAAGTGTTATGGGCATATGATGGAGGAACATGCAGGTTAGATGCCATGTTACTGTTGTGTAAAGTATTGGTAGGAAAAGTATTATGGAGGAATTTTGAAGCTGTATTATGTTGTATTCCAGATTGTTGAAAGTTTGTATTTGGCTTTGTTTTAGGTTTCTGTTTATTTAAAGCATTTTGCTCAATAGTTTGGTGGAATAAAGTAGTGAAGGGAATTTTCTTTTGTGCGGGAGTGATTTTAGGTTGAGTAACAGGTTCCTTAGGAGGTTGGGTAACCTGTTGTTTTGACATGCTTTGGGCTATAGTGACCATATCCGTATTAGATGGTCCACCCTTGTCACTTTCTTGATCAATGAAAGACAAGGGATTAGTCTGCATATTGCACATATATTAGTCTGCAACTTGTCGCTTTATTCATTTTCCTTCCCTCATCAACTTGTCATTTTATGGGGTAGTCATAATATTAACAATCATAATCAAAATTAGCAAAAGATAACTCGATCATGTCAAAATTGTGTTCATCTTACGAATCATTGCCAACAACTATCATAAGCTTACCATTTTTTGGGAAAAAAATCAAATATGATAGTTAAGTTTGTAGCTCTCCTCCTTTTGGATCTATAGTTGCACTGAATCCTATAATAGCATTGAAGCTACCCGATCGTCTGATGGATGTGTGCAAGATTTCACAAATTTAAGCCTTCCATCTTATTGGAAGCAATGATTCTAGGATGTGTGCCTTCTACATAACTTGGGTATCCAATGTTGATTAGATCAATGATCATCACATAACCTACAATGTGGCCCTAGGTGGTCTATTTTTGCTCTACGTTGTGTTTTCCCATAATGCATCCCAAAAAGGGGTATCTATAGACACCTAAAATGTATTATGTCTAGAAAAATACTCATATGGACACATTAAAAGATGATATGAATGATCTTGGACCTTTCCAAGAGCTAACAGTGGTCCTAACCACTCAAAAATGGTAGTTCTAGCCCATTCAGGCTTAGCCACTATCAATCAGAGTGGCTGCCACACCTGGCCGCTCAAGTTGAGAGCAGCCACACCTAGTCGCTGCTCTAGACAATGACTAGGATCAAAATATAGATTGGCCATGAATACAAGCCCAGGTCATGTAGTCTGACTACACCTTGCATTGCTTATGAGCGGATTTTGGCATGGAACTCCCAGAGATCCTCTTGACTGCCCTTTCAATGTAAATTTATGACTGATACTTTTCCTCCAGGATGGTCAGTTGCATGCAAATTTGGATCTTGGCTTCTCCAAGAAGCCAAGATCCATATCTAGATATGAATCTAGGAGGTCTACACAGGGACTCTCCCAAGCAAAGCAAATGATCCACAAATATCAAAATTTTGTGTAGCAAAGCTCTAGCATATTGGAGAGAGATATTATACCCCTTGGAGGAGTAGCAAAGCTCTACCCGATATAGAGACAATCTCCAACTATGCAACCATTCAGATTTAATATTCTTCATCACCAACCAGTGTATCAGACAAAAGAGGTAACCCTTGAACATAAATTTGAGAAAGGAACTTAGTGCTACAACCCCTGGTGCATGAGGAGAGTTTCATTTTGTGGCCGTTGTTATTGACAGTGGCCTGCAAGCATAGCCTAGGGTTTCCAGACATTATTTTCCAAGTTCTAGCTTAGATATATTATTGCTTTTGATTTATTAATTAGTTTTAGCATAGATCTGATTTCTTTAATGCATTTGCATTGTTATTTCTTGAGATATACATGCATTTATCATTCAATTTTATTGTATTTTGATCTTATTATGCTCATATATCATGTTTATCAAAATTTCTAATAAGAGCCTCATCCAGAGAGGCTTCATGTGCTACTAATAGTGTTCTATTGTTTCTATGCACGTAGGTTACAGGTTTACAAGACCGATTCAAGGCATTCAACACATAAGATCCCTCTAAGAAAAATAAGGAGAAGGAGGCATCTATAAGCCCTCATACAAGTTTGTGTACGAGATTGGGAGGCCTGCGAAAGCACACCACCCCCTTGTGAGGGAACATCTTCACCATTATTCTGCTTGTATTTCATTGTATTAAAATTGGGTATCCCTCAGAGAGACCGATATGTAACCAGGATTTACAAGAATTAATAAAATATCTTTCGTTATTTGTCATTTCTATGTTATCTGTGCTTTATGGTCTTTCATTTTGATATAATATTGGAATTATATTAGGGGTGTGCACTTCCCGAGGTCGCACAAATAACATCACCATATTTTGACATAGATCCTTTAACATGTATACCTCTTCCTTTGTGCATTTTTTGCCCATTAATAATTTTTTTGCTTCAACAATCTCAATGTATCAATAGAACAAAGGTTTTTCCTTGATACTTAACTTCCTTGCATTGTCATTAGGATTGAATAAACTCTCTAAGACAATCAATACCCTTAGTAACTAATTAATTTTCAATTAATAAATCCATATTTGATGTTATCCCAATATTTATTCTTTCCTTCAGCATTTTTAGCTTTTGACTAAGAATTCTTTTTTTGCTAGAGAACAAGGAGTTGTACTCGAGTCCCCCACCTTGACAAATCATAACTCTCTTCTTTAGATCTTGAGATTTTAGAAATAATTTCAATTCTCATCTCAATTGAGTTGCTATAGCTAGAAACTTACATCATTTTACATAAATATCTAAATTCTTGATTTTTATGTTCTAGATCTTTTTGAATTTTCTATGTGAATACAAATATTCCAAAATTCAATATCCTTCTTGACATTTTCCTATAGCATCCTTCACAATAACAAAAATTTGCCTCTACTATTTATGCATTGCATCTTAGTACAGTAATATTTCTAAAACATCGCACTACCATAGTCCACTTTACTAGATATGGATTGTTAGTTTCCTTCTTGAAGAACAAGTGCAACCACAAAAATTATATTAAATAGTTTATATGAAAGCACATTAATGTTATAAAATAAAGTAGATATTACCAATAGAAAACATTAAATTAAATCTTAATCATTATTTGAATCATACAATCAATATTTTCTTGTCAACTTCAACTAAACTTGCTACTTCCTCTAACCATAGAAAAGAGAATATAATTTCATGATCTTCAATTAAAACCCCTCTATTGGCTAGCCTATCTGCACATATTTTTCTTTCCCTTAGTGTATGTGTGAACCTTATTTATTCAAACTCTATATCAAGGTATTGAATTTCCACAATTATCTCTTGTATGTTTCATGGAGCCTTTGCTTTTCTAAAAATTGTATTTATTACTATGAGTGAATCACCTTCCATCCATACTCTATTCCATTTAATTTGCGTACATATTTTTAATCCTTCTAAAGCCACCCAAGCTTCAACTTAAATCCATTATTGAAAGAGTAATGAGACAAAATTTATCCTCTATTATTTCTAATTATTCCTCCTCCTATTGCTGGTCCTCGATTTCCTTTAGATGCTCCATCAAAATTCAATTTGAACAACTCCACATATGGTGGTTTCCACTTTATATTCTTTTTCTTCTTTTTGTTTCTCTTGTACCGAACATCTTAATTGCATTTTATGACTTGACTCCATATATCAAGGCTCTTTGTTTCCAAATTAGGGATTGGGTGACTTTATTGGGTTATTTTAGACTCCTCTATGGATAAACAAATCTTCCTTTTCATTACCTCTAAACTGCTTTCCTTTCCTTTAAATATGCTTTTATTCCTTTCTAGCCATACAGTCCAAAGTATTGTATCTTTTGGTATATTCCATATTGTTTTTAAAGCCTCACTTTTAAAAGTGTTATGCCATTGTTTTAACCATTCTTTAATTCTACCATTCATCACCATGTATTTACCAAACATATTAATAATCCATTGCTATAATTTCTAAACTCTTGAGCAGTATCCCAAGAGATGGTTTATACTCTCTTCCTCATTTTACATAGAACACATTGTGAGGAGCCATGAAAACCCCTTTTCATAAGGTTATCCCTAGATAAAATTCTTCTATGACCTACTATAAAAACAAATATTTTAACTTTAGGAAAGCTTGGGCTATCCTAAATATCTCTTCATATTCTTGTGATATTCCTATTTTGTTGGTGCTTTACATTATATCCACTTCTTGTTGTGAATTCTCCAAAGCTATTCAACTCCCAAATCAACATATCCTTAGCTCCCTTTGGAATAATCAATGTTGTTATCTTTCTACTCAATTGCATTTTATCATCAATGTCTTGTATATGTTGAGAAGTATTACATTATTTGATACATGCAAATGTACCCCCATGGTACCTTTATGGTACAAATATAAATACGTAATAGATTAAGATTGAGTCTTTAGTTTAGAGGAGTGATTTATATTTCCCCTTTCATGTAAGTGACAATGTGCAGGAAGGAAATTCACAGGTGTCATGTATGTAAGTGTGAAAATATGTAAAGTGAGGATGTGCATGTGTCTTAGATTAGGAATGCATTTATAAGTGTGCAAGCGTCATAGAGTCAAGTGTGCATGTAAGAATAGAATAAATATTATAGTATACAAGTGGCAAGATGATAAGCCAAAGGTCATGGGAGTTGTCATATGGAGATAAATAGTCAAGTACATGAAGAGTCATCTTCTATGTCTATATTATGGAGATAAATCTCCATACAATGTAACACGAGCAAAAATACAACAAGAGAAAAAGGAGAAACAGTTAATAATAAATCTTGTATACATATTTTGAGCAATTAATATTGTAAGTTTTCTTCATGCTTGTACATGAATGATTTTGATCATTTAAATTTATATTTGATTATTATATTGGCCTTGATATATATATTAGATTGCTAATATATAATTTTAATCTTAATTATTGATATTTTGACCTTTAATATTATGGCTTATTTATATTGGGACCTGTTGGCAGTTTTGTAATATACCACATTGAAGTATTTTTGATGAATTTTGATTGTAATGCCGCAAAATATATTAATATTAACAAACAGTATTTTGATCGATATAATATGTTGTAGTTATATTTTATTTTTCTTCTTTGTTTTTTGCATCCCTTTGGCTCAAAAATAATGGGTGTTTTAAGGAAAATGGTTGGGAGAATGCATTTGAGACTTTGGTTCGGATCGCCTGTAAAATAGTTGTAAAATGGTGTATATGAGAGCTTTGCTGAAAATTGTGTTCACCTCAAGTAATGGGTGAAAAGCACGTTTGACCTAGTTTGATGCGAACAGAAAAGAAATAAGATATAAACACTTCCAGTGAGTGTGATTCACCCCAATTAAGGAGTGAAACCTCTAGGTTCCCTTTGTTGAGATGAAGGAAGGAAAAGAATCAAGTTTCAAAATTGCTAAGTGTCAAAGTCATATGAAGTAAATATGCAAAAGAAATGGCATTTGCCCCAAAGGAGGGGCAAAAGCTTCATTCGCCCCACTTTGGGGGAACGTCCTCAAAATTTGAAGGAGCGCACCCGCCTATCACGTTGATTGGTTGGAAATACATTTGACTTGGCAAAAGTCTTGAACATTAAAAAATTGGGTAAAAAAATGGGTAGCTTTCAAAGGAAGGTGCGTTCGTCCCAAAGAGGGGGTGAACACTTCATTCATCCCCAGCTATGGCAAACGTATTTAAAAGCATGACTTTGAAAAATCAACTTCATGTTCACACCGGTTGAGGGGCAAAAGCTCCATTCACCCCTCCCAAGGGTGAATGCACCGTGAACGGTAAAGCAGGTGAAAGGTCGGAGGTTCGAAGCGACTTAGAAAATTCAACGTCCCATTCACCCCAAGAGGGAGGCGATAACCTCTTTTACCTCTTTTGGGGGTGAATGTAGAGTTTAAGGAAGTTTTTAAAAGCACTTTCACTTGGAGTAAAAATGGTTGATTGTTGTTAATTTGGGGGTGCCTTCTTCACTAGGGAACATGACGAAAGGAGTAAATAAATGTTTTGCTTGTTGTTAAGACCAAGCGAATTTTGTTGTTAATAACGTCAACAAATATCAAGAGTACCCAAGGCTGGCGAATGAAAAACATTCAATTTTTGTGGCGAAGAGTAACTTAGGTTATGGATATCGAGCAAAGAAGAGCAGCAATATTAAAAGTGTAAGGTGATTTTTGTGATTCCCAAGCAGAAGCTTATTTTCAAGGATGGTGAATGTACCTAGTCAACGACCAAGTCTTGCAATTTTTCATGCATCGATGCCCAAAAATACTTATTTCCCAAGGTAATTTCCTTAAAATTTGTATCGCGGTCTCAAAAGAAGGATTTTAAATGACTTCAAGGAAGAATTATCTCACCAAGGTTCCTGATCTGTGAGCATTTTGTCTTCATATGTATTTAATGAAAAAGGCAAAATCCTCTATAAATACTACTCAATTTCCATTGTAAAAAAGGAGGTTAGACATTCTACAAAAAAATTATTCAAGTTCTCTACATCAATAGAAGATCCTTGGCTTCTGAATTTGTAAGTGATCTTGTGTGTGATTTCCTTCTATTTTCTATGCATTTCTATTTTATGCTCATATTCATTGTCTACTGTTAAGTTGAAATTTTTCATCTGAGTTTGAATATTGTTGGTAAGGGAGTGAGTTCTAGAATGTGATCCTGGAGGTTGTCTCTGCAAGGTTATGAGTAGATTCTATTACTTTCTTCTATTACATGTTGCTCTAATGCTTGGGTGGATTTCCTACTGCTAGTTTGTCCCCAATCCTACACCTTTGACCTGTGGCCATATTTTCCATCTCTTTCTATTATTTCCAATTTCTTTCCTACAAATCTAGTCTTAAACCTATGTAGGATTTAGTAAGGGATCCAACCCTCTCTATAGATTGGCACAAAGGACATTCCTTTCCTCTGGTATTTCAATGTTGGCCATGTCTAGGGTGCACAAACATTAGTTTTGTTAATTAGGTAGATATTTGACCAACAAGACCTGTGATGTTTTGTGGTAGTAAGGCCTGAAAGCCAATAGTATACTTGTAAAAAAATATTCTTTACATTTGTATCTTCCTTCCTAATTCTTGTACAAAATGTTTGAAATCCTATCGACATATTTATCTTGAATTAATCTCATCCATGGTTTCAAAATTGGATCTATATTGAGTGGTTTTTTATCACACCAAGTATCCACCCAAATGGAAATTTTTTCTCCATTTTCCACCACCCATATTAAACCTTTAATAATTAGATCAATTGATTTTTTTAAACCATTCCATTATTTATAACCATTTGGTAGAGAGGATGCAATAAATATTAAGCTTAAATAATTGGGCTCAACATACTTAGAAGAATTCTTGCCCATTGTCTTTGACTCTCTTTGTACAATCTCCAAATTATTTTTCCCCTAAGAGCTAAGTTTGCATCCATAAGAACTCTTAAACCGATGCCTCTCCTAGTTTTATCATCACACACCATGCTCCATTTCACCAAACGAAATTTCCTTTTATCATGTAATTTTGACCACAAAAATGATTGCATAATATAGATTAAACTTTTTTCTATTGATTTTGGCATAGTATACAAGGACATATAATATGTTGGAATGGCCTGTAAGACTGATCTAATTAGCACTTTTCCTACTAATGATAACCATCTACCTTTCCATGTTGGTAGTTTATTTTAAACTTTACTTATAACTAGATTTCATAATTCTATCTACATTTTCCCCTCAAATAAGGGCATCCCTAGATAAGTTGCTAGAAAATTTTCCTCCTCCATTTGAAGTAACTTGCATATTCCTACTTTGATTTTAGTTGGGGTGTTTAGAAATTAAATTTTGGATTTTATCCTATTAACTTTTTTCCTTGATGCTCTTTTGTATTCCTTTAACAAGTTATTCAAATATTTGGCTTCATTTATCCTTACCCTCCCAAAAAGGGTTGTATCATCTACAAATTGTTGATGGGTTATGTTGTCGATATTACTACTAGCCTTAAGTCCACTTATAAGCCCATATTTGTTAGCCTTCTTCAAGTTCCTATCCAAAACCTCTGCCATAATAACAAATATGGTGATAGAGGATTTCCCTATCTAAGACCTCTATTGGCTTTAAATGATTATGTTACTAACCCATTGACCAACACCGAATATGAAATTATAGAGACACAAGATTTATTATACCTAATCAGTTTCTTCCCAAATCCAAACTTTTATAATATTACAAAAAGAAAATTCCATTTAACCCTATCATAGGCTTTACTCATAGCAATTTTTAAGATAATTATTTTCTCTTTTATTGTATTTGTTGAATGCATAACTTCATGAACTACTATTATCCCATACATAGTCTATCTCCCTTTCACAAATCCTCCTTTCTCATCTAAAATAATTTTATCTAACAATGGTCTTAACTTATTTGCCATCACTTTGAAGATAATCTTAAATGCCATATTACATATGCTTATGGGTCTAAATGAATCAAACAATTTTGCATCCTTCTTTTTTAGAATTAGGGTAAGATATATTGCATTTATTTTATAAGGTATGTATTGTTTTACATTAGACTATTCCACTGTCACCAATAAAGAATCCTTCACTATATCCCAATTATGTTGATAGAATATTGCAAAGAGCCCATCCAGACCTAGGGATTTATCCTTATTAAAAGAGAAAATAAATCTAAATGAACTTCTTATAGAGTAATAGGTTCCATCAGTTTCCTATTATCTTCATTTGTTATAATTGAAAGTACTTCATATAGGTTTATCATTAAGAAATTCAAACTCATTTAATCTGAGAATATTCTGCTAAAAATACCTTACCTCCTTTATTTCACTTGTCTTCCATCCAAACCCCTTCTAGTAATTTAATTCTACTAATTCTAGATGTTGATCTCTATATTATAGCCATCTTATGAAAAATATTTGTATTTTTATCTCCTTTTAACCAAGTTTATCTCGATTTTAATCTCCAAATTTTATCTTCCTTACTCAAAATATTATGATATTCACTAAGCAACTCCCTTTCCTCCAAGATTGGATTATTATGCTCACCTTTTTGGAATTTTGAAATTTTATCTTTTAGTTCTTTCTTCTCAAAAATATTTTCAAAAGTGTTCTTGTTCCATTCTTTTAATCTAGATGTCATTGATTTAATTTGTTTTAGAAGTGTATACAACCCACCATTTCATGAATAATTCAATGTTTGTGCTATCATATCAATAAATTGAGGATGGTCTTACCACATCTACTCATATTTAAAACATGATCCATTTTAACTCTTATTGGCCAGTTATCTAAACCAATCCTTGTCAAGGTATTAATTTTATCACAAGTCTCTTCATCTAGCCAATGATCTAAGAGTATGCATCTATCTAATTTTTTCTAATAGGTTTTGGCCTATCCTATTGTTGGTCCATGTATAGTTTCTTCTTCAAACACAACCTCCCATAGATTATTATTTTGAATATAAGATAAGAAATCTCTCATACTTTGGGTTAATTTCCTAATTCCCCTAAATTTTTCATCCAACTTATTTATGACATTAAAATATCCTATGATCATGAATTGGTTTCTTGGTATTTACTTCTCATAAAGGCTTTAATCCCACTCCAAAATTTTAATCTTCCTGATTGAGTTATAGATCCATAGACATTGATAAGGATGAAATGAATATTTGCAAAGTAGCATGTGACTAAATAGGCTATCCAATGCCTAGTTTTAAGAATGGTCACATAGGAGGTTCTAGTAGGATTTTGACAAGTTATAATTCCCCCTATCACTCCTTCATAATTCATAGTATCCCATTCACATCTTGCCCATACTGCTTTCATAGTTTTGGAAACTTCTTCTTTTGTCATTTTAGTTTCCTAGATACAAAGAATATTAGGCTTATTACTTAAATAGAGGTCCCTGATACACCTCTACTTTGAGGGGGCATTAACAACCCTTATATTCCATGAGATGATAATCATATCTCATTAGGTATTATTAGCCTAGCCTACAAATTACCAATATCATTTTGTTATTTGGTAAATAGAAGTTCAACCAACTTAGTTTTTGTTCCTTTCTCTATGTTTGCTCTTGCTTCCCTAGATATCACTTGATAATTTGAGGGTTTTCTTCTTTTTTCCTTGCTTGTATTAGAAGTAGGTATTATTATTATATTCCTCAATATTCTTTTCCAAATTTCTTTTTCATCAGATTTATCTTCACCTAGATCTACTATAGAAGCTTTTGGTTTATCCTGCTCATTTCTTGGTATTTCCTTATTAATGGTAGAGGCATTAACATCTAACACTGCATTTTCTTTACCAATTTTTTCCTCTTTAATGGTGCATGGTACTTCAAGAGAGTCTTCAAAATATGATGAGATGATTTCTTAGGTTCATCGATAAATTTCATCCATAAATCAAGATCATACTAAATAAATGGTTCCTTGTGAATATGTTGAACCTATTGTATTGTATCCTCTAAGCTTTGATCTTTTTTTTTCATAGGCTAAAGCCTCAAAAGATTTGGTATTTCTTCCAATATCCTTATTCACTGGTTTCCACTATTTATCTAGATCTATTTTTTAGAAGTTGAAAACCATCCTCATCCATATCCATTTGTAAGTTTCTCTTATGTTTTTCTACATATGATTATGCTAGACTCTTCTTAGGGCATGATCTCTTAGTATACCCCACCTCATGACATATTCTACATCTAATAGATATGTTTCATAATCTATGGTTTATATACACATCTTATCCCCATACTTAAGAATTATTGATTCTCGTAAAGCTTTACTTATATCAATCATGACCAATATCTTAGCATAAATAGCCAAGAATCTATATTTTGTAGTTTTTGAAATCTCAAGAAAATATCCCATAGTATTGACTATTGCCTTGAAGGTATCTATTTTGGAAATATCTTGTATCCTTAGAGATGTGTCACATTGTAAGAATTTCCATATCCTAATCATTTTTGCAGACTTTGGTGGGTCTACCTCTTTAACCCAGGAATAGATTATCTTATGACTCTAAATATATTGGGTTGGGTTAGGATACCCCTAAGGTGAACTTAAGTATTGAAAATTAAGCCCATGCTCATCTAGATTAATAAAAATTGTAAAAATATTTGATGTTATTTGATCAAGATTCACATAAATCTATCGATTATGCATTTACCAGTTGATCGGTGCCTTGTCCATTTACCAATTATAGCAAGATTTGTAAACACAATTGTTGCTAAGGAAAGAAAGGGGAGAGAAATATTGGATTGATCACATTCATTCAAATTATGTAACATTAATTAACCAACGAAAGAAGGCATCAATTACACATTCAAATTATGCAACATGTAAATGAGACAAACATACAATATTGAACACAGTGAACTACCTAAAGGAAGAAACTGGAATTTATATTAATATTAAGATTTTACAAGAGATTCTAGCTCAAAATGGTACAAAACTCAGAAAGTGAATACAAAATCAAGATTCTCATTCAAATGATGAAACAAGAATCCATCACCCTCTCGTTCCAATGTGGAAATAATAGGTTTCCTAGCTTCTGGTTCAGTCACTAGACATGATCTCAACTTCTTGAATGCTTCCTTAAAAATACTTCATAGAAATGGGGAAGAATTAAGGGATGATAGAGAGATGACATAAAGGAGAAATACAATTGGTAGACAAGAACACTAGGGAATACCTTTAGGTAAAATATGTTATTCAAAAAATTGATCCTCATTCTGGTTGTTGCAACTCCTTTTATAGCTTTAGGGGTTCTTGCTCTATTATGGTCATGTGGAATGAATCTATCCATCTAGAGACATCCCAACCTTTGATTTTTTGACTGTTTTATAGCAAAATCACAAATGTCATGAGTTGTTTCATTCAAAAAATTTCTCCTTTCTATTGTTGAGACTTTAGATTCTTAAAAAATGCTATATAGTTGTATGGCATTTATGCCCTATGGTTGACTTGCCCCTGGGTCTGTATATTTTTCTTTTGATTCTTTGTCTTCTTTCATGGTGCGCTCCACACTAACTTCTTCAACTTTATCCTTTTGTGAACTTTCTCCTTATTTTGTTCCATATTTATCTGATAGGTTCAATTCCCTTGTAGATATTTTTGTACTTCCTTTTCTGACATACTTGTCCTTTTTCATCTCTTTTTTGATATTACTTATTGCTTTTTCAATAAGGTACCAGGCTCCCTCATTGAAGTTCATGGTGAATTTTAGTACGTTCAGATTTTGTAGAGTTTTGACTTTATGGCCTTGTGCCCATTATTTTGTGTCTTAAGCAAATCTACACATTCTATTTACCATTTCTACTAGGAAAGTAGTATGCCTAGACAACTCAGACTCATCTTCTGGATCACAATTAAAATCATGAATTATTTTCAGTAACAGATCTTCAACATCAATTGTTTGTATATATTTCTTGAGAGAGATCCCAACTTCACTTAATTCATCAGCAATTTCCTGTTCATTTCTCATCACTTCATTGATCCAGTTTTTCCATCCTGGCCTATCTCTTAAAATATTGAAATCTTGATAAATTCTTCAACACATCACATAATACTTCCATCTTGCAATTCTATTTTGTCCCCATATAATATTTCATAGTATTTTTGAATTGCTAAAATATGGGATATACTAGGTTAATTCTCTCTTCTACCTTTGTCAAGAGGGATCTAAAACTTTTCACATAAATCCTGATTAGATTAAAATTAGAGAATGTTTCTTCCAAGTATCCTAGCTTATATTGTATCTTATTTCTCATATCTTTCTTAAGTTTTAATATAACATATAAACAATCAATATTCCAAACTACAATTATAGGCTCTATTCTTATTACCTCCTTTTGAGACTCTGACATTTGTTTCTTCAGGTTGTCCATTTTAGTTTGAAATTGATCTATCTTTGTTTGCAATTGATCTACCTTTGTTGCCTTGGATTTTAGTTCTGCCCTTTCCTGTTCTACAATGAGTGTAAGCTAGGCCTATACGATCACATGTGTTCTCATCATAGATACTGGGTCCCTTATGGCTGACATTTCTCTTTTGTTTAGATCAATTGAAGCATATTTCAACTTTTTAGGCAAGGGAATCCTAATGGTTGTGATAGAGGCATCATGGGCACTCTGCTCTTCAGCTTCCTAAACTGGATGTTGCTATTCATGGGGGTTATCCCCTTCTTCAATAACTTGGATTTGTTTCTCTTCTTCAGGAGTGAATTGTATAACTTTTTTTTATCTTTTAAGATTGAAACTTTCAATTCTAGGGGTTGTAACTTCATGTCTGGTCCTTTTTCATTCTGGTGAGCTAGTGGGGTTTTTGACTTGCACTTGATGTTCCCTAAAAAAATTAGACAATCCCCCTACTTTTTGAATATTTTTATCACTCTAGAAGATATTTTGCGTTCTTTTTATCTATTACCAAAGAAGAGGAGATCACTTAAGGCCGATTCATTGTAACTTCATGATTACATTGAGGGGACATCAACATTTGAGCTAATACTAAGGTCATGGACTACGTTTGTGTAGGAGGAGATGCCATTATCTCTTTACCCTTTGTGGTATCTATTGCAATACAATGAGTTACCTGAATAGCAGAAGATTTTCCTATTAATGTGGGAGCAATTTGAATGTTTGAAGCCCTCTTCTACTCTTCAGTTGTATGTGCTACTTTCATGATTACTTCAAACTAATTTGGATCCTGGTCAATGATCTAGATGGTAGGGTCTTGGAACTCCTCAGGTCATATAGTAGGTATCAACGAAGCAATTACTTCTATTAAGGCCATTCTATGTACCCTTAAGTCAGATGTATAATTATCAACCATTTATATTTGACTATGAGGTTTATCTCTCATTTTTCATACAAGTTCTAATGACTCCCTTTTTCTATTGGTTGTTTGCATGGCATCTTTGAAGTCATCTTCTCTGTGATTTACTTGTAAACTTGGCAAATTTTCTAAAATAGTCTTTTTATGGCAGCCAATAATATTGCATGGTCACCAAGTGACTTCAAAAAATAATATGAATCCATTTTCCAAATGGCTCTAATTAGGCTAAAATACCCTTTATATACATAATGTGCCATTCTACAAGGAATATGTAGCCAGGGGACCTTTCCATTTTTCCTTGCAGTTATGATTTTTACTTCTACGATTTTCCTGGTGATTTCCAAGGAAGCTATGGATATAGGGCAATGCTTGGGTAGTTCTTTTAGAGGAATTTTAGCCCCATACAACCTTATATAGGTGAATTCTTCAGTAAAAAAAAATACCCTATATTTTCTTGGTGCAAAATTGAAGCTATCCCAATCCCAATTCTACTAGGTTGCTATCCACAAAGCCTTTTATGGATTATTGGGAGAAACTAGCCAAAGAAATACGTATAACTAGACCAGCCCTCATGGATGCAAGGGAGCCTATCTTGCACATCAATGATATTTACTCCCCCTAATTGATTAATCAATAATTGTTCTATATGCCCTATTATTAAATGAATGAGGAATGAATAATATGAAAAGGGGGGTATTTTTTCTTTTCCTTCTCTAATAGCCTTCTATAGTTTTGTTAGTTCCCTATTTCTATTATCACTGATAACATATTCCCACCTGTACATGGGTATCTATCTTATTTTATTGCACTAGATGACTAAAAACATGATCCCTTTGCTAATCCAGTCTAAATATTTTGAGCCCAACACCATGTTAATCATATCGACATAGTCTTGGGTCCATGGGCAAAGTGTAGACATAAGAAAAGGAAATTGAGAAGGTATTGGCATGTCATGTTTAAAAAGCCTAGTATAAAATGAAGTTCCAAGCATATAATTTGACTATATAGAGATTACTTGTCTATCTAGTATTAGGGTAGCGGTATTATGCTATAAAAAAAATTATGTTGTCTGTTGTAAGTTTGAATGTTGTCTTATTGGTATGGTCCTTGATTTTTTTGGTCCTAGGATCGTAGGCCACCGCTATCCAAACCAAAAGGTCTGAGGAATGGTAAATTTTGAGGTAGGTTAATTTCCTTAGAATAGTCATCCACCTATTACAAAAGAAGCTTTCTCAATGTTGGTCCCTCTATTCTCTTCTAAAGGGTCCCTTTAACAATGTTGGGTGGCATTGGTGGTCTTTCTCTGTCAATTCATATTTATAAATAGAAATATATTCTAACTCTGACTATTGATCAAAAGTGATATCTCTATTCAACCCTGACTATATTATAAAATATTTAGGGTCTCTGGGTCTTCCTGACCATTTTTCATAAGGTGGAGCTCTATTTATTTGTTCTATAAAGTCTTTAATGTTCATCATACTAGCAGAAGGAGCACTCATGGAAGCCATTGTTATTATGTTGGTTCTTCAAAGCTTATCATGTGCACCTGAAGCTCTAGACTTTTTCTTTATTATTACCTCATACTTTCAATGTGTCTATATAAATGTTTTTGAAAAATTCATACAACTATTTATGGTAGTTCTTGTATGCACCAGTCTTAAATACTTTCAACTACATCTTTCAACTAGCAAATTAAGATTTCCCACATTTTTCTTCATACTTTTATTAACGGTTATGACATGGCATTCATGTTTTGTTGTTGGTTGAGAAGTACCTTGCTTAGCGTACCATGGTTTATCCAACCTTGATTCATCAACATCTGAAGAGTTATACTTTTTAATAAGTGTGCCAAATATATTTCTTGTCATGGAACCTTATAGACTTATTTTTTCACCATTGTGATAAATTTATTTATTAACAATGCATTTTTACAAGAGGACCAATGAGAATTTGGTGCTACAATTATTTTGGTGAAGTGCATGTTATTGGATTAATGTGTGCCAATCCGATCTATTCATTCTTGTACATCGAAAATCAAGTTAGTATACCAAAATTTTAATAATGACTTACGTAGATTTGTAATGGTATTTTTTATTGGTGTGCTCTTTGACTCTACTCAAATTTGACTTTGGGTGCTTGAAAGCTCAAATTTTTCTACTGCATTGTGCATCATCAGATTGGTGCACCAAGATCTAGGTTATCCATCTTGATTTACCTTTTTTTGCTACCCTGTATTGATTTTCACATATCACCTTTGTATTGGAGTGCTCTTTGACTTTGTTTAAATCTAAAATGTGCACTCTCTTTCCATCATTGTGATGTTGGTCATCGGATTAGAATGCCTTCATCTACACCATCCATTTTTTGTTTCAATGAAAATTTAAGCACTCAAATTTTTCTGATGATCTTTCAATGCTCAAAATTATGCGATGCATTTCAAGCCATATGTTGTATTGACCAATGGGGATTGGATCATACGAAGTTATTTCAATGAATTTTTGGTGCTCAAACTCCTCATTGCGTTGTGAGTCACATATTGTTGCATGAGCCAATGAGAATTTGGATGCATAAAGTCTCTCCAATGAAATTTCAATGCTCAAACCTGTACAACGTGACGTCAATCCATATAGTACTTTAGATGATGGTAATATTAGGAATCTAGGGAAAAAAAGGAAAAATGGAGGGGGAGGATGTGTGTATGTGTTTTGGACCCTTATATGGTGGAAAGTATTATTTTGTGGGGGAGTTTATTTAGGTGTGAATTTCACATGATAGTGTGAAATGCACAAGGGGGGAATAATGTGTGGATGACCTAAGGCATTTAATATTTTGAAATAACATTCAATTGAAGCTTAACCTAGGGGTTTATAAGAGGGAATATAAAAGGATATCGTTTATCATGGAATTTTCAAAATTGACATTAGGGACCATGGGGAATTTTGGGGACCATCAATTTATGATTTTATAAAAATAGAATTTTGAGGACATTTTTTTTTTTGGAAGGAGATGCTCTTAACTAAGACATAAATTTTTCAAAATGACTACTAGACATGACCATAAACAAAAAGGAAAACTTTGAAACATGGTGGTCTCTTTTAGGGTTATTGCAGTAATCTAAAAGTCACCAAGCTTAGAACCAAAAGGCCTTAACTTAGACATAACCACAAAATAACCTAAACCTAGGACTCTACAAGACCCATAAAAATTTGAAATTAGGGGTCACTCTCGAGTCATATTTTTAGGATCGAACAACATCCATATCCCAAAATTAAATTGGCAGCCCATACATCCTAATCTAGAATATTATTAGGAATAGATTTACTTTTTAGGTGAAAAGCCTTCATACCAGTGGGTGAGGAAGAGTCTTGTTCTTCCCTTAAACCAAGGACCCCCTTTTAGGATTCTATCTCTTTCTTCCCTAGAATAAAAAATGGCTAGGAAGAAACATTTGGGAAGAAATGATGGACTCAATCCTGGAGAATTCCAACTCCTATCAATCCATTTTCTCAAGGTTAAAGCCCTTAGCTAATACCCACTAAATTTACCAAAAAATACCCTATCTTTGAGAAACAAGGATTGATCCTTTGTGGTGCACTCACTAACCTCTACTGATAGATATGATTCTAAGTATTTGCTATAAATATATGTGTTAAGAAAACTAAAAATCAAAATCTACTTAAATTTACTAGAATATCCTAAGCAAATATAATATTTGATTAAAATTTATAATAATTTGCATGCAAAATTCCTAAGATAAAGAAGGGAAAAAGAAACTTAGCTGAAAATTTTATATACCCAAAAATAATTTCTTACCTCACTGAATCCCTAGCCCTCCATTACTCCTCCCATGATCTGAACCCTAGCTGACAAATTTTTGTAATTTTATTTTTTGCGACTTGAAAAATCATCACTACCCTTATTTCATATGGTTGATTTCATAGGGTTGTATCTCCCTCAATATTGCTTGGATTCCTTCATATGACCATTTATTTTAAATATATTAAAATTTTGTACAAATTGGTCCAAGAATTAGTTGAATCAAACAACCCTTCGCAAAGATATGGCTCCTAAAATATGAGATATTTGTTTTCAAAAAAAAGGCCCTAATCCTTTGCCTGAAAACATGAATTTTTTGACTAAGAATTCAATAATATATTCATTATTATTTAATACTTGTCAATTATTATAATTATCTGGAACTGCAAATCTAAAAGGCACCTCTAACTCCTTTGGCCTACTCCACATATCAATGGTTGGGTAAAACCTCACAACTAGGAAGGCTAGTTCATCTACTTTTGTGTTTAGTTCCCTAGGCATTACTACAATTTTATAAGTATTAGATCTCTATATAAAGTCCCATATTCAATGCTTGCATGATTTCAAGTGCTTATTTTTGGTAGCACATATCAGGTTGACCGAATTTATCACAAGTTCAAAATTATCAAATAATTTTAGGTCTTTTACTACCAAATTGTATGCATTTTGATAGTGCATGCTACTTCATATTTTGCTATATTATTTGTGGAATTGAATAGTATCTATTGTCATATTTTATTGTCCTTGGTAGGGCAATCATACCTCGTAGGGAGTGACATAGTGGGGCCACATCCGAAAGTGTGGGATTTTGCTCAATTGGGGGCCTCCAAGAGTATTTTACAAGGTTGGCTCCTTGTTAGGATGTGATCTTCAAGATGCAACTAGTATCAATAAGGGGAAAAGGGTGCAAGAGAAAAATAAAATAACTAAAAAAAAGGGGGCAATGTGCCATGATATCCACCAAGATCTTCCTATAAAATAGTCTTGAATGTTATGTGCCAGTAGTGAACACTTCCTCTCCTCGACATAGTGAAGCATAGATGAGATCTATCAGTTGTATGCAAGTATGAGTAGGTGGGTCCCATAAGAGAGCCAAACAAGTGACTGGTCTAAAAATATATGCAGATCCCTCACACACATATATACTTAAATAGGTCAACAGGAGGCCATAGATAGCTATACCAAAAATTTGATAAAGTCTCCCATGTATATATATGAAAGCAATATCTTACAAATATTGTGCTAGAAGTGAGGGTTCAAAATTGCCCACAAGTCGCTCAAGAATAGACTATTTTTACAAAAATAAATGAAGTGAAAGCTTACAAATGGATACAATTTCAAACTTGTTGATTCTTTACAAAGCTATTACTACTCATATTTATATATTATAAAGGGAGGGTTTTCCCTCCAAATCTCACGTAGATATTTCTAGGTGGTTGTCATTTCTAATATTGAGTCATGTCTCATCTGATTATTTATCCCTTTCAGATTCTCTAGATTTGAAGTCATGAATGTCAAATGGTCCTGAGCCCTTGGATGAGCAACTATCATATTTATTTCCATCTACCCATTTTTAGGAATTCCCATCACCTAGGCATAGAAGATTACTTCATTTAATACTTTGGATCTTCGAATTGCTTCTATCATGGCTCCCATGCTATTGTTGTCCTTTCTTAGAGATATGAGATATTCTTTTACAAGAAAGGACAATCTTACTCGAAGAACATGCACATCGTTGGTTTGACTTTCGAGGGATCAATATTTTCTTCTTTGAGAATTTTCTTCATCACTTAGGGTTGGTTGACTTCTGATATTTAAGACTTTTTATCATAAGTATCTTTGTTGAAAATATTTCTCCTCATCTTGTATCTGTGACTTAGAAACTTTTGAACTTCGAACATTCTCAACTCTTGAGATCTGTCATCAATCATCAGACCTTTTTGATTGAGGTTTTCTCTTGTGATTGTTCATGACTCAAAATTTTGCTTTCAAAATATGTAGTGATTCATTGCTATAGTATCCTACAAGAGTAATTTATTTCTACACCTTGTGGTTCTATGAGCTATATACCAACACCTACTCTATTCTTGGTCCTAGCTCAATTAAAATATAATGTCCAAGTCCCTTCTCGGTTGGCTCCTTTGATATGAGAGAGTTTCCAAGCTTGGTCTCTTCAAACAAATATCCTAAGTTATCACGATCATATTCTTGTAATACTCTAATGATAATATCCAACTCAAATATAAGTTCATATTCATCCAACTTGATCCATGAATATGGGAATCTCATTCTAGTTTAATGTTCTATCATCATCCAACTTGTGTAAGAGGTAACCACATGGAGATTTATTATTAATTTTTATTTTCCCATATGTAGGAACCTTCATGTGAGTATAGTTCATTATTAAGTATCAATCACTCAATAGCTTCTTCACTCATTATCTAAATAGTAGCATCCAAAAATATAGAGGAAGGTCCACCACAATAACTTCTTGAATAATTATGAACTTTATGTGCTTAACCATACTCATTATTAAATCCTCTAACATATTGACAACATGTAACCTTGTTCTATCCATTTGAATAGTTCCCCTTACATTCTCTACATAAGGCAATCTCATTTCTTCATATATTGCCTTTGGCATCATTATTATGATTACCTCTAAATATATAATGTAGTTGCATGGCAGGTAATTATTGATTTTCAAGGTAATATTTTTTTGGGTGGATTGTATTAAAAAGTGGGTTTTGAAAGGGGCCCTAAAACCTTTTTACAAAATATGAAAAAATAAATCATGTCAACAAACCAATTGGTAAACAAAGACGAGCCTTTAGTTTTATAATAAAAGAGCAAAGGAAAGCGGTCATGGAGGGACCAAATTTAGAATGGGATCATCTCGTGGGGGTGGGACCACCCGTACAAGACAAAAATTAAATTTAAAAAGACCTACCCCAACGGGACCAAGAAATAATAAGGATATTCCCACCTAGGGGCCCAGGACATAGATGAAATTTAAAAATGACAATCCTGCCCAAGGGAAAAACTAAAAATCTATTTCCTGCCTAGGAGAAATAAGAAGATAAAACTATAATGAAAGGACAAACTTGTCTAACATAAGCTTAGGCAAAAGCAGCAAGAAAGGTCCATTCCTACCAAAAAACAACCCAACACCATCTAGGAAGGCAGCATGAATAGAGAACTCCTACCAAGGATTAAACCATCAAGCATCAGCTGCAATATGGGAGAATCCCATCCAGGAAGGTATGGGATCAACATGAACAAGCCCAAAAAAGTGAATAATCCCTTCCAAAAAATATTGGGATAACCCCATACCCACCCAACATGGTCCAAGAAGCAGTGCCTTGAGTGAAACACCTATTTCACTCAACATTGGAACAAGAATACCTGTCATAATAAGCATAACTTTCCAATCAAGTTGTCAAGAAAAACTAAAAATCCAACTATAGCAAGAAGAATCCTGTGAACAGTTGAAGCAAAAACATGACCTAAAAATTGGATCAGCAGTCAACAAAGATATTGAGGCCATAATACCTCCCTATGAAGGAGACTAAAAATACCAGTTGTAAGGAAAATATGGAGACCCCTGCCACCATAATGACCCATGACTGGAGCAAACCTGAACACAAGGATTGTCAAACATGGCCCAATAATTGCAATAAGTGATGAATCACAGGTCTCCAACCACAATCTTAAATACTGTAATATCAAACCAACAAACAAACACCCATATAAAAAGAACACACAATCCCACCAAATTTTTTTTAGGGAAGAAACCATGAAATCTAGAGCCATAGCTACACGAAGAAGCACAAGGTCCTCCCCAAGACTGAAAATATAGACTGTTGCAAAAGGCATCGATGAAAAACCTTGAAATGGCTAAATGTTGGATCTATAGAGAGATCCCAAAGGTATTACAAAACATGATCTGGAGCTAGAAGCGATGGCCATCTACATATGCTAAAAATAGGGCTCTTGAAGCCCTAAAAAACATAGATAGTGATCCCAAGCAAAAATAATAAGAAAAATAATTCCAAACCCCTTTTAGAAGCTAGAGCCCCCCAACTGGGCTAGCTGAAAACCAACCAAACCACGAGAATCTAGGATAGAGTTAGTGGGATGATCCATACAATTGTGAAGAATTAGTCATGCACTAGAAACACGCTTGAAAAAACCCAGATGGGAGCCTCTAGTGAGCCTGGTATGCAAGCCTAAATAAGGGGGAGTGGGCAAATGAAGTAGGGTCATCTGTCAAGATAGGAGCCTCCTGCATTTTAAGATAATATAAAATAGTAGTAGCTTCATTATTTTAGGCTTAGTGGCATTTAATATGTTTGTCACATTTACTTGAATGTCAAAGGGTTTTTAGTTATCAGGTTTTTTTGTTTAGTTGAGTTAGGTTGTGCCTATTATTTTACAACTATATTTGCCCTGGCATAATTGTGCTCTTGCTCATTTAAGGCTTCCTAAAAAAAATCCCTCTATTCAAGTAAGGCTAATACCTTCAACATACTTACATTTGCTAGCATTTTCCTTAATTTTTTAGCAATATTAAATATTAGTTCATTACTACAAATATTGTGGAGGCTAGATACCAAGAGGAAATGACTAATTTTGTATAGTTCCCTATCATCTATGCTCTTGGATATCTAGGAAGTACTTTCTAATTTACATAGTACTTTAGCTTGGTCAAGGGTTTAGTGAGACTAACTGACCTTGCATAGTACCAGGATTTGAAATATTTTGTAGTATGTATCCCATTACTTGGCTTGATGGAATAAATTGTCCTGATACCATAAATTGTCTTAGCATGGATTTTGTACTTAGGACACTTGTTGGTTTAATCTAAGTTGTGGTTGGCTAGTGAAAATCTAAGAATTGACTTGTGGGCCTTGTATGGCTTGAGATTGATTAGTGACAACTTATCAATTGGTTGTGATTTGCAGATTCTAACTTAGTTATGAGGTAGACATGCTAGTTGGTTGGCTATTTGAGGTCATTGATTGATTGGTCAATTGGATGTAGTAAGTCCCATATAAAAGGTTTATGGATTGTTTACATCTAGTAAAGTTTATATTATTTGAGGCATGTTGTACAAAAATACAATGCGTACAAATGAATGAAGGTCTAAGGTTTACTAACTTGAATTCTAATTGGTAAAAAATTTCTACCAAGTTGACCTTGTTAGGTCAATAAAGATGAGGAACTTGGTGAGGGGGATGAAAAGAACAACTTTAGTTCATGTTATTTTTAGTTTAAATTTTCATAGAGTTTTTTCCTTCTGACATAATTAGGATTTGCTCACCAAATTCTTGTATTAATACAATGGTAGTGGGTTTTTTTCCTTTAGTACCCTTTCCCTAATAGACAATAAGTTCAACATGTCAAATCACTTTGTTGGAATTTTGTGTCTATGATCCTGTTCATATGCTCGGATTTGATCTTTGATTGTACTTGCACATGCAAATATTAGCTCAAAAGCCCTCAAAATATTTTTTAAGGAAAAATGACAAATTGTAAACGTTTAAAATGTTAAATCACAATCTTTCATGGAACAAATAACACTTTTTTTTCTTGGGAAAATTTTGCTTTTTGTTATCACAAAATGACAAATTACACATTTTAGGGCCAACAATCTTTACCAAAAGTATGAATCAAAATTTTCTTAATTTCCCTTTTTGAAAAATAAATTAGCAAATCACACTTTTCATACTTGGAAAATTTTAGTGCATTTAGAAAATGGTGAAGCATAATTGTAAAAGGGAAAATCATATTTTTTACTCAAAGATGTACTTAAGTGCAAATCATAGTTCAAATAAGTCAAATCACCCCTTCTAATATTTGAAATATTTTGCACCTCCTAAGTAGTGAATCACAATATAGCAAATGGCAAATCATTACTTTTTTACGTAATAAATTTTAGAAGGTCGAATTGATCTTCTAGATTTGCAAAACCAAAATCAATCAAAATTTCACATGGAAATTTTGATATTATCAAGGACTAGTTGAAATTTTGATATATAATTCTAGTTTTAAATTTTGAACTTGCAGGATTTTGTTGGGTTTCATAATAGAGTCACTATTCCATGAAGTACTTACAGATCCACAAACATAAAATAATCAAATCTAAAGTCATAGCAAGCATATCTGATGAAATAATTTTAGTTGTGTAAATAAGCATAATAAACAATATCTTTAACAAATTTGATAATATTTTGAGTGAATTGGGATAAATCTAAAAATTTGGGGGCAAGGGTACTAGGTATGATTCCCATTAAATGAAGCCTTTGTTCCCACCAAGAGGTCTAAAAACTATTAAATGTCAAAAAATTCAAACTAGACTTGCACCTGTGATCTTATTTCAACATTTGGAAGGAGTTAAATTGTGTTCTACCCAACCTCTAAATTTAAGTTGGATACCCATTAATCATGCCAAACTAAACTAATATAAATGCATAAAAGTAAATTTAAGAGAAAAAGGGATGAAAGAAATGTAAAGTAAATACAATAAAATAATAATAACCATAATTGTAGCAAGATTAGTGTCAAATAATCAACACATACATAGGGAATCAAATAACATTAGTGTGCTCCAATAATATGTTAGGTACCCAAGATAGGTACTTAATAATTTAATATTGTATTGTATAATGGTATGAGCCATAAATTAACTATTGAGTAAGGAAGACCACATGTCAAATTAGAAATAGGTAGGAGAATAATGTCATAGAATCATATATGTAATTGTTAGGAAATATTATCATATTATTATGCACTTTGTAACTCATGGAAGGTGAACCATCACACTCTTGTATAAAGAGAGATGTACCTCCATTGTAAAAGGATATGTATGAAGTATTCTTGTATAAGTCTTGGTTTGTGGATTTAGAGATCTTATTGAGTGGATTCCTTCCAATAAGGAGTATTATACGGTGTTGCCCTACCTCAAGGGTATTATCAATCTCTATTTTATTATGTGGAATTTATTGTGCAAGTTATTTGTAGATGCATTTTATATTTTTACATATTGGTGAATGGTTTATTGTAATGAGAAGAGAGGTTCATAATATAATATAATATAAGTTACAATAATAGAAAAAATGACTAACATATAACAAAAGGGCAATGCCATAATCATTGTGCATCCACAAATCAAAAGGTTAGTGATGTAATAAATAAGCAAATGTCATGCATAGTCTTTATATTATTAGCACGATGAGTTCATAAGTACAAATGGAATTCACAAAATTTAGTTCATCTTTATCAAATGGCCAAATGATCCTTACAATGGAATTCATAACTTCTATTTATAGCAAATTATTATTGTAAAGTTACTTGAGGTGTTTTTTTACTCCTAGTAAAATATCTAGTTTAGGGACATCTTTACAAAATGATGTACCATTTAACTATACAAGCCTCCAAATGTCATCTTAGCATGCTTAGAATCCCTCTATCTTCTAAAGGGAACCATATGAAGAAAAAACATTGCTTTTTAGATGGTTTCCTCAAATTTTGTGTTGACTATCCCATGATGAGGCAACAATTATGATTAGCCAGTCTAAAAGTTGTGATTTGCAAATTTGATAAAATGGCTACTTGCTCTTTTTGGAACAAATCATGCCTTTGGGACCAATTAAAATTTTACATTTTTTCTAAATTTTGTTGACTTGCACTATTGCTCCTAGGGATGAAAATTTTAATTTTCTTATTCTTCATGGCTAATCCTTTATGGGAATTCAAAACTAGTAGCCTAGCTACTCTATTTTTTTACAATTTCTCATCACACCAAGCTCAATTAGAAATATCATAGGTCCTACATTTATCTTTGGATGTGGATTCTTAAAAATTAGGATAAGCCTATGATAAAATTTGTAGCAATCCAGGATGCATACACCTAAACTAATAATAACTGAAAATCAACACAAAGCATAAAATAATGGACGAATTTGCAAATAACCACAAAGAAGGGCTCATTTTATTAAATTTCCAATGAAACTTGATTACAAATCCATCCCTATTAGGGATACCCAATGTGATAAAATTTTACAATTATATAAAATCCCCACGTAAGGGTAGGTGTAATCCGCAGGCTTCTTAGGTTGACACGAACTGCTCCAAGGCAAATGTCCTTCTTCTCCACAATTAGATGCATTTTTTGCTTTGAATGACAAGACCCTATTAACCCTACATTCAAGAAACAACACGAAGCAATTAAAAGCAAAGGAGGCCTATCTTAATGAGGCTTTTAGAGGAAATTATACAAAAAACTATCATGAAAGCTTGAAAACAAGAAAATATATAAAGCATAGTAATCTACTTTAAACATGATAATTGACCATCAAGAAATGTAAAGGAAACATAGATCAATCTATCTGATATCCTATTTAAACAATTGGAATCATAAAAACATGAGAAATAACCATAACTAATCTAGCTACCCAATGACAAGAAATAAAGAAAATAAGTCTTAAATTCCTACTTTACCACACAATTATCTCTAATAAAGCAAATCTAGATTGAATGCATCTAATCTACTACAAATAAAATGTAAACTATTGCTAAAACCAAGGGAAACAAGAAATTGAACTTGACTACAGGTCTACGGCGTAGCTAGCACTATTAGCTACAGTTGATAGCCGCAACTGAGCTGAAAATAAAGGTGCTCTCAAATTCTGATCTCAGATCTCCAATTCTCCTTGATGAATTGATGATCAAGGGTCACCACGATGTCCTCTGCTAGATTTCACAGTTGAATTGCTCATATTGGTGATGGATTGGGCTCAACTACATTTCTTGATCTCTCCTAGCCCTCCATAACCTTCTTGGTTCTAAGTGCCATGTGATCTCCAATTAGACAGTAAAGGTATTCCTCTCAATGGATACAAGTGAGTATGCAATTTGATAGGGCTTCACTGCTCTTCAACTCGAGACTCTTCCAGACTTTTCCCCAATTTGGAGGGGGATTTTATAGCACATGGTAAGGTCATGCCTTAGCTTCATGGAGAAGCCAATATCAAGAAGGGATAGCTGGGACGATTGGATGGAAACTTCTGGAACTTTCCGCCTTCTAACTGTTTGGATCTTCAACCAATTGGCCGTTGTAACCGATTTTAGGTCGACCAAGGTTCAACTGATTTTGAAGGCTAATCGTGGCTCTAAGGCGCGATCAGTTTTGTTAACCATGAGTGTCAGCCACGACCAACACTGATTAGGCCAAAATGCCAAAATGAGTGGTTAGAACCACTGCCATACCTTGGAATTTATCCAAGATATTTCATATGGTCTTCTAGCATATCTCATATGAGTAGTTGTCTCGACATGACATATTTAAGGTGTCTACAGATGCCCCTTTTGAGATACATTGTGAGATTGAAGAACACTAAGCAAAAATAGACCTCCTAAAATGATATCGTAGGTTGAATGATGATCATTAGTCTAATCAACATTAGATTCCCAAGTCCTGCAAAAGGATGTGCATCCTAGAATCATTGCTTCCAACTAGATGGAAGGCTTAAATTGAAAAAGCTTGCACTCGTCATCAGACATTCGGGTAGCTTCAGTGCTACTATAGGTTTTCGAACCTATGTGTCCGAAAGGAAGAGAGCTACAGACTAAACTGTCATATTTAATTTTTGCCCCAACAAAGGGTAAGCTTATGATAGTCGTTGGCAATGATTCGTAAGACAAATGTAATTTTGACAATATCAAGGGATCTTTTGTTGACTTTGATTATGATTATGATATTATGACTACCCCCTCAAGCACCGATTCAATGAAAGTAATGATAATTAAATGAAGCGATGAGTCGTTTGACCACTATGAATGACTTGAATAATTTAAGATTTTAGCACTTGATACTTGGCTAGGCCGAATCAGCTATAATTACAACTGTTAATAGTATTTTATCCCATGGAGTGGTCCAGCCTACAAGGCCTTATTAGAAAATCAAAATGATAGCAATTCCAATTAGGCATGTGTTGAATCATATTATCGATGGTCTTCTAAAAATGTCATAGAAGAATTGACATGATTGCTTTGTTCCCGTGGAGCGGTCCAACCTACAAGGCCTTCTTCAAGATTGAAATGAAGCATATCAATTCAACGATAACGAATTTACCCCAAATGTCCTTATGGTAATTTACTCATCTTGTTGGATTGCATGGAGTGCAAGTCGCTACAACCGCCAAGTTTATAGGATAAGTAACTAGATATGAGGGGCATTTGGTTTTTGAAGTATCTAATTTTTTTTGTTATTTTTAATATTTTGAAGGTTCTAGCCCATTAGATATTTTTAATTTTACCTTTTGAAACTCCTCACGGTAGGATTTTTGGAGCATTTATTGCAGGTTGCTAGCCATGCTTGTCAAACGTAACTAATTTTTCAAATTTCCTTAGTTGCGGCTCCAACCTGCAATCGAAAAATCCTAATACTGCACCCATGGGTGTCATCCACGGTCAGGAGCAAAATGGAAAATATTTAAGAAAAATCTATCATTTTTGATGTCATTTTTCAATTGATAGCTTTTCTAACTTGAGTGCTTTAAGAGGTGAGTTGCCAAATTTAACACGAAATGCTACTTCAAACTTGACCTCAATACTACCTATACTGATGGTAGACCAACCTGGATGCGTCGGTGCTACTAAGGTAGAAGCACACAAACCCTCATTTGTTTTTTTTTAATTACTAGATAAAATTGAACCTCATTGAGTAATGGGTTAAATTAACATCATTAAATTTTCGGTAATGAACCTCACCCTATAGGTTAGCTTAAAGGGGAGGGTTTAACTTCTTTTTTGGGGGGGGTCTTGAGATAGGAAATGACCTTAAAAAGGTCATCCCTCTTAGTCGCGGCTGGTAGGCACGGTCCCCAATTGGTAAATTTGGGCCTGCAGCTATTAGTCATGGTGGGAGTCAAATCCCAACGGTCATAAAATTGACCGCCATCCCGACCGCGGGTCTAAAATGTGGTTGGACGACTTTAGAAAAAAATTTAAATTTTTTCAATTTTTTTGGATTTTTTTAAAAAGAATTAATTGATTTTTTTTTTACTTTTTTTTTTGAAGTGCTTTGTAAATTTTTGAGTGCATTTTCGATTTTTATGTGCTTTTGAAGTTTTTGTGATTTTCTTTTATGTTTTGAAGTCATTTTTTGATTTTTTTGGTTGATTGTTAATCATTTTTGCCTTATTATTTTTCTTTCGATTAGACTCTGACTTCGAGGGCGAGGAAATCAGAGATACTTTACAACCTACACGATACCCTAACATAGGTAGAGCAGGATTGGTTTGGGGTCATGGGCTTTTGCTACGTCTTGCACCTCCCCACTATCCAGGCTAATTAGGCCTACGTGACTGCATTGGCCCAACGTTGGGATGCGTGGACCAATACCTTTCACCTGCCAATAGATGAGATAACTGTGACACTGGAGGATGTATATAGCATCTTCCAACTCCCTCTAGATGGTGATGTCATCACATCTTCACTGATAGAGGTGAAGAAGATAGTCTTTGATCAAATCTTTGACCGTTGTAGTAATGCATCTCAATAGCATTCGAACCATGGAGGAGTCCACATTGAGCATCGGTACACTGATCAGGTCTTATCTCAGTGAGCGACTCTCTTCATGCACTTGATTGTGCAGGTCATGCTTCCTGATACTTTTGGAGCAAGTTTCCCTTAAAACCTCCTTACTAGGATGCAAGATGTCCTTGCGAGCACCATTCAATAGTCCCTGATCCTATCTTGGGGGAGTACCTTGTTAGCACAACTTTATAATGAGTTGTATCATATTACTCATAGGAGTAGAGTGGGCATCGGCTACAGCTTGCTTCTTCAGATCTAAGGGTGGTAGCACATTATGATCGATCACCCTACTGGCTTGCCACTCAAGATCAAAGATATTGAGGATGAGGATCACCATTGCTATGCAACGTGTTGGTCTCGAGATCATGAGGGCTTCCAGATCAAGTCTCATGTAGGGGACCTAGGCTACTACATAGATCAGTTTGCACGGCTACATGCTAACTAGATTAAGTGGCACCCCTACCTAGACTACCCTCCATTTATTGATACTGACGAGTACCTACAATGGACACATAGAGACAGATGGATTCTTGGACGTAAATCCAAGGTACGGGAGTTCTTCTAATTCTCTTGCATTACCAGATAGTTTGGTATCAAGAAAGACATCCAGAGCTACCTACCATCTATCATTGTATCACTCTAGAGAGGGACTTGACATGGCCCAGGGTTACTCTGTTGGGTGATGAGGACGATAATTTTTAGGAGTCAGACTTAGCAGACACAGGGACTACTCCTAACTATGACACCTGGTGGATGAATAGGGTATGGCAGGGCATGGAGGGATCCTTGGGTAGGACAGCAAATGAGATTGTAGTAGAGGGCACAGATGGAGTTAAGGTCGATCCTCATGGGCATCAAGTCCATCAGAGGACTAAGGAGGATGGGGTGAGGGAGTAGTTGTAGAGGAGACCCCCTAGACTGAAGTGGAGGATGAGGCTCTAGAGGAGGGTGAGGCACATCCTAAAAATTATATTGGATAGCTCAAGGCTCAGGTGGCTAGCCAACAGACATAGGTAGGCACACTCTAGATGCAAATGCTAGGGAGAGACACCTCCATAGCTACCTTACAGGCATGGGTTAGTGATCTACAATCACAACTTATAGTAGGGAAGTCTCAGTGGTGTAGCTATGCAAAGGAGAAGACTTCTCTCTAGGCATAGATTACCATGGCATAGATAGAGATCTAGAGGGTCATAGGGTAGTGCATCCTCCTATAGTCTTAGCTAGATGTTGTGATCACAGAGCATGACTCGCTTAGGCTTACAAGGGGATACCCCTCAAATTCACAGGTTGCTCTAGCAACTCCAACTGCTCTAGCAACTCTAGCAGTACCAGTAGTACTAATAGTACTAGTAGTGTAGGGACTAGCAACGGTAGACCCGATGGTAGAGATCAGGAGACTACGAGCTCTAGTGCAGTAGCACATTAGTGAGCGATCATCAGATTTTGCCTACATCTCTACCTTGAGGAGAGAGATCAAGATACTCAAGGGTGAGGTTCCTGAGAGGTACCTAGCTCTAGGATCTTAGAGGACTCAGACCAGGGAGATAGGTCAATCCTCAGCTCGCTCTAGTCATAGGTCACATAGGACTGAGAGGGCTTCAGGTGCCAGCTCCAGACGAACTCACAAGGAGGGTAGAGGTGACGGTGGATCCTCACAGAATGGGGGCCAGATGCTACTTAGTACATATTTATGCTAGATGTACCATTTTTAAGTGTAAGGTCGAGGACCTACACAGTTATAGCCTGTGGGTATTTTTGACATATGTCGATGTACTCTTTATTTTTTATACACACAATTCTATATGATCTGATATTTGAGACTTATTATATGTGTAGTTTTTATTTGTTTTATATTTATGGGATGCATATGGATGCAATGCTTATATATTATGTTTGTTTTATGCTATATGATATGGTGTATGTATGACATGCTTTAGATAGCTATGTGATATATGCTTAGATGCGATGATATACATGTGTAGATGGACTACTTATGATGAATGTATATGAATGCAATGTTTTGATGTTAAAATGCATATTTAATTTACTGTACTTGTATGCATTTTATTTATGATGCTATGACATGCTTCATACTATGTATGTATTACATAATTTTCATGATCATGATTTTTCATAAATGGACATGTATACTTTAATCACTTAAAACATAATGTATGAATGCAATATGAGTTTGACAATCTAATATAGGACACCACAAAATGTATAACAATCATGAACTGTAATCGATGTATCTTATCATAAGATTTTATCAATTAAACACCCGTGTATGTTATGAAATCATGTATTGTTTCTGTTCATAAGCTTTTGTAACAATAATATGGATAACATAGTTAGTGGCCATTTAAATATCGTTTCTGATATCCATCCGATATCTAACCTATATTATAAATATTTTTAATAAATAAATTTTCATAAAAGAAATTGATGTTTTATTATTACGATTTAATTATTGCTATTTGGTAATTTTTGAGGTTTTCCATGAGACTCAAACATCCTAGTTGACTTACCAGAAGATGTATACTGACTATACTAGACTTCTAAAAAAATAAAGTTTTCGCTAGGACAAACCCAACTATTCATTATCCCTATGTGTGCAAATGAATATTTTTGATGAGACACAAGACTTACCTCATTGCCAGGCGGGATTCATTCAGCCCATTGTTGTAATGAGGATCACCCCATGCTCACCCAATCCTAGGTTTGGATTTCAGTTGGACTTAGACTACTAGGCAATACAAGACACCTAAAGCTAGCTCTTCCACATTCAAACATTGGTCTGCACAAAAGCAAAATGTTATTGTATCAGACATATCATCATGTGTAAGGTTCGGTAGTGCTGATAATTCTAGGGATTCAAGTTCACTCCATTATTTTTTTCATTTTATTGGGATAGTTTCTCATATCTAATGACAAAAATCACTGTTTATTTTGTATACTCTCTTCTTTTTTTCTTTTCTTTTGAGCAAGGGATTTGATACTGATTTTGATTTTATTTTGAATTTGATCTTGATTTGACTTGATTTTGGGATTTCATTATGGGAATTCATTCTGGGATTTTGCTTCGTTTGACGTAAGCAAATGATTTATTTGGGTAGGGGAAACTTTTTCTTTTGCCAATTATCAGCATTTTTCGACCTGTTTACATAGGGGGATAAGCAAGATAAAATTTTCACCTCAGGATACCTGGTCCCGCTTCGTAGTGTTCATATTTCCCTTGTCCTAATTAGGATTTGTTTAATTTGTTAATTAGTGATAGGATTATGATATGCTAAGTGCTATCAAAGTTAAAATTTATCTATAAAAGCAAAGCAAGCTTTCTACCAACTTTTGAGAAGACCACTAGGTATGGTTGAATGACCAAAAAACCTTAGTATATTCTTCATAGCAACAGGAGGGGTTGTGTTGAAAAACACAATTACTCACAAGGGTGATGTATGATAATGATAGTGCATAGATGCATGATTGAAATATGAACATGGTGTCATTTGTAATATTGTAAACACAACTTATCCTAATGCAAATGTGATGAATGGAAATGCCTAATGCAATGCAAAATGAAATGCATGTGCAAAATGAAAATGCTTGATGCAAATGGAATGCAATGATGCAAATGTTTTTGAATTAAATGCAATGATGCAAATGTTTTTGAATGAACTACAATGATGCAAGTGTTTTTTGAATTTTTTATATTTTTCAATGTTTTATTTTAGATTTTATTGCTTTTTATTTGAAATTTTGTTTTGACCAAGGGGTTTTAGATTCCTTTGGAGACTTTTATGAAATGACCAAAGGGCTTACAGATGCCTTTGGAGCCTTTTAATGGTTTTTAGGCATAGAAAGCTTTAAGATGAAGGATGTTGAGAGGTTTAGGCTCTTCAACCCCTCCAAGCGATGTTAAGTTATATATCCTAGGTCCAACCTTATCAGAGATGATATAAGGACCTAACCAATTAGATGTAAATTTGTCTCATAATTTTGGCAGTAGATTTGTGTTCTGTTGGTTCTCTTTTAGCTTAATATCACCGACCTCAAAGTCTCTCAGATGGAATTTGTTATTGTAAGTTTGTTTTAAGTGATCCTGATAAATGCAAAGATGCTCAAGAGCATTCACATGACGTTCATCAAGTACCATCAATTGATCTCGGTGATATTGCCACATAGTGTCATCATCAATGAACTGTTTCAATACAACGTGCAACATTGGAATCTCCAACTCTAAGGACATAATGGCCTTAGTGCCATATACTAGTGAAAATGGAGTTGCCCCATTGGGTGTCTGAATGCTAGCCTATAAACCCATAATGCAAGGGACAACTAGATGTGCCAATATTTATGGTGCTCTTGTACCATATTTTTCAATATGGATACCATTTTCTTGCTTGAAGCCTTGGCTTACCCCTTGGATGTTAAAGCTCTCATAGTTTTGTTCTTGAATAACGTTCCATTATTTAAGATTATTTTGGATGGTATCCGGATGGTATCCCAAAACAACTTATGATATTGGTAAGTATGAACTCCGTAATACGCACTCCAGTTGTCATTGTTAATGGGATTTCTTCCACCCACTTTGTAAAATACTCAGTAGCTATAATAATGAATGTATGCCAGCTCGATGATGGAGGGGAGATCTTACTAATTAAATCCAAATCCCACTAAGAAAATGGCTAAGCTGCTTGAATGGGTTATAAGGCCTATGATAGCAAGTGTGCAATATTAGCATGATGTTGACATTTAACATATTTTTTGACATATACATTGTAATACTTCTCCATAGTGGGCCAATAATAGCCCATGTGAAGGATGCGCTTGATGATAGCCATGCCATTAAAATGGCCACCGTACATACCGTCGTGAGCTTATAAAATTACCCAAGCTGATTCTTGGGGCTCAAGACAACAAAGGAGAACTCCATCATAACTTTGATGATACAAAATGTCTCCCAATAAGACATACTTTATTACTTTCTATTTAAATGTGCACTTCACGCCACACGATAATCCCTGAGGGATTACACCAAGCTTTAGAAAGTCATGTATTTGTGACATCCAGTTCTAATAGACCTTAGCTTCAACTGACAAGATAGTATGTTCCCCCTATGGTTTAACATTCATAAATGTAGACTGGGAAACAACCTTATGGTGAATGGTAGTACCATTCCCTCTAGGACCCTACGAGATCAATGACCCCCAGGGTGCCCTCTTGAGAAAGTATTTGGCTTTGTAGAACCATTTATGGTTTGGTTCTATATGAATCATGTTGATTGACTCTTTGTTATCCAAAGCTTCACACTACATGAAAAAATACAACATTTTTACGTGGATGGTAGTAAAATTAGCATACGGATTCTAAGGAATTAAGGATCCCAAATATGCCATAGTGTCTACAAATATGTTTGATGAATGAGGGATTGCCTCGATGTCGTACCACTCCAACTGAGCTAGATAAGTGTCAACAAGATCTTTGTAGACCTTCAGGACTGGACACATATTGAAAAATTCCTTTCACTTGGTTGACAATGAGAAGGGAATTGCCAAAGATATTTAACCTTTTGATCTTCATGGCGATAAATTTTTGGAGGCCCAAGATTAGGGCTTCGTATTCAATATTATTGTTAGTGCAAGGAAATTCCAACTTAAATGACAAGGGCATGGGAGCACCTTGCGGTGTGAACAACACTATTCTTGCACCACCCCCTTGCTCACACTTCGAACCATCGAAGAACAAGGTCATATCAACTTTGTTATCTAGTTCTTTAGGTTCAAGTGCTTCTAATAATGCAAATACTGCATCATCAGGAAGCTCAATGGTGAGAGGCCTACTATTTTCTAGTGGTGCCTCCACTAGTTGATCAGCTATGACCTATCCCTTGATGGACTTTTGGCTAATGAATTCTAAATTAAATTCTATCAATAGCATGATCCACTTTATAGTACGTGTATTATGATACGTCTTGCTCATCATATACTGCAAATAATTTTGTTTCAATATGACATACGTCATATGACTTAACTTATAATACCATAATTTCTTTATAGCAAACACCACTTCTAAACACAATTTTTCCACGTAGGCATATCCTAGCTCGTAACTCACCAAGGTTCAACTAATGTAATATATGGCTTGCTCTTTATCTTGCACATTCTTTTGGGCTAACATGGTTCCCAATGCAAAATCAGTTGTCGATATATATAGCAAGAATGGAATTTTTGGTCTTGGTGGAGCTAGCACTGGTGGAATCACCAGGAAGTGCTTGATATCAAAAAAGGATGCTTGATAGTCCTCATCCCAATTGAATAGGACCCCTTTGTGTAGCATTCGATTCATGGGTTGACATTTATCTGATAATTGTGTGATAAATCATTATGGATGCTACTTTGCCTTGAAGGCTTCTTAATTCCTTGATATTCATGGGGGACGCATTTCTAAAATAGTCTTGACCTTTGCTAGGTCAACTTCGATCTCTCATTTTGAAATAATGAATCCCAAGAGTTTTCCTTAAGTTACATCAAATACACACTTCTTAGGATTAAACCTAACATTATGCTCTATCAGGTAATCACAGACCTTCCTCAAGACCTCTACATGATCTTCACATAGCAATGAATTTGCCAACAAGTCATCGATATAATATTCCAATATCTTATACATGTAGTCATGAAATATGTATGTCATAGCCCACTGATATGTAGCACCAGCATTCTTAAGACCGAATGGCATAACCTTATAATAAAATGTCCCCCATGGCATTATGAATGTGATATTATGTTGGTTTTAAAGCTTAATCTGAATTTGGTTGTAACCAAAAAAACAATCCTTTAGGGAGAGCATTTCATGAGTTGTAGTTACGTCTACGATAGCATCTATGTTCGACAACGGAAATGAATCCTTTGATTTTGCCCTATTGATGTCTCTAAAATCCGTATAGATACGGATCCTTCCATCAGGTTTTCCTATAGGCACCATGTTTGATACCCATTTTGGATAGTCGATGGAAATGATAAGCTCTACATCCAGCAACTTTTGCAATTCATCCTTAACCATTAAGGCTATTATTGGATGCATCTTCCTGAGTTTTTACTTGATTGGATTTTTTGAGAGATCTAGCGAAAGGTTATGAGTAACCAATTTCATATCTAGACCCAGTATATCCTTATAATTCCAAGCAAAGAGATCAGGTCTCTCTTTTAGTAGAGGTATGAGGTTGGCATGCTCATTAGGAGATAAAATTTCTCTAAATTTAACCTTCTTAGGAATCGTGGGATCATTGTTGATATCCACAAGGTTTCCTCTACTGACATGTGGGATCCCTCCTCAAGTTGGTGAGGCGTAGGGATCAAGTGGATGTCATCTACTGGATTTACATCTATATCAAGACACAATGGTTTGGAGGGGTCGGCTAGATTATGAAGTGGAGTGGTCAAATAAATGGAGATCATATTGATGGAATGTATTGTCTCCAAGACCACGTGCATGTGACTCTACATTTTTGTGACTTCCATCCTCGAGAAGCGGTTCTATGGGTATGGGGATATCTAGATCCGTTCTATGGATAGACTCAAAAATAGGATCACTAGACTTTAGGAGATATCTGAATGTCGACGGATTAGGGAAGACCATATGATAAATCATATCCAAATTAGGTGGTCTTCCTCTGAGGCAAGGGTGGAGATTGATATCTTTATACATACCCTCTGTAGTGTATGGTGCATTAGGATGATGCAAATAAGGAGGTCCCAAATAGGCTCTCTCTATTTCATATTCATCATCACTATCGTAATAAAAACCTTCATCGCTACCTACTGGAACCAAAATATCAAGAATATGGGACCCATGTAAGCCCACTCTCGTTAGCCGTTATCATCACTAGAGGATTGCTCATCCTTGATGATTGTCTCTAAGGTTAAAAAATGACATAAATTTAGAGGGCCTAGGTAGGTCAACTCAGTTTTGTCCTTAGATTCCTCATTGTGCAAGGACTCATCATCGTCATCACTCTCATACATGCAACTCAGTCTACCTCTATCAAAGATAGACTTTGCTATATCCTCATCAGGATGATCCTCTAACTCAGAATCTTTTGCTATGCTAACATTATGAACTTGTAGGCCCATATCATCAACTGTCCCATAGATTTGTTCATCCAAGTTGTCTCTTGGGATGTGCTCTGGATCAGTCTCCACCAATATGTCTTCATGATATATCTTGGGTGGTTCTATAGTGATGTAAGACACTAATCTGTTATCCCTTTAAAAATAGGAGGGATTGGGGTGATAAGGATTGAAATTGACTTCACTCCCCAGACTGAGGTATAGGCGATCTAAAGATGTTGCGAGGAGTTCATCATGTCCTCTGATATAATATCATAACCCAAACCTATCAGTCGATAACTGATACTATGGTTCGTAAGGCCTCCTATGTCTTTGTTCAAATAATTTGAGACTGTAACCATGCCAATGGTAATGCTCAAAATATCATAAGTCATATTCCAAATTAGAGAGATAATGAACATTCACAACGAATGGTTCATCATCGTCCTTATCCATGGTAATACAATATGTAAGTTGGTCGAGCCCACCATAGATGAAATCGGTTTGATTAGGAAGTACCCCTAGTGGTACCACTATCCCTATGGGAAGGTGATGGGCTTGTGGTCGACCCATATCCTACATATTCTTGATGATCAACATAAATGTCACATTCTGCACAATATATTCCCCTAATTCAATATTAATCAAATGAATGATCACCTACAATGTAGATGACCCTGCTGAAGACGCAGGCAAAGCAGGCTAAGGTACCTCTTCGACTTCTCCTTGAGCATCCTCTACTTCCATGGGAATAGGGACCTCGATGCCAACTATTTTGGGTGCTTACTTTATCTCTTTTTTTCCCATATTTACCTTAATCTTCTTATCAACTGAATGCATTATGGATGCAAACGGTTTAGTAGAAGTAGTTGTCATGTTATCTGATCATTGAGATGCGAACGTTGTAGTTTTAGCACACACTTCTTTTATTTTACCTCTTGGCTATTTGATAAGTGACACTAGCTATATGTCCAGGTGCATTGAGGGGAGCATGAAGTCATTAAGAAAATCTGCTAAATTCACGTATTTGAATGATTCTTCATCTGAAGGTACCACGTGAACCTACCCCTCATGCACGTATTTAATACATTGATGGAGAATGGAAGGGACACACCACATTTCTCTTATCCAAGGCTATCCTAGAATTATATTGTATTGCATAGCACATTTAATCACATGAAACATCATCGAGATGGTCTTCAGTCCCACCTGAATAGGTAAGACTATAGTGCCAACAGTTGAGCATAATGCATCATTAAAAGCTCTCAATGTAAAGGCAGAAGGTATGATATGCGTCTTTGGTAACTTTAGGTATGTCAACACCTTGGTCATGATTATATTAATTGATAATCATGTACCAATCAAAACTCACTTGAAAGGTTTATGATTTACACACGCAATGATGTGGAGCAATGAGTCTGCTATGACAATGGAAACCATCTTGATTTCATGATTGTAAAATTGTATAATCGATTCCTGACACTATTGCACATATCCCATAAAGTGTGTGAATGCTTCAGGATCTTGGGACTGCACTTCTATGGACCTTAGAATGTCCATAAGCATCTCCCTATGCTTGTGATATTGTTGAATCAGCTCATAAATTAACTTCACTAGAGTCATCTGTAGGTTTTGAACTAACCTACTCTTGATTGTCACCACCGGTCTAGTTGGTGGGCCTAGTACATTTTGGGCTAGCCTTGGAGGAGGTGCAGCTTGGACCCTAATAGGCAATGGAGTTTGATTTGGTCTTTCATACATCGCATGTCTTATGACGACGTTGACCATTCCGTTGAACCCATGGGTTGGTGGTTTGATGCATACTTGATTGACTTGGCCAACATTTTTCCTTGGCACCTCATGGTTGGGTAGAGGATTTTTATAATTCCTCATATTCTAATTGTCAGGTGCTTGCAGGTTGTCCACAAGAAGCGTACCTCTTTCGATAATCTACACTAAATGTTTGAAATACCAACATACCTCTATGTCATGACCTTTCGTTTGATGAAATATGTAATATTGATCATCCTTATACCCCTTATGCTTGGGTTTATTAGGGTCCACTAATTTGATTTTTGGTAAGTTTATTACCTTTGCCTCGCACAATTGATGGAAAATTGATGTTAACGATTCCGATAATTGAGTGAATATGTGAGGAGGACATATTTCTTTGTCCTTACCCTTATGATTGTTATTGCAATGCTCATACTGTGCAAGAGGAGGTTGGGCTTGATCATTTCATTATTGCTACCCTTTATCCCCTTTTTGAAGGTTTAGAACCACCTGATTAACATAGGCCAGCTTGGTCTGTTGCTTCTTGGTGCTCTTCTTTTTCCATTCCTTCTTGCTTCTTAGTTTCAAGTTACCCTCCTATAACTTGATATCCTCTATCACTTTGGCTTGAGCCAAAGCCTCTTCAAAGGTTTGATATTGCTACAACTATAATAATAACAAAATGTGCTTTGCATAACTTTTCGTAAACATTCTGGTTAATTCAGAAGCAGGGATGGAGAATGGCAACTTTGCCATCATATTTTTCTATCATTTTCCATACTCCATAACTATCTCATCATCATGTTTCATTAAAGTAGCCATATCGAATAAGTTCACCTTTTTCTTGATGTCGAAGGAGAAGCGCTCAAGAAATGCATCGGCTAGTTGCTTAAATCTAGTGATGTTGTGCCTTTTGAGTTGATTAAACCACTCCTAGGCTGTGCCTGAGAGGGTTGTAATGAAGGTCCACAGGAGAAAAACATCATTGATCTTGATATAAAAGCACATATCTAGAAAACTCGTGACATGCTCCTAAGCATCCTCCTCTCTAAACTTTTCCAGCCTAGGCATCTCAAAATGCTCAGGATAGGCCGAAATAGGCACTTATGGGCATAAAGGTTCATTATGAATCCTATTTAAGGTTGGCTTTTGATAAGCCTTTTCTTGCTTCTCGATAGCTTTAACCTTTTCTACCAAGGCCTTATAGGCTTGCGAATATAGGAACTCCTCTTCTTTGGATTGCCTTTGAGGCACCTTGAGAGGAACATTACTCTTCGGTCTAGGTGGAGGACTAGGCTCATCATCCACTTCGACTTGGGAGATCTCAGGATATTCTTGACCTAATTCCTCTCCCACTGCTTCTTCATACTGCCTATACCCACAATATTTGAATGTGGGACGTTGATCTCTATGTTGGGTCATATGGCGAGTATGGGTGTCTATATGCCTAGGGTGCAACTCGAGCTACGAAGTAGCTCATCCATCAATGCTCTCCCTATACTCACTATAAGAAGGTAGATTGGCACTAGCCAATCGGTTCTCCCTCTCAACATGCTCCTTTTGATAAAGTATGTATTGTTTGTGCATGCACTATTCATATAAGTTGTCTTATGAACCTTTGCCTTTGAGTATCCTCATTTTTTAGGCATTCCCACTCTACACAAGCATATTCCAACTGGTCTTGGAGGATCTGACACCAATTTGTGAGATCTATCTATATGATCAACTGTATGAGGCCTCTAGTATGTGTGCTCTGTTCGAGCGGCTTTGTGGGTGTGTCCCCTAATAGACTGATTTGCTAATCTCTTGCCCTTGTTTGTGAAGATAACATTTACATTCAGCTATCACCTATACTCTATGCCTGCATGGGATGCAGGGATATGCATATCACAAGAACACTTGGAGCATTCTCTAGGTTCTCTAATGGTCATAATTGTACTACCGCTATTCACGTTCACCGAATGAGAAGGCATAGGAGTAGGTTTATAACCTAGATGTCCTAAGACTCTGTCCAGACCATCTAACTGTCTACTACACCATGGCTCATGTGGTGTCATACCATTAGCTCCCACTTTAGACATGTCTATGGAGATCCTACAAGGTTCACTTTTATGGGGAATCGACATGGGCCTACGCTTGGAAGTGACCCTCTTTGTTTACCCCTAAATGGGTAAATCTTGAGTCTGTCTATACTCAGATGGTTGGGGCCTTAAGCCTCACTTAACTACAGGTCGATGGGGTACCAATCTGGATCCCTCTATGACATATTCTTCAGTAGATCCTATGGATGCACGTGGAATACGATAGTGGTAAATGCTACCATGCTTGGGACCCCATGCTAGTAAGTCCTATGCTCTAATTTGTGTCTCGAGGAGTGTCTAGTGGCTCCTCTAATTGGGGTATTCTCAACAGGATTCTTGTGCATAGATTTATCCCCTCTAATACTCATCGAACGATGTTCGGGATGATTCTGTGGTTGAGGGTTCTATGGGTCTTGTTGTACATTGGGTGGAGCTTCAGCATTGACCTTGGGTCTATGCTCGAATCAGCCTCTCCATGTATGCACCATGATATTATATTATCTCGTATGTAAATTTTAAAGCAAAGAAAGTAAACAATGATGATAATCTCTTTTAAAAAAATTATTTGTGAGCCCTAAATTGTTTTGATGT